>OX276417.1:7800000-9050000 GCA_946251805.1 Cybosia mesomella
AAAAAACCTAAGTAAAACGACGATGGTTCGCTAGTATAAATAAGAATAAACTATCAAAATATTATTATTTACGTTATTTTTAAGTTTTGTGTGATAATATAAGGCTGGACGTTTTATTGAATTATAAAACTGCATTTAAACTAATTTCGTAGAGTATTTGTCGTCATCAAAGTTTGAACTCGCGCCATCTTTAGATGAGCGTTGGTTCAAATATGACTAGTGCCATCTGCCGACGTCCAGCTGGTATTGTCATTCCGTGTGGCTCGTAGACGATATAGACTGAAAATTGTATTCGTCATCTGATGTGTGTAAATAAAGATCAAATATGTTCATATTTATTTTCTTGTTTTATTCTCCTTTCACCTTTCTGGGCAGTTGGCGCAACCATCCTCTGGGCCTTTTCCCAACTCAGTTGGAGTCCGCTTTCAGTCTAGCTACGGAACATCGATATGTTCTGTGCAGCGACTTTCATCTGACCTCCATAAACCACTGGCAATATCGAAGATCTTCAGTTAGACCAGAGGGCCAATTCTCGTAATAAAGTTGTCGAATCTAACTAAGCCATAAAGTACGTAACGAGTGCTACAGATATTCATATGGCAACCGAGACCGATACGAGCAATATAGAGGTTGAATAATAGACGAAAGTTATTGGCAATATAATATATTTCTTAAATAAATAAATTACAATAACATATTTACATAAATAGTGGAATACCGTAGGGGAGCATTTACATGGTAAAGCCAAAGTACCAGGCAGCAATTTGTCAGTCGGTAGTCTTTATGTCGACTGAATTCAGCGATAACTACCACTTTTGCCGTTCAATACATAAACTTATGATTAGCCAGCCAGCTGTTGGTACAGTCGCCATCGTTATTAGCTCAACACGTTACACCTTAGTAATAAAACTTTACATGAAATATTAAACAATCATCGAAAAATGAAATCTGTCCTCTGAAGATTACAAAAATTTAATTTTTGTACAGATCGTTTGTGAATTTGTTAGTGTTCAGCTACTGAGGGCGACTGTTACTCAAAACCAAATTTGCTAAAGTAAAATATGTTTGGCAACGATTTGCTACAGTCAAATTGCAAGTTGCAATATTTTGCAAAAAATTGCTGCAGCCAAGTTGCAGTATTTTGCAGAATTCATTCGTCAAACAGACAGCGATTGACAGATTGCCGAAAAGAAATACGGCTTGAAAATCACTTTGATTTGCACCCAGCTTATGGCTACACCTCGGCTAAAACATCTATGCATTTACTAGTTTACAGTTATTTTATATAGTAGTTTTATTCAATTAAACTTTTAAGCATTTTGTATGCTTACTTTTTCTAAAGATTTAGATCGGAAAAAGAGAACATCTAGAAGCGTCGCCTTAAGATGTATATAATATATCGGAGAATTTCGAATATCTGGGACGTGTCTAGATAGCTCAGCTGGTCAGAGCATTCCCCCTGTAAGAGACTCGTCGCGGGTTCAAGTCCCGTTCTAGATGTTCTCTTTTTCTGATCTAAATCTATAGTAGTTTTAGTTTAGCTACGCCTCGAAAAGTTTGAAATATAGAGATAAATATCGAATCAATAAATAAAAGTAATTTTAGGGCGTGTAAACACATTTTGTATTTATTGAACTTTAAATATTTATAGCAACTGGCACAAATATCAATTATCACATTAAATGTCGCACCGAATTGTATTGGTCGATATATGTACTGTGAGTAAAGATCTATTTTCGATAAATTTAAATGTATTTTCGATTAAATGTTACATTTTGGAATAAGTTTCCCACAGCTTTGTATATTACAATTCTAATCGGTTATATTTAAAAATAATGTATTTGTAGGTAACAATAATAAATGGTACGTATTCCTAAAAAAAAACATTTTTTTATAAACCGATAAAATTTTTGTTACCTATATCATATTGAAAGATTTTTTAAGTAATCTAAATCGGCATACAATCGAAAATATAGGTAGGTACTCACTGGAATCAGCACTTTGTTTCTACTAAGGCCATTCGCTGACTCGTACTGTGCACGGATGTGGGCGCCTGTCGCGTTCAAATATTGAACTAATTTCATGGAAAAAAATACGATTATGTACACGCAACAGTACGCAGTGCGGGCGCCCGCATACGTGCAAATACATAACAAAGGTAGCGGCAGCTACTAGTTAGTATTTGGTTTCCATCCACTTTTTAGCACTAGGGAGTTCTGTTTTTGGTATGCGACAGCTGCAAGCTGAAAGGCTCACAGACAAGTCTATAAGAGCTTGTGTAGAGAATCTAGTTCAATCGCGCCTTGGTTCCGGGAAGTTTCGACACCTTTTCTAAATTTAATTGTCTCGGGACTTTCGAGTAAAGAGTCGGGACATTCTTGTCGAAACCATAATATAATTTCATAACATAAAAATAAACTCACGCCTATATCCCCGAAGAGGTAGGCAGAGGTGCTAGCACCCACATTTCGCCAGTTTCATTTCCCACATTTCAAACATATTTAAACAGTTATAATAAATTATGTAGGTAGATATGAAACACCTCATCTGTGCTAGTTCTTAAAGATGAATTTACCTATAAGCGAGTAGTCAGACAAGTACCAAAAGTGGGGGATATTATTTGGCAATGGTCAAGGTTAGGATAGACTCATATGGGTTAAATAATGAAAAAGGTGTTCATCAGAAAAAGGTTAATAATTGATCGCTACGGTGCTGATGGATCAAATAATGATTTGAGGCACTTTTCGCCGTTAATCATTAACGTGTAAAGTGTGGCACATAACCGACAGTTCAAGTAAAATTGGGACGAATGGTGTCAATTCTCTAATTCCAGTAAATATTATTGCACTAACTAAGTACTGCCCCCGATTTCATTCGCGTGGAATCTTTCATGGCTAAATTTTGTAATTATTTTTCTTAAATAAATGTAGTCGCCTCATGTCGTTAAAGCATATTTTAACGCCTTGTAACAGCTATTTGCCAGTATAAGCATTCATTGATTTAACAAAAAGCTGTTATTTTGATATTACAAACAGACACTTTCATTTTATTTGTTTGTATACTTAGATATTTTTTAAATATGGAATTTCGTCATGTAACGCCTAATTCAATATGTTATCCAAAAAAAACTAAATTTAAGTTTGACAGAACGAAATTAACTGTATTACCATTCCTTTTTCAAGCGAAGACAAGACAAGGACAGAGATATACAAACAACTTCGGCTTTTTAGGGATTAGGCGCGTCGGGAAGAAGAGTGAGACTCCGGCTAAGATCAGATTGCTTCGGTTTCCTCACTCTCCCTGCCAATGATGTGGTAAATAAAAAAAGTCGGGGGACTGTAGTAAAAATTTTTTTATAAGAGAATTGGCACCAATATATTATGAAAAAGTCCTCATATAAAAAAGTTCATATTTATAATTCGTTAGCATCATTTTTAGAATGTTAAAGGAATTAATTAAAAATGAGAAAAATGGCAAGGCTAACCAAGGGTTCAGTTACGACTGCCTAACTCAAAATTTTGAACACTTTTAGGTATATGTAACCTAATCGTTGGATCCAACATTGATTCCAACATTCCATGTTAATTTAGACCTACCTAACCGCTTGTGTTCATATTTACATCATATATTTGTTTTATCCAAAATTATGAGGTTGAAAGTTATGTTTTGAGTCTTTGTAATATAATAAGCAGCCAGTTATTGGAAATAGGTGATGAAAAAAGATAAAATATATTAAAAGAAAATTATTAAAATAACGTTACATTTGAGTCAAGTTGCAATTATGAGTTAGATGTCATCTTATGCATTATATATTTCACATTGTTGGACGTTTACATACAATACATTAATGCGATGTACGAAATTTTAAAAATTTACACAAATATACCAGTAGTTTTACAAAACTATGCTTTTTTTTAGTGTTTTTATCAGACAAGCTGTTTTGCAAAACCACTTTACACCTTAAATCCAATTATATCAATAGTACTTATTTTATTAATAGCACAGAACACATTAGTTTACTTACTGTCGCAAAATTACGCAAAATGTTACTTATCTCACTCTTATTTTATTGGAAGAATGAGAAATTAACTCTTACTTTGGTTTGAGATTAAAAATAATTTAACAGACTACATATTGTTTAAATGGCGTTAATTGCGACAGATTGCAACAGTATGTTCGCTACAATATAAGATATATAATTGCTAACACATTATGTCATCACTACGCGAAATTAACAAGAGCAATTTAAATATTTATGTATTTTCTTATAATACCATCACGTCACTAGGCTGATATTTTGTGATGTCACATTGTACATATATAGTATATGTTCATTAGGTACTTAGTATATAAAAATATAAACGTGGCTAATATTACATAACATTATTTATTATGTTTTATTTAATTTTATTGTATGAAATACTTAATGTACGTAGGAGTACGTACATTAACGTACTTATATTATAGTCACCAAAATAAGCCTAAATTCAAATGTTTACTGGGTTTTAAAATCAACAGTAACCCAATTTGTGGGGCTTTTTACACTATAAGCTCGTCGTAATTGACCAGTAACGTCATCTACAGAAGCTAGCTATCAAATCAATACCACAAGCGTTTGGTTATAGTTCAAATATATTATACTAAAAATATGAGTGTATGGCGCAAAACTAAATCTTTGGCGCTCATGTCAACCTTACCTGAAGCCGGTATACCTGATGGTTGGGAGGTCAGACGGTTGTTTCGCCTGTGAAAGCCGCAATAAACCTAATTATTAGGAGTGCAGATGCAACTAGAATGAGCACTCTGATGGAAAAGGAGGAAAAATGAAAATAATATATTTTATACTAACAAAAACCCGTATTTGCAAAATGTGGCTCCAACGACTCGCGGTTAGAGGCATATTTATAAAGCGCAAAGTAGCTGCAGTGTTGCAATTACATGCGAATAAGAAAGATATTAAATCATTATTTTAATACTATACACAACAATCTTATAAAATATAATATATTACATTGAATGAATTAGTGTTGTCAGAATACTGTTGCAATATTTTGCAATCAATAATTTTATAATTACAGTGGTCTCTGAAATATGACTATATTTTACACAATGCAGTCAGGATGTTGAGTATTTTATTGTATCAATAAAGTACAAAAGATAAATATATTTTAAAAATATACCAATGATGGTACCTGGTGTAATAAGTTTTAAATGACGGCGGCAAAATGTGTATAAAAGTTGAATGTGTGTGCTAAATTTAATGAAATTTTTAAACAATTAGTATGTTAGTTGTACTCATAGATTTAACTCGGAAAAAGTGAACATCCAGGACGGGACTTGAACCCACGACCAGTCCGTTACAGGGGGAATGTGTGGTAAAGTTCCTATTACTTGTACAAGACGAAAGAAGCTGGCTATCCACTATTTGGTATCGTGTATTGCTCCCAACTGTGTACCGCGCATTTGGAACAGTCCGAGCTCCCCTTTGTGTTCGCACAAAAACCTCCACCGGTTGGAACGCGGACTGTGCACGGTTGCAATCTCCAAGAGGGTGAACGTATCCACTACTGGAGTAGATGCGCGGAGCAGTCGGTGGGCGAACATAGTCGATACCCGGCTTAACATATTTTTCACACAAATCTATGCCCAACGTTTCGCAGTCTTTCCTCTCGCGGTTGGACGTCAGACGGCAGACGCTCGCATAAAAGTCATATAAGTCAAACCCAAAGGAGGCGGTGTAAGCGGACCCCGGGCTCCGAGGTGAAAGTCTCGGGTGCAACCGGGAACGCTGAGATGATGATGAATATGCCAACGGCTTTAAAAGTACATTGCCATAGACAAGCTACGAGCATCACAATTCTGAAGTCTACTAATTCATTCAGAGTAATTTAAATCTACTAAGCTCTAACGGTACTCCACTAGAAGGTTTAATAGAGGAGCGTTATTCTAGCAGTAAGTACACAGTAAAATATGTCAGCAGTTGAAAAAAAAAACTACTTGGGCTAGATTTTACCAGTAAAAATCCGTTTAACTCAACTGATGTTTCACGTTTTACACAATAACATTGAAAGTTAAATTAAATGTGTTTATTCATCAGTTAAATACAGGAACGTCTTTGTCCCACACAGACAATAAAACCCGAGGAATTCCAAAGACAGCCGTTTTTTCAGAGTGTAATTCATACTTGCGAAGTTCAATATCGCGATGTACGTTACAGCGAAAGTTTACTATTGCGACGGCCGTTGTTGCGAAAGTTCATTATCGCGATGTACGTTACAGCGAAAGTTTACTACTGCGACAGAGGTTGTCGCGAAAGTTCTATACTAAAAAGAAAAAGACCAGTGGTTCTGGCGCTTCGCCGGCCGCTGCCGCGCTACGCTCGGCACGCGCTCTGTTGGGGTCACAGTTCTAACCTAACCTAACCCACTTTAGTAGCAACCAAAATTCGCGACAACGTCTGTCGCAGTAGTAAACTTTCGCTGTAACGTACATCGCGATAATGAACTTTCGCAACAACGTCCGTCGCAATAGTAAACTTTCGCTGTAACCTACATCGCGATATTGAACTTCGCAACTATGAATTACACTAGTTTTTTCATATTAACTAATCACGTGATGCTCAAGATCAATCGCCTGATGATGAAGCGGTTTATTTACCTGCAGGTATGTTTGTTATTTTACTGTGCCCTTGCTGCATTACTGCTAATTTTTTATCTATAAAAGAGCATATTCGCTTTTGGCAATTCTTTTGTGGATGACTGCGTACCGACCAATTGCAATAAGTGTCCAATGGTGCAGGTGGATTCGTAGTTAGATCAAGATCAGTTAGCAAACAGTTTTTTCCACAATATTTGCTCGCAAACAGCTCAGTACTTCATTCTAGAACGAGTTTACAATTTGGTTACAGTTCTCGAAAGTTCGTGCAAACATTTTTTTGGTACATTTTTTGTAAGAGTTCATACAAAAAGTAACAACACATATTTCAACTATATACAATACAATACGGTTTTGTTTTAGGCAGAACTTTATAAAACTGTGGTCCTATCTGGAATTGCAAAACTTGTTCTAGAAGTATATAGGAGGGTAGTCAAACATACCTACACATGAGTTATTTCCTTGAATCGTTTATATTTGCATTCAAAGCTAAAACTTGGCGATTTGTTTTACAGCCTACATACTGAAAAAGCCAAGGATAAAAGTCGAATTACAATTGAGTGAGAAATTTGCTAAAACATGATTACACAATCAGTCACTAATCGTGAGAATCCTTATGTAACGGTGCAGGATCAAAAGTACTTAATTAGTTCGGTTTATTTTCACTAGATGGCATAGCGCCATCTAGTGAAAATAAACCTACACGGCTACACTAAAGTCAATGGTTTTAGCAATCACACTGACGCGTTACAAAATATTAAATCGGTAGATGTTCCTCTGAGTACCCTCATATATACGTGCATACAGTACGTATAGGGTATGAACTATATGCATGTAAGTGCGTACAGACTCAAGACTTAAAAGATATAAAACTGTCTAAAAATGTATTTATACATATATCAGAATAATAAAACATAACACAGCAGTTCGGAAATCGAATGTTTCAAGACCGAAACTGGTGAAATACGCGCATAAAACATCTTCTGACATGGCTGATTGACTACTAATAAATGTTAGTGGAATATTTTATTTCTATACTCTTTGACTTTTCACATATCTTACATGTAATAACAAAGAAAGAGACGGACAATATTAATTATTATATTCCTTCACATTATATAAATTTATCTGCAAAAGGCCCACTGAGTTTCTCGCCTGAGCTTTCCTTGTGCCGCATTGTCAATTGGGACCTTTCGATGACAGCTGGCAGTTGAGCATTTTTATGAAGCGATAGATGGCGCTGCTCTAAGTATGGAATTTTTCTTTTTACATCTGGCTAGCAAAACCATAGCAAAACGCAAAAGCAACGCTTCATGACAATGACACAAGCTAAGAAGACCGAATTTATGATTTGTGGTACTTTCCTATCATAAAAAACACTTCGTGCAGTATATGACGATTTTTATCGTCCAATAAAAATTCTACACATCATTATTCATCACTACAATGAAGTGAAAACAACGAAACAAAACGCAGCACCATAGCGTAAGTAGGACTAGGCGCACATTATCCTATTTTTCTGAATCGTTTCGTTACCCCGATTAATGTCATCATAAATATAGTGCTTTCGTTATGTAAACGTGCAAAATACGAACGCACACTGCGTATTTGGCTTCTTTTGACAGATTAGAATTAGAAGAAGTGACCCACTTAGCAAGCAGCTAAGATTCGTACACTCGAACCACTGGTTTTAAAACATTGATATGTGCCCACGGCCTTTCCACAGTGTGAACAGCGCCATCTATCGAGACTTTGAAAACGCGTTTGAAAGGTCCCCATTGCCGGTTAGTTTAGTGAACATAAGCTAATCTAATCCTTTGTACTTTATTTTCTATTAGAATTAATAGTTTCAGTTTTTTTACTTTAACTTCAAACCAAAACCGATGTATACTCAGATTGGGTTGTTCACGCGTTTTAACAAATGCACAGTCATCATATCAGCCGTAGGAAGTCCACTGCTGAACATAGGCCTCCCTCATCGACTTCCATTTTGACCGGTCTGTAGCGGCCTGCATCCATCGAGTCCTTGCGCTCTTTGCTAGGTCGTCTGTCCACCTTGCGGGAGGCCTTCTTACGCTGCGCTTGCCGACACGTGGTCTCCACTCAAGGACCTTTCTGCCAAAACGGCCATCGGTTCTCCGAGCTATGTGCCCTGTCCACTACCACTTCAGCTTGCTGACTCGCTCTGCCATGTTGGTAACTCTAGTTCGTCTACGGATCTCCTCATTTCTGATTCGATCTCGTAAAGAAACCCCAAGCATAGCCCGTTGCATGCTCGCTGTGTGACCCCGAGCTTCCTTATGAGGCCCATAGTGAGAGACCACGTCTCGGCACCGTAGATCATCACTGGTAACACGGACTGATCAAAGACCTTTGTCTTCAAGGACTGCGTTATTTTGGACGAGAAGACGCTGTGCAGTTTCCCGAACGCAGCCCAGCCGATTTGGATTCGTCGATTGACCTCCATCTCGAAGTTGGATTTGCCTTGTTGGACGGTTTATCCCAGATAGACATAGTCATCAACAACTTCGAGAGGTGAGCCTCCCAATAATACAGGGGACGACACATGGACATTTGACATGACTTTCGTTTTGTCCATGTTCATTTTCAGGCGCACCCGCTGGGAAACTCTGTTGAGGCCTCCGAGCATAGTGCTGAGCTCCTCTAAAGACTTTGCCATGACTACGATGTCGTCGGCAAATCGAAGGTGAGTGATGTATTCGCCATTGACTTTGATGCCGAATCCTTTCCAATCCAGAAGCTTAAAGGCGTCTTCCATTGCATTGGTACAGAGTTTTATGAATATCAATTAAAATTGTATTATATTACGTAGGTATATAACTCTATGAAGTAAGATGGGTTCCTAACGTATCGAACTATCTCACAAACACATTTTATCGGAGATATTGTCTCAATGCACCAAATCAATTTCTATAGATACCAAATAAAAATAATGAAATTTTGAAGTAATTAGTTGGAGTAGTTTGATTCGGTTTTGTAAAGCATTCTCTCTATAAAAAAGCGTCGGTAGCATAGTGAATAAGGAGTCGACCCTACGATCGAGAGGTCCCGAATTCGAATCCTGGCCATTACACTACCGACGTGAACCCACTCCTAACACAAGCAATTAAGCTTACCTGGATGGGTTAGGGGGAATATTAGTAATTTCGGTTACTAAGTCTTAAAAAAAGTACATCGGGCAGACAGTTTGTTACCTTTATATAGGGTGTCATAAAATTAGGTCTCTGAATTTGGTGAGATGACTTGGTATCGACAAAATATGTATTTGAAACAAAAAAAAAAAATCGGGTAAAATAAAAAAAATAAAAATTGAAAATGAAAAAAAAACACCAGCAACCAGCGTCACGTGACGCGACGAGCCCGTGACGCACGTGGTAAGCGTGCAGTCCTCCTCCTCGCAGTATTCTCCAAGCGGATGTGTGGGAAATACCTAAATCGCGACCAGCGTCGCGCGTGCTCGTCGCGTCACGTGACGCTGGTCGCCTGTGGTGTCTTTTTTTTCATTTTAATATTTCTTTTTATATATTTTTTTTTTTACCCGATTTTTTTTTGTTTCAAATACATATTTTGTCGATACCAAGTCATCTCACCAAATTCAGAGACCTAATTTTGTGACACCTTATAGAGTGGTTGAAACCGTTTTTATTTGTTTAACAACTCTAAAACTTAAAAGACATCAAGCCGTAGACATGCGCTGTGCGATAAAGCGAGCGCTCTACGAAAGCGAAGCAAGCAGATCTAAGCCGGACTCTCACTCTTTTTCCCGACGGGTCATATTAAAAGTCGGGTACTGTGCTATGTCGTGATTTCGAGTATTTATTAAAATTGATAAGGTGCATTGTAGTTATTACAATAAAACCTGACGAATAAAACTCAAGGACTTATTTATAACGAAAATACTATCAATTCCGGGTTAATCTGGTAGTTAATGACCTATTATTATGATATATATTTATAACGAAAATACTATCAATTGCGGGTTAATCTGGTAGTTAATGACCTATTATTATGATAGGTCATTAACTACCAGATTAACCCGCAATTGATAGTATTTTCGTTATAAATAATTCCTTGGGTTTAACAGGTGTTAAAGATGTTTATGGGGACTAAGTACAGCCAGTGTCAAGTTGATGATCATATCCAGAATGTCAAAAGTAAGTGATACTAAAGAGCGTCAAAAGTAAGTACTGCGACAAAGTTTCAAAAGTAGGTGTTGAGGACAAAGTCACATTGACTTTTAAAATAAAAGAAATTTAAAAAATATAACAGCCTTAGAACTAAATCAAATCTTAAATTTGCTATTGAATTCATCCAATGGCGCCGATTCTGTTGCACCTTTCAATGAACTAAACTAACATATCTAAAATTATTTTATGCGTATTTCGAAATTATGTGCAACTTGCCTTTGGATTAAATCTAGACTTTAAAAAGGTAGTCTAGTTTCCATTGATTAATAAAATTAAATAAATAGTGAAAAAGAAACCCAAATATACCTTAGTGCCAACAAATAAGGTTGGTTTTCGTTAAACTAAGAAATTTATTACTACTCTAACTAATGCTTTCATATTTTCGCGTAATTATCATAAATAATTCTCTTGACCTGGCCATTCTAAAAACTTCCTCACAACAACGGTAAGTTTAAACACATGACGGTAGTTCAGCGGAACTGGCCTCTGTTTAAGACATATTTTTCTTAACTTAATGGCCATTTGTGTATCAATATAAATACTATGTTGTTTTTTTATTGATGCTTCAATTCTGTGTCAGTGTGCCTTAATCTTTAAGCCAAAATGGAAGTCTAAGGATTATAGTGAGCCCGATCACAGTCGGTGGCGGAAAATTTTTATAATTTGAACAAGGCCTTATCGTTTAAAATGTTTTTATAATTAATCACCCTTAAAACTATTGAGTCAATGCCTAATTCGATGCAGTGAAAATATTATTTTTCATATAATTTTAAATCTGAAAACTCCAAAATCCAGTGGCCCGATTCAATAAAACTACGTTTCTAAAACGTGTTATTTAAAAACTTACGAAAACTTATCAAATTGAAATTTCAAAATCTAACTGAAAAAGGATCAAATTTTGAGTGATTCTGAAGGTTTAATAACCACACGATAACGTAAGTAGGTTTTAATTTGACAGATCATACGGAATACCAGAGTATTTTTACGCTTCTCTATCTAATCGAATTAAAATCACACGTTTTGAAAACGTGGTGTCACTGAATTAGGCCTCAGGACGGGACTTAAACCCGTAAAAGTCCCTTTTTAGAGAGATTACTCAGCCAACTAAGCTAGGTCACGTCCTGGATACCTGCACCACGTCTTTAGGTCAAGTGTGAGCCATCTACCGTAATACTTCCGAACTACGGAAACAATGAATGATGTTACAATCATTTTAAAACATTGTTTCTCGAGTATTTCTATTAGAAGGTATGCATCAGCTGATTAACGGAAGAGGCTTTGGCGCAGGCTACTGGTTCAAATCCACGCTGAATATAGAATCTTTCCAATTTAAATTAGCACACTAAAGTGTTTCGAAATTTTACTATAGTAAATTTATTTAGGTTTAATGAGAGATTAGCCAGCGTCATAATGACCTGCCTCTGTAGTACGGCACTGTGCAGACCCCGGCTTTGATTAAGCACAGCGGGAAGAAGAGTGAGAGTCCGGTTAAGATTGCTTCAGTTTTGTAGAGCGTTCTCTCTCTCACACATTTGACTGACAATTTGATACCTTTATAGAGTAGTTAAAACCATTGCTGCTTATAAAATTATCAATTACATAAGCTCAAATTGTTCTCATTACTTTTATCAGAGTATCTAATAGTAATATAAGATATCTTTTAAGCGTAGTAAAAATCGCACAGTGTTATTACACTGTGTGGTTATAGCTACTCTAAAAATATATCAAGCTGGTATATTTTTTTAAAGAATATTAGTAACCAAAATTACTAGTATTCCCCTTCTAGCTAAGGAGAATTGCTTGTGTTAGGAGTGGTCTTAACCAATACGGCGACGAACTATAGACGTGCGATGTGCATTTAAACGAGCAATTCTTGTATATGTTGTATCGGAAACGGCTCCAACGATTTTCATAAAACTTAGTACTTCAGGAGGTTTTAAAATCGATCGATCTAGCTAGGCTTCATTTTTAGAAAACGTCGAAACCAGATTTTATTATTGCAATCAAATATAGCTCACTTAGGACACATAATATTTGTGTCAGTGGTGCGTATCTTTTATATAGGTAGTTTGTCTATTTGTGTCTATTGTCTCTCGTTAGCCAAGGAGCGAAATAGATTTGCTATAACTCCTCCAATTGACTTCTGATTAATTTCGATGCCGGTTCCAAAACAGTTTAACTTCCCCTGGGACTTCTCGATGGTCATTACTCGGTGTGTTCGTGCGTTGATACTTGTGTACAGGAGTTACAGTAGTGGGAATGAGAGTGGGAAGCCAATCTTAGCCGAACTCTCTCTTTTCTTCCCGACGTGCCAAAGCAAATCGGGCACTCTACAGTCGGGGTGCGAGGGATATGCTCTATGGGCAATCTTACACCCCGGCGTCTGAAGACCCGAGACGGCGTGCGGTTTTAGACGTTTCAAGCGCGACATAACCGCCCCCGCTTGCTGGCGGGGGGTATCCCAAGGGATTTCCGCACGAAAAACAAAAAAAGAAGCGGACTGTTTGACAAAAGTTTCGAGTCACTTTAACTAATGCAATGAATCATTTAGGTTAGAATAGATTTCTTTGATATTACATTGGTCGAAGTGACTCGTGAGTCACAAGTCCTCCCCACTATAGGTTATGGGACCAGGGCAGGGATATGACAATCAATAAGTATATATCGCGATCCTGACAATATTATAACGACGCCACAGAGGTCGACTGCTTAATCTGAGGTCGCGGGTTCGATGCCCGCTCAGTGCAAATATGTATATTTGAATTGGGCGGGGTGTTTTTATGTATAATATGTATTTAAGTATGTGTACAAGTTACGTAAGCTATAATTACTTTGGGTCTAGATAGCGATGTAGAATTTTTATGAATATTTTATTATTAATGTGCAAACTCAATTCGCACCGATATCACGATATTGGATCGCGATATTTATTGACTGTCTTGCCATACTGAGACTGCAGATCCTAGATGAATCTGTGTTTCGGTGAGAGCACGAGCGGATCCAATTTTCGAGGCAGGGAGGTCATATAGTCGATGTCTAGTAAGGAAACACTCCAAACAATACAGCATCGAATATAACTAAGCCAGCAAAGCTAGCCCAGGGGGTCATAAAACCCTTACACCTCCCCCTCTTTGGATCCGCCGTCGGGTGAGTAGCACCTCTTCTGTGCTTTATATTGAATAATGGTTCAATAACCTCTCATATCTTTAAAACCACCTGTTTATACAATATAATTATCCATCATAATATTTAGGTAATATTTAAAAGACTTACTCTAATTTTGGCAATACTGTAGTATAGAATTCTTCAAAAAGGACATGTTTTTTTTTTACAGTGGGTAATGTATGACTACCACAATGTTCCGGAGAAATTGTTGTGGTCACTGCCGACCACAAACGCGCTTAATACCTAAGCCGTACTTAGTAAAAACTTACTTAAATTGTTTTCTTTACTGATATACTATATTTGAACACGACATTAATAGATTATATTATCGATATACTCGATTATAGACACTATCAATATAGTCAGAAGTCCAGGGAACAATCCCTAATACCATGGAACCACGGGTAATAAAAATTACCCATAGACCCGGCAATGGGTCGATCCACTGGGACCACGGGTAAACATTAAAATAACTATGATTATACTAACTGCTAGGGCTTATATTACTTATGACCTATTAAAAGTTAAGGCCGATGCCTCCATGGCTTACAACTTTATCAGTTCATTTAGTCCTAGCCCTATAAGATCATAATAGGATTTTCTTATAACAGTTCAGGGGCCTAACCATAGCGCAAAACATCAGAAACTTCGAGCCCGCACGAAACACGACCGAAAGACGTAAAATTTAGCCTAAAGGTACAGTCGCCATTGTCGGGGTGCGAGGGATATGCTCTATGGGCAACCTTACACTCCGGCGTTTTAAGACCCGAGACGGCGTGCGGTTTTAGTCGGTTCAAGCCCGACATAACCGCCCCCGCTGGCCGGCGGGGGGGTATCCGAAGGGATTTAAAAAAAAAAAGGTACAGTCGCCATCATTATTAGCTCAACACATTCCAAGTTACCGACCACCTAAGCTTATAGTTACAGACATAATCAACAAAAATTGAAAAGGTTAAATTATCCTCTGAAGATTACACTTCTGAGTGCGACTGTACCATGACCACGAGTGACTTCAGTTTTCTCTCGGTGGGTTTTAGCCGAACTGAGCCTTCTTCGGATCCGATTTCAGATTCAGATTCCAGAACAGATTGCCAGAAACTTCGGTCCGCAACTGCGGATGTTTCATAGTACGCCTAGATACAGTTTCTGACAATGGAGCTTTGAACCTTGAACCCGTAACAGTAGAGTACAAGACTATTTTCTCTGTGACTGAACTTCTGTTGTTGACTCAGCTGCGCATATCTCTCATAAGCACATATATTATCGATACGCAATAATATAACGAAAGTATAATTTCACTGGATCGAATTAATATCATTATAAACATAATTATTATATACAGACCGCGTTCCAGGTCGATTTTGATTATTGTCGTGCAACATATTTTACAATTTTTTAGCTGTTACGTTTACGCCAACTTAACCTTATTAAGCAACAAGGAATCATTTTATTAGTAAAGTTAACTAAGTGCACCAGTGACTATTACATTTAAGCGTCGGTAGCTTATTACCTTACAATCGAGAGGTCTCGGGTTCTAATTCTGGCCATTGCACAACAAACGTGAGCCAACTCCTTACACAAGAAATGTAGTATAACTGGAGGGGTATAAAAAAAATCGGTTACTAGTAAAACTTAAGTATTAGAGTTAACAGGATATTTACCATGTGTTAGAGAGAGAGACGTCTTAGAGGGTAGATCGATATATTTACTCTTAAACTCGTTCACCGTTAACCGCCATCTTCAGTTCCTCCGTGATCATGGCGCTTGCAACAGTGCCGAAATATCGGACACTCTCAAAAACACATGGTAAATATCCCGTTAACTCTAATACTTATGTTAGTGACCATGATAGTTAAAATACTAGTAAAATTCTTTAAAAAAAAACAATTCCATGTTGAAAAATGCAAGGTGATGCAAGATAATCAACATGAAACGCGAAACGCGACTCAGAGCGAACTACTGCTAATTAAATCGTAAAAGTACGAATATCATTTTGATAATACGCTACTATATCACACACAACGAGTAAGTTAGACATTAACCACAGTTACTACAATGAAAGGCTCAATTTACTCATTCATGGAATGGAATGACAACGAAATTGGCTTAAGATCTTTTTTATACTACTTAGGTGGTATAAAAAAAACCGCGGTATCGGTTCCGGTATCAAGTTACCGAGGCCTATGATCTATTCTTTTCTTTTTTTATACCAATTAGGTGGTATAAAAAAACCGCGGTATCGGTTTCGGTATCAAGTTACCGCGCCCTATGCACGTGTGCGACACCAGGGGCGTCACACTCACGCTGCCGAACCTGTAAAACCTTCTAATTTTTGAAGAACCCCATATACTAGTGCCATAATTCCACAAACGACAGTAGTTAGAGGAATTCTCGAGAATTCGCGAGGGTCCCGCAAATTCGTGTTAGTTTGTATGGTATACTTCTTAGTTTGTGTGTTAGTTTGTTGTGTTATATAATTTACATATTGTTACAACGGTCGTCGATATCTCGAAAACTACTGATCGAATCTTCTAGAAATTAAAACGCATTGTTAATGTCGAAGTACTCTATCGATCCGTGTAGAAAAATCCAGAAAAGTCAATACAAAATCACAAGCCCTTTGTCTACCTATAACTACTTTACCTACAAATCGCGATAACAAGGGCATTCACCTCTATCGTCGGCACGACTGTGTAGGTACCTGATTTCTCGAACGTCCCAGTAAATACCTACTATTCTCGAACGCTGTAGTGCTCTAGATGATTCCGGAATATTCTACCCCTATATAAAAGGACGCCCGGCTATCGACACGAGTCAGTTAATTTTCGAAAGCGAAAGTGAACACATCTTACCGAAGTGAACCAAGAGAGTTATACCTGCGACTTAAGCAACGATTGTGGACTACTGTGAACTGCTGAGCGACTTGAACTGTTGAAGAGTACTGTGTGTGCTAGTTATTTAGTTGTCTAGTTTGTGGTGAGCGAATAAACCTCTTTGTTGTGTAAACGGCATTTAATTTGTACCCCGCGCACGTAACAATATATTTCATTATGTTTTGTACAATTTCGTTCGCTTCCTTCCATTCCGCGACAATGTAAATTGAGCCTAAATCAGAAAAATTGAGTTTAGCACAACCTTTAAGGATAGTGTCAGGTTACTTTTATTCGGTCGTTTTGAAATTAATATTAAATTTTTATTTAAATATAAATTAATATTTAACAACGGGGATATAAAAAAGTCTTGAATAAATTAATAAGTAAGTTTTCTTAGAACAGCAACGTAGTTTCAACGGTACAGTCGCCATCGGTATTAGCTCAACACATTCCAAGTTACCTACCACCTTAGCTTTGAAACTTTACATTAAATAATAAACAAAAATTGTTAGATGTTAAATTTGTCCTCTGAAGATTTCAAAATTCATTCATTTTAATGTAAAGATCGTTCGTAAATTTGTTACTGTTCAGCTACTTCTAAGGGCGACAGTACTTGAAGCCATATAACCAGTAGATTGTGCTTGAAAGGAATATACGAATTAAAAGTGACCTTGCATATACCTTGAGGTAAATTAAAAGTGACCTTACATATACCTTGAGGTAAATTAAAAGTGACCTTGCATATACCTTGAGGTAAATTAAAAGTGACCTTGCATATACCTAGAGGTAAAAATCTTGAACAAACCTCAAAAAGTTCATACATGTGGATTAACTGGCCAATCAAAAACCGATAAAAGGATTGATCGACCAATAACCCAAGTCTTTTGGGCTTGTGATAAGTTTTCTATATCTATGATTGGTTGATTGGCACCTCTCCAACGAGACCCAAACGTACGTACTGCGCATTCAGAGTACATTGTCAAGATTTTTGCCCCTAATATTGGTTATGTTAAATATCTACGAAATCGTCTGTACTATGTGTGCATATAAACTGTATTCAAACTGCACTTTTGCAGTTACTTCGCAGTCGAAATGTTCGATTTTTTATCATACAAAACCTGTATTTCTTAACAATATCATAATCTTCTAACATATTGTTAAAATCGTTGGGAGAGGTCGAATATACATATGTCTTACTTCTGCATCTTCATGATTCTGAAAATAAAAAAATTCATATGCCTTAATTCATATAATTCGTTATGGAAGGTTCCTGTACAATACTAAAATTAAAAGGAATAAGAAAATGAATAAGTTGGTTGGGTTAGGAGGGTCAGACGTCAGTCGCTCGTGCAAAAGCCAGGATAAGCCAAATCAAGAGAATGCGTAGGAGAGCGGGCCCTGGGCTCCAAAGCACAAGCTTCGGATGCAACCGGGGCTAACGATGGGATGATGATGATTCATCATCAACCTATGCTAGTCCACTGCTGGACATAGGTCTCCCCTAATGAGCGCCATAGCGCCCTGTCTTCAGCTTGCCGCATCCAGGAATCTGCCCGCAGTCTTTCGCAGATCGTCATCCCACCTGGCCGGAGGGCGTCCTACAATACGTTTGCCGAGTCCCGGTCTCCACTCAAGAACACGTTTATCCCAGCGGTATTACTATTAATAATAATATAAAGAGAGAGAGATATATTATCCGAAGGGAGGCTGCATGTTGTGAGTTTTGGGCGATTTCTGTCTTTCCTAGTACTCAAAGCTATAATGGTCCCATAGAGTATTTTCATCACCACATGAAATAGAATCGATTGGCGGAATAATACGAGGGTCAAACTGAAAGTTCTTAGAACTGGCCACTTATAAACAATATAATAAAAAAATAATTCTAAAATTTGAAAATAGAACTCTTTGCCAATATTACTGAGTATATATTTCATTCATTTATCATTTGTTTTACGATTTGGCGGCAAATTGAAAATTGTCTGTGTCACGTTAACATGAATTTAACACGAGAAAATTTTCGTGCAATGATTTTTTATGACTTTCGATGTCATTTAAGTCAACAAGAAAGTTATGATAGACTACGATTGGCCTTTCACGATGAAGCCCCATCTCGTGCGACTGTTTACAACTGGTTTAATGAGTTTAAACGTGGTCGCACTAATCTCACTGATGATTTACGTGAGGGACGGCCTTCTACGCCGACGACTGAAAATAACATGTGTGTTGTGCGGCGTATGATAGAGACTGACAAAAGAGTGACCTATCAGCAGATTCGGACAAGCTTAGGCATCGGTATGAGTCAAGTGCACAAAATCCTCCACGAACATTTAGCGGTCAGGAAGCTTTGCGCGCGGTGGATACCTCATAATTTGACTGAGGCTCAAAAACTCCATCGTGTGGATTGGTGCCGTAAAATCATTGAAAGATTTAACGGAGGTGACTCTAATGCTGTGTTCGACATACTAACAGGTGACGAAAGCTGGATTTACTGTTATGATCCTGAAACCAAAAGACAATCTGCTCAGTGGGTGTTTCCTTTCGAGGAGTTGCCAACTAAAGAGAAGAGAGATCGAAGTGCGGGAAAAAAAATGGTGGCCTCGTTCTTTGGAAGGATAGGTCATTTCGTAACAATTGTGTTAGAGGATCAAAAAACAGTTTCTGCAGAATGGTACACTACCAATTGTTTGCCACTTGTCTTGGAAAAAGTTCGAGAGAAACGACCTCGCAGTAGGATCCTCCTTCACCACGACAACGCCTCGTCGCACACCGCTAAGCGAACGATCGACTATTTGGCGACATCAAACGTTGAATTACTGGGTCACCCGCCGTATAGCCCCGACCTCGCGCCTTGTGATTTTTATTTATTTCCAAAAATTAAAGAAAAACTTAAAGGAAAGCGGTTTATGAATGCTGAAGAAGCGGTGGCTGCGTATCGCGATGCCATTGAAGAGACCCCTAAGGACGAGTGGGCAAAGTGCTTTTCCCAGTGGTTCCATCGCATGCAGCGGTGTATTGACGTGAATGGACAATATTTTGAAAAGATATAATAAAACTAATAACTGGCTAATGTAATCAGTTTTTGATTTTCTAAGAATTTTCAGTTTGACCCTCGTAGTAATAATAATTTTTGGCAAAAAAAAATTGTCCTCAAACAAAATTACGACCGAATTGTTTTTTTTAAATAATTATATCCAACGCAATCTAGCACCGATTTACTTATTTACATAAAAAAATAATGCATTTTCTAAAATCTCACGTCAGGTTAAGAGAGAGCGAGGGGGTCAAGTGAAATCTCACAACCTCTCGACAAGGGGAGAGGCCGGTCAAAATATCGCCCAAATTACCTCACGTAATTAATGGACGCCCCTTAATGTAAACATTTTTCATCATGTGAAAGGTATTTAAACATTATACCTAATGGACATAAGCTATATTATATTATGTGTAAACTACGATGATTTGAGTTACAAAAAAAATCTCAAATAAACTGAATCGAGGACGGGTTATAATTAACAAAATAACACATATACCTACACAGCATTACTCGTTATATCCTCTGATATTTCGAATGAAATCTTATCGAACACGTCTTTGATTTCACACGGACGATTTTCTAGGTACTGCACAGCGTTCTCCATAAACTCGCGTATACACACTGCTTCTTTCTCTACGAATGAGCCGAGGAACTTCAACTCAGTGAACTGCTTGTTCTCGGCGAATTCGGAGAAGAAATCTACAATCTTTTCGAAAACGCTGGAATGAAAAGTTTACACATTGGTTCGCTTTTCGGATATTGTCATCATTCTCCGAGGCTTCTCCCAACTCAGTTGGGGTCAGCTTTTCAGTCTGAAGTCTTACGAAGTGACTGAACTTCGATTATCTCCGTGACGAGACTGCCATCTGACCTCCACAACCCACGGGCGATATCGAAGTCATGTAGTTAGACCTGTTGTCAGACTTTTTAGGGCTCCAACTACGCGTAACGACTGCCATAGATGTTCTTATGGCAACCGGGAAAATATTGAAATAATTATATACATTTCAAATATTATGTTGGATGGTAACCCCATCAAAACCTTCGGAGCCAAGCTCATCTGCAAGCCGGTACACCTGCTGATTAACAGACGAGGCTCTGGCGCAGTGTTTCGTCTCGGGATTGGGGGGTCAAATGGCTGTCGCTGCTGCAAAAGCCAACTTAAGGCAATAATAAATAAGAAAGAATAGGAGCAACCGTGACGACGCAACGCCATGATGGTGTTGATAAATCACTACATTACATAGTATAAAACAAAGTCGCTTTCTCTGTCCCTATATCCCTATGTATGCTTAAATCTTTAAAACTACGCAACGGATTTTGATGCGGTTTTTTTTTAATAGATAGAGTGATTGAAGAGGAAGATTTATATGTATAATAACACCCATTGCGCCCGTGCGAAGCCGGGGCAGGTCGCTAGTAAATAATAATCAATAAATATTCTACACAGCGCTCTATAGACCCAAAGTAAGCATAGTTTAACTAGCTTGTGTTATGGGTTCTAGAATGCGAATGTTTTTTTTGTAAATACACACATATTTGAAACACCCAGACCAATGCAAACAGATATATTATAAACAGAAATATTTGAACCAATATGATTAGTAGCACATGCAAAAAAGTACCTCTTAGGCAATTCCGCGGGCTGCGTTTTCTTTACTTTCTCCACATTTTTGGTCTTCTTCAAGTTGCGTTTGATACTCTTCAAGAATGGATTGGTTTCCTCCTCAGCATCATTATCTGAGACTTCGTCTGTGAAGTCTGAGTCATCGGATGGGTCGTCAGGAGGAGCCTCCCGAAGGTCATCAGGGATGATGAGGTAGACGTGTGCCGGGGCCTCTTTGTAGATATAGAGTTGACTGGAATTGGGGGCAATGAGATTGATAAGAAGTCACAAACGAGTGTGTATGGGGGCCATTTAGACCTACGGGCTTAAGCCAACTAAACCTGCAAGCCGGTACACCTGCTGATTGACGGATGAGGCTCTGGCGTAGGCTTTCCTCTCAGGATAGGTCGGACGACAGTAGCTTCCATATAAGCCGTATAAGCCGAATGAAAAAGAGGAAAAAGACTTAGTGGACATCGGGTTCCGAGGTGGAAGCCTCTGATGCAACCGGAAAAATGCTAATATCACGGCTTATGAGATCTCACGAGGATCTTCGGGTCAAGCCAAGCTCGCCTGCAAGCCGGTACACCTGCTGATTGATCGATGAGGCTCTAGCGTAGTTTTCCCTTTTAAAAATTAATATAAGCCATATAAAATCGGATTTCACGAGTAGGGGGAAAAAGACAAAAATATACATCTGGGCTCCTCCCAGACATCATCATCGGACAATATCATCGAGAGCAAAGCCTGCGTCAGAGACTCAACCATCAAACAGCAGGTGAGCCGGCTTGCAGGTGAGGTTGTTTTTACCCCGAAAGTCTTGGTGGGGCCCATATAGTCGTTATCAGGCGCCCGATTTAGTAAAATTACGTTTTTAAAACGTGATGAAACCTTATAAAATTCAAAGTCTTATTTAAAACGCAATCAGCTTTGAGCGATTCTGAAAGTTTAGTAATCTCACGACAACGTAGATAAGTTTTCAAATCATACTGAATACCAAAGTTATTTTCACGTTTTTCTTTTAAATGAAGCTGAACGCGTGATACGTTTAAGAGAACGTAGCGTTACTGAATCGGGCCCAAGTATAAAAAGGAAATGAATCATCAACTTACCGGTAAGGGTGATCAACCTCGCACTGAGTCTGCAATATATAGCAGTTAGCCTCACAAATCTGCATCACCAAATCCAGTTGAGCAGTAGTCTCGTAGTTCATCACAGACATATCTTCCACTTTCAACATGAACTGGACTATATTATGGATTCGTTTCCTCTCCTCCCTGCACAGTCCTCGGTCGAAGTATAACTCTACCTCTGAATTGTTCTTGACGAACTCATAAATATGGTACAAAACATTCATTGCGAAGTTCTCTTTACTATGCGCTGTATAATGTTTCCGGTGGCCGAACCCTATGTGTTGTAGTTCCTAAAACAATGTGAAGCTAGTTATAAGAAGCATGACTAGTTTAGTTTGTATTTGTGTGTGTGTGAGAGAGAGAGAGAGAGAGAGAGAAAGAGGTTTTGTATCTATGTAATCATACTTATCGCATAGGCTGGTTTATGCCTCGTGCAAAATCATTCAAGTGCATATATAAGACAGATGAATATTTTTTGACGTGATTGCGTCTTTAAAATTGCTTCCATAGGGAGGCAATTAAAAAAAACTTACATAGGTATTTTCCGGTGCTGCTGGGTCTGTGACTCCACTTCCACTCAGACCTAGGGCTCCATCATGCAAGCCCATCCTCTGCATCATGCTACAATGATAATAACATATTTAATGTCACTGGCTACGATAATGACATTCAACCCCCAAGCAAAGCATTGGTATCTTAGTGGTTAAGGAGTCGGCCTTACGATGGAAAGGTCCCAGGTTTGAATCCTGGTCATGATACAACCGTCGTGAACACAAGCAATATAGCTTTATCTACAGGGATGATGATTTGATCCCCAATAACCAAACGGGGCCGCCAACGTTGGCAGCCAAGGCCGGTCGGGGTCCGACGGATTTCCTCTCTAGGGTACACCTGATGCCTCTTACCATATGACTGATATGAGAGGCACCGTACGGTTTTAGTAAGTCTGAGCTCGACATACCCACCTCACCGTCAGTCCCGATGACATAAAGTCCGAAGGCCACACGTAAAAATTACAAAAGGTGAAGATCTAATTTCATTCAACAGGGGCCTCACCACGACGCGCTTAAAAAAAATCAGCGCAGCTGGGGGAAAGAGATGGATCAATACACCCTGTATAGCTCCATTTCTGCCCCCCCCCCCCCCAGTTTCCCGTGATGTACTAACCTCTCAACTAAACTCGTCTGCACGGGATTAGTGAACATGTTGTCGAATCTATTCTGGGTCGTACGGGGCCGCACTATATTGGCTTTGTTTGAGCTGCTGCAGCTGAACAAGGAAGAATCCGCTTTGGGATCCTGCCACTGTGCTGGCGTCCATACCGAGTTAGGTGAAATGAAGCCCCTGAAAAGAGGGATATAAAGTTGAACAACTGGTAAAAAGTTGAAAAAATTGTTTCAATATACCAGTTTACGATTACTTCGTCTTTTATTCAGACATTGCAAAACTTTGAACTGATAAAAATAGGTAAAATCTGCATCGCTTAATCTATAACATGACATAATGAAGATAAAAAGTGCAAAAAATAAAATTATATGAGTTCACATATGCGGTTGCCATACATTTACCTGATATGCAGAAACCTAAAAAAAAAAATTCAAGCTTTTTGGTACAATTAGTACTTTTGTGGCTCCCAATTGCGAACTTACCTACGTGACGATATATGTCAGGCAAAAGTCCTAAAAACTTTTAGCGTGTTCGGGGTCCTCGTCCCTCAGTTAGCAGGTATAAGGTGCAAGTGGGGTGTGTGTTGGGTAACCTCCTCGAGTGTCGCTCCGATTCCGATCCCGCTGCAGTCCGGGGGGAACGGAATCGGAGCGGCCGGTACACCCTGGGCGGCGGTCAATGGCTTCCCCTTCACCCCTTCATAGGGTTGGCATTGATCGTCGGCCAATACCCAACGTGGCGGAAACACATCGCTCTCCGTACTCCTCTGCTTTCAGAGGAGACAGGATGAGCGATGCTGTTAGTGGTGAGATGGCCTAGGGTCAGCCGGGGTGCGATGGATATGCTCTATGGGTAACCTTACACCCTGGCGTCTGAAGACCCGAGACGGCGTGCGGTTTTAGTCGGTGCAAGCCCGACATAACCGCCCCCGCTGGCCGGCGGGGGGGTATCCGAAGGGATTTCCGCACGATAAAAAAAAAAAAAAAAAAAAAGGTATAAGGTGCAAGTGAGGTTGATAAGGGCCCCGAAGATCTTGTTGGGCCCATACCAAATCGGCAAGAATATGTTGGTGAAGGTCGCGAAGTCTTACTCGGGGTGTCACCGCCAAAAGGAAAAGACAAGGTTCGCCACTATAATACACAATTTCAGTAAGAAGGAAGGGCATGGTTATTTTTCAAAGATTTGGTGAAGACAGGAGGGGTTATGAGTTTGACTTGTCTGTGTGTATGTCTGTCTGTGGCATCATAGCTCCCGAACAGATGAACCGAGTTTGATGCGGATTTTTTTGTTCCAACGCCGTTCGAAAGAAATCTATATGGTACTTAGCTATAAACAAATTTTTGTCGTGGGTTTTTTTTAATGGTAATAACATAATGAAATCATTTTCTAATTGAGGTCTATTTCTCTATGGAAGTCAAGAATATGTAATGATGAATTACATATCTCCTTTCTAGGGTTCCGTAGCCAAATGGCCAAAAACGGAACCCTGTCCGTATACCGTACGTATGTCACAGCCACTTTTTTCCGAAACTATTAGAACTATGCTGTTGAAACTTGGTAAGTAGATGTATTCTGTGAACCGCATTAAGATTTTCATACAAAAATAGAAAAAAAAACAATAAATTTTGGGGGTTCCCCATACTTAGAACTGAAATTCAAAATTTTTTTCATCAAACCCATTTCAAAAATGATATTGAGGTTTCTAATATTTTTTTTTTCTAAACTGAATTGTTTGCACGAGATACACTTCCAAAGTGGTAAAATGTGTGATGAAAAAATATATGATGTACATTAACATGTAAACTTCCAGCGTAAATTAGTTTGAACGAGATCTAGTAATTATTTTTTTTTAATACGTCAATCGTAAACCGCAATTTACCTTTTACCCGCAATTTACCATTTACCCGCAATTTTACTTGCTGCTACGGAACCCTTCATGAGCGAGTCCGACTCGCACTTGGCCGGTTTTTTTTTTCTTCCTATCGGGATTGAGAGGTCAGTCGGCAATCGCTTCCAAAGACTTGGCAGCGATTGCCGACGACTGAAGAGTAAGCAGACCCCGGGAACACCGGTACGATGAACTCGATGATGATGATTAACGTATAAAAATATCATTTGATCATCATATTCATCATTATAATATAAATGTAACATGGGAAAATTTCCATATCCATGATCTGAACCATGGACTTGAACTCGCGACCAGTTCCTCTCTAGGGGGAGTACTCTGACAAACTCAGCTATCGTAAGACTTTCAGTAGATGACCCCAACGTACGCACCCTAAGACGTACTCATAGGAGAATTTCGAATATTCAAGACGTGTCCAGGTAGGGCAGGTAGCTCAGTTGGTCATCATCATCATCATATCAGCCGTAGGAAGTCCACTGCTGAAGATAGGCCTCTCCATCGGCGGCTTAAATCCCGAGTCTCATGCGCTCTTTCTTTGCTAGGTCGTCTAAAAGAGATTGATCGCGGGATCAAGTCCCGTCCTCGATGTTGACTTTTTCAGATTTAAATTTATATGAAAACTTAGAACACTAATTGCTTTAAGTTTCATTTATTATAATTATAATATATCATTTGATCATCAATTCATAATCATCGTCGCCCTTTTTTTTTTTTTTTATCGTGTGGAAATCCCTTCGGATACCGCCCCGCGGGCTAGCGGGCTTATGTCGGGCTTGCACCGACTAAAACCGCACGCCGTAGCACCAATCCCGATTTAATCTAAAGATTTAGATTTAGATACTCTTTATTGCACACCAAACATAGAATACACACGATGGAGACATACATGTTAGATAGTTGTACAATGGGCGGTCTTATCGCGGTCTGCGATCTCTTCCAGACAACCAGTGTATGGACTATACTGCCAGTAATCATAAATATATAAAGCTAGTATTTCGGGATCAGGGCTCCGTTTATGACTATTTTAAGTTGCGTTTGGTAGTTAGAGAGTTATGGCAAACCGCGCTCATGTATTATTCTCAATATACAGCTTATTTATCCTATATATAGCCTTATTATCAAATACCGTTAAGGAAAATGTAATATTGATTTTTAGGAAGCTTTGATCTCGTGTCCGTTATGTTAGCGTACACAAGAGCTATATCGAGTTCGTTACTATGCCATTAAACTCTGTATAA
This sequence comes from Cybosia mesomella, assembly GCA_946251805.1. Classification (NCBI taxonomy): domain Eukaryota; kingdom Metazoa; phylum Arthropoda; class Insecta; order Lepidoptera; family Erebidae; genus Cybosia; species Cybosia mesomella. The sequence goes on from OX276417.1 coordinate 7,826,988, forward strand.
ATACTGCCTAATTAGTTTAAAAATAAAAAAAACTCTTCCTCTTTAGTCTAGGAAATAAACACCAATTTCACTGTGTACGCTGGCGTCACGATCAAGCTAGCGTACACATGGCCGTACTCGAAAACTGCTAATTGTAAAGCAACAGCGTTTACACACAAAAATAGTGCTCTAATACTTCTCCCACTATGCAAAATTTCATAACGATTGCTTTTGTATGAACAGAGATATTGAACAAGACTTTTCAATGACATTCGGAGCTGGCGTTATGGCAGCGTACACATAATAGTTCTCATAGAAAGGGAACTTTTCTTTTAATAAATGCTATATGTATAAATAGTGCGTGAAATTCTGCCTCTATTAGTGTAAATACTTTATACGAATTCGCAGTGGAATAATTAAAAAATCTATGTTAAGTTAGTTAGTTAGTTAAGTACAAGGGCGGTAAAGCGCGAGAGGCGAGGGATCGCCTACGCCATCAACCTACGCGCTTTCTCCCTCATAGCAACGCGTGATCCAAATACGTCACGTCGCTAAGGGTGTTTCTTTGAAAGCTTATATATAGAAATTACTTTGATCATTTTATTAATAGAAACGAATAGACTTTTTTTTTTCTTAACAACGGTACCTTTTGTCGTTTCTTAAGTAAATATTTTTCTTCCAATTTCAACAAACCACACCACGTTCATAAAAAAGATAAATTCTGATACACAACACCTGTGTCGGTAGCTTAGTGGTTAAAGGACTCGGCCTTACGATCTTTGATCATCATACAAGCATTGGTCCCGGCCGCATCCAAAGTTTTTCTTTTTTAATAATTAGTACGTCAAATTGACTGCACCTCGCCTGATGGTAAGCTGAGGTGAAGTCCAAAAAGTAATGGCCACCATTTCCAGAGATTGTCCCTAGAATGATGGCCCCTACCTAGACGGCCTCAACAGATGTTTTTTCACGCCCCGCTTAAAGAGCCCAGGATTGTAGGTAGAAGGGAACACGTGTGTGGGTAAAGCGTTCCAGTGCTTTATGGTCCGACAAAAAAAGGATTCACCAAACAGCTTGGTTCGCGATGGTATCGATTGCACTGTATGAGGATGACAAGTGTCCGCTTTCTCGTTTTCCTTCTATTGATTTGGCTTATACGGCTTTTATTAGAGCGACTGCTTGAACCCACCTAACCTCCCCCTCCACCCCCCCTCTCCAACCCTGAAATAGGTTGGCTTGGATTTAAATAGGACCCCATACAGAGATATACATGTGTAATAATAGAATTATTGCAAACGCTAAGTACTTGAAGCGTCGGTAGCTTAGTGGTTAAGGAGACAACCTTACGATCGAGAGGTCCCGGGTTCGAATCCTGGCCATTACACTACCGACGTGAACCCACTCATAACACAAGCAATTTAGCGTAGCTGGAGGGGTTAGGGGGAATATTAGTAATTTCGGTTATTAATATCCTTTTAAAAAAAAAAATTAAAAAAAAAACGCATTGTTACATATTTAAGAACTCTATTCTACTTTGAATTCATCTAAATAACGCAAGCTCATCATAATGTTACTTTTGTTCCCGGTTACATCCGAGGTTTTCATCTCGGCATCTGGGGTCTGCTCACTACTTCTGCTTATACGGTTTTTATAGGAGTCCTGCCCAAATAGAGAGGAAAGCCTGTGCCAGATCCTCGTCCGTCAATCAGCAGGTGTACGGTTTTGCAGGCATCCTATATATACTATGCAAGCTGTCATCCGAATATGTACAGAAGCATAATGACCAATATTTCATATTTTGTAATAAGAAGATATAAAACGACCAGCATAATGATGAATGAATGTTAAAAAAAAGCACCTCATTTTAAAAAAATCCGTTCCCGCAGGGGGAACGCACAGGTAGATTTCGTGAAGCAATTAATATTATTTTTTAACATGTTTAATTTTTTTTTCTCGAAAACGGTAACTTTTAGCGAAAAACTTTTCAGACATTTATTTTAGACTTAAAAATGGCCTATCGATTAAAAATGTTTCCGACGACAAGAATGTTCACCGGTTAGAAGTTATGATTTATTTCCCGAAATATTTTGGTTTTTCCCCCCTCCACTTTTAGTTAAAGTTTTAATCTTATAGGTTTATAATTAAAAGTTGTTGGTATTCATGTATACTATGCGATAAAATTAGAACGGTTCGAATATCTTTCATGGAACGTGAAATTTTGAGGAAAAACTGATTTCACAAAAAGTGAGGCCGTCCCCTTAGGCCGGATTCCACCCGTTCACGAACTTAAACTAAGTTTACACCCAAGCAATTTTTGACCGCAGTTTGAAAGCGATCGGGGCAAAAATGCGGACGTGAGAGTGCCGCAAATTTTGGGAAGTGGAACCATACATACATATATACATACATATAAACTTTTTGACCAGTGGTCATTTCGGACTCAAGGGGTCATAACTAGAATTATGAAGAAATTTTTTTTTTAATTCGACAGTAGTCAAGAAACCAATAGGTAGATCGATTTCATCGAAATCTACTTAATTACTATGTCAACATATTATTAGAAACATAATTCTACACTACAAGAATAAGCTACAGTACCCAGGTTTTTATTTAGCACCTCCAAAATAAGTGTGGGAGTTCAGTTAATATCATCTACCCTGGATTTTGTTGAGTGTTCTCTCTATTGTACATCAGACTGATGGTTTGATACCATTATAGATTAATTAAAATAAAAAAAAACTTATAAAAATATAAAGCTATAGAGATAAGAAAGTCGGTACCTTGGAATGTGTTGGGCTGATACCGAGCGCAACTGTACCTATTTATCTAGAGAGCACATAACCATAAAATTAACAAGAAGACACTTTGTTTTGTTTAGACCTATTATTAATGTAGTGGCATCTATTAATAAAAATAAAATATTATTTTAGTAACACGAGGACAATGTTGTGGGTTATACATTAGTTAATATTATAATACATGTACATTACTATACTGTAAACTTTAAATGTACATCTGTTTTTTCGTGCGGAAATCCCTTCGGATACCCCCCCGCCGGCCAGCGGGGGACTCTAAAAATATATTGTGCTGTAGATTTGTGTATAGTCAATCTTAGCTGGACTCTAAATCTTATTCCTGACGTGCCAAATTAAAATCCGGGTTCTGTACATTAGTATTGAAGATCAGGTTAGTTTTTCAGGATAAATTATTTTATGTAGCACTATCACCTAAAGTAAAAAAAAAATTTTTTGCTAACCTTGAATACCTCGGACTTCTTAGCTTGAGGCCTTGGATTAGAGCTGTTTTGTTTTGAGCGCTGATAGAAAACAAATAATCTTAATATAGTATCTATTATATACCATATAAACACATTCATTTAATACATTTTAAAGCAATTATGCTTTTCCTATATTCGCCCCAAGATGTGTGTATGGGAGAATTTTGTATATCCAGGATCCATTTTTCTTAAATATTGCCAGCATAGCCATCACTTCGGCGAATTTTCTAGTTTTGAAAATAAATTTCAATTGATATATATAAGGTGTCACAAAATTAGGTTTCAGAATTTGGTGAGATGAGTTGGTAACGACAAAATATGTATTTGAAACAAAAAAAAATATTGGGTAAAATAAAAAATTTTAAAAAAAACGCGAATATCTGGGACATGTCTAGGTGGCTCAGCTGGTTAGAGCACTCCCCCTGTAAGGCTGGTCGCGGGTTCAAGTCCCGTCTTAGATGTTTTCTTTTTCCGATCTAAATCTATAAAAAAAAATTTAAACAAAATAAAAAAAACACCACCAGCGACCAGCGTCACATGACGTGACGAGCACACGTGACGCTGGTCGCGATTTAGGTATTTCCCACACATCCGCTTGGAGAATACTGCGAGGAGAAGGACTGCACGCCTACCACTTTCTGCGGGTGCCAGAGCTCCTTGTGCTTTTGAGAGAGCCCATGCTGTTTTTTTTTTCATTTTTATATATTTTTTATTTTTATTTTTTTATTTTACCCGATATTTTTCTTTTTGTTTCAAATACATCATCTCACCAAATTCAGGGACCTAATTTTGTGACACCTTGTATACACCAAAAGATATATATCACGATAGATATCCGCTGATATTTACCAGTGCACCCTTATCCAGGTTGCTCAGTTGGTCAGAATATTCTGGCTAGTAAGTGACTGGTTGCGGGTCCAATCCTGGATGTTGACTTTTTCCAAGCAAAAGCTATGATCACATTTACAATGAAAATATTGTTCATTAAAAACTTACATAGCATCATGATAAAACTTATCATGATCTTGGTACAAAGCTGATCTGTCTATGGTCCTCCGAATACTGTAGGCCGGGGGCTTCCAGGCCTTGTAATCTGTAGGGTCCGCAGCGTTGTAGTCCACAAACTCGAAAGTGTTGTAATCCTTGCAGTTTTTGTAATACGGGGGCTTCGAGGTTTTGTGATCCAGGGGCTCCGGACGCTTCAAGACCTTATAATCCGGGGGCTCTAGAGGCTCCGCGACCTTAGCATCCGTCGGGCTGGAAGTGTAACGCGTCTCAAAATCCTCGTCATTGCCTTGATGCCAACTTGACGAAAAATTTTGCGGGCTTAAATTATTTATATCATAATAAATAGAATTCTCCCATAAACTATAAGTGTTTGTATATATATTCTGCTCATAGAAAGGTTCATCACAATAATTACTCATTATTTACAATTGGAAACACAAAAATGATATTTGTTTACACTCGCGGGATGAGATTTGTTATTCACAAACACAACAAAGTGGCACTGTTCACGAGACGTCAGAGTAAGATGATGGTATTTTTATGAATGATATCTAAGTTTAACATAATTTTCTCGCGGAAATATTCATTGTTACGAATATTTATTGATCCAATCGATCATTGACACTCACGCGATTCAAGGTTTCTTTAATTACGAAATGTAAAATTGTTAAGTTATCTGTGGAAAAGAGATAGCTACACCCTTATTATCACGGATGAAGAGGTAAGCAAGCTATTATTTATCACTGTTACTGATCCGAATAAAACTGTAACGCAGTTTTTCACGTCAACTTTGACATTTAAAATAATACAGTTCGATTAACGCAGAATTTTATTTGTGATTTTATACTACCTCGTGATTTTATAAGGGATTATTATTGTCCATTTATTCTGTTGATTGATGGCACTTGGTGGAACTTGCTTTGAAATAATGTATCTTTTGTACTTTTACTGTATATTTAATAAAATACGCCTGATTTATATTATGATTATATTATATAACAGTTTTTTTTTGTATTATATATATTATTTCAAAATTTTAAATAAGCATTTATTAATACAAAAGTAAGTCACAATCGATATTAGTCAAAAAATAACCCGCCCCTGAATGTTCCCGGTGCTAAAGTGCCCATCACACTCACGGCGATTCCACGCTGGATTGCGATGGCCAGCCTTTGCACAAGGAACGATCCGGAACGAGAGTCCCTAGTCGTTTCTTAGAGCCTTTGTCCAATTTCCTTAAGAAGGATTTTGGCCTGCCTGCCCCAACTCCCCAGGGTTTCCACCGCTACCGGCATCAAGGTATACAGCGGCTCCATAGTGGCGTATTTAAGCCTCTTCTTTAAACTGGCGTCTTCCGCGACGGCAGATGGGGAGTCATCGGCCGTCATTACATCACTATTATTCAGTGGTACCGTTTAATTTTAAATTACCAACTGTACCACCAGGGGTATGGTCGGTGGTACAGTAGGTCTGAAGTGGGAGTGAACGGTGCAAATATTGCACACATTGCATAATATTATTCTGATGGATGATTATATTTTAGAATGACGCGATCGAGGCGAAACCTGTCATTTATCAGTATCACTACATAACATAGTATAAAACAAAATCGCTTCCCGCTGTCTGTCCCTATGTATGCTTAGATCTTTGAAACTACGCAACGGATTTTGATGCGGTTTTTTAATAGATAAAGTGATTCAAGAGAAAGGTTTATATGTATAGTAGAGAATCACTAATAATTTTAGAGGTGTCGAAAATTAACACTTTTTTTTGCGCTTTCATTGCAAACGCTGGATACGAGAAAGATCAAAATGATGTACCTACTACAGTATTGTATACCTTAGGTCTACAAATAATCCGCAATGGTACATGTCCATCTCTTAGGGATAATCCCCCACAATAACCATTTTTATCCTTTACTTTTTAACATAAATAATGGCTTTTTTACGAAGTGATTTAAAGCAATAAAGCATTAATCCTTAAAGTCAAACAGTCTTATTCATAAAAAGTTATGGGAGGTTTATAAGACTGCTATAAGGTGATCGTCGAAAATTTGTATTCATAACAGCATTTTAGCACTAATATGCTCTATAAACCCTCGATAAACTTCATATAAGTTATAGAAGGCAGGAACCTACTATAGCCGTGCCATAAAGCAATATTAGGAGAAAAGATGGCCGACCTGCGCAACAGCTGATATGTTTGACAGCTCTGACTAGCATCGTTGCTTTGTTCGCATTAGTTTGGTGAATTATTGAATATATATTATCTCTAATATCTCTGATTTGTTTCCAGACAAGCACAAGCCTTTATTATTATTATTACTTATCTAGGTCAGTTACTTTGTGGACTTTGTGGTAAATTTATTGCGGCAGAGTGTTTATCAGTGTCTTCCACCATGCAAGCTTTACAAAGCCTAGATGTACTTGAAGCTATTGAAAATATTGGGAATCCGCGACCAAAAGTTTATCGACTATAAATTCATTAGGGAGCTTAGGTCTTCACTGTCTATTTTGGTAGGAGGTGGTGGACCTAGTAATGCATAATAAACAAGCACATCAAATAACACGGCAGAAAGGACTTAATAATTTTAATTTCAGTAAAATTTTGATAGTCTACAACTTTTAGTAACTATGAAAAGTAACGTACCTTGTCCTCGTCTAACCAATTTTCACTTCTCTGCCTTTTTTTTTGGCACTCGTCGCATGTTCCTTTCCTTCCATTTTTATTTATGCTTGGAAAAAATTGCAATAGGTACGAAAGAATTGGGGTGCGACTGGTTGGATCACCTCCAAGTTTGGTGCACCCTGGGGAACGTGGGCGATGACGCATCATTGATTGCTCCTCTGGAGTAGCTGGCGTCAACGTCAACGGCCAAGAGTCTGACCAACCGGCCCTTTTCAGGTCCAGCTGACCCCATTGCACGAGGGGGTCGGGGTATGGCGGGCCTGCAAGGCCCGCGGGGGGATTGGTCGCTCCAGGTACCCCTCTGCTGTTATCAGAGGGGACACTGCGAATGGCCCAGGGTCAGTCGGAGTGCGAGGGATATGCTCTATGGGTAACCTTACACCCCGGCGTCTGTAGACCCGAGACGTCGTGCGGTTTTAGTCGGTTCAAGCCCGACATAACCGCCCGGTACGTAAGAATTTTGAATACATAAACCAGGGGGCGGGAATCGGTGGGACGTTAACGAAATAGTGACATACGAGGGTCAAACTGAAAGTTCTTAGAACTGGCCACTTATAAACAATATAATAAAAAAATAATTCTAAAATTTTAAAATAGAACTCTTTGCCAATATTACTGAGTATATATTTCATTCATTTATCATTTGTTTTACGATTTGGCGGCAAATTGAAAATTGTCTGTGTCATGTTAACATGAATTTAACACGAGAAAATTTTCGTGCAATGATTTTTTATGACTTTCGATGTCATTTAAGTCAACAAGAAAGTTATGATAGACTACGATTGGCCTTTCACGATGAAGCCCCATCTCGTGCGACTGTTTACAACTGGTTTAATGAGTTTAAACGTGGTCGCACTAATCTCACTGATGATTTACGTGAGGGACGGCCTTCTACGGCGACGACTGAAAATAACATCTGTGTTGTGCGGCGTATGATAGAGACTGACAAAAGAGTGACCTATCAGCAGATTCGGACAAGCTTAGGCATCGGTATGAGTCAAGTGCACAAAATCCTCCACGAACATTTAGCGGTCAGGAAGCTTTGCGCCCGGTGGATACCTCATAATTTGACTGAGGCTCAAAAACTCCATCGTGTGGATTGGTGCCGTAAAATGATTGAAAGATTTAACGGAGGTGACTCTAATGCTGTGTTCGACATACTAACAGGTGACGAAAGCTGGATTTACTGTTATGATCCTGAAACCAAAAGACAATCTGCTCAGTGGGTGTTTCCTTTCGAGGAGTTGCCAACTAAAGTGAAGAGAGATCGAAGTGCGGGAAAAAAATGGTGGCCTCGTTCTTTGGAAGGATAGGTCATTTCGTAACAATTGTGTTAGAGGATCAAAAAACAGTTTCTGCAGAATGGTACACTACCAATTGTTTGCCACTTGTCTTGGAAAAAGTTCGAGAGAAACGACCCCGCAGTAGGATCCTCCTTCACCACGACAACGCCTCGTCGCACACCACCAAGCGAACGATCGACTATTTGGCGACATCAAACGTTGAATTACTGGGTCACCCGCCGTATAGCCCCGACCTCGCGCCTTGTGATTTTTATTTATTTCCAAAAATTAAAGAAAAACTTAAAGGAAAGCGGTTTATGAATGCTGAAGAAGCGGTGGCTGCGTATCGCGATGCCATTGAAGAGACCCCTAAGGACGAGTGGGCAAAGTGCTTTTCCCAGTGGTTCCATCGCATGCAGCGGTGTATTGACGTGAATGGACAATATTTTGAAAAGATATAATAAAACTAATAACTGGCTAATGTAATCAGTTTTTGATTTTCTAAGAACTTTCAGTTTGACCCTCGTATGACAATGACAACAAACCAAATCTATTGTCAATTTGAGTACATTTTTCCTATGATTTTTACCCTGCATGCACAGCATGCAGGATGATATCTGATTTTTTTAACCAAGTGGCAACATTTTCATCTATTAATCTCTTATAGCGACACTATAGATAACGAAGGCTTATAGAGCAGTTATGAATACAATATTTTAAAATACGTATGATAGCGTTATGAGACGTTTTAACTAATGTACGCTATAAACCTTCGATAAGCATTTTTTATGAATAAGACTGAAAGTCTTTATTTTTCAAAATAGTGCAACGTAATTACATCTTTTTGACGTCAAAATCTGCTTAAAACTAAGTTTACCACCGCTTCCTAGGCCCTAGTGGAGAAGAAACGGCGCAACAAACTCCACTGCGGCATTTTCGAGACGTCATATTATAAGTAGTGATCTCTTAAGACTAAATATGGACGAATGTACATTTTTGTCTCGTGTCAAGATAAATAAAGGTACTTAAATAAAAAAAAACAAAAGTTAAAATAAAAATTTAACCTAAGTTAAACGTTAAAATAATTTAAAAAAGTTAAAATATGGTAAAAAAAGGTTGCCTACTACAATATTATGCTGTAGTTGTAGCATTAAGAGGGGCCTGCACCATGCTCAAGCCAGACATTTTTGTCTTTAAGGTAATCATCTGTCCTATAGTATGCTTTTTAGGGTTCCGTTGCCAAATGGCAAAAAACGGAACCCTTATAGATTCGTCATGTCTGTCTGTCTGTCCGTCCGTATATCACAGACACTTTTTATCCGAAACTATAAGGACTATGCTGTTGAAAATTGGTAAGTAGATGTATTCTGTGAAGTGCATTAAGATTTTCACACAGAAATAGAAAAAAAAAACAATAAATTTTGGATTCTTACTTAGAACTGAAACTCAAAATTTTTTTTCATAAATTTTCATATGTGTGTGGTATCTATGGATACGTCTTCAAAAATGATATTGAGGTTTCTAATATCATTTTGATTTAAACTGAATAGTTTGCGCGGGAGACTCTCCCAAAGTGGTAAAAAGTGTTACAAATTCCAACCTTTGCTCCCCCAGCATGATATCAACGTGTGTTTGCCTCACATTAGGCAGTGTAAACCTAATGCATTTGGTCTTTTCTGCATTCAACAATAGGTTGTTTGCAGAAAACCAATTTGAAATGGCATTCAAAATATTATTAACATTATTTGCATATGTATTATGCCGATCCACTTTGAATATTAGCGACGTATCATCCGCAAACAATACTATGCCAGCTTGTGCTTCAATTATATTAGGCAGGTCATTGATGTAAACCAAGAAGAGAAAAGGTCCTAGGATTGATCCCTGGGGTACACCTATTTTTACGTTTGATCCATTTGACTTAACGTTATTCACATCAACAGTCTGAAGTCTATCTGTTAAATAAGATTCTACTAATTCTGTGGATTTTTTGTCAAAACCGTACCGACGTAACTTGAGCAAAAGTGTCTGATGGTCAACACAATCAAACGCCTTAGAAAGATCACAGAATACCCCAATAGCATCCTGCGATCCCTCCCAAGCGTCGTAAATTAAGTTAACTAGGCTAACTCCCGCATCGGTGGTAGATTTCCCGCCAGTAAAGCCATACTGTTGGCTGTGGAAAAGATTGTTGGTTTTGAAATGTAGTTGCATTTGATTGAGCATCACTCTTTCAAACACCTTACTCAAAGCTGGCAAAATAGAGATAGTGCGGTAGTTTCCAAGTTCTGACTTGATCCTTTCTTAAATTATCCAATTAAGTACCTTATCCAATTAAGTACCTTAAATACATTGTGCATTTAATATAGATCAATATGTCTTCGAAAATTAACATTTTCGAAGATATCACAGCAGGGACATAGTTGTTGCGGTGGAACATTTAGGAAACAGCCATAGGTTTTTTGTTACGCGTTCTATAGAAATGCAACACGTGCAAGCTTTATAAAAAGGGGAGTACCGAGTAATCCTTTGGTAGTTGGTTTTGGCTTCGCGAAGAGGACGGTACGGACTTCGCGGTCTCAGACCTATGCGGTATTTTCATATTAACTACTATTATATGTAGGGGGAGGGGAGGGGGGCATAGATACGCGGGGCACATGGATGCCTATAGTACCTATATTTAAGAACCGAAAATGCTATGCAGTCTGAAACGTCACTAGAATGCTCAAGGACATGCACAAGAATCACAGTTGTGACGCCACTCGCCACCAGTTTGCCGTTGGCGTTCAACGAGTAGAAACCTGTTCGTACAGCCTACTAAAATTATACCCGAACTGCCATCGTGCCTTAGCACCGTCTTAACAGTTGTTTTTGATATTTTATTTTACCAAAGGTGTTTATATTCAAAAATGTATTTAAATATGTTTTTGAGTACGATATTAATAAATAATTTTGTAAATTAATTGTTTGTGATAAAAGTCCGCTGGGGCGCTTTGATTCCTTAAGGTGCGGGGTGCAATGGTACATATTAATCTGCCTTGATAATATCAAATACTGTGTCCAACCATTTAACTTTTGACAGCTTAATTTTCCATCAAATAGTTATATCCTAGGGCGTAAGATATTCGATTTAACATAAAAATCGATTTTACATATTGAAATTAATTTATTCCTGTATATTTTATGAACTTTTTTTGCATACCAGATATTTATCATAATTACCACAACGTGCTTATTTCAATAAATATAAATTATATATAATATAATAATTATCTATGCGATTCAGTTTTGGGCAGCGGTTCAGAAGAAGTGAGATGGAGCACCCTGTGTATCAAAGTACCCCGGACATTATAGTATATATAGTAAGCGGGTGGGGCATTATAACACAAAACCATTTTCTGATCAAATATGGTACTTTCCGCCCGTTAAAAATGAGGTTGAATTTTTGTACATCAATGGCCCCGTTTCCCCCTATTGCTATCCTAGGCTGAGTAATGGAATAAACACAGGTCGGTTCGAGTCCTACAAAACCACCCCCGCTGGCTGGCCAGGGGTAAGAGGGAGTATAGGCGGTGACAAATCTAAAAGTCAAAGATCATGCAAATCGGTCCACCCGTGCTTGAGTTTATCTCGGTCATCACTAAAACAACTTTCTTTTATATATAGATGAAAGTGAAATGTGTTGGTAGGGATTTCTGCACGAAAAAAAAAAGCAAATCGCTGGTGAGGTAATTACCGATTCCATTAAAATTTTACGCATGTAGGTCGAGTTTATGCAGGTGGCGAAGATATATACTGCCAGTGGGGACGCCGTTTGACCAGACGGGTGATCAGCCCTTCTATGTGGGGCCATTTCACCCATTTCCCCTATAACGACTGTCATACATATTCGTATGGCAACCGGGATCGACATCTTAACGTGCTCTCCGAGGCACGACCAGATCAATGCAAATACTCATATTCATGCATACAAATATTTGCACTGAGCGGGGATCGAACCCGCGCCTCCTGCGTAGCGGCCGCTTTCAATACCGCCACGCCACGGAGGAGGTGGCGAAGATGGGTAAACAACTAAATTATATCAGAATTTAATATTTTATTTTATTGCTGGGGCCCACGCAAACTTCTTTTAATGTGTTGGTAAATGAAACAATTTATAGGTTCCAACATGTATTATTCTACAAATCAATAATGGCTATTATATAAAGTAAAACATTAGACAAGTTGCAATATCATGATTTATTGATTTTCACCTTTACACTTAAAAATTAATAAAAATTACACTTAAATAAGCAGCTATGACAATTCTCATCCAATGTATTACTTTTTGTTTTGTGATTGTGTGTGAAAAAGTTACAGAATAGAATTATTGGGATGTCCATAGACACATACAAAAAATATCTGTGTACAAACAATATGGAATTCTATTTTTCTGACCAATTAAAAAAAAGTTGAATATTTAAAATTAGTACCTATATACTGTCTTATACTTAGACCTGTACAACTACATTATTATTTGTAGTTATTTTTTTAAATTAATTGCTTGAATATTTTTATATGCGAAGTCATAGTGTTCGATAACAGTCGTCTAGATTCTCAAGCTATCCCTTTCTCACACACGATACCATCTCTCCACTGAATTTATTCGGTCATCCAGTAGAACCTAGAGCCACCTCTAGCAGGTTTCCTTTCGAAGTCATCTGGTAATGCAGGTGTACTGTCTGGGTAGACAGCCTTGGGTTCTGGCAAGGGTTTTGGCCTGAAAAAAAAATGACATGTTTAGGAACTTTTTTCTGCGTTGGAACTAAAGCCGTGCGCTGCGTCGTGCGTGTGTACGCATGCGGGCACCTCATCACCATCCTCACTGCAATTTCTTAGTTGATGCCAAAGTTTGCTATTTGGAATCCAGGGTCCGCTTATTGTTTTGGATTGATATCCAGCCATCTGACCTCCATGCCCGGAGAGTGAAACCACCAGTGCCTCGTCTGTTGTTTAGCAAGTGCACCAACAAGCAGAAGCAGATGAGGTTGGCTTGGGCCCCGAAGGTGTTGATAGGGCCCTGTACGCCATGCGGGCGCCTGTTTCGTGTAAATAATACTCAGCTAATTGCGTGCAGATAATTTAAACTCAGAAAAAATCTATACGATTTATACGACAGCGACTTGCAAATTAAGATGGCGCCGCCAGTAACGCCGTTAATTGCTGCATTATAAATAATAATAAATAAATATTTATTATTATATATTATTATTAATATCAAATGTTATACACAATTTAAACATAGCTTAACTAGTTTGTGCTATGCTGCATTGCATCAAATTAATTTGAATTTGGTATTATAGAGCCCAGGACCCTTATCTCTTATCTTGACTTTTGCGAGAGCGACTGCCGTCTGATGTCGCACCCAACTGCGAGAGAAAATATTAATTTTTAAAATTTTGCGTTACATGATATAAGTACAATAATTTAACGGGAATTAACATAACATAACATAACATAAACTCACGCCTATATCCCCGAAGGGGTAGGCAGAGGTGCTAGCACCCACATTTCGCCAGTTTATGTTTAGGTCCCAATGTAATAGGTGGCGAGCCTATTGCCATTAACCGTAACCATTAATGCATAGCCGGGCAGGGGGATTGTGGTCGCAGCACTAGTGGGACCGGTGGGTGTCACGCGGTGCTGCGACGACAATCCTCTTCTGATGAGGCCGTCAAGCTGAGTGCCACCATTGTTAACACGGTACGTGTATGTAATGGTGACCCTCTTTCCTGAGACTTTACCTTCAGCTTACGATCAGGCGAGGTGAAGTCAAACTGACGTGTCCTAAATATAAAAAAAAAAAAAAAAAAAAAACCGGGCACTTATAAGCCTGCGATAAATACACACATAACTTCGAAAAGCATCGAAAAGTCATTGGTGTGTGCCATGGTAAAACCTGGGATCGAACCCGAGACCTCATCTCAGCAGTCCATTACCCATACCACTAGGCTACCGCGGCTACCTGGGAATTAACGCGATTATGTATAAGTTCATGTAAACGTGAGTTTAGATAGCCAAAGGCATGAATTTCGCTCCAACACCCAAGCGAATACCGTTTGAGATCGTAATCAGTAGTGTTAAAGAATCGATCATACGTAATAAAGTACCGCCCGGCGATGCCGATACCCTTAGACAGGACGTCGCGGTGATATTACGGAGATCGAAGCTTCCAACTAGTAACATCACTTTGGAAGAGCGTCAAGCATTAAAAACATTAGGGATAACCCGGATATGTTGGTGCTTAAGGCCGACAAGGGAAACGCCACCGTAATGATGAGTATAATGATTACCAGAGTAAAATTCTCGAACTGTTGGGTGATAACAAGGAGTATAAACCGGTATCATATAACCCCACGGAGAGTAGCGCGCAGAATACGAGCTCTTATACAGGATAACGAGGACCTGTTTACAGAAGGTGAGTACAGTAGACTGTTTACACCGAAGTCACACCAGCCACCCAAGTTGTATGGTCTACCAAAAATACACAAGCCCAACGTGCCGCTGCGGCTAATTGTAAGTCAAATATCATCTCCTACTTACGATCTTGCGAAGCACGTTCCGTCAGTATTGCAACCACTTGTAGGCAAAACGCTTTGTGAAGGACTCGCGGCCCTTAATCCAAATTATAAAAGAACTCAAACTGGAACCGGAGGACGTCATGGAAAGTTCCCATAAAAGAGTGTTTAGACGTCGTGAAAGACCTACTGAGCGACAATGAACTACCGTTTAACTATATTGATCTACTTGAACAAGAGAGCTTTTAGATGGCAACTACTTCCTTTTTCAAGGTCAACATTACCTACAAATAGATGGTGTCGCAATGGGAAGTCCTGTAGCCCCTGTACTTGCCAATATCTGAATGGAACATTTTGAAAAGTAGGCGCTGAGTCTCGGCCCGAAGACCATAAGACTTTGGAAGCGATACGTGGATGATATTTTCAGTATCGTCAAAGGAAGTGAAAAAAGTGGATCAATATATAAAAAATCTCAACTCCATTCACCCCAAGACGAGGTTGACGTATGAGATGCAGAAGGATAGGTCGTTGTATTTCTTAGACGTAAAAGTAGCCGTGAGATCAGATGAAAGAAGAAAAGAAAGAAAGAAAAGATTCCTTTCTTTCTTTCTTCTTACCCGGAGTGTCCGGCAATGGACACTTAGGCAGGACACCGTGCGGTTTTAGTCGATGCACGACATAACTGCCCCCGCTGGCCGACGGGGGGATATCCAAAGGGATTTCCGCACGTAAAAAAAAAGCCATTGAAATTAAGAAACATAAAAATTTCAATCGGGAAGATGGGTTTAAATTATCTGCAACATGGAATCCAGTGATAAAAAAGCAGCAGTCGGATAGACAATGGTCAGTTTGCTTAGAGAATAGGGACACTGTAAGTGTGGTATGTGACGGAACATTGGCAATACGAAAATATGAAAAATATCGAGAATGTGCGGTTGGATGAAGAACTTTGTACCTCACGGACTCGACGACAGAGGACGTGCACCACTGCGCCAATCAGCCTGTGACCACGGCCAGTGTAACCTGGTCGAAACGTCAGGCAATCCAAAGGTATCTATATAGCTATACATGATCGCGTTAATTCCCGTTAAATTATTGTATATCCGAGAGGAAAGGTTGCGCCAGAGGGTTTTAGTCGCTTCGATCATGACATAGCCACTTCACTGCTAGCCCTGGCGAGGTGGTACCCGTTGGGGATTCCACAAGTACATAAAAAGGGCGAGTCCGCGAGCTTGATCTAGTCATTTATTGATTCTGGTACTTACCTCTTAGTATCGTGGACGCGAACCTCAGTGAAGTAACCAAAGGAAGGACGCTCAATGTTCAGCTTCGACAGCATACAGTTGTCGTAGACGCTCTGAGTCTTGCGGCACCTTGAAAATAAAATAAACATTATATACCGACAGTTTAAACGCAAAAAAGTGCAAGCGACATCGATTCTTTAAAAGAAAAAAATTATTCTTCCAGACCCAACCTCTATCTACTTTTTTTTGTAAATATATATTATACCTACATAGAAACACCCAGAACAACGCAAATAGACATTAATACATACAAAATATTTGTACTGAGCAGAAATCGAACCAGCGCCCCTTGAGGTGCGTATTTATAAGTGCTTCTTTAACCCAGCACTTGCATAGTGTGGGGCTAAAGAAACATTCGGGCAGAGAATATGTGAAAAGGATCCAAGCCCAACACACATACACCAAGTTGGGCTGAAGAAGCTTTTGCGGACACAAATTGTGTTAATGCGTTGCAAATGCTTCTTTGAGTCAACGTTGCAAGTACGGTTCCGCACTCCCACGTCCTGGTTGTCTCTGTCGCTTGCCGTATCACGCGTCGCCCCGCAACTGATAATTTTGTCAATTCGCCGTTAAAAACTTGTTATGTTGAAAATTTAAACGTATATTGTTATAGTGTTTAATGTTTATAGTGGAATAGTACTTGATTTTGACTAAGTGTAAGTGGAAAGTGAATAGGTATTTTACTATCTTACGAATAAGTGAGCTATTGGGCTAAGGACGGATACGTGGATCGTTTTCACAATTTGTCCACCCAAAAGGTTTTTTAGACCAACACTATGAAATGAGAGTGCTGGGCTAAAGAAGAATAGGTCGTGGATCGTTTTCACAATTTGTCCGCGCGAAAGCTTCTTTAGGCCAACACTATGCAAGTGCTGGGCTAAAAAAGCATTTGTAAACATGCCCTTCGGACAGCACACAAATTAACCACTGCCACCCTGGAGATATTGGGTAGTTTCACTACTTTCTCCGAGCGCCAATCTCAGTGGGATTCCATTCCTACTAAGTTTAAGCATGTTTTAGAGGCCAACTCCTCTTTTGATATTCTATTGTTACGGAAGCAACTGTCATCTGATAGGAACCCAACCATAATAGGAAAGCCTGCGCCATAGCCTCGTCCGTCAATCAGCAAGTGTACCCTAAATATACTATAGGAAAAAATTAAGATCACAACGCCGCCTTTGCGGCTAACCGCAATGCGGTATTCAATGTATTTTCATAAATATCGTCTTGCGACGTGGAATTTTTACAATTAAAATTATGAAACAATTACTGTTAACTTTTCATAAACATATAAACAGACAACGTTTAAAACGTTATGTACATACGTGTGTGTGTGTGAGAGAGAGCGAGGGTGTGAGGAGGTGTGTGTTGTGCAATTTCAAACCAACTTACTGGCCCAAACTAAAGTCCCCAGAGCTCTTCTCAACACATGTAGAATATTGGTTGAACTCATTCAGGCAACTCTGCTTGACTTTCCGGAAGAACTCCAGGGTGCAGGCAGTCACTGCCTTGCCTTCATTGATGCATTTGCGAGGATCGTTCTCTTCGTTACGGCATAGCATGAATTCCTGAAAATTAGTATAACGCTTGTTTGCACCATTTAATCACATTACAGTCCATCTTAACGTCCTGGAAGAAGTATTTTTTACATTCAATGCCCATTGTACACTCAACTGTTTAACTACTACCATAGACCAATAATAAACATAGACAGAACGCCTGGGCGCTGCCAAATAGCCAAAAGATTATTACTTTAACAGTTTAACATGGTTTGATTTGTTTCCTTAATACGCTTTTACTCCAATAATGATATTATTATTTTCTTAACCTAAATATTACTTTCCAATGTTTGCTTTTATTATTTTTTATTGAACTGGGTAAAATACAATGGTCACTTATTTATAAGAGATGGCGTTAATATCGATTCAACATCCAAACTTGAAATCATGCCCCTTTAAATTTACTAGATGTCATATATATATGAACAAGTTGAATTCCTGAGACGAGCTCAGCCGAATACAAGGGATTTTCGATTTTGCGTTTTTTTTTTGCGTTTTTTTCTTTATCTTGCAATGGTTCACCCCAGCACGAATCTATTACCGAAAACAGCAACTCGATAGCTCATCTCCTTCATACCCAAAACCGTGACAGAAAATTGGCAACGACGACTTCGACGACAACTCGATAGCATTTTCTAAAGAAAATCCCTAAAAATAGAAACAGACGAACATAGAACCTCCTCCTTTTGGAAGTCGGTTGAAAAGTGTGGTGTGGTTATATGATATGAAACTAGTAAAACTTCAGTCTGGCGCCTGCCGCGCCGCGCGCTGACCCGTCATGTTGGCCTTGGCTGCCCTGCCGAGTACCGACTGGCAGCCATCCCATAAGCGTCATGCGATAGATGGACGAAAAAATTTGCGGTGAATGAATGGATGGTTATATAGGGCTTGAACCGACTAAAACCGCACGCCGTCTTGGGTCTTCAGACGCCGGGGTGTAAGGTTGCCCATAGAGCATCCATACCCTCGCACCCCGACTGACCCTGGGCCACCTCCGGTTTCGTGATGGCCCAATCGGGTTTGGGAACCACGGTATCCCCGTCTTGCCCCGGTTTGAGGTAAAGGCACTAATCGCCCCGCCGTCCCGGCCTGCTTCTGCTGGGTTGACAGGCGGCCTCACCTGCCACTCCCAGGCCTGCGCTCATGGAGGACGGAGGTCGTTAGGCGACCTCCGGCGCCTGGGTCGCCTGCGACGCGCGGCGAGCATGTTGCGGGCTCGGCGGGCCGGGAGAGTTCTAAATCTCTCCCGGGAGCGCTCCGCCATCTCCTTCGCGAGCATTACATGCTCGCAGGAGGTGGCGGCGGCCCGGCTTTGGCTGTGCACTTTTTATTTTTCTGGCTTATTATTAGCTTAGAATATGCTGTACATTTTTTTTCCCTGTCCCTTCGGATACCCCCCCGCCGCGCCGGCCAGCGGGGGCGGTTATGTCGGGCTTGAACCGACTAAAACCGCACGCCGTCTCGGGTCTACAGACGCCGGGTGTAAGGTTTAGCTTTAAGATCCTTTGTAACCATATTCGATGCAAATAAATGATTAATTGAACACCTTAAAAATAGTCCCTTATGTTAACTTAGTGAAATACTTTTTCAGGTTTAAACAAGTTTGCTATACATTTAATCGAAAACTACTTAGAAATTTTAATATAGCTTTTATTTCATAGCCTCACATTTACTGTTGCAATTTAATTTAAAATATATGAACCACAGTAAAGGGACAACACGGTAACATAAGAGACACTGTCTGTTGCCATTTGGGATACTTACCTTAGAACTGCATCGTAATTATTGCAGGGAACCAGATGAAGAAAAGTAAAAATATAGAAACGAAAAAAATAGTTTTGGTACAATATTGTAAATCCAAACTAAACAATTTTTTTATGATGAATTGAGTTAAATATTTGTAATCTTCCAAAAAATATACCAATATTCAATCAATTCCTTGTACTTCCGATAAAATAATGCTCTCTTAGTTTCCGTTTACTGGTTTCATATTTTTGTAGACTATTTTATAACCAAAAAAAGCAAGTGAAGCCAATAAAATAATTAATAGCTTTTTTATTGTAATTAAACCTCCTTTACTAAACCATAAGCCTTGTTAACAATACCTACACTTCATATATGGAAATCCAGGACTTCTTGGAATGGAATGGATTTGGAAAGAGTTGCACTATACCCCAAGCCACAAGAACACTTGTGGTTTTGCAACTCCCTTGCTTACGATTTGTCATATGAATCAATTAATCTTTACCACCGTAGCTACTGAACTGTTACAATACACCAAAATTCCATAATGAAAATAGAAGAATGTAACCTTTTTAGGACCTCTCGAAGACATGAAGAATCGTCTCATATTTTAAATTGATTGTAGTAATTTTAACTGAAATATGTCACATTAACTCAAAATTATGCATTATTACTTATTTAAAAATTCTATAATCTAGACCTAGATTATACAATTGATTAAGTAAGATACTCCACGTTTAATACAATAAACTAAATTGTGAGAAAAAGTTTAAATATAATGTATGAGTAGGTCAGTAGATAAACTTTGTAAACAAAAATTTGGTTGACAATATAGTGTTATAAATCATCAGTTTAGTTAAAAAAAATACACGAAATATTCAGACCTCGCGAGTGATTCAAGCTAAGAGAAATTAAGGCAGTTTCCTTCAAAATTATGATACCAAAACATAACCTCATCCAACTTCGATTATGCAATCAACTTGACTCCAAAACAAAGCAAATAGAAACCTATCACAGAAAAAAATAAAATAAATAAAGAATACCTAAGAAAAGGCTACGTTTACTTACATTATTAGCATATTCACAATATTTTCCTAGATGAAATGCACCAGCGAATAGAGTTGCAGACGACAAATTGACCTCTGGCACAGTCAATTCTGACTCTTCCGGTAGATGAACATCAGCAGTTACCACCATGTTGTTTCAGTATATTTACGACGAAAATTTAGATGTCTTTAATCAAAATAAATAGAGTTAATTCTTCCACAAAATTCGTGGAAGAAATCCGAAAGCGAAACTACTGATTCTAGTTGTTAGAGTAAAACTTAATAGAAAGAGATCAATGATGTCATAACACGTGAGAGTGAAAGAGCTAGAGAATACCCCTCTGTTTGTATAAAAATTTGCAGGCTTATAAATTGAGTTTGACACTTTGACAGACCAATTTGCCATTCCATTTTACGTTTAATGTGATTTAAAAAAACACCCTGATTGCAGTGATCGCAGAGTGGAACGGCACGGCAAGGTACTTAGTTCATTGAAATAATACAATAAGTTCGCATGCATGCTTGAAAATCTTTATTGTACTAAGTTTAGATCAGATTCAACCGTCATTTAATGATATTTTGTCGTCCGCAGAAAGTCACATGCCACCTTTCCTCATCGTTTCATGCTACTGAATTGTTTGGAAGAGTATGCTTCAATTGGTACCTCGCTATATTCTTGTTGTTCCACTGAAAACAATAAAAATTATATCTTTGTTCTGAAATATGTATTAAGTTTATGGACGTATTATACTAACTATAATACGTCCATGATTAAATTATAGATCAAAAGTCGTTAAATTTACCTTCATACATCTTGTAGTCCTCTGATGGTAATTGATAAAACTTAGGAATATCGTAACGGTTTTCCTGTAAACAAAAAGATTCGAATAAATTAGGTGTTATCAGTTGCCTCTAACATATCACCAGAGTATGGTGAGATGGTTATACCAAAACGGAAACAGTTTTAAAAACATCATCGTCTTATGGACTGGTTTAGGGTAGGTACTACCTATAGGAACGGTTCAAGCCCGACATAACGGCCCCCGCTGGCTGGCGGGGAGGTATCCGAAGGGATTTCCGCACAAAAAAAAAAGGTACTAACTATAGGGATATACACTAACACCTTCGTAGTCAAATCAATACCACCTACTGGTCGGTGCACCTGCTAAACAACGTCAACAACCAATCAAAATTAATAAGCGAATCCTGGGATTCCAAAGTGCAAAATTTATACGCAATCGCTAGGATTATAATTATCGTCCTACTGCTGCTGTGTTAGTATCTTATTACCTACTTCTGCAAACCATCGAATTCAAATCCATGCCATCTCCGGTTTCGAGATGGCTCCCTCGGGTTTGGAAACCACAGTGTCCCCGTCTTGCCCCGGTTTGGGGAAGGGGCGTTAGTCGTCGGCCCATCGTCCCGGCCTGCTTCTGCTGGGGTGACAGGCGGCCTCACCTGCCACCCCCAGGCCTGCGCTCATGGAGGACGAGGTCGTTAAGCGACCTCCGGCGCCTGAGTCGCCTGCGACGCGCGGCGAGCATATTGCGGGCTCGGCGGGCCGGGAGAGTTCTGAACCTCTCCCTCTCCTCTCCTCTCCTTCGCGAGCATTACATGCTCGCAGAAGGAGGTGGCGGCGGCCCACTCGCTCGCACTCCGCACCATTGCCGCAATCATGCTGCCGAGCGAGAGGACTCCCACCCCGATGGCTGCCACTAGGTCACGCCTCGGCGCCTCCCACGCTGGGCAGTCCGCCATCGTGTGCAGCCCCTGAGTCCTCGCTAGCGTCGCAGTGATGACACTCAGGCGTTGGCTCCTTCCTGATCCGATGCAGGTGGTCCTCGAAGCACCCCTTCCCTGAGACTACCTGCGTCAGTCGGTACGAGAGGCTTCCGTGTCGAATTATGGTGTACCTAATGTGCAGCCATAGTTGCATGAGATTAGCCAGGTTTTAATTTCTGTATTGTTGAACAAAACATAAATGTGCAAGAAATGTGAAAAAGTCACTATGTTTAAATAGTTTATAATCTTGGCTTTCCGGGAGTGGCTGCCATCTGACCTCCGTAACCCGATAGGTGGTAAGCCTTCGTCAGAGCCGCGCCCGTTATTTAGCAGGCTCACTGACGAGCAGGTGAGGTGGGCTTGGGCCCCGAAGGTGTTGAAATCATAGTGCCCTGCAGTACACCTCTACGTGGTAACTTAATTATTTCATCTTTATTTCAAGCGTACCTATAAAGTCATAGTCAAAACTCATTTATTCTGTATAGACTACTAGCTGTTGTTACCTATTCCAGGGATAAAAAGTAGCCTATGTGTTATTCCAGACTTTATCTCTGTACTAAATTTCAGCCAGATCCGTTCAGCCGTTTTTGCGTGAAAGAGTAACAAACATTCATCCATCCATCCATCCAAACTTTCGTATCTATCTATACTATTATAAAAAATTGTTGAGCTGAGTGAGACGAAGTCGAGCGAAAGCTCCTCATACCAGACTTCAGGATTTTCTTTGTCACAGGTCTCCTCCTAAACTACTAATCCAATCAGAACCAAATTTGGCATGATTAAAGAGGTCAATCAGAGGAAGGTTTATGGATATATTTTGAATAAATTAATGCTACCACGGAGGAATGATCACCGTTAAAATATTCCAGATGGAATTACATAATAACCGCTCGAGACACTGTGACCAAACTTTACACGCTCAGAAAGCATGTCCAGAGTTGTGACTTTCAAAAAGAATTTTCAAAATCGGACTTGCCACGGAGGAATGATCACTGTTCAAAATTTTCAAAATCTGATTCCGCAATAGCGGTCAAATCTATTGGACAAGAATCACGATGTCTCACTCAGATCAACATTGCAAGCAGCGATTCGCCATGCAGACCTAGTAAATAAGTTTTGGCTGTACATTGACGATATTTAAAAACTATACTTGGGTTATGTTAACCGAACTATTCTGAGCACAAAAAATGTTTTTTTGGAATTCTTATCTGTTGGTTCGCGATCAACGCAAAAACTACTGAACGGATTTGGATGCAGTTTTTTCTATTTTAAAGGTCTTGGTCAGACTTAAAATCTGCCGTAAGTTTAATTGCAATTGGTTAAGTAGAACCGGAGTAATATGGCCGAAAAACGATAGGCGATCAGGCGGGGTGCAGTCTATCGGACGGACAAATATATAAAAAAAAACAAAAAACCAACACAAAACGTATTTTTTTTTATAACATTAAAATGAACTTACCGAGTCATAATTCCTTCTGCCCATACGTGGTATATTTTTATTCGTTTTGATAACGTATCCCATACCTCCCTGGTCGAATGGATTCGTTTCATCATTACTTCTACCAACCCTAGGAACGCTGTTTGGTTTTATAAACGAATTTTCCACTCCATTCAAAAAATAAATCAGGCAGTATGCCATCAATATTATTGCCAACTTAGAAGTCATTTTTTTTTAAATAGTGCGAATCTGCTGTTGAATAGTTCGAAATTCGAATAATGAATGATGTAGTCTTGGATTTCTTTTGTTATTTATACTCAAATGTTTCGATTACACCCGTATTTCCTAAATGATTTTGATTATAATCTATGATACGGTTTTAGAATACCAAAAAGGTATGAGATGCTATCCTAGTTTACTCATGAGGGTTGGACGATTAGAGCTGATGATTATCTGTATTTATGGGTTCATCGCAATTACTAAAAAGGCCCGCACTAGGATGGGAGTACGGGGTCCTACCAAAATCTGCGCAGCCCAATCTAATCTCGCCTGTTAAATTGAACACCCTGTCGTATAACGGACGATGAACTGGCGCAGGCTTTCCTCTCGGGATCAAGTAGACGGAAGTCACTCCCGTAATAAGCAAAATGGCACACAAAATTGTTACAGTAGTAACAGGAAGTCCATAGGTAGGTTTTTCCAAAGGTTTTTTTTTCTTACTCGTAATTCCTAGTGTGTTAAATTATGTTACAAGTAAGCAATCAGTGTTGATTTTGTTTCCTTTTTTTAGTAGTATGAGTAGTGTAAATAATTTTATCAATAAATGTATGTATCCTTGTGCACTTGTGCACACGTGCATGGCGTCGTCGCTTCTTTGCAAAGGCGCCAGCAGAATACCCCTACCGCTGCTCATCATATCTTTAGCATGTGAAGGGCAGCATTCATGCTGAGATGGATACCTATTGAGAGATTGAGACTTGCACACCTATCGTTGTTATCCTATATATGCGTGTCCTTAATAAACATATTTTCTTTCTTTCTTCTTTCTAGCAACGAACAGTCCACGGAAACCCCCACGGGCTTCACCCCATCGGTGCCAACGATGGGGTGGGCGTGTCGGAATTGGACCGACTAAAACCACACGGTGTCCTCCCCAAGTGTCCATTGCCGATTGCCGAGCACCCCGGGTAAGCCCTTTAAAGGATAACCCCAGGGTTACCGGCGGACTTTGGCCACCACCGCGGCCTCACATGGTGGGGTCGGGTTTTATCCCGCTTCGGTGAGTTGGCAGGCGTGTGTAGGACACACACGACACGCCTCCACCACCTCTACGTGGTAACGTAATTATTTCATCTTTATTTCAAGCGTACCTATAAAGTCATAGCCAAAATTCATTTAATCTGTATACTAGCATTTATGCTGAGATGGATACCTATTGAGGCTCGCACACCTATCGTTGTTTCTTTCTTCTTTCTAGGGACTGTTCATCCATCATCCTCCTAGTGATTTCTCAGATTCGTTGTACTTTGGAGCCCGGGGTCCTCTTATTATTCTTTATTGGTATGAAGGCTGACATCTGACATCTCAACCCCGAGTTGAAAGCCTCCTGCACCAGAGCCTCGGCCGTTGATTAACAGGTGCACCGAATAGCAGGTGAGGTTGACTTTGGCCTTAGATGTTGGTCCTGTTCACCCTCATACTGTTGTTACTTTTTTATCGTGTGTAATATTTCCACAGGGCCCTCGCCTCGAGGCCTCGAGCCAAAAATCTTGACCAAACGTCAAAAAGTTGACCAATCACAAACCAATAAAATGACTGATCAACCAAGCTTTGGGCCCTTTGAGCCCTTGATTAGTTTTATATATTTATGATTGGTAGACTGGCACGTCTAGAGCACATTATTAAGATTTTTCACGCGAGCTATTCGACAAAGTCGGCGTTTAGGTACCTACAATCAGGGGTGTGTGTTGGGTAACCTCCTCGAGTGTCGCTCCGATTCCGATCCCGCTGCAGTCCGGGGGGAACGGAATCGGAGCGGCCGGTACACCCTGGGCGGCGTTCAATGGCTTCCCCGTCATAGGGTTGGCATTGATCGTCGGCCAATACCCAACGTGGCGGGAACACATCGCTCTCCGTACTCCTCTGCTTTCAGAGGAGAAAGGATGAGCGATGCTGTTAGTGGTGAGATGGCCCAGGGTCTGTCGGGTTGCGAGGGATATGCTCTATGGGTAACCTTTTTTTTTTTTTTTATACTAACATCTCTGGCATGGCCAAAGTCTACGCTCAAAATAAATTTATAATGCCTAGTCTTTCTACTTTTATTTCGAAAACCCACTCAGGGTTAATTTCTTTTTATCTATCCTTAACTCTAAATATATCACGCTTTCATTCTTGTCCTCTAGTACCATACAAGTTCTCGCTTTTATTCTTCTCGCACTTTCATTCCGTTCCTTTCATACTATTGGGATTTTGGGGTTGGGGTAGGGTGACTATATTTTTATTGTTTTCTTTATTATCATAACTTTCTTCTTCTTAGTCGTGCACTCTTGACAGAGTGGTCGTGGTTATGATGGGGGGTCCTGATGAACGGCTGCTCGTGCAATGCGCCGCCATCGCTCTCTGTTGGTTGCGTTGTGGGAGCAGTCGGTCATGGTGGATTGTGTTAGGGAGGTGATGAGGTCCGACCATCTAGTTGGAGAGCGACCACGGGACCTTTTGCCCTCCATTCTGCCCTGTACCACGAGACGCTCCATCGAGTCTTCATTCCGTGTCAGGTGCCCAAAGAACTTGAGTATTCGTATTTGCACAGTCGACGATAATCTCTCCTTTATGTGAAGTTCTTTGAGGATGGAGACATTAGTCCTATGCGCGGTCCACGGAATCCTGAGGAGACGTCTCCAGCACCACATTTCCAGTGCATCTATTTTTCTCCGCTCTTTTTGTCTCAGAGTCCATGTCTCAGCTCCGTACAGAAGAATTGGAAAGACCAGACTCCGCATCAGACGAACCTTGGTGGTTTTGGTTATCCGGCGGTCCTTCCAAATCCTGGAGAGCCTTTCAGCAGCTGATCGTGTAATAGCGCAACGTCTTCTGATTTCCTCCTCGCAGCCTCCGCTGTTGGTGATGTTAGAACCCAAGTAGATGTAGTTCTGCACAACTTCACAGTTAGCAATGCTTTTGACATCTGGTTCGTTATTTTCAGCTCGGTTCACTATCATCATTTTGGTCTTCTCCCGGTTGATAGCAAGTCCAAAATTCAGGCTGGTGGATTCAAGGTGGCGCAAAAGGTGTTCCATATTCTCTTTAGACGATGTTAGGAGAGTAGTGTCATCAGCATATCTAAGATTAGATATTGTTCTACCTCCTACAGATACACCTTTGTCCCAGTCGTCCAAAACAATCCGCATTATGTGCTCGGTGTAGATGTTAAATAACAGCGGAGAAAGAATACAGCCTTGTCGAACACCAGCCTCAGGCTTGAATGGGCTTGAGTCAACTCCATCGACGCGCACTGCTGCTGTGCCATCTTCATAGAGTCGTCTAATGAGGTACGTAAGGTGTTCTGGTACACCCATTACTTTTAGGATTCCCCACAGTTTTTGCCATTGCACCGTGTCGAAAGCTTTGTGAAAGTCCACAAAGCTAATAAACAGGGGGTTGTTAAATTCTCGTGACTTCTCTATGACCTGGCGTAGTATAAGAATTTGCTCTCTCGTTCCTCTACCCTTAACAAATCCAGCCTGTTCAGGTGCGATTTGAGGAGATAGGTAAGACTGTAGCCGCTTGTTGATAATGTGTAGTAGCACCTTACTTGCGTGGCACATAAGAGAGATCAACCGGGATTATTGCACTTCTTGGTCGAGCCCTTTTTATGGAGAGGTATGAAAAGGGAGCAAGACCAATCATTCGGCCAATTGCCGGTCGTCCATATTCTACTACAAATAGCGTGCATTATCTCTACTCCAGCTTCTCCCATAGCCTTAATAATCTCAATCGGTATCTCGTCTACGCCTACGGCTTTGTTAGATTTAAGGTGTTTTATTGCTGCTATTTCGTCTTTCAATAAATCTGGTTCCAATTCCAACGTTAGAGAACATTGTGACGGTAATGAAACTGGGTCAACAAATAGCAGGGATCTACAATACTCTTTCCACGTGTTGACAATTTCTTTTATCTCTGTTACCGTCACACCATCTTTGTTCTCAATTGCCCAAGTCTTTGGTTTGAATTGACGAGTGATAGTTTTTATTTTCATGTGAAGATCCTTGGTTTCGAACTTCTCTGAATGTCGCTCTAGTTCTTCGCAGATTTTATTGAGTGCTGCATTCCGGTCTGTTCTGCAAGCGGTTTGTATTTCAGCATTGAGAGAATTTAGTTCCTGTACAGGTTTTCCAGCAGCCTTTAGTTTTCTCCGGTGTTCAACCATGTCCCATGTGTTGGTAGACATCCAATGTTGTCGTTTTATTAGAGGTGATTTTGGCTGTGAGTTTTTAACCAAATCTTTGATGTATAGCTTGGCATTCTGCCATAGGGTGTTTGGATGTTCATGGTCGTCACCGCCCCAACTGTGCACTGTAAAGTCCTGCAAGCTCTTGGTTAAACTGGTACTGTCTGTAATTTCTAAACGCCTGTTTGTTACTTTGGTTATAGAGTTGCGGAGTTTAATCCTCAGGTTGCATACTAGTAGCTGATGATCAGAGTGACAATCTGCTCCAGGCAACGTGTGTGCGTTGGTAATTGAGCTCCTCCATCTAGTTCTGATCATTATGTAGTCAATTTGATTACGGTGTTCTCCGTTAGGGGATGTCCAGGTGTATAGTCTTCTGGGGTGTTGTTTGAAGACAGTGTTCATAATGGTTAGGTTATTATCGGCTGCGAATTGAATGAGTCGTTCGCCACGCTCGTTCCTTGTGCCAAGACCATAGAGCCCCACAATATTTCTAAGGCCTGAATCTGCAACAGTTGATCCCAGCTTCGCATTGAAGTCGCCCAAAATTATTAGAAACTCTCTAGTTGGGATAGTGGCTATGCAAGCTTCAAGTTGACGGTAGAAATCCTCTATTACTTCATCTTTGGCAGCACTTGTGTAAACTTGTATGATATTGAGCGGGGCGGGCGTTGCGCTCAGCTTGATCGACATCAATCTATCGCTGATTGGATTATATCCTACAACCGTTTTGTTCCATCTCTTCGGTATGGCAATGGCCACTCCTGCAAAGCTAGAGGTGTTACCTGAGAAATAGATGGTATGCTTCTCAGTTTTACGGTGTCCACTCTCCTTCCAATGCGTCTCACTCAGACCCGTGATGTCGGTGTTGCATCGTTCGAGCTCATGGTCAAGAATGTGGAGTTTACCTTCATCCTGAAGGCCTCGCACATTCCACGTTCAGACTCTGAGGTTTCTGCGTAGTTGGATCTTGGTTCTTCCAGAGGCATAGTTTCCATGAGATGCCTGGTCGCCTACGGTTTCATGGCCGGTAGTACATTTCACACCCTGATTCCCGGACAACCGAGGGCGCCGGTCGCTACGCGGATTGCCAGGCAAACTTTCTTTCATCTTGAACCTTATCATAACTCTCGTGGGATTAATAGTGCAATGGTATCCCGTTGCCTTTTGCACCAGGCATTTTGGGCATGATTTATACGCCCATGGTTGCTGAAGCCTCTTCAGTCAGTGTTCCGACTGGGTTGGTGGATTACCGCCACACGGTTCGGTCGCCAGAGCCCCGTCCGTTATCTAGCAGGGAGCGCCGCGGTGACCGGAGGGCCGCCGCCGTCGACTATTCATACGAACCATCGACGCGTGCAGGTGAGGTTGACAATAAGGTCGGATATGTTGTTGTTTCCGTTCTCCCCTTACTCCCCATAACTTTCTTACAACTACCCTATTTCTTTATTATGCTTCTTATTACTATCTTATTTACTATGTAATCTATTACATTTTTTATTGTTATTTCTGCTAATATACACTTATTTTACTTATTACTAATACAAATTTTTTCTTATTCCAATAGCATTTACAGTTTTGTTTCTCTTACTTATGGACAAAAGTTTAACCTCTATGGGTAACCTTACACCCCGGCGTCTGAAGACCCGGGACGGCGTGCGGTTTTAGTCGGTGCAAGCCCGACATAACCGCCCCCGCTGGCCGGCGGGGGGGTATCCGAAGGGATTTCCGCACGAAAAAAAAAAAAAGGTACCTACGATCAGTTTAAAAAATATTTATATGATGGTTGTACAGATTTCAAAATTAAAAAGTGTATGTCGGTTATCGCGACTAGATGACGTTATTTTTAGTCATTAGGATATCTGGTCTACTCAACCAATTTAAATCAAGCATACCTTAATTTTTAAGTCTGACCAAGAACTTTCTAACGAAAAAACCGCATCGAAATCCGTTCAATGAAGGCCCACTTAATTTCAAAACCTCGTAAAATCTTGTAGATAAGTAAAGTAAAAAAGAAACATATTGGAAGTTGTAATATATTTATTTGAGAAACAAGATATCTAAAAAAGTAGTACAGCTTTTGGTATTTTAAACCAAATGTAAACACTGTTTAGAAATTTGGTATTGGGCTATCTTGGGAAGCTGGTCGCTGAAGATGGCCCGAAAAATATTAACGAAAATATATGCATTATAAACACTTAAACAGTTTTAACAAAAAACATCGAAATAAAAACACATCCTTCTCATTACATTATTCATAAAAGGTAAAAAAACAACAAAAAATTTAAATGTGGGCTATCTTAAATCTATCAAAATAAAAATCAACTATAAAATAAAAACAAACTGCTAAATTAAATTAAATTTAACTTTGAGATCAACTTTGAAAGTAACTTATCAAAAATAAAAACAAATCAGTTCTTTTTTCTAAAATATTTTTTTAAATTTAATTCTTGGGTGGGCGGAGGAATACTGAAAATTAACTTTGAGATCAATCAAAATATACTTAAAACAAATTAGACGCTACTGTCTTTCTTTGAGTGTGTACCTACACTCCTAACAAAAAAAAAATTGACAGGAATCTCAAAAGTGAATTTACTTAATAGCTTAATCAGAACTTTAATTGCACTCGGGACATATGAATTGCTCCTTATCGTCTTTGGTTAAACCCACACAGACTTCATGATACCATTTTTGGCATTTTTGGCATTGACGCATATCATCAAGTCTATCCACCTTGCACCCATGACAATACCAACCATGTTTTTCGAGTGTTTTAGATTCCTGCTTCTTACTTGCTTTTGTAACCTTCTTATTAATATCTTCATTTAGTCGTCTTTCTCTAGGTACTTTTTTAAGTTCATTACCTTTTTTCTTGTTTAGTTCTTTTTTACCTTTATCAGAGTCACTCGGTTGTTTTCCTTTCTGTCTCTGGTTTCTTGTAAGTTGCAAATTTTTAGTTGAATCAGCGTCACTTAGTCGTTTGCTTGGTTTAGTTTTTTTGGTTGTTCCTTTAGTATTCTTCACCGTTTTTTCTTTAGCAGTATCAAACAAATCTTTGGTTATTTTCTGGCCTATATAATTCAGCGCTTTTCTTCTCGGTTTGTATTTAATGGTAGCGAAGTTAGGAGTGGGGATTTGTTTGTGGAATGGTGATTTCTCAGCATGTTTGTTCAGTTCTGATAAAGGTAAATTATCTTCCGAATCATCAAGTTGAACTTTATTGCGCTCAGAGAGCGACGGAAATTTTCTGAGGTCCACATTTAAATTTTCTTCGTCTGATTCAGAAGATGAAGTATAAATATTGAAACGCATTGTAGATTTTTTAATTTTTTTAAGGCCTTTATCAAAATCCTCATTTTCAGATAAATCAGGCGTACTTGAACCTAAACGCGGTATTAGAGGTTGCTTATTTAAGCCCGAGGTAGTAGGAACAGGTGAACAAAACTCTGTACTTCTATTATATTTCTCAAAAACAGGTAGCTTTTGAATCGGATCTTGATTCTCCAAGTTGTCCATGTTAAAATCTTCAAAAGACGAGCTATAATCAACTAATTTTTTGACAAAAGTTGGAGATTGCGTATAAGATTCAACGATTCCGACGTAACTTGCATGATTTGGGGATACATCATCGTGAATTAAAATTGATGGTGATAGATTCCTGTCCTCTTCTTCATGATTTGAAAAATTTTCATCCGAATGATTGTCGCATCTTGGGTACATAACAGGACTTCCGGGAATAGAATCTCTTGAAGGTGATGAATTAGAAACTGAATCAGGCATTCTTGAGGAACTTGCAACCTGTGGATCACGCATTAGTGTAAGTTCTGAAGGTGCATACGCTTCTTCAGGAATTGCGCTGGGATCGTACGGGAAGAGGCCGGTAGCTCTAAACCCACTGATTATATTGTCCTTGGTCATGCACTTAGACCAAACTTTTGTAAAAATTTTCGTAAAACGAGTTTTAGTCAGTTTACGTTCTGGATGCTGATGCATATAACAAAACCTCCTCGTCCCAAAAATGTTCGAACGACTTATTAACCGATTTGTCTAGCGGTTGAAGCTCATGAGTCGTATTTGAAGGCAGGCAATAGAGTACAATATCATGGGCATCAGCAGCGTCAACGATTCTTGCGTCTAAATGTGAGGAGGCCCCATCAAAAATTAGTAGGCATTTTCCTGGAGATTTATTCTGCCCTAAGTGGTGTATGAAATCAACAAAAAGTTCGGTCGTCATACTGCCCTTTGGAGCCATTTTGACTAAACTACCAGGTGGTAAATTGTCACAAAATTCTGGTTTCAACCTTTTGCCCTTAAATAGAATCATAGGTGGCACAGTATTGCCCGTTGCACTTACACACATAGCGACTGTGACATTTTCTGCATGTTCTTGACTGACAAAATGCACTCTCCTGGCCCCTTTTGCTGCAAAAACCTTCTGTTGGTGGTGTAGTGTTAGACGACATCCCTTTTCGTCCATGTTATAAAGGCGTTCCGGGTGGGTGGAAATATTTAACTCATCGTAAATGTCTTTTAGGGCTTCAAAATGTTTGGAAACTATTGGCTTGTTGAGTTTTTGTGCTCTGGCGGGATTTAATAATTGAGCCCTTCGAAGCGATATTTCTGGATTGCGTTTCACAAAATTTGTGAGCCATTTTTTTCCAGCAATATTCTTAATATCACTAAAAGGATTCGGTACATTATTCGCTTTACAAAATTCGTAAGCCTGCTTCCGAACCATTTTGGGAGTTAGTGGCATTCCTATCTGAGACAATCTAATTATCCTTTTGCATAAATCCTTTTCTTGTGATTTATTAAGAATAGGAACACGACCAGTTATCTTCTCCATGGAACCAGATTCTATATGGTTTCTTAATGTTCGCCTTGGTATGCCATACGTTTCAGCAGCTTTTCGCTGTGACATTTCGCAGCTTTTTACTGCTTGAAGGGCGGATTTCAACTGTGTTTCAGACCATTCCCCGCGCCGTTTTTTAGCAGAAGGCTCCATTTTAAGCTGCGATAAAAAAGAGGATAAAAAAAAGAAAAATTTAGTACCTCAAAAAGTAATTTAAACAAATCGCTGACTACAAATTTAATACATGCTTATTCAATCTTAACAACCACCACCAGTTTCAACAAAATCCGTTATTTTGTTGAAACTTGCACTATTTTTAAGTTGGATTATGGCGGGGTATCCGAAGGGATTTCCGCAGCAAAAAAAAAAGGTACCTAATTCAAGATTTATTGCATTTCAACATAGTTTCCGTAACATGCGCAGACAAACGTAAGAAAAAAACAAACATAAGTACAAACAGAAAAATATACTAACACTACATTTCAATAAGCCTAGAAAGCCGGGCTATGTTAGGGAATTATACTATGGGCCATGATAGGAAATTACACCCCGGTCGAGTATAATCTCGTAAAAATACAAAAAAAAGCAAATAAAATAATAACACTCACCTGTATTTCGCTGATAAATAGATTAAATATGAATTTTCACAGTTTAGAGCAAAGAGATTTGTTTTAAATTTATTAATTTTCAAAAGGATTTAGACAAAGAAGGTTATAAAACGTGTATCGTCTTGACATGACCAAGCAAACTGTCATCTGTCTTCAAAATGGCGACGCGCCGGTAATGAAACACACTTGCACTATTGTTTATGGTACTAGTAGCATAAACTCGCGAAATTTCAAATTTTTCGAATAATCATAACTGTATTTTTTTTAAAGTGGGCTATCCTAGGGGCCGGGCCATCTTCGGCGACACTACCTTAGATCCAAGAATCTGGCTAATATCGAATCACGAATCTGTCCAACACCGAACATATACCCAGGTAAGTCTAAGGATGGGTTACCATTGTTAACACATGAGACCCCTGCGTGCTTTGGAGACCAAATTAAGCCGTCGGTCCCGGTTGCCATATTATTGCTATGGCAGTTGTTACTAATAGTTGTAACCGTAGCTCAGGAAAGCATAATCGCGGGTAACTCTAGGTATTAACTACAAAAAAAAAATATGGCTTCAGACGCCGGGGTGTAAGGTTACCCATAGAGCATATCCCTCGCACCCCGACTGACCCTGGGCCATCTCCGGTTACGAGATGGCCCAAAGAGTAGGTACCTAAATATCGTTTGTAAATGACTTGTGTTCAGATATTTTCGTTGACTGTACTTTTTTACTTCGGTACGCAAAAACGACGGTGTGTAATAAGTTTGACGTGTCTGTGTGTGTCTGTCTGTGGCATCATAGTGTCCGCATGGATAAACCGATTATGATGCGTATTTTTTTGTTCGAAAGCCGATACGATCAAGATGGTTCTTGCTATAAATAAATTCTAGACTCTAGCGTCGGCAACTCTTTAACTCTGTCAACTCGATTACTACTAGAGAAGCTATTTATAAAAATGTTGGTTTTATAAGGCCTTCAAGATCCTTGGGCCCAAGCCAACGTCGAACTGCAAGCCGGTAATGGCTGACTAATGGACGACACTCTGCCGCAGGCTTTCCTCTCGGAGTTGAGAGGTCAGATGTTAGTCGCTCCCGTAAAAACATAACATGACATAACTTCACGCCTGTATCCCCGAAGGGGTAGGCATAGGTGTATTACACACCCACGATTCGCCAGTTATGTTATGGTCCCAATGTAATAGGAGTCGAGCCTATTGCCATCTACTGGGCACATTATTAAGCGAGCGATAATTATCCTTTATTATTGCACACATAACTACGAAAAGTCAGAGGTGTGTGCGCGGAGCGACTGGGGATCGGACTCGAGACCTCGTCTCAGCAGTCGTACGCCACTGGGCGTAAAAACCGATATAAATAAAAACAAGTGCGAGTCGGACCGTACAAAACTGGATTGACGGGCGAACTTAACGTTGGTTTAGAGTTTCTATTCCTGACAGACAGAAAATTTCTTCATAGGAGGTCTAGTTATGACCCCCTGAGTCCGAAATGTCCACTGGTCAAAAAGTTTAAATATATATATATATATATATATATATATATATATGTATGTATGGTTCCACTTCCCAAAATTTGCGGCACTCTCACGGTCGCATTTTTGCCCCGATCGCTTTCAAACTGCGGTCAAAAATTGCTTGGGTGTAAACTTAGTTTAAGTTCGTAAACGGGTGGAATCCGGCCTAAGGGGACGCTAGGGCCTCACTTTTTGTGAAATCAGTTTTTCCTCAAAATTTCACGTTCCATGAAAGATATTTGAACCGTTCTAATTTTATCCCATAGTATACATGAATACCAACAACTTTTACTTATAAACCTATAAGATTAAAACTTTAATTAAAAGTGGAGGGGGGAAAAACCAAATTTTTTCGGGAAAAAAATCATAACTTCTAACCGGTGAACATTCTGGTCGTAGGAAACATTTTTAATCGATAAGCCATATCTAAGTCTAAAATAAATGTCTGAAAAGTTTTTCGCTAAAAGTTACCGTTTTCGAGAAAAAAAAATTAAACTGTTTAAAGTCCGTAGTTCTCTAAATAAAATAATATTAATTGCTTCACGAAATCTACCTGTGCGTTCCCCCTGCGGGAACGGATTTTTTTTTACAGGGTCGGCAGCACGAGTCTGACTCCCCTGGTGTTGCACACGTCCTTAGGTCGCGGTAACAGTTTCCCATCAGGTGTGCCGTGTGCTTGTCCGCCACCTAAGTGGTATCAAAAAAAAATTCTAAAGGTTTTTATTCCAAGGGCAATTTGGTTATATTTGATGAAAGTTTGATTTTTTCACAGCTTCAAGGCGTTACAGACTTGAGATTTTGGTATCACTACATATTATGAAACAAAGTCCTCCGCCGCGTCTGTCTGTCTATTCGCGATAAACTCAAAAACTACTGCACCGATTTTCATAGTTTTCACCAAAGGATACAGTGGTTCTCGGAAAAGGTTTTAGTATTGTCAAGTTTTTGTTTACATTTTTTTTTACGTGCGGAAATCCCTTCGGATACCCCCCCGCCGGCCAGCGAGGGTGGTTATATCGTGTATCGACTAAAACCGCACGGTGTCCTCCCCAAGTTTCCGTTGCCGGGCACCTCGGGTAAGCCCTCGAAAGGTTAACCCCAGGGTTGCCAGCGGACTTTGGCCGCCACCGCAGCCTCGCCTGGAGGGGTCGGGTTCTAACCCGCTTCGGTGAGTTGGCAGGCGTGTGTAAGGCACACACAACACGCCTCCGCCACGGCCTGCTTCTGTAAGGGCGGCGAGTCGGCCAACTGCCGTCCTCAGGCCCCGATCATGGAGGTCGGTAGTCCCGGGCGTAGATGAGTCTGCAGCGTCCTCGCCGCAGACTGCCAAACTCGGGGGACAGGGTTCTCTCCCGCTCCCTATCCGCCGTCTCTTTCGCGCGCATTACCTGCTCGCAGGCGGCGTGCCAAGTGCTCCCATCGGAGACCACGGCCCTCACCATGGTCTCCAACGAGAGAACGTCCACGCCCAGCACCGGAACGAGATCCCGGCGTTGACTCATCCACGCAGCGCACTCCACCAACGTGTGGAGCGCCGTGTCTTCGCCAGGATCCTCGCAGCGCTGGCACTGCGGCGTTGTCTCCCGGTGGATGCGCCATAGATACTTATCGAAACACCCGTGTCCAGTAAATATCTGGCACATCCGGTAGGAGAGGTCCCCATGGTCCCTCTCCAACCACTCCTTCATAATCGGTCTCACCGCCGCAATGGTGGATTCCCCCCACCTTGGATGCTCAAGTCGCACCCTCCATGTCTCCATGAGTTCCTGGCGGAGCAGGGACCGCTGAGCCCTGATTTCTCGTGGCTCCGGCCTATGGCCCCGCTCCAGCGCCTCCTTGCGCCACTGGTACAGCAGCGCAAGGGCTCTTGCTTCCAGGTCCCATGGAGGGGTCCCGGCTAGGAGACATGCCGCCTCGACGGAGATCGTGCGATACCCCCTGATGACTCTGACGGCCATCGCCTTTAACTTAACGGGCTGTTTAGAACAGCCACGTTGCGGGCCGCCAGCGTCTCCGCCCATACGGGGACCCCGTATAGGGCAATGCTTCGCACGATCCGCAGGTACAGTCTCCTAATGGGGGCGTTGGGTCCCTTAACGTTGGGCATCAGCCGCGATAGCGCGGCCGCAACCCCCCTCAGTTTCGGGACCAAACTTCGGAGATGAGGTCCGAAGTCCCATCGACTATCGAGTACGAGCCCAAGGTACTTCACCGTGGGCTCGATGCCGATACTTACGCCCCCTACGGTTATGCTGGTTCCCGCAGGTAGCCCCCTCCGAGGCTCGTGAAAACACACAGCCTCGGATTTGTGGAGAGCCACCTCGTGTCCCAGCCGCCGTATTCGACCCACGACTTGAGCAACCCCTGCCGTGGCCTTTAGTGCCGCGCTTCGGTACGTTGCTCCCCGCGCCATCACGAGGGTGTCGTCAGCATAACAAGTTGTGCTGACACCCTCGAGCAGCGCAGCACCCAGTCGCATCCGATGTACCACAGTAGTGGTCCTGGGACCGACCCCTGTGGAACACCGCACGACACTTCTCGCCGCCCTGGCCCTAGCCAGCTCGGGTAAACTATGGCCCTCTCACATAGGTATGCCTCGACAGGCACGCCGCAATAGCGGCGGTAAGGCCCATCATGGAGGATTGGCTAGAGAGGCGACACGGAAGCCTCTCGTACCGACTGACGCAGGTGATCTCCGGGAAGGGGTGCTTCGGGGACCACCTGCATCGGGTCAGGAAGGAGCCAACGCCTGAGTGTCATCACTGTGACGCGAGCGAGGACTCAGGGCTGCACACGCTATCGGACTGCCCGGCGTGGGAGGCGCCGAGGCGTGACCTCGTGGCAGCCATCGGGGTGGGAGTCCTCTCGCTCGGCAGCATGATTGCGGCAAAGGTGCGGAGCGCGAGCGCGTGGGCCGCCGCCACCTCCTTCTGCGAGCATGCGATGCTCGCGAAGGAGATGGCGGAGCGCGCCCGGGAGAGGTTCAGAACTCTCCCGGGCCGCCGAGCCCGCAACATGCTCGCCGCGCGTCGCAGGCGACTCAGGCGCCTCCAGGCGCCAGGTCCTCCATGAGCGCAGGAATGGGGTGGCAGGTGAGGCCGCCTGTCACCCCAGCAGAAGCAGGCCGGGACGGTGGGGCGACTAGCGCCCCTCCCCCAAACCGGGGCAAGACGGGGACACCGTGGTTCCAAAACCCGAGGGGGCCATCTCGAAACCGGAGATGGCCCAGGGTCAGTCGGGGTGCGAGGGATATGCTCTATGGGCAACCTTACACCCCGGCGTCCGCAGACCCGAGACGGCGTGCGGTTTTAGTCGGTTCAAGCCCGACATAACCGCCCCCGCTGGCGGCCGGCTGGCCGGGGGGTATCCGAAGGGATTTCTGCACGAAAAAAAAAAAAAAAAACGTTACATTGGCTAAAATATAATAAGCTAAAATAAAATATTTGTTGGAGGTGTCTAAAAAAAAAGCCGTCTGGAAGCTTTCCACGAAAATGCTACCGAAACCCTTTGAGATGATGATTTTTGGAATTTCCTTTTGCTAGCCCAGGGTCACCCCGGCGTGTTAAGACCCGAGACGGCGTGCGGTTTTAGTCGGTTCAAGCCCGATATAACCGGCCCCGCTAGCCGGCGGGGGGGTATCCGAAGGGATTTCCGCAGGAAAAAAAAAAAGGTACAGAACCCTGGGGTGTGTGTTGGGTAACCTCCTCGAGTGTCGCTTTCCGATCCCGCTGCAGTCCGGGGGGAACGGAATCGGAGCGGCCGGTACACCCTGGGCGGCGCTCAATGGCTTGCCCTTCACCCCTTCATAGGGTTGGCATTGATCGTCGGCCAATACCCAACGTGGCGGGAACACATCGCTCTCCGTACTCCTCTGCTTCCAGAGGAGACAGGATGAGCGATGCTGTTAGTGGTGAGGTGGCCCAGGGTCAGCCGGAGTGCGAGGGATATGCTCTATGGGTAACCTTACACCCCGGCGTCTGAAGACCCGAGACGGCGTGCGGTTTTAGTCGGTGCAAGCCCGACATAACCGCCTCCGCTGGCCGGCGGGGGGTATCCGAAGGGATTTCCGCACGATAAAAAAAAAAAAAAAGGTACAGAACCCTTAAAAGGAGCAGTAAAGCGGACAGAATTTTGGATGCAACAGCATCGGATGATGATGATGAAATTGCAACCCTGTTGGGCTTCACTAATGGTGACATGTCCTTGAACCCATTAAAATCGCACGGTGCCTCTCACGTCAGCCATATTGTCTGGATGTACCACCAGGTGTACTCTAGAGGGGAAATCCCCGAGACCTAGACTGGCCCAGGTGTTTTTTATTTATTTATTATACATACATTTCAATCATTATTGTTATTGTATAGTTCATAAAACTGTTTTAAACAGTTTGCCTGTGAACTCAGTTGAGTTTCAGTCTTAACGTATTGTTAATTTGTTTATGATTCTGTTTCATTGATTGTGATGACCCTTACTATTATAAATGTGAAAGTAACTCTGTCTGTCTGTTACGCTTTCACGCCTAAACCACTGAACCGATTTTGCTGAAATTTGGTACACGGGTAGGTTAGACCTTGGAAAAGGACATAGGCTATGTTTTGTCGCGATAACCGACATCTACGCGGGCGGAGCCGCGGACATAAGCTAGTATTTTATAATATGTCGGTATATATATATATTCATAGAAGTTTCTGTTGAAGAATATGCGAACTCTAGCCGTAGCTGCCAACGTTGGCGATACGACGTATTGGAGATCAAATCCTCCGTCCCCTATAGAGGGCACGCCGCCCTCGCCATAGTTACAGCACGCCAAGATGATGCCTCGTCTCGGATCCTCGTAACTATTGAACCGTCGACCCTGAACTTGGTGTAACCTACATTTACCTGTTAAAATATTTGTGGACTTGTTAATTAATCTAGAGCCTCTGCAGCTGCGTAGAGATATAGCCTCCTTGGCAGTATTCTATCGCATATACCATGGTGAATGTTCCGATAAGCTATTCCAATTGATTCCTCCTTCTCCATTCTTGTCCCGAACCACACGTGGAGGACTTAGGTGTCATCCTCATATAGTGCAATCGATCGGACCATAAAGCACTGGAACGCTTTACCCACTCACGTGTTCCCTTCTACCTACAATCCTGGGCTCTTTAAGCGAGGCTTGAAAAAACATCTATTGAGGCCGTCTAGGTAGGGGCCACCATTCTAGGGACAATCTCTGGAAATGGTGGCCACTACTTTTTGGACTTCACCTCAGCTTACCATCAGGCGGGTGCAGTCAAAATATTCTTGGAGTACTGGCCACCACTACGTTACAAGTGGCCTGCCTCTGCCAGGGCAACGTCTAGCCCTTACTGTTACCCTCAGTCCCGCGCTCATGGAGGACGCAGATCGTTCTGGGATGCGGATGGGCCCTACCTATTAAAGTATATAAAATAAAACACGTTTGTTTTAATCATAGTGTATATTACTTCATTCATTACTTGAAATTGTTACAAAACTATAAATAAAATAGTGTTGTCAATCATGATATTTATTAATTTATTCCAAAGCTCAGCTATTTCGGGGACCTAACCACGACGTGCATTTAGTAATTATATTTTGGGCAGCGAATCAGAGGGAGTGATGGTACACGGTGTATAGTTCCATCTCCTTCCGACTATTATCTATCTCGGACTTTAACAAGCTATCTCTGTGCGAAATTTTCTATCCAGATCCACTCATCTGCTTTTGCGTGAAACAGAAACCAACATCACACACATACCCTATATACTTTTAATAGATTTATGTATATTTTACCTTCAC
The DNA here is from genome assembly GCA_946251805.1 of Cybosia mesomella. Taxonomy (NCBI): domain Eukaryota; kingdom Metazoa; phylum Arthropoda; class Insecta; order Lepidoptera; family Erebidae; genus Cybosia; species Cybosia mesomella. The sequence goes on from OX276417.1 coordinate 7,867,880, forward strand.
ATGGATTTATATTTCATAATAGTTTGCTTGATTATAATAATACTAGAAATAATTATATCTACCCACATTATGGCTTTAAGGGTTTATGAGGGCCACTAGCGAATTCGGGGCCCAAGCCAAGCTGCCTGGAAGCCGTTACAACTGATGATTGACGGATGAGGGCCTGGTGCAGGCGATCCTTTCAGAGTTAGGGGGACGGTCAGACGGGTCGCTCCCATAAAAGCCATGATAAACCAAAATATGAAAAGGAGGTGAGGGAGAGTGGGCTTTTAAATGAGTTTTCACACATAATATTGACATGATTGTTTATAATAATCAAACTTGAATGTAAATGTCAGTTAGTATAGCCTATCAAGTTTCAAAATAGGTTGAAGATCTTCACAGCATGATTTTATTGTATACCAACTGTGCCTGTGACTTCGTCCGCATGGACTTAGATTTAGGTATTAAATTTGTGCGGAGCCCTAATATCTGCCAAAATCCCGTCAAAATCGGCAAATCCGTTCCAGAGATTACCTAATTCAAACAAACATAAAAACAAAAGTAGAAAAAAAATTGCTATTTTGTTAATATGTATCGCACATACACTCATATACATTTATTTGAAACCTGTTATTTAAAAGTTAAAAACAGAAACTTCAACTTTTTTTATATATTTGTTCCGTCAATTGACTGCACCCCGCTGGATAGTGAGAAGTTAGGGTGAAGTCCAGAAGATATGGGCCACCGTCCCAGATGCTGACAATCCAAAAATGGTAGCCCCTACCTTGACGGCCACAAGACGGTTTTTGCAACAGCACAATGTATTGCAGACCTAGTATGAGATCATTACCTGACATCTGTAAAGTATTGTAAGGGCGCCAAAATTATGAATCTATGGTGAGGCGTCCCGTACCCCTCCCCCGTTCCTGCCTCACCCCCAAAGACTGATACGCTTATAGAAGTCATTGCAATTTTAAGTCGAGTGTCACCGTCGTTACGCCAATATTTCTAAAATCTGTTTCCATTTCTTGATGCTAGATTAGACGGTATGAAGACTTGGTACTTAGGAGTTACCCCTCCTTTCTCTATGACCGCTCGAACCAGAGAGAATGGGTCCAGCTTCTTCTTCACTACCAGAAACCTATTGAAAGGAAAATACAAATTAGGGGTGATGAACATTTATTATATGACTTGATGAGAAGCTTTGATAGCTTGGTGGTTAAAGAATCGGCCTTACGTTCGAGAGGTCTCGGCTTCGAATCCTGGACATTACAGACGTGAAATCAGTCCTAACATAATTTAGTTAGAGAAAGTATTATTATTATAGCTTAGCTGCAGTGTTAGGGGTAGCATTAGCAATTTCGGTAACAAATACTTTATTTTTATAAGAACCTATATAAGAAAAATATTATAAAAAAAGAATATTAAGAGGATAAACACCCTCAGCCACTGGTTAGGTTAGGTTAAACAATTCAAGAGCTCAAGGTTAAATGGTATGTCGCTATACTACATGTACACAGCGCCATCTAGCGACAGCTAGCTTAACTACTTCCAAACTACTACAGAACTACAAGTATTGCATCGCGCAATTGAAGTTCAGGCGCTAGATAGCATAATACAGAGTGTAAGTGAAACGCTCCCAAAAAAAGGCAGGACAGGAAAAAAGAATTGAGCGATTTGGTTTATCGATCGGATTAAAAAAAATATTTAATGACTGGCGACATCGTTCCGATATTCATTGCGACATTCACTTTTTAAGGTAAAATGATGTATTTTTTTCCATTTAGCTGTGCTAAAAAGATGGAGCGTGAATAATGCTAATAAAAAGTTCTAAAAATCATGATTAAAAAAACTAACCTAATGAAAAATAAAATTGCTACAATGTTTTTTTTTATCTTCAGTACTGATGTCTATCTTGGAGCATTTTCCTATTACCCTGTATACAACCTCCTAAAAGCGGACCCCGGGTTTTAAAGTACAAGCTTTGGATGCACCCAGAAAAGAAAATTAAAGAAATGAAATATGACAACCATACCTATCTTTATCAATCCCATAACTCTTCGAAGCAAGACCCACTCTCTGAGCACACTGGTGGAGGAGCGCCCTCTCTTCCTTGCTGAACTCGGAGGTGAACACAAGGTCAAGGTCGAAGGTGTCTGACGCTATGTAGCGCTCCATCAGAGTGAAGGCCGCTTTACGGAGCTGTCGGATATCTGATGAGGAACTGCCCAGGCCTGCGCGATTTACCTATAAAAAAGGTATTTTTTTATTATCCTCAGACCCTTTTCGGGTAGGCTACAGTCTAACTACGTAAAGGCTAAAATTCGATATTTTCCGTGAAGCGACTGCCATGTTTTTTAGTCATTAGGGACACAGGGGACGACAGGTGCACGGGGGTGCGGTTGGTTTGGGGGCTGCTTTTCAGGGCCAGCTGACCCCATTGCACGAGGGGGTCGGGGCATGGCGGGCCTGCAAGGCCCACGGGGGTGGGGGCCGCTCCAGGTACCCCTCTGCTGTTATCAGAGGGGACACTGCGAATGGCCCAGGGTCAGTCGGAGTGCGAGGGATATGCTCTATGGGTAACCTTACACCCCGGCGTCTGTAGACCTGAGACGGCGTGCGGTTTTAGTCGGTTCAAGCCCAACATAACCGCCCCCGCTGGCTGGCGGGGGGGGTATCCGAAGGGATTTCCGCACAAAAAAAAAAAAAAAAAAGGTGTCGGTGCACGGTACCGATAGTTGATGCCACTTGACGCTGTTACATGTTTCAACATGCATTGCGCGGGTGTTTCTATATTTGATTTTAAGAAATAAAAACAATTTGAATGGATTTTATTTTGCTAATTTATCATGTATTGAAAATTAATACGGTAAAAAATGTGTAAAAGATCCGAAAAAAAGTTACGGATACGTCAATTCAAAGTAAAAATTCGTTTATTCTATATAGACCATTAAAACGGCACTTACAAAATGTAAAAAAACTCATGTTTAGTAAATGGACCACCAGTTGGAAACCCGGCCCTGTCATGAGAAGACTCCGGCAAGAAACTCAACGTGCTGTTTTTTTTTATTGCTCTGTATACAAATATGTTTTTTGTTTGAGTAGCATAGTGAGAGAGCAAACAGGTCATATCCAACCTGTTTGTCGTCAAAATATTCTTGATTTTATAATAGCCCTTTTGGTAAAGTTTACTTTTAATTTGAATTTTTGAATAGGTAGATCCTACATTTCATTAGGGAGCTTGTTGTAGAAGTGTATACAGGGAGTGTCGCTCTGGAATTACTGATCTTGTGGAGTCAGATAACTGTCGATACTGATATTCCTCACACACTTTTCCTTTTTACTGGTGGTAGAAATTTGATGACACAAATTTGTCACAAAATTCGGCCGGGTGGGTACCACCGTGCACGATTGCGAAAAACCCTCCATAGTAATCCAATTTCAGTTTGATTGCGTTCACGGGTCAGCAAGTGCATAGCCGGGCAGGGGGATTGTGGTCGCAGCACTAGTGGGACCGGTGGGTGTCACGCGATGCTGCGAAGAAAATCCTCTTTTGATGAGGCCGTCAAGCTGAGTGCCGCCATTGTTAACTGAGACTTTACCTTCAGCTTACCATCAGGCGAGGTGAAGTCAAATTGATGTGTCCTAAATATAAAAAGAAAAAAAAAACTATTCTCTACACCCCTGCGTTAAAACTCACCATTTGTAAATTAGGCTTGATAGGTTCAGAGATGCCCTGCGAGTCTACCCCGAGCCCCCCTCCTTTCCACCCCATCATCTGCATCATTTTCATAGCAATACTGTTCTCCACCGGAGTGCCAAACTGATCCTCCCTCATTTTCTTCAGTGAAACATCATTAGCGGTGATACGAGTATCGTTTTGTGCTATGAATTGCTCCTTTACAACTATGCTTATTACTTTATTCCGTATTCTCTGGGGATAATAATATTACATACAATACCCAACTGTTTTTATTTAAAAAAAAACGTTTGAAACTCTCTAAAAAAAGGTTAAAACTATTTTGAACTAATATGTTAAGGGCTGCTGTCTAAACTATCTAGTATACTATCTAGTTCGGACACAGTTATTTTACAATACGTTACACCACTGGTGTCACTGATATTTGCCTACAATTTGCCTGCCTCAAAATCTAAGTCCCATTTATAAAAATTAATGGGTTCTAAAAATAAACTAGAAACTGACATTCCAGAAGTCAGTGGCAAAATTTAAATAGCCCACTGGTGGTAAAATTTAAATGGCCCACTGGTGGCAAAATTTGAATAGCCAATTGGAAGGAAAATTTGAATAGCAAAAATACTACACAGAACACAAACATTGCATGATTGATAAAAAAAACAATTTTAATATTAGAAGTTATTAGTTAAACAATTTTAAATGAGTAATAATGTGTAATATTGATTTGAAGGAATGTAATGTGACATATTTCAGTTAAAATTTCTACATTTAATGATGGGATTGTTTATTTCTGTCCTAAAAAGGATACATTCCACCATTTTCATCATGGAACTTTGGTATTGTTACATTTTAATTGTTATGGTGGTAAAGATTGATCAGTTCAACTCATTCTAAATGCATTCTAATTGCAATCAGTTACTCTCACAATCGATTTGTAGACTCCCAATGCTAAACAACAGCTGTCAAATGCACTTCTTAGATTATTTCAACTGTAGTAGCAAATGTGTTAAGCTACGCTACTAGTGGCCTGTAAACAATATACTGAATATACCTCCCAAGCCATATTTGCGATTGTATTCCTAGCGTCTGCTTTAGTTTCTCCAGCTACTTGAGCTATTTGCTGTCCATCTATGTAGAGAGTGAGATGTTTATCCTCATACGCCAAGTTCAGATCCACACGGCATGTTTGACAGCTAGCTGGAACATCAAAATAAACTCCCGTAAATGCTAAAGTAAACCAAATTATGGAGCGCTAGCATCTGTAGTGGTGGCCCACATCTTTGAACTATGCACCTTGCTTTCTACTATGCAGCAGGGTGCAGTCAATTGAGAAACTTAGAATTAAACAACAAAAACAAACAAACCCCAATCTCCAAAGTGTGAGGGTAGGGTGAAGCTCATATGAATTGAAACACTTACTTTGTATGTTCCACAATTTCCCAGCCCATGGTCTGATGAGTAACACCAGTCTACCAAACATAGAATTAAACATATGCTCTCTGAAACCTCGGACATTCAAACAATCCAATTTCATCATATCTTCTAAATATTCATTTAAATGATTTTTCCTTTCATGTTTTACACCTTCAGTTATCACAGAATCATTATTTTCATTTGTACTTATATCATTATTTTCTGTATTATCATTATCTGAATCGGAATCATTTTTATCATTATCATTGTTTACACCAGCTGCTACAAATTGTATTTTTGGTGCTTTCGGTGGATCATCAATGATTACACCTCCTTGTCTTTTAATTCCTTTGGCTCGGTCTTCTGCAGCATCAGATGCAGAGACAAATGTCCTTTGCAATTTTGTTTTCTTTTCTTTTCTATATGATTGTGCAACCTGAAAGATGTCGTATAAGAATGAAAAATACTCTTCCGAATAGCGGGTCCAGCCCCGAATTTATGCGGTCGTTTCTGAAACGTTTTTGGGAAATATACTCCTATAAATAAGCGTAAAAATAAACTATATTTACCTCATGAGAGAGTCTAGCCATCTCTTGCATAACTTCTGCAGGATATCTACACCCCAGTAGCTCAATATTAGTAAATACTCTAGCCAGACAAACCAGGCGATTTTCTGGATAATCCTTCTTCCATTTTACCATAAATGATCTTCTTAACTGCCAATGTTCCTCACTTTCGTGATCGTCTCTGTATCTCTCAATATCCCAATCAACGTCGAAAGACATATTTATGTTATTAACACGAAGAATAAATAAAAATAAATTACCAATTACGCCAAAATAAACGATGTTTTGGCACTTTTGACATTTTCGTACAGGATATGTTTTTAATCACAGGTAACTAAAATTATCAAAGGGAATGAAAAAAATTAATTCAATAAAAATCAGAATATACCTTGCGTATGTACCTGTAATCTGTTGCATAAAACTGCATAAAACGCTAGGTATAATTTTTATATCTTGCCATAAATGGGTATCTGGGTATCTACGTCTCTGGAGTAATCTTATATAATCTGTTCTACAAACCTTTCATGTACTTCACAAGAAAAAATTATCAGGGTTGCCGCTTTAGTGACTTTGTCCCTAGAACTAGGAATTCTTAATGGCCTTCAATGGATCTGTTTATACATCACCATGTTTCTCATTAATTTGATTAAGGTCTCTGTTGCTAGCATTCAATTATCTAAAACTTAATTATTATTGACATATCCATCACTATAAATAAATAATGTTTTATTAACAGAATTAAGAAGAGTTAAAAAAGCAGGTGATGAGGCGGTTTAATGAACGCGATTCGCGAGTACACTATTCACTTTAACCAAAAAACACCATTAGATTGTGATAAAAGTGCTACAGATAATATATTATATTATAGTAGTTATATCGGATAACACAATTCGATGTAACCGTGATAGTTAATCATAAAATCTTACTACGTCACAGCCCCATCGGCCGGCCCCTATTAATTTCAAAAATGACTCGAATGCAATAACTCCTATGATCACCCGCCACAAGTACTACGATAACCTTTATAAACAAGAGCTTATTGAAGGTTACACTATTTATAAAAGAAAAAGAAAGAAGTATATACCATCTAATATTACGGGAGATGCGGCAAAATTTCATAATGTAATGTCCTAGCTGGAAGCATAATATTTCGCAGAAGTGAGGGAGAAGCGTCGGTAGCTTAGTGGTTAAGGAGTCGAGGAAAGGTGAGGAGAGGTCCCGGGTTCGAATCCTGGCCATTACACTACCGACGTGAACCCATTCCTAACACAAGCAATTTAGCTTAGTTGGAGGGGTTAGGGGGAATATTAGTAATTTCGGTTACTAATATTCTTTAAAAAAAAAAATATTGGTTCTCCGCCAGAAACGGCAAGTATACGAAGCAGAAGGTAGAAACTTATATAGCGGCTATTAGCATCATAGCAGAGGAAGATAAAGCAGTTTCTGATACAGAACTCGGTGACAGGAAACCCTAATAGTTTCGTAGGCCCTAATGTTCCTACTAATTTTATTCGCTTGATCTTTGCAAACAGGCTACCCAGTATTAGCCACTATTAGCGTAGAGGATGCAGCGGAGTTATCACCGCATCGCATCAATGATTTTGTACCCATAACTCACCAGGATAGAAAGTACATTCAGCGTCAAAAGATGATGATCATATCCAGGTGGGGATGCTATAGAGCGTCAAAAATAAGTATTGCGTTTTCGTAGTATCGCTTGTGCTCGTACGGTGGCGTTTACAAGTGTAGGTGACGGTGTATTTCTTATCGATGTCATACTTATTGATATATCTATAACTTTTTACTTTTCTAAAATATGAAAATATTGCCATTTCTAGCGGATATTTTTTTTCTATTTTATTTTCATTCATATCCTATGATAGATATGATTCATCTTATGGCTTTGCTCGTAGATGATTTTAGTCTCCGGAGATATTTCTCCGGTTTTCTAAAATCTTCAGAGACTAAACGGAAATTCTCTGGTAAACCTCAAATCAAAATGCAGCTCAAATTTGGCAATATTTTAATTATCTGAAACATATATTGCAATGTATTTATTTCCTTTGTTGATTCAATATACATACACAACTATTTTAAAATTGTAAAATAGTTGTGTATGTACTACAGATATTTAAATGAAATGGATTTTTGATGAAATATTTTTTTGGAATCTTGTCTGTTTGTTCGGGATAGACGCACAAACTATTGAACGAATTTTGATGCATTTTTTCTATTAAAGGTTTCGTTTAGACCTAAAAGCTGCCACTGTCTGTCTACTTAAACAATTGCAATCGAAGATTACAATTACTTAAGTAAAACCAGAGATATGACAAAAAATATATGAAAAAAAAAGACAATAACCCACTTCCGCGCGGGCAAAGCAATCAGCAAGTATAAATTATATTTTTAAAACATCATAGACTAAAATATGAACACAATAAAAAGAGGATTATGTCCGTACAGTTAAAACTAAAGAAAAAAGATTAGATGTCGAAGATTTTTTTACACAAGGTTATATTTAAGAGCAAGTTGCTGATGAACAATCTTAGCCACATGTTTCTGGTCATGCAAATACTCGCCGTTGGTAAGACGAGAATAACCAGAAACACTATACCTACCCGAGGAATCATCCACCACAGGTTTGCACTAAATAGTTCTCTTTTGCCAGACCGCGAGGGGTAAATCTAAATCTGTTATAACTTTTACTACATCAGGATTCATATCCCAGACATTGTGCAACAAATATCTTCACGGTTATGGAGGGTTGTGGAATTTAAAAAACTAATTTTATTTTTTTTATTTACAAAATATAAGACATACATTTTACGCATTAACACACCTTAAACCACTAAAGGTTTGTCTGGTACGCCATTAATAAATAAAGTGTGCCAAAAATAAAGCTACCCCACCCCAGCCTGCAAAATAATAATATTTGTAATAAAAAAATACTAATCGATAGATTTTCAATAGCTCAATTCAACTACGTTGTCCTTTAAAATTACTCACCTTAAATTATTTAATTAAAAATCAATAAAGTCGTTGAAAAAAAAAACATTTATCCGTACTTTCAAACTTCTATATCTTTTAATATATACAATGTTTTAAATTGCTCAAAGTGTTAAAAAACTGCTCAAGTTGCATTTATCATTGCCCAAGTACAGTTTGTAACAGCTCCACTTTCTTAATTACTAAATAAATATAAATAGTTTGAACAAATTTAACGTGTATAGATAATAACGTATTTACGGTTATTTTTATGGCCTGGGAGTTTATACCGCAGTTTTAACCGTACCTTTTTTTTTTTTTCGTGCGGCTATCCCCTCGGATACCCCCCCGCCGGTCAGCGGGGCGGTTATGTCGAACCTTGAACCGACTAAAACCGCACGGCATCTCGGGTCTGCAGAGGCCGGGGTGTAAGGTTACCCATAGAGCATATCCCTCGCACCCCGACTGACCCTGGGCCATCTCCGGTTTCGAGATGAGTTTTAACCGTACCTAAACCAATAACTATAAGACCGATTCGGTTCTGGCACTTCGCCGGCCGCTGCCGCGGCACGCTCGCTTCGCTCGCTCGGCTCGTGCGTTGTGGTCACAGTTCTAACCTAACCTAATCCAATGACTTTATATAGTACCGTGGTATATGGAGCTGTTACAAACTGTACTTGAGGAATTATACATGCAACTTGAGCAGTTTTTTAACACTTTGAGCAATTTAAAATATATAACTCTTATTTAAAATAAGAACCGAAGGCGAGCGAAGCGTCTTTGGTTTCAAAGTTGCACTTCAAACAAATGATACTCATCCGAGACCGTTTGACCGATCTAGACCAAATTTGCCACGGTGATCAAGCAGACATTACTGGGTGCCGTAAGGGGTCGAATGTCTAGATTGGTCTTACCATCGAGGAATAATCACCGAAAAACCAAATCAATGGAAAAAAACGACCGGTCACGTCGACCTATTGTTGGATTTGGGTTGATTGCCAAGCTGGCAACCGTCCTAGTAGTCATTGGTTTAGGTTAGGTTAGAACTGTGACCACAACGCACGAGCCGGACGAGTAAGTCCGGGCATGTTTCGGCCTGCAAAAATGAAAATTTCGATATAAAAAGAATATATATTGATAGATCTTAATTAGCCCTTTCGAACTACGTTAATTAATTTATGAGCCCGTCTTTCGTTTTCCCAGGAAAAATCAAAATATTATTTTCCTTTTTTCACCTTTTCAAATACCCGTATCTCTTTAAAATATGGTTATTTTTTATTCTACCAAAAGTAGAAAAATTGCCCTTGAGCTAATTTTAATTGCCCGCGTGTCAATTATTATAAATATTTAATAATAATCCTATAAAAAATAAAAAAACCGTAATGGGATTTCGAAACAATTATTTGCGCACTGCGCATGCGCGGTAGAAAAAGGGCAACACTGCTCTAGTCTAAGGGCATGTCCACATCACCACGGCACGACGTCGTCGCCGTGGAACGGTGCGGTTAGGGGCGCGGCACGTTGCCGTGACGTGGAAATTTACGTTGCCGTACCGTAAAAATGTACGTCACGACGCCGCACCGTGCCTTGTAATACTTCACTAACTACCAGATAAATAGCAGTCTCGTTGTAGATATGGACCGCACAAACGTATTTTGCTACTGTTGTTATTAAAAAGACCGAGAGAAGTTGGAGAAAAAAATGTAAAAAACAGTACTGGGTGCACCTATAATTATCTTTTAATTATGAATAGTGATGGAAATCATTTCAATAGAAAATATGAGGCGTTGAAAACCTGTGACCACAAATTTTACAGTTCTTTGAACATTATACATAATTGTACAGTTTCTCGAAATATTGGAATTATTAGGTCAGTTAAGGAGACTTCACCTTAGATTATAAAAAAAAGTGGAAAATAGGATTTAATTTTATATAAGTAGGTATAACAAATTCAATAAAAGAAAATTATTGAACTTATAATTCAAAATATATATATTTTTTTTGTTTTAAGGAATATTAGTAACCGAAATTACTAATATTCCCCCTAACCCCTCCAGCTAAGCTAAATTGCTTGTGTTAGGAGTGGGTTCACGTCGGTAGTGTAATGGCCAGTATTCGAACCCGGGACCTCTCGATCGTAAGGTCGACTCCTTAACCACTAAGCTACCGACGCTTTATAATAATAATACTGACATATAAGTTAAAATTGAATTTATATTCGACATAAAAATAAAACAATTTTTTAATTTTCATTGTCAACTCACGTGTAACTCAACATTATCCCCACAATATACCTAATGATAATAAAAATGTAGTAATAATAAAACCAATTACATTGAAATATTACTTTAATCATCAGCTTCATTTTTTATGATGACTTACGACGAAAAATAACTTTATATACTTTATATAACTTTATAACTTTTCTACTGGTGGTAGAAATTTGATAACACAAATTTGTCCACCGTGCACGATTGCAGAAAACCCTCCATAGTAATCCAATTTCGGTTTGATTGCGTTCAGGGGTCAGCAAGTGCATAGCCAGGCAGGGGGATTATGGTCGCAGCACTAGTGGGACCAGTGGCTGTCACGCGGTGCTGCGATGACAATCCTCTTCTGATGAGGCCGTCAAGCTGAGTGCCACCATTGCTAACATGGTACGTGTATGTAATGGTGACCTTCTTTCCTGAAACTTTACCTTCAGCTTACCATCAGGCGAGGTCGTCAAATTGACGTGTCCTAAATATAAAAAATAAATAAAAAATATTTTGATATATTGTTGTAAATGCTGCCCTTATACTAGAGCAGTGTTGCCTTTTTTCTACCGCGCATGCGCAATGCGCAAATAATTGTCTTCGAAATCCCATTACGGTTTTTTATTTTTTATAGGATTATTATTGAATATTTATAATAATTGACCCGCGGGCAATTTAAATCAGCTCAAGGGCAATTTTTCTACGCTTGGGAGAATAAAAAATAACCATATTTTAAAGAGATACGGGTATTTGAAAAGGTGAAAAAAGGAAAATGATATTTTGATTTTTCCTGGGAAAACGAAAGACGGGCTCATAAATTAATTAACGTAGTTCGAAAGGGCTAATTAAAATCTATCAATATATATTTTTTTTATATCGAAATTTTCATTTTTGCAGGCCGAAACGTGCCCGGTCGTGTGAAGCGAGCGTGCCGCGGCAGCGGCTGGCGAAGTGCCAGAACCGAATCGGTCTTATAGTTATTGGTTTAGGTACGGTTAAAACTGCGGTATAAACTCCCAGGCCATAAAAATAACCGTAAATACGTTATTATCTATATACGTTAAATTTGTTTAAACTATTTATATTTATTTACTAATGAAGGAAAGTGGAGCTGTTACAAACTGTACTTGAGCAATTATAAATGCAAGTTGAGCATTTTTTTAACACATTGAGCAATTTAAAATATTGTATACATCAAAAGATATAGGCGTTTGAAAGTACGGATAAATGAATTTCTTTTCAACGACTTTATTGATTTTTAATTAAATAATTTAAGGTGAGCAATTTTAAAGGGCAACGTAGTTGAATTGAGCTATTGAAAATCTATCGATTAGTATTTTTTTTATTACAAATATTATTATTTTGCAGGCTGGGGTGGGGTAGGTCAAAAATAAGTGTTAGAAGTGAACGAAACAACATAATAGACGCGTTTTACCTGAAATAAAACGCTTATTAAATACTTACCTTATTTGAATCTTTAAACAATTGAGATAGGCCCTATGTTCGCTGCTGCTGACCCTTTCTCCCCTACTGCTCTCTCGCTCGCACCATCCCTACCAGGCAGGTGACGGTCGTCGTCGAAAAGGAGCGACCGCCGCCGGTTCGTCATTGAGTCGAAATTACCAGGCAGAGTTAAAATTAAAGTTTCAAATAAGGTAAGTAATTTAATAAGCGTTTTATTTCAGGTAAAACGCGTCTATTAAACACTTGACCGTTATTTGAAACTTTAAACAATTGAGACGTGTTTGTTATCGCCTGGTGAGTATGGGATTGAAAGGACATCAATGTGACCAGATAATTATGAACATAGAAAGAGTACCTATTATCCAAATAGGTATAATAATTCTGAAAGTAGGTATTGTAGGATGCGAGCAATAAATAAATATTTTAAACAAAATAAATGCGTTTATTCAATATTATAGAAGACGATTAATAAATTCCTTGTTAAAGAAGAATAACAATGAGTAAAGGCTTACAATCAAATAATCATACAGTATAGGTAGGTAGATATAATACACCTTAAATAAGAATCATCAATTACAATGGAATAAATAAACGAGATATTCCTCTATTGGCAGCATTTGGTACAATTTCACGCCTATAGTATTGTTTGAAAGTATTGCTTGACCGCCAATTGCCTTGAGACATAATCTCATCTATTGCTGTATTAGCAGACCAACTTTTCGATGACACTGCGGAACGAATGCTGCCAGGAGACGCTATTATACCAGCTTCTATTAATAATGATTTGACCCAGCCTGCAATTATAGTACGAGAGGCTGCTTTAGATCCCCTGAAATTTATAAATAAATTGGTGCATTTTGCCTACCTTACATACTTTTACCCAAAACACTGGGTCCAGTTTTCTATTTTCGTTATTGGTCAGTAACTTCCACCCTGATTGCCTGTAATTGGAATTGTCAGTTTTAGAACCAAAACTCGGCCATAAAATAATATTTTCATCATTATCTACATAATGTTCACTGTCCACAGAAAGTAAGGTAAGGTCATGAATACGGTGACTTGAGCACAATTAAAGTAATACTGCAGCACGTCTACATGCAGAGAAAATATTGTTTTCATTTACACTGTAATTACATAAGTAAGATACTAGATCATCAGTATACCGTCTTATTTTTATGAGGTACAGGTCTTTTTAGTGCAATCGACTTCAGTACATGCTTGACCAAAACATTAGAACTCAACTGACCCGAGCTATCAGCATTACATAAAGTAGCAATTGCTGATTTGTGTACTAGAACAGTATTGTATGAAAGGTTATCTTTCAAAAACAGATCAGACAAGTACCGTGCTAAGATAGAACCATTTGGTTGAAAGGGGTTAAATTTTTCTGTTTTACACTAGGCAAGCCACTTGTTCCATGCTACTCTATAAGTTTTTCGTGTAGAAGGCCGCCATGATGATAAAAGTAAGTCAATTTGGGAGTGGTTCCAGCCGGTTAAGTTATTTGCCCACCCACACACTTCCAAATTTCCATGGTCATCTCGTTGACCCTGGGAGGTGGAAGGCCGGTCGAAATTTCTATCAGGTGACAGTGCAGATTACGAATCGTGAACGGAGCCGCTAACGCTCGGGACTTGAGGTCGGCACGCCAAAAGACCTTCTCCCAGTGTGGGACTACTATCAAAAAGATTCCTTGAGCATGGTTCAGGTGACATAAGACCTTGGGGATTAGATAAGGTGGAGGAAATATCCATGCTAAACTTGGAGACGGTTTGACTACTTCTAGAACACCTTGACGTTCCATATGTGACAAGACTGATGTCGTCGTTTCTGATACTGCTGTACTGAGCCGATCTTGAATTAAATGCGGCAATATCAGCGGCGGTTTTTGTGAAAAGGGTATGCGGTACCCTTTTATGATTTTCAATAAATAAGGGGGTGCAAGCATTTCTTGCCACCGTCGGTAATAAAGAAGTAGTCTCCCCGCTCTGAACGAATTGTCAATACTTAGGCTGCCTTCCTTGATTAATATGCTCTTTTCTGGGGTTTCCAGAGGGCTTGCGAGTGCCTCGGTTATACTCTTGGTGATTGTGTCGACCTCCGCTGGTTAGAAAATTACTTCTAGTATTCCTGTGACATGTTGAGCGAGTAGTTGCCCATTCGGTACCTTGTGGCTCAAATCCTTGCGCAGGACGAGACTGACAACAACCTTGCGTAGGTTGTGTTTCATGGGAAATGTGCGAAGGTGCACCACATCCACGATAATGTGAATTACCCTGCGCGGGTTTTTTATTATATGCCTGCCCTTGTGTGGGACGGCGAGTGCTTGGACCAGCTTGCGCAGCTTGAGCATTACTGGAGTTTAATTTTGGGGGAAAGAATGCTTTCTTCACACCCCCGACCTTCTCGAGGACCGTAGTCAGTCGCTCAGCATTAAATAAATTTTGGCAAGAGGGTGGAACTTTACGTAATGCACTTTTAACAAGAGGATCACGTACAAAGTTTATAATAGCATCCCTCCTTCTTTGAATGACCTCGGCTCGGTGCCCACAAATGAGCTGGAGCATTTCGGAAGAAACCTTAAATACGTCACCCTTCGTGAATAATTCATTAACTTTTTCACATATACCGTCATACGTTATTTCTGAATTATGAGCCCATTGCATCAGATTACGCAGTGAATTTTGTAAAGCTTCATGCTGTTTTAGCATACAGGCTGTTAAGGCTGCATATGCCTTATCGGATTGTGCAAGTTGACGTGACGAATCGTAGGCCTTAAGTTCGTCATTAACATCTAGGTCAACGAAGCCGGGAGAGAAATTATATAATTTTTGCGTATCTGCGTAACGAACTTCACACCAATCACTATTGTCGAAATTTTGAATATCATTTAACAACTACAAATATTCGTGAGGAGTTTTCGGGACAGAGGGTTCCTTTAGCTTGGTTTCTATTTCGAACATTATGTGAGGTTCTGTAATAGTTTTAGGTTTACCGGAATCGTATGAACCCCCCTCACTAAATAAGTTATCACTGACATTAGCATCTATATAACAATCGTTTGAATTTGAACAAGTATTGTCATAAAATGTCGGCTTACCCTCATGTGTGACTTGCTTACGAAGGTCATTTAGCTTACGAGATAATTGGTCAATTCGGCGATGATTCCGCCTACGGGAACGTTTGCCTACTCTTTTTCTTCAATTATGCGCTACTTTGCTTTTATCAGTGTCACTAGAGCTAGATGAAGAAGAAGTGGAATCACTAGAACTTGAATTACTTGACAAACGCTTTCGTTTCGTTCGTTTTTGCATGCGGTGATTAACATTATTTATAGGACACTGTTTCGAAGTACTGGCTTTCGGAGAGTTAGCAAAAATTTCTTGATTCTGATTCGAATCTTTATCCATCGTGTATGTATATCGTATTATTGGAAATACTAAAAATGCACAGGAAAAATAAAATACACACGAATGAAAATTATCACGATTAACAAAGTAGGGTAGAAGTAATTAATATGATCCAATTCGAACGGTAACACCGTTACAGATAAATATGAGAAAATAACTTACCAATTATTTCAAATAGGTAACTGATATATTATTTTTAAGATTTAAATTAATATTAATACTACTTGAAAGAGTCCTGAGCACGACTGTGCGAAGCAAGAACTAGGACACCAATGACGAACCGGCGGCGGTCGCTCCTTTTCGACGACGACCGTCACCTGCCTGGTAGGGATGGTGCGAGCGAGAGAGCAGTAGGGGAGAAAGGGTCAGCAGCAGCGAACATAGGGCCTATATCAATTGTTTAAAGTTTCAAATAACGGTCAAGTGTTTAATAGAAAAGAAACACAATTAGTCCATTGAAAAGTTACATTTGTGGTTGCGTTTTTTAGAGGACGCAATTTTATTTGTACTTTAAATACTTTTATTTGTATTTTATTTATACAGTGTAAAGCTAAAACCAAGTTTGTGGGGTCACCGCCCTTGTCCCACGGCCGCCATCTTGAAAATAGGGGTTGAAATGGTTTTTACGATATATCTCTTAAACTATTTATCTGATTTAAAAAAAAATTAACATTTTTTGTTGCAAATTAAATTCTCTACAAATTTGGTCCAGTAACTTTTTGTCGTAGAACCATAAATAAATAGTTATAAGCGAAAATGTTCAGAAACGTTTTTTATCTCTTTATACGGTGGCAATAAAGATGATAATTTTCTTGATAGCCTAAGATACAAACTATTCGCCAAGGCAGTCACAAAAAGTACATTTAACTTATCTTCACTTCCTCCAACACAAGACACAGCTCGCTTTCATACTTTCCGAGTCTACCATCAGGTCCAGTCGTGGCTTGATAATAATAATGATCCTGAAGACTGGGGCTGGAAAAAAATGTGGAAAATTTTTGATGCCAGTGCAGAGCTCCAAACCTCCAGCACCCTCCACACCTCCACACCTGAGCTTCTAAAATTGATCTTTTGCAAATGCAAAGGAAACTGTGGAGCGATGTGTGGATGTCGAGAAGCAGGGCTGAAATGTTCTGCAGTGTGCTTCCATTGTTCTGGAGAGACATGCAGCAACGTAATGGGGCTCTCAGAATTAATAAATGAAAATGACTTTAATGATGAACCGCCGACATTAACACCCCTTCCTTCTCCAGTTCTCCCACTGATTTTTAATTCAGAAAGCCGATCAGATGCTGAGCCGCAGCATGGTCCATCGAAAAGACTGAGGAGGGAGTAGTTCAAATTTAGAAAATCACCGTGGATTATGCCTATTGGGGATACCACGTAAAAAAAATGCGCCAGACTCTACCTTGTGGGTGGTGGGGAAAAGAGTCAATAATTAATTATTAATAATATTGCAAAATTAATCATTAGAAAAATTATAATAACAAAAAAAAAATTACTGGATCAAAGTTGTAGAGAATTTAATTTGCAACAAAAGATGTTAACAATTTTTTTTTATCAGATAAATAGTTTATGAGATATATCGTAAAAACCATTTCAATCCCTATTTTCAAGATGGCGGCCGTTTGACAAGGGTGGCGACCCCACAAACTTGGTTTTAGCTTTACACTGACCCCCCTTACACATCAAAAAAACAAAATTGCGTCCTCTAAAAAACGCAAGGTTAGGCCTAAAAAATGTAACATTTCAATGGACTAAATGCATTTCTGTGGGATGAACAACTTCATAACAATTGAACGTGGGTGATGCATCACAAATCATTGCATGGTATAATAAAAAATAATGGATTGAAAATAGATGAGACAAATATTTGACTTAATGAATAAATCACCGGATTTAGAAAAAAAACCGGTTGTTCGCAAAATCTATGATCTTCAAACTTTCCCGGTTTTTTCGTCTCCGGAGCAGTACGAAGCATTATTGTATATCTTTCGAGTATGGGTTGCAGTGTTGCCAACTTAGTGGATTTTCCACTAGATCTGGGTGGTTTAGGCATGCCTTACAGCGAGTTTTTTTTGGATTTAGTGGCTAGTGGATTTTATAGTGGATTAGATTGTTCCAGTTAGTGGTGATTTACGTAATTTAACCGCTAGTGTGATTCATAAAATGCTCTGTATACGTTATAGTTAAAAATGAGCATTTAGGCCCGGAACTTCAAACATGGTTTAAGTTTAGGATGTAGGCAACATTGCTCAAATCAAATCTGTCGGACATCTGTAGACAATAATCGGGGAATCCCCGTCCCCGATTATTGTCTACAAACTTCTTGAATAAACGATTATGAACGTTATTTGTACGTACACCCAAAAGTTTCGTGATTCTTGGTTACGTGTACCAGAACTGAAGGACTGGTTGCAAGTAGTGGAAAGCACTGCTGGTCCAGTAGCTAAGTGTAAATTATGTGGTACATTATTAAGAAATCATTTTGGAGATTTAAAGAATCATGGATTATCTAAAAAGCACCTGCATAATTCAAAGGTACGTAAATTTTATACGAATTCAGCTTTATGTTAAGTGTATACAGGAAAGACCTTTGCGGGCGAATATTATTTAATGAAGTAACACCTTTTCTATTACATTTGATTTATGTAAGTTCTTTTTCTTTCACAGATTGTAACTAAACAACCAAAATTGGCTTTCAAAGTTGAAAGCATGGGGAAAAAGAAAGAAGAAGCCAGGCTAGCATTATATACAGCGGTACATACTAGCATTCGTGTAGTGGATCATTTGGGAGACGTGATTAATCACACGCACAAGGAGGATGACAAAATTCACCTGCATAGGACTAAATGTACCCAAATTATTAAAAACGTTCTAGCACCTCATTTTTCACAAAATTTAATAGAAGATTGGAAAGATCAATCCTATAGTTTATTGATTGACGAATCAACCGATATCGCAGTTCATAAATATTTGGGAATTGTTGTTATTTATTACAGCTGCACTCACAAAAAAATTATATCTACATATTTAGATATCCCAATGCTCTACGAGTGTGATGCAGACGGCATTGTTGCCGCCATAAAAGAATTAAAGAACCTAGTGATTTTACTATAGCGAGTTTGCAGCTATATAACACTACGCTTAAGCACGCGACATTTCACAAGTATCGCAGATATGGTTGTCGCTCATGAATAAGTAATATTTTGTGTCGCACTGTAATTTCTAGTGGAATTCTGGTGGTTTGAGAGCCCGACAAAGTTTAGTGGTTTTCTGGTGGTTATTACGGCCTTATTTGGTGGGTTGATAAAAATAAAGTTGGCAACACTGATGGGTTGTGTGTCTGGCTGTGGCCGTCTGGGGAGATTCTACTTTTTTTAGCAACACTAATTGATAGCACATCGATTGGATGATTCTTTGGCGGGAATTTGAACCGAACAGGCGCGGAGTTTTGAATTTTTTCCTTAAAATTGCAAATTGTATAAAGTAGTAAATATTGATTTTAAGTGTTTGTACATAACTAAGTGTGTAATATAGTGTTAAAAAATGGAAGGTAACGAGGGCGGGGGCCTCAATCCCCCGACCCCTAGCCTTAAAAGGCCCAGACCGGACAAAATAAAGGACAATGGCGGCGGCGGCGGTGAGGAAAATCTTTTCTTACCGTATTTCAAACCGAACTATAAAAGACTTTATCCTGAAAATTCGCTATCCACGGAATTTAAGGTGTTCGTAGAATCGACGAATAATGACCGTCTAGGGAACAAAAGCCCTATATATTTAAATCATATATTTACAACGGGCATCAAAGGTGTGGTGTCTATACGGAGAATAAACGCCAACAAGATTGTGGTGGTGTTCAAACAATTTAACACGGCCAACAACTTTATAAATAATACGGCTTTTCTGGAGAAGAACAGTATGCGGGCGTTCATCCCCGCAGCCCATATCGAAAAAACTGGAGTCATTCGATACGTCCCAACAAACATCTCGAACAAGGACTTGTATACGAAGCTTTCGTCAATCTATGAAATAATCTCAATTAGAAGATTTACCAAAAAAGTAGGCCAAGAACGAGTCGCATTACAAACTGTAAGCATAACATTCTTATCGAATACATTGCCCGAAAATGTACACTACGATTTATTCTCGTACAGGGTTTTCGAATATGTTCCACCTCTGCAGCAATGTTATAAGTGCTTCAAGTTCAATCACTCCGCCAAGATCTGCAACGCTAAGCAACGCTGCAGTTGTTGTGCAGGAGAGCATTACTACAAGGACTGTGAAAAGCAAGATAAGCTCTGCTGCGTAAATTGCAGCGGACCTCATCTGGCTATTTCGAAAGCCTGTCCAGTAAAAATACAAAAAATGTTAGATAATAAAAGCAAGATAGCTTATAGCAGTTACGCGACAACTGTAAATAAAAATGATTTTCCTCCTCTTAAGAGCCCGCAACAAATTGTAAATAAACCGAATACATATGTAAATAAGTCTCCTCACAATAGTACCTCTGTAAATAAGCAAACACCAACCAAATCCGCTTCTGTTGCCGATGTAAAGGCACAGTTGTTAGCCAACAATGATTTGACGATGGCTATTGTGCGAACTTTACTTGCCTTGGCAAATAAGGCCGATGACACCCCAATCACTAATACATCAATTAAGGAACTACTGTTTAAAAACTTGTCATAAATGGACCCTACACAGTCACACAATTCTCAGTTTCTAAGAATTGCTCATTTTAACATTCAAAGCATTAACAACAAAAAGCCTTTACTTTTAAAATTCTTAAAAGATCGTAATATTGATATCTGTCTATTAAATGAAACATGGCTTAAAGATAATCAAGTTATTAATATACCTGGATATAATCTCTATAATAAAAATTCAGAAAATGGACATGGTGGCGTAGCTATTCTTATAAAACCATTTTTAAAATATAATTTATTGCAAACACTTTTCTATGAGGATGTTCAAACAATTGCGTTGTCTTTAACAGTTGACACTGGTAAAATTACTATCTTATGTGTATATTGCCCTCCTAGAAGTGGTGCTATGCGAATTAATAAGTTAAAGAAACTAATAAACGACTTACCTAAACCCATATTTGTAGCAGGCGATTTTAATGCTCATCATATAGCTTTCGGCTGCGTTTCCACTAAGCCACGGGGACAGCGGATGTTTGATATAATTGAAGAGTGTAATCTATGTATATTGAATGAAGGTAACTTTACAACGCTTAACTATCCTAATCGTAACCCATCTGCTATTGATCTAAGTTTAACTAGCCCTTGTATCGCTCCTCTTTGTAAGTGGTCAGTACATGACGACAATATGAGTAGTTACCATTTTCCAACTATAACAGATATCACACTTTCTATCGACAGATATCAAGTAAATCCTCCAATTGACAAGTTTTTATACAACAAAGCAGACTGGGTAAAGTTTAGCGAGTTATCCAGTAGTGTGTTTAATGATTTGACTGTAGATCATGAAAATCCTTTGGAATCCTACGATCAGTTTTGTTCTCGACTTGATACACTTAAACAAGAGTGTATACCGAAATTTACTAAAACTTCAACTTTTCAAAGTAAGCCCCCAGCACCCTGGTGGAATGATGAATGTGAACAGAGTGTCATCAACTCTTATGAGGCTTTAAAGTTCTATAGAGCTAATCCTAGTATGGAAAGTTATATTGAATATAAAAGGATTGATGCTGTTAAAAAAAGGACCATAGCAAAAGAAAAACACAATGGCTGGCGTAGACTGTGTGACAACTTCAATAGAACCACCCCAATAAGTATTATCTGGAACTACATTAAATTGTTTAAAGGTATGAATAAAAATAAAAACCGATCCCTCAGTGATGAATTTATCCCTTCATTTTTAGATAAGTTGTCAGAAGGCACTACGGTACTTTTAGATGACCTCAATGTTTACTATAATCTTAATAACAATGATGAGAAATCCAAGTTTCTGTTAGAGCCTTTTTCGAAAAACGAATTCCATTCAAGCCTTCAATCACGGAA
The DNA here is from genome assembly GCA_946251805.1 of Cybosia mesomella. Classification (NCBI taxonomy): domain Eukaryota; kingdom Metazoa; phylum Arthropoda; class Insecta; order Lepidoptera; family Erebidae; genus Cybosia; species Cybosia mesomella. The sequence goes on from OX276417.1 coordinate 7,889,681, forward strand.
AAATACTAGTCCTGGTCTAGACGATTATCCATACATACTAATTAAAAACTTAGATTCAGCAGTTCAAGATATTTTATTAGATATATTTAATGCATTATGGATAAAACAAATAATTCCTCAGTCTTGGAAAACTCAAAGTGTCATCCCAGTCCTTAAACCAGATAAACCGCCAAATAGTGCAGACTCTTATCGCCCCATCTCCTTGTCTTCATGTATAGGTAAAATATTTGAGAATATTTTGAAATGTCGTCTTGATTGGTTTGTAGAAGCTAACAGCATCATTCCGAATATCCAATATGGCTTCAGACGGGGTAGAAGCTGTGCAGATAGTTTCTTATCCCTTATATCGGACCTGAAATATGCAAAAAATAGTAATGCTAGTGTTGCATGTGCTTTCTTGGACGTGAAAGGAGCATTTGATAATGTTCACCCTGGAATCCTAGTTAGAGTGTTAACTGGCTTAGGAGTACCTGGCCTACTTGCTAAGTGGGTGCATGAATTTTTAACTGACCGGACATTATATGTTAAGCATAATAATATTTTACATGGCCCAAGAATGGTGTCCAGGGGCACTATGCAAGGTGCAATTTTGTCCCCATTATTATATAATTTGTATACTAGTGAGATTTGTAAATATGTAAATACTGATTTTGTAAATATTTTACAATTTGCTGATGACCTTGTACTATATTCTGTGAATAACGATGTTGATATGGCTGTAAATAGAATTAACCAAGCTCTCGAGGAACTACATTCATATTACCATGACAAATTATCTCTACAAATTAATCCAGCTAAAAGTAGCGCCATGATCTTTAGTAAGGATTTTCCTTCAAACTCTATTATATCTAATGATGAAGTAATTCCTCAAGTTGAACATTATAAATTTTTGGGCATAGTAAGTGATAATAATTTATCTTTTGAAAAGCACATTAGATACATCTCACAAAATTCAGCAAAAGGCCTTAATATTATGAGGTGTCTTGCAGGAGTATCTTGGGGGGCTGACCCAAAGATACTTTCAGTTCTGTACAAATCCATAGTTAGAAGTCATTTTGATTATAGTTGTTTAGCTTATTTAGATAGTAGGTATGTACATAGATTAGATATTATTCAGAATAAGGCTTTGAGAATAATTTCAGGAGCTATGTGCTCAACTCCCATAAGGGCAATGGAGGTTGAAACCAACATCATGCCTCTGGTATTGAGAAGGTTACTACTTGCAGAAAGACATAGTGTGAAGCTAGTAGCATCAAATAATCAAGATATAATTAAAAGAATAGTACCTTGTGACCTAGACTACAATGCTCCTCTGACGACAGGTGCTGATCTTCTCAGTGGCCGGTCTCCTAGAATGTCCCGCATCTTGCTGGAAATTAAGAAAAAGTACACATCAATATACACTGTATCTCCATGGCCTTGTTATTCTCATTCTTATGATTGTTTATTTATTAATATTCCCATATTTAAGGACTCTATCAAGAGCAATCAAAATATGTTAGAATTTTTAAGTAGAAATAGAGATTACTACAAACTTTATACTGATGGGAGTAAGGGAGAACATCATGTCCGTAGTGCAGTGTATAATCCTCAAAATAAATTTGCTCAAAGTTTTATTCTTGATACTAATTGTAGTATATTCACTGCAGAGGCTTATGCAGTCTTAGAAGCGATCAAAATTATTACATTAGTTAAAAGTCATGAAAAGTTTATTATTCTAACTGACTCTTTAAGTTTAATTAAAGCTTTGGAAAACTCTCAATTACACTTTAAAACTCTATATATGATTTATAAAATTAAGGAAATGGTATATAATTGTAAGAAGAAAGGCCAGGAAATTGCTTTTATGTGGATCCCTTCACATAAAGGAATAACAGGTAATGAAATCGCTGATAAGACTGCATATGAAGGAATAAATCCATTAAATGTGTCATCTATTGTTAATATACCAATGACAGACTGTTATGCAACTATTAACATTGTATTAAAAAAGCTGTGGAAAGAATTTTGGGAAAAGGATCAAGAAGTTAAGGGAAAGTGGTATGGAAGCATTCAAGAAGACTTACCAGTTAAGCCATGGTATAACGAATTGGAGTCAGGAAGTCGTGAATTTATCACCACCATCAATCGCCTTCGTTTTGGCCATACTAAGACACCTGCACATTTAGCCAGACTTGGCATTGTCGAGGATAACAGATGCATGAACTGCAGTAGTTTTGGAGATTTAGATCATTTGATCTTTTCGTGCCCCACATATTCTTTGGATCGGTTAATTTTGGCAAGTGAACTAAGTGATAGCGAAGTGGTTTCAGTTACAAACGACCCCTCCCGCCGCCTCAAAGTGATTTTAAAAAATGTAGACTGTTATAAACCAATTTACAAGTTCATCAAGAATTCATGTGGAAATATTTGACTTGACTGACAAACATTGACATATAGTGAAGTGCTTACCTCAAGTGAATTTTTTTTTTTTTTTTTTAAGATTTTTGGCTTGGTTACAAGACCTTTAAGCCATGTCTTTATTTATAATAGTTTTGTTTATTCACTTCCATAGTTCACTTCACATTACATTCACAAGCTTCACAAGTCACAATACACTGCGTTTTTAAACTTTTACTATGGTGTTTTTAATAAATTTAAATAATGAATTATAACATTGTTTGTTTTTTAATAATTCGTACAAGTGGCGGGAGGAATTATTTGCCATAATATCACTTAATTCACTGGCGAGTATTAACCTGTGCATATTCCACTTTTGACAGCAGAAGAGCACGTGTTCGATATCTGCTTGTGGCACATTACAGTATTTGCACCTATTATCGGTTATAATTCCCAGCCTTGCCAGGTGGAAGGGAGTGGTGGAGTGTCCGAATCGAAGCCTGTTCATAGTTGTTATGTACTCTCGACTTGCTGACGTCAATTTGTAGTACCAAGGTTTAGTAGGTATCTCTTCTTGAATTTTCCCATACCACTTTCCTTTCTCATCTTAATCTTTCTTCCACATATCTCTCCAGAATCCCAATATTTCAATTTTTAGAGTGTAGTAATAATCTGTCAGTGGAATGTCCATTACACATTTAACATTTAAAGCGTTAATCCCTTCAAATGCAGTTTTATCTGCTATCTCATTACCAGAGATACCTTTATGTGAAGGTATCCACATAAAGACTACCTCTATTTCTAGTAAATGTAATTTATATATAATCTCTTTAATAAGATACAGAATATAGTTTGTTTTATAGTTAATTTTTAAATTATTTAAACCTTCTACTAGGCTTAAAGAATCTGATAGAATTAAAAAGTATTTACACGTTTTCAAATGAATTATTAATTTTAAAGCTTCTAAAACTGCATATGCCTCTGCTGTGAATATTGAACAATTGTTATCCAAAACGAAACTTTGAGAAAAATTGGTTTGTGGATCAAACACTGCAGATCTCACATGGTCGTTGCTCTTACTACCGTCAGTGTACAAAGTATAATAATGAGGATTCTCTTCTAAGAATTGTAGCATGTCAGAATTACAGGAAATTTTGTGAGTTAAAATAGTAATAGGATGAAGTATACTTTTGAATGAATGAGAATAACATGGCCATTGTGACTGTTTTCTAACATGAGTGCATTTTTCATGAATTTGCAGAAAAATTCTACATATCTGAGGAGAGATATCTCTTAACAATTCGTCTGCGGAAGTTAATGGGCCTGATATACTAATAAGGTGAGGAACTATTTTATGTTTAACTTCATTATTTTCTAGTGCTAACAGTTTCAGACAATATCTTTCAATTAGTAGAATCCTCCTTAGTATAAGAGGCATAATTTTGGTTTCAACCTCCATTGCTCTAATAGGAGTAGAACACATTGCTCCAGAAATAGTTCTCAAAGCCTTGTTTTGAATCACATCTAATCTATTGTTGACAAGCTACTAAATAATACACCACAGCTCACCTTGAAATATTATTTTATTACAACACCTTGCTTTGCTTAATTGTCTAGAGATACAATACTTTTTTCTCGGATCGAAACATAAAAGTGACTGCTCGGTCCGATGACATTTTACCAATGGCCGCCTGCGCTCCCCACTTCTCTTTTATATATTTAAATGATATTTATTGGAAATATAAAAGAACATAATCAAGGATGCATTTATAACTATTAAGTACCTACTCTTTTATGATTAACAGGAATAGTATTTTTTTTGTTATTTTATATTAGTCGCTAACAGACGGCCATTCTGCTGTAGGAATGTCCTCATTCCAATTATTGATTCGGCCATTCTTTTGCAGGTATGGCCTCATACCTATTCGTTTCAACAATCATTATGTCTCAAAACAATACTTCACTCAAACATTTTTTTATATTTTTTTTATATTAAAATACGTGTTCTAACTTAGATTTCATTTAGTCTGATTACAAAAACATTTTAACATTTTAACAACTAATAATTTCTATACTTAATTTTTAATCATTAAAATCTTCTTGATTAAAGATAACAGCATCTTACTTCATATAAATATCAGGTCAATTACTACATAGACAAATACATTACAAAAAAAAAATTATTCATCCGTTTTTACCGTTAAATAAATTCTCAACTTTATGTAGGTATCAATTGCTTGATCATATTTTGGTATCCTCCCCATCTTTAACCAGTCACTTGAATCATTGCTTTATTTATGCAGCACAATCATATAATCTGGTCACCCGAAGACCATAAACAGGAACCGCAATCTTCCGTTTAGCCATCCGAAAGCCACGGGGTATGATCATTAACAATTTCAATACAATCCGTCTAGCCATCCGAAAGCCACGGTAACATCACTTGATAATCATCAATCTTTCTGGGCTTTGACTGTCGTACAAATATCAAACTCATTGGACCTATGCTGTAAAGGATAAGGATTTGTTAAGGCGAGGAAAGGAGCTTTACAGTAACTTATCATCACACATAAGCTTTCAAATACTCGTCCACACTGTAATAAAATATATTACTACTCATATTGGTGATAAAATATTATTCTATTAATCAGTAGCTGACTCTGAGTCACTACTGTCATTTCTATCGCTAACGTTTGGCGAAACAGTAATAGTTATCCACGGCTTCAATTGGTCCGCCGAGTAGATATTTTTGTAATGTCTTTGGGAATGGCCAGCTATGCTCGATACCTCGTACCTATCTTTATCGAGCACTGCTGTGACCTTAAAGGGCCCACTGAATTTCGGAGCTAGCTTTTTACTTTTTCCTTTTTCAGGGTTTTTGTTAGGTATCATAACAAGATCCACTTCTTTAAAGATTCTAGTCATGGGCCTAGTCTTATCAAACCTATGTTTCATTTTCGCTTGTTCCTATTCTATCTTTTCTTGTACCGATTTTCTCATTTCTTCCCTAGCCTTGTCCGATATCTGTTCCTCAGATTCTAAGACATTTTTCAAAATCCCTTCTGACGAGTCTACAGTTCTTTGTCCAAATACGATCTCTGCGGGAGTTTTGCCAATCCTTCGATTGATCGTATTGTTTAGACTCCATTGTAACTTACAAACATTAGTATCCCAGTCCCTTTCATCAGATCCATGATTCATAGCTGATAGCGAATTAAGTATAGTGCGATTGTATCGCTCGATCTGTTCATTCGCCCTTGGAGTCGCTACAGCATTGAGTACATGCTTGGCTCCAATATATGCCACAAACTCCTTGAACTCCTTTGAAGTAAAGCTAGACCCTTGATCAGAGACTATAACTTTTGGACTCCCAAATGTTGCGAATATTTCTTCTAATGCCTTAATTGTGGTCCTCGTTCTTGTGTTTCTTACCGATTTTTACAAAGATGAACTTACTTAAGCCATCAATAATGCCGAGAATATACGTGTTTCCCTTTTTACTTTTTATAAATGGTCCCAAATGGTCCATGTGAATCGTGTGGAAAATTGAGTTGACTTTGGGGATGGGATGTAAAAATCCCGTTTTCTTCCCTGAGAGTTCCTTACTGTAAGCACAATTTATACACGCTTTTACATATTTGCGAACAAAACGATTCATTTTCGGGAACCAATAGTCTGCCCTTATTTTCTCAATGGTCTTTTCAAACGAGGAATGTCCAGCCTCATCGTGATTGAGCTGACATATTCTCCACCGTGCAGAGCTTGGTACAACCCACTATAACTTAGAACTGACTCGACGATAAATTTTACCATCGCGCAGTATATAATTATTCGTAATATCCTTAATATCCTCTTCCGATGTTTCCAAAATAGTTTTTATATGGTTCAGGCGAGGATCAGTCATTTGGACTGTGTGCAGCCAGTCTGCCGTCGTGATATTTAGGACTTCAATTTCCTCTTGAGAGCCAGGTATTGGATTACGACTCAGTGTGTCCACGTGTTGCATACTATGCCCAGGTCTATACTCGATGGAATAACTGTATTCCTGTAATGCGAGCCACCATCTTGCGATTTTTGGACTCAAATCCCGCTTTGTAAGTATAGCTCGCAATGCGTTACAGTCAGTAATGACCTTAAATTCTATACCAATCAAATATATCCTAAATTTGGTCAGCGTCATTACCACAGCTATTGTCTCTAACTCGTAAGAGTGCCACAGAGCCTCTTCACGCGTGGTCTGGCGACTATAATATGCAACGGGTCTAAACGTGGAGTCTCCACTGGCACGTTGTAAAAGAATACCTCCTATACCCAACTTGCTCGCATCACAATGCACTTAAGTCTCATAGGTTGGGTTATAGAGTGCTAATATTGGACGGGCTATCAATTTGGATTTTATTTCTTGGAATGCAGTTTCTTGTTCCTCGACCCATTGCCACAAAACGTCAGCTTTTGTTAATTTGGTCAGTGGTCGTATAAGTATGGAAAAATTGTAGACAAATCGTCTAAAGTAACTAGCCAAACCAACGAATTGACGGACCTGATGTACGTTTGATGGTCTAGGAAACTGTGCCGCTTCTATTTTTTTAGATCCCGGTTTTAGACCTTGTTCCGATATCTCATATCCGAGATAATCTATTTCTGACTGCATGAGGAAACACTTCTTCTAGTTCAGGGTTAGATTGTCGTTCCTTAGGAGTTCCAAGATATCCTTCAACTTATCAAAAGATTCCTGAAACGTAGTTCCCTAACCTTAGCGCGTTCACTATACGGTAATCGATAAGGTCTGTAAATTACCGGACTATCATCAGTAAGACGAATAGTCATTTGGGTAATGCTGGTCGATCCTAATTCCTGCATTTTAAAAACGAAGCAATCCCGGAATTGATTTAGAAGTTCGAGTAGCATAACCTTTTCATCGTGTGATACTTTCGGTCCTACATTCAACATGTCAAAAGTTATCGGATCCTTACTTGTTACACTCACTAGCGCGCCTCCCATAGACTCACCAACACCGATCTTATTGATGAGGGTAGGAGTATTAAGCTGCAGTAAATGTTCACTTTGATCTAGTTTGATTCCTCTCCCGAGAAGCTTCAATTTACAAAGTTTAATAGGCTGTTGAGCGAAGTTCAATACTAGAAAGCGACCCCGACCATTTTCAAATCTATAGAGACCTTGGAGAAGAGTATATTCACTACCTGGTTTCAAGCATGCACTACCAGGTACATATAGTACTCCGGAATATTTCTCTTCTAAGTGAACCTCTATATCTTTTAGACCGGTAAGTTCGATGGTTTGGGTGTTAAACACTTTAATACGCTCCAGATCTGTATCGTCACAATAAAGGATTAAGTCTTTATCTGTCTTGTAGACTACTACAGACGGTAGTTCTGTCAAGGACTGCCCAATCAGTACGTCTGTATTTAAGAGCTCATCAGAGACTACGAAAGCTTCTACGTGCGCCATGACGGCATCCACCGCTATATTGACTGTAGCCCTACCCACGGGAAGAATACTGCCCGAAGCAAATCCCTTAATAACAGGAAGAAGACTTGTGTCTAAAGTCAGATTCAGGGATTTAGCAACACTGCTACTGATCAAGGTACACTGGCTTCCAAAATCAATATAAGCAGAACAAGTATTATCGTTTATGGATATGGTCTTAAAATACTTACTATTTGGTTGTTCATCAGAAGTTATTTTAAGAACACTTTTAGTGTTATCCGAATTATTATTTTCGGACATACTAGTCGGCAGCTGTGTGGATTTGAACCTGTCAGATGAGCAATATTGTGCACAGTGGCCAAGACGTTGACATTTCTCGCATCGCCTTAGCGGTTTTGTGCATCTGCGCGCCGTGTGCCCAGGGTCAGAACAATTGTAGCAGTGGACTATATACTTCGGTCTGTCTCGATTAGGGTTGAACCGACCTAGGTTGCCTCTACCTGTTTCTGTGCTCCTGGTAAACTCAAATGTTGTAGGCGGTACTTCCCTCCTAGCTACAAAACTACTTTTCATAGAGATTCGACGCAAATATCTAAGTAACTGAGCTGGTCGCTTGAAACTTGCTCCTTGTGCATTCAATCGTATATTACTATCGAAAATTCCGCTCACAATGCAGTCGACAGCGTCCTTCCCCTTTATACCACACATCCTAAATATTCCTCAAGGGACTCTTCCCTCTAACTTCTTCTGCTGAGCATTTCTGTAAGCCGATCGGCGTAGTTACGGTCGTCAGGAAAATTTCTTACTATTTTTCTTTGCCATTGCTTCCAACTTAAATCCACAGTTCTCCTTCCTTGATACCATTTCTTGGCCTGTCCTGATAATTTTGGTATAGCATAGTAAATTATCTGTCTTTCACTCCATCCGTAAATATGCGCTGTTTCGTTTACTTTCCGTATCCAATATCTAGCAGTCTGGGAGTGTGAGTCGGGGTCGAACTCCGGAATAACCTTATGTGCGCCTTCGAAGTGATTACTACCCTTACCCATAATCCTTGCAAACTGTTTTAGGAACGATTTCTCTTCTATTAAATCTCTGTCGTTTTCCCTCGTAATGGGTACCTACTTCAGGTCTTGAACTTTTATGTTCGGTTGATGAATCAGAGATAGAATCGTCTGAGTCTCTGAAGGGCTTGCGCCGATGATTTTGGTGACCTACACGACGGTGGCATCGCAGCCTACGGACGCTCCGACTGTGGCTTCGACCATTTCGGTGACGACGCTTGCGAGTGCGGCTGCCACGATCATCGTGGCTGCTCCGAGATATAATAGATGAGGCACTGGTGTTCCTTAAACTTGAATCGCTTAACGTCGATGGAGACATGGACCACGTGCTTAGTCTGGATTTTCTTATCCCTCGTTGGTGGTATCGTTTTGCAGGGGAAGGTGAAGCCCATCGTTTTCTACCAGGATGTTTCCTGCGATAAGGGCTACGCGGCGACCTAACACCACGTGATTGCTCAAGGGGCGGTGTATAGCCCGATCTATTGCTTGATGGCATGGCAGAGCCCCTTTTTTTTTTTTGGAATAACGTTTTGGAGTAACATATGAGCAAAGAAAACGGATTATTATTATATTTATTGTTTTTTTTTTTTTTTAATTCATTTCAAAATGGCTAGTAAAAGGGAGTATTAGTAGGAAGAGAGTGAAGAGAAATAAAACCCAAGATTAATACATTTTCTTACGTTGAAATATTCTTACCTGCCATAAATCGTAAATACTTGTTTTCCTTTAAAATAGTAAAATTATGAAAACATGATTTAATAGACAAAGGGGGTATAATTTAAAATAATATATACAAAAAAAAAATGTAATTCAACACATAAAGTACCTACGACGATTGTCAACTTTGGAAAAATAAACTAAATGTTTGTCAATAGAAAGAATCAATAAATGTGTACATACTAGTATCACACAGGAAATAAACATAAAGCTATATCATGGTAATCATATATCAGTTTTGCTTTTGGTGTTTAACCCATCTCGTAGTTTGTTTTGATATATATTTTATAATTTACCTAGTGTCATATGCAGGTCAGTGACGACACCAAAAGCATTCAAAACATCTTATTATATTTTTTTTTTTGAGCTAGTTATGCAATGAAAGGACAACAAAACTACCCTTTCTGGTAATTATGTTATGATTATCAGGAATTGATGAATTAAAGTCATTATCGTCGAAACACTTTCTTAGACTTTTTTTTTGAAAACGTAAGTTTAGTCTACCCACGCGCTGAACTAAAAACAAGTAATATTGCGACTGGATAAGATCTGCAGCTGCGAGTATTTTTTTTTTTTTGTATAGAAAATTATGTTACAATTAACAGAGACCGTAACCAAAGAATACTATATTATTATGCCGTAACGGTACATTAATACTGGAAAATCAAATAATATTTAATCACTGTTCCGTTTAAGTATGTTGTTTCGTTGTATGTAAATACCTTATATTGTTTCATCACTGTGCCCTAAAGATTACCCTTATACTTACCTATATAAAATGACAATAATGGCACATACAACATAACGATGTATGTTTCCATGTGAGTAAATGGAATATGATGATTAATCTTAACAATTATGTTCACTGTAATAATTGTTTCTTAATTATATTTGTGGCTAAAGGTAAATGGTGTACTTGCTTGGACGAATGGTGTAAATATATTGGAATAAAGGTTCATTTTAAAGTACGAGTACTGATTCATGAACTTTATGTATGTTGAACAAAATGAAAATCTTACTAAGATGGTTTATGGTAAACAGAAATATTGCTTGGGTGCTTTTATGCTATCATACTCGTGTAGCATAAGATAATACTTACATTATTTGAAGCAAATGTAACAAAATAAGGTAGGTAACAAAATAGATTAACACGTCGTGTTGATATGATTGTTCTTATTAATTTTTTTTTTCATCTTTAATTCAACAAATTTATAAAATAACACACGTAATAACCATTGTACCATCTTTTTTTTTTTTACGGTGGTTTCATTACTCATAATTTGTACAATGACTTTTATTATGTATGTTTTTCATATACGTAGGTAGGTAGGTGCGGCATTCGTTTTAAAAGATTATTATTGTTAAGTCATGAAATGATTGAGCGGTAGGTGTCCTTAAACACACTAATATTAACAACTAGGTAAATAAAAAAACATAGCTCTCACCTCCAGTCTCATTTCGTGGCATAATTTACGAGTCATTAAAAAACATTAGCGATATACCTGAGGTTTTTCTCCGACGTTGTATCCCACTTCTGATTGTTGACAAGCTACTAAATAATACACCACAGCTCACCTTGAAATATTATTTTATTACAACACCTTGCTTTGCTTAATTGTCTAGAGATACAATACTTTTTTCTCGGATCGAAACATAAAAGTGACTGCTCGGTCCGATGACATTTTACCAATGGCCACCTGCGCTAGGGATATTCGATATACATCGATGCATCGAAAACATCGATGTTTGCAATGAAAAACATCGAATCCATCCGATGTTTTGAAAAGCTTTCAAAATACTCGATGCATCGATGTTTTAAAAAAAAACATCGAATTGGTGATAGACGAGTTAGGCCACGTAGTGATTATATCCTCTTTGGTTTGAGCTTAGTAAAAGAAACTTAAGTTTTACCACTAAAATATTACTTATTACTATTAAGAAATCATCATTATTCCGAATTCTCTAATATGGACTCAGTGACAATAAAAAAAAACTACTTTTCTCATGTTGGCTGGCGAGCGAGTTTCTATGTTTATAAACATTTAATTACATTTGGTTTTGTGAAACCAAAATAAGATATTTGTTAGCAATACATTCGTCAACTTGCATTATATACATAGATTTTTTAACAAATCAATACATTATGATGACAGACTTAGCAAATATGTTGCGGGTTATTTAGTGCTTTTTTAAAATTTGATCTTTTGTAAGATATAATACAGATGTTTCTGACACATGGCTTTTACTTGTATTTTCTTTTACTTACTCATTATGAAAGGAGCTAAATCTATTATTTTAAGAAAGATTAAACTATAATAAAATAATGGATTTAGCTCTTTTCATAAACTTTTTGTAAAAAAAATTACAATGTAAAGATGGCATCTTTGGAGATGGGTCACTTTCCACATTATTCGAGTTACTTCGGGCCACCAACCAGGTGGACACCGAATCACGCAAAAAAAATCAAAATCTTACACCCACTTTTCATGACTTTTCTCGACGTTTCACATGATTCTAAGTCTAATTAAGCAAAAAAAATTTTTGTGTCGGTCTGTCTGTTGGTCTGGATGTCTGTTTACGCAATAACTCAAGAACCACTTATCCGATTTAAAAAAATCTTTCGCCAATTATCTTGTTTGGTTAACTGATTGGATTTTGGGGTTTGCACGTTCAAGCTTTCGGGTACCTACCATACAAATTGTCCCTAAAAAACTTTTACAAGTGAGTTTCTTTCGAGTTATCAGAGTAACGCGTATTTGACTTTGACATTTGAGTGACAATGACAATACGTATATTGTATATTTAGTTATTTACATAAAACAACCAGACTCTGAAAGAAACTGAAATATATAATCATTTTTATGTATTTTTGACGTCGAAGACGTTTGATTTGATTTCATTTTCTTCATATTTATTGCTCAATATAATTATAAAGACGCGTCGAATAATATGCATAAAGCCTAAGGTCTGTAATTTTGAATAAAAATACTGCAACAAAAATATCTAAGTTTGGCCCGAAGTTTGACAATCACTGGGTGATTTCCGCCCCACTAGATTTTGTAATAAAAATTTTAGAAAAAGTACTCGATGTTAAAAAAACATCGATGTTTTCATCCGATACATCGAAAGACATCGATGTATAGTTGCGATGTATCGAATCAAAAAAAACATCGATGTTTTTTCAAAGTGGACACCCCTAGCCTGCGCTCCCCACTTCTCTTTTATATATTTAAATGATATTTATTGGAAATATAAAAGAACATAATCAAGGATGCATTTATAACTATTAAGTACCTACTCTTTTATGATTAACAGGAATAGTATTTTTTTTGTTATTTTATATTAGTCGCTAACACTATGTACATAAGGACTATTTACATAAGCTAGAGTACTGTAATCAAAGTGACTCCTTACAATTGCTTTATATAACAGGGACAATATATTGGGGTCTGCACCCCAAGACAAACCAGCTAAGCATCTAATGATATTAACACCTTTAAGAGCATTTTGAGAAATGTATTTAATGTGTTGTTCAAAGTTTAACTTCTGATCCAAAATAACACCTAAAAATTTATGTTGATTAGCTCTATCTATTATGTCACCATTGTATATAACATCTGTACGGGGAGTCTCATCACTAAAAATCATCACACTACTTTTACCAGCATTAATTTTCAGATTTAAAATATCTTGGTAATAGTTCTTGAGTTCATGTAAGGCTAAATTAATATTGTCTATTGCTTTAGTTATGTTGTTATCAGAACTATAAAGAACCAGATCATCTGCAAATTGCAGAATCTGTACATTTTTCAAATTTACATATTTACATATTTCAGAAGTATACAAATTATACAATAAAGGTGAGAGTGCTGCACCTTGCATTGTCCCTTTAGAGGCCTCTTCTGGGCCATACAGAATATTATTGTGTCGTACATACAGGACTCTCTTGTTTAAAAAATTGTGTAACCATTTAGAGATTTCACCAGGTATGCCTAGGCTACCAGTTAAAATCTTAACTAAAATCCCAGGGTCGAGACTATCAAATGCACCTTGTACATCCAAAAATACACAAACAGTATTTAATCTTAAATTTTTGGCTTTTTTCAGGTCTGTTATAAGTGAGGTGAAACTATCTACACAGCTGCAGCCTCTTCGAAAACCATATTGGATCCGTGGAAGAAAATTATTTGTTTCAACATACCAATCAAGACGATTTTTGAGCATGTTTTCGAATATCTTACCGAGACATGACGATAAAGAGATAGGTCGATACGAACTGGGTAGTTCAGGTGGTTTATCTGCCTTTAAAATGGGAATGACACATTGTGTTTTCCATTGTGTAGGGATGATTTTTTGTAGCCAGAGCATATTTAGAATTTTTAAAAATAACTGTTGTATGGACACATGAAGATTTTTAATTAAAATGTATGGAAAATCATCAAGACCTGTCTTGATGTTTACTTAATGCGTGGATGGGACAAGGACATTAGAAGACGTTTACTTCATTGAATTTCTTTATTAAAATTACACACAGCCTATAATGTAACAACGTAGAAAACGGAAGGGAAGCCATGATAGATTATGGCCACTGTGTTGCCATCTCAACTATTGCCATATAAAAATGCCATTCTAACATCCCCCCTCAAGGATAAGTTTTTAAACTTAGACTTGAACTGAACAGTTTTTTTCGGGTAATTTAACTTTACGTTTGGCAACACTGAGACCTTACATATTTCTTGGTACATTTATAAAAAAAAACGTATACTGGCAACATTATTCTAACGTCAAGCGTAGTTGTCAAAATGAAATGTCATAAGAAACGTCAAAAGAATTTCTAACCTAAAAGAAATGAATTGCAAATTAACTCTAACAAAAAAAAACAAAGTAATGTCACTGAAAACACAAATAACTTGTTACACTGCTATCGAAAGGAACATAAATCTACACTTTTATGTATAAAGTTGTGTCTTAACAGAAGAGAAAACCACTACAACATAAGTTTCTCATCCCTACATTGAAAGTTTAAAAAAAAGAATTTAAATTAATTATCCTAACACATTTAAATCAATTATCCTAACACATTGTTTGAAGTTTTATCAATTAACTTATAAAATCTTAAGTTTTAGCACAAAATAATTATGTTTTACATTGTCTAAAGATTTGGTGAAAATGTCAGCAATGTTTTCATTTGTAGGCACGTATGAGACTGAAATTAACCTTTTATTGATGTAATCTTTAATGAAATTGTATTTAATATCCATATGTTTGGTGCGCTTGCTATTTTCACAACACTCTATCATTTTAATAGCGCTTTGGTTGTCAATCAACACATATGACTCAATGACCTCATGAGTGAAATCTTTTACAATACCTTGTAGATATAGAAGCTCTGCAGTAGTCATGGATGCTGCCACGAACTCGGCCTCTGCTGATGACAATGCTACAGTTGATTGTTTCTTAGAGAACCAGGAAATTAAGTTATTACAGTGAAAGATAGCACTGCCACTTACACTTTTGCGGTCTGACAAGTCTGATCCCCAATCAGCATCGCTGTATGCAATAAGTTGACTTGATACATTGCTCCTAGTGTATGTGAGACACTTACCTGAGGTTTCTTTTAAATATCGCAGAACACGTTTAGCCGCTGTCCACAGTGATTGTGTTGGCTTGTCTAAATACTTACTTAGATATGATGTAGTGAAAGCTATATCCGGTCTTGAGGTATTTGCTAGGTAAATCAGTGATCCAATCAGTTCACGGTATGGTACATTGTTTATTATTTCTTCTCCAGTTTCAGTATTTCCTTTTTCCATTGGCGTTTTTGCTCCTTTACACTCTCCCATACCAAACTTTTCTAGGATTTTATTGATCATCTTTTCTTGTCTTATTAGTATTTTGTCCCCTTCTCTCAATATTTCCATTCCTAAGTATTCTTTAATTTCACCTAAGTTTCTGATCCTGAATTCTTCTTTTAGCTTTTGAATAATATGTTTGCAATTTCCCATAATGATAATGTCGTCAATCCAAACTAATAACCAAGTGTCATCATTGTAGTATAAGCAATAGTCATAATCGGATTGTTTTAAGCCTTGTTTGATTAAAGTTTTATGTAGTAGTTCGTTCCAGCACTTTGGCGCTTCTCTTAATCCGTATAATGCCTTCCTAAGTTTCAAAACCTTTCCTTTTGTAACTTTTACTCCTTCTGGTGGCTTTATGTAGATTTCTTCAGATAAATGACCATTTAAGAATGCTGTTGGAACATCAAGTTGTTTTATGGAAAGACCTTTTTGTACTGCTTGGCTAAACATTAATCTGACCGTTGACATTCTTGCAACTGGTGAATAAACATTATATTTGCTGTCTACTTGAAAACCTTTAGCGACCAATCTTGCTTTTTTCTTTCCGTCTTGTTTAGTTTTGAAAACCCATTTTGTGTCAATGGCCCTCTTGTCATTAGGTAAGGTAGCTTCTTCCCAAGTATTTAGTTCTTGTAGCGAGTTGATTTCATCACTTATTGCTTTCTTCCAGCCTTCTTCTTTCACTGCTTCTACGAATGTTTGCGGTTCCATTAGTAAACAGTATGCTATATCTAAACTCTCATCATCATTTGTCACATAATCTATGAGATATGCCGGTGGTCTTCTTTCTCTGTTGTTTCTAGTTTGTGTTACGTTCTGGTTGTCCCTTTCTTCATTTTCTTCTTCTACTATTTCATTTCTAGATTCTTGATTTTGTATTTCTTCCGCACTATCCGTTTTTCTTGTTTCTTCTCTTTCTTTCTCTTTTTCTGGCAGTGTCTCTTCTTCATATTGAATTCTGTAGGTATTACTTTCTATTTCTGATTTTTGCTTGTAGTAGACATCATTTTCATTAAATCTAACATCACGAGAGATTACTATTTCATTAGTTTCAGAATTCCATAATCGATAGCCACTCCGTGCATATCCAACAAATCTCATTACCTTTGCTCTATCTTCAAATTTTTGTCCTTTTGGTAAAGTTACTGCCCAAGCTCTGCATCCAAATACTCTTAGTTGTGACAATTCTAACTTGCTGTGCATTATTTTCTCTGGTATGCGAAATCCTATGGCCGAAGATGGGCATCTGTTTAGTTGATATGCCGAGCATGTAACTGCTTCACCCCACAAGTACTTCGGTAAGTTTGATGCTATTAGTTGAGTTCTAGCTTTATTATATAGTGTCCGATTCATTCTTTCAGCTTTTCCATTACTTTGAGGAGAGTATGGTTGGGTATATTGCATTATGATTCCTTTTTCTTTACTGTAAGCATCTATTTTCCTGTTTTTAAACTCACCTCCATTATCACATCTTACGTTTGACACTTTTATCCCTTTTTGGTTTTCTAATTGATTTATGTATTGTATTAATCGATCAGTAGCTTCAGACTTATTATGTAAAAGATATACTGTTACGAAATGAGAGTAGTCGTCTAGTATGACTTGATAATACAACTCACCATTGATGTTTGGAATGTTCACAGGTCCTGCAACATCGGTGTGCAAAAGTTCTCCAACTCTACTTGACTGTGCTCTCTGTATACATGTAAATGGTAAACGGGTAGAAGTACCCCTGACACATGACTCACAAGTTTCTTTACTTACAGGTAATCCCATGGTGTGCAGACTCCGACGGTTCACATGTCCGAGACGAAGATGCCACAAGTTGCTGTTATCAGCATTCATGTTACCTGAAATTTCTATTTTTACGTGTGCCTTTAGAATATATAGTTTACCTATGTTTTCCCCTGTAATAGCTTTATTTGTCTTGTGTTTTTTGATTATTACTCTATTTTCATTAAAGATTACATTATGATTTTGTGCTATTTTCTTCACTGAAAGTAGATTAAATGTTAAACCTTTTACAATTAGTGCCTCAAATTGAATACTGTTACCATTCATTAATAATCTTATGAAACCTTTCTTATTTGTAGTAATGAATTGACCATTAGCAGTAAATATTTTCTTTTCTGGAATGCTAGTGATATTTGTCATATATTTCTCATAACAATCTCTAATTAAATGGTCAGTACAACCTGAATCTACAACAAAATCTATTGATAAGTCACCATAGCAATTGTTACAAAATTGTTCCTGTTCCTGCTCACAAAAATAAAATGTATAGTCATCACCTGGAAAGTTGTCTTTCGCTGAATGTACCTGTCTTCTATCATATTGATTTCCACCTCTTCTTCCACCGAATCTCCCACGATAACCACGTCCTTGACCTCCGTTTTGGTTTATTTCATGTCCTTGCTTATCTCCTTGTTCTTGTGTACCTCCTCGTCCATATCCTGTTCTATAGTTTCTCCTTCCTCGAGTCGATCGTCCTCTGCCTGTGTGACATTGACTGGCTATATGTCCCGGCTTGTTGCAACGGTAACATAGGAATGACTGTTCCTCTGTAGTTCCTCTAGATTTAATTTTTAGTTCCTCGTCTAGCAGCCTCGCCTTCACAAAGTCGAGTTTCACTTCAGTTATTGTCTCTATTGCCGTAATGACTGTGTCATAAGTCGTTGGTAGTCCTGTCAGTAAGTAGCATATCTTGTCTGTTTCATCGACTTTATCATTTGCTGATTCGAGTTCTCTTATTATTCCGTCAAATTTTGCGAAGTATTCTTCTAGATTTTGTTCTTCATATTTGATGTTTGTCAATTTTCTTCTTAGATAGATCTTCGAAACTATTGACTGTCTCTGAAAAGTGTTCGATAGTTTTTGTAACATTTCCTTTGTAGTCTTGCATTCCTTTACTATATTGAGGTGTTTGTCGGTCAAGCATTGAACAATGATATTCTTTGCTTTGGCTTCTTCCTGTACTTTTATCTTCGTATCATCACTTTCGAGTACATGATTGAGCGATTTTTCCGCTAGTAAACATTTCACCCTGTACAACCAATTATCATAACTCGTGTTTTGCAAAATTGGAAACGGTGAAGCAGAGTCGCGCAGTGGAAGCGTGCTGGGCCCATAACCTCTTGATGTTTACTTAATGCGTGGATGGGACAAGGACATTAGAAGACGTTTACTTCATTGAATTTCTTTATTAAAATTACACACAGCCTATAATGTAACAACGTAGAAAACGGAAGGGAAGCCATGATAGATTATGGCCACTGTGTTGCCATCTCAACTATTGCCATATAAAAATGCCATTCTAACAACCTGGAGTTGTATTTTTCCTGGTTTGTAAGCTCATCATAAATTCACTCCATGTAAAAGTATCTAAGAGAAACATTGATTTGGGATTATCATTATTCACATTAAAATAATTGCAATATGAACTAAAATCTATCAAATTATTGCTGTCTGCTAATTTAGACAAAAATGGTTGAACAAACTCATCCTTATAAGATTTATTGCCAGCTTTTACACCCTTGAATCTTTTAATTAAATTCCAAATCTTGCTTATTGGAGTAGTTCTGTTGAAAGTGTTACAGAAATCATTCCAACCACTCTTTTTCTGCTCGGAAATAGTCCGCTTTTTCAAAGCGTCCAATCTTTTATAATTGATGTAGTTTGCTATAGTTGGATCACTTCTATATAATTTCAAGGCATTGTATGACGTTTTAACACTTTTCTCACAAATATCATTCCACCAGGGTGATGGAGGCCTACTTTTAAAATCACTAGTTTTTACGAATTTTGGGATAGCGAGTTGTTTAAGTTTGTCTAGACGAGAGCAAAAGTCTAAATATACAGACATTGGATCTTGTTCATCAACTGTTGATGTCATGTCAGTGAAAATATTTTGAGAAAGGTCACGAAATTTATTCCAATCTGTTTTATTATACAAATATTTATCAACCGGTGGATTGATTTGATATTTGTCAGTACTCAGTGCAATACTAATAATTGTTGGGTAATGGTAACTACCCATAGCATTATCATGCAAGGACCATTTACAAAGTGGTGCCAAATTCGGACTAACAAAGGTAACATCTATTGCAGATGGGTTATGCCTAGGACTATTAACAGTAGTGAAGCTACCATCGTTTAAAATACATAAATCACAGTCATCTATCACATTGTACAAATCTCGACCGCGCCCTTTCGTACTTAGACAGCCAAAGGCAATGTGGTGGGCATTGAAATCTCCACTAACAAGGATGGGCTTTGGAAGACTACCTATCATGTTGCATAATCTATTTAATCTTATATGTCCACTTTTAGGAGGACAATATACATTTAAGATAGTAATATTACCAATTTCTGTGGATATTGAAATAGCAATTGTTTGTATTTCTTCATAGAAAGTTGTATCTAAAACATTGTATTTTAAATATGGTTTTATTAAAATTGCTACACCATTATGATCATTCACAGAATTTTTAAAGTAAATATTAAACCCAGGTATTTTAAACTGTTTATTATTGTTTTTAAACCATGTCTCATTTAGTAAACAAATATCTATATTATTTTCATGTAAAAATTTGATTAATAGGCATTTTTTACTATTGGCACTTTGAATATTATATTGTGCAATACGTAAGTTAGAACTTATGTTACTGGCACTTATATCCATTGTTTATGATGATAAATTTTTAAGTAACATTTGTTTTATGGATGTTGTGGTGATAGGCACATCATCCATTTTGTTTCCTAGTTGTACTAAAGTTTGTACAAGGGCCATTAGAATATCATTATTACCTATGACTTGTTTAATTACATCTGAGGTAGAGCTTTTCTTCTCAGTCTGAGATTTCTCAGTTGTATTTACATTAGAGCTATTTACAATATTATTTACACCTGTTTTATTAAATGTTTTATTTACACTATGGGACTTTTCTGGTAAAAGAGGAAATTCTTTATCATCATTTTTATTAGTTTTAACTACACTTGAATAACTTATTTTTTCTTTTTTTTCTACTATCTTCCTCATTTTTACTGGACAAGTCCTAGCTACAGCCAAATGGGTTCCACCACAATTAACACAGCATAATTCATTAGGCTTGTCACAATCTTTATAAGAATGATCACCTGCACAACAGCTGCAGCGCTGTTTACCATTACAAACCTTAGCAGAATGATTAAATTTGAAGCAGCGATAGCACTGCTGCAGAGGTGGGATGTATTCAGACACTCTGTATGAGAATAAATCATATTGGACATTATTTGGTAAGATATTTGAGAGAAATGTTATGCTGACTGTCTGCAGTGGGGCCCAGCTGGACCCTACTTTCTTAGTAAATCGGCGTACTGCAACTATTTCATATATTGAGGAGAGCTTCAAATATAATTCCTTATTGGAAATGTTTGTTGGTACATGTCTAATTATACCTATGCGCTCAATTTGTGCTGCAGGTATAAAGGCTTTAATTTTGTATTTCTCTAGGAAATGTTCATTTTTAATAAAATTGTTTGCAGTATTATATTGTTTGAATATAACACCAATTCGATTGGCATTAATTCGCCTTATAGCTACCACTCCCTTTACTTCCGATGCAAAAATATGGTTCAAGTAAATAGGGCTCTTATTCCCTATACGGTCTTTATCACGGCTTTCCACGAACACATTGAACTCGGTATAGTTAGAATTTTCTGGATAGAGTCTTTTATAATTAGGTTTAAAAAAAGGCAAATAACTTTTTTCACTTTCCTCACCACTGTCGCCAGTCCTAACATTGTCTTCCTTCCTCTTCCTCACTTTAGGATTCGGGGGAGTATTAACACCCCCGCCTTCGTCCTCCTCCATTTTGAGCAAGTGCTAATCACTATTTTTAATATTATGAAGGGTTTGTACAAGTATTTACAACTTTAAATATAAATGTTGAAAGAATTGAAAAAAATCGCGCCCACTCTTTTCAATTTCCCGCCTCGGACCATCACTCAAGTGAAGTTCAGTTACCGATGTTGCTAACAATACTCGTGTAAATAAATGAAGACTTGGCTTAAAGGTCTTGTTACCAGGCCATAAAATTCCAAAAAAAAAAAAAAAAAACATCGATTGGATTGATAGTGATTTGTAATTTAAGAGTTTTGGTTTTGTATCTTATCTCATTTTGCATTGTTTGCAACTTTAAGTTTGTGATTTATTGTGGCAACTGCCATAGATTAGCAACTGCTATCTGCATATTGTCGACCAGTGAAGAAGTCATTTAGGTTTTTTAAGAACTCGTTTATTTTGTTACAAATGTATTTGTGGTTTTTGTAAGTTAAAATCACACTGGAAAAATTAAGCTTTTTGAAAATATGTATACTTGATACCGACTGCATACTTGACAATGATGGCGAATCCGACTAACAATAATACTCTAGTTACTTCGATAGTAGGTCCAGAAAGCAACTTAAATGAAATAAAACCACTAGTGCCAGAAAACTCCCAAATAGTTTCTCAGGTTGATGCCTTTGTTGCACTACAGCCAGTGGATAATCAGGACAAAACTCAGCCGGTGAATAATCAAGACGAACCTCAGCCAGTGGATAATCAGGAAAATGGTATGAATGCATCAAACCAAGAAATTGATGTAAAATTTTGCTCATTTGAAACCCTTGTTGGCTTTATGAGTGGCAAGGTGTTTATGAGCCATTTGGTTGCTATTCTAAATTTTTTAAAAGGCAAAGAAGTTGAACTTGAATTTCGAAATAGTTATACATCGAAGTATGTTGAAGAAGTATTAAATCGAATTGCTCGAAATGTGAAAAATCTTGAAACACTAACCATGCACAAGGACTATGGACAAGTTGCCAAGGAAATCAAAGATATACTTGAATACTCAATCAGTAAAAGAATCTTCATGGTTGGTTGTAGACCTAAGAGAGAAGAAAACTATTCATATACAGATGGCAGGATAGTGGAATATAAACAGTAAGTTATAATTATTTCCTTGTTTATTTTTTATAAGGTATTTAAATTTACTATCCTAAAATTTCAATTAAATTTTTAAGCAATTAGTATGCTTACTTTTTCTAATAGATTTAGATCGGAAAAAGAGAACATCTAGGATGGGACCTGAACCTGCGACCAGTCCCTTACAGGTCACCGGGAGCCACCTAGACATGTTCCAGATATTCCATGAGGTCTCGGGTTCGATCCCAGGTTTTACCATGGCACACACCAATGACTTTTCCATGTTATGTGTGTATTTATCGCAGGTTTATAAGTGCCCGTTTAATGGCAATAGGCTCGCCACCTATTACATTGGGACCTAAACATAAACTGGCGAAATGTGGGTGCTAGCACCTCTGCCTACCCCTTCGGGTATATAGGCGTGAGTTTATGTTATGTTATGTATATTATATATTCCATATACAAAATTATCTGATATATTTAATATGTCTCGTAAGACTGGAGCCATCTACTGCAATTCTTCCGAGCTGGTCGCGGGTTCAAGTCCCGTCCTAGATGTTCTCTTTTTTCGATCTAAATCTATATACAAATATTTTTTTTACATATTTAGCTTATCATCATCTCAGCGTTGCATCCCGATTGCATCCGAGGCCTACAACTCCGAGGTCCGCTTTTACATATTTTGTTATCATAGTATGTATATTATATTTAGAAGCTCTTTTTAGGCCATGTACATGGTGGTTGGATAACTTCAGAAAAGCCATTGGCCCTTAGTGGCAAAAACTGGTAAGAGACAGAAAGGTTGAAGCATCTTTGAGGCCTTTGTGCCACAAAGGTAGGCAGAATAAGAGGACAGCTGTGCAACACTTCTTTATATTATAACTTACATACTTTTTAATTCTAGACTCTTGTAGTTTTATTTATTTATTTTTCTTAGTTTCAAATTTTGATATAAGGTCTCGTTGCTTATGGTGCATAAGCAAATATGAGTGCTGTGCGTGTGTTCCTGAGATCAATTCTGATGTTGTTCAAAGTATTGTTAGAGCTTTTTGTCCAATAATAATTAATAACAACCTACAATAAACCTTTGCCTTTTCCTTGGGGAATATGCAGGAGTATATAAAATATTTGAAAGTTATGATTAGTTATGATAACTAATATTATGATTATTTTATACCAATATTTTTTTTATCTGCTGAGCGCTGATCACTTGACCTTAATATAGGCTGTTAGATATTTAATGTGTCTATGTTAACAGATAAAGAGTGAAACATAGAACTTTGCTAAAAATGTCTGTAACATCTTTTGCATCTGTTGGAAACCTTATATTGTTACTTCAGGTTAAAAAAGCACACAACAGGGGTTCTTAGAAGCAAAATACAAACAAAAATAAATGTTTTACTTTTTAAACCTCTCTCATATTTGGAGTTATATAAAAGTTCCCAATGCACAAATTTTTGAATTTTTGATTTGTTAAACAGCCTCATCTGCATTATCGTGTGATTTTATTATCACAGTACACACACACTACATTACGCTATATTACAATACACTACATTACACTACACTACATTACACTACAATACACTAAGAACAGTAGGTCATCTTCATAGAAATGTGCCGCTGAAGGTTTGAATGTGAACGTGCCGGGCGCCGTGTACACAAAGTGCTGCCACGTAAACATTAGCAAAATATATGGCGGATTACGGTGGCCGCAGCGTGGGCCGTACCGCGACTGAGATCACGCGCGTTCAAGTAGGGTGCACGCCCACTCGCATTCGCCTGCTCACACCGGCCACTTTATTAAATTATTTAGGGCAATTATTTGGGGCAACGGGAGGGCAGGGGAAATGGATGAAGTGGCCCACAAGCTTCGTGGGTGGATGGTCCGTCCGGCTTCCGGTGTCCCCAATTGTAATAATAATAATAATAGGGCAGTTTTATAAAGTTTATTTTCATTTATTGATTAGGATTTCGAACAAAGCCAAAAGATAGAGGAAAAGGTGGTAATGTGGCCCCCTACTTTGTTTTTGAGGCCTAATGTCAAAAATACTACTCTTATAAATCAAATAAGTACGTTACAGTGTTCCTTACCTATTCCTCTATGCATACCTGTCTGTAGAATAAATAAAATAATCACAGAATTATCAAAAAACGATTTATTTAAAAAAATTACAAATTTGACCATATTACATTAGGTGAGGGTTATATGGCACCCTGGGGGCCATATTACACATCATCATCATCATCATCATCATCATCAACCTATTCTAGTCCACTGCTGGACATAGATCTCCCCTAATGAGCGCCATAGCGCCCTGTCTTCAGCTTGCCGCATCCAGCATCTGCCCGCATATACATATTACACATATTGAATTTTAATTAAACATTAACGGCAAAAATCACAAATATAATATTCGCCTTCAGGGCCTGCACAGGCTGTATGGGCCCATAAATTGCAACTCAAGCACTGAATCCACTCTTCTCCAGGCCTATCGCTAGAATAATTTGTTTCACAAAATATACAGCTCGTATCTATATTTTCAGTCATCCTATCTGGCTCAACTTGCTCGTCATATTCAGAGTCAGATTCAATAATTGCGTCACTTTCAGAGCTACTGCTGGATGTATCAACTCTCTGACGTCGAGCCCTGTTGCCACTGCCAATTCCAAGTTGGTTTCGTCCATGACCGCGACCATGCCCTCGTCCACGTCCACCGCCACGGCCCCGTCCACGAGTCTCAGCTAAACGCAAAGATTCGGTTAATTGATTTTTGTAAGGTGATGATGTGATCACTTTTGCTGTTGTAGATTTTCTTCCACGATTAGATGTCCTAGTCTTAGCCACGGGGATGGGCAGAATGTCTTCTGGCAGGATCAAATCAGTTGGCATCTCTTGTATCCCTGTAATAATTTCTGGGGCACCTTGGTCAGCCACAACACTTGTACTTTGGCCCTCTGGATTGTGGCAAGACTGATTATTGTTTGATGCTTCCTTTATAAAATCCACATGTGTAAAAACTTGGGGGTTGAATGGGTAAATGCCTGTAGCACGAAAACCATTCACTGCAATTTCCCCCTTGGTACTCTTGAGATATGCCCGACCAAAAAGCTCAGCAATATCGTAAGGTTTAAGCATTCGTTCAGAATGAATAAGAAACTTGCGAATCTCCTCACTGTAATGACTCTTAAGTGCACCCATGAACGTCTTGTCTAATGGCTGGAGTTTATGGGTCGTATGAGGTGGTAGACTGATGATAGTGACATGGTTTTCGCGGGCCAGCTCTATTACCTCTAAATTACGAGTGTGACTGTAGTGTCCATCAAAGAAGAGCAACACTGGAGAGGCCTCTGTTGGATTTGTTTTTTCAATAAAATGCCTGAACCATTCGGAAAAAAAATTTGATTGAATCCAACCAGATGGATGAACTCTACCTATGGCTCCGGGTGGCGCACCTTTCATCAAAAGATCCGTAAAGTTTTTTCTTGGGAAAATCATCATAGGCGGCACAAAGATACCTGATGCGCTCATGCAACAAACCAAAGTACATAGGGAACCTCGTTCTGCAGCAGCCAAAGCTCCTATCTGCTTCTTCCCTTTTTTTCCCACCACCTGTGGTATTTTTGACTGCACAACTGTAAGCCCCGTCTCATCAACATTGAAAATTCTGTCGGCAGGATAGTTTATTTTGCTCATCTCAGCTTCTAAGATGTCAAAAAATTCTTAACTGCTTCACGGTTAAAGCCTTGAGCGCGGGCATACGAAGTCCCCATAGGTCTGCGTAGGAACAAGCTGTCTTTATGTCGCTTCAGAAAATGGTCCATCCAAGCACGTCCTGCTACTTCATTTCTAAATTGATTTGCGATCTTATTTTTGACAGCCAACTGATAGGCCATTTTTCTAACATCCATTCTAGTAAGTCCGTAGTATATACATTCCATATACAAAAGATACTCCACTAACTTCTTTTCCAGGTGAAGTGGAAGTACGGGTTTTCTACCAAGCGGTTTATGCACCAGTAACTCTAAAGATTCTTGAGAGTCCTTCACCAATCGTTTCAATGTGGATCTTGGTACAGAAAACGTTTTTACAGCCTTTTTATAGCCCATGACCTTTGTCCTTACAGCTTCGATTGCCTTCTTCATTTGATCAGGATCCCACGTTTTCCTTTTTTCGAAGATGGAGAGAGCAGGCTGACTCGAGGCATCTAAAAACAATATTTAAAAAAATGCAAGACTGATACATCAATCAAACATTTTATATGGCCCCTGGGAACATAATAGGAACACTGTGAGGGGGTCAAATTACAAGTATTAAAGAATTTGTAAACATGCGAAAATACATATATTTATCTAAAGTTTTTGTATAATTACCTTTAAAATCCAGTAGAAAAACGTTTATCAAACACAATGTTCAAATCAACAGACGTAAAACTTAGTTTTTCCCGAAAAAATGAATAAAATGTAGAGTGGTTTCAAAAGTTTGAACGGTGCGTGTAGCGACTTGTTCAAATAACAAACGCACGTAACACTATCTCACGTCTCACGGATTTTGTTGGTTATATTCGATAGCTGTCAAAAGAGCTACGTATTTCATGCACAACATACTAGATGGCGTTATTCTAAGTAAAAAATATTTAAGGGGGCCAAGATATCTGTAGGGGCCACATTACCACCTTTTCCTCTATTGTAATATCTTTGGGTGTCTCAATAAAGACTCCTCAAGCCCGGAATTATCATTATTCACAATATTATTATTGACTAGCTGCTACACGCAGCTCCGCCCGCGCGGAGGTCGGTTGTAATTTTTATTAGTCCTATTTCACCAATTGCAATCAAACATACGACAGATTTTAAGTCTGACCAAGACCTTGCTGATAAAAATCCACATCCAAATCCGTTTAGTAGTTTTTGCGTCTATTGCGAACACACAGACAAGAATTTAAAAAAAAAGTTTGTTTTCAGTACCGTTCATTTAACATAACCCCAGTATATGTTTAAATATCTCCAATGTACAGACACAACTATAGATATATTACAGAAATTATGTAACAGAACAAAATTTGCTTATGGTTACACCCTCATGACTTTGTCGTTAATATAGAAAGCAGGTGTTTCGCAAAGCGTTCGAAAAGGACCACATCAACATTAAAATTGACACACCAACTGACGAACATTGGAAAGACAATATATAGAATTTAGGATGCTCTGCCCATGCTTCTCTAATAGCTTTTGAGAGTTTACTTTATTTTTACAGCTAACAATATAGTGTTCCGATCATGCAGAAACTGGAGGATTTTTTTGTCCAGTATCAAATTTATGACTTTTTAATAAATGCTATTTCTTAATCTAAATATTTAAAAAAGGAGTTTTATTTATTTTTAACTAGCTGTTGCCTGCGGCTCCGCCCGATTGGAATTTCGATCCCGTTCCCGCTTCCCATGAGAACGTATTCCAGGTATAAAAAGTATGTCTATGTCTATGTCCTATTCTAGACTATAGTCTATCCCTGAACCAAATTTCAGTCAGATCGTTCAACCGTTCTGGCGTGATTGTGTAACAAACATCCATCCATACAGACAGACTTCCACATTTATGATATTAAATAGTGGGATTAGGTATATAAATATTTTTTTTTTATTAATAAACAACCCTAGCGTCAACGCATGATTAAGAAAATAACTCGCCGAGCGGCTTTAGATAAACTACTGTTCTTAGTGTACGTTGGTATTATGTCCCGGTTACGTCTCAGGTCTTCACAAGAGTACCCGTGGTCAGCTACCTATATGTGAAACCCTATCTTAGTAATATTATAAACTAGCTGTTGCCCGCGACTTCGTCCGCGTCAATTTCTGTTATTATGATCGCGATTAAGAAGTTTTTAAAAGAATATATTTTAAAGTACTTCTGCGTAAATGATATTTTTAGCTTTATGTTCTTGTGGCAGAAGAACATACTGATTTACTCCGCAACCCGATCTTGACAACGCGACATACACAACAACTGAACTGACAACTGCTGAAAAGCAGTATATTGACGTAAATCGATTCCTAAGTGTTTAAATATTTGCCCCTCTGATTTATTAATTGTTACGGCAAAAGATAACTTAACGGGAAATTGAATTCTTTTAAAATTAAAAGGTAAATGATTTGGAATCATTGGGATGCGAGGTATAAGTGTTTGACTGCTTGTTTGACCAACTGCTGGACCAGTCAAAACTATTGCAACGATCATGTTATTGCGAAGAAATTTGACTTGAAGTCGGATGCCGTTACATTTTGGTGGTTTAACATTTCTAAGTAAAATTTTTAGGGGGGCACCTATTTTTAACTTGAGGGAATGTGGGGGAAGGCCACTCAGGTTTAAAGAATTAAGAAAATCCTGTGGGTAATGGACCGCATCTTCCTGATCAATTGCATTATCAATAGATGTGTAACTATATCTCCTGGAAGTTTAGTTAAAATTAGGTCGTTAATTTCGTCAATGCTACTGTTTCTCGCCGCCAATATTGCCCTTTGACACATTGATAATCTTTATTTTCTATTTCGACGATATCAAGGTAAACTTTCGATATTAAATCCTCAATGCTAGTTATTCTCTCTTCTAAATCGCGATCAATTTCAATTTTAGTTTCAAAATGAGGTACTTTCCTGTCTCCTATTAAAAGTAGCTTTGAAGGAAAATTTGTACTAACTCCCCCCAAATGTGCTCTCATATTCGTAGATAGTTTTAGGGTATGATCAAACTTTTAAGGCAAGACTTTACAATGTCTGCTCTAGTTCCCTTTACTACTACCGGTAGAGTTGTTCGAAAATCCCCAGCAAACAGAACAGTAATCCCACCCGTGATTTTCTCACAGTCTCTAACATCTCTAGATAGGTCTTCTAGAGCCTCTATCATGAGCTCTAGGGGTCATGGTACATTCGTCCCAGATTGTTAAAGTGACGTCTTGCAAAACTTTTCCCAAAGGGCCATTTTTACGAATAGAGCACACGCTATCTTTCTGTAAAGAAAAAGTTAGAGGCAGTATAAAAGTGGAATGAGCTATGCGTCCACTGCTAATAAAGTTGCAGCGATTCCTGACGACGCTGCTGCCAAAGCTAGATTTCCCTGAGACCTTACTTTTGCTAATATCAGATTAGTAATGAAAGTCTTACCGGTTCCACCTGGAACATCCATAAAATATATTTTTCCTTCATTAAAACAAACACTGCATAACACACTTGTACGCCGCCACCTGGTCATTAACTGATTTTGGTTCATTTTCAGTAATATATTCATTTAATTTATTTACATCATAAGGCTTTCGCAACGCTACTTCTAACGGATCCAAATTATTATGTGAATTATTCCTTTTTGATGCAGGAAGCCCAAAATCAGTTAATGATTTATCGCAAATATCATGAATCTTATTTTAAATTATGATAAGTCCATCATTGTATATATCATCACTATATGCTAATTTCATATCCTGTTTCTCATTACGCATTGTGTTTAAATCTTCACATAAATCATTACGAAATTTATTCCATAACTCTAAGGGCTGGCAAAATATGAGGATGATGGTAAATAATTCTCTTAATTTTGTGGCTGGCTCGGACATGACAGCATCTGACATGGTATTTTGCCAATGTTCATCTCCCCCCAGTATGCATACATATTCCTTGCAAGCGCCTTGATAAGTTTGGAAAATAACACCTTTAACGGAACGCGAACATGTTGCAGTAACATTCTTAAATAATAACATTCAGTTTGTGTTGGATGAATATTGTAGACACGGCCTGAAGTTATCTTTTTTTACACCAGGATATCTTTCAACGTGTTACCCTCGTCTTCTTCTAGAAAATGAATTTCTTTCCCATACGTAGTACTTTTTTTTTTTTTTTTATCGTGCGGAAATCCCTTCGGATACCCCCCCGCGTGCCAGCGGGGGCGGTTATGTCGGGCTTGAACCGACTAAAACCGCACGCCGTCTCGGGTCTACAGACGCCGGGGTGTAAGGTTGCCCATAGAGCATATCCCTCGCACCCCGACTGACCCTGGGCCATCTCCGGTTTCGAGATGGCCCCCTCGGGTTTGGGAACCACGGTGTCCCCGTCTTGCCCCGGTTTGGGGGAGGGGCGCTAGTCGCCCCACCGTCCCGGCCTGCTTCTGCTGGGGTGACAGGTGGCCTCACCCGCCACCCCCAGGCCTGCGCTCATGGAGGACGGAGGTCGTTAAGCGACCTCCGGCGCCTGAGTTGCCTGCGACGCGCGGCGAGCAAGTTGCGGGCTCGGCGGACCGGGAGAGTTCTAAGTCTTTCCCGGGCGCGCTCCGCCACACCCATACGTAGTACTGGGGTACTTCGTGCTATAAAAGGGTTTTTGCAAAAATCGTCTCTTTTGTAAAGATCAGAGAGCGCTGTAAGTGTCGTTGATGAAGCATTTTTGACGCGATCTTAAACTCTTTGTCCATTTTCCAAATGAACTGCTAAATGAACTACTGCCGGGAAATGTTTATAGGAAATTTGAAAGTTCTCCAGAGCGCTTCCGAGTAACTTATATAGCGACCATTTAGATATTTTTCTACTTTATCGTTATTCATATTATTTTGCATATTTTTTATCGTTATTATTTTGCAACGAAAATAGGACTTGATCAGAACCTTTATGGATATACTTACAGATGTACTTAATACCTTTGACCGATTGACAAAACTCTACGTGGATTATAGGGAACATCCCACCTTTTATCCACGCTCTTTTCTGTACCTTTGATAAGAATTATTGCTGTGTTTCCACCATAATCTAGAGACCTGCGCCTTTAGGTTGAGTAACCGTCATCCCCGGTTTGTGTTTCGGAAATAAAATGCCTAGGGTACTTTTTAGAACAAATGTTTTCTTTCATACATGGTGACGCAGGATTGCGAAATCCGCAAGGACCATGTATCATACGCGGGTAACAGCTGGTGTTCTATAAACACAAAGCTTTAAAGCTGTACCTTTTTCGAACTTCACAAAATACTCAACCCTACAATGTGCTATCCTACTGAGTTACCATTTAAGCACAAGCCCCTCCCAATGAATTCATATCAAGTTTATTTCTGAACTTCACTTATTTTTGTTGCAGGTTCTTATACTACAGGAAATTATATTATTCACCACCGAAAGAGGAAAGTTCAGTGGAGTGAGTATTTATTTTGTAAACAATATTCCACCACAAATATCTATTTTAGGCATTGACTTCTATTCTAATGTATACTATTAGAGTGGTTATACGAAAAAAAAAAGTTGATAAACGACAGTCAAGTTAAGTAAGTACTAATAAGTACCAAGTCATAATAAACCAAATAACGAAATGTTAGGCGAGCGGATCCTGGGCCCCAGAGCTTTGGAGGCAACCGTGATTGTCATTTGGAAGACGTACGTACCGGCTGGCAAGTGAGGTTGGCTTGGGCCCCGAAGATCGTGCTGGGGCCCTAAATATCATTGACGTTATGTCTATTATTTTCAGATGGCACCTTTATGGGTATATGCGTACATGCAATAAAGGAAACAGTAATAATTATTAAAGAAGAGGCCTCAAATAACCATGAATTTACCTACGTGGCATAAAATAATCTCACTCGCATATTTTTTTCTTTTTCCAGGTCAAGCTCAACCAGCGAACCAAGAACGGAACCGTCAAGCGTGGACGCTGACAGGTAAAACTTCAATACACATTCACCATTTATTTTAAGTATTGCTGTTAATTTAAAAAAAAAATAGGTACCATAAACAAATATTCTCTCTCATATATAATTGTTTTCTTTTCCAGGTCAAGGTCAATGAGCAAACCAGGACTGCAAGTGTCGATTGCCGTGGACGCCAACAGGTCAAATTTCGAAACCCATCCACCATCAGAGAACAAATTCATATCCCCTTGCTATTATTACAATATATATATATATATATATATATATATATATATATATATATATATATATATATAACATAAACTCACGCCTATATCCCCGAAGGGGTAGGCAGAGGTGCTAGCACCCACGTTTCGCCAGTTTATGTTTTAGGTCGCAATGTAATAGGTGGCGAGCCTATTGCCATTAACCGGGCACTTATAAACCTGCGATAAATACACACATAACTTCGAAAAGTCATTGGTGTGTGCCATGGTAATACCTGGGATCGAACCCGAGACCTCGTCTCAGCAGTCCTTTACCCATACCACTAGGCTGTATGTGTATGTATGTATATATATGTATAGACAATTATATATGTATCTCCGTACGAAAACTGACACATATAAAATAAGCATGCACTGGTTCCCTACTGATTCAATAGTTCAATAGGTGACGGCCACCATATACCGTTTTCGGTATTTTTAAATCACTACATGATATTTTTTTAAAAATTTCCGACATTAATAGAGTCGATAAGTACATTATGTAATAGTTTTGAAAAAAAAAAAGCCATCATGCCTATTACGTAACCTCACACACGATAGGAAGTACAGGACACGGGAGAGCTGAACGGTATACTTTGCTGTCAGCTGGTGGGTTGTCATTACGTCAATAGGGAATATGCATGTTTTTTAAAACAAGACATTTTTTTTCAATCTCAAAGCTAGTACATAGCAAAGTACGTACTCAGTACGTTTCATAAAGTACTCATTGGATAAAAATTATTAGGGACTAGATAATCAGTGCCGGTCTGCTCATGTTTCTACTCAAGTAAAAGGTCAACACTGAACAATTAATCAGTTGTAAATGCTCTGTGACGTACGTCTAGGTTGACCCATACCGATTTGGCTATTCACCCTCGCTTCATAAATCTGTTTCATCAATCTTCTTTGGTCCATCCTATGTGTCCAAACCTGCAAGCAGTTTTGGTTACTACATCTGCCAATTAATTTCACTCACATTCAGTTTTCTTTTCCAGGTCAAAGAGCAAACCAAGACCGCAAGCGTCAAGCGCGAATGCCGTGGACCCCAACAGGTCAAACTTCAATACCCATCCATCATCAGAGAACAAATTCATATCCCTCTGCTTACACCGGATGCTATGTTTCGTTAAAGATGCAACCCAACTGAGTTTAGAGTTCTATGATTTAGATATAGCCGACGCAATATTGATACATGCTATATTTAGCAGCGCTATAGATGATAGTTTTGATCATGGTCGCGAAGCTAAAAAGATGTGTCGTGCGTTATGGGAGGCAGCCAAAATCCGTAGCTTGGATTTTGAGTTTCGCATTAGAAATATAAAAAGTACTTTGTTTACGAAGTAAGTGTTTCTGAAATAAGAGCCTATAGGAGATATTCCCCCGGGTGTATGGGGCCTTATATAGATCTTCGGGGTCCAAAGCAACCTCGCCTGCAAGCCAGTACACCTGCTGATTGACGATGAGTTTCTGAGGATGGTTTTCGGGGTATGGAGGTCAGATAGTTGCCATAGTAGCCAAATAATAAAAAAATCTGGCCAAGTGCGAGACGGACTGACGCACAACGGGTTCCGTACTATTATATACTATCTATAAAAACGAACGAACAATTCCAATTTTTACCTTTTTTATTTTGGTATTAAGGTAAATTTTCGTACCTACTTACAAGATTTCGCGAATTTCAAAATTTGCCCATATCTCTTTATCGTTTTCATTCAGGAACTTGATTTTTATACACCTTATAGGGACTATAGACCTCAGCATCTGGTAAGAATTTCAACTTGCTAGGTCCACCTTTTTCTGAGGAAATCGTTGGTGACACACAGTCCGACAGCCGGACGTGAGAGTGATCTTATAAGGGTTCCTATTTTTAGCTTTCGAGGTACGGAACCCTAAAAATGAAGTAGGAAAGCAGATCTTGGATTTCGGGAGGTTGGCTTGAGTTTCGAATATTTTAATGAGATCCATATACCCGACGCGTTGGTGAAGGCTGCGGTGAAGGCAGTCATAGACAAATACTTCTATGTTTACTACAAGGCAAGCTATTTAAAACATCGTTACACATCGAGGGTGGGGGGGGGGTGCAGGGGCAAAGTGATAATAATAATAAATACATGAAGCTTATAATAGGCCGTCAAGCTGAGGGCCACCATTGCACCATTATCAGTGCTTGTGACCCTCATTCCTCAGACTTTCCTGTAACTTTACCATCAGGCGAGGTGAAGTCATTTTGACGTGACCTTTATATATATAACAAAATACCAAAAAAAAATGTTTTTATTTAAATTGCTTTTTTTTTGCAAATTAATTTATTTTCTTTGTTTTTGATTATTATTATTTTTTATAATGTACCAACTTCTAGTGGCGCCCTCTGCTATATTATGTATTTTAATCTGCGGATAACGTAGTGGGTTGCAATATTGCCTATAAAATAACCAATCTATGTACTTTCAAAATTTGTACTACACGTATGTTGTAACTGTTTGTTGTCCCTGAATAAAAAAATAATTCACGAAAAACACAAGAATACTTACCTAAATAAAACCTCCGAAAAGTGTTATACATTTTAAAACACACTTAATACTCGCTTTGCACAAATTAAGAATAAATTATATAAATTACGTTTTATAATAAATTTAGCTCCTTTACACATGACAGCAAGACTAAACTCAAATTGGGTAATTAACGTAATTTACCATTTTTTTGTACCGTACACCTGGTCTTGTATTAAACATGGAAGTATTTGCTCGTAGATTTATTTCCGAATCACTCATTCATTCATATTCATGGTTAAATAATAAATCTAGCCATATAAAGTAATCATTTGAACAAAATTTTAGGTCTTTGCTACTGGAAAAGAGACCTAGGCATGCAAGAGATGAATCTGACAATGCAAGGTAAGTGTTCAACGCAGAATATGTACTTACTCCAGTGTGTTGTATTGTTTTAGCTTATTCCCATGCGCTCCAAATCTATTGTTCTCCAAAATTCATTCTGCCATACAATCTATTACCAGGCGCTCTAAGGTTTTATAGATTAAATCTATATTTATATATAAAAATGAATCGCAAAATGTGTTGGTAAGCGCATAACTCAACAACGCCTGGACCAATTTGACCAATTCTTTTTTTAAAATGTTCGTTGAAGTCCAAGGATGGGTTTTACGGAGAGAAAAGTTATAAAAATTGCATTAAAAAAATTACAGGCATGTTTGGAATAAATAGGTGCCACGGGGCGAAGTATGCCACGGGCGAAGCCGCGGGGGACAGCTAGTAATTAATAAAGCAATATTCAACCATTTCATTCCCTATAGCTCCAAAACATTCCGGGCTATCTCGAAACCGGAGATGACCCAGGGTCAGTCGGGATGCGAGGGATATGCTCTATGGGCAACCTTACACCCCAGCGTCTGTAGACCCGAGACGGCGTGCGGCTTTAGTCAGTTCAAGCCCGACATAACCACCCCTGCTGGCCGGCGGGGGGGTATGCGAAGGGATTTCCGCAAGAAAAAAAAAGGTACTTTAAGATTTTGTTCCCAGCAGCTACAAGAAAAAAAAAAATTTGATAAAGCTTTTGGAGCCCTTGGAAACAATTTTACAAAATAAAAAATATTTAAGTTTAGTTTTAGAGGCCTTGGAGCAAAATCGTGGAGTGGGCGGGAATAAGCCGCATTGTGGTTGGATCTAAAACTTTTAATTAATCAGCCAAGCCGTACCTGGATGATAGGCTTTTATTTCAGGAAAGAAACCTATAAAAACATACCTACTTGAGAAGCAAAATTTGAAATGGAATAAGTCAACATCCATGGTCCACCTACTAGAATGGGTCTGGTCGCGGGTTCAAGTCTTGGATGTTGAGTTATTCCGATTTTATTTTATACGAGAGCATTGCTTTAAAATTTTAATAAATTCAAAAGAAATAGAGTCTTGCTTTTGAATTTAATAAAATTTTAAAATACAAGTTTTCGACCGAATTGTTATATCAGTTGCCGATACCAGAATTACCCGTCTAATGGCATAAGATTAGACTTCAATATCACAGTCATACTTTCCATCTCGCATCTCAGGGGCCACGTGCATTAGGCGACTCAGGCGCCGGAGGTCGCTTAACGACCTCCGTCCTCCATGAGCGCAGGCCTGGGGGTGACAGGTGAGGCCGCCTGTCACCT
This sequence comes from Cybosia mesomella, assembly GCA_946251805.1. NCBI lineage: Eukaryota > Metazoa > Arthropoda > Insecta > Lepidoptera > Erebidae > Cybosia > Cybosia mesomella. The sequence continues at coordinate 7,926,175 of OX276417.1, forward strand.
CAGCAGCAGCAGGCCGGGACGGCGGGGCGACTAGCGCCCCTTCCCCAAACCGGGGCAAGACGGGGACACCGTGGTTCCCAAACCCGAGGGGGCCATCTCGAAACCGCAGATGGCCCAGGGTCAGTCAGGGTGCGAGGGATATGCTCTATGGGCAACCTTACACCCCGGCGTGTTAAGACCCGAGACGGCGTGCGGTTTTAGTCGGTTCAAGCCCGACATAACCGCCCGGAATAGTCCGAAGGGATTTCCGCACGAAACAAAAAAAAAGGGGCCACGTGCATTAAACAATTCACTCTTGGGCAGTAGCTCAGAGGGAAAGAAATGGTGCTTTACACGGTGTATAGCGCCATCTCGCTCCCTGCCACTGAATTGTACTGCATTGCTTAACGCGCGTCATGGTAGGCCCGGTACATTCAGTATTTTTTCTTCGTAATTCCATAATGTAGCTGGGATGGTGTGGTAACATACAATTTGGTGCCATTTTAGACCCAGTACGGGTATACAGGGCTCTACCAACATCCTAGAGGCCCAAGCCAACCTCACCAGCAAGTCGGTGCACCTGCTAAATAACGAACGAGGCCGTAGCGGCGAATATCTTCATGCTGCGAGCTTTTACGTATAAAAAGCATCCTTTTGGGGCTGAAAAGAAATCAAATCAAATCATTTATTTTGCAGAAAGCACTGTTACAATGGTGTTGTCAAAATATATATGAATATGTTCCAAATGTTTGGACCTTAGAATAGGCATGCAACATTTTGAGAATAAGATACAATTATGTTATGTTTTATGTCAAATTATAAATTTCAATATACAACAAAATTAAAATGTCAAATAATAAATGGATAACATAATTACATTGAGTGGTAATTTAGGTAATCTATTATAATATGATAACATTTGTCTACAAGAAGGCTTTTAAATTTTTTCTTAAACAAATTTAAATTTAGTCCCTTAATTTCTTTTGGTAGTTTAAAAGCACAGCAGCCATATGGAATACACTTTTGTGCATTAGATCAGTATTGGTGTTACGTATGCACAATCAATACATGTCACGCTAGGAACTATTACTGTTTTCTGAAGCTAACTTGAATAAGTTTGGATTAAGTCTAACAAAAAGTGTAACTTCGTAGATGTACAGACTTGTAAAGGTTAAAATTTTATGTTTCACAAATAGTGGCCTACAGCTTTCAGTCGTCTGCAACCCAAACATAGCTCCAATACATCGTTTTTGTGCTTTAAATACAAAATCTTTATCGGTAGAGTTTCCCGAGTAAATTACGCCATACCTTTTTTTTTTTTTTTTTTTCGTGCGGAAATCCCTCCGGATACCCCTCCGCCGGCCAGCGGGGGCGGTTATGTCGGGCTTGCACCGACTAAAACCGCACGCCGTCTCGGGTCTTAAGACGCCGGGGTGTAAGGTTACCCATAGAGCATATCCCTCGCACCCCGACTGACCCTGGGCCATCTCCGGTTTCGAGATGGCCTCCTTACTTGCTCTCCACTGTGCCATCTGCTAATCAGAGGGACACGTGGAAAGCTTCCGAACAGCCCTCAACAGGGCCGTCCTCACCTCGGTCGGAGTTGGCCGTAGGCGGCAGCGTCTCTCCCACCCTAGGAGAGAGGCGCTGCCGTCTCCGTTGCCCAGGGTGCACCGCGTGGAGGTCCCCAACCAAGCACCCCAATTACGCCATACCTTAGTACTGAAACTACCAGACCGTGATATGACATCAACAATGTATTTACACTTACAACCTGGGCTAATTCATTATTTCCCACAGTGACACAGAAGATATTTTCGACAGAGGGCGACCAGTGAAGCGGAAAATGAGAAAATCAATAGCAAACCATCAAGAACGGATACAATACCTGGGCGCTGACTTTGTACTGTGCACCTTTGTCACCATACTGAAGTTCTTGTCAGATGATGCAGAAGCCAGTGTGATAATTCCGGTTTCATCTAAAGAAGAAGAAAAATTCATCACAAATATTCTTAACATCGCCCGTTCTGATAGAATTAAGAGGGTTCTCAACGATAAGACTAAAAAGATTGTGGATGAAGTGCAGAGGTTGCTGGAAGTTAAAACTAATTACAAAGTTAAATTGGCGAGCAGATGTCCGAAAGGAGTGTTGTAAGTTGTTAATTTTCTTTTTTAATTCTGCCCAAACTATTAAATAACGCGGTAGTAGTAATAAACTCTTAATGAAAATATCATTCTGTATAACAAAATTCTAATAAAAGATACTGCTTGCATAGCAAAATAGTATTTAAAGGTACTTAGTCATCCTAATAATAAATCCCAATCCTAATTAAAAATACTGTTTGTACAGCCAAAATACTGTATGCACAGCAAAACTACTGTTTGCACAGCAAAAATACTGTATGCACAGCAAAAATACTGATTGCACAGCAAAAATACTATTTGCACAGCAAAAATACTATTTGCACAGCAAAAATACTGATTGCACAGCAAAAAAGTTCTCTCAAAATATTATTATTTTAGCAAAAATATGAGTCCGTGACGCACATAATAATGTTATAACTTCCTCTAACCCCAAATGAGGGTGCCTTTATTTTTTATTTTTTTATCGTGCGAAAATCCCTTCGGATACCCCCCCGCGTGCCAGCGGGGGTGGTTATGTCGGGCTTGAACCGACTAAAACCGCACGCCGTCTCGGGTCTACAGACGCCGGGGTGTAAGGTTGCCCATAGAGCATATCCCTCGCACCCCGACTAACCCTGGGCCATCTCCGGTTTCGAGATGGCCCCCTCGGGTTTGGGAACCACGGTGTCTTCGCCGTCTTGCCCCGGTTTGGGGGAGGGGCGCTAGACGCCCCACCGTCCCGGAAATGAGGGTGCCTAACATAGGTCATTTAAACACAGTTCAGGATAGCCTATGTTGGTGGCCAAGGCTCGGGTTATCTGGGCTATCTTTTCTAGGGCATACCATATTCCTCGGCCAAACAGGCCTATGTGATGAAACACCATGCGATTTTAGGCGGTTCGAGTCCGCCGATCATGAGCTCCTATGAGGTGTAGCCCGAGGAGGTTTCCGCAGGGAAAAACAAGAAGGGCACTTCAACACATGCTAAAACTTTGCCTAGCATGCGTTGCAATGCCCTTTTTGATAATATTGTGAATACATTTAAAAAAATGATGGATTATCAATATAATTACTGATGAAAGCGACTGTTATTTTATTAGGTACTTACCGGAACCGTTTATTAGGTAAGTATAATATTTATTTAATAGTATTATCGATGGTGTGGCCTCAAACATTATGTTTTAACGAGGATTGAAAAGGGTATGCTAAAGTTTTTAGGGCACGTGGATTGAATGAGTATGAGCGAATGACATACCAATAATAATAAATAAATATTCTACACAGCGTTATCTCGACCCAATGTAAGCATAGCTTAACTAGCTAGTGTTATGGGTTCTAGAATGCGGATAAACATATTTAGACACATTTTCTTTTGTAAACACATACATATTAATGCAAATACACATGTTTATGCATAAAAATATTTGCACTGAGCGGGAATCGAACCCGCGACTTCCGACTTAGCAGTTGAACTCACTACCGCTACATCACATAGGTATGGAAGGCAAATGTAAGTGAGAATGTTGTTGCAATGTTTTTATTTAATATTAATCATCCAACTCCAACCAGTATTGTTTACAAGATGTGTTTAACATTGAAATAAAACTATTTATAACGGATTCTATCGCGATTTATTTGATCTTATTTTATATTTTACATTGATCCCGACGTTTCGGTTGCGGACACGTCCCAGTTATTCGAAATTCTCCGATATATTATATACGTCTCGGGGCAACACTGGAGCCAACTACCATAATTCTTAACTGGTCGCGGGTTCAAGTCCCGTCCTAGATGTTCTCTTTTTTCGATCTAAAATCTAGTTTTCAGTATGTTCTGTGATTCATCCTGCTTGATTACTTTAGAGCTATCAACATCATGTCCTGGCTTAGTTGTAACCGAGTAAGTTAACCCATTGCAAAGTTAAGCAATCCTAGTCAGGTCAGTCTTAGGATGGGTGACTACTTTAGAGCTATCCACATCATGTCCTGGCTTAGTTGTAACCGAGTAAGTTAACCCATTGCAAAGTTAAGCAATCCTAGTCCGGTCAGTCTTAGGATGGGTGACCATTCTTAACATATTGAGACACCTACGTGCCTCGGAGAGCACGCTAAGCCGTCGATCTGGGTTGCCATACAAACATCTATGGCAGTCGTTACGGGTAGTTGAAGGCCTAAAAAGTCCGACAGCTTGTCTAAGTACGAAACTTCGATATCGCCAGTGGGTTGTGGAGGCCAGTTTTTTTATTTATTTTTTTTTAATTTTTTTTTTTAGATGGCAGTTGCTTCACTTAATATATCGAAGTTCGGGTGCTTCGTAGTTCAACTGTAAAGCCGACCCAAACTGAATTGGGAAAGGGCTCGGAAGATGATTTTAAAATTAAACGAATACATTTTTTTTTGCAGCAATGTTAGATTCGTTAAAGTTCCAATGGGCGAAGATCACCCTCTAGAAAAAACCAAACCAAGGTGAGTCGCGGGATCGGATCAGTATTTTTTTCGGGGCCAGAGCGGTGGGCATGAACTAGTGCTGCAATCAATTATTTTCTTTCTTTTTTTACAGTAATGCGAGATTTGTCAAAGTGCCATTAGGCGACGACCCTCCAAAACAAGGGAAACCATGGTGAGATTTTTTTTTATTAATACAAGATGAACCTGATGGATAGCGTCGGTAGCTCAATTATTAAGCAGTAAGCCCTACGATCGAGAGGTCTAGATTTCGAATTCTGGTCCATACACTACTGTCGTGAACCCAACCATAACACAAGCAATTTAGCTTAACTGGTTAGGGGGAATATTAGTAATTTCGGTTAATAATATTCTTTTTTTCAAAAGTCCGAATGTTCGACGGCTGTCGCTCCCATAAAAACCTTTACGAACCAATAACCCAGGACTCCAAAGTGCGAGCTTTGATCGCTACTGGAGTGAGCGCTCGGATGAAGATAGATTATAGTCTGACATAGCAAATAGAACTTTTTATCCAGGGAATAGTTTCCTGTGGGGCGCCAGAACGCGTCCAGAGCCTCCGGAAACAGTGAGTGGTAAAATCAATTTATACTTTTTGCAGTGGGACTGTTGCGAATGTACCACTGAGCGAAAACTCTCCAAATCAAGGCAGATCATGGTGAGTAGTTTTCATCAATACCGGATGAACTAGCTGATGAAATGATGGAATTAGAAATGTGAAAGTTGGGGATGGATGTGTTACTCTGAACCACAGAGCATATACAGAGAGGTGTTATAATTATATTGCCCTGTGGAAGAACGCGTGATACTTAGCGGGTGAAGTTGTGGTGAAGAGGGATTAGATCCCGCCCCACATTCTTTATTTTTCAAGCTTTCTATATCTATGTTTTCCATGCCAAGCCAATTCCAAGCGGCGATAGCCTAGTGGCGTACGTAACGGACTGCTGAGACGAGGTCTCGAGTTCGATCCCCAGTTGCCCGGGCACACCTCTCTCTACCTCTGACTTTTCGTAGTTATGTGTGCATTAATAAAATGTTAATTATCACTCGCTTATTAAGGCCCTGTCTGGACGTAAGCTACCTTAATTATGCTTATTTTTGTTTCTAAGTTTATTTCTCTCTCTCTATAAGATTACTGATGCTAGACAGTTGTTTTTTTTTTATATACAGCTAATTATCTACTGTTCACGCACATTCAAAAACATTTTGGATAAATAGAGCAGTTTCTTGTTCTTGTCTGGTAGGTGGTAGAGTCAAGCAACAGTCATTTTGGCCGTTGCATGAATGGGCCGATTCGACCGGGGAAGCACCACCCTCTTACAGAATATCGACACCGAGTAACAGTATTTGAACTGTTGCGTTCCGTTTGGTGAGTGAGAGTGCCGGAGCCCAAACTCCTTTCCCATCCCCTCCCAAACTCCTTTCCCATCCCCTCCCAAACTCCTTTCCCATCCCGCGCATCCCAGGCCGCGGTAACCGCTTCCCATCAGGTGGGCCGTGTGCTTGTCTGCCAACTTAGTGGTATAAAAAAAAAAAAATTGCAAAGAAACACTCTTTGAAATAAATTTTTCGTTTCAATTATCTCAATATTTTTAGCGATGACATATATATTTTTTGTTACAAATATAAAGAAAATTTAATCATCTAGTGGAATATCTACAAATTAAGATCCTCAAATCCGTCATATTTTTTAAATGATTTATTTATCTGTTTGATTTGTTTGGCGGCAAACGGATAAATAAATGATTCTTCAACACCTCTGCCTACCCCTTCGGGGATACAGGCGTGAAGTTATGTTATGTTTCCATCTACCGATTAATAGCAAAACTAGTGACATGTCGATGTTACTACGTAGTATAATGTAGGTACTATAATCTTACACTAGATGCCACTGAATATAACTATTATTAAAATTATAATTATTAACGGGATATTTACCATGTTTATTATGTTCTTCGAGTATCCGATATTTCGGCACTGTTACAAGTGCCATTGTCACGCATGTACTAAAGTTCTGCGAGCTAGTTGTTACTAGGCAAACCGTATCGGTCTACCCTCTTCCTCACTCGCGTCTGACGCGCGTCACCACTACCACTGTCCGCCTTCTCACTACGCACTCGATCACGTTTACGACACACAACACACAGTATCGGCTCGCGCGGTTTTCGGAAATGCAGTTTGTTTGGGCCTTGTGAACATACGGATCACTGGATGCCAGACACTCGATATGGTAAATATCCCGTTTAATTATAATTTTAAGGTAAATGACCATGTCGATCTAAAATCATATATAACTATTATTAATTAATTCAATTATTAAATAATGATTCAATTAATTATTTGGACTAGTATGGAGGTCGGGAAATGGAGACTTCTATTTCTGTATGTAGCTAATAATAGGAATGACTGGACTAGGTACAGTCAACGACAAAAGTAGCTTAACAAATTCTAATTTGCATTTTTTTTTTAACAAAACATGAATTATATATACTGTGTTCTATAACAAAATTAACTATAATGTCAATTATAGGAACGTACTTAGCTACAAAGTATCGGTATCTAGCATCGAGTAGTATTATATTCGGAGACACTGAGGCTAAGGGAGCTGTGTACAGGACAAACGCCGACAGTACACTGATAAGGACATGCCTACTATGATGACGTCACGGTAGGCCCGACAGTCACATTGCACAGTTACTTAGGCCACCTCCTCTTTGTGTATGCTCTGTGCTCTGAACGGATTTCTATGAAATTTGGCATAGAGATATAGGGAATTTTAGATTTTAAGTTAAATTTCGTAAGTTTACATACGTATACTCACGCTTTTTTCCCTCCGGGGTAGGCAGAGACAACAGCCCGCCATCTGCTTCTGTCCTTACATACTTCACGAGCTTCCTTCACTGCCATTAAACCTTTCATCCAAGCCCGCCGGTTTCGAGTGCTTTATTTGCATTTGAACTAACACATATAAATTAAAAAAAGTTGGGTTACTGAAACCGTTTATAACACAAGGGGTGGACTGATTTTCATGATCCTTGATTTTTTAGATTTGTCTCCGCCTACACTGTGCCATTTTGTGCTTTGTTTGCCCTGAAATCCCCATGATTATCCCCCGCCGGCTAGCGGGTGTGGTTATGTCGGACTCAAATCGACCAAAGCCGCACGTCGTCACGGGTCTCTAATGCCAGGGTATAAGGTGACTCAATAAGGTAATTCCCTTGCACCCCGGCTGACCCTGGGCCATCTACGACTTTGAGATGTGCGATACTGTGCCTATACAAGTAATTAAGATAAATAAAACTATGAGACATTCAGTTAATAAGGTAACCAACATAACTTGATTCTTAGGTGGAACGAAGTTTGCTGGGTCAGCTAGTTTAAACTAAATTTGAGTTTTTAGTTCAAATGTTTTAGAGTTTGAGTAGCACATAGGCTATTTCTTTTTAGTCTTCTTACTATGTTCATGGAGCTGGATAGCCTAGACGGTCACATGTTATAGATTTTATAATATTTTGCAGTGAGCCGAGATCAGCGCGATTAGTAAAGATTCAGTGGCCAGAGAGCGAAGACCATCCAAAACAAGGCAGACCATGGTGAGATTTTTTAATTGATATTGGACTAAACGCTGATTTTGGTTTCGTGTATCTATGGGGCCTCACCAAGATCTTCAGGACCCAAGCCAACCTCACCTCCGAGCAACACCTGCTGATTGACGGACGAGGCTCTGGTGCAGGCTTTCACCTTGGATTTAGATGTCCTCGAAATGTATTATCATTGGCCAAATTAGCCAAATCTTAAAACATGTGGACCCCAGACTCCAGTGTGAAGGCCTCGGATGCAACCGAGATCGACTCTCGACTAGATTGTGCCGTATTAGACTATTCAAGAAATAGATGTGCAATTGTGTACCTAATAAAATGTATAGCGCCTTCTGTTGTGGAGTACTCCATCGCATGATAGTCTGAGGTCCGCCTTCCGTTTTTTACTGGTCCACCGCACGGTTTTTTACATTCCTCTACGACGTCAAGTCAGCACCTCATGGGTCTACCCCTCCTACCGGGACCTGGTGGAGGTGGCTTGGCCAGACAGTTATGCAAAACCATGGATCAGAATTTTTCGATATTCTATCCGTCAATTGACTGCACCCCACTGGACGGTAAGAATCTAGAGTGAAGTCCAGAAGATACGGGCCACCATCTTAGATGCTGACGGTCCTAAAATGGTGCTCCCTACCTTGACGGCCTCGATAGATGCTTTTTAACACCCCGCTTGTAGAACCCGGGATTGTAAGAAGAAGGAAACACGTGCGCGGGTAGAGCATTCCAGTTCTTTACCGTGCGACAGAGAAGAGGAAGGATCCGAGACGGTATTGTTCCTACCGTATTCCTGACAAATTTTCCTTGTTCTTTATCCAGGTACCCTCGTGAGGAATCGGTTCATAAAGATAGAGTGAACTCCTCAATGCCTAAGGAGCTCTTGCGAACAAGGCAAGGGTTGGACAATGCCAGTCCCAATCGTTGGGATCTTATTACTGGGTAAGGTAGAAAGAAAGAAATATGTAGTGATGGTCATTTTAATAGGGATGTAATAATAACACTTGCACATAAATATGGGAAAGCATGGAAACTGGATCCACATTCATATAAACTTGATTAGATTTTTTTTTAGGTGTTATAGAGCCCCACAAAGATCTTCGGGGCCCTAGAAAACTTCAGCTGCTAGCCAGTACACCTTCTGATTAAAGGACGATGCTCTGTGAGGCTTTCCTTTCCAGGTTGGGAGGTCAGAATGCAGTCGGTCCCATTGTTTTGTTTTGGCGCGCTTTTACGATGTTACGTTTTTTTTATGAAGTATAGGCTCACGTTTGACCTCTATCTCACCTGGTCGTAAGTTGCGATGTGGTCTACGATGGATCACGTTTGCCTAGAAGGAACCTATTCACTCGAGACTTGAAGATTCCGAGGTTATAGCTTTCTGGATACACAGACTCAGGCATTCCACTCCTTAGCTGTACGCATAATAAATGTGTCGCCAAAACATTTCGTGCGTATGAGTGGAATATCCACCATGTAGCGGTGGCTTGTCGCCGTGCTTCTGGTACGTACTAAGAAACGCAACGACAGTAGCCCTATTACTACCCTAAGCGTTTTGACGTCAGACGTTTAGATATTTTAAAATAGCAACACAAGTTTTGGACATTTCAATAATTGTTTTCTTAATCAATAAAGAAGTACATTGAAAATTGTTTTCTTTATGTTATTACCGTCAAATATTTTTTGTTTCTCAATTTCAAAATTTTCAACTTTTTCAACCAAATTTTTATACGAGAATAATACCTTTTCCTTTGAAAAAGGGTGTACTCGTAACAAAATTTTAAATATTTTCAACCAAATTTTGTTATTAGAACACATTTTTTGACATTTGGGAGATCGAAACTAGATTGAGACTGAATTTTGAACATTTTTCTACTCGTATTACGAGAATTGACCCTTTGTTCTGTCATTATATCCGTCGTGCACGCTTGCATGTTTCAGGGGCTTCTGATCTAAAAAAAAAAACTTAAACTTCATGTGGCGCTATTTTAAACATGCTTAGGTAATTGCTTGGGCAGAAACTCAAGAAGAAATACATTCATCATCATTATCATCATCAACCTATACTAGTCCAATGCTGGACATAGGTCTCCCCTAATGAGTGCCATAGCGCCCTGCCGTCAGCTTGCCGCATCCAGCATCTGCCCAGAGTCTTTCGCAGATCGTCATCCCACCTGGCCGGAGGGCGTCCTACACTACGTTTGCCGAGTCGCGGTGTCTACTCAAGAACACGTTTACCCCAGCGGTTGTCGGTTTTTCGCGAGATATGGCCGGTCCACTGCCACTTCAGCTTGCTAATTCTTTGAGCTATGTCGATAACCTTGGTTCTTTGAGGGATGTATTCGTTACCCATCCTATCCTTCAGAGAAACTCTGAGCATAGCTCTTTCCATAGCTCGCTGAGCGACTTTGAACTGGTGGACCAGCCCTACCAGAAATACATTCATCTCTTATTATTTATGTTCATACGAGCGTTCTTCTCTGTTGTATCCTAAACTTGCGCATGGATCCAGGAATCCACTATCATACGTCTTCTTCCCATTATGTCGTCCATTTTGGCTTTTAGCGACTACTGCCTAATCCATCACCCCTGGGAGAAAAGCATGTGAAGTTTGTGAAGTTGACTAGGGCTCCGAAGTTCTTGGTGGGGCGCTCCATATACCGTATTTATTTTTATCATGTCGACTATTCATCATCATCACCACCTTAGCAGTGTTCCCGGTTCCATCCGAGACTTTCACCTTGGAGCACGGGGTCCGCTTACTTCTCCACCTTTAGATTTGGCTTATGCGACTTCTATGACCGTCTGACCTTCCAACCTAAGAGAAAAGCCTGTACCAGAACCTCGTCCCAATAAGCAGGGCACCCAACGTCGTTGTGGGGCCCATAAACCCATATTGATCATTAAGTGTGTCTATCAATCTCTTTTATTGTCTAATCTATTACTTAATACCTGTCTTTACAGCCTAAGTATGAACAAGGCCAGCCAGCCAGGTGAAGCGAAGAGTGAAAAGAATAAAAACTGTACCATTGTGAGTTCGGAAGCAGACAGTGAATTAGCTGCCGTTATGTCTAAACACGATTTTACTAAGAATAAGTAAGTATTTGACTAGATTCTGACTTACAATCACAGACATATATGATTGAGACACAGACGGAACATATCCAACATACGCCAAAATTGTTATATTTTATACTCGTTACCATGGCGACGAGTGACGACTGCGTTTAAAATGTGCTTCCACGCCTTATGTATACTTGTGAATGTACAGGGAAAGAAAAAGACAGCGCATGTAACTGAGTAACTAGAAAGAAAGAAATATTCCGTCATAAATAAAATTAAAATTACGTGTTCAGTCTGTATCTCATAAGTCTGTGCTCGAAACTCTTTTCTTTACCGCACTATAAAGATTTGTAAAATTCTACCAATACATGTTTCATTCTTTGAGGCGTCCGAGCATCTGATGAAGACATTAAGCTAAAGGCCACTATTGTACCATTATTTTTCCTATTTTTTATCCCGAAATAAGAGACGGGTTCAGCATTTCACGCGTGTGGAGCCGCGGGCAACAACTAACTTTGTATATTTTTTAAACCAGTTTTACATTCTCCTCTGTAGTCTGTTTTTTGACCAGGTGTCCTTTCCTTTGCTACAGATCACCTCAGAAGGTACAACCGTCTTCTAAAGTCGTGCTGCCAAGAAAAAGAACAATCGAGGAAAGAAATGACAAGCTCATTCAAGCACTATCCGTTCCCGTGCAGAGTGACAAAGCTATGAAGTGAGTACATTTGGACCTGCGCCTTTTGCCTGCATTTTAGGGGTGTATGAGACCCCACCACAAGATCTTTCAGCCCAAGCCAACTTCACCTGGAAGCCGGTACACCTGCTGATTGAATGACGAGGTTCTGGAATTAGCTTCCTCTCGATGTTGGGAGGTCAGACGGCAGTCGCTCCCGGAAAAGCCAAGTAAACTAAATTATGGAGGAGTAGGAGAGTGGGCCTCGGGCTCCAAAGGGCAACCTTGAAAGCAATCGAGATGGACACTTGGATGATGATAATGAATTGATTTTTTTATTACTGCAGAATCTCTCCCCGGATAAACATCACCAGAGCTAAAAATAAGGTGGGTATGTAGAAAGGGAACAGACTATAAAATGCACGGTGTTGCTTCGTATCTCATGTTGGCACCCGACCTAGGATATTCCCTGGGATCCTACCGGCCTTATCACCTACCTGCCAGTAAAGTCTCTTGTGAAGGCGACAAGTCCATGTTACTGAGTGTACCGTTGATATCTTTTGCCACGATTCCGGCGGTCCTACCATTTTATGTTACACAAGTGATTATGTCGTACAGGTGATTGTAACTAAATGGTATGTCATCAGCTTGCACTTAAGAGCCCGATGTCCACTTATTCTTCCATAATTTGGTTTACTTGGCTTATGCGGGCGCGACTGACGTCTGACCTCCTAACCCCGAGAGGAAAGCCTGCGTCAGAGCCTTCTCCATCAATCTGCAGGTGTACCGGCTTGCAGGTGTATGTTAATAATGATATGTATTTATTTGAATATAAAAAAAAATTAACAATAAACGAGATGTGTTGTTTCAGAATGATGTTGGGTATGGGATGGAAAGGTGGCGCCTTAGGAGCCAGAGAGAATGGTATCAGGGAACCTATCATGCCGCATCTTAATGTGAGTTGCTTGTAATTCACTAAACTTACTCTAGCTCGGAGGATCGGGAGGTATGGGATAGGCCTATGTGCAGCAGTGAACTGCGATAGGCTGATTGATTGACTTTACCTCTGAGGCGTAGTGGCAGTGCGTTCGACTGCTAAGTCAGAGGTCGCCGGTTCGATTTCCGCTCATTATATATTTGCAGTAGTCTGGTTGTTTCTTTATATAATATGTATTTATTTCCAAAAAAAAATGTATCGAAGTATGTTTATCCGCATTCTAGAACCGATGTGACAAGCGCTGCTTAGTTTGTGTCTATGTGGCGCTGTGTAATGTATCCAAGAATATTTATTTATTCACTTTGAGCCATTGACCTACTACTAGAAACCTACTACTAGACAAGCTGTTTGGAACAAAATCTGTCTCGGTTCGGCGGTGACGCGGAAATAGAGGGAGGGGTACTGGACGCTGAAACGAGATAATGATTTAATGAATTTTGACGCCTATTTGTATAGCCATAGCGCACCTTTTTGTAATGTTATCTGTATGGCAGCTACAAAGACTTGCGCGTGGGTTGTCGCGATACCGATTTATTGTTCCGTACAGCCTGTCTAGTATACATATAAGTCATTGATAATAATAATAAATTTTATAGTATACCTACTTAGAGAGTACCCTAGTATTTTTTCAAAAATAAGGCAGAATGTACCTTATCACTGTCGTAGAAATATGCGGGACACAAGAGTGTATGAAAATCCATTGTTAACGTGCTAAACGGGATACAAAACTTCTGTAGAAATATGCGGGTGACAGAACGGTATGAAAATTAATCGTTAACGTTTTTTTTCCCTTGTACGTGTAGTATAACACTATGTATCGCTCGGCAGAAAGTGCGATTCTCAACTCGTGTGTTTTGAGACCCTTCGTTGTGTGTCGGAGCTCAAACTACACCCTCATTGGTAATCGGTCCCTTTCTCTCCTAGATGAACAATGTACTTTTTATTCACAGCGCTCGGGAGCAGGTCTAGGGCACACAAACCGACAATGTAAGTTGAAAAAAGTGCTAACAAAAACATCGAAAGAGTACTCTTCAGAACCCTCTGTAGAACGCTCTTCAGGGTCCTCAGTAGAACGATCTTCATCCTCAGCAAGATCCTCATCAAGGTCCTTAACAAAGCCCTCTGCAGGGACCTCGCCCGCGCCCCCTGTACTGGGTCCCACCGTGACCATGCAAGCTGTATCAGCCGCGCAATTCCGCAAACCCATAACCGTACCATGCACTCTGCCTACGGCCTACATGACACCCAAGCGTAATATGGACACCTTCAGAAGGTACTTATTGAAACATGTGCAGAGTTTAGTGAGCACTTGCGAATGTCCTATAACAAGGACTTTGGATTTCTCATACCCTTGGAAAAAGAAGGAAAGAGCGTATACTCGAGAGATACTCAATGCTTTTGCAGAAAGGTAAGATTATTTTCTATGTTGTGTTCACATTTTGGTTTACTATATGATTATATGATTGAAGTTATACTTCTTTCGGCGCGTTGCGGAAAAATTATGAGAGTAAATTTTTACGATGCGTGTGCACACCGTCACGAAAAATCGACACCATGACGTTAGCTAAAAAACCAACGCCCTGGAGGTAGCTAGTCAACATTTTACTTCGAATACGGTCGTGGAGTTTGAGGTTAGTTGACGGTATGTATTATTTATTTGCATCATAAACTAAAATATTTTTTACATTATTATTTCTACAAATGTGCAATAACGCGAAAGATAAAAATTTAATCCTGTTACGGCAAAGAAGTATAACTTCTTACGTGCGTACTAAGTACACACATATATAATTTTGTATTATTTTTGGTTGCTTTGTTTTGTTCTGTTTTATATTATTTCATTTCTTTTTGTTTTATTTTATTTCATTTTATTCTATTTTATTTCATTTTATTATATTCTATTTTATTTTGTTTTCATTTTTATTTATTTGAACGTTTTGTTTCAGTTACAAAATGTTTAATATTGTAATTTTTATTAAATTATCTTCAACATCAATAGTTTTCACAGGGTGAATTAGTATTGGTAATGAGTGATTGCTTAAAAGTATCTGATCGGATTGAGAATAAATATTTTTATTTTTACTTTTTAAATTTTATATTTTATATTCCAATTTTGACCATATCTTGAGGCATATTTCATGCATAATATTGAGCATTTTATCTTGCATAATATAATCCGATCTCTATTTACAATAATGTGTATTTTAGACGTGCGATCAAAATACAGTACAACCTATTCGATATGTACAAAGAAATAGTGAACGAGTATCAGAGTGACCCGATGATGGCGGTCACTGCCTGCTTATCATCAGATAAATGGTAAGTACTTATGACTTCGCGGGTTTTGTTGATATATAAATATATATAAATATAGTGAGAATACAGAAACCGTGAATAGCACGGGTGTAACGGGATACAAAAACTAAATACTTTGTTTTGTTTCCTTAACAAAATCGAATCAAATTTATGATCTCTGGTTAAGCTACTCCCTTGCTAATATACGATTTGTAACATGAACCGATTAAGAACTACCGAAACGATTAAAACGTAAAAACACTTAAATTAAAAAAAAAACAATGACGGAACGTAACCTTTTTTAGGACGTCTCGCAGAAATAAAAAATCCCGCTATAGTTTAAATTACTTGTAGAAATTATTAGCTAGCTGATCAGATGAGATGAGGAATCGTTTTTTTTGTCATATCCCTGGTTCTACTTGACCAATTGCAATCAAACATATGGTAGATTTTAAGACTGACCAAGAACTTTCTAATGGATAAAACCGCATCAAAATCCGTTCTGTAGTTTTTGCGTCCATCGCGAGCAAACAGACAAACATACAATTCCAAAAAAAATATTTTTGTGTCAATTTCATTTAACATAACCACCATAACATAACAAATATCTCCAATGTACAGACACAACTAATTTACGATTTTATAATGGTAGATTGATAGATTACTTATTTAAACGTTATTTAACTTAAATTACAATTGTTTTATGTTTTGTTTAAAATCGTGAAAGTAACGTTCTTGGGTCTAGCCCATCTGTCAAAATGCACCTATAGAATTGTTTCAACTTTATTACTCAATCGCGAATAATGTTGAATATCTTTACAACATATGGCACACAAGTCACAGCTGAATGGCACTTCCTCTAGATTTTATATTAGTAAATCTTGAGTCACAACAATACGCGCTTTTTCATGGACACCTTTTTAAACTTTCTGTTTCAATTTACAGTCAACTGATACTCGAGAAATCACGCAGCCTAAAACGGGTAATATACTATGAAACGTCCAGGGAGGAGCACGAAGTTAAATCCTTTGTCATAACAGACTTTGAAACATATGAAGTACAAGAATTTCTTGACAAGTACAGCCCAGTGACCATTGCGCCAAAAAATTGGGACGACTACAAATATAAAATTGGATATCTTTTACAAACCTTAAAATTTGTAAAAAATAAAAATATAGATACTTATCAAGTCAAGTTGGATTATCCGGCGACTCCAAAACTTAGGTTTTATACCTATAAAGGTCTTCAAAATATTAATGTGACTGATACATTTAATATCGACAGCCCAGTAAATGCTTTGTCAGGGGCAATCAAAAAGTATGTTGTAATGGGAAATTACCAGGTGACTGCTACATTCAATGACGACAAAACGTGAGTAAATCCTGCTTTTATTATAAATGTGAAAGCCTGTGAGGATGAATGGGTGTATGGAAGGTGACATTTAGGAGTCGAGCAATCAGAAGAGAAGGTCCGGAAGACGCGGGTAGTGCGATGCAACGCTGTAACTGGCTGCCGAATAGAACCGTATCTAGTATATATACACGCTGAGTTTATAGTCGTTTTGGACCCGAAAGAGGGTTACTCGGTATAATCTATGGTACCATTTTAAAGTGTCCAAATTGCTGAACTGGTTGACGCCAACGAAGCAGCTGACATCTTAACTTCCACCTTAACTCAAATAATAGATAGACACACTCGGCACACCAAAGTTCCTAGAAGAAATCGCAACATAAAGCCGGGGATTACCCCCAGTCTACGCCGCTGTATCCGTAACCGTGACAAAATGCATCAAGCGCTTAGATTACAAATAGACAATCCTATTTTAAAACTAACATACTCCCGCTTTTTTTTTTACGTGCGGAAATCCCTTCGGATAGCCCCCCCCCCCCCTCTCCTGCCGGCCAGCGGGACTCGCTACCGTAACTTTTGCAATACTCTGCTGCGAAACATAAAAACAAACTATGAAAAACCTGAATTTCAGAAAAGGAAAAATAACCCAAAGACGACCTGGGATTTAATAAAAACCATTACACACCAAACAAAAACCACCTCCCCCCAGAGAGCTCTTAACAGGGGCACCAGATGAAGTTAGAGCTGCTAACGCAGTCAACAACTATTTTGTCAATATATGCAAAAGTTTGGCTACTGCTATACAAAAACCGAGTACGACCTCAGCAGCTTACTCAAATCCTAAATCGATATGCAATTCCATATGTATTTTAAAAACAGACTACATAGAAGTGGAAAGTATCATAAATAATCTGAAAACTGATTCAGCGATGGGAATTGACGCTCTCTCCACCAACGTTGTTCAGACTTGAAATTAACACGTAAAACTTTAATTCCGTACATCACTCACATAATGTAACCTCACAATTGCATCTGGTGTGTTTCCCGACGTCTACAAAATAGCGTTAGTGCAGCCAATACACAAGGTTTTTACGGGCTTCGGAGGGGGCCTACTGCGGGAACCAGCATAACCGTAGGGGGCGTAAGCATCGGCATCGAGCCCACGATGAAGTACCTTGGGCTCGTACTCGATAGCCGTTGGGACTTCGGACCACATCTCCGAAGTCTGGTCCCGAAACTGAAGGGGGCTGCGGCCGCGCTATCGCGGCTGATGCCCAATGTTAAGGGACCCAATGCCCCCACTAGGAGACTGTGCCTGGGGATCGTGCGAAGCATGGCCCTATACGGGGCCCCCGTATGGGCGGAGACTCTGGAGGCCCGCAAGGTGGCTGCTCTAAACAGCCCGTTCAAGGCGATGGCCGTCAGAGTCATCAGGGGGTATCGCACGATCTCCGTCGAGGCGCCATGTCTCCTAGCCGGGACCCCTCCATGGGACCTGAAAGCGAGAGCCCTTGCGCTGCTGTACCAGTGGCGCAAGGAGGCGCTGGAGCGGGGCCATAGGCCGGAGCCCCGACGAATCAGGGCTCAGCGGTCCCTGCTCCGCCAGGAACTCATGGAGACATGGAGGGTGCGCCTTGAGCATCCAAGGTGGGGGGAATCCACCATTGCGGCGGTGAGACCGATCATGAAGGAGTGGTTGGAGAGGGACCATGGGACCTCTCCTACCGGATGTGCCAGATATTTACCGGACACGGGTGTTTCGGTAAGTATCTATGGCGCATCCACCGGGAGACAACGCCGCAGTGCCAGCACTGCGAGGATCCTGGCGAAGACATGGTGCTCCACACGTTGGTGGAGTGCCCTGCGTGGGCGAGTCAACGCCGGGATCTCGTTGCGGTCCTGGGCGTGGACGTTCTCTCGTTGGAGACCTTGGTGAGAGCCGTGGTCTCCGACGGGAGCAAGTGGCACGCCGCCACCTTTTTCTGTGAGCAGGTAATGCGCGCCTGAGAGAACCCTGCCCCTCGAGTTTCGCAGTCTGTCGCAGTCGGCGAGGACGCCGCAGATTCATCTACGCCCGGGACTACCGACCTCCATGATCGGGGCCTGAGGACGGCAGTTGGCCGACTCGCCGTCCTTACAGAAGCAGGCCGTGGCGGAGGCGTATCGTGTGTGCCCTAAACACGCCTGCCAACTCACCGAAGCGGGATAAAACCCGACCCCACCAGGCGAGGCCGCGCTGGCGGCCAAAGTCCGCCGGCAATCCTGGTGTTATCCTTTCGAGGGCTTACCCAGGATACCCGGCAACGGACACTTGGGGAGGACACCGTGCGGTTTTAGTCGATACACGACATAAACACCCCCGAGGGGATTTCCGCACGTAAAAAAAAAAGCCAATACACAAGAGTGGTGACAGAGCAAAAGTCGGAAATTACAGACCCATATCGGTATTACCATCCATCTCCAAAATTTTGGAAAAACTTCTAAACACCTGTTTGCTCAACTATCTTCGAGCTAATAACCTACTGTCAGAAAATCAATATGGCTTTAGACCTGGCATTTCCACAGAAGACGAAGTAATACGCTTTTCTGAAAAGACAACTAAGCTCATGAATAACAAGCGGAAATTTCCCGGAGTTTTCTTGGACATATCTAAGTTCAAACTTGAACGCATTGAAGTACGTGCGATCGCACTTGACATATTCTCAAGCTATCTAAAAAATAGATATCAACACGTTATGATAGGCGATATTGTGAGTGAAAAATGTAAAATTGAATACGGGGTACCCCAAGGCAGTATTTTGGGGCCCACACTCTTCCTAATTTATATTAATTACGTGTGTTCCCTTTCGCTCACAAATTGTTCCTTGTTTGCCTACGCTGATGATACAGTCCCATTGGTGCATGGGAATGACTGGAGTGAGGTGGAAAAACATACTCAGGTGGCAATGGGTGTGATTGTGGAATGGTTAGCTAATAACTTACTAACTTCAAATACGGATAAGACGAAAATAGTAACATTCTCAATCAGCAACCGAACTCAGCCAAAGACACCGATTGCCATAAAGGCTCACGCTTGCTCTGAGCCCCATTCTTGTACTTGTCCCGCGCTACAAACAACACCTCACTTAAAATACCTGGGAGTACTAATTGATCAGCATCCCAAGTGGTAAAAACACATAGACAATTTAGTAACCAGAACAAGGAAATTGATCTATGTTTTCAAGAAAATATGTTGGTCACTGGACACCCATACCCTTATGTCAGTGTACTACTCGCTGTGTCAATCACTGATCACATACTGCCTGCCAGTGTGGGGTGGTGCTCGCAAGTCCCACTTCCTAAAAATAGAGAGGGCTCAAAGGGCTATTCTTAAAGTAATGTTCTGCAAGCCCTACTACTACTATCTACTATCCTACAGTAGAGCTGTATAAAATGTATCAGGTTCTCACAGTGAGGAAACTGTTTGTACTCCTTGGTGTACTGCGACAACATCATGTACCAATGGAAAGTACTAAAAGGCGAAGAGCTTTTATTGTCTTTCCATCTACAAGAATCTACACCTCTTTTATCAAATATATCAATACCACTACCTTTTTTTTTTTTTTTTTTTATCGTGCGGAAATCCCTTCGGATACCCCCCCGCGTGCCAGCGGGGGCGGTTATGTCGGGCTTGAACCGACTAAAACCGCACGCCGTCTCGGGTCTACAGACGCCGGGGTGTAAGGTTGCCCATAGAGCATATCCCTCGCACCCCGACTGACCCTGGGCCATCTCCGGTTTCGAGATGGCCCCCTCGGGTTTGGGAACCACGGTGTCCCCGTCTTGCCCCGGTTTGGGGGAGGGGCGCTAGTCACCCCACCGTCCCGGCCTGCTTCTGCTGGGGTGACAGGTGGCCTCACCCGCCACCCCCAGGCCTGCGCTCATGGAGGACGGAGGTCGTTAAGCGACCTCCGGCGCCTGAGTCGCCTGCGACGCGCGGCGAGCAAGTTGCGGGCTCGGCGGTCCGGGAGAGTTCTAAGTCTCTCCCGGGCGCGCTCCGCCATCTCCTTCGCGAGCATTACATGCTCGCAGAAGGAGGTGGCGGCGGCCCACGCTCCGCACCATTGCCGCAATCATGCTGCCGAGCGAGAGGACTCCCACCCCGATGGCTGCCACGAGGTCACGCATCGGCGCATCCCACGCCGGGCAGTCCGCCAGCGTGTGCAGCCCTGAGTCCTCGCTCGCGTCGCAGTGATGACACTCAGGCGTTGGCTCCTTCCTGATCCGATGCAGGTGGTCCCCGAAGCACCCCTTCCCGGAGATCACCTGCGTCAGTCGGTACGAGAGGCTTCCGTGTCGCCTCTCTAGCCAATCATCCATGATGGGCCTTACCGCCGCTATTGCGGCGTGCCCTGCGCTTGGTCGCCCAAGTCGTTCCTTCCACTCCACCACGATGGCCTGGCGGAGCTGGGACTGCACGGCCTCGATTTCTCGAGGCTCGGGGTTCCCGCGGGGCTCGGGTTTCCCGCGCCTCCTTTCGCCACTGGTACAGTTGCGAAAGGGCTCTCGCTTGCGAAAGGGCTCTCGCTTATCAATACCACTACCTAAGTACTAAATTATACAATAACCTAAATAAATTACTTGATATAAAAAAACTCACCTTTTACGAATGCAAAAGTAGAGTAAAGTCATGGTTGATGGATCAGACTTACGACAGTATAGAAACACTAAACACGTCTTTAAAAAACACAAATGCACATGCAGTCATATCTTATACAACACACATGCACCTTCCTTAAACACGCATACATAGCACACACACAATCCTTGCACCTAACATTCCTAGGTTATGTCATAAAATTCGAACCGAATCTGATGGTGGTCCTCCCTTATTAAATGGGGATTAATCAGAGCCCAGTAATGTTCATTATAACATAACATAACATAAACTCACGCCTATATCCCCGAAGGGGTAGGCAGAGGTTGTAAACAGTTTTTCTATCCTGGTTACTCACCAGCTGACCCAGTCGGTATGGTAACAAGAGCTCACTTATCCCAGGGCGCCTTTTCAAAAAAAGATAATAAATACCTAACTAGGTAACAATAAACACAAAAATAAACTATAAATACTTAACTATATTTGTGCACGTCAAGGGGACCCTTAAAAGAAACAAATTGGAGGTTTCATACATATAATTGTCCAAAGATTACATACACATACAGCAACTCAGAACGCCAGTGCTAATCTAAATACAGAAAATAATACATAATAGTTATACATAAGTCCTTGGGTGGGTTTTCTTGAGATATTAGATAATTCAACCAATCTTGAGCTCACGTTCGGACAAGCAACGATGCTGGTCTGAGTTATGGTGGAACAGTTATTAGGAGAAGGTTATTCATACGTTGATACTCTCCTGAACTCCTTATTGGAGCAGCAAAACGTTGGGCTGAAGTTTAACTTAACAAGTAAGGTTTTGTAAAAATAAATAAAAATATCAGTACGTGACCTGGTGACCAAGGTGGTCCGTCCCCGAGGTGAGCAGCGCAGGTCTTGGGTGCGATCTGTGAACCAGTGCGATCTGTGTACGGAATCCTTCCTCTTCCTGACAAAGTTCACGTCTCCAGCCTCTCTGATTTTCAGATGTTTCCAGGTGTCGCAGTGCACGCAATGCCCAGGATTAGGGTGACGAACAGCTCACAATACTCGATACTCTCTCCAACCAAGAATTAATTTCACAATAAATTACGCAGCAGAAATGACAGACCAAACTCAATTACACCACAGATAACAGATCAAAAAGTCCCGACTCACGTTCGTGACCCGTATTTAATAAACACACGATACCGAATTTACCAGAACAACTAACCCCACATCCGGCTTCCACCTGAGCCTTACTTATTACTAGAATCCTCTCGAAATCCGTCAGCACCGGAACTAAACGGAAACTTCTAGACTCAATACTAAACTCCTTACAAAAAAATGTAAACAGACACGTTAAGCGGAGTGGCAAATTACAGGCGCCATCTCGCGCCCAGCAGCGTAACATTCAGAGACCTCATCGATATCACGAATGTTAAGTGGTGAAGACGAATCAATAGATGTCGCTAAGATGCATAAAAATTGTTACAAGGTGCTAGCACCCACATTTCGCCAGTTTATGTTCATTATGTACGTTGTAAAGACCCACTCGCATAAACAATGACTCGTCTGTGTAAAGTATGTTACTGTTGTTATTTTGTAACAACCACTGACACATAGTGATCCTTGCTGGTCCATCATTCTCATAAATTGCGTGAGCCCGACGAAAATGGTAAGGGTTCAAAAAAATGGGCGATGAGTGTAAAGTTTTCCATACGAAGTATTGGCTTACATTGAATATTCGTGCTGCCATTTTTGTTCTTCGCCGAGGATCCGGCTCGAAGAACTCGATGATATCTTCAATTTCTAGAGAGTCATCTAGACGTCCTCGGCCTTGTGCATGTGACGGCGTTCGACGTTCGTTCTGTCCGTGGTCGAGTAAGCGCTGGGTCGCAGCCAAGATGGTCGGGGCGGACGGAACTTGGGGATTATCAATTCCTCGGAATAGGAATAGGCGGGGAGCGGTTGCTAGGTAGTAAGCACCAGCGTCAAGTCGAAACCTGTCGCACCGCTGTAGCTGGGCGGTAAATGGTGAATGAAAATCGTCGCGTAAACCGTAGTAAGCATTTTACGTGAAGTTTAAAGCTTAAATTTACCTCGAGTTCTCATTTGTTTTGGCCAAACGACATGAATTATGAAATTTTTACAAAAAAAAATATTTTTTGATTTTCTAATTATTATTTCCAGGTGATTCGGTTATCGAAACTGTGCCCAAAATATTTCGTTCCAAAACGGCAATACACTCAGTGTGTATAAGTGTTAAGTAAAATGTTTAATAATTAAGTTTATTTTGATTTCAGAATGTATACACTGACGAAAGAATATCATAATAAACCCAAACTTCCAGTAAAAGGGGAGTCAAAAAGTACTTATGAAAACAGTAATCATGAATACACAAATAATCACCAGGATCTATCAGCAAATGTTGATGTGATAACCGAAAATGTTGTTCGTATAACTGAAAAAATTGATCGTATAACTGAAAAAGTTGATGAAACAACTGAGAAAGTTAATGAAATTAATGAAAATGTTGAACAAGTAACTGATAATGATGATAAAATAACTGAAAGTGGTCAAGAAATAACTGAAAGTGTTGATGAAATAGATGAAAATGTTACGGAAATAAATGAAAATGATACCGAAATAAATGAAAATTTTACTGAAATTAAGGAAAATGTTACTGAAATAAAAGAAAATTATAATTTTATTACTGAAAGTAATTATAATAAAATATGTGATACTGATGATAATGGAAGTAAACATGAACATGGAAAAGAAACCGATATAACCAAGAAAAACTTATATTTTACACAGAATCCAAGTGTAACACATAGCAGTTATAATATTTCGCGGCGTGAAAATGATAGTATTATTGCCAAAATGTGTGTCTTGTCAAATGAAATCAATGAAAATGAAAATATAGATGAGGAGAACGAGAAAGAAATCAAAAGAGATGTAATTGAAGAACCTATGAAAGAGATTATGGCAAGTAAAATAAATAATCCCGATAGTATGATTGAATGTTCATCTGATTATAATGTAAGAAAATATGAACAGAAAAAAGAAACCGACTTAGCTCAGAAAAACTTAAATTTTACACATAATACAAGTGTAACACATTGTGACAGCAATAACGTTGAGAATGGCGAAAAGACAAGTGAAATTGATAATAAAAATACACATTCAACACATAATGAAAATATTTCGTTGTATGAAAATGTCAATCTTATTCCCAAAATTTACAACTTGTCAAATGAAATCAATGAAAATGAAAATATAGATAAGCAGGATAAAGGCAGCCACATATATGTAATTGAAGAACATATGAAAAAAATTATGCCAAGCAAAATAAACAAACCCGATAGTATGATTGAATGTTCCACTGATGATAATGGAAGTAAACATGAAATGGAAAAAGAAGGTGATGTAACAAAGTATAACCTTCATTTTACACAGAAGACACGTGTAACACCCAGTGACAATAATGACGT
The DNA here is from genome assembly GCA_946251805.1 of Cybosia mesomella. Taxonomy (NCBI): domain Eukaryota; kingdom Metazoa; phylum Arthropoda; class Insecta; order Lepidoptera; family Erebidae; genus Cybosia; species Cybosia mesomella. The sequence continues at coordinate 7,950,823 of OX276417.1, forward strand.
TGAAAATGGCGAAAAGACAATTGAAATTTATGATAAAAATACAAAGTCAACGAATAATAATATTTCGTGGTATGGGGATGATAATCTTATTGCCAAAATTTACGACTTGTCAAATGAAATCAACGAAAATGAAAACATTTATGAACACGACAAAGACATCAACATAGATGTAGTTGAAGAACCTGTGGATGAGGATATGTTAAGTAAAACAAATAAACCGGATAGCATGATTGAATCTTCAACTGATGATATGAGTATCTCAGACCATTCGGTCGTTACAACTAATCTTGACTATAGTGAAGCTGAAGATAGCGAAGATGTTTCAATGTGTTCTGCTAAACTTAGCGATGATAAGTCTGTTGATGTACAAATTAATAAGTCTGAAATATGTTTCAAACCAGCCGCGTCTGAAACAGCTTTGAAATTAGATTTAGGAGGGAAACAATCTGAAGTAAGAGAAAAGACTGATGTCAAAATAGTTTATCTGATAAAAGGTTACCCGTTTTCAAAAGATACATCTAAATATATACAAGGATTAATATCTTCTAATATAATACAAACTAAAAAAGAGTTACCTCTGCTCAAGTGTTATGGCGTACAGAATGACGCATTAGTTTACAGTTGCCACACCAAAAAATCATACGAGTGGCTCCAAAATGTGTGTGTTGCCAACAACATTACCATATTTACCAAAGAGTTTGATAAAATGGCTTTAGAAATAAATAGTTTTATCGATTTTGATGAGAATTACCTTTTTGATCTATTAGAATTATATAATAAGGAAATATCGACCAAAGAATGGAGTGTACTGAAGAAACAAAAAGTTGAAGATTGTATTGTTTTTGAAGTACAGATAGATAAAAAATCTATCCAATTTATCTTGGACTCGAACCTGACTTTGTTTGCTGGCGTCGATAAAGTCACTTTCAATATTATTTGGGATTAAGTGTTTAGATTAAGGTCTATGTACTCCGTAACTCGGATCACACGGTGTTTGATGTGTAACTACCCGCATTAGGTGGGTAGGGGCCATCCATAAATTATTACGTCAAACGAATTTCATGATTTTAGTTACCGCCCGCTCTCACAAACTTAAATGCCCTACATCACAAATGGTCATATTTCTAAATCGCCTCCCCCCCTTTCATATCTTCTTTGTTAATGTCATCATTTATTTAGAGATGAGCTCGGTTCCATTCGAGGTTTTCAGCCCGGGAATCGTGGATGCTATTGAATATTACGGCTCGAGAGAAAAGCTGCGCCAAAGCCTCGTCCGTGGATCGGCAGGTAAGGTTGGCTGTAGCCCCTGGAGACGTTCATCCCCGAGTCCTATATCTAGAAATGATAAAATTAAAACTAAAGTGCCAGTTGCGCCATTTGTCATTAGCCCCTTAGGCGGCCTCACTCTGGCTTCTAATACATGACCAGTGTTTCCTCAATCAGGTAAATTTTACGTCCCCTGTGTACGTCAAACTTTTTTTAACTGCCCTTCCCTTGTGTGACGTCAATTATCGATGGCCCATATATGTATTGTAGTTGTAAGTATGTTGTGATACTGTCTATATTACTCATAGTATTAAGATTGTAGTTTCGCTACTAAGTTTATGTTGCTGTGCAACTCTATTCACTAGTTCTTCCGCACAAGTGCTCTACGAACTTTTGGCCTAAATGGGATGTATGGATATTTTTTGTATGATAAAATATGACAAATAAATAGAAAACACGACTGACCTGCTGAAAAAAAACCGTGCGTTTAGGCATTTAGTTTAGTTTAGTCCTGGTTGCATCCAAAGCTGTGCTTTAAAGCCTGAGGTCCACTCTCCTACACTTTCTCTTGGTTTGACTTATCTTGACTTTCGCGGGAGTGACTGCTGTCTGACGTCCCAACCCCGAGGGGAAAGCCTCGTGAACCGGCTAGCATGTGAGGTTGGCATGGCCACATACCATGCCCCATACACGTATAGGCGTTTTGGCCAAATATCTCTTTCTTGCCATAACTACTGCCTCCCCCTCCCTCCCCCACATCCTCAGCCCCGAGTAGAAAGCCTGAACCAGAGCCTCGTACTGTACAGGTGAGGTTGGCTTTTGCCCCGATGATCTTAGTGGGTCCTCATATACCCAAACCCAGAAAACATTACACTTCTTTTGCGGGCAGTCGTGTAATAAAGAAAAGATCGACTGAAAATTATGATAGAAATACATTGTCAATTAATATTATAATTTTTGGTTCTAAAGGTGATAGTATTGTGACTGTGAGTTGCTAACTATGAAGAGTGCTACTAAGGATAAGGAAAGCGTTATGTATGAATGAAGCAAACATGAAAAAGCAATGTAATAAACTGGGTTAGATCGCCACGCGTCAATTTGCTTATTGGTCAGGATACCTAACTTTTTAAAACCCTTTTTATACCTCGGTTAGTGGCTGTGAGTTGCAACTATGAAGAGTGATACTAAGGATAAGGCAAGCGTTATGTATGAATGAAGCAAGCATGAAAAAGCAATGTAATAAACTGGGTTAGATCGCCACGCGTCAATTTGCTTATTGGTCAGGATACCTAACTTTTTAAAACCCTTTTTATACCTCGGTTAGTGGCTGTGAGTTGCAACTATGAAGAGTGCTACTAAGGATAAGGCAAGCGTTATGTATGAATGAAGCAAGCATGAAAAAGCAATGTAATAAACTGGGTTAGATCGCCACGCGTCAATTTGCTTATTGGTCAGGATACCTAACTTTTTAAAACCCTTTTTATCCCTCGGTTTGTGGCTGTGAGTTGCAACTATGAAGAGTGCTACTAAGAATAAGGAAAGCGTTATGTATGAATGAAGCAAGCATGAAAAAGCAATGTAATAAACTGGGTTAAATCGCCACGCGTCAATTTGCTTATTGGTCAGGATACCTAACTTTTTAAAACCCTTTTTATATCTTTGTATATTTGAATGTAACGGAAGCTTTGAATTCGATTTGGCACACTAGTCAAGGGCAATATAATAATTTAAAAATAACTAAAAAAAACATAATAATTAAAAAAAAACACTTTAATAGAAGACCAAACTAAAATTTAAAAAGAGTTTTGATGATTTTGAGGAAAACCCTTATACCAACCAACTGTACATTTACTGTGGGAAACTGGGAAAACTGCTAGATCCTGTAAACTGACCAATTAAGGCAATTGACAGGTGATGTTCGAATTGATTAAAATATTCCCCTTTCCACAGTAGATTGAAAACCAACTGCTGATATTTTTATTTTATAAGTATATACTTTATAATAATAGTTACAAAATCAGTACAAAAACCTTATGATGTCACATAAACTCATTCGATTTTTTCTGAATGAATAAGACTATTCGACTAGTTCCCCACCGACTAACTAGCTTGCACAAAAAAACCGGTGAAAGAGATGCTCATTGGTTTTTGCCGTTGCTCATTTCGTTTAACCGATGCTCGTTTGTTTTTACCGATGTTCATTTGTTTTATTTTTTAAAAATCGAACCGCACTCCTTGTTTTGCCGTGGAGAAGAATGTTCAATTGGTATTTCCGACCGCTCAAGTTGTGCACGCTAGTTACTCGGTGTAGTAGTCGATTATTCGGACTATACAGCCAAATTTTTACTGTAGTGTAACTTAGGTACAGACCTCCAGTTGTGATGTTAAACTACTTATTTATATGTGGTGGATAAACTGGTGATGAACCATTCGATGTAAGTGTTTTAGGTTAAAGTCGTGAATAAGGCGGCCAATCGCACCGACTTCGGGGGCACCGACCCGCATTCGCGGGTAAAGTCGTCCCCCATTTTTAAAATATCCATAACTCAACCACCACCTTAAACAAACGACGAAATACACGACTACAGTAGCTTAGCAAAAATTCTAATTTATTTATCTCCTTATCTCTTAAACCTTTCATTAAATAACAAACATAACAAGAAATTTAGTAACTTTGACTTCTGGAGATTATAATACTACTCATAATTCAATTATTGATACATACATTCAAATATTTTATTGCTAAGCAACTTTTCTCGTGGACTGCACCAGTCGTCATCGCTATTAACTTCAAGTTCCCATGCACTTTACAAAAATACTTACATCATCAATTATTTATTGATGTATTTCAATGTAATTATCGGTTATAAATCTGTTAGTGTTCAGTAACTTCTGAAGGCGACTTTACATACAGCCATACACCAATTAAATTATTTAAAATAGCATAATCCGCCGCCCAAGAATCAAGTTTGGCCGCCTTAGTCAATAAGTCACCTCTGAAACAGCGTCTAGCGTTGATTTTGGATGTGAAAAATATCATTTTAGTTATAAGGGTGACGTCAGTACAGTAGCTGATAAAAAAACTAAATATTTTCAAAAAAAAGGTTTTACTCTAAGACTTGCTCCAAATTCAAAAACTTATATATCTAGCTGTACGGAACAAAAAAATTGGTCATATAGGTGTTAGTGTTGGTTCTCCTCACCAGTGCCAGATATATAACTTTTCTGAAGCATAGGCCGTCCAGTTTGTGCCGCCTTCAGCCAAAGTCAAAAACCGTTTATTAATATTTTCATGAGCCTAAATCACCTAGTATGTGCCGCCTTCACCCAAGTCAAAAAAAAAATTATTTCTTTTTCTGTTTCTTATTTATACTTTCTTGAGCATAGGCCACCTAGTTTCTGCCGCCTCCATATAAATCAGTCAATTATTTATACTTTCTCCTACTATATCGTTTATTCTGTAGTGATCTATGACAGAATAAACTATTTTTAACTTTTGGGTATATATGGCACATACAATAATTAATTGAACAGTCTTGTTGTGTGACACAATTTTTGTTCTAAACTACTAATAGTATGCACACAAGTCTTTCTGCAAACTAAATAAGTTGTTTTGTCCGCCGTAATTTTAGCCTAACATGGCTTTTAAAATAAACTCATAGAACATCAGTTCAGGTGCCATAATCAAATTTAAGATTAGTTGTAAAATATTTGTGTTGCCAACAGCTGTATAACTTGTTACAGAATATACGCAAGACTTCATAGTAGCTTGTTCACAAATGCTTCTGAATCGGTTTCCGTCTTTATTTATATTATCCTCTGATCCTTTTCCAAATCCAGTTGGGGCCGGCTTTTCAGCCTAACTGTGGTGACTGAACTTTGATATTTTCTGTGAAACTACTGCCAGCTGACGTACACAACTCACTGGCGAAATCAAAGTTCTGCTGTTAGACCAATTTTCAGACTTTAGGGCTCTAACTAACCGCAACGACTGGCATAGATGTTGGCAACCGGGACAAACGGCTTAAAGAGCTCTTCGAGGCGCGGGGGGGGGTCTAACACTAACCTAGCTAGTATTTCTTCTTCTATCTTCTAAGAAGCTAGTATTGATTAACTTTGTTAGTTGATTCCGTCGTTATTATTTATAATGTGTTAATATAGATCTGAACTTTAATTTAGAACCACTGCATCGTGTCATAACAAGTTATTAAAATTTGTTATTTAAGGAAACTTCTTAAACTACTTGACGAAACCACTTAAACGCACAATTAAATTTGTAGTTTGCTCAGTTAGTTTTACGTTAACGTTAAATCACTATTTTATAAAAATAATATTTAGTATAGGTAAGATCAATTACAGATAAGTATTATTTTAGTTTAATTATTTAACCCGACGCCGTCAGGTGGAATATTGTTACACTGACATCCGCGTTGGGTCAAAATTACCCATGTTTATGAAATTACTTATTTTGGAAACTAACTCAAAATCTTCGTACATACTTGGGTTTTATGAAAGAAACAATATTTTTTATACAGGTGTAAAATAAAATAACAGAAAATATTAACCAAAAACAAATATTGCTATATTCAAAAAAGTACATTTCATTTCATTTCGTTTCATTTATTCATTAAAAATGTTATTGCTATATTCAAAAAAGTACATTTCATTTCGTTTCAGTGTCTGAAGTACAAAGTATTAATAATATAAAACACAGTAAATTATTGTAGATTAAAAAGTTACAAAATCTGCGTACCTATTCAGATCACAAATTACATCAATATAGTTAAGAAATACAATAAAATTAAAACTAGATAAACCCAATGCAATGTCCAATAATATCAACAAGTCAATCAATAATTCATAATCAATTAATCAATAAATTTGTAAAATAAAATAAAAACATAAAGAGAAGTCACATTAATACATTCAATACGATGTAAAATAATATAATCTATAATAATTCAATGTCTAATATGTGAAAGCCATTTAAATATTATTACTCATTGCGATAAATGCTTCCAGTGAATAAAAACAATTATTGATTAGAAAGGTCTTAAGTTTTGTTTTAAACAAGTGCGTCTTATAAATATCGTTTTTTAGTTCAATTGGTAGGCAATTAAATAGTTTAACTGTCTGGTATGATGCACCATGTTTGACAACATTTAATATGGGAAGCAAAGCAGTCTTCAGTGCATTTCGCCTTGTGCTAATTCTTAATTTTCTTTCATCTGCCGTTTCAAATCTATGGATATTTTTGGATAGATTGCTTAAAACAATAAGTATGTAAAGGCTTGGAACAGTGAGTATCGTTAATTCTTTGAAATATTCTCGACAGGACTCCCATTGTGGAATGCGAACGATAATCCTAATGGCCCTTTTTTGTAGAATAAAGGCTCGATTACAATTATATTGGAAACTATTTCCCCAAAACTGAATGCTGCAGCGCAATCTAGATTCTACTAGTGCAAAATAAACCGTCTTTAAAATTTTGATGTCCACTTCATCTCGTAAACTTCGCAAGGCGTAACAACCGGATGATATTGAAGCGTCAATAGCATCCAATTCCTTTTTCCAGTTGAGATGGGCATCAATATGGACACCTAAAAACTTTGCTGAGCTCACAAGATTTATTTTGTCTCCATTAAACTTTATATTCAAAGTATCAGTGAAATATAATATTTGTCTTTTTTGAGTTTACTATTAATTTATTTGCAGTGAACCATTCCTGAAACATATCGAGTGTCTTGTTTACTTTAGTGTTCAATAGGTTAATATCACTAGCACTGACTACTGCGTTTGTATCGTCAGCAAATAATACCAAATCATCATCAGGATTCTTATTTGCAGCATAGTTAATTAAATCATTTGTAAATATAATAAACATTATAGGACCCAAAATGGACCCTTGTGGAACTCCAGTATTAACGCGAAACATCTGCGATTGATAAGCATTTTGGCATTTATTTACATCTATAGCTTTTATTTCAACATACATATTACGATTTTTAAAATAGGAACTGAAAAGCTCAAGAACTTTTCCTCTTACACCATAATGTTCTAGTTTCAATAAAAGTACATTATGATTGACGGTATCGAAAGCGGACAGTACTATAAAAATATGTTCAAAAATAATAGGATATCCTCTGTAACCCTTTTAAACTTGAAAATACTATACATATAGCTCATAATATAGCATAAAAAGATAAATAAGACAGATCTTGAATAACTATCACAAAATAACTATTATGACATCAGTATGGACCTAACAGTGTTCATCTTCAGCGATCAAATTCCCACATTATGTGCAGAAGGCATTCTTAGCACCATCTGCGAACGCCTGAAATCTTGGCTATTGGTTCCTCAGGAGTTACAGCACTGAATTCCCTGATGCGCGCTGTTGTATACAGGAGTCCGGGCCGTCCAATGTAGACGATATCGATGATAGAAAATCAAAACGTACGAACAGAGATACCGGTACTTCATTATCATCACTGTCGGACGCTTGAGTTTGATCTGAGCACTGATTTGCGTGATCAACTTCCGCTAGTTAGTATTAGATGTCTTTCTTTCTGCTCACGATTCATTATGATAACCCAAAAATAAACGCATAATTAAAAATATACGTCACACTACTGGCTACTCTACACCACATTAGGTAATGTTACGAAATTGTTACATTAAATGCCATGTTGAGTCAAATTTACCTTTGTTAACTTTCCAGACGTCTAGATTTCATTGTTAGCGTATAATGACTACGATGCACTGCAAATATAATAAAACTTAGTCTTCTCTCCAGCAAGAATCATTATGTTACACGTCATTAAAAAAGGTTCGGGTCATTGTGACTCAACGTTGATGGCGCCTAGGTAATATTCTGATTGGAGTGTCTGAAGTCTTGCGTTTATTGAGTTACAGGTTATCAAAGTGTGATAAAATGGCATTGAAAATAGTTTTTTTTTTGCATAGGTGTAATTCTCAATTAAGGATACTTCGACCAACCACTTATGCAGTATTAAAAAAAATTATAGTCCATATTATTTTCTAAGTCAAGTTTATTTTAGATTAGAACCCAGTACAAAAATTTGTTATCTTTATTTTTAGATTACATACAACCTAACTAACTTGGTTTGTTAAAATTAGTTATTTACCCGACTGCGGCAGAGCCGAAAAAGAAGGCTATATGTTTACCTACATGTATGTATGTCCGTCCCTATGATATCATTAGAATCGTTTTTATTGTACCAATGCCATTTATTGAAATTATAAAAAATCTAAATGTCAGATATTTGGCGCCAAAATGTGTTACCATAAAGTACGCAGTCGGGGTTATTTTTAGTTATTTTTTAATAATATTAACTACTTGTTTAAGTAGTGTTAATTATGAATAAAACTTTCGATGTTCGATGTTAATTTGTGTTTTATTTGTACCTAAGTAAGGTCGGATTACTATTTAGAGGGCTAAAAAACTCCCCGCGATACACCCTGAGCAACCCGGAAGCGGCAACTTTTTCTTTTAAGGGAGGCGTTTGCTGCTTCTGGCAAAGGAGCCATTATATGACGTGATCGGGTTGCTCGCGTTCTTAGATTTCTTGCAAGTCATAGTTGAGAAAGTCCTTATCCTAATAATTCTACTAATATTATAAATTTGAAAGTTTGTGAAGATATTCGGATGTTTGTTAGTCAATCACGCACAAACGACTGAACGAATCGGCACTAACTCGCGTGCGTCACTCCTGGCACTTCACTTGAGAGAAACTTCATAACCATTAACCACCATACACAGTACCAATTAGGAAGTCTCATCTATGTAATAACGATAACGTGCTGTTGCCGTTGCACACATAAAAAACACTCTCTGTAAAACCGTGGTGGTAGTTTTAAACATGTTTTTATCTACAAGAATTATTGCGATTTTTAAGGCTGACTACTAAAATTATCGATATTGATAACACAATTCCTCAGTATTTGTCAAATAATCAAATATTTGCTAATAACTTAACGTTTCCAAGAAAAAAATGAAGGTTAATTTGTTTACTAATTAAGGACACGAGTTGGCACTTGTGGCCGGTTTACGTCAAAGGCACTAAGGTACTTGTTTAAATTTGGTAAACAAGTCATTTACATACCTAATGTAGGTTCGAAGAAATTATGAAAAACAAATAGGGTACATAAACCACCCAATTGTTGGCACTTTAAGAGAGAACTTCGTGTCAGTCTAAAATTAAACTACCATAAAATCTTATTTACAAAAGCTACTAGACAAAACATGTCATAGAATTAAAGAAAATTCTTTAATCTTTGTTTTTTAATCATTTTTATGTGCTTGAATAGTATTAAATAACTATTTTATACTTCAATCCGAAAGACTATAGAAAATCCTATTATTGGCACAGAAGTTCTCAATATTGGCATTTATTCGTCTAATTATTGGCACGTCGTTAAAGCCTAGGAAACCTATGATTAAAAACATATAATTTGCCTACCTTGGTATAGGTACTTAGGATATAATTAAAACATTGTTTATATGTTCTGCTTTTATTTAGGTATGTTATATGCCATAAAGTAAAGTTTCATAACAATATCAAAAATAAACTTATAGGCACTAACATAAACAATCACGTTTTTCATTAATTAGTAATTTCACTTTATCAATACTTAAATGGCCATCTTTGAGATGTTTTAACTTTAATACAATATATTAATCAGTCTGATTAAGTTTCCACTTAACTTAATAATCTCCCTACCTATCTTTGTATTTTATCTAGGTAGTTCACAGTCGTAAATCTTAAAAACTAACATTATAACCAATCTTAATCATCGGTTAACATCTTCTCAATTTCAGTAATGCTAAACTTTTTGTTAGCTATATTACCATCCACCAACGTGTGGAGCGCCGTGTCTTCGCCAGGATCCTCGCAGTGCTGGCACTGCGGCGTTGTCTCCCGGTGGATGCGCCACAGATACTTACCGAAACATCCGTGTCCGGTAAATATCTGGCACATCCGGTAGGAGAGGTCCCCATGGTCCCTCTCCAACCACTCCTTCATAATCGGTCTCACCGCCGCAATGGTGGATTCCCTCACCTTGGATGCTCAAGTCGCACCCTCCATGTCTCCATGAGTTCCTGGCGAAGCAGGGGCCGCTGAGCCCTGAGCGCGGAAGAGACGGCGGAGAGGGAGCGGGAGAGAACCCTGCCCCCCGAATTTCGCAGTCTGCGGCGAGGACGCCGCAGACTCATCTACACCCGGGACTACCGACCTCCATGATCGGGCCTGAGGACGGCAGTTGGCCGACTCGCCGTCCTTACAGAAGCAGGCCGTGGCGGAGGCGTGTCGTGTTTGCCCTTACACACGCCTGCCAACTCACCGAAGCGGGATAAAACCCGACCCCACCAGGCGAGGCCGCAGTGGCGGCCTAAGTCCGCCGGCAACCCTGGGGTTATCCTTTCGAGGGCTTACCCGGGGTGCCCGGCAAAGGACACTTGGGGAGGACACCGTGCGGTTTTAGTCGACACACGACATAACCATCCCCGCTGGCCAGCGGGGGGGGTATCCGAAGGGATTTCCGCAAGTAAAAAAAAAAAAGTTATATTACCATAGTCTTCACCCGTATTGCACAATACTTCATTAGAATATAAAATATTTAAAAAAAATAGTTTTAGTATCTTCTTTATTTATCACTTTCTTAATTATTTTACTCTTAGTATCACATTTTTCTTTTTTTATTTGAATACTGTTAGAATTTAGATTTTGTTTAGTATTATTCTTTGTATAATTTTCTTTGTAAATTCCCCTTTCTCCATATTAATTTGTTCTTGTTCAATTCTCCTTCATTTTAATCTCTTTCTTGTATTAATTCTGACTTAGTTTTATCTTTTTCTTGTATGAATTAATTAATGAAACTTTGTTAGTATTTTCAACATTCTCTCTCTCATTTTCAATTTCTTGATTTTTCTTTAGTGCAATGTCAATGTTTAAATTGTAAAAATCTTTCGAAAATAGTTTTCTTTTGCAGATTCCGTAGTTTCATGTTTCTTAAGAACTCGTTTTTTGGCACCTTTATCTTCTTTTTTTAGTATTTTTTCTGTTTTGGCTATTTTTTTTGGTAGTCGTTCCTTTCGTTTCTTTATGCCTTCTTCTTTTTCTTTCTTTGCTTTATTTTTTTCACGTTCATTGTTTTAGCACAGAACATGTTTATAGTTTCCGAAACTTTAATTTTGTCAAAATCCTGCTGAACTGTATGAACGACATTATTTCTAGAAATTGATTCGTTTGAACTATCATTTAATCTTTTTTCTTTATATGTTTCTATTTGTGCTGTAGGAATAACTTGTACGTATTCGGTTGTGTCAGTATCTTCTTTAGGAATATTACAATCTATGTTTTCAGTGTTTTTCGGAGAAGAATCAGTTCGAAAATCATGGTATGTCTTCTGTGTTGTCAATAACTGTTCAGGCACAAGCGCCTGATAAGGGAATTAATCCTTTCAACGTGTTTTGCTACCTACCAAGATGCGTAGGCGTTATTATTTTAATAAGTGTACCAACTACCTTTTTTTTTTTTTTTTTATCGTGCGGAAATCCCTTCGGATACCCCCCCGCCGGCCAGCGGGGGCGGTTATGTCGGGCTTGCACCGACTAAAACCGCACGCCGTCTCGGGTCTTCAGACGCCGGGGTGTAAGGTTACCCATAGAGCATATCCCTCGCACCCCGGCTGACCCTGGGCCATCTCACCACTAACAGCATCGCTCATCCTGTCTCCTCTGAAAGCAGAGGAGTACGGAGAGCGATGTGTTCCCGCCACGTTGGGTATTGGCCGACGATCAATGCCAACCCTATGAAGGGGTGAAGGGGAAGCCATTGACCGCCGCCCAGGGTGTACCGGCCGCTCCGATTCCGTTCCCCCCGGACTGCAGCGGGATCGGAATCGGAGCGACACTCGAGGAGGTTACCCAACACACACCCCACTGTACCACCTACCTACAATGTCACTTGAGAACCAACCTTCGCACAGTCAATACCATGTATCTTTTATAAGATATTAAACCAAGTCAAAACCAATTTGGGTTTCAATTTGAGGCTCCTTTATGTCCGCGGAGACATAAATTGGTGGCCCATGAGGGGATCGAACCCGCGACCTTCGCGTTATCAGCACGAATTTGATGGCTCGTATTTCCACTGGCTTAACTTTCGAGATACTTTTGAAGACTTGGTTCATAATAACAATCGCATACAACCAATTCAAAAATTTCACTATCTCCTCTCATATTTGGAAGGAGAACCAGCTCGTATTCTATCTAATTTAGTAATCTCGTCAGCTAACTACGCGGAGGCCTGGAGGCTTCTCGGCGAGCGATATAATAATAAACGGTCACTCATAACTCATCACCTAGATTCATTGTTTAATATTCAACCTTTCAAACGTGAAACTGAAAGGTCACTGCGATTTTTTGGCGATCACGTAACTAAAAACTTGCGTGCTTTATCTAGCTTATCTGTTCCCGTAGATAAATGGGACTTAATTATTATATACTGGTTGTCTCCTAAGTTGGAAACTAGTACGTTAATGAAGTGGGAGGAATACCGTAATAATTTAGATAATGACATCCCCACTTTAGATCACTTCTGCAAGTTCCTTACTAGTCATGCTAACGTCATCGAAGCACTTAATCGCAGCAAACGAACTGAACAGAATAATTCTGGTTCGACTACATCACGAGCACCATTTATTCAGGCTAAATCAAACAATAAGCCTAGTATTAACAACAATAATCATTACAAGTCTTGTAAAGATACTAAATCCTTTGTAATCATGAATCAATCTCGTTCAAAGCGTTATCAGTGTGTTATTTGTAAGGATAATCACAAAGTATACGAATGTCCTGTATTCAAAGCTAAAACTATAAGCGAGAGATTAGCTGACGTGGCTACCTATAAGTTGTGCTCCAACTGTCTTAGGCAGGGGCATCTCACTAATGAGTGCCGTATGGGGCCGTGCCGGGAATGCAAGGAGAGGCACAATAGCTTACTCCATTCCACGGACTTAGAAAATATGGTAGTTGCCAATCAGTCAGCATCTATAGTTACACTTTCTAGTCAAAATTGTAATCAGGCACTTCTGTCAACTGCATTGATAGAAGTGTCCAATCCTAGAACTGACCAAAAACGAAAGATCCGCGCCTTGTTGGATTGCGGAAGTCAGGCATCTTTTATAACAGACTCCGTTAAAGAACTGTTAGGTCTAAAATCCAACCGTATTGAGACTCTAAAGGTCATCGACATTGGAAATAGCTGTCCAAATTATGTCACTGAAACTTGTGATATTCAATTAAGTTCCCTAACTAGTGATTTCAGTACTAAACTGACATGTTTAGTTCAAAAGGAGTTAACTGGAGACATACCCAGGTATCGAGTAAATTTGCTTGAACTGAATTTACCTAAAGATTTATTGCTAGCTGATCCTCATTTCCACCAGCCAAGCCCAGTAGACATGATCATTGGGGCTGACTTATTTTGGGACATCATAAATTCCCAAAAAATGAATTTAGCTCCCAAGGGGCCTAAATTACAAAATTCCAAATTAGGTTGGGTGGTCACTGGATCAACAAATTTACATAACATAACATAACATAAACTCACGCCTATATCCCCGAAGTGGTAGGCAGAGGTGGTAGCACCCACGTTTCGCCAGTTTATGTTTTAGGTCCCAATGCAATAGGTGGCGAGCCTATTGCCATTAACCGGGCACTTATAAACCTGCGATAAATACACACAACTTCGAAAAGCATCGAAAAGTCATTGGTGTGTGCCATGGTAATACCTGGGATCGAACCCGAGACCTCGTCTCAGCAGTCCTTTACCCATACCACTAGGCTACCGCGGTTTTTTTAACAAATTTAACAAATACATATTTAACTCAAAAATATGTACAATGCAATCATAATGCGGTTACCCAAAATTCGAGTAATTCTATTGACAAACTCCTTACTAAATTTTGGGACCTTGAAGAGGTTCCCAAGGCAAGGGTTTTAAGCCAACAAGAAAAGGCATGCGAAAATCATTTTTATGCGAATACTTCTAGATTACCCACAGGCAGGTTCAATGTAAGATTACCTTTTACTGATGATCCCAATTGTCTAGGAGTCTAGGTGATTCATATAATTTGGCTAAACGTCGTTTTCTAAATTTAGAAGGAAAATTTAGGCGAAATCCATCTTTGAAATTAGAGTATTCCAAATTTATACAGGAGTATGAAGAGTTAGGACATTTGTCTGAGTCTCTCGTTAAACCACATTTAAGCTATTTTTTATGTCATCACGCAGTCTTTAAGGACAGTGAGTCAACATCACTCCGAGTAGTTTTTGACGGCTCAGCTCCTTCTAGCTCTGGCAAATCACTAAACCAAATCCTTATGGTAGGGCCTAACGTACAAGACTCTCTCTTCTCCATTTTAATTAGAGCAAGACAATACCGATACATCTTGTCGGGTGACATCGAAAAAATGTATCGGCAAGTCCAAGTACACTCAGAAGACCGCAATTTACAGCTGATACTATGGAGAGAAGATGAGTCACAGCCAATCAAAACATTGAGACTAAATACTCTCACTTACGGAACTGCAAGTGCGAGCTATCTAAGCACAAAATGTCTAAGCCAGTTAGGAGAGGAGCAAAGTGACGAATTAATCAAAAACATTATAAAACATGATTTCTTTGTCGACGACATGATAACGGGATCTGATGACGAAAACGAGTTGCGTTATATACAGAGATCTGTTTCAGCAGCTCTAAAAACAGGTTACTTCAGTTTGAGAAAATATAAAACTAATTTGAGTAGGTACTCTATTTCAAAATTCAGATGTAAACACCAACGAAAATTTAACTATAAGTGAATCATCTAGCACTCTTGGGTTAGGTTGGAATTCATCAGATGATTGTTTACATTTTCAAATTAAAGATTTTAATGAGAGTAATACTATTACCAAAAGAACAATCATGTCAAATTCATTTAAAATTTTCGATCCGTTAGGATTGTTAAGTCCTTGTATAGTTCAGACTAAAATGCTATTACAAAAACTCTGGGAACTAAAGGTTGCCTGGGATCAACCAGTTCCTGAAGAGATTAAAGCTAAGTGGATTAAATTTCAACAAAACTTAATATATATTTCAAATTTAAAAATAAGTAGACCAGTTCTGTATAATTCAGCAAAATATATTGAAATGCACTCCTTTAGTGATGCATCTCTTTCAGGTTACGGTGCCTGTATTTATATGTGATCAATGGATGCCAATGGTGACATCTCAGTTAGATTATTGTGTGCTAAATCTAAGGTAGCGCCCTTAAAGCCTACTACAATTCCACGTTTGGAACTAAGTGCTGCTCTCTTAGCAGCTAGACTCTGTCAATCTGTTACAGAGTCATTAAGATACAAACCAGATCGTTATGTTCATTGGTGCGATTCGAATGTAGTCCTAGCCTGGATAACTAATGATCTTCGCAATCTTAAAGTATTCGTTGCCAATCGTATTAGTGAAATTCTCGAACTCACTAACTCAACAAACTGGCGCTACGTGCCAACATCTGTTAATCCAGCCGATTTAATTTCTAGGGGGGTAGACGCCAGCCAGCTGGTTTCTCTGA
Organism: Cybosia mesomella; assembly: GCA_946251805.1. Taxonomy (NCBI): domain Eukaryota; kingdom Metazoa; phylum Arthropoda; class Insecta; order Lepidoptera; family Erebidae; genus Cybosia; species Cybosia mesomella. The sequence continues at coordinate 7,966,728 of OX276417.1, forward strand.
AGTTATGGTGGTCAGGTCCTAAGTATTTACTGAAACATGAATCTGACTGGCCCGTATCAAAAAATTCTATTGATAATACTAACATACCAGAAATTAAATCGTATGTAACTTCTAGTTTCGAACCGATAATAAATTTCAACAATTATTCAAAATTTACTAGACTTCAAAGAACTTTTGCATTTGTTAAAAGGTTTATTTTTAATTTAAAGCATCCTACGGAAAAGCGTTTACGATGTTTAACCACTGAGAAGTTGGCTGAGGCATTTCATGATTTATGCGCTATAGCTCAAACTCAGTCATTCCCAATTGATTACCAATTTTAGATTGACATGGTCATTTACATTAAAATTAGAATGATAAACGAGATCATGGTACTTGTAACAGTGCCGAAATATCGGATTCTCGAAAAAGATACTAAACATGGTAAATATCCCGTTTATCATTCTAATTTTAATGATTTCCAATTATTGATCAAAAATAAAGACTTAAGTCCGAAATCTAAAATTTTAGCTTTGTCTCCTTTCATCGACAAACAACATATAATTAGAGTGGGTGGGCGATCAATCAATCAGTCTAATTATGACTATAATAAAAAGCACCCCATTTTACTTCATGCATCTCATCACTTAACTAAATTATATTTTGAAATGGAACATTTGAGACACCTTCACGCTGGCCCTCAATTGTTGTTAGCTTACGGGAAACTTTATGGCCTGTTAACGGAAGACATCTTGCCAGGCGGACAGTCAACAATTGTGTGCGCTGCAGACGTATGCGTGGCAAAACGCTAGTTCCAAAAATGGGTGATCTACCAACTCAGCGAATCACACCAGATTTACCATTTTTATCTACAGGTTTAGATTTTGCTGGACCTTTTCTCATTCTAAATCGTAATCGTGGTAGCAGATTGATAAAGTGTTACCTCTGTTTATTCGTTTGTTTGCGGTATAAATGTGTTCATTTAGAAGCTGTAAGTGACCTTACAAAGGACGCATTTATCATGACAGTTCGCAGATTCATTTCTCGCAGAGGTAAGCCTGTGGAAATATTCTGCGATAATGGCCGTAACTTTGTAGCTGCCTCAAAAGAGGTAGGTATTATATATTATATTTTTAAGGCAAAATCAAGACCATTTATTGAACTTCACTAATCAGGAAGGTATAAAATTTTGTTTCTCACCGAGTTACGCCCCTCACTTCGGGGGTATTTTCGAAGCCGGGATTAAGAGTGCAAAATTTCACATTAAACGAGTTATGGGACATAGTTCTTTAACGTATGAGGAAATTTCTACACTATTTTCACAAGTGAAGGCTATACTTAATAGTCGCCCCCTATATCCTCTATCCGCATCTCCCGATAACCTGCTGTCCCTTACACCTGGGCATTTTCTTATCGGGAGACCTCTGACCGCGTTGCCTGCTCCTGCTTTGGACGACTGTAAAGAAAGCAACTTACGCCGCTATGCTCGAATCGAAAAGCTTCATCAAGATTTCTGGCAGAGATGGCAACGGGAATATATATCAGAGTTGCCACAGAGGACAAAATGGCGCATCAACCATGCGAATTTGAAATTGGGTGATCTTGTCCTAATCCAAGAGGATCACGCTCCTCCACTAAGCTGGCGGTTGGGAAGAGTCATGCATTTAGTTCCTGGACCTGATCGTATCACAAGAGTTGCAGACATCCGGACTGCAAGAGGTCAAGTGCGACGTCCTTTGACAAGACTGTGTCCGCTACCCACCAATGAAGCACTTCTCTGTTGAAAAACTGGGTCTTTCAACGGGCGGGAGTATGTTCAGGCACAAGCGCCTGATAAGGGAATTAATCCTTTCTACGTGTTTTGCTACCTACCAAGATGCGTAGGCGTTATTATTTTAATAAGTGTACCACCTACCTACAATGTCACTTGAGAACCAACCTTCGCACAGTCAATGCCATGTATTTTTTATAAGTTATTAAACCAAGTCAAAACCAATTTGGGTTTCAATTTGAGGCTCCGTTATATCCGCGGAGACAATAACAATTTCTTCAATCAAGACTTCTTGAGCTAGAATATTACATGTACTATCAAGTTCATTACACACAATCACGTCCATATTTTCTATGTTTAAAAGGTCCTTTTCTTCAATAGCAACCCCCAAGGTATTAGTCTCATAGATTTCTTTATTTTGATTATTGTCTTTTCCATTTGTATCAAAGTTCTCATCCGGTTGTCTTAATTTTTCTTCTGCCAAGTTTTCTGCCTGTGTTTTATTGTCTTTATTTCCATCAAAGAAATACCACAAATTTTTTAAAATTTGCTCAGCAGCTGTCAAATCGTGTTTGTTTAGTAAATCTTTCATTGTAGACTGTCCTGCATATCTAATAAAATCCTTTTTGTTCATCATTCTTGGAGTTTCCGCTATTGCTTCAGTTTCCGGCTTATTTTTTAGATTCTTCCCCAAGCATTTCGAATAGTCTATAGCGTTTGAGTCCCATGTATAAAGACCGGTAGTCCGGAAACCATTAATAATTGTATCTGGTTTTACGCATTTATCAATGGTCTTTTGCAATAACGGTACAAAATGGACTTTTGTAAGAGCTTGAGATGGATTGTCACGCCGCCACTCTAATACCGTCTTCTGCCTTTTAGAGGCCTAAAAGCTGAGACATCTGCAGGCTGAAGTAATCGTGTGCAATTGGGATGAAGTGCTATAAGCACAATATCCAATGATGAACAGAGCTCACTGACGGCGTAAGTGAGGTGAGTTTTATGTCCGTCTACAAATAAAATGACTGGGAATGGTACCTTATTTCGCAGGATATGCGGATGTAACACTTTTTCCTATATATTGAGAGAAAATTTCTGTCTTCATCCAACCATTATCACTTAAGCCTGTACCCCAATCTGGTGGTACCTTTGAAGCAATTTCACTTGGCAGGCGCTTGTACGGGAATATTACCATAGGTGGGGTGATTTCGCCATTGGCAGCAAAAGTAAACATCAATGTTAGTGACCTTTTAGCTGGGGCGTGGTCGATCTCGTAAACATTTTTTGCAGCCTTTAGTGCCAAGACCACACCTGTCTTTGCGCAAAGAACGAAATTGGTTTCGTCACTATTCAAGACTCTTTTTGGGTCTGATAAAATTTCAAACAAACCGTGAGGTTTGAGATATGTTTCAATTGTCTGAAACCATCTTTTTATCATAATTTTTTGATACGGCAGCACTTGCCGCTGTTACTGCTTCAGGAATCCTTACAACAATATCCGGATGCTGCCTTAAGAAGAGTTTAAACCATTTATCTCCAGGAATGGTGTCTCTGAACGGGTTTTTTTTATAAATTCGGATACGCTATTCAAAAGATCTTCTTTACGTTTAGGGAAACCCTTTGCATGGACACCCCTTGACATGGATGATACATAACATTCAGTTCTTTATTGTATTCTCTTCATCTGCGTTAAGTACTGGGCTAAGTGTGAGGTTTATTTTCTGCTTTTTTAATGCGAAATTGTTATGTAGCCCTAGGAACTTGAAACATATGTTCTGGTTTTTTTAATGCGAAATTGTAATGTAGCAAGCAGCGAAACCTTGCTACCTACCTACCTTACCTACCTTGCCCTACCTACTGTATACCTACAAATAAAAAAATATAGAATTAGCACTCCATATTCTATTATGGGCACTACTGCGAATAATTCGCTTTTACTATTGGCACTATAGGCCAGGCCAACATTTGGAAATTGCTATTAAATAAAAAATACTCGATGGGCAAACAATAATTTAATTTAAAACTACTTCAAATAGACCATAAACTCGCTTGTCGATTAAGATTCGTAAAAATCCTAATATTGGCACTGATGCCAATAAAAGGATGTTGATTGAACGATTGGATGGATTACCCTACATTTAAAAATAAGCTTTCATTTAAAATCAATTGTCCTAATAATAATTATTGTACAATACAATTTACATAGTTTCTTAATCTATCATGCAATTATAATTAGTGCATATGCCTTAGATATATATTTATATATGTCTATAAAATATAACATAACATAACTTCACGCCTGTATCCCCGAAGGGGTAGGCAGAGGTGTATTACACACCCACGATTCGCCAGTTATGTTCAGGTCCCAATGTAATAGGGGGCGAGCCTATTGCCATCTACCGGGCACATTACTAAGCGAGCGATAATTAACATTTTAACAAAACACGCATAACTACGAAAAGTCAGAGGTGTGTGCCCGGGGCGATTGGGGATCGAACTCGATACCTCGTCTCGGCCGGCAGTCCGTTACGTACGCCACTGAGCTATCGCCGCTTAAAATATAACACACATAACATATACTTATTTATAGTTAGGCGTTAGGCGTCTTATATAGGTATTTAAATATATTACGTGCTGTGCGCCTGAACTAGGTAGTCGCTTAATTAGTGCTATGAATATGCTGTTTAAACGGAAGATTCTCATCTATTATAATACCCAGGTATTTTATTTTGTCTGTTATTTTTATATCTGGGCAATTACAGTTGTTTTCTCTGTAATTAGGGTCCTTACAATAGTGAGCTTGCAGTGAGCAATTTCGGGTTGTAGTCGGTTCTTTGCGCATCGAGAATGTAATATATTTAGATTTATCTGCATTTAGTGTTAGTAAATTGTACTGAAGCCATTTGTTTACGATGTTAAATCCACGCTGTCCACGCCCGTACGCCTCTAATTCAGATCCAGCAGAAAAAAGGAGGGCAGTGTCGTCCGCGTATGATATGATCACACCGTGTTCTAAACTTACAGTTCGTTTATATAAATTAAGAACAGTGTGCTTCCTAATATGCTTCCTTGGAGAATGCCAAATGAGGTGTTCTCATAACACTACTGATCTTCACACATTGGGTAAGCTTCCTATGGCCACCTTCCTACTTCATCATCAGACCCTGAATACCACGTAACACCAGAGTTTGTCAAGACAAAACCAATGAGCTCCAACTAGATACGTTTATCTTGTCTAGCTTAGGAGTTTCTATGGCCACCTTCCTACTTCATCATCAGACCCTGAATACCATGTAGGTAACATCTGAGAGTTGGTCAAGGCAAAAAAAGAAATCAAACACGACAGGATAAACATGTTTAATTTAGGAGTTCCTATGGCCACCTTCCTACCCCATCATCACACCAGCTCCATATTTATGCGTGGACATCGAAATTAAACGTGCATTCATTTTAATAGGTTGAGGATAACTGCCTTAAAAATCAGTTGCAAGATTTGACTCGAAGTAACATACGTACAGAGCAAATTAAACAAAAGCTAATAATTAGATGAGCACCTTCGACCTATGTATATAATTACTATTGTCTTTTAATAGGATCACGAACGATTATAGCGTCGTCGTACTATTTTAATTAATCCATGAATTATATATGTACCTTTTTTTTTTTTTTTTTTTTTTTATCGTGCGGAAATCCCTTCGGATACCCCCCCGCCGGCCAGCGGGGGCGGTTATGTCGGGCTTGCACCGACTAAAACCGCACGCCGTCTCGGGTCTTCAGACGCCTGTACCTACAATGTTATTTATTACGGTGTCTAAACAAAACACCTACACAGGCAGCGTTTTCTTTGTGCGGTATTATCGTTGTGCGAGCAGTATTTAAATGAACGCAAACGTTTATTTTAAGTCAGTCAATCGCTGAAATCAAGAGAAATGAGTGTTCTTTTTCTAATTCCCCTGATTATGGTTTTGCTTTACGCGTTGGGGACGAGGAATTTCAAATATTGGAAAGAGAAAGGCATACCATACTGCAAACCTATTCCTTTCTTTGGCAACGGTTTCAGGAAATTCTTCCAATTCATAAGTCCAACAGATCAGCTAGTAGAGATTTATAGAAATTATCCTGAAGCAAAATTTGTGGGATGCTTCGAATCGAATCACCCAGCATTAGTGTTACGAGATCCAGAACTGATCAAACATGTATTAGTGACAGATTTTCTTCACTTTAGCGGGAAAGGAATGAATATGTATCTAAAGGAACCACTTCTGGACAATCTATTCGCAGCTGACGGCGATTTGTGGAAACTATTACGGCAAAAGTTAAGTGTTGGGTTTTCGACAGGAAAAATTAAAGCGATGTATCCAGTACTGGCGCAACAAGCTGACAGACTAGAAAAGATTGTTTATGAGGCATCTCTGAAACGTAAAGAAGTAGATGTGCGGGATTTAATGGCAAGATTCACGACAGATGTAATCACTGCCTGCGGATTCGGCGTAGACGCAAATTCGTTAAACGATGAATCATCAATATTTAGAAAGCTTGGAAAGAGAATATTCAATATTAATTTAAGAGATAATTTGGTGTTCATATCTAAATTTATAGCAACGGATACTTGTAAGAATTTAAAGTTTTTCGCACCTGAGATTGAAAACGCTGTTATTAATATAATGAAAAATATTTTTGAGAGCAGAAATAACAAGCCGATAGGCCGCAAAGATTTTATGGACTTACTTTTGGAGTTACAAAATAAGAAGACCTTAACTGGTGCATCTTTGACGAAGTTGGACGAGAATAATGTGCCAGAGCAATTTGAGAAAGTTATAGATGACAAGCTATTAGCAGCACAAGCATTTATTCTATTCGCGGCTGGATATGAGACTTCAGCAGCCACTATGAGTTTTACGCTAAACCAACTAGCATACAATCCAGAAATACAAATGAAATGTCAAGTCGAAATCGATAAAGTCTTACAAAAACACGGCAGGATGTGTTACGAAGCTGTTGCAGAAATGAAATACCTAGAAATGGCTTTCAGAGAAGGCCTACGAATGTATCCATCAATAGGGTTTCTAATAAGACAGTGCGCAAAGAAGTATACGTTTCCAGGGACAAATTTGAGCATAGATAAAGGTGTTATCGTTTTAATGCCACTGCAAGCAATTCAAAATGACGAGAAGTATTTTGAAAAACCTCATCAGTTCATACCGGATAGATTTGATCCCAAAGATGTAAACAATTTGAATAAGTTTACATATTTACCATTTGGAGCTGGACCGAGGACTTGTATAGGTATGTATGAGTCGTAGTTAGTAGTCCTTTCTTTTTAACGTGACTACCCGTGACCATGACTGCTGAAAAGCAACCGAAACGTCGGGATCAATGTAAAATATAAAATAAAATCAAATAAACCGCGATAGAATCCGTTAAAAGTAGTTTTATTTTAATGTGTGACATTCGCGTAAACTTCCGACAGTATCATATTTTGTGTTGTTTGTTGTAGTTTTCAGTTATTGGAATTCATTATTCAGTGAAATCTGAATCTTCAATTACGGTTTCATTTCATGAGTTTTAAAATGAACTCACTCCTTACATAAGAAATTTAGCTTAACTGGAGGGTTTTTTTTTTAAATTGTGGCAATCGAATCGCCTTGCAGATGGCTTGAGGACTGGTAAATCCAAAAAGTCATCTTTTCTAGAAACCTGGTTTCGTTTGCATGTAAGGAAACCATGTCATCAACTCACCCGCTCGAGACATGAACCTTCTTTGATTCCTTATCGCTCGCGTTAATGTACGACCGGGCTTTATAAATGCTATTTTTCTATTCATAAAAAGGCTGCAAGTTTCTTGCCGGTGTCTTCTCAGGACGGAGCCGCGTTGTGGTCCATTTGATACACATTAATTAGCCTAGTTCTTGTTATTTTTTTTCTTTGATGCAGACTTAATTAATTTCGATTTTGAGTATAAAAATGTTTTATTATTTATTTACAGGTATGCGCTTCGGTATTATTGAGTCAGTGTTAGGCATAGCAACTATACTCAGCAAGCATACAGTAGTGCCATCTGCAAATAGTCGCCGGAACCTCATCACAGACCCTTCCCTAGCAATAGTCCAGAATATAAAAGGAGGAATACCTTTGAAGTTTGTGCCAAGAGAATAAACAAATCGATGGCTTAAAATAAATAGGTCTAGAATTTGTCGAATAGCCATAACTATCAGAGGCAGGTTTATAGTGATATTCAGCCTGAAATTCCTCATAAATAATCCACCACTTCTACAATTTGTCAGCTAAGACTAAACAATGTTTCATTACTCTGTTTTCTTGGCCAAACTTAGAATTAGGGATAGTTTATTATGTGATTGCGGTATTTTCGAAGGGAATTTGTCCTTGATTAAGGTTTAGGGTATTAAAGTAAACATTATATTTTATTGTAACTAACACTACTAACAAGTTGTGGATTTCAATTATCTGAAAATAAATTATTATTCTCTTTATTTAAACGTATTTTCTTATTCATTATATTTTTAAATAATAGTATAAGAGTACACAAAAAAAACATATAACTTCATGATCCCCGAAAAAAAAATACATATTTAAAGTAGGTATTAAAAAACAGAGTCCCACCGACTTCGACTGCAGGGAACAAGCGGCTGGTGATTAGGGCTCCAGAGAAATGAACTTCTGACTATGCGTGCCGTATCGAGGAGCACAGCCTTCTGTATTAGGTCCTTGACCCAACTGTCTAACGCGTGCCTCTTCCGGTGTTGATCGAGGCTCTTGACTCTTAGTCCATTGTCTGATACGACTATCGGTAGGTACAATGATTGCAGAGTCAACATTGATGTGGTGATATCTATAATCACAATCACTGCTCGGCGTTCGGATCGGTATAGCATCATAATGTCAGGCTTGTTGGCCACAACAGTCCTATCAGTGGTGATAGATCGATCCTAGTATAATGTGATAGGATTATTTTTCAAAACTAGCTCAGGAACATACCTACCTATAGTAGGGTACTTCAACTTCCGCAAGTTTTTATTTCAGAGCTAGTCGCTGATGGATAATCCTGGCCACTTAATTATGTCTGTGCAAGTAGGTACTCACCGTTAGCAAGACGGGAACAGAAAATAATATGCCTGATGGTTTCACCGGGTTAGTGACACGCTCGACAGACGTCAATTGTGCCCCTTCATCCCTCAGGATATATTTCCGGTAGTTATTCGTCTTGATAACCGAAAACCAGCCAAGACACGAATGCCAACAGGGCTACCTCGGGCCTGATAGAACCTACTATGTAACTCCTTGCTCAGCCATATCTCCCTTTTTTTTTTTTTTTTTTTTTATCGTGCGGAAATCCCTTCGGATACCCCCCCCCCCCCCGCCGGCAAGCGGGGGCGGTTATGTCGGGCTTGCACCGACTAAAACCGCACGCCGTCTCGGGTCTTCAGACGCCGGGGTGTAAGGTTACCCATAGAGCATATCCCTCGCACCCCGGCTGACCCTGGGCCATCTCACCACTAACAGCATCGCTCATCCTGTCTCCTCTGAAAGCAGAGGAGTACGGAGAGCGATGTGTTCCCGCCACGTTGGGTATTGGCCGACGGTCAATGCCAACCCTATGAAGGGGTGAAGGGGAAGCCATTGACCGCCGCCCAGGGTGTACCGGCCGCTCCGATTCCATTCCCCCCGGACTGCAGCGGGATCGGAATCGGAACGACACTCGAGGAGGTTACCCAACACACACCCCGGTTGTCAGTACCAACTGTTATAGACATGCGCCAATTCTCCTTAGCTAAGGAGAGCCGGATGAGCCCAGAATCAACTTTGACTACATCACGATGAATATCCACGTTTGACTTAAGAAAATAGTTATTATAATTATTCACATTCAGCTAGGTCACGCCTCCCCCAGAGTTTAGGAGATGCGGTAAGATAGCCCCAGCAAGGTTGTTAACTTACAGTCGGCCGGGGCGTTTGGGCGATTGGCAGAGGAACCGCCGGACTATTCAGGTATTATTATATTATTAAAAAAACGAACATAAAGAAGTAGTCTTATATTTTATTCTTATAATTATCAATTAAGTCTTTCAAAGGAAGTTAAGTTATTGTTCTTCAGTCTTGGGCCGCAGTCCCCGTATACTGAGGTCATATACCACCTCCTCGATCTTCTTCACGTCATATTTGAGCACATCGAAGCGCTTGCGCAGGTGATCGTTCTTCAGATTTAGTAACCTGTTGACAAGGGGTGAGTTAGGCAAACCTAATAGGCGTGATGTTTTTTTTACCACTTAAACTAAATGAAGTAGCCCACTTGATGGCCGAGGCCAGCGTCATGCTCACAGCAATGGTACGGATTGCGAGCGCGTCGGTGGCCGCTGCCTCCTTCTGCGAGCAAGTAAAGCTCCAGAAAGAGGCGGTGGCGGGGGTCCGGGAGAGACTCAGGTCTCTCCTAATCTGCAGAGCCCGCGAGCCGCGGAGGCGACTCAGACTTCGGAGGTCGCTCAACGACCCTCGTCCATGAGCGCAGGCCTTGAGGTTGCAAATGGAGCTGCCTGTCACCTAGCAGAAGCAGACCTATGCGAGGGACAACCTTTTTCAGGGGGAGAGACGGGGCCACCATGGTTCCTAAAGCCGAGGGGGCCATCTCGAAATCAGAGATGGCCCTTGGTCAGTTGGGGTGCGAGGAAAATGCCTTACAAGCCACCTTGCACGGCGTGCGGTTTTAGTCGGTTTGATTTCAACATAATCTCCGGATTTTCGCATGGAAAAAAGGGCCCACTTAACGGTAAAGGATTTCATTAAGAAGTGGGCGAGGTCTATATTTGTAATTTTATTTAGGACGAGGGGAAGGCAAATATTTATGATTACGTTTAAGGGGGGAGGGGGGCATTAAATTAAATGGTTTGTGAATGCACTCATTACCCTTACAAATTACTGACAAATAAATGAGACCATAAAAAACCACAGAAATAACTCTTCTTTATTTTGTGAAAGACTTGAGTGAGCCATCTCAAATGTCCGGCCATCTAGTTAATTTTTGCACAAGTATTATTTGGTCAACACTAGAATAACAAGCTAATGTAAAAAATAAATATAGAACTTTTCTTACCTGAAGCCAGCATTTAATTCCATGACGAACTTCGAAATCTGCAGGGGCTTTTCATAATCACCCCGTGTCACTGAGTTGACTGCCAACCGCGCCTAAAAAATACATTAAAGGCGTTCACGTCACCCTTCAACTTCAATCTTTGAACTGAATGGTGGCGTCACCGTCGCTTCAGTGTTGCTACTTTTTACATTACAAAAAGCTTGTTTCTCACCAGTCTCTAAAAAGCATCTATCATATTATTCTACAGAACTACTCATAAAATTTTTGGCCATACATTTAACGAAAGGCCCATCTGACATGCTGTAGTGCCTAGTGGGTGTAAAAAAATATAAATAATTTTATGCTTGGAAAATGAAATATGTCCGTTCGGAGTTTTTTTTTTTTTTATATATTTAGGACACGTCAATTTGACTTCACCTAACCTGATGGTAAGCTGAAGGTAAAGTCTCAGGAAAGAGGGTCACCATTACATAAACGTACCATGTTAACAATGGTGGCACTCAGCTTGACGGCCTCATCAGAAGAGGATTGTCGTCGCAGCACCGCTTGACATCCACCGGTCCCACTAGTGCTACGACCATAATCCCCCTGCCCGGCAATGCTCTTGCTGACCCCTGAACGCAATCAAACCGAAATTGGATTACTATGGAGGGTTTTTCGCAATCGTGCACGGTGGTACCTACCCGGCCGAATTTTGTGACAAATTTGTGTCATCAAATTTCTACCACCAGTAAAGATTATATTGGGTAATTTGTGTAATGAAATCTGATAACACTGATCTGTGGTGTAATTGAATCACATTTGTCAGCGGCAACCGTAGCTCCCATTTCACCATTTTACAGAGAAGCTGGCACAAGTTTCTACGAACATTTTATACACCTACATTTAATGAAATAGCATCGGTTGCTTCATGGTTCATAAATCGACCCTACAATCGAGAGGTCCAGATATACTACTGACGTGATCCCACTAACATAAACAGTTTAGCTTAGGTGGGGGTTAGGGGAATATTACTAATTTTGGTTACTAATATTCTTTTAATTAAAAAATTATTGGTTTTAGTGCCGTCAATGGCATGGTTAAAAATATAGTTACCAGTTCTGAGCACATCTGTAGCAGTCCACTGAGATAGTCTTCAATGTCCAAATGAAAACCAGCCTTCATTTCCAGAGCACTTACTGTAATAAACATATAATGATATATATAATGATATACATATTTAGAAAAACATTTTCCTATTGTTGCCTGCTTGTTTAGTTAAGTTCAATGAGATGATTAATTATGTACAGTACCCAGCTTTTCTAGTTATTGTACCTTAATATTAAAATGTTGGTTCAATGTATGATAGACAGAATGTTTTATAAAATCGAAGCAAGCGTCTCTCTTCTTCCCAACGTACCAAGGTAAAAGCTGGGTACTATAAGCCCTGCTTAACAACCTCCGTCCTCCATGAGCGCAGGCCTGGAGGGTGGCAGGTGAGGCCGCCTGTCACCCCAGCAGAAGCAGGCCGGGACGGTGGGGTCGACTAGCGCCCCTCCCCCAAACCGGGGCAAGATGGGGACACCGTGGTTCCCAAACCCGAGGGGGCCATCTCGAAACCGGAGATGGCCCACGGTCAGTCGGAGTGCGATGGATATGCTCTATGGGCAACCTTACACCCCGGCGTCTGAAGACCCGAGACGGCGTGCGGTTTTAGTCGGTTCAAGCCCGACATAACCGCCCCCGCTGGCCGGCGGGGCGGTATCCGAGGGTATTTCTGCACGAAAAAAAAAGGGTACTATAAGCCCACTTTCATTTAGAGTTCCTCAGGCTCAGATACTTACTGCCTAACACCTCAGCAACAGTCTCATGTGTAGCAAGAATGCCCTTCTCCAGCCAAATGGTGAGGGCAATAAGGAAGCAAAACCGTTGAGTGATACTGCGCCAATGTTCCTGATACCTGTAATGTTTGAAAGTTCTTATGAACCTCTATAATAATAAATTGGCTGCTTTCATAATGAGCCTGACAGGGTTATAGTGTTAGGGTATTCTCATACCCTGTAGATGATTTACAGTGTACTAGACGAACACCAGGCCAACGTCCTGCGACTTAATTTGTTTGAAATAATGAGATACACAATGCACACATATTGGGGCTGTTAGGACTGCGTGGTCAGATAGATTTGTATGATGCCAATACTGACCATGCCAACCAACCCGTTGCAAGTGATTATCTGGTAGCCAAGGATATTGACATATTTTCCTGTACTCTGAGTGGATTCCCTGGTGTGGCACTATTTAAGGTAAATTATAGGAGTTCAAAGCAATTATTACGTAGTTTTTATATTTTTACACTATGGCAATGTGTATTAAAGTTAATAAATAAATACTTGGGACAGCTGTCAACAAAGTAACTAACTCTTACTTGTAATAATCAGTGGCAGGAATAGCTTCCTTCAGTTTCTCATATCCCTCTCTTGCTTTCTCGAAAGATTCCCTTGCCTTCAGACATGCCGGTCCAACTGGATTAAAAAACTTCCTATGTACAGTCCGTCAAATCTAAGAAGTACCGTTTGTAATAAATATTCAACATTATCGGATGTTGATGTTATTTCCATACTTACTGCCGGCTTCATTGTGGTGGATTATTTGAAGAGTTGTGGTCACTTCGCGGGATATTTGACCAATTTCTTTACAAATGTTGCGTATAACCTAAACGATTAGATTGACAAAGTTTACAATATTCTTCAAAATATATGTTACGAAAAACATGATGACAGTATTTCTGTTAAGAGTACCATAATTATTTACAAACATATAGAAAGTAAATAGGAAATGAAATATTAACAAACACAAAGAACACAATCATGTAATTTACCTCACGAATTTCCTGCTCAGCGTCGAGGTTTTTTTGGAAATCAGTAAATATGGTATTAATAAGATGATTCTCACACATTTTAATTGATTTTGATAAAAATCTAATCAGAATCAGGCGGGAAAATATTCAAGAAATAAATCACAGAACACTTAGATCCTGAATAACAATAAATTGAATTGATTGATTGATGATTTTTTTTTTTTTTTTATATTTGCTCCTTTCGGAACAGGCTAAGGTTCTATAACCATGCTGCCTTGTCATCAGTTTATTTTTCTTGTTCATATTCTTTAGTTTTTATAAATTTACCATTTATTAAGTTTTTATTTATATATATATAAATATATTTATTTCTTTCTTTTTTTTTGGGTTCTTATATAATATACGTGTATATTAAATATATATTAATTTTTTTTTTTTTTTTAATTAATAGCTTCAATTTACATGTACAGAGAAACCATACAAAATTTTAATTAAATTTGACCTACTGTAGTAACAATAAATTTATACATAGCTGCGTATGTGGAGCTATTTACAAGAAGAGTCTGAATGTTGCGCGGTACTAATGCAGATTCACCATAAATTTCAATTAGCTCATCCATTAGCACAAGGCGCTGAATGCCAAAGGATGTGCAAACAAAGAATATGTGAGACAAAGTCTGTTCCTCTTGAGAGTTACAATGCTCACAGAGAGGAGATGTTACCATGTTTAGACGAGAGAGATGATAGTTTAGACGACAATGACCAAAACGAAGCCTTAGAATAGTGGAGTAGAATTTCCTGTTGGCATAAAATTTGCTTTTGCAAAACCAGGGTATTGATCCAATAGGAACATTATAAGTAGCATACCATAGGCCTTTATTTTCAATTTGCACAGATCGGTTCCAATATCGCCTCCATATCTGAATGGATCTATTCTTTAATAAGGTGATTATATCTGTACATGGCACTAAGACATTAAGACGACTGCTAGAATCAGGAATAATGATCGAAGAATTTGTAATAGTTCTGGCCAAAAAATCTGCCTTCTCATTACCTAATACACCAACATGTGAAGGAACCCATATGAATAATACTTCAATTTTATGTACAGAACATAAATCAAACCAAAGTTCTTTAATTAGATGAATATAATGATTCGTGTCAGCCTGAAACTGGTTATTCTTAAGATTTTCTAAAACACTCATGCTATCACTAACTACGACCCATTTGTTAGATCCATTATTTCTATGTTTAATGTGCTTCAAAGCAGCTAGAATAGCCACAGCCTCAGCTGTGAATATACTTGATTTTGTATTTATTTTATAACCAGTACCTGTATTTAGGTGACCATCAAAAATAGCGAAAGAGACAGCAGAATCAGTTTTGGACCCGTCTGTATACACGAATCTATAACCACTAAACTCTGAAAGTGTACTATATACATCTTCTTTGGAAGATAGTTTCTGATCAATAATGATGTTCATTGCAGGAAATTTACTATCAAATTCTCCCTGATAACAGGGGAGAATGGATGACCTATAAATTTGCAAAGATTCAAGATATTGTACATATTGCGAAAATCCCAACAGTATGTATGGGGAATTAGAAGAGGGTGATAAAGAGGAATGTTTTAAGTTTACAAATAAATGATTGTTATTTTTGCTGTAAAGTTTCAAAATAAATCTTTCTTTTAAATATGAAAATCTTATATTTAGTGAAGGTAGTTTACACTCAACTTGCATTACATTAATAGGAGTACTTTTGAAGGCTCCAGTAATAAGTCGTAAGCATTTGTTTTGTATTTTATCCAATCTATCTACTATTTTGGTATCTTTTGCAAAGCATAAAAAGCCATATTCGAAGTGACTGCGAATTAGAGATTTATATAAAAGCAGTAATATTTTGGGATCAGCTCCCCATGATGTACTACACAGTGTTTTTAAAATATTGAAAGCTTTATTAGCTCTTGTTGAAATCAGTTCGCTATATTTTTTCCAAGAAACATTATTAGTAAATGTTACTCCTAAAAACTTAACTTCACGAGAGACAGGAATAGGTACTTCATTATAATGCACAGAGGGAATAGAGAGGCTCGAATTACCAAAAACTACCAAGTTTGATTTTAAAGCATTTACTTCAAGATTCAGGTAAGAGAAATACCTGTGTAAACCTTCCAAAGATTTATTGAGAGTATTTGTAACACTAATTAAATTATTTCCAGATGCGTATATGACTAAATCATCAGCAAACTGAAGATTTTTGACTTCTGAACCAAGAATCATATTCAAGCGACGTATGTATAAAATGAAAAATAAAGGTGAAAGGATTCCACCTTGACAAGTACCAACAGAAGCAAATCTTGGACCATATAAAGATGACAGTTATATTTGACATAAACTTCACGTTCAGTTATGAAATTACGAACCCAGTTAGCTAGTTTATTTGGTATTCCAACAGAAAGCAATTCTGAGTAAAGGATATCTTTATTAACACTATTAAAGGCACCAGAAACATCAAAGAATACAGACATTAAGAATTTATTATTATTTAGACTATTTTGAATATCAAGCTGTAATTGACAGATACTTTCACGTGCCGACGTTCCCCTTCGGAATCCAAATTGATTTGCAGGTAAAATGTTATTTTTTTCTAAATAAAATTCTAACCTTTGTTTTAATAGTTGTTCAAAAACTTTACCAACACAAGACGTAAGAGCAATGGGACGATAGGAATTTGGATCTGTTCTTGACTTATCGGGTTTCAAAATAGGAACCAAACAATCTGATTTCCATGAATTAGGTATGTCATTATTCAACCATAAACTGTTTAATATCTGTAGGAGGATATGAAGTCCTTTTTCACTGAGTTTTTTCAACATAATGTATGGAACGCCATCCAGACCAAAAGCACTGTCCTTTCTAGAGTATAAAGCAGAAATCAACTCCTGTATGCTAAATTTATTGGTTATAAAATTATTTGTAGAATTATCACTATCAGCAAAATTAATATTATTATTTACATAGTCTGGAGTATATTTTTTTAGGAAATCATGTACCCAACTATCATCACTATTGTTACAAGAATATGTTCTATTAAATCTTCGCATATAATTCCAGATACGTGAAAGTGGAGTACATCGATTGAAGGAATTACACAATTCAACCCAACTTTTTGATCTCTCTATTTTCAGTGTAAGTTTTTTTAAAGCTTGTAATCTTTTGAACTCTATATAAGTCTCATCTGAGGGGTTGTTTTTAAATTTAAGATAAGCAGATTTGGAATTTTGAACTACTTCTGTACATTTTTTATTCCACCATGGAAGAGGGGGTCTCTTCTTAAACTGACTAAAACTATTTGAAGGAGAATTTGTAGGGGACTGAGATGTAGAATATGGAAGAGATTTATCAACTGCAGAATGTAAAACTTTCAAAAACCTAGTATATGCATCCAATGGAGTAGAGTCATATGGCTGAAAATTTGTTAAGTCTAAATCTACATATTGTGTGTACATTTTCCAATCTACCATTTTAAAGTTAGGGTAAATGGGCAGTTGCATGTTACAATTATTGTTTTTAAATGAACCACTATTTACATTATTTTCAATATTTATAATTACAGGAAGGTGATAGCCTCTAAGAGGATCTTTACATACGGACCAGTTAGAAGAAAAAGCCAAAGTAGGAGTAACTAAAGTCAAGTCTAATGCATTTGGTCGCCAAGTCAGCGAACCCACTGTTGTCACTTCACCAGTATTTAAAAGAACAAGATTATTATTATCAACTATTTCCAAGATATCTCGACCTCTAGGATTATCTGAATTACATCCCCAGGATGTGTGATGAGCATTAAAATCACCTGCAAAAATCATTGGTTCAGGAACAGATTTTATTATTGATTCAAATTTATGTTTATTAAAAGAAGGAGTACAATTTGTTGGACAATAAAAACTAACTATACTTATTTCTTTATTATTTATAGTAACTCTTACACAAATGTTTTGTAAGGAGTTATCAAAATATGTATTTATTTTTCTATAATTGATACTATTCTGAATTAAAATAGCTACGCCATTATGCTTATTGCCAAGATCATTTCTTTCAATATTATATCCCCTTATGTTAAAAACTTTAAGAGGAGTTAGCCATGTTTCGGATATTATTGCTATGTGTATATTATGATCGTAAAGAAATTTAGTAAATACAATCCTGTTACTTATAATGCTTTGGGCATTCCACTGCATAATGTTAAGATCCATTATGAGGAGAAAAGGAGCTATTCAGAAGTGTTTGTTGTAAGGTTTCTTTAATGGATGCAGAGTTTATAGGAGTATCTTTTTGGTTAAGTACAATTTTAGTTATAGTTTTTGTTAAAATATTCATGAAAAATTCGGATTTAGTAAGATTTTTTATTTGAGATTCAATATAGGACATAGTCAATTGTGGAAAAGAATTTTCATTAAATAAATCAGAATATTGAATAGATTTTGACTTTATTTTACTTTCTTCAATTTTGGCTTTCTTAATGGGACAAGTATTGGATATGGCAACATGATTGCCACCACAATTAATACATTTGGCATTCTCAGGGTTTTCTTGGCATTGTCTAAAGTTATGCTTTAAAGTGCAAATTGAACAAACTTCAACATTTCTACAAAATTTCGCAATATGACCAAATTTCAAACAATGCAAACATTGTTTTACTGGAGGAACATATACGCTTACCTGGTATCTCCATGAATCGAGGTATACATACTGTGGGAGTTCAGTGGAGGCAAAGGTGACGGCGACGGTTTGGGTGGGCTGGTACGAAACCGTACCACCCTCGCTTCGCACACGACGCATGAAGCGTCTTACCTGAATTACATTCCTAGAACTGCCGATCAACGAAAAAATTCTTTTATTCGATATGTCAGTAGGGACTGAAGTAAGTACGCCAGTGACCTCGGTATCAGCTGCTGGAATAGTTGCTTTTAAGCTTAATTCATCTAACATTTTTTTATTTTGTAGAAACACATTTGCATTATTGGACAAGTCAAATGTGATTCCTATTTTATATTTGTTAATTGATTTTAGATGAAGAATGCCTGTAACACAATATTTTCGAATGGCATGCGAAATAGCAAGCCTGTCTTTATCAGTGAAGAACTTTTGATCATCTTGATGGGCAAGAAATACGATGTATTCTTGTTTTTTGATATTTTCCGGGTACTTTCTTGAGTACCCTGGTACCTTATACACCCGATAAGTGTTTTCTCCACTGTCGGAATCCGAGGAATCCGAGCCTGGTAGTAGGCGGTCATCAGGGGCATCAGCTTTTTTCCTTTTTTTGGGGCCCATTTTCACAGCGAATAGGTACTTATAACACTAATATGCTAAAAATAATAATTTTAAACAATATTGACGCCTTTTACTGTTCAAGGTTCCCGCGCTTTTTTTCTTGATTGATGATATTGAATGATGTATGTTTGTGTTTTGTTTTTTTTTGTTATTTATTTAACGGCCATGGGTACAGGTCCTTACAGCCGCAATGTCAAAATTATTGTTAATAACCGACTTCAAAAGTAGGTTCACTGTTTGACCTGTATGTATGTTTGTTCTGCATATTTCAGCGATTTGCTCACGTTTTGTTGAACCGATTTTGATGCGGTTTTCAGAAAAGTATTTTTTACATTCTGGAGAAGGTTTTAGTAAGTATACTTAACTGACATAAGTCGGTTCTATTTTTTCATAATTTATATAATCATCATAATTTGCCAATAGTTATTACTAGAATCAAACAATTGAATTTAAAATCAAATTTTGTGTTGGATTAACAAAAACTTCTTTGATTTCTACTTCAAAAGTAAGCAGATAAGTCGTTAAAAATAAGATAGAGTTATGAGAGTAAGAAGACTAAAATAGTTGTCGTTAATTCATTTTTGTCGCTAAAACTTAAACGAAAGTCACTTTTAGCGAGTATACTCCCACAGAGTACTTTAATATTATACCATATTTACTGTTCATTTCATTTGATTTCATTTATTAAACTTTTGACATTTCAATTGTTCCTCGAATATTTGTATACCAATGCGTTCCGTATTCGATTTCAATTAACAATCGATTTGATTTGTTAAGAAGCTCGAATCGATTGTTGTTGCTCGTAAGTTGCTCGAAATTTTATGTTTTTTTCCTAAAAGTTTTTTTTGTATGCCAGGTCTTTAATTGACTATAATAATGATTAACGATTAAAATATATTATTATATATTATTGAAGTAGGTACCTATTTTAATTGTTTTATATAAAATAGTACACAACATTTTGATATTTTATTAAATACAAAAATCCATAACTACAAACGCAACACTTCAATGCAAATAAGTGTGAACGATTATTTGCTATTCGTTAATTTGCAGCGATTTCATTCCATCCTGCACTAGATGCAGTAGTGTGGAGCTGTTTGCATTGCATGAGTGAATTATTATAAATATTAAATCAACCGAGACATTTAGAGCATTTTAAATTTCTTTATGGGTTATTTTATAAATTAGGTACATATGATTAGAATGTTTATGTTTCTTTTGCGGCGTACTTCAGAGTTTACTTTTACGAATAGTGCAACAGTTACGTTCTCAAGCCACTGTCAAAAGAACCGAGTATAAGACTTAGCGTCTTATACTCGGTCCGACCATTTATTTATCTTTTGACAGTGGCTTGAGAACGTAAACCTAATTGACCACACTGGTTGCTAGATTTAGTTTCTTGATTTCTCCATATTTTATATTTTGACGTGACAACGTCTTATAATTCGATGGAGCCGGCTGCACGCACGAAAAAATGAGGCGTTCCACTTAAGGCTTGAAGTGCAAGCGAGAGCGCGGAACGAGCGACATAGAGGCACAATCGGCCTCCGCGTTCGGCAGCGTTCGACATCTGTCTCTCTCCTACTTGAGTGAGCGATGAGTCCGCGTGGACAGCTCCTATACAATAATACATTTACATGTTCTCGTCAAATATGAAGTGCAGTGAATTCTTATAACCGATCTTAGTGGTTAAACAAATAAAATTAAAATTTTCTTTTGAAAAATGCAACCATTCCATCAGTATTTTCTTATGAAGTTGTCACGTTCAACTATCGTCAGTAAACCGACTTTACAGACAACCGATTTTTTTATTTAACATCCATTGTGAATTAAGGAACTCCATTTCTCAATACTCAAAGGAAATACCTAACACATGAACGTAATTTTTGTGAAATATCTCAAAGATTATATCGACGGTGGAAGGGTAAAACTTATAAAGGGCCATTTCGGCCAGGGATGCTTGGTTGGGGACCTCCACGCGGTGCACCCTGGGCAACAGAGACAGCAGCGCCTCTCTCCTAGGGCGGGAGAGACGCTGCCGCCTACGGCCAACTCCGACCGAGGCGAGGACGGCCCTGTTGAGGGCTGTTCGGAAGCTTTCCACGTGTCCCTCTGATTAGCAGATGGCACAGTGGAGAGCAAGTAAGGGGGCCATCTCGAAACCTGAGATGGCCCAGGGTCAGCCTGGGTGCGAGGGATATGCTCTATGGGTAACCTTACACCCCGGTATTAAGACCCGAGACGACGTGCGGTTTTAGTCGATTCAAGCCTGACATAACCGCCCCCGCTGCCCAGCGGGGGGGTATCCGAAGGGATTTCCACACGAAAAAAAAGGGCCATTTCGGCCAATATGATTTTTACGTATCGTTGGATGGGATTTTTTTTCTGTGTCGACTGGTACAACTTTCATAGCGATCGAGCATATTTTTGGCGTTTTAGAAGTTTATCTCAAGGAGTAGTGTAGTCGCTGCTTCCGACCTATGTTCTTCTGAAGCCGCTCTTCGTGAAGGACTGGCTCATTTTTTGGGCTACTCACTTTTTCTTTGATTAGCAGAGGGATACAGTGGAAAGATAGGGACTCTTTAGTTAGTAAGCGGGTGGGTTCGCTGTCTTAGAATAATTTTACAGTGTTGGGCATATACTAGGACCAAACCGCTTTTCTGAAAGATAATCAGGGATATAGTATTAAGACACTAGCCAACAACTTTGCAGATAATTTTAACAATACAGTCAAAAAAATAATTCCTAACTGTAGTCGAAAATTACTAGATTCAGTAAGCAACAGGAAACCTTTGAACTCTTCAATACTATTCCAACAAGCTACTGCAGGAAACATTCAAAACGTTATTAAAGACCTGAATCCCAATAAAGCCCCTGGTGACGACGCCATTAAAATTTCAGACGTTAAAATAATTGTAGGGTTAGCTTCCCTACAGTGAATTGTTGTTAAGTTAAAATTGTTAAAATGTTTGCAATGCAATGTTTGTTAAAATTATTGCTTGTTTGAAATGAGTAGACATGTTATGTACGAATGTTTAATTGCTACTAAAATATGATGTATTTATTGTACAAAAGTAGGTCATACGTAACGCGAGGTCAATGTACAGCGTAGCTTGTACATACTGCCCCCTCACAAAGTAAACAGTATAAAAAGAAATGTTAAATAATGTAAAAGTATAAAAAATATTGAAAATTGTGTAAAATATTAAAAGCAATACTTAAGTAGAAAGCCTTAAAAATAAATGAATTTAATTATTGTACATGTTTAATATTTCGCTACGCGCAATAGGCGATGTTGTTTTATCGAGTGCAGGTGTACTTGGCTGCAGGTGTACTGGCATCGTTATATTATTACTGTCGGGCAAGTTGCGTACAGTATTCTCTGTAATGCTCGCTGTGGATCTTCTCCTCGGGATTGGTACCGGAGGTGCCTCTTGCGGTGGTGGATTCGTACACCTTTTACGAAATCTGTGGTATGCGTATATTCCCGCTATAAATGCTGCTATTCCTACCAACAGATAGAGTACCACGTATTGATGTATGTCGTGATACGTGACTCGTTCCGAGAGGAAGTCTTCTGCTGTAGAGGCTTTCATCTGTTCAACTTGTTTTCCGAGCTTCTTTAGTAAAGTTTCCTGCTCTACCTCAAAACTCTCGCTTTCGGTATCGGGCTCAGTCGTTAAAATTGGCATAGAGAGATTGATCATGGTGTTAATTGGCGGAATATCTACGGGGACTGCGTCGATTTGAGCTTGCAAAACTGTGGTTCGTTGTTTATGTGTAAAGAGTGTAAATGTCTCACCCTTAATGACGCAATCATCGTACAGTGTCATAACTCCCGCCTTTCGTAGTAACAACGTCGATACTTGATGTCCACAAATAATATGTACTTTGCATTGCTTACAGCAAAAGTACAAATAACTGTTCGTATTACTTAACTCCGACCAAGTATCTTGACAGGGCTCACGTTTTGTTTCGCACTTGGTTTGTTCCTTATTCTTCACACAGAGATTATCATCTGACGTCATACGGTAGATTGGTGTTTTTGAGGGACACAATAAGCTAGTACTCTCGTGTGGTAGACATTTTTGCAGTTCGAGTGTAGTTATAGAGAGGTATGAGTCCTTTGCAATATTAATCGCTATAAATTCCGAAATAGGTAGTAGGGTGACCATGTCCATATCGTACTCTTTCAGGACAGGTAATACTTTATATATTTCATAGGTATCTCTGCTAATAAGTGGAGCTTTTATCTCACTTATGAGATAATTTTCCGTCATTTTCGCCTTTATCTGTAGAAGATGATATAGGTGATAATAATCTTGCTGAACGTTGTTAATAGGTAACATCAAATCTTGTGAAAGTTGCCCGGAAATCTTATTCAACTCCTCCCGCATCTGTTCAGGGGTGATGAGGTGTAAGTTCATCTTCCCGTTATAGATATTTGTTATGGTGTCCAACAGTGTTTCTTGTATGTTCCGTAGATGTTCCATCAGACTATTTGCAGAAATAGCCGACAATGCAAACCCAATAGATATCTCTTGAGCATTCATTTCCTTCTGTAGTCTATTGGTAGTCATCTCCAGGTTAAGTAGATGCTGATTGAAAAGCTTGTATTGTTTCGAGACTGTTTCTTCTGATCTTTTCAAAAAATTGTACTTAGCTTCTATCATAGACGTCTGGTTTCTTGCAAGTAGAGCCAAATGTTTCTCATTTTGTTTTATTAGGGAAATGTCCCGTTCATATTTTTCGGCGAATTGGTCATCTAGTATTCCGAACAATGAATGAGCGATATTACCGACCCCATTGATCAGGCCGCGCTTAGGTCTCATATTTCCGTGCTGATTAAGTAGTATACAATTGTAGTGCAGGAGTTCGGCGTAAGCGTGATGTAATTGTAATGAAATTATATCACACTGTGATTGTTGTTTTATTTTAGAACATATGTTTTCCAGATGATTGTTAAATTTTCCAAACGCTGTAATGCCATTCCAGTAGGGCTTAACGTCGTAATATACAATGATCTTCCAGTCGTCGCGTATTAACTGCATATTAGTCACTCTATCAAAGTACAAACTTTGTTCTTTATTCACTGTGTTTGTTATGTTAGTCGAGGAGGTGTAATTTATATAGTATAATAATGTCATAACTAGACCAATAAAATTGACTTTTCTGTTTTTTGTTGTAGAGCTACGCTGCCTTGTTTGTTTGTTTGTGTTGTCAATTGTCGATAACTCAGTCCTTGTCTCATTTATTGGTTTTTGTTGTTCGAGAAGTTGTTCACTGTTTATAGGCAAAATAGACAGTTTAATCACGGGTCTTTTTATATAGCCATTTTTTGTTTTAAGGCTGACCACGCGAACATATCCGTCTTCTCCGGGATGAAGGGCTATTATTCTGCCTAGCAACCATTTCCCTGGGGGTAAATGTTCATCATGAATCACCACCATGTCGCCAATGTTTACGTTTTGCCTAGGCTCTTGCCACTTAGACCTGACTTGTAATTGACACAAGTATTCTACTTTCCATTTCTTCCAGATTTCTTGAAAAATCTTTCTAGTTAGATCCCATCTTGTTCTGGCGGCCTCTTTAGTTTCTATGACTGTTAATCCAGACCTTCCAGTAAGAAAATGGGCCGGTGTCAAACAGTCCAAGTCTTCTATATTTTCACTCAAAGGCCACAAAGGTCTTGAGTTCAAACAGGCCTCCAATTTTGTTAGTAGAGTAGTGAATTCTTCAAAGGTTAATTTTTGTTCCCCTACTACTCGTTTTAAGTGGTGTTTCAGGCTTCTCACAGCGCGTTCCCACAACCCCCCCGCAGATGGCCAAGCGGGAGCGTTAAAGTGCCACTGTATTTTCATGTCGGCGATACTTGTTTGTGTTTGTTCATGTTTGAAATTAAAAACCATTCCTTCTTGTGTTTGTTGTCCGTCTTCCATGTTTAAGAGGCTCGGATCGTTACATAACCATTTTCTAAGGTTAAACCCGCCTTTTTTTGTAGTTGTTTGAGGTCCGAAATTAATTGCTTGCCTTCTAGAGCTCCAAATGATCCATGGCAGAGGTCATCCATATAAAAGGATTGTTCTAACACCTTTGCAGCGCCTGGGTATTGTGTGCGCTCGTCCACAGCCAACCTCCTTAGAGTCATCATAGCGAGGAAAGGCGCCGCCTTCGTACCATATGTTACTGTTGCTAGTTGGTATGTATTTATCGGCTGTTCAAGTGTATCTCGCCACACAATTTTTTGTAAATGTTGATCACAGAGGGCCACTAAAATTTGACGGTAAATTTTTTCGATGTCCGCTGTATCTGCATATTTGTACTGTCTCCATTTGATAAGTAAAGTTTGCAAATCTTGTTGTAGACTCGGGCCCTTATACATAAGATCGTTTAAACTATACCCTGTAGATGTTTTAGCTGATGCATTAAACACCACTCTATATTTTGTTGTTGCTGATTCAGCGCGTTGTATACCGTGGTGCGGTAAATAGCATTCCGGTGTTGTTATATTTATACTTTGAAACATGTGTTGGAGGTCAATGTACTCGTTCATAAATTCTTTATACGATTCTGATAAAAAAAAATGTTTTTAGAATTTTCTCTCTAAGGTTTTAAATTGTGCAATTGCCATCGGTTTTGAGAATCCCAGTTTTGAGCCCACGTCCTTTTTCATAGGTAGTCTGACCTCATACTGCCCGTTTTGTAAGCGCCGTGTGGTGTTATTGTATAGATCAATGCAGGTTTGATCTTCCGATGATAATTTGGGCTCATCACTAATATCCTCGGTCTCCCAGAATTGTTTCATGTCATCTATGTTGTTCAATATAACGTTGCATTGAAACGTTTTCACGTGCCCGCATAGTAACCAGCCTAAGTGGCTTTGTTGGGTGATAGGTTGATCGATGTTAATTCCTTTTATTATTCCTTGTAGCACAATTCGTGAGTAAATATCTGCCCCGAGTAATATATCTACTGGGCGACTATTATAAAATTCGGGGTCCGCTAGATAGATGTTTTGTATATGAGACCATGATGGCTTCGAAAAAGTTTTGTTCGGCAGATTCTTGATAAGATTGTTCATAATTATTGTTGATGTTTCGAATTTGAAGTCATTGTAAATAGAGCTGCATGAAATTGTTATTATACCCTTACAGTTACTTTCTTTCTGCCCCACTCCAAAAACAACTCCTTGACATTTTTGACGTTTGAGGCCTAAAAGTTGCGCTGATCGCTCGGTTATCAAAGATACTTGAGATCCCTGATCTATTAAAGCGCGCATCTTGTATTGTACCCCATCTGCCGCCTCCACGTTGATTATGGCGGTTGCTAACAGTATTTCTGAGGAGCTATCCTCCTGCGATACATGGGAAGAGTTTGTTGTTTGTTGGTTCTCGTTTTTCAGATATGCCTCGTGTAACAAAGTATTATGTTTTTCTTGACAATTACGACATCGTTTCATTGACGTGCATTTACTTCCATTATGACTAAATAGGCAGTTAGTGCACAGTTGCAGTTTCTTGACCGTATTTAACTTCTTGTCGTTAGTCATTTCTAGAAATCTTGCGCAATGATAGAGGCCATGTTCATTGTTGCAAAGTGGACATTGAAATGCTGACACATGAAATGCCTTTGCGAACTTCTTGTTGCTATCCGAATAATTATTGTTAAATTGTTTTTTCATGTGTGAAAAGTTTAGATTTGGAGATTTGTTTTTCAGCGGGTTATCTTGTCGTCGGCGGGACGCCTCTAGTGCTGTGAATTTCCCTTCCAGATATTGTAGAAATTCTTTTAAGACCGGAAGCTCACGAGAATTTTGCAGTGACTCAATGTAATCAGAATTAGTTTCGGAGTCTAATTTTTGTGACAATAAGTATACCAAAATTGTATCACGATCCACTCCTATGTTGTCAATTGCATGTAAACACTCCCAGGAGACATCGTGGAGTCTTTTGATTTGTGCCGCTGACTGTTGTTGTATGTTTGGAAGGCCAAATAGAGTGTCGAGGAGTGCGGTTGCTATGCGTCGTTTATTGTTGTAGCGGTGATTAAGTATTTCCCAACAAATTTCATAGTTTTCTGAACTAATGCGTAAATGTTGTATTAATTTTTCAGCTTCTCCATGCACTTTACTTTTTAAAAATTGCATCTATTGTGCGTGCGATAAAGATGGATTATTGTGTATCGCTTCTAGGAAAAGGTCTCTAAATGAAATCCATTGATTATAAGTGCCGTTAAACACTGGTATATCCAATTTTGGTGTTGTTTTTTCGCGATATGCACCCGACCACATTTTTGTATTTAAGGCCTTTTTTAAATCTATGTATTGAACCTCAAATCTCGCATATCTATCTTCATATGTCGCAATCAGCTCTCCGTTGAGTTCACTTTCTATCTCCCAGTGCAAGTTATCAATTGCTGACCAACGCGCCTGTAATGTTTGTAATCCGTCTTGAAATTCCCACTTTTCAGAGATAAATTCAACTTGCGTGTTAGCTACTGCTCTTATAAAGGCTTTAAAGTTTGCCGATTGCTTGCGTAACATGCTGCATCTTTTTTCGGGATGTTCAGTTGTTGTTGTTGGCAGGGCGGTTGATCCCCGTTGTTAGAACCTTGAATCTGCTGCGGTTCATCTTCTCCGTCACTCGCCTGGCTAGCTTTTCCTAGTTCTGACGAACTTGGAGCTCCATCTTGTGTTTTTGTTGACTTCCGTTCACTTAACGATGGTCCTTGCGACGAAAGTTGTAGATGTTGATGAAGAATGAGCTGCTTGACTTCTTTATATAACTCGTACGTTATATTGAATAAGTCACTTGTAAAATAAGGATGACTCCTAGCTTCTTCTGTAGAGAGACGGTCGTGGTTGTACTGGAAATCGCCCCAGCGCTGTTCTAACATCTGCATCCGTCTCTTAAAATAATCTGGGTTTTTTCTATCCCAGCCATCTTTCTTGATATTGATGCCTATCTTCTTTATATTCTCGTAGAGTTCTTGTTGATTTTCGAAAATAACCGTAGTTGACATCTTTTGTTGTTTTGTTATTATCCTTCAATACACTTAGGTAGATATATTGGGATCCAACGCGGGTTGTTCTCCACGCTGCTGGTACTTCGTATGTAACGTGACTCTTCTACGACTTTCTTAGCTGAATTCTGGTGAGACCCGCTTGTGGGAGGCCAGGCCAACTTCGAATATCGCAAAAGAATACGCACTACACACACTAGTAAACTCGAAGGACCATATATGTAGGGTTAGCTTCCCTACAGTGAATTGTTGTTAAGTTAAAATTGTTAAAATGTTTGTTATTGCTTGTTTGAAATGAGTAGACGTATGTTATGTACGAATGTTTAATTGCTACTAAAATATGATGTATTTATTGTACAAAAGTAGGTCATACGTAACGCGAGGTCAATGTACAGCGTAGCTTGTACAATAATAAAAAAATAAATATCAATAGCTATAGCAAATCTCATCAATACTAGTGTTAGATCAGGAATCTATCCGGACGCATTGAAAAGAGGCTGTGTGAGACCTGTTTTTAAAAAAGGGAAGCGCAATGACGTTGACAACTATAGACCGATAACTCTTCTATCTACAGTAGATAAAATCGTTGAAAAGTATGCATAAGTTTTACAGCAAACATAAAATTCTATATCCCAATCAATTTGGTTTTCAACGTGGTAAAGGTACAACAGAACTTATGTCAAATTTTACGGACGAAGTTAATGCCCATCTAAACGACAAAAGACTCGTATTGGCCCTATTTATCGACTTCTCACGTGCGTTTGATACCCTACATCACAGGCAGCTTGTAAATAAGCTTGATACGTGCGGTATACGGGGCCCCCTACTTGGCTGGTGCAAAACTTACCTAAACAACCAACTTTCCTAGTCAAAATCAATGACACACGTAGCAAAACGGTAACCACTACTGAGGGAACGGCACAGGGATCGGTAATGGCCCATTGCATTTTTTGACATACGTCAATGATATGAGTAACCACCTAGAATACTCCAAATGCTACCAATTTGCTGATGATACGTGCCTAATTGTCGCCGATAGAGACCCAAATGAGGTCTGCAAGCTACTGCAAGCAGACTTCAATGTGTTAAATAGGTGGTGTCATGACAACGGTCTAGTACTCAATGTAAACAAGACCAAACTCATGCACATTAAGTCACCCTACCTTAAGCACCCGCTAACCAATACAATAACGGTACATAACCACATATGCCTTCACCGTGGTTTAGCCAACGTCTCTTCCTGCTGGTGCCCGGTTATCCAACTTACTGACTCTGATACATACTTGGGTCTCAAAATTGACACCAATTTAAACTGGACACATCATATAGAACACGTTTGTAACAAATTGAGACAGTTCCTGGCCAATATTACTATGTTGAGAGACCGTATACCATATAAGGTAAGGATAATGTTGTACAATTCATTAGCTGAATCCCATGTCCAGTACTGCCTCAGTAGCTATGGTCGCACCTATAAAACATACCTGAAGAGAGTTTACAACTTACAGTTACGAATATTGAAGAAATTAGTATCACCGAAAACCAAACTACAGTACGAAAACGATGAATTAGGCCTTTTTAAACACTGTAATACATTACCCGTCCAGCTCTAATTTAAATTAAATTTAATAAAAGAACAATTTTTTAATCCATGTTTACTCACCAAAGTGGAGCACTCTGTGTATACGAGAAGTATTGCACAAAACAAGTTTTGTACTATGCGCGCTGATAATACATTCAGTGAAAGAACTACTCGATACTTGGTGCCTCGCTTAGTGAATGAACTACCCTCAGATTTACGAAATGATATGACCGAAAAAAGTATTAAATCAGTATTTAAAAAATTCCTTATAGACAATATTGACATCTTAGAAAAATAGGTACTATTAAATTATTTAATGTTTCTAAGGGTCGGGTTCGGGGGGTTCTGAATGTGTATTGCCTATTTAGTTTGACTTATATTCGATACCTACCTACGATTTCGATTCCTGTGTTATTATGGGTGTCTATGTATGTGAAATCGTTTGTGTATAATATATACATAAATACCTACCTCGACTAAAATTAGTTGTTATCGAGTTGTTCTGTCAACTAATAAACCCTGTAATGTTTGGTTTTTGTTGTTAGCATAAGGACAAACCGCTGTGGTTTAATTTGTGCTATTCTGTACAATTTGTAATGTATTTTAAAACACGTTAATAAAAAAATAAAAATCATCCAAAAATCTATCCCATTTTTTTTTGTTCTATACAGTCAGTCAAGTATACATAGAAGTCATTGCTTTGTACTCTGTCCAACCAATTAACTTTTGACAATGACTTTAAAACGGAACTATTGCATTACTCGTAAATATAAACTTAGAAATGCGCGGTTAAAAAAAAAACTGCCTAATCATATGTTTCTATCCTATTTACAACCCATTCTTAACACTAAAATGCTTTCAATTTCTCGGTTGAGTGAAAATATACGATAATTCACTCGCGCAACAAAAACAGTTACATTTTACCGCATTTAGTGCTGGGACCGAATGTATTTACTGCGAATTATTAAATTACAAGTAATCGATTCCACTTATTTGCATTTACGTCGACTATTATAGCCTTGCGTTTGTAGTTATGGATTATTGTATCTACTTTAAATGAAAAACATCAAAATGTTGAAGTTGTGTTGTGTACCTAGGACTTAAAACTTGTCACTATATTATTATATAAGGTGTCACAAAATTAGGTCTCTGAATTTGGTGAGATGACTTAGTATCGACAAAATATGTATTTGAAACAAAAAAAAAATATCAGGTAAAATAAAAAAAATGAAAAAAAAACACCACCAGCGACCAGCGTCACGTGACGCGACGAGCATACGTGACGCTGGTCGCGATTTAGGTATTTCCCTCACATCCGCTTGGAGAATACTGCGAGGAGGACTGCACGCCTACCACTTTCTGCGGGTGCAAGAGCTCCTTACCACAGATTAAGATCCGCGGTTAAGATTTTGTAGGTGGTTAGTGGAAGATCCTACCAGAAAAAAATTGTGCACAGACGAGTCCACTTTTACAAGAGTGGGCTTGTTTTATATTCACAATGCACACTGATGTTGTTTATTTTTATTTTTTTTATTTGATTTTTTTTGTTGTTTCAAATACATATTTTGTCGATACCAAGTCATCTCACCAAATTCAGAGACCTAATTTTGTGACACCTTATTTTACTTGAATATTATTTTACTACAATCGTTAATTATTAATTTAGTCAATTAAACACCTGGCATACTAACAAGATCTTAAAAAAATAACCAACCAAAAATAAAATAAAATATTAATGTGTAAAATAGATTGCAACTTCTTCAGACATAAAATCGATTGTAGTTTGAAATCGAATAGGTTACGCACTAAGAAAGAGATAAGTTGACTTATAGACATTAGACATAACTATTTGACGAAAAAGTGAGCTGCCAAAAGTTAAATAAATTGTTGGACAGAGTATAGTACTTTTATTTCGACCAAATCTTTGTAACAACAAAGAAAAAAAAACTTAAATAACTTCAATTTTATTCAAATAAAGCATAATGTTGTTGCCTAACTTAGCCAGGTGGCCAGTGCATCTGGCGCCCGCCTAGAATATGCACATGTAAGTGATAAACACTCTGGGCTCCATCCTTGCCATCATTGATCACCAAACGAAATCCTGACTTGTCCAAGCCTTCTTGTATGGCAACCTTTTTGGCTGTAATCATGAGGTGACCTAGAAATAAAAAATTAAATAGTTTTTGTATTTATTTTCTCTAGCTAACTTATATTGCATAGTGATCTGAGCTTGCAAACCTTCAATTGCAAGTCACAACAATTCATGAGTTGAGAACTATGGTAGTAACTGTTGTGAGGATGTTAATTTGCATGGAATAGACTAATGTGTTATGTATGTTAGCCACAAAAAGTAAAGTTATTTATAAATTATTGCATTATATTGTCAAGAACACCATAATTACCTGTTAGCAAACATATGGTTCACTTGATTGTGATCAGTATACAAAAAGCTGCAATGAGCATCACATTAAACTACTCTTAGAAAGAAAAACCCTTTAGTAAAGGAATATGTCTTTTAAAGTTGAAGTTATAGGTGACTTGTGATTTGGGTTTTTTCTTACCATATGTTATATTTATTAATATTTTAAATCTATTGATATGGCAGGCTTGAATGAAAGTTTCAATGACTGTAGAGGGTGCTTGTGAAGTGTGTAAGGATAGAAGCAGATGATGGGCTGTTGTTCTTGCCTATCCGGGAAGGACAATGTTGTGAGTATATATGTATTTTTTCTCTCTTTATTTAACAGGCTTTGTTGCTAAAGTTGTGTATGTGTGTTGAAGTACTTATTTTTTCTCATTTATTATTAAAAAAAACATTTAATTGTTGCTTTTTATTCATAGGGAGTTTAGAATATTTAAAAACAACAAAAAATTGTGTTCCATGGAATATATGCTTTGATTGCTACTCCTTAAGACACATAACATTGCTGAAATTGAGTTAACTCTGCAACATCATAGAACAAAAGGTGAAATTTATCTTCTGTGAGAATATGAGGACGCTGGAGTCCAAATTAGCTGGAGGAGTTAGGGTGAATACTAGTAATTTCGGTTAATAATTTTTTTAATAAAAAAAATACCTAAGAGTTGTTCATCCTCATCCACTGCTTTGGAAAGCTGCGCGATCGGCTTCCTTGGGATTACAAGTATGTGTGTCGGTGCTTGAGGATTCACATCACGAAACGCCACACACTATAATATGCACAAAAAATAGTAAGGTTAAGTTAATAGAAATTGATCGATAAACACTTAAGACGACGACGAGTGATGTCAACAGCTGTAAAAAAAGAAAACCAACTAGTTAATAAACATAAGTAAAGTATTATGGGTATCACCTGATCATCTTCATAGACGAACTTAGCAGGTATTTCCTTTCTCAATATTTTTCCAAAGATAGTGTCGCCGCCGGCAGTTGCAGACTGCGCTTTTTCAACTTCTCCCGAAGGTAGGTTTTCGGTTTCACCGCCAGCCATTTTTATAATGACTGTGGCAATAAGAACCAAAGCGATAACTAGATTGCTCACTTTTTCTTTTTAATAACAGATTTATACGAGATGTACACGACAGAAAATGAATTATTATACTTCATTTATGTCTTGTCAAAGTTGTCAAAATTTGACATCTTTAAAAAAAAGTCAAAGGAATCATATTATACCATAGATATAGGAAGAAGGAAGAATAGAAGATAGGCCCTTATATAGTTGCATATATAATTCTTGGTTATGCAAATATGATTCAAATATGAACCTCAGTAACAGAAACATGTCTGTCTCATTCTAACACGCCATGATTTACGAATGCAAAGCAAATACAATGTATGTCATCACTCTCAAATTTCTGTTGACATTACTCTGTGACGTCACAAAGCTCCGCCTTGAAGCACATCCGCCATTTTAGGATTGCACTTTCCCTAGAATAATATGCACTTTCATAAGTACTTTAGCCGTCAGTTTCATGAAATTCGCTGTTAATTTTCAGTTTTTTATTGAAGTGTGTTAGTTTCGGTGCATATTGTCCCATTTAAAAGGTTAAGTAAACGGTAAACAAAAACAACATGAAAAAGTGTCGTATCAGAGGATGCAATTCGAATTCTCGATGGAATGACGGAGGATTGTCATTTTTCAGGGTAGTTTCCATTTTTCGATGTTATGGCATATTTTGCGCATGGATTACTTCTTGTAAATAAGTAATTAGGATTTTTGATTTCATTTCCCGATATTTACTGTAATACTAATTACATTTTATAAATATAATCAAAACAAGAAAACATTTGCATTGAGTGTTGTTTCTCACCTGTTTACTATCGATAAAACTGTATTCAGGTGGTGAGAGGTAAACTTATTCCATTTTCTGGACGCATTAATCATCTTCAATGTGTATCATCTCATCAGTAAAGTGAATATAACAAAAGTGATGTGTCAAAAGTTTTGTGTATTCAGTAATGAATGGTCTAGAATTATTCATTTTAGTTGGCTCTTTATTACAGATTTCCGATAAATGAATGGGGTGATGTCAAAGATGAAATCTACAAATCAAATTACGACACTGTAGAAGATTTAACTACAGCCTTAGAAAACATTTTAACACATATGCACCCCATAAAAATACGAAATGCAATCTTGCGATCGTTACCCAAAAGAATTAATCATTGCATTCAACAGAATGGCTACCATTTTGAACATTTACTGAAATAAAATAATTATCTTATTGTTGGGTTTTTCTTTCAATTATTTAAACAAGATTCCATTAGTGTTGTGCTTCTTGCGACTTGCAGAATTTATACACATTGATTTTGACCAGGTTCGATTCCCGGTTATGTATGAGAGTTAATAAAAAAGTTTGAATGTAATTATTATTAAATCTAAAATCGACGTCATGGTTCCTAAGAACAGATCTCGCTATCTCTCATAGTTTCCGACTTCACCATACTGACCCATTTGGATTGTACATCCTGTATATCGAAAATTACTGTAGTTTAACGTAAAACAAAACTAAATTTTAAAGGCTAGTCTAAAGTAGCTTAAAGTGTATAAACAAACTCTTCAAAAAATGTGGAACGCTTCACGATTTTGCGTGTCATCCTTGCGCAGGGGCCATGCTAATCTTCTCTGTATCGTTCCAATTTTAGTATATGTACTGCCGAAGCAAGTACAATTACTATAACAAAGTTTTGGTATATATACTAACTACTCGTAAAAATTTCGCTATCGTAAGTCAGTATTTTCCAAAATATTGAATTAAATAGCAAATATGTGGAATATTTCTGTACAGAAAATCTAAAACAAAAATATTTTATGATTTTACAAGTAACAATAGTTTATTTTTCTTCATAAATAACTGAGTATTTAATTAAAAAGCTATTTTTACTCCAAAGTTCCACTTATACCGCCATCTATACAATTTATGCGGAAACTTGTACAATCCGTTCTGCCAAGAAATTTTGCTGTCAGCTCTAGATGGCGCTATTATTAATCTTAGGTCCGTAAATAAATAAAATAGGAATTTGCTGTTTTTTTTTTCAATATAGACGTAGATAATTGTAATGTAGCAGTGTGTATTTAAAAAGCTTTGAATGGATACCATAGGTAAAGAAAACATAAAACCAGGAGCAATCATAAGAATATGTTCCCAGCATTTTAAAACAGATTATATAAATAAAATATTAGATGTGGTACGCCTGAAAGATGATGTGGTGCCCACTCTTTTTCCAGTAAGTATCTATTTGGCCTCTGCAAATATGTAATATATATCTTTAAATATACATTGTAAATTATTATAGTGCTTATAATTTTTATATATTTTTCAGTTTACTTGTTTTCAGTTTACTTGTTTAGACTACCTAGAGTGGCATTGTCAACAAAAAATGATAATAAAGGTGTACAAAAGGTGAGCTTCATATTTTTTATTTAACTTACACACATCAGTCTGAAATGCACACATTGCAAGTCTTAAAATATGACAGAAATAGAATGCTTGTATAATTAATGGTCTGTTTTTGTTATAGCACTTCAAGTTATCTTCCAACCGAAGAACAATGTGCAACTAATATTTTACCACCTTGTAATGTAAGTCTTTCTTCTTTCATCTTTCTTACGGGCAAATGCTCAAACACCACTCGATTTTAAATTGCCCTCAACTCTCATTCTGTCACCGTCGCTTTAAGGCGAATAGAAATATATTTATATAGTTCAGTATCGTTTGAAGATTAGGCCGTTAGTTGTGTATTGCTGGAATTATTAGATTAGTTTAAGTTTGCGATGAAACTAGTATATTTGTTAAGAGTTCTTTTTATTTGTGCTTTTATTGCATTTAGAGACATGCATATTATATCTCTTCACCCGGGTAGATAAAAATGTAAGTAAAATGAACACTATTTTTTATACCTTAAGATAAATTATTGCAAATTTTTAAAGCAATCGCCAATTAAAAAATAGTTTCCATTCGGCATATTATACTTATAAATATTACTGTAATATGTTATATTACTTTCAGGTGTTGGCTGCTAAAACAAAAGAAAAAATTCGGCAGTTATCGAGGCAAGTGAAGATACAGCAAATAAAAATAAAGGTCGTAAATCAAAGCCGCAGGTTAAAGCAGAAAGTTCACGTTCAAGTAACATTCCAAAATATAATTGAAGATTTGAAGAAACAAAATTTAGTTGCTAATGAAGGTACTATTGGAGATTATTGGAGAATGTGCTGGGTTTCCAGAATTTCTTTCTCGGCAAGTTTTGAAGCATAGGGGTGAAACTGTCTGCACATATCAGGCTTCCTAGCCACGAAATTGACAAGGTCTTTAAAATGTGATGAGTGTAATGGACTTTTACATGGTTCAAGGCAGCAATACACAATCAGTATAATTGAAAAAAAAAACAGGTGGCTTAATTTAAATCGCCGTCCTCAGCTTAATTCAAATTATCAGGAATACAGCAAAAAATCAACACAATTTAAACCATAAAATTAACTGGGACTTGCGACCCAGTCGCCGTCATGGTGTTCCTCTCTGTACCACGCTATGGACCCGGCGACCGCACGGTGAATCCATGGAGTGCTGAGAATCGGATCTCAAAAGCTGTGATTTTAAGTTATTTGGATTCAAGATATAAGGTCTACGAAAAAAAAACATTCGAAACATGTGTCCAAAACATTTGCTAACCAAATTGATATTATTCCTTAATGAATAAATTATTAATTCCTAATGAGTAATCATTGTTTTATTTTGCTATTGTTTATTTCTTATCTTGAAACTCAGACCCATTCATGCCTAGTGATTAAGCATTCTAGTTTTGATACGATGGAAAACATCCACAACATAAACACCCGACACAAAAAGCGACTACACCTACCGCCATCAAGAATAAAAATGTTAAATGAAAGTCCCTACTATATGGCAGTTAGAATGTTTAATAAACTCCCTAACATTATCAAACACCAAGAAAGTATTACACTCTTTCATAGAAAACTAAAAATGTATTAAATTGAACAATGTTACTACTCAACAGGGGATTATTTGGGGGATAAGTTGATTCAATAATCAAATAATTGACATTAAGCATTATATTTATTTGGCACAATCTGACATATTAGTATTAGTTATAAACAATTTAGAATTTGACATATTGTTATTATTATTCCAACCAATTATTATCTTTGTTGAATCTAATGTAATGTAATTTAATTTGAATTTTTAACATTGGTAAAATTAATAGTATATTATATGAGTCACCTGTGAAGTGTGACCTCAATATTGCAATGCCTGAAAAGGGCACTAAGTCCTAAGTACTGAAATATATATGTAAACATATATGTACACTTAGTAGGCAATGAATAAATGAATAAATTAAAATGTCCGTTATCGCTGCAAAAAGTACCCTATACACCAATCAAAATCTGTTCAGTACTTTTATCTTGAAGAAGCATTTTGGTTAGAGTGAAAAAAGCTGCTGATGACATCATATCGGCACAAACTGTTAACCAATTCAAGAAAAAACTGGATATCTTGTAACAATGGAATACTGTTGGAGGTGTAATTGTGGTTAGCGCCATCTGTAGGACACAGTCGCACAGTCGCAACTACTGTGAATGCATCGATGTGGCTGACTTTAGTCTTGTTTCGGCAATTCCCCGTCAGATGGCGGGAGTTATGCGTTCGGCTCACTAATTGTAGTCAATTCAGTCTCAAAGAAGTTTCGAGTTAGGTATCCGCGTAGGAATGATTCTAGCAAGATCCAGAATTAATTTAATATATAAGGATGTTCGCAGTGGCCCTAAGATATGAATCTGTTATTTTGTTGTTTGAGAAGTCACTAAGAGTGTCCCTATTATAATCGTGTAAAAAGTGAAGTTGGCTTTTGTGTTTGTGCCCAGATTTGATCTGGTAAGTTATTTTATTTCATTGCTGTCAGTATATTCGCATAATGGGGATGTGTTATTGATAAAAGTTGTATATCTTCATCACAGGGTCGTTAGATCTTGGAAAGAACCTGTAAAAACAAGTCAGACAGCAGTGACTCTGAGATTGTCAGTAGCTGAGGCCTGGATAAGTAGATATTGGGAACGCAGATCTCAAGTGAAGCTCCGGGATCTGTTCTGCCGGTGCACAACCACTGGGGGCCCCGCGGTAACTCGAGATCCATAAGGTCAAGTTATCTCTTTTTATAATTGTGATTTCATTGCATTACTGCTGACCGGCGCTAGGCTGGTGTATAATATTGTTGAGCTGTGCCACTCCTGACTGGCATCTGGTGAGAGTCACCCCTGTGTACTGAAGTGACTGCATATCTACATATGAGTGTACCTGTACCTGTGTTCTGTTGTGTCTTGCTGTGTAACTTATTCTGTGTATCTTTCTGTGTGCTGTGACCTATCACTGCTTTGAACCTAACTTATATATATCTGTATTCCTATCTTCTG
This sequence comes from Cybosia mesomella, assembly GCA_946251805.1. Classification (NCBI taxonomy): domain Eukaryota; kingdom Metazoa; phylum Arthropoda; class Insecta; order Lepidoptera; family Erebidae; genus Cybosia; species Cybosia mesomella. The sequence continues at coordinate 8,005,271 of OX276417.1, forward strand.
TGTAACCCTCTACTGTATATCTATCTGTAACTTTTCTATTTGTCTGTTTATAAATATATGTATGTACAGCTGATCCTTGAGTTTCATTGGAGATCAGCTGACCTGTGCACCACCTAAGTACCTCTGTGGAAAGGCGCCCTGGGATTAGGAACTCATTCTTTTGCTCACCTGGTCTAGCCGGTGAGTAACCTATTAAGAAAAAGGTTACGATCTATTAACAAATGCTTTCAACCCTTGCTTGGCTTGGGTTGTGCTCATTTCTTAAGCTTTAATCGCAATTAAAAATTTGCGGGATACAAGCTTTTGGAATCAGCACAACCCAAGTGTTAGCAAGGGTTGCAAGCATTATATCATTACTTTCGTTTTAGTACAACCGATGTTTTTTAAAAGTTTTTTTGATAATTACTTTATTAAGTAATAGAAAAGACAACATTACGTAGAAGCACAGGAAACAACCAACTGTTAGTTGTAGCAACTGCCTGCCTGATTAAATATATAAACATTAATAACATAATACCAGTAACAAACACTCACAAACTTTCACCTTTATAATATTAGTAGGATAACGAACGATGTTCAGAAAATTGTGAGCTTAGTCGGCACACATTTATTTTTGTTGAAGTTTTCTAAAATCCTAGTAAATTCTCAATTGTCTTTATAGAGATCTTCACAAAAAAAAAAATCGATGTGAGTGATTTGTCTGAAGTCTGCCATGAATTATGTAAAATACTAGCTTTCGTCCGTGGCTCTAATGCAATGAGATGAATTGTAGTTTGTACATCTGCGTGCCCTAAACTGACCGGCCTGTGAAGGATTAATGTGTTGTTTGAGTACTTATGTCCGATATTAGTCGTAGTTAGATGAATGATAAACAAAAAGTAGATATGTTATACGAATTATGTTTGAAACAAAACATTAATAACAGAAAAAATAAATGTATAACCTTTACATACAAATGTGCCAGTATAGCTTTTTTATCGATATGGGCACCATCATCCATACAGTAACAACACTATTTGCAGTAGGCGGGGCGACGCCATTTTAGGGAAACATTTGGTTTCAGGTCACGTGACCTTATTTCGTATCTTCTATATATATATGTATTATACACACCAAACCCACCGACGCGACTCACGCGATGGTGAGTTGTCAACTTTCTTTTCGGCGGGTTTGTCCTTTAACTAATAAGAAAAATTTCTCAATACTCAACTTTGTTTATCAGTGACTTCACATCTTGTTCATGTTTAAAAACTTGTCGGCAGCACGATATTTTAAGTTTACATTAGATATACAGATATAAATGAATGGACACGTCACTTTAGCTCAAGTGACAATATGTGAGCAATATAGGCGTGTTTCACGGAACGCTTAAATTGCATTACATCTCTTACCATACTCTAATTATTTTGACTATGTAGTAATTTTCCAAAAAAAGGTACAAATGTTCCTTTTGAAAGAATTTAATATATTTTCATTAGTAGTTAATATTTAAATAAAAAAGATACATATAAAAATCACTTAAAAACTTCGAACGTTTAGGTGTTATCGTATTTTTTCTCGGGATAACCATAAAGCAATAATTAAACACAACAAAGATAAAATTCCAAAATAGATATACCTACCTATTCGGATATAAAAATTTATTGCTGTTCTTTAACTTAAATATCCATGAATTAGGTACACCCCGGACTTTTTTTTGAGAACCCCGCCCTAAAACCTAAACGGATGGCTGCCTTAGGTAGATCCGTGGGTTTAATATAAATTGAGGTACAATCGTCAGTGATTACAGCCTGGCTCCAGGTCCCATGGGCCATAACATGTGGTGCAATGCTCTACCGAAAACGTGCAAGGCTTTTAACTTCTTATCCCGATGATTTTCATCAACCATCACATGATATCCTGTTCTACAAATACCCTTATCCTGTGCCACTTGTTTTGCTACCAACAACATATGCCCTGAAACAAAAAGACGTAGGTAAATAAAAATACAAGTTTCTAATTATGTATTTTATTTAAGAGAATGGCCACCACATTTGTCGCCCTCCTAAAACTTGGACGTAAAATTGATCGATAGTTTGACAGGAATGAACACCTTCATTCATTACCACCCTGAATCCTTTTTTATCTATGCCTTTTTCTTTAGCGACGCGACGCGCGATGATCAGCAAATGGCCTGCGTTGTACATTATTTTTTATTATTAATTAGAAATATGCAATTAGGTTTAGGAGGAGAAAACGTAGGACTGTTGAACGCGACCTCCAAGCGTGATATAGCGAGTTGTCCATATATTACAGATACTCTTAATTTATGTATAGGTACCTAGACTTATCAGTTTAACACGCAAACAAAATTATACGAACCCAATAATTTTTCATCATCCACTGATGCTTCTGCCAGTCTGCTCAAAGTCTTCTTCGGTACAACCAGGAAATGCACCGGCGCTTGCTTGTTGTATTCCTCATCGATTACAAAGCACTGAAAAAGGTGATGAAACTTTAGGTCACTTAAGTAAGGTAGGTATATCGTGTTATATATTCTGCATGTCTAGAAACAACCAATGCAGAGGCAAATTCTTCGTCCTATATTTCACCTGCAGTCGTTTATCACGGGGTACCTCTCTGTCTTCGCCGCATTGTCGGGGCTTACTTATCGGAGAGAATTACAGGTATACCTACTTACCTACAGATGATAGGTAGTCACCTATGTTGTGAAACGCATAGAAGTAATGAATGACTTGCTAATAATAAAGTTACGTATATCTATCGATCGAGTTCCTACATAAGAAGGCAACTTAATTAAAAAATTAAAATTATTTTTTATTATTTATTATTAAATTAATTAAAAATAAAATTTTATTTCAACCTCTTCTTCAAAATAAACATTTGTGATGTTTATTTTGACGAAAATATACCTACGAATCTACGTACAATAATGTATAAGGCTTGTATCGAAATTACCAGTTCAGGTAGCTTACCGAAAGTCAGAGATATGAATAGAAGAGATGCTGTGAATGGGACCCAAACCAATCTCTCCAGCAAGCCGGTACACCTGCTGATTGAGGGACGAAGCTCTGGCGGCAGTTGCTCCCATACAAGTCGTATAAGCCAAACCTTAAAAGGAGGTGAAGGAGTAATGAAACTTGGGTTCTGAGGTGAAAGCCGTGAAAGCCTCGGATGCAACCGGGAACAACGCTAAGGTGATGACGAAACTGCGGACTTACTTATATAAATCTACGGACTAGTCTTATACCATCACCGCAAACGCAACTTAGTTTATATTATAGCCAAAAAAAAACATTATAATAAGTGGTTTACTTCAATGAGAAAAAAACAAAAATTAAAATACCTGTTCATCTTCGAAAATAAAGTTCTTGGGTTGCGCACCTTGAAAAAAATCAGTCCAATTTGGGTTATTTACTGCTGTAGTCATCACAAGATCCATTATTTATTTATAACAAATTCACAATGCGTATTTAACAAATTACAATGTGAGCTTATCATAAATGATTATCATTTATATATCTATGTAGCAGTAAAGATACCTCGTATTTGTAATCTTATGAGTCATATTATTGTTTGAACGAAAGACAATACATACGAATGAATATGTTCATAGGTTCAATCACACAGGAAAATGTGAATGAAAACTAAAATTCAAAGAAAATAACCTTGGATTTTCTAATGTTTACGCATGCCACGAAGGTTATAACTCATTTTTCTATAGTCTATGGATATTATTTTGTCTATGATATAACACAACAGTATAAAAAGCGCGTTAATATTTTAAACTCAAGGTCAAGATAGTAGGTTTCTATCATAGTTACGGAGTAAAATTTACTTCTCTTACGGTTATTCTTCCTTATAAATCTTTATTAAAAGGATAAAATTGAAACTGGCGACACTTTTATTATTGATTTACATCAATAAAGTAAGTAATATACCTACCTACCTGGTTTTTGATTTGATAGAAGGCTCTATAAAGTAAATGTAATGTAAGCTGAACTCTCACCCTTTGTAACCCGGTACCAGTAATAAAAGTCATGTTTAAACAAAACCATTTAATATATTATTAAGTTACAAATACATAACTTGGGCTATATACAGCACGATTGCTAATAATTATCATTATTACAATACAATGCAGATCACAGTCTTATACGGTATAGTTTCTGAAGTGTCATGTGAAGAACACGACCATAGTTTCGCCGTTGAGAGATTGCGTAGGTACCGGATCTTTAAAAGAAGATTATTTTTGTTGTCGTTTATTTATCCTACTTACAAATATAATAAGCATTAAAAACAAGATTGTTATTTAAACGGACAATCAATATTATACATAATATATCAGGAACACATTCTCTCAGCGGCCAAACTATACCTACTATTTTCATACAAATATTTTACACATTATAATCGCATGTTTAGTATAAAGGATGTATGTTTCAGTCAATTACATTAAATTAATGATGAAAAATATTTAAGCGAAAGTCCATATTTAAAAAAAAAGCCTATTAATGGCGTCAAACTAAATATTGTAAGTATACACATATCGTGAACTGTGTTTTCCTTAAATAAAATGAGCCTTAGTATGAACCTGGGAAGGAAAATAAAACTATAGTTAAGTAGTAGCCTTCTGGTAGTGTCGGACTTGTGATCGACAGGGGTTCGGACACCGGCCATTACACTAGTGATGTGAATCCACTCCTAACTGATGGCTCTGTGTTATCTGTTACAAAACGTTGTAACTAGATTAAGAAAAACTGTTTGAAATAGACCAAAAAAATCCCACTGACTTCCTCGTCGGGGTCGACGAGGCCGCATTGTTAACCGGTCAGTATAAATTTTGTAAGTGCCTTTATATGCTCTATACAGAATTTTTAACTTTCGCTTTGTATATAAAATTATACTCTAGATACTTCTTAAATGGTAGTGTAGTGAATAAAGCATGACATGTCAACGTGTAATTCAGTGAATACAATGACAAAAGAAATACTAGGAACCACCTGTTCCTGCTGGCCTGCGGACTTATTCCCAATGACATTCGTCTTTAAACGCAAATCAAAAACTATTTTAATGTACAAAGTACCTACTTATTTGTATAAAAAACGAAAACTAGAATACCTTTTGAACGTATATTTTTATATACTTTATGTATGTTTTCAAAATTTATGCTTTTGACATACATTTGATTTTTTCACGTTTTTTATTCACAATACAGATAAAGCTAACGATATGATACATCATTCATAAAAATCGGGTCATCCGTATAGTAGTCACAATGGAACGTAGGGACGGACGTATATATATACATACAAGTCAAACTGATAACCCTTCTTTTTGGCTTCGCCGCAGCCAGGTATAAACCAATACGTACTGTATTAGTTTACACCTCCCCCTATTAGTCACTCTACAGTCAAAATAAAGTAAAAGAAATGTCCGCAACACTTATCAAGAGACAGGAATATAGACAATGACTTAGGATTATTTTTACAAATGTGAGTGATGGAAGAAATTTCGAAACCTTCAAGTCTAAAATATTATACACTAAAATTACCTTACATATTACATTATAATGTTAAATACATTACATTTATTTACAAAATGTATTCTAGACTTTTGTATTTTATGTGGGTTCCAGTCATCACTGTCCAATTATTATGTTTTATGCATTGTGATATTATAACTCGGAATTTCATAATATAGTAATTAATAGTCTATCTTCACCCAACAGGATGAGTTATAAGTTGTGTAATGGTTTACCTATTGCAAATGTGTGACATTAATTAGAATAAATAAGTTTATTACATTTTATCAATAGCAGCGACCCTCGAAAACATTGAGAAGTTAATGAAACTTGGAAGATCTCAGAGTAAGTTAAACTGTCTTGGAACTCGCATCGAAATTAATCGGAAGGAAATCGAAGGACTTAAAACATAGTAAATCCACTTTCCTATGTAGCAGGCGGGAGATTCTAAATAAGCTATAGCTATGGACATACCATTTTTTTATGTAAGGTGCATCAACAATCATCGGGAATGAGGGGCCGAAGAGTGTGGACATACATATATATAAATATTATGAGTCCTAAGTGATGATGATACATACATATAGTCACGCCTGTTATCTCTGAAGGGGCCAACCCTTCGAACAAGTGGTCATGGTCAACAATATCACAAAACTTATAAATCACCGTGTCATTCTGATCATTTGAAACATTTGAAATAAAATATAATTAATAGTTAATATTTTCAAGTCTTTAAATGAAAAAACTAAACTATATTTAAATAATTATAATATAATGTGTTGAATGAATTTTAAAAGTATATATGGATCTGGGGGCACGACAGCGCCCCCGCCGAGTCTAGGTACAAAGGGCACAGCCGTACCATCCTTTTCTCGAAGTCATTCAAGTTAATTTTATTCTATACTCAACTAATGAGAATGTGCAACCAAAGTCCTAACACCGAAGATAGCGACAAACATCTTGAATGAAAATCGGCAAGTTCGCGAGTTCGCGTTCGTGGACTATACAGATCAACCAAAATGTATGGTTAATTGGCGAACCTCGGCCGCCGCGCCCCGCACAACCAACAAAGAGAACTAATAAATGCTTTCTGCGCAGCTAGACTACAGTATCAAGTTGTTTACCAGTCATTATACTAAACTATGATGCTTTAGTCACACAGAACAAGATAAATATAAGTGCAAAATCATGGTGAGTGAAGCTCGACTGTCTCAGTTTAAAACCTAGTAAGGGCTTATTAGAAAAAAATGGAATTGTACAATTTCAAAACCTAGTAAGAGAAACCAATTTTATTGTTATTCATAGATTTTATCGCTTTTTTTAGATTTACAGATTTTTTTTTTCAAATAATAAATGAATAAATAAAAAAACCTTTAAGTTCATGTAAAAAAAAATTGTTATGTATATGTTTTGCATAACATAATTTATTTTTACAATTTATTAATAATTTTCATAACTTCTTTTGATTTGTTTATGATTCGTTCTGTGGTTTTTTTTGTGGCATAGTTTAACTAGCTTGTGTTATGGGTTCCAGAATGCGGATAAATATATGTATATATAACTTTTTTTGTAAATACATACATATTATACATAGAAACACCCAGACCAATGCAAATAGACATATTCATGCATACAAATATCTGCATTGAGCGGGAATCGAACCCGCGCCCCCTGTCGTAGCAGTCGAATGCACTACCGCTACGCCAGAGGCCATCAATAATGTTGGTTGGTGTTTCAAATATAAAAATCTAATTTATTATGTAATGGACAATGTCTGCAAAATGCATGCACGTTTTTTAGCAGGTGTCCCTTGCTAAGTTATGAAATTGCACCGTGGTATTAAGTTACTTATATAAATTAACATAATTGCAATGAGTAGGTTTAGGTCTGTATGTGTAAATAATATTCTATAGATTTAGATCAGAAAAAGAGAACATCTAGGACGGGATTTGAACAGTCGCCCGAGATGTATATAATATATCGGAGAATATCGAATATCTGGGACTTGTCTAGATAGCTCAGTTGGTCAGAGCATTCCCCCTGTAAGAGGGTTCTGGTTCAAGTCCCGTCCTAGATGTTCTCTTTTTCCTATCTAAATCTATAGGAAAATAAGCATACTAATTGCTTAAAAATTTCATTGGATAATATTCTATGTAATAAGGTTGCATCGCTTTATGATTTATTAAATAAATGTAACTTAAATATAATTGTTATCTTTATGTAGATGAAACATTTCAACCATATAGTCAGTAAAATAATTATATTAAGTTTATATAACATAAAAATCTGTAATAACGTAAGGTTTTTTTTTCAAGACAAAGCATGCTACCATGTTTAGAATTCCGAGAGCAGTATGATACATCTCAATGAGAGCTACTATTATATGCACGGGCAATTAAATCAATAGGAATAAAGTTCGTTAGGAAACTATTGTCGCCATACCATTACATAATACATACAAAAAATGCCAGTTATGTCAATCGCGTCGCGAATGGGGTAGATGACTGAAATCAGATTCTTTTTATAAGTTCTCTGGAAACTTGTATGAAATGCTCAACGATGACGTCACAGTTTTTTGGTGTCAAATCATTCACTTTCAGTGTTTGATTTAATAATAAAAAAAACAACAATAAACTTTAAGTATTTTGAAGCTCTTTCAATATCCTTAATTCAATGAACTCTGTTAAATAATTTCTTTTACAGGCTTTTATTTACTGTCCCGTTGTCTGTAATCAAATCTTGCAATTTTAATTTGACACTCTTCCCAGATTCCGATCGAGCTGAAATTTGCTTGTATATGTATATCGCATGACGTGAATAATAAAACCTTGTTTTAAAAAGTATTTCTTTTATAATTTACTTGTCGACTTTCGGGATGAACCCAATTATGTTGAACATCTTTACAGCTTTAGAGCACGCAAGCAATAACTGCCGAGCACTTAGTCTTGTATTTATATTTCGTGGCATCACCAGTACCACAGATTGATAAAATAGCTTTAATTCCTAACTAAAACCTTATTTAAAAAAGTAACAATATGTCAGATATTAAAGGAATTTACAGTGACATCAGTTAAATTATTACCTAGTGACCTTTTGACTCATTGTCATATATATTTCTCTAGTTTACACTGATCGCGAGAAAGAAATTTTTAATCTTTAAGGTGTATACTTATTTCCTTGGCCGTTACTAGTCACGGTATTCTAGTTTTATTTCTATGTGTTTTATTCTCTTAGATTAGATTAGATTTAGCTGTGTAGTTGCTTTTCAGCCTTCTCGTAACCATGGCTCCTAAAAAATTACCGAAATGTCGGAAAAGGTGTAGATACAAAAATAATACAAAATAAATGGCGATAAAATCAGTTAAAATTCATTTTATTTCAATAGCGGCAATGTGATGCTTTTTTTCGAACAGGGCAGTTGTTTTCTAATGATTAATTATAATAACATGATAATATATTAAAATTTAAATGTAATTTACTCGCGATCAGTGCTTTCAGGATAGTATGGTATGGTATGGTGGACAAGGTGCGGTTTTTGCGTGAGGGTGGGCATTTCATTCGATCCACCCCAACAGGATAGTATAAATAATATATTCACTATAACACTTTGTGACAAAAACATGATAAACTAATTAAGGACCTGGCCCAAGGTTATGTTGCAATAACATAAAAATTATATAAATTATATTTCATTTATATTCAATATTTCTATATATAACTCAGACATTTTATTTTTGTTTGCTCAATGTTTGTGCAAATACGCCATATAAATTACTAGCATACTAATAAAATTAGGATGCAATTTCATATTTTTATCATGAATCTAACATTTTTGTGAAATTACCCCGTGCTAGGTCTAAGAATTTATTACATATTATATGGACTTAAATACACTGACACAAGATTTTAGTCTTTGAAATACACTTTATGCATATGTTAGCCCCACTTTAGTTTTTGCAATACACCATAAGCATACTTAATGTTAGTTGCACATTAGTCTTCGAAGTGCACTTTAGGCATATGTTAGCCGCACTTCAGTAGTCTTTGAAAAACACTTTATGCATATGTTAGCCCCATTTAGGGTCATATTTAATCCAGTGGAACACAGGTGTGAGGTACACGCGTTTGCCCCGGACAAAGCAAGACACTATACCGCGGTATGCGGTACGGGGTACACCACTCTGTTGAACAAAAAAACTTATATAAATTTTGTTACAAGTTATCGGGGTAAGGCCTGAATCCTCAGTGCACAAACTTACACATAAGAGAACGTCTGACGTCTTTAAATATTTTGGAAAGTCTCTAAAGAAGAATATAGGATTATACTCACACCTTCCTCACTCGGGATAGGCAGAAACTCACTAAAAGATAAAAACCGTACTAATTTTGAGTACCCTTTTTTCGATTTTTTTTTTCGTGCGGAAATCCCTACTGAATATTTTTCCGTTTATACGACTGCTCAAAAAAGGGGTGTATCGATAACGATGTAACACTAAAAAGTGTTGATATAACTTCACAAGTTTCTTTAGCCACAATTAGCGGCTCGGGAACAGATATAACTGTCATACTTTTAGGGTTCCGTACCTTTTTTTTTTTTTTTTTTCGTGCGGAAATCCCCTCGGATACCCCCCCGCCGGCCAGCGGGGGCGGTTATGTCGGGCTTGAACTGACTAAAATCGCACGCCGTCTCGGGTCTGCAGACGCCGGGGTGTAAGGTTGCCCATAGAGCATATCCCTCGCACCCCGACTGACCCTGGGCCATCTCCGGTTTCGAGATGGCCCCCTCGGGTTTGGGAACCACGGTGTCCCCGTCTTGCCCCGGTTTGGGGGAGGGGCGCTAGTCGCCCCAACGTCCCGGCCTGCTTCTGCTGGGGTGACAGGCGGCCTCACCTGCCACCCCCACTAGGGTTCCGTACCTCAAAAGGAAAAAACGGAACCCTTATAGGATCACTTCGTTGTCCTTCCGTCCGTCTGTCAAAACCGTTTTTCTCAGGAACGCGTGGAGGTATCAAACTGAAATGTATATCTAATACTCAGGTCTACAACTGTCCCTTGGAACTGTGAAAAAATCAATCTTCTAAGCCAAAGCAATCAAAAGATACAGCCGTTTATGCCGCAAAGTTCGGCATCGATACTCGCACGGGAATCAAAACCTACAGGGTACTTCCCGTGGGGGGGTGTGTGTTGGGTAACCTCCTCGAGTGTCGCTCCGATTCCGATCCCGCTGCAGTCCGGGGAGAACGGAATCGGAGCGGCCGGTACACCCTGGGCGGCGGCCAATGGCTTCCCCTTCACCCCTTCATAGGGTTGGCATTGATCGTCGGCCAATACCCAACGTGGCGGGAACACATCGCTCTCCGTACTCCTCTGCTTTCAGAGGAGACAGGATGAGCGATGCTGTTAGTGGTGAGATGGCCCAGGGTCAGCCGGGGTGCGAGGGATATGCTCTATGGGTAACCTTACACCCCGGCGTCTGAAGACCCGAGACGGCGTGCGGTTTTAGTCGGTGCAAGCCCGACATAACCGCCCCCGCTGGCCGGCGGGGGGGTATCCGAAGGGATTTCCGCACGATAAAAAAAAGAAAAAAAAAAGGGTACTTCCCGTGAACTTAGAATCTTGAAATTTGGTACGAAGTAACGTCTTATAGTACAGATAAAGGAAAAATTTCGAAAAAAGTAAATTTTTAGTTACGTCATATAATAAAAAATATTTTTGAAAATTTTAAAGTTTCTACTTCTTTTCTCGTGAACGCGTAGAGGTTCGTATGAAATTCATATCAAATACTCAGGTCTATAATACCTTTAAGCTGTAACTTTGTACGGAATCCTCGGTGTGCGAGTCCGACCCGCACTTGGCCGGTTTTTTTTAAATTATTATTACTTACTCTGAAGTCGACCATGAGCCCCAGCCTTTTGGCTATGTGCTGGAAACTCTTAGCATTATGATACATAACTCTGACGGCTTTGTGAGTCTCAAAGGATGCCATAATTTCTTCTGGCGACATCTCTGGCAATTCACTTACTGTCCTCTCTAGCTCGGCGTCGTAGTTTTCCTGTAAGGTAAGTCATTAAGCGTATCTTTAACAGTTTATTTAGATGACGATGTACCCCAGATATTTGACGGTGCATGGGATCCCATCAAAATCTTCGGGGTCCAAAGCAACCTAATCTGTTGGAACCGGCTAGCAGCTGAGGTTTAACCTATTGATCAACACGAGGCTCTGGTGCAGGCTTTCCGTTCAGTGTTTGGAGGTTAGATGGCAGTTGATCCCACTAAAGCCAAGCTAAGCTAAATCACAGATTAATAAATAGTTACTACTAAATCAAGAGTAGGCGAGCGGACCCCGGCCTCCAAAGTAAAAGTTTTGGTTGCAACGGCTGTGATGATGATGGTTATTTAACGGTGCTGATATTCCAACAAGGGGAGGATCTTAAGACCAAGATGATCTTAATTACAGTTCATTACTAAGTGGTTGCCCATGAAGGCAGTTTCTAAACACGTTGGAAAAACGGGTTGAGATTCTCCACCGACAGAAAGGCTCACAGCCCAAGAGCTTTGATAACACGATGCAGGATCAATAGTTCTATAGTAGTTCGACTTGTTTTCGATAGATGGTGCTGTATATACGCGGTATTGCCAGAAGAGAATAAAAAAGAATCTTACCTTCAATAAATAGCTTAGGTTTAACTTAGTGAATTCCACGAACTCGCGGTTCAGTTGTATGTTCCGTAAGTGATTGTCGAAGAAAAGACCTTTGCTCACACCCACCTGTAACACAACCATATAACTTTTAAAGCCTATTCAAACCTAAGCGATATTCGCTATCGTCTATCTTTCTACTTGCCCGTGTCCTCCATTCATTCCTGTCAGATGTCAACTCTTTAGTCACTCCCTTCCTTGCCATATCCTCTTTCACGCATTCCATCCATACTACCTATCATCCTACTTTTCGCCATCGCCATGAAATCTAAGAAAGATTATTTTGATCTCGTAACCGAGTTAATCATTGATTGTAAACTACCGAAACGTCTTATCTGAGTATTTAGGATTTTTATTTTAATCTAGGTTTACACCATTTCTTATCACAGTACTGACCGCTGTGCACGCGATATTAGATAAGTGGAATGAAGTCTGCGTTGGCGTCTACTTCTGAATCGAGACAAGATAAATGCATTTTCAAGATATCCTATATTTAGTTTTTTTTTATATTTAGGACACGTCAATTTGACTTCACCTCGCCTGATGGTAAGCTGAAGGTAAAGTCTCAGGAAAGAGGGTCACCATTACATAAACGTACCATGTTAACAATGGTGTGGCCCTCAGCTTGACGGCCTCATCAGGAGAGGATTGTCGTCGCAGCACCGCGTGACACCAACCGGTCCCACTAGTGCTGCGACCACAATCCCCCTGCCGTCTATGCACTTGCTGACCCCTGAACGCAATCAAACCGAAATTGGATTAATATATATAATACAATACTATGGAGGGTTTTTCGCAATCGTGCACGGTGGTACCTACCCGGCCGAATTTTGTGACAAATTTGTGTCATCAAATTTCTACCACCAGTAAAGCGTTGAAGCGTCGGTAGCTTAGTGGTTAAGGAGTTGACCCTACGATCGAAAGGTCCCGGGTTCGAATCTTGGTCATTACACTACCGACGTGAACCCACTCCTAACACAAGCAATTTAGCTTAGCTGGAGGGGTTAGGGGGAATACTAGTAATTTCGGTTACTAATATTCTTTTATAAAAAAAAAAAGGTCCAAGTATATCTTGAATATGCGTGTAACTCCATATCTTTTGATTGTTTTAGCACGGTGGCGATGGGTAGACTTACATTATACTTGCTGTTACCCGCGGCTCCATTCGCGTGGAATTCTGATCCCTTCCCGCGTCCCATGGGAACCTATTTCGTAACCTATGTGGTTCCAGATTTAATCCATACTACTCTATCCCTGTGCCAGATGTCAGCCAGACCCGTTCAGTCGTTTTTACTTGCAAAGTGTTAACAAACAATAATACTTATAAAAATTTTCACATTAAAAAATGAGAAAATTTTAACTTGTGGCTTGTCCACAGTCACCATTTTTGTTTAAGGTAGGCCATTCCCTTAGCATCTGAGTAAGGAACCCTATAAAAGATAATTAGATTTCTAACCTTCCCGAAGGAATATGTCCTGGAAATCTCAGGCCTTATGCAGGATTTGCCCTCAATGTTGTCCGGATTTCGAAGCCAGTCATCGAAGTAGCTGTAAATGATTAAAAAGAAAAGTTAATAGAGCCAAGTTTACTTAAAATTTTCATACTTCATCACGGCGATGGTCCCGGTCGCATCCCAAACTTGCACTTTGGAGCCCGAGGTACGCTCTCCTAGTCCTTCTCTTGATTACGCTTAAGATTAGATTTATAAGTTACACTTTGTTTTAATTGTGAGTGTCTTAAATAAAACGTTTTTTATTCGGCTTTTGTGGGAGCGACTGCCGTCTGCCCTCCTAGCCTCAAAAGGAAAAGCTGTGCCAGAGCCTCGTCTGTCAATCAGCAAATGCAGGTTGGATTGGGCCGCGAAAATATACCCATACTTAGAGCCAATACACGGAGAATATAGAGGTAGTATAAAAATTATTACGCTGGGGGCCATTTTGGAGCGAGTTTCATCCAGGTTTCCTTGCGGACCATCCAGCCCAGTCCAGGGAAGAAATCTGTCCGGTGTAGCAGTTCTGGGTGAGACATATCTATTACATTCTTCTTGCCATTGTCGTTCCAAGCTGATATGCACCTGTAATGAAGAATATTATTATGGTGATTCCGTGTGTCAAATGAAGTCGATTTGACTGCCGGTTGACTTATTTTTTCCTTTCGAGCCTTTGCCCAACTCAGTTGGTCGGCTTCCAGTCTACCTACGAGACGGTCGAACTTCGATTTTTTCCATGAAGCGACTCCCATCTCACCTCCTCAACCCACTGGCGATATCAAAGTTCTATAGTTAGACCAGGTTATAGGACTTTTCTGGGCTCCAAACAGATGTTCATATAGCAACCCAGGACCGATGACGGCGGCTTAAATAGCTCTCCTAATAGTATCTCTTCATCACATCACATCACAGGAATATAGAACATGGACTTACCATAAGGAGCTGTCCTTCATGAGCAGAGGGTATGTGCCAAGGAAGTACTCGAAGAAATCTGGCGATATATCTAGATCGTCTGAAACAATTGAAGATAAGTTTGTAATTTTGTTCAAAAATTAAATAACAATGGCGGACCATTGGATGGAATCGTATTCGTAATAATAGACTCAAACGTTTTCTAGTCATTTGCAGTAATATTTGCAAGGCAATAGGGTGATATTCCATAGCATATTGGCAGGCGGAATTAAGTGTATATATATGTGTATATATTTGAACGTTCAAATACGGCAACAGACGATCTGTGCTCTATAAGTGTATTGTCTAAACACGGAAACAGACGTCCTGTGCTCTACAAGTGTATCGTCTAAATACGGAAACAGACAATCTGTACTCTACAAATGTATCGTGTTAATACGGAAACAGACGATCTGTGCTCTACAAGTGTATCGTTCAAATACGGAATTGGACGATCTGTGCTCTACAAGTGTATCGTTCAAATACGGAATCAGGCTATCTGTGCTCTACAAGTGTATCGTCCAAATACGGAATCAGACGATCTGTGCTCTACAAGTTGTAACGATTTATGTTTTTATGAGGGTTTGTAAATGAAGTTACAATAAAGTTAAGGTGACTATATGCACTGAGAAAATTAATTAAGTGATGGATGTAATTGAGACTACTACCGGCTAGGGCGAGCAGAGTTAAATAAAAGGTTGATTACAATGTATAGTATGAGATTATAATCGTGAATAGAATGTTACATAAATTTATATCTGGTATTTGAGTAAATGAACCTCAGGGGATGGATTCATAATAAATATTCTGCCGTGGCGTTGTTCGGTCCGTTGTGCAAGATGTTAGTATGCACTTAGCTAGTGGACACGTGGCTGGTGGTGTTGCCGGCGTGCCAGGGTCTCCGCTGGTGTGCCTCGCTACCGCTATGATGGTGCGAAGCCCGGTGCGAAGACCCTGGAAATAGGAAAGGTGCGGGTCAGTTTGTCACTAGGCAATTACGTCCAAGTGACCCGCTAAAATAGCAGGTGAAGAGAATCTCCCAGCGGCAATGCAGCGTAGCTAGAAGCTATAATAAAAAGAAAATAGATAGGCAGCACAAGCTGGTGCCGCGACCTCTAACCGTAGGGGTCATCGGCCTCGTGGCACTAAATAGGTAGGCTGAAATAGCACACAGAATAAAATAAAAATATATTAAGCCATGCTTTTTAGCAGGCAATAAGCTGCACCGCTGGAAAGTCTTCACCTGTAGAAAGAAGTAGGAAATGTTGATCTCAAAACTTACCCGGAGCCGACAGCAGTTGGCCACGGGGTCAAAGCGACTTTCCCCGGCGAAGGTTACCAAGGAAAGGAACGATATAAGAGCCGTCAGTTTATAACTGGGCTAGTGCTGTCCAATCTCGCTCGCACAACCATAGATAATTAGTAATATATTATAGAAACATACTAAAATATCGATTAATTTACGGATTTTTTTTAATTAGATTTATAAAGAATCCACAACGTTACAATACCCCCTCAATTAGTTCAGGGTTTTTGTTACCCAAAAACCCGATACTGTTCTGCTCAATACAATGCTTGACTCACGCTTACACATACATACTTTCTTACATACCTCCCCTATCATGTTCATCCATACTTTGCGGTTACCACTTAAATAATGTAGCACACGCTTCCTTCCGAAGAGAGTTTCCAGGATAATAGGCGCTGGAGACTCAGACGTAAATCTAGCAAGATGGTAAACATTGAAATGTCACAGACAACAATTTCAATGGGAAGAAAAAGAGCAATAATTACCACTATATATTTTCAACTATAAAAGATAAAGTGTTATGTTTTTAGTATAGGGCTTCTTTTAGATGTATACATTACCGCATCTGCAATGAGGCTTATTTAACGAGTTTGCAAACCGCTCGGAAGAAGACATAACAAAGATATGCAATAAGGCTTGTTTTTGGAACTGAGTTTGCACGACCGCTCAGCATAATAATGGTATAAAACCATAAGAATCAATACCCAGATACTGGTTGAATATCCCAGCTCCAAGAAAAGGTATCCGTTGGTTTAAAACGCCAACGGACCCACAAATGGTACAAAACCATAAAAATAAGGTATCCGTTGGTTTAAAACGCCAACGGACCCAAAAACAACATCAGTTGGTTTAAAACGCCAACCGACGCACACAACCTTTACTAGGCAAAGCCTAATAATAAAACAAAACGAACATGAAGTTCGAAGTTCCATCTCAAAGAGAGGAGAAAAGAAGACGAAAATATATAGTAGTGGTAGGGTAATATGATTTAAATCAATAAAGACAATTAAATTGTCCAAAATATATAATGAACAACTTTCAAAGTTATGACCAAGTCAATTTATTATTAAAAGTGTTATTATTTAAAGTAAAATAGTTTATTATTTGACCCACATCAGTGAGTATGTATGCAAACATCAGTTGCAATTGGAACAACTAGTGTTCAAAAAAAATTTCAAAATTTCAAAAAATTAAGAACCCACGGTTCAACAAGGTAAGTAGTTTCTCTAAAGTTTTGTAGTCGTTTATGTTTATATTTGTATTTTGTGGCAAAAAGTAAAAAAAAATGTCAAGTTCAAAATGACCATGAAAGCATTTTAGGGTTGATCCAAAGGATCATACAAAAAATTTTGCAACAGGCAAAATAATTAAAGTATAAGTTGAAAAAAACTAATAAGTTGAAATATATTTATTAAATTATTTTGGGGCAAGTGCAAAATAATAATTATTATTTATTCACTAGTGAATAAATTTTAATGTTTTGTTCAAAAAAAAACAAACATAAAAGGGAACAGTCATCCTAAGAAAAGTATTACAACATGATAGAACATTAACCAATAGGTTAAAAGATTTTAATATTTAATATTCAGTAAAAAAGTCCAAAAGTTGGTATTCATCAAAGAATAGTTTTATTTTGTTTTTAAAAAAACAAGACAAATTTTTAAACAATAACTAGTAGTAATCTTATATGATACTATACTGGCAAGTTTTTTGATTGTCAAAACCATATGACGTTTGACAACTAAGTTGAATTCAATATTTCAAACAATTTCATAACAAACTTTGATAGAAATCAAATGTTCAAATATACGAACCGAAGATGTAATAACAATTGAAAAGTGTTACATTATTTAGTAAGAAGACATAATTGACCTGTAGAACGTGTCTACCAACAGGATACATGAGTTATTCAAGTTATAAAAAGTTTTCGTAATATGTGAGTTGGGTAGGTACATGAAATAAAAAATTTAATGGTGACCCTTTTATAGGTAAAAATATGATTACGACCATTGTAGTATTGAGATATAGGTAGTGTATTATCACCGTGCAATAACAATAAGGAATGTTATTATAAAATACAAGTTTTGTTGCAAGTATGTGTAGGTATATACTTGTTTGCCACAATAGTGTATAATATTGTTTAATTGCAAAGCAAAGTTTATTGAATATTTACATATATATACAACAATAGTGATTATTAGAACAAAACAAGTGTTGTTCATAGTTAAGAAGTTAGGTTGCTATTTAATTAATAAATTTATTAGGTTAGGTTAGGTCCTTGTATTGTTTTATGTTTGATTAAAAATGTTTTATATAAATTATATTGATTATTTTACCTATATTTAGTTTATAGTTATGACACAAGTCATTTTAAAAGGACTCGGGGAAATGGCTAATGCATTGCTGACTTTGAACGGTCAATTTATGTAAGCGATAATGATTTTATTGACTAAACTATATAATACCAGACAACAATCCCATATGCAGAACAAGACGAAGTCTACAAATTTAAGTTATCTTTGTTGTTCTTTTCAAAGATTTTATTAATTGTATGGAGATCTTTTATTCTTTGTATTTTTTTTTCATAGAATTGTTTTCATTATTTTTTTTCAAATACATAAGCTAATTTGGATACAGAAATCCGATAACAAGCAACACTGACTACAAAACAGTTGAGTAAGTATTAAATTTAAAAGGTAAATTAACCCAAAGTTAAGTACAAATAAAATCTATGGTGCGATGAGCGAGATTGACATAAAAAGTAAGTAAGTAATTTACTTCAATATAAGTGAAATCAAGTAGTATATATGTAACCTGTCAGTGAGTAATAAACTATTTGTGTATAATACATCAAAATAGTATTAATATATCAAAATAAAGATAAATTTCAACCAGCAATGGTTGATATTATAACCTAATATGTTATTATAATGCACATAAAAGGTAAGCAAGTATATAAAGTATAATGAATTCACTGACTGGTACTAGGTGTGCGACAGACACCTATACAAAAATGGAATAAAAATAAGTAGATACTGGTTGAGATCAACAAGTCCAAGAAAACAAAAGTAAATAGATCCTTACTTTACCAGTGGGTATAATAGTATACTATGCAGTTAAAATTACCATAAGAGGTATTTAACCAGTCTAGCTGTTAAATGCAAAATAATTGTAAAAGTAATGTTATTTAGCCTTGTTGTTATATTTAACACAGGTGATTAGTTTCATAAATAAATAATAAATAAATAAATATTGTGACACATTCACACCTCGTCATCTAGTCCCAAACTAAGCAGAGCTTGTACTATGGATACTAGACAACGGAAATATTATAAACATACTTATTATACTTTTTTTTTTTTTTTTTTTTTTTTGTAAATACATACATGTAATATATAGAAACACCCAGTCTCGGGACAATTGCAATTTGTGGGTCTCACAAAAACTCACTGTCACGGGCGGGAATCGAACCCACGACCTCGTGATCCGCAGTCGCTCATCACAACCACTAGACCAACGAGGCAGACTTGTTTCATAAATGAGTAATTTCACTAATATAATGGAAAAAGTATGCATTATTCAGTTGATTATAAAAAAATGAATGAATGAAATTAACAGTTATTTTCAACTACCGTCATTTAGGTGAAAATGAAACTAACAATAAAATTGGTGAAAAAAATCACCTCACTGGTAAAGTAAAGAGGAAAATAAGAAGAAATAAAGTACTTACGGACCAAACACACAATACCTACGGCAGAATAATACCTTTGAAGGCGCCAATGTAACGATTTATAATTTTTTATAGATAGTTTTTAAATGGAGTTGCAATAAAGTTTAAGGTGACTATGCACTGGGAAAATTAATTAAGTGATGGATGTAATTGAGACTACTACCGGCTAGGGCGAGCAGAGTTAAATAAAAGGTTGATTACAATGTATAGTATGAGATTATAATCGTGAATAGAATGTTACATAAATTTATATCTGGTATTTGAGTAAATGAACCTCAGGGGATGGATTCATAATAAATATTCTGCCGTGGCGTTGTTCGGTCCGTTGTGCAAGATGTTAGTATGCACTTAGCTAGTGGACACGTGGCTGGTGGTGTTGCCGGCGTGCCAGGGTCTCCGCTGGTGTGCCTCGCTACCGCTATGATGGTGCGAAGCCCGGTGCGAAGACCCTGGAAATAGGAAAGGTGCGGGTCGGTTTGTCACTAGGCAATTACGTCCAAGTGACCCGCTAAAATAGCAGGTGAAGAGAATCTCCCAGCGGCAATGCAGCGTAGCTAGAAGCTATAATAAAAAGAAAATAGATAGGCAGCACAAGCTGGTGCCGCGACCTCTAACCGTAGGGGTCATCGGCCTCGTGGCACTAAATAGGTAGGCTGAAATAGCACACAGAATAAAATAAAAATATATTAAGCCATGCTTTTTAGCAGGCAATAAGCTGCACCGCTGGAAAGTCTTCACCTGTAGAAAGAAGTAGGAAATGTTGATCTCAAAACTTACCCGGAGCCGACAGCAGTTGGCCACGGGGTCAAAGCGACTTTCCCCGGCGAAGGTTACCAAGGAAAGGAACGATATAAGAGCCGTCAGTTTATAACTGGGCTAGTGCTGTCCAATCTCGCTCGCACAACCATAGATAATTAGTAATATATTATAGAAACATACTAAAATATCGATTAATTTACGGATTTTTTTTAATTAGATTTATAAAGAATCCACAACGTTACAAAGTGTATCGTCCAAATACGGAAACAGACAATCTGTACTCTACAAATGTATCGTGTTAATACGGAAACAGACGATCTGTGCTCTACAAGTGTATCGTTCAAATACGGAATTGGACGATCTGTGCTCTACAAGTGTATCGTTCAAATACGGAATAAGGCTATCTGTGCTCTACACGACTGCATTGTTACAAAAATGGGTCAATGATTTCAAAATTAGACTCGATCCTATATACGTATGTACCTACATGCACAATAGTGGCATAGTAAGCACTTGTTAGCACCGTTACCGCCTGCTTTATCGGTTTCTTATCAGCTCGTTAATATTCTGCGAGAAATATACCGATGCACTAAGTATTTTAATATCGCAAAAGTTTATGTTTACATTGATTACTAATATCCAGTCCTGTATTCGATTATCTGTAGGTATACAACTGAAAAATGGTATAAATACTATAAATACCTAAAAGTTATACCTATTATCAAATTATAATATCCACATACATGTGTAAATATGTAATTAATCATAATATTGTCTATATTAACAGCTGTATTACCGTAATTAATATTGAAATCTATATATTACTGTGAGCCAATAATAGGTTTATTGACTTTGTTACAGCTGTTCCGATAACTAATCGAAATAATTAGTTTCGTATATGGCACAGACATACATATGGTTTTGGATAGTTATCATCATCTTACGCTGTTCCCGGTTGCAGCCAAGGCTGTCATCTCGGATTCCGGGGTCCGTTGATTCCTTTCCTGCTTTCGATTCAGCTTATCTTGGTTTTTATGGTAGTCTGGCCTCCCAACACACAAAGCCTGCGCCAGAGCCTCGTACGTCCATCAGTAGGTGAGGTTGGCTTGGGCTGAAAGATCTTGGTGGGGCTCCATACACTGACAAATAAAGTGTAAACAGAGTATGTATACTGGAGCCTTTTTTCGCCGAAGGATTGAAAATGCGAAGGAGGGATACGGAAAGGAGAGTAAATGAGGGTGTATACGGCACCAGCAAGACCGTCGGGGCCGATCCAACTTCAACGGCAAGCCGGTAACCTGCTGATTGATGGAGGAGGCTCTGGCACAGGCTTTCCTTTCGGGGTTGAGAGGTCAGTCGGCAGTCGCTTCTGGAATAGCTAAGATAAGCCAACTCAAGAGGGCACGCTTTAGACGCAACCGGTATTGGCACTCGATTTATTCGGTGACAGATCCGGTGATATATCCATTATTACGTAGCCAATTCTACAAACCTATTTCTACCTTCCTGACTACCTTCAAAGATGATGCAGGCGACGTGGTCCTATTCTCAATGTGTAGGAGTACCTACACTGACTTCAATTATATTCCACTGATACGCGCGTGACGCGTTACAAACACATATTGTTATTTAGATAAACTCTTGATTCGTTCCACTCTACTTGTTCAGTTCAGTAGAATTGTTAATGCTATCTGTTGTATATATGCGTATAAGTATAATTTGAAGATTTTGATCTCTCAGATTATTTTTTCTAATGCTAGGACAGACCAACCGGACGAGGAAGAACGAGAAAAACGAGTGAGATTCGCATGTAAGGCACATGTAAGTAGGCAAGCAAGGCGGAGTCGGCCTCGCAGAACATATACACTTGTGGCGATACCACATATACACAGCGCCATCTAGCAACAACAAGTTGAACTACTTCGATACTACTACGTCAATCCAACCCAAACCTGAATCGCGAAAGTGAAGTTCGCGCGCTGGTATAACATATATATAAAATCCCAACGACAACCGTTGGGACGTGGCCCGCCAGGCGTGATCACCTTGCCTGGTCGGAGGATCCTCCCTTTCTGTTGGAGGAACATCACACCCCTTTCCTCCACACACTAATCAAATTAATGATGTACTTATTGAAAAAAAGGACAGGACAAAAGCACTGGAACCGGCGGGCTTGCATGAAGGATTTAATGACAGTAGAGAAAGCTCGTGAAGTGTGTAAAGACAGAAGAAGATGGCAGGCAGGATGATAGTCTCTGCCTATCACAAAGGAAGAAAGGCGTGCGTAATTGTATGTATGATTTCGCCTATAGCAATCCAATATGCCTCATCCAATGTGCGCCATAGTATCCAGTCCTTATTCTTCATAATCTATCCCAGCTACCTATTGCTTATTAAATACAACTTATAGAATATGCTAAATTATACCTTCGACTATTATCACAGCTTCATAATCCAAGGTCTCGAACACGTGGTTGAGCGCGAATTTGAAATGCCTCGCAATTTTGAAATATCCCTTTAATTTCAGCTCTGAAGCTCTGGACAAGGGTATTTCTGATAGATCTGGCTGCCGGACTACCGTGATGGTAGGATCCAGTGCGGTGAACGATTTGATCACCTGGTATGTCGCATTGTGGCCACAGTCCTGGGGAAAGAATAATATATATAGGTACTCTGGTCAATTCGTAGGGTGTACAGGGCCCTACCAACACCTGCGGGGCCCAAGTCAACCTCACCTGCTAATCGGTGCACCGGCTAAACAACAAACGAGGGTCTACTGCGGCCTACCCTCTCCGGGTCGGGAGGACAAACGGCATTCGCTCTCATGACAGCCAATACACTAATCAAAAATTATAAGCAAACCCTGGGCTCCAAAGTGTACATTTTGGACTTATCCGGGAAATCGCTAGGAGGTTGACGACTCTTGGCAATCGTAAATAAATCGTTTATGCGGAAAATTGGCTGGTCATGCAATTCGGCGAAGTGACAACTGCTTTTGTAATGGTGGTCAATGACTGAAACACATGGAGATCACATCATTAGATGTACCCACGACATGTTCAATCTTGAACGTCAACCCCGGTTGCATCTATTCCTTGCACTTTGAAGCCCAGGGTCCGTTCTTCCACTTCTACCTTTTATAATTTGTTTTAGTTTTTGCTTTATGGTAGCGACTGCCGTGTGACCTATAATTCCCGACAGGAAAGTCTGCGCCAGAGCCCCGTTCGTTAATCAGCAGGTGTACCGGCTTAAGGGTGAGCTTGGCCTGTGTGCCGAAGATATTGGTGGCGTTCAATGGTTCAATACACCCCATTATCTGTCCATTAGAATCCGATCCACACATTTTTTGTTTGAATTTCAACTACACTTGCACTCATTATATATTAGTACAAATACCTCATAGCTATTTCACAATACAGTACTGCCATAATCGCTGTGGCAACAAGCGGGCATTAAACACAGGTTGACCGAGTTGTTATCGTATAAGGCGTACTTATTTTCATCTGTCGTAATCACTGCGAATACGCAAAATGTGAGAAATGAGAACACAAGTGATAAAACCGTGATATAAATTGTGAATTAACGACTCTGAACCCAAAACCATTTCTTGGGAATACTTGTCTGTTTGTTCGTGATGGATGCAAGAACTACTGAACTGAAGGATTTTATTGCGGTTTTTTGAAAGGTCTTGGTCCTGGTTGAATGCAGTTATATATAGAACCTATATATATACAGGTTAAATATCTTTATACGAATATACCTACCTATATAGACCCGGAGATATGAGCAAAAATAGAAACATCAAGGATTATACGACACCTTTTTTTTTTGGGAAATCCCCCCGCATACCCTTCCGCTGGCCAGCAGGGGTGGCTATGTCGGATGTCCGCACCTCGAGGGCTCTGCAGATCCTGATCGGAGGCGGAGGCGGCGGCGGCGGCACACGCGCTTGCACTCCGCACAATCACCGTGAGCAGACGCAGAGCGAGAGGACTCCCACTTCGAGGGCCACGAGGGCCCGCTTCGGCACCTCCCACTCCGAGCTTTCCGCCAGCATTTTCAACCCGATTACAACGACATCTGGTTACTTTCGGTCGCGATAACCAACATCCACGCAAGTCATATAAATAAAACCGTTGGTTTACCAGGGAAGTAATAAAAAGTAATACGAGATTTCAAAAAACCTCAAGTTTTGTCTGTTTTTGTAGAGTTCGACCAGTAATGGAGCATAACAGAATTACGTTTTCTCACATAGCAGGTAAATAATATAGAAAGCTCTCTCACCTGGCTCACGATGATAGGAAATATGTCCTTACTGGGTCTGAACTTCACCAAGTTGTTGAGACATCTCTTGACCGTGATCCGGTCGCAGGCTATCACCAACACTGGCAGCACTGGGGTTTGAATATCTGGTTAAAAAAAAAGTTTTTTTTTAGTCTTCGAGTCGAGGGAAGTAAGTACAGTCGCCTTCAAAAGTAACCCTTTGCTAGTTTCCGATCACATTAGAATTAAAAACTTTAATTCTACTTCCTGCTAATATTATAAACTAGCTGTCCCCCGCGTCCATTTAACTCATACCTACATGCCATGTAATGCATGTAATGTATGGAAATTTGCCCGATTTGTTGACATATACCTAATAATACTAAAACGCCGGCAGGAGCCGAGTTCCTACAAAGGTACAACAAAATAATAATATTAATCTTTATTTGTTTGAATATGGTGGTACAATACAGGTCTTATATTAAAGGGTAGGTTCAGCATATTCTACAATTACCGGTGTACAAATTATTTAAGCACATGCAAGACAATCAAAACGTAAAATGATAATAAGTAATAACATAAGTCAATAATACCTATTAAATGATTATTACATTACCTCAATAATTTCCTAATAATAGTTATTATATAATAGTTATTATAATAATATTATATAAATATTATAATTGTTTATAAATAGTTATTATATAAGTTACCTTTACACTTTTCAAATTCATCTATAGTATAAAAACATGACGACATGATGAAAAATATGATTACTTCTCCGCTCCCCTGGATAGTAGCGTGACCTTACTCGTAGCCTGTAACCTTACTCGATAAATAGGCTATCTAACTCAAACATATTTTTTCAATTCGAACCAGTAATTCCTGAGATTAGCGCATTCGCAATTTTGTGTTGGATAGTCTATTCATCGAGGAAGGTTACAAGCTTATATATCATAACATTCATAACCCAGGGGAGCGGAGCAGTCATTATATAAGTCAACAAATCGGGCAAATTTAAATACATTATTGAAAAACTGATGCATGTATGGGTTGAATAGGTGCCGCGGGCGGGACATCTAGTAAAAGAGTTTGTTTGTTTGGTTGAACGCGTTGATCTAAGAAACTACTGGTTCGAATTAAAAACTCATTTTGTGTAGCTTATTTATCAAGGAAGGTAATATGCTATATATCATCACGCTACTACACAAGGGAGCGGAGCAGTTATCATATAAGTTAACAAATCGCGCAAATTTCCATACAAATCGGGCAAATTTTTATACATTATTGCAACTTTGTATATGTTAAATAGGTGCTAGTATAGGATAAGGGCAGGAAAGATGATGATGATGATGATGAATTATAAGTTAATACTTATAGGCTAGAGTGGCGATTCCTATCGAGCAACGCCAAACGCGCATTTACGCAATAATTGCATAGCAATTTCCGCTCATGACTTAAATTGTCACAATTAACCTCTGAAACTGATCAAAACGGTCTACGGTGATTATCTACACATCAATTTGGAATCACTTTAGATAATAGTGTAAAATATGTTTCCTGATGGTTTCCTGTGCATAATGGGTGTGGACGATTTCTAATTTCCTTTGGCCATGAGTTTTAACTGTAAAAGTCTGTTGTTTTGATGCAAATAAGTGTTAAGCAGATAGCATACCTACACTCAAATACACGTCACCACATACTAATTCTTACAAACGCTTGCTTATATAACATCTCTATTTTAATGTTTTAGTATTAATCATCAACATCATTATAATTTCGTTGTTTCCTTTCCTTTCGCCTCGGAGCCCGGGATCCGCTTACACCTTCTCCTCCTTTTAGTTTGGTTTAAACGGCTTTTATAGGAGCGACTGTCGTCTAACCTCCCGACCCCGAGAGGAAAGTCTTCGCCAGAGTGTTCAGGTACCGGTTTGGAGGTAAGTTTGGCTTGGCCCAGAAGGTATTGGTGGGTTCCCATACATCCACGCTCCTTTTCACTGTTTATATAATATATATCTCTAAATCCGAATCCAATATATACCTCTCTCTTTTTCTTCGTGCGTAAATCCCTTCGGATCCTCCCCCTCCCGCCGGCCAGCCGGGGTGGTTATGTCGGGCTTGAACTAAACCTAAAACCGCACGCCGCGCCGTCTCGGGTCTTAAGACGCCGGGGTGTAAAGTTGCCCATAGAGCAAATACCTCGCACCCCGACTGTCCCTGGGCCATCTCCGGTTTCGAGATGGCCCCCTCGTATTCGGAAACCACGGTGTTTCTGTCTTGTCCCGGTTTGGGGGAGGGGCGCTAGTCGCCCCGCCGTCCCGGTATGCTTCTGCTGCGGGTGACAGGCGGCCTCTCCTGCCACCCCTAGGCATATTGCGGGCTCGGCGGGCCGGGAGAGTTCTAAATCATGCTCGCAGAACGAGCTATAAGTATATATATAAAATACCTATAGTATTCGGCATATAATGGTGATGTCAAGCTACAATTACCTACATCCGTCTATACTCTTCTCAATTATTATTGGCACTAGACTAAATAAAACTCCATCATTTTAATGTCCTTTCATTTATCGGGCAATTTTTACTTATGAGTCTGTTTCCCGAAATTTTCGCCACCTCTAGGGGCCAGACTACACAATGTAATGATCTCGATTTCCTCAGCGACCGAGCGGAGTAATGATTTTATTGGCTACGATTACACCCATGGTCATCTCCAGTACAGGTCGACGAATAATGTGTGTACAAAATGAACTGATGGACAAATATATTTTGATAGCTCGGGGGTCAAAGGGCGTAATCGCAATTTCGTCGAAATTGACTTTTTAAGGTAGCCATACTCATTTTTTAACCATGACCGCTTAATAGCAATTCAATTGCAGACCTAAACTGAATAGTTTCGTAGCCATACCATGACGTCGTATAAAGTCGTTCAGTTTCACATTCCAAATGTCAACATACGAACCAAACGCGAGTGTGTTTCAGTTTAAGCGTGTCATAGTACCTACGGATCATAGCAATTCTGTTTACAAACTTGTATTGAATTGCTACGAAACTGTACTGTTTCTAAATCCTCATAGCAAGGCCCCAGGGCCTGTACGCAAAGTGACATTTTACTAGTAGAATCGCTACGAAAGTTCGAAATGTATAGGAGTGACATTATTTGTTACACGTGACATGTCGACAAATGATGTGTCTCCAATACATTTCGAACTTTTGAAGGTAGCTTCGAGGCGATTCCACTAGTAGAATGTCACTTTATCTAGGCCCCCAGAACTATACTTGCAATCTATTCTGTACTTGCAGTCTTCCAATTCGCCAAAAAATAACGATTACGACCATATTTTTTAGAAAATAAAACAGATATTTTTAATGAAATTTTTGAAGCAATTAGTTGCAACTTTATTGGGCTAAACTTAGTTATTAATAAACTCGTTCCGATATCGCGGAGGTCAACAATAATTATAGGTATTGACAGCTGTTTTTAAATATGGCGATAAATATGAGTATGATGATAATGTATGTATTACGTGGCGTTCAACTACACATCACCACATACCAATTCTTACAAACGCTTGCTTATACAACCCGTTATGCTTTCGAGGGCTTACCCGGGGTGCCCGGCAATGGACACTTGGGCAGGACACCGTGCGGTTTTAGTCGATGCACGACATAATCCGAAGGGATTTCCGCAAGTAAAAAAAAAAAACCGTAACTACTCTTTTTGTTTTAAAAATCAACACTATTATAATTTTAGCGTTGTTTACGGTTGCATCCGACGGTTTTACCTCGGAGCCCGGGATTCTCTTACACCTTTTCTTTCTTCCTTTGTTTTGGTTTAAACGTCTTTTATGGAAGCGACTGCCGTCTAACGGGGGGTTTGAGACTTTCGTCTCGGGGCCCGACCCCGAGACGAAAGTCTGCGCCTTATAAATATGAATATGATGATAATGTATGTATTACGTGGCTTTTAGATAATAGTGCGGAAAACATAATCAGATTTCCTGTTTGAATGTAGAGCGTCTGAATGGTAAATACTTTCTACGTAAAAAACTCAGATTTAATAAAAATATATAAACACTTCACTTCACTTGTTAACATCAAATCAAAAGGATTATAAATAAGAATAATTAGATCACAGACTAGCAGTGCCCCGCGGCTTCGCTCATGACATAAGTACTTCGTTCCCGTGGCTCCCATTTAACCCATACATGGCCATAATTTATTAGCTTTGTAATAATTTACAATAATGTATGGTTTGCCCGATATCTTGACATTTATGATTACTGCTTCGCTCTTCTGGGTAGTAGTGTAATGATATATAGCTTAACCTTTCTCGATAAATGGGCTCTCCAACACAGAAATAATTTTTCAATTCGAACCATTAGTTCCCGAGATTAGCGATTCAGCCAAACAAACAAGTTTTTCAGTTTTTTACTACGTGGGTACATTATCATAGCTTGGCAAATTCGCGCGGGACGTGGTAACCTGACGGCCGTCTCCCACGCCTTTCACCACTCCCGCTGCCTTAGACTGTCTACACAGCAGCGACATTGCGGCTTATGCCCCTGGGCTTGTTTTGCGTTTAATCGTACCAGAACGAAACGCAATACAAGCCCGGCGAGTTCCGCCTCCGGTCTGGCGGCTTTGGTGTGTAGATAGCTGTAGGCATTGCCCGGCGGGTTAAGAGCGCGCATAAACCTAAAAAAATATCAGATTTCACCCGCGCGCCTCACACCTCCCGCTCTCGTCCATTGCATCGGCAAGAATATGGTATGTTGCTACATTCGCGTTGTCGCCGCGCGTTGCCTTAGCTACCGTCTTGTTTTGTCAAATACGATAATACGATCGCGCACAGTATACCCAAAATAATCAGATAAAAATTGTCTAACTGTGAGTCAGATTTTATCTATCAGTATTTATTTTTGCAGGTGATAAATAAAACGAAAAGATAGGTGCCTAATATAATGATATATTTATTTATAGTATAATGTTACTTTAAATGTTTATTTGTAACACATATATGTCTCGCTTGACTTGTATTCATTACTATAGTGCTAATGTTAGTTTTCATACAAACTAAGCGCAAGTTGGTCTATACTTCAAACAGTAACAATACTTTTTGATTGTGCAGATGATACGAAGAGGCAAGTAATAAAATAAATATATTTTTTATATACCTTTACTTTAAAATTGTTGTGACTTTTTGCAAAATTTGGACATACGTGGGACACTCAGAAAGTTTTACGAAAATAAAAAAAAGTGTTCTACGAGTATAGGTAAATATTTTTTTATTAAATCTTTTCAAAGTACTCTCCACCAGCCTCTATACAAAGTTTCATGCGTTTGAACCAGTTTTCAAAACACTTTATCCAATCCGTCGCAGATACCTCGTTTACAGCCTGCTCAAACGTTGACAGCGCATCTTCCGGCGACGAAAATTGTATCCCTTTGAGCAGATTTTTTATTTTCGGGAATAAAAAGAAGTCGCACGGTGCAAGGTCAGGGCTGTAAGGAGGGTGACCTAAGAGTTTAACCGGAGTGCTGTCCAGGAAGTCCCTCGTTTTAAGCGCGGTGTGTGCGGGCGCGTTGTCATGGTGGAGTAGTATCCCGCGGAGCCCTGTGTTTGGTCGGTTGTAGCTCACTACAGAGAAAACTTCTGCCAAGCATTTGGTAGTGTACCATTCAGCGTTGATGCTTCTTTGATTTCGTAAAGGGATTGATAACAAGTAGCCAGACAAATTGAAAAAACTCGCGATCAAAATCTTCCCTCCGCTTCTAGATCGCTTCACTTTGGTAGGTGTTGATTCGTTTTGAAACACCCAAACCGTCGACTGGCGTTTTGTTTCTGGATCATACTGATAAATCCACGACTCATCACCTGTAATGATGTCATAAACACGCCGAGACGCGCCTGCTACAAACTTGTTTATCATATCACGACACCATTCCACCCGGGCCTGCTTCTGAGCATCGGTGAGATTGTGCGGCACCCAGCGTGAAACTATCCTTCTCACACGAAGATGCACGTGTAGAATCTCGTGATGAAGGCTTCCCCATCCAATCTGAAGAATGTGCTGAATCTCTTGATATGTGACTCGTCTATTATCTTGGATTAAATTTTTCACTGCTAGCACGTTTTCTTCCGTAACAGCCGTCAAAGGGCGACCACTTCTTTCTTCATCCTCCAAAGTCAGTAGACCACGCTTGAATTCGTTATACCAACGATACACGGTGGCCTTGGAAGGGCCTTCATCCATGAATGCCATTTGAAGTCTATCGTACGATTCGTCTGGTTTCAGGCGACACTTGATATCGTAGAAAATCATAGCGCGAAAATGTTCCCGACGCAGATCCATTTTTCAATGAGACACAATAATTGAAATTATCTTGCAAAAAATGCAGAGAGAAATTTTGAAATTGGAACGTACTTATTTTTACTCATAAATAATCATATTTTAGAAAAAGATTATAACTGACCAGTCTTTCATATATAAAAACTTTTTTTCGCAATACTTTCTGAGTGGCCTGGTACAGCACAAGAAAAGTAGCAATAATAAGTCCATGTGGGCTGTTGTAGTGAGATTCTAATCTTTTTCTAATTTAATCTAATAAAATGTTACTTTCATTTTCGCTTTGTTGACATTCATTATTATGTTGTTGTTTTTTTCAGAATACGGTTACTGACTGAAAAAGGTCGAAATTAAATTATTAAAAAAAAAATAATTTTGTGAAAGCGGCACGTATAAGAGAAAGGGACGAAAGGTGATAAGGGAAAGTAATAATAAGAAGTACAGTTTATTGTTGGAGTCCGGATTTCTGTAAAACGAAAATAACGTGTCGAAAATGCGGTAACGAAATAAACAAGAAAGAAAAAACTGATGTTTTATTTAGTATCGAACATAATTATGTGTATACATAGATGCTGAAGACCTGAAAGCCATGTGATGCACCATGGGCAACAGAAGTGGTAACTACTCCCCCGTCTTCTGTGGGAGGAGTTGCCACTTCCGGCCGATATTCTGCCAATCGATATGGCCTAAGAAAAGAAAAACTCGAAACAAAGCCCTTTACCAACGCGTCTGAGCAGCGTGGCAACAGTAGGTCAATATCCTCACATTGGAGATAAGCCACAAAAAAGGCCCCCAGTCCCCGGCGGTCCTGCTATTTCCGGCCAAGGTAGCGGTCGTGGTAACGGTGGGGCAGGGGGTGCGAAAAATCTCCGGGCTACGGTAGGCTACCATCAACGACTATAGCCGGTAACTTTTAATAGCAACACCCTACGGCTGAACCAAAACGTCACCGAACTCGAGGTAGAGCTAAGTTGTATTAACTGGCATAAATTGAGCTTGACATCCCTTCGGATGTCAAGCTCAATATATGCCAGTATGTATGCCAGGGGGAGGATATGATAACCTTTATATCAGGCGACCAGCTCTAATTTAAAAGAGGTGATCAGCTCTCCCAGGGAGACAACAGTTTTCTGGTCACGAATGATTTCATAAGCAGGGTTGTGGAAGTCAACAGTGTATCGAACGGGGTAGCGTACCTCATACTAAAAATCAAACAGGCATTCCCTGAAGGTGATAAAAGTATATGTGCTGACCTCGAAACACCCTCATGAATCCGTTGAGGCCGTGTATGAGGACATTGCTAAAGTAATGCATCATACTGTTGGCGGTACTAGTCTTGGGACTACGTACTGCGTTGTTTAAAGTTCGAGATTCTCCCGGAATTCTATGGACAGCTGTAGGCATCACGAATGACAAATTAGACGAGACACGGCGATGAAGACCACAGAACTCCACTCATGTACCACTATACGGAGGAGATACGATACGATATAAAGCAGTGAGAGTGAAAAACAACAGGTGCCCTGGCGATGACGGAATTACTACCGAGCTCCTAAAAGCACCCGCCTGCTTAGACTTTAGACCCCAATCCTGAATGAGCTAATGAGCCTTTTTAATTCCGTATTTCAGCAGGGCTTAAAACCTTGGGTATGGAGTGGGAGTGCGGTGGTGCTGTTCTTCAAAAAAAAAGGCGACAAGGACTTGCTCAAGAACAACAGACCCATCTCACTCCTATGATTAATGTCTACAAGTAAGCTCGATAAGTTACAGCCACCGGAACAAACCGAGTTTCGAAAGGGCTACAGCACCGTAGACCACATCCATACTGTTAGGCAAATTGTACAGAAGACCGAGGAGTACAATAAGCCGATGTATATGGCTTTTGTGGACTACGAGAAAGCCTTTTACTCTATCGAGACCTAGGCAGTTCTGAAAGCTTTGCAATGGTGTCATGTCGATTCGCGATATATCGAGGTGATGAGGTGTCTGTATGACACTGTCATCATTTACGTCCAGCACCAAGACCAGAAAACGAACCCCATAATTATCCATAAATGATTCACCAACGCACTGGAGGACGTCTTTAAGAAACCGGATTGGACTGGAGGGGTACTGAACATAATCGAACCGAGACCGATTGACGTTGAAGGGTCAACACTCGAAGTTGTTCAGGAATATGTCTACCTAGGGCAGGTTATCCAGCTTGGTCAATAAATAAGGCTTTTTTTAACTACCATAACTTGAATCTGAGGCAGAACGAAGTTTGCTGTAGCAGAATTTTTCTTTTGTTGTTTAATTTATCAGAAGAAGGTTCTTATAGAAAAAAAAATTAAAATGGTGCTGAAAAAAAAATCGACAATAGCGCAGGCAGAGCCGCGGGTAAGAGCTAGTTATAAATAAAACTGTACGGTAAAATATAAAGTATGATACGATACTTTTGTAACATATGATATATAAACTAGCAGTTGCTCACGGCTACGCTCGCGTAGCCTATTTTCTTGTAGCTTTCTATAAGTAAAATATTTTTTAAATCGGTCTAGTAGTTTTTGAGTTTATTCGTTACAAATAAAAATGCAAATCTTTCCTCTTTATAATATTAGTAAAGATTATGTTAATACTATAAAAACTTTGTATACTGGAATCAACATGCGAGTGGTCAAAAATATCGATTTGTTTTGCTTATACTTCTTTATTATACTTGTGAGATCGACGCGTTAAATTTCTAAGTAAAACTGCTCATGAATCAAACACAAATATAAGAAAAGTAAAGTAATAAAGATTTGCCTTCGACAATTAGCCATGAGTTGAATTTTTAATTCTCTTTTAGAGCTTTCAGTTTTATTTTTTTTGTTTGCCATGGTTGTCGAAGTATTTTCTCGAAGCGGAGCACAGAAGCAAAGTCTTCTCGTCTCAACAGAGCGATCACGAATGATTGATGAAACAAAACATGCCCGTTACCTCGGGTCAGGTGCGACAGAAAGGGAGCGTTCTGCGCGAAATAAGAACGTAGTAAGCGCCAAATCAGTTTTATTGTAATTACTCGGAAATTGTACATTATTTTTTCAAAACGCTAGTAGTATCCCTCGGTAATGTATTTTTACATAATGTATTAAAATATTGACTCAGTTATATGCATATTTATGGCAATAAATCGATTTTAGTTTAAACTTAGACGTAACTTTGTGATTGTTTTCTATCAATAAAATATTACAAGTTTATGTATTCACTCAATTCAGTCCCTTTCAAATATAATGTAATATCTATATATACAAAAAACAGAACATTTGAGGCATATTTTCGAGTATAAAAATCAAATCTAAGATCGGCAATTTTTCTTTACCCCCTCTTAAGCCGGCGGCTTTGGTGTATAGACAGCGTCATCGCACGCGCACCATGGGAGTGTCACGCATGAATTTGCCACGCGGTAGTATAGATAAGTATTACGTCATCAGCGTTCTCATAGTAATTCCCCAGTTGCGTCCAAAATTTACATTTTGATGCCTGGGGTCCGCCTGTTGATTTTGTCTGCTGTTATGTCGGCTTCTCCCGAGTTTTGCAGTCTGCCGCCGCAGAGTCGTCTACCGACCTCGTTGATCGGGGCCTGAGTACAGCAGTAGCCGACTTGCCGTCCTTACAGAAGCAGGCCAAGACGGAGGCGTGTCGTGTGTGGCCTCCTACACACGCCTGGAAACTCACCGACGCGGGATAAAACCCGACCCTACCAGGCGAGGCCGCGGTGGCGGCCAAAGTCCGCCGGTAACCGTGGGGTTATCCTTTCGAGGGCTTACCCCGGGTGTCCGGCAATGGACACTTGGGGAGGACATCCCCAAGTGTTGGCACCAATCGTTGGCACCGATGGGGTGAAGCCCGTGGGGGTTTCCACACGTAAAAAAAAAAAGAAGCGAATGCAGTTTGAAATCCCAACCTTCAGGGATGGGAGTTCAAACTGCATTCGCTTGGCTTGGGCTTCACGGATGTTAATAACGCCCTGTACAACCCATGAAACTATTACGTATTTCTAACTGAAATAACTGTTAGGTAAGTCGATATTAGCAGAGTAGCGATAGCGAGTGCGTTCCGGGTTATTTTTATTGGGTTTTGCCCTAAGGAAGTTCGCAGTGAACGCTCCGAGTAAAAACAGGAAAAAACACCCATTGACGGAAAGCAATTATGTAGCGTATGTGCTTTAAAATCTTTTTACAATAGACTCGTATCATTTACGGTTTTCAGCGCCCCAACAATATGTCCAGGACCCAAGCTAACCTCACCTGCAAGTCGGTACACCTGCTGATTGGCGGACGAGACTCTGGCGCAGGCTTTCCTCTTGACTTTGCGTTTTCAGACGGCAGGCGCTTCCAGAAAAGCCGTATAAGCCAAACTAAGAGGAGGACAAGGAGTTATCAGACCCCGATGTGAAAGCCTAGGATGCAACCACGCTGAGATAATGATGATGATGTTGTTAAACACGCTGAGATGTTAAGGAGTAGGAGAGCGAAACCCAGGCTTCAAAGTGCTAGCTTTGGATGCAACCGAGACTCTCGCTGAAATGGTAATGATGATAGAAGAAAATACGGGTGTTAAAATACACTTCTGCGTGTGTACTTTACTTGTTTTTCATTGAATTTATAATACAGAAAACCTAATAAATACGCCAAGTGCTAATTTACTTCTACTATTATCACTAGATATTATAAAACAAAGTCTGCGTCTGTCTGTCTGTTCGCGATAACTCAAAAACTATTGCAC
The DNA here is from genome assembly GCA_946251805.1 of Cybosia mesomella. Taxonomy (NCBI): domain Eukaryota; kingdom Metazoa; phylum Arthropoda; class Insecta; order Lepidoptera; family Erebidae; genus Cybosia; species Cybosia mesomella. The sequence continues at coordinate 8,041,090 of OX276417.1, forward strand.
CGATTTTCAGCTGTTTGTGACATCAATGGATTGAGTGGTTCTCGAGGAAGGTTTTAGTATATAATTTGTCAAGTTTTTGTATACATTGGTTAAAATTTGTTGGCTGTTGGTATGTTATGTACCTTTTTTTTTTTTTTTTTTATCGTGCGGAAATCCCTTCGGATACCCCCCCGCCGGCCAGCGGGGGCGGTTATGTCGGGCTTGCACCGACTAAAACCGCACGCCGTCTCGGGTCTTCAGACGCCGGGGTGTAAGGTTACCCATAGAGCATATCCCTCGCACCCCGGCTGACCCTGGGCCATCTCACCACTAACAGCATCGCTCATCCTGTCTCCTCTGAAAGCAGAGGAGTACGGAGAGCGATGTGTTCCCGCCACGTTGGGTATTGGCCGACGATCAATGCCAACCCTATGAAGGGGTGAAGGGGAAGCCATTGACCGCCGCCCAGGGTGTACCGGCCGCTCCGATTCCGTTCCCCCCGGACTGCAGCGGGATCGGAATCGGAGCGACACTCGAGGAGGTTACCCAACACACACCCCAGGTATGTTATGTACCTACGTAATAGTTTAGGAGGTGTCGGAAAAAATAAGCCGTCTGGGAGCTTTCAACGTAAACGCTGCCTAAACTCTTTGAGATATAACAAAATGATGTATGGTGGAATTGTGTATCATAAATAGGTTGTAATGGTGGAATAGGGTCCCATGGGTAGCGGGGTGAAGTTGCGGGCAACAGTTAATTTATCTACAGAATAGTTGTATGGCAGAGATCGCTCTGCCACACAACCGCACAGGCGCATACGAACGCCCTTATTTTTTTTATTTTTTTTACGTGCGGAAATCCCTTCGGATACCCCCCCGCTGGCCAGCGGGGGTGGTTATGTCGTGTCTCGACTAAAACCGCACGGTGTCCTCCCCAAATGTCCGTTGCCGGGCACCCGGGTAAGCCCTCGAAAGGATAACCCCAGGGTTGCCGGCGGACTTTGGCCGCCACCGCGGCCTCGCCTGGTGGGGTCGGGTTTTATCCCGCTTCGGTGAGTTGGCAGGCGTGTGTAGGGCACACACGACACGCCTCCGCCACGGCCTGCTTCTGTAAGGACGGCGAGTCGGCCAACTGCCGTCCTCAGGCCCCGATCATGGAGGTCGGTAGTCCCGGGCGTAGATGAGGGCAGGGTTCTCTCCCGCTCCCTCTCCGCCGTCTCTTTCGCGCGCATTACCTGCTCGCAGAAAGAGGCGGCGGCATACGAACGCCCTTTGTGTAACTACAGACCTAAGATAATTTGTATATAAATAAGCGGTATACAATAAAGAGTATTTTATCTATCTATCTATGAGGAACGAGTTGACCATAAAGATAGTCGGGCTAATTGGAAGTGGAATATAATACCGCACTTCGAAAGAGGACTTATAGTAATGACGAGGGTAGGCGTCGTGGCTCCAAACTGTGATAAACTAACATCATATTTAATGTATCATTTATCAAGATGGAATATTAAATGTAATATTCATAGTTTGTAATGATACGAGTAAACCAGACTACATTTCAGAGTAGATAGTACACCTTTTGTAGGATTTCTTTATTAGATTTTAGTAAAAATCTTTTTTTTTATTAAAACGTGTGTTTACTAAAACAAAAACTTAAAAAGAAAAAAAAATTATTTGAAAGCGAATTAAACATGTGAATGGTTCTGAACTGTTTAAGAAACCACACGAAAAAGTCGGACGGTTTTACTTTGACAGATCAGACGGAAAATCTAAAGTTTATTTTTCATTTTTCTATGGAATCGAATTGAAAATCACGGTTTTGAAAACGTAGCGTTACTGAATCATACCCCAGGAAGGGGCCGGCTCAACAGGAGTTGTACCTACCGCCTTCTCTGTTTGTGGAAGTGTAGGAGGCCTTAGCAGAAGAACCACCTGAGGTCAACTTGGGCCCCGAGGATGTTAGTAAGACCCCATATACCAACCACCTCTAGGACCTCATTCACCGCCCTTCCGTTCCGTTTAATGTAAACACCCAATGGTAAGCAAAACTGTTTACATTATTTTACTTTAATACTTTTGCAACCAACCAGTAAGTTATCCATAATTATAGGACTAAAAATAAAAGAATTCTGTGATTAAACATATTAATTATGTGAGACATTTATACAGGATGATTTTATCAATAGGCGTGGATGGCCAAATCCGAAACTATGAGAAATAATAGTGCAAAGTACTCAAACGCCCAATTTTGATGAAAACTTAAAAAGTATTAGTTTTCTGAAAAATCCTATTTTATCTAAAAAATTTAACCAGAAAAAAAAAACTTTATTATACAATTATAATATATAATTTAAATATATATGATTCTATAGTGTGGCTATAATAAATTCTGGGAAGGGGTGACATACGGTTAACTTAAGGAAAGAGCTGATTTCCCGCCAGTACCACTTGAAAAATTCAACCTGTAGGTGTAACAATTAAAATCTATAGATGTTCATTTGTTCGAGACTCAAGGTTGATTGACACAGGATGATGAGTGACGCAAAGCGTTGCACAGACTCCAAATTTTTTTAGACGATGTCAGTATCGAGTCAGTAATCAGCACTGACTTGCGTCGCATTTGGAGTCAGTAACTGACCCTGTGTAAAGTAGGTAAGCCTTCATAAAAACTAAATGGACTGACTTTTATATTATTTGTTGTTTCCAAGCGCCTCGGATATAAAAAAGAGAAGCCACTATCACGAGGAAACGAAAGCATATTTTTTTTTATAAAAAATATCAGTAACCGAAATTACTAATATTCCCCCTAACCCCTCCAGCTAAGCTTAATTGCTTGTGTTAGGAATGAGTTCACGTCAGTAGTTTAATGGCCAGGATTCGAACCCGGGTCCTCTCGATCGTAGGGTCGACTCCTTAACCACTAAGCTACCGACGCTTGGTGAAACGTGGGCGTTAAAACACCTTTAACTATCCCTTTGCTACTATATGCAACCGCTACCTGAGATATAATAATTTTGGGTATGACACGCAGGTAAAGTCACGTCCCAAACTTAGTAATTCTATATATCATTAACGTATTGTTTTGAAGAACAAATATGAAACACATGTACAAATAATTTAATGAATAAAGAACATAATACAATGTATTTGAACCAAAACAAATTGGACAATGACACTTGTGCATTGGAACATAGAGTACGGATATAGGCACATACATCTTCACATTCGCATACGCCCTTCGGATACCCCCCCCCCCCCCCCCCCCGCCGGCCAGCGGGGGCGGTTATATCGGGCTTGAACAGACTAAAACCGCACGCCGCGGTCTCGGGTCTTACGACGCTATATGGACGTACCTGCCAAGATCATCGAGGTTAACATAACCTGCAACCCAGTTGCAGATTGACGGACGATGCTCTGGCACAAGCCAATTCATAAGTAAGGGTGAGTAGAACAGCTGACCCAGGGCTCCAAAGTGCGAGATTTGAATGTAACCAGGATTAGCCCACGGATGATGGTTAAAAAAGCGTGTTGAGCAGTAATCGTAATTAGTCTCACATGAAATTTCATTAATATCGGTTTAGTCATTTAGGAGTTCTGTGACAATCACATGTATTGTAGACTTTCTAGTATTTTTTTATTCAGTCCATTTTGTCCTAATATGGTGGGCAAAGGCCTCCCCCAAATCTTTCCACCTCTCTCTCTCTCTCCTTTGCTGTATTTCACCAATATGGATGTAAATATAACAAACAGTACATAATAAAGATAACAAACACTTAACTTAAATATTGTCAATCTAATTACTTAGATTGACAATATTTTTGAGGTTGGACTGAAAGCCGATTCCAACTTTAGTTGGGAAAAGGCTCGGAGGATGAGGATGTCAATCTAATTACCGGCCGTTTCGAGGTTGGACTGAACGCCGATTCCAACTTTAGTTGGGAAAAGGCTCGGAGGATGAGGATGTCAATCTAATTACACACACAATTACATTTAGACATTCGTCCTAGTAATGAGCTTATTGTAGCTCTCGATAGGCCTAGATCTTTAAGTAGGTTATAGAGAGATTTTGCTGGTATACCTCTCGCTCCCACTTCCACTGCATACAAATTAACCACGTAACCGTTTTTGATTAATTCGTTTGTGAGATCATAGTATTTATTTTTCTTTATTGTGTGGTCCTTCGGTATATTTGTTTCCCACGGTACAGTAAGTTCCACAAGAACCACATGTTTTAATCTCTTAGAATATAGGAATATGTCAGGTCTAGATGACGAAACCCCAACATCCTCCGGAATTTTGTAGTGCTTTTCATACGTGTCGATTAGGAGAGTCCAATCTGGGGCAGTATCTAAGATTGAATAAGGTTTGTTCCTGGGTGTTATGGATGAACCTTCAGACACAAAGTTGATATGACGTCTGTTAGTAGTCAATCCTTTTTGGGCTCTAGCTACTGCCAGACTCATTGCTTCACGTATGATGATAAGCACCTTATCGTGACGGCGTGAGTAATGGCCTCTATCGAGAAGCACCCTACATCCTACTAATATGTGTCTAGCCGTCCCTATTGCCTCACCACAAGTATAACATTGTTTTTCTGTGGCCTTCCCCCACCTTACCAGATTACTCTGGTCTGGGAGGGTCATCTGAAAGGCGTTAAGATAAAATTTTAACAGGGCCGGCGACCAGTCATATATCAAGGTGCGCCACTTTAAGGCCATCGGTATGCAGAACTCTCCCATTGTCAACCATTCATTTTGGATTTCCAAATTCATCGCGTGCACTCGATATTTATCATTTTCGTCTTGTTTTAGAAAGGACTTAAGTATATCCTGGTCCCTTTCTGGCTCTCGTACTCCCAACCCCACTCTGTTTGACTGGGCCCCTATCATAAATCGTTTATGGAATAGAAGTCTAGATTCAAGCTCGGACGCGTTATTATCTTTCGGGAGTGCCCTGATTGTGACATCTTGGGATTTTCCTAAGATGTGGGCTTTGGTAACTCTAAGATGTTTATAGAGCTCCGATGGTTTCTTAAGTTTCATCCCAAAATTATTTTGATCCCTAAATAGAGCAGAGGAATCAGCAGAGTGCGCTAGTCCAAGCCACGATTTTAGCGATTTTATGACAGTTGCATCTATTTTCGAAAGTAAGGTTTTACCGAATTCATACACCAGAAAAGGCCAAGTCAGACGTGATGTTAAGTAGTTGTCATATATCCAAGCTTTTTTGATATTGTTTAGTGGTATCTGATCTATCTTATTTAGGTCATTTATAAACGTATCGACAACTTCATCTAAGGATGGTGTGTGTCCTTTATAGTCTATCTTTCTCCCAAGAAATTTAAATGGCACCGATTCAGCGACTATGGAAACTGGTTTACCCCCAATGAAGAGTCCCGGGTCGTAAGAGGTAAATTTGGTGTCCCGTCTACCCAGACATAGACAGTGACACTTACTGGGCTTCGTCCTCAGTCCATTTGTCCACGAACAGAACTCATCGACTTCCTTTAATAGTTCCTGACATTGTTTTGGATTGCGCGTCAGTATTGCGAGATCGTCAGCAAAAGCTAAGATGGACTCTGAGTATATGTTATTTACTTTAAACCGATAACCCCATTTCTTTTCGTGACGTATTAACTAGAAGGGTACGAAAAAAAAAAGTTATGTTCAAGTAATCTAAATTACCCATATTCCTGTTAGACCTCCTAGCTTAGTTAAAGTGCTTGTGTGAGGTGTGGGTTCATGTTTATAGTAATGACAAGGACGTGAACCTAGGACGTCTTAGCTACCAACACTTCAAAGTTGCCTACATCCAATGTAGAACTTGACACCATAAAAATAATTAATAACTATACATCCATATTTTTGGAATGTTTTAAAGTAATTTTATTGTGTGTGAATAAACTTTCAAAAATTATGTATATGAATTTACACACATATAAAGTTGTTTGTAAATTTCCATTTAGAAAATCTATTTCATACTCATATTGGACACATTCTACTAAGTCCTTATGATTAAACCTTAAGGATGTCTATCATCTTTAAGGATCTAGCAGGTTACATTTTGGAGTAGAGACTTTTGTCACACATACAAGATGGTCTAGAAGACCATCAAAGAATATGCTAAGTGCAAAAATTTGCACTCAGCAAATATTTCATCTAGGTAGGTACAGCCTACCATCTACTGTCCTTACACACATCATGAACTTCCTATATTGTCATGAAACCTTACATGCAAGCCTACCTTTCAACTTTTCTTTTGTATTAAGTCCGTCAATTGACTGCACCCCGCTAGAAGGTAAGAAGCTAGGGTAAAGTCAAGCCACCATTCCAGATGCTGTCGATCAGTGTTTGTCCTATTGGTTTTGTCACATTATCAGAAATTGAGTATATTTTTGTATCAATGACTGAATTAAGTATTGTTTATAAATAAGACTGGTACTTACTCGGTGCAGAATCTTCAATCCTCTCATTGGCATTCTCGATAACATTAACATTCTTCTTCAACTGCTGTTTTACCTTTTGTAAAAGAATGTTGCTATCAGACAACTGTTCAGCCACTTGATTTTCTAATTTCACTATTTTATTTTCTATTTCTACTGCATTAGGCCTCCTGCTTATCGACCTTGGCACTTCTATAACCGCCGAATATGATATCAGGAGCCACAAAAATAGAATTATACTAAAAACCAGTGTCAGTTTTCTGAGATTCACACGCATCTTCACTACAAGTTTAAAACGGGGTTTTGAAAGAAAATATAAGTTAAATATCAGCTAACTTGTCCATAGTCCCATTACGTACGTTCCCGCTATTCGTTGAATGTAAAAGTAAACAACAAACATCATTGATTAAAGAATTCGAAGGGAAATATTTCAGCGTACAACATTCACTCAACACACACACAGTATGACGTGTCTAATCACAGCCTGAACAGGTAAAGTACATAAAAAAGTGCTCATAAACACCTCTGCTATAAATAAAGTGTACAATTCAGAATTTTATTATTGAAAAATTTCGATACTTTTCTTCTAAAATCACAACAAACACGGCTGCGACGTGTATACACGTCAAAAACAAATGACGGCTGACAACTGTGTCACTGTGTGACACTTTGGTGATGGTGTGACAGCACAGAGTACTTTTGTGTGACAGGCTGTAACAAATTTATTCTGAACGGGACTGACCAGAATACAATTATATTTTTCTACTAAATATTTTCCATCATTTAGTAATTTCTAAGCTATTTAATTTGCTAATCGCAAAGACACAGACTTAAACAAGTAAAAAAGGCAAACCAAACATGACCTATGTCTAGTGAAGCCAGATTTACCACATTCATACGTAATTTAGCTCAGACGCCGAATTAAGGTTGATAACCTCTACGAACTTCGAACAACCACATACGTTCATAAAATTTATTGAGAAATGCCAAAATTAAAAATGTGCTTATATTAAATGTTAGACAAGTAACTGGAATTAGGAAAGAGACAAGAAGAATTGTTGAGTTATTGATTTATTTTTAAACAATATGATAATTATAACTCCCATCCTGTACGTTGACCCTTTCGGTCAACGTACAGGATGGGAGTTGCGACTTGAACCCGCGAGCAGTCCTTTTTTAGAGGAAATACCCTGATTACATGAACTACCTGGGCACAGGGTACACCCTAGAACGGCAACACAACGACCACAACCATTCACCCGCCACGACGAGACATCTATCGAACTTAATAAAGTACCGGTACATCATTACTTAAAATTAACAGCATTCAAATTATTTCATCCATATTATTGCTGTGAGGAATAATGCAGGCGCGTCGCGAACAATTTTAAGTAATACGAAATAGTTGCTTAATAATTGCTTGATGATTTGTATGATGATATGAAGATAATTATATTAAATTATAATGATAATCATAATAAAGAGTTATCTACCAATCAATCTATACTATTATAAAATTGTAAATTAGATGTGTCTGTTCATTGGAGATATTTCTATACTATTACAAAATTGTAAATAAGATGTGTCTGTACATTGGAGACATTTGAAAAAAAAACATGTGTTTTGTTTAATAAACGGATTTTGATGCGGCTTTTTCTATTAGAAAGGCCTTGGTCAGACTTAAAATCTACCGTATGTTTGATAACAATTGGTTATGTAGAACCGGAGATATGACCAAAAAATTATAACTGACCTATACGCGGGCGGAGCCGGTGGCATCAGCTAGTAATAATAAATAGTAATAGTAGTGTTAGTGATACCGTTGATTATAATTCGAGAACAGTGGAGCTATTTACATGATCTTTTAGATTTGATAGATTTGAATCCGATTTTTTGGATTTCTCTCCGCCCATACTGTCTTTTTATTTTGCGAAAGAAAAAAACAATTTAAACTGCACGCCGTCTCGGGTCTCTAGTGCCGGGGGTGTAAGGTGGCCTAATAAGGCAATTCCCTCACACCCCAGATAAAACTGAGCACAGAATATTTAATAATAATAAAAAATAAAATCCTCGGTGCGTGTATGGAGCAATGGAGCACAATACTTAGTCTTGCGTGCGTCTTAGGGTGCGACTGTCGGATGCGGAAGACCAGATAAAGGTAAAGCGGAGTATCTTTCAGGGTGACTGTCTGAGTCCACTGTGGTTTTGTCTGTTCTGGAACCCTCTAAGCACATAGCTAGATAAGTCAGAGACGGGCTTTCAGCTACGGAGAGGGGTCCCGAAGGTGTTTCACCTGTTCTACATGGACGACTTCAAGTGGTTTGCTCCAAACGCTGCATGTCTGATGCGGTTGTTAGATATCACTTGTGATTTCAGCGGCGGAATCGGCATGGAGTGGATAAGTGTGCTTCTTCATGTGGAGCGGGGGAGAATTGTCTCATCGGATCGTATACCGGTGGTTGTGTCCGGTGGGGTAAGCCTTCGTTCACTCTCCGAGGGTGAAACATACCGGTACCTGGGCATGTCGCAGAATGTGGTTGTCGACGCGGCGCACATCAAACAGGCCGCATGCGACATGTTTTGGGAACGTCTATTAAAAGTGTGTAACAGCCTTTTTTATCGGACGTGAGCAAGACACGGGCATTTAACGGGTGGGTGATGCCCGTCCTGTTGTACACCTTCGGCGTGGTCAGGTAGTCTCAGACCGAACTAGACGCCCTGGATAGAAGAGTCCGTGCAACTATGACCCTCCATAGAATGCTCCACCCGAACCTGGCTAACACAGGGTGGCGTGCACCAGCAGTACTTAGTACCTCTGAGCGTGAGGCCGTATGGAAGGGTAAAGAGCTGCACGGACGCTTCTTTAAGACTTTACATGAGCCTCATGTGGACCGAGAGGCCTCCGTGCACTGGCTGCGCTTTGGTGACGTCATTGGGGAAACCGAGGGTTTTGTCTGTGCGATACAAGATCAGGTTATTAAGACGAACAACTACCGGAGGTACATACTGAGGGATGGAACGCTGGACGTTTGTCGTTTGTACCACCGTCCCGGTGAATCTCTTAGACACGTGACCTCCGGTTGTTCAATGCTTGCTAACACTGAATATCTGCACAGACACAACCAAGCAGCCAGAAGCTTGCCCTTAAATACAGCCTCATCGAACAGAGGCTGCCCTACTACAAGTACGTACCGGAAGCCGTACTCGAAAATGACCGCGCCAAGCACTAATGGGACCGGTCCATCATGACGGATGGGACTATTCTATCGAATAGGCCTGATATCGTGCTGATGGACCGGGCACAGTCACGGGTATTTCTTCTGGACATCACTATCCCTTATGACGAGAGCCTCGTCCGCTCAGATGCAGATAAAAAGACCAAATATCTGGACCTGGCGCACGAGGTTATCGACATGTGGAGGGTGGGGTCCACAGAAATAGTCCCAGTTGTGATCTCAGCGATTGGATTGATCCCAAGGAGCCTCTCAGTCCATCTTGAGAGGCTCGGGATCGGTGGGAAGTCGGTGGCGGCTAAGATGCAGAAAGCGGTCTTGCTCGACAATGCCCGAATGGTCCGGCGGTTCCTCTGCCAGCAGGGGTTATCTTGCCACCTCCCCCAAACTAGGGGGGAGGCCGGGAGGCGTGAAGTACTTTAATGGGAATAATAATAATATAGGACTGAAAGGCTTTCAGATGGCCTCTCGGAATACTGTTCCTATACCAGCAATTAGGATAATTAAAAGTATGAGACATTAACGAAATAGATTCAGCTGTAACCAATATAGCTTGATTCGAAGGCGGAATGAAGTTCGCCTGTATAATATTAGAAAACGTCAAGTATATAGTTAAATCTTTTATGGTAAGATATTATTAAGTGTGTGTAGGATATTTATTTACAGTTACACAATGTAAATTTTTTCTGCTTTTTTCGTGCGGAAATCCCTTCGGATACGTCCCCGCCGGCCAGCGGGGGTGCTTATGTCGGGCTTGAACCGACTAAAACCGCACGCCGTCTCGGGTCTTAACACACCGGGGTGTAAGGTTGCCCATAGAGCAAATCCCTCGCACCTGACCCTGGGCCATCTCCGGTTTCGAGATGGCCCCCTCGGTATTGGGAACCACAGTGTACCCTTCTTGCCCCGGTTTGGGGGAGGGGTACTAGTCGCTCCACCGTCCCGGCCTGATTTACACAATGTACCCAAACGAATAAATGATACTGAAGTATCTCTTAATAACTTAAGGGTCGTTCATAAAATACATCGCCCCCCGGTTGACACGCTGTAGCACACTTTCTGTGAATATTCCCCCCCCCCCCTGTAAATATTTAATCACAAAAACTTAGACCCCTTCCACCTTAAGGTGAAACATACGGGCTGTTCCCAGCCATCTTCTCGCTAGAAGGCGCGGAATTTCAAAAATTACAGTTTATTTTGTTTCTTTCGTAATTTCAGCATTATTAAGTCGAAGAAGAGGTATCGGCGACACTAGGATATCACTTTATTTAACTTAATCGAATTATTGCCTTAAAATCCAACCAATTTTCGAAATTGATGCATTTTTTGATTACAGGGTCGTTTACACACACATAGACGTGAGCGTTTACTTTCTATAGCCCAAATTCAGCTCAATAATGACCAATAGATGGCGTGAATTTAAAAACAAACGGTCTGGTTATTTATTATGTATTCATTAAAATTGTGTCCGTGGGGATAGGCAGAACTAAAGAAATATCAAGAATATTAAAATAATAAAAGTTCTTTCGGGTGTAAACTATTTAATTTTGTAAAAAAAATGATGTGTATACAAACTATTTTACATTTTAAAATTATTTTATTTCATTACCTTGCAAATTGATAATATAACATAACTTCATGCCTTTATCCCCGAAGGGGTAGGCAGAGGAGTATTTCACACCCACGATTCGCCAGTTATTTTAGGTCCCAATGTAATAGGGGGCGAGCCTATTGCCATCTACTGGGCACATTCCTTAGCGAGCGATAATTAACATTTTTAATACCAACATAACTACGAAAAGTGAGGTGTGCGCCCGGGGCGACTGGGAATCGAACTCGAGACCTCGTCTCAGTATCTTAGTTACTAGTGCGGCGATTTTTTGTCGAAATTTCGCAAATTCCTCAGACAGTACGAGTCCCAGAGGGACGGTTGAGGCGTCGGGAGACGCGCGTCGTCAGCGCGCTCACAATGGTGTTATTCACTATATGGACCTCGATACGGAAAATTTAAGAAAACTGTTAAAAACTAAATTTTGAATTCAACAAACTGACTTTTTAACCGTAGCTACTTTCGCGACTATGCGTTCCAGCTCGACGGGGACGGTGGCGTTCGGCGCGGGGCCCCCGCCCGTTCCTAAAAAAGCGAGAAGAACGATAGCCGCCTATAGAAATCCCTTCGGATACCCCTTCGCCGGCCAGCGGGGGTGGTTATGTCGTGTACCGACTAAAACCGCACGGTGTCCTCCCCAAGTGTCCGTTGCAGGGCACCCCGGGTAAGCCCTCTAAAGGATAACCCCAGGGAACCACGGGCACCTTGCGTAAGTTCGGATTTACAAACAAAAATTGAACTAGCCAAATAAGTGAAAATCAGGGGAAGTACCCTGAAAACTGCCGAAAACCCGGTCCTATATACGCGTGTGTGGTGTCAAACGACGCGGGGCGTTCTTGTGAACATTGCTGTGATGTTACACTCCGGTACCTTTTTTTGTTTTTGTTTTTCGTGCGGAAATCCCTTCGGATACCCCCCTGCCGGCCAGCGGGGGTCGTTATGTCGGGCATGAACCTACTAAAACCGCACGGTGTCCACCTCAAATGTCCATTGCCTTTGTGTTACTTAGGTCGGAGAGGATTAAAATTTCTTACAAAGAAAAAAAACACTAGTGATTGTTGCTATTTCGTGGTGCAGGTCAAATAAAGTGTTTGGTATAACTCCACGAAGGCGGCACAAACTGGTTGTATGCCTACAACAAAGAGATAATACAAGAAGTCCAAGCTAGTGCCGCCGTCGTCGCTTACGGACTGCGGGTTGCCTTATGTCAGTTTTCGGTACCTAATACATTTTAGGGTAGATTTATAGAATGCACTTCAAATACTGTACAAATACACTATACAAAAGCGTCGGTAGCTTAGTGGTTAAGGAGTCGACCTTACGATCGAGAGGTCCCGGGTTCGAATCCTGGCCATTACACTACCGACGTGAACCCACTCCTAACACAAGCAATTTAGCTTAGCTGGAGGGGTTAGGGGGAATATTAGTAATTTCGGTTGCTAATATTCTTTAAAAAAAAAAAAACACTCTTTAGCACAATTTTGTTTAATTGTATTATAATGTTTTTTTTTATCGAATCCCATTGTTGTTTAAAGTTGGTACATATAATGCTTTTTATAAATTTATTATATCGCTTGCACGCCATCTAGGGTAAAATGTCTAATGTTACGTAACTAGATGTTTAAAAAACTAGGTGTTAGAAGCTGTTACTGCTAGGTGGCGTTGTCCGCGGCGCCATGATGGCTGTCAAAACACACTCACACTACGAAGCAATATCTCAAATTTCGCTCGATTTTTACAATCGTTTTTCTCTATAAATCATGCAAGTTGTTAGAAAAAGGTAAACTTGCGCGCCTATCTATTGTAGAAAAATGATAAAATTAATAGTCCTATTAAAAAAAGTGTCTACATTCAGAATAATGATGTTAAGTTAAATGTACGGAAGGGCCGGTCGGAGCAATTTAGATTGATAATTCACAAAATGTTATACTAAAAAATATGTAGGTATTTTATTTTTACGATAAAATATTAACAAATCAATAAATATTTGTAAATAACGAATAAATTAATAGTATTTATATTTATCAGAAGTCCCAAGGTTCTGTAAATGCTCCGATTTAAGATTGCCCAACTAAAAATATTTAGCAGACCTCGAGCCAGCGAATAAGTGCGTGGAGCCAAATCTGAATGCTAAAGCCGCGCCACAGAGCTAGCGCTCATGTTGAAAAAACTAAATATAAGTAAATATAAAAAGTTACAATGCATTTTATTAAGTTTGTCGTTTGAAGCGTGCACGAACATTTAACCCGCATGGGAAATTTATCCAGACTTGCACATCACAAAAGACTCTTCCGTTTGTAGGGTTGAATTATTTTGGCCCAGTAACAATCGGTGGACGAAATGAAAAACTGTATGTGGCCCTTTATACGTGCCTAGTCATCAGAGCAATTCTCCTAGAAATTGTTAACTCGTTGTCCGCTAAATCGGCGATTATATGTATACGACAATTTATTTCACGACGCGGTACACCCTGTGAAGTTTATTCTGATACTGAAACTGAGTTTATTGGAGCTAACGTAGAACTAAATGGGTTGTATGACGATAGGGTACGTGATTTTGCCACTAATGAGCGTCTTTTGCTGGAAGATTATCCCATCCTCAGCTCCTTTTATGGATGGTGTTTAGGAGCGGCTAGTGAAAAGCGTCAAGAGAGCACTGAATATTACTCTTAAAAGTCGAGCACCGAAAGAAGAAGTCTTTAAAACATTATTAGCAGAAGCGGTATACATCGTCAACTCAAGGCCTTTGACACACGTCTCATCTGACGCTGGTTATCCAGAAGGGTTGACACCATTCCTTTCCTTATCGGCTCTTCATCAGGCCGCAGTATACCCGCTAAGTTATCAGATGATGACCTTAATTTAAATTTAAATTAGTTGGTTGCGGCACGTCTTACCGATATGTTTTGTTACCCGTTTGGTAAGAGAATATCTATCAAGCTTAATGCCTCGAAGATCGAGCGCTGGTCCTGCTAACGCTGACATCGTGCATCGTAGTGCTGAAAGCTGTTGGCAACTTGCCCCGTGGTAACTGGCCACGAGGCCGCGTGGTGGCGGTATTTCCTGGGCGAGACTACGTTGGCCGGGTTGTCGAGGGAATCACATCAGCGGGCATGAGGCGTCCGCTTAAAAAGTTGGTGCTGATTTGTTACTTTGTAAGTTAATTAAGTACTCACCAATTTCCTTGTTGGTGCCGATTAGTGTCTTTGGACGATGTGCACGACGCACCTTATTGTTATATTCATATTTATTAATTCTCTGTTTTTTACAAGTGAAATGTATTTTTCGTTTGTCTTTTCTGTCTGTTGTAAGCTAACGTGTTTTTTTTTATGTTCCTATTTTCTTGCCTTCAATATTTGATATAACCAGTATTCATTATAACAGTATAAAGTCCTCCATTAACAAGGGCTTAGCGCAAAAAGTGAAAACGGAGTCGCGGGCACAGCTAACACCTACATCTAAATAAATAATAGTGCTGCTTTCACGGAAACGGACAGACACATAAACATCGGCCGGTGTGAAATATCATGTCTTTTTGTGTGAAATATTTTGTCTGCCGTTAAGAAATACCATAAATTCCAACATTCCTGCAAAAACTCTTTATAGGTTCCGGGTCATAAAGGTTTCACATTTTACTTTTTGTTTTTAGTGCAATCTTAATTACCATGGCCTTATAAAAAAAATGGATGCTTTCAGTAAAAAGTTATTGTTTTCTTATTCAATGAAAAATTCTTATAAAATAGGAAGAAAATCAAACTAAAATATACGGTTTTATTGATCAAATTATCTCTTAGGATCGATTTCGCCAGAGAAAATAATTGTGATCAAGTTAAACTAAACTGGGTTCCAGCTCTTAACGTAGTTTTCAGCCATTATATAGCACACAAAAGGAATTGATTTTTACTGGTAAAATCCAACCTGAAATAACAACCAGATCAATTAAACCGTTAATAAACGTGATAAGTCAAGTCAATTAAATTTTTAATGCTTACTTTTCCTATAGATTTAGATCGGAACAAATATAAAATAACATATGTAAGGGACTGGTCGCGGGTTCAAGTCCCGTCCTAGATGTTCTCTTGTTCTGATCTAAATCTACCTATATGTGATAGTCAAGTCAAAGTCAAAATTCATTAAAGAAATTAAAAAACGGCACTTACATGAGGCAGTTGTAGTCAAATATATTGCGGGGAGGGGCAGTTTCTCATCGAAACTTAATGCAATTCAATTCAGGAGTGATCATACCATGCCCACCATTTCTTGCGATCTGAACATTTCATTGTAAAATATATACCTATTTTAAAAAAATGTTTATGTTGGCAACCTGTGTAGAGTAGTAGACCTGTGTAGTCTACCCTACACAGGTCTACTACTCTGCGGTTGAGCGTTTGACTGGCATTACAGATGTCGCGGGTTCCATTCTGTGCAAATATTTATATGCAATGCATAAATATATTTATTTACAATTATCTGGATGTTTCTGTATATAATATACATCTATATATTTACAGAAAAAGTAGGTATGTTTATCCGAATTCTAGAACCCATTTACTATGCTTAGTTTGGGCCTACAATATTTATTTAAGTAAGTATAATGTTTCAGGTCAGGTGAGATCCAAATTCTCTACATCGATAGGTACCTACCTAATTTATAATATAATACTTAGAAGGATATGTTCGTTAAGTTAAATAATCGATAAACGCTTTTCAGATTAACTACTTCCTTAATCCTCAAATGAAAATAATTCAAAATTGAATTGTCTTAAAATATCCCTTTTTTTTTATTTTTATTTTTTATCGTGCGGAAATCCCTTCGGATACCCCCCCGCCGGCCAGCGGGGGCGGTTATGTCAGGCTTGCACCGACTAAAACCGCACGCCGTCTCGGGTCTTCAGACGCCGGGGTGTAAGGTTACCCATAGAGCATATCCCTCGCACCCCGGCTGACCCTGGGCCATCTCACCACTAACAGCATCGCTCATCCTGTCTCCTCTGAAAGCAGAGGAGTACGGAGAGCGATGTGTTCCCGCCACGTTGGGTATTGGCCGACGATCAATGCCAACCCTATGAAGGGGTGAAGGGGAAGCCATTGACCGCCGCCCAGGGTGTACCGGCCGCTCCGATTCCGTTCCCCCCGGACTGCAGCGGGATCGGAATCGGAGCGACACTCGAGGAGGTTACCCAACACACACCCCTGTCTTAAAATATACCTAAAGATATCAGGTACCAGATAACAAATGTTTACCCACAATTGAAGCAATAAATAAAACACAAAAACGTTGTATCTGTCGCCCTTTCATAAAACCGACATATTTTGTCATAATTAAAATAGCACGCGGTGGCGCTTACAGCTTTTTTTTAAAGTTTTTCTACTATTGACGAATGAGTCGCGTCCCCGTTGAAGAATAATTACCTAAGTTGTGGTAGTAGTTTATTTGGTTCCTTTAATTTTTATCTATTTTTAAATAAGTATCTTAATTAATTAACTTAGAAATAAAATTATTTTTTAACGGATTCTATCGCGATTTATTTGATGTTATCTTATATTTTACATTGAACCCGACGTTTCGGTTGCTTTTCAGCAGCCATGGTAAAATATGTAAACTATAAAATAACATTAAGTAAATAAATCGCGATAGAATCCGTTAAAAAATAATTTATTTCAATGTGGGACATTCGCGTAAACTTCCGACAATATCATAATTAACTTAGTTTAGAAACTGTATTTTATCATAGACCAATATATATAAACCATTATTATTGGTCTATGGTTTTATGCAGGCAAGCGCGGGAGGGGTTGAGGCGTCATAAAATAGCAACGATTAGGGCGCCCTGGTCGCCCTAATCTTTACTAAGTATTTTCGCCTTACCACGACGCTCTTATAGCATTCTAAAGCAGTTCAGCTGTGGGAGAAAGATTGTGCTGTACATCGTGTACAGCTCCATCTCTTGGGTTGGGTTTAATTTCTGCTTGGTGTACAAATTTATCAGCATCATTCGCGTTAGTACTGGTGGCATCCGAGGCTCTTTCCTCGGAATCCTGGTTTCAAATTCCGGCTTTTACTCCTGCTCTTCGCACGATCTTGGGCATCCATGGTAGTGACAGCCAGACATTTGTTACCCACGTAGTCAGGCGGTCTCCGCATAATGTGGCTTCACCAGCGAAGGTAACCCACATTCTACATTTTATCTGTGATGTCACTCACATGAAGGCTACTGTGGATGCAGGAGTGTAACTGTGCAAATATAAATACTTATATTCATGCTTAGTGCAAAAATCTCTATCGATTTCTTATACCACTGCGGTACCCTAAAAGTTCAAAAAATATTCGACAAGTCCTCGCCGGGTCGCGTTTCCGCATACCCATCCGCGCTATTCCGTGGCGTCTAAATTGTTCCCGCATGACGTCTACACGCTCATTATACACGTGTTGGAGACGACTTTGGTTAACGTTTAATTAGTTGATTTCTCTGAACGTTTTAAGTAATTTATTTTTGTGTTATGGTTGATTGAGATTTTCTGTTCCGTTACGAAGTGAATTGCGATGTTAGAGAACGCCTGAATTGTTTATGGATATTAGGTGAAAGTTGAAATATATAAAGTGAGTATAATATTTAGATGAGTTAGATATATCTATGTGGAATAGAATTAGCATTACCATCCAACCATCCACCGGGGCAATACAGGCAACGTTACCAGTCAACATCGATGGGGAAGAATTCATTAATGCCTAAACTTTTTACTTAGTTTTAACTGTACATATCCCCCTCCCCCCCCGCCCTTTGTGTAAATATCTTAGTCTATAATGTTCTTTAGAAAATAATTTGTTATGCTTTATTGTGTTCAATTAAGAAGTTGTGCAGCAAGTTGTGTTAGCAAGATTCGCAACACGATTGGCTACTTAATACGTAACTGAAATTTACTGAGTACCAGGGGCCGGATTCAATAAAATTACATTTTTAAAACGTGTGATTTAAAAAATTACGAAAACCTATAAAATTTTAATTTCAAAATCTAATCGAAAACTCGAAGTTCTGGTAAACTGATTCTGAAGGTACCTTTTTTTTCGTGCGTAAATCCCTTCGGATACCCCCCCGCCTTCCAGCGGGGGCGGTTATGTCGGGCTTGAACCGACTAAAACCGCACGCCGTCTCGGGTCTTAATACGCCAGGGTGTAAGGTTGCCTAATAGAGCATATCCCTCGCACCCCGACTGGCCCTACCGTCCAGTGACAGGCGGCCTTACCTGCCACTCCCAGGCCTGCGCTCATGGAGGACGGAGGTTGTTAAGCGACCTCCGGCGCCTGAGTCGCCTGCGACGCGCGGCGAGCAAGTTGCGGGCTCGGCAGGCCGCTAAGTTCTAAATCTCTCCCGGGCGCGCTCCGCCATCCGCCATCCGCCAGCAGAAGGAGGTGGCAGCGGCCCACGCGCTCGCGCTAGGCACCATTGCCGCAATCATGCTGCCGAGCGAGACGACTCCCACCCCGATGGCTGCCACGAGGTCACGCCTCGGCGCCTGCCACGCCGGGCAGTCCGCCAGCGTGTGAAGCCCTGAGTCCTGGCTCGCGTCGCAGTGATGACATTCAGGCGTTGGCTCCTTCCTGATCCGATGCAGGTGGTCCCCGAAGCACCTCTTCCCGGAGATCACCTGCGTCAGTCGATACGAGAGGCTTCCGTGTCGCCTCTCTAGCCAATCCTCCATGATGGGCCTTACCGCCGCAATTGCGGCGTGCCCTGATTCTGAAGGTACCTCATCGGAAACATAGATAGGTTTTGTTTTGACAGATCATACTGAATACTGAATACCCAAGTTTATTGATGTTTCGAATTGAAATCATACTGAATCGGGCCCTAGGTTTGTTCTCCATTGAAAATTATTAGCAATCACGCAACTGCATTTGTGTGACGTGAGATAATAATATGTGAGAGTTTGGTGCCACTGGCAACCACACTAACGCGGTTAAAGTGTGCTAATAGTTTTTTTTTTCTTGCGGAAATCCCTTCGCATAAGCCGGCCCGACCAAAACCACACGCCGTCTCGGGTCTTCAGATAAGGTTGCCCATAGAGCTTATCCCTAGCACCCCGACTGACCCTGGGCCATCTCCGGTTTCGAGATGGCCCCCTCGGGTTTGGGAACCACGGTATCCCCGTCTTGCCCCGGTTTGAGGAGGCTTATATCTCGTTAACAGTTAGGTCCTAAAAAGCTTCCCTGAGGTACACCAAAAGAAATCTATGGGCTCTGAATTGAAAATACCGACGTAAGTTTTATTGTTATAACACAGATTACATAATGTTATTCCAATAGTTATAGTTAGTTCTACCTACTTGTAAACTGTCTTGTGTTGTCAACGAATATACAATTTAAGATACCTAAGTACTCGGGGTATGGTATGGTATGGTATGGTTTCGCGAGCTGGTATCCGCAACTCCACGACAAGGCGCGGTTTTTGCGTGAGGGTGGGCATTTCACTCGATCCACCCCAACTCATTGAAGAACGCCAGCAGGCTATTCACGCTGCTGGCAATCTCCCGGAGCGTACCTGTATTTCCGAAGTACTTAACCCTGTATGTGGCGGTTGCAGGGCAGTGTAGGAGCACGTGTGCCGCTGTTTCTTCCTCTCTCATGCAGGCTCTGCAGAGAGGGCTGTCGGTGATTCCTAAAATAAAAAGGTGTTTATTGAAGGAGCCGTGCCCCGTGATGGCAGCTGTGGCCGTGCGCAGTTGCCGTTTGGTCAGTTGTCGAAGACGCCTGGTCAGTCTATTTTCAAGCACGGGGAGTGCTTCCCTCGCCTGTCTGCAAACTTCCAGATTTGTCCAATAGCTGTTGTGTTGATCTCTCGTTCGTTTGTTTACTATAGTTCGTAGGTATGCAAAGGGGATCGGTATTATGGGCTCAGGTCCCATTACCATCATGTCAGATCCTCTCCTGGCAAGCTCATCTGCTGCATCATTGCCGCGCGAGCCGCTGTGGCCCTTAATCCATTGCAACGTTATGTTGTTGGAATGGCCTATTTGGTTCAGTTTGCGATGGCACTCCAAAATTAGTCCCGAGTTTATAGTGTGGCTGTTTAAAGCTTGCAGCACTTCCATGCTGTCGGAGAGTATGCGTATTGAGTGGCCTTCCACTCTCCTGGCCATTACTGCTGAAGCTGCCAGGGTAATCCCCATGCATTCAGCTTGAAATACTGTGTTATGGGTCCCCAGCGGTGTTGAAATGGATACATTAAGGTCCTCCGAGAAAACGCCGGCCCCGGTGCCTGTACCAGTTTTTGATCCATCTGTGAAAATGCGTAATTCCGTTGGGCATAAAGCCTCACAGCGGTGGTCCTCATGAAGTTGGATCTTGTATTTTTTGTCGAAAACGTATTGTTTGGGTACACGATCATTCATTGCTCCTATCACGGGTATCTCCTTTATGAGATCTGTGAGCAGTGAGGTGTGTCGTGTGTTTCTCTCGCTCCATAGGTTGAGTGCCCTCAAGCGTATAGCCGCAGCTGTTGCTTCTTGGCGGATGAACAGATCCAAGGGTGGGAGTCCGAGCATGGCTTCCATTGCCGCGGTGGGGGTAGATTTCATGCATCCAGTGGTTGCCATGCAGGCTAGTCTTTGGGTCCGTTGTAGTTTAGCCGCTATTGTGCTGTTTTCGGTCCTTGGCCACCAGACGATAGCGCCATACGCTATCATGGGGCGGATTACTGTTTCGTAAAGCCACAGGATGATTTTCGGTGATAGCCACCATTTTTTACCAATCATTCTTCTGCACTGCCAGAAGGTAATGTCGGCCTTTTGTAATTTATTGTCTAGGTGGCTACTCCATTTTAACTTGCTGTCAAGAATAACGCCAAGGTATTTTACCTCTTTTGACAGTTGGAGTTCCGTGTCAAAGAGTTTGGGTAATCGGTATTCGCCTAATACCCTTTTGTTCGTAAACATTACTAACTCGGTTTTGTTCGGATTCACCGATAGTTCGAATTCCCTGCACCATTTTTCGACGATGCGTAAGGCTTGTTGGGTTAGGTTACAGACCGTTCCCGCTACCTTCCCTGAGATAAGGATTGTTAGGTCGTCGGCGTAGCCTATTGTGTAGTCGCGGTTTTTGTTCAGCCTTGTGATTAGGTCATCTATCACTAAATTCCACAGAAGGGGAGAGATAACTCCACCCTGCGGGCAGCCTTTGGCTATCAGAGAACTCGGGGTGCGAGAGGAATGCGTCTGAAGACCCGAGACGATGTGCGGTTTTAGTCAGTACAAGCCCGACATAACCTCCCCCGCTGGCCGGTGAGGGGGTATCCGAGGGGATTTCTGCACGAGAAAAAAAGGTACCTAAGTACTCAAAAGTAATTCTGGTAATGATTTGATTTATACCTATTATGATGCCGATGTTGCTGTTACAAAACTCTCTGTTACAGAATAAATATGTCTCTGTTGAACTAAACTGTAAAACTATTTTAACGGATTTCATCGTGATTTATTGTAAAATTTACACTGATCAGTGTAATTAGAAGGTTTTTACAGCGAAGCGCGAGTGTGACGCCCTAGGTGTTGCACACGGCCGCGGTAACCGCTTCCCATCATGTGGGCCGTGTGCTTGTCGGCCACCTGAGTGGTATAAAAAAATAAAAAATAATAGTAAATAGAGGAAAGCGAAAGCCCAGCCCTAAACTGGAAGCTTTGGAGGCAAACAGATTGGAGTTCGTGCATTGTATCGCCTCAATCAAATCAGCATCAAATAAATGAGTGTTTCCGAAAATGAACCTAAAATAAATAACAATTATTCAAACCCCCTAACATCCGAACATTAACCTAACATCATTATCACTAACCAAACCCGACAAATATCATAACTAATTACGACCAAAATTAACCAACACAATCATAGAATACACATCCATAAATCAATTAACTCGTCTCCATTCCACTGCGAGCATCTGACTACTGTAATTAACTAAACTAACTAAATAATTATAAGAATTAATGTTCCTCCGCATATATCAACCAGCTCCTCATATAAATCTCCGTTTGATGTCCAGGAGACGGCGTACGCGCATCCCGGCCACGCCCACATAACGCTGATTGGCCCAACTCTAATTATAACTTTGTGGCTCTTCATGAGCTATTTGCATCGTTTAACTACAAATTTTTAGAATTATACTTTATTAAAATGCGATAAAGTTGAATTTATAATGTGTGGGAAGCGAAAATACTGTCATCCAGAAAGACGCCCATTAGTAAAGACTTTCAATCTTCATTCGAAGCAGACGCACGACTGCCAGATATAACTAATTTGATAATTACACCATTTTCAACTTTATGCATAAGTAATAAGAACGATAGATTTAAAAGTCTGGATGGAGCCGATTATGTTTTTCAAAAGAGGTAGTTAAAATTCCGTCCGCAGTTTCAGCCGACGAATTGACAAAAACGCATCGTCGAGCTTTCTTATTAGTTTAAATTATGGGACATTAAATAGTTGGGCGCTTAAAATGTGATTCAAAATGTCTCCTAGCCTCCTTCAGAGCACACGTTGACAAAACAACAAAATAATTCATAAATAAAATCAGTTCGTGAAAAATTCTAAATGGAGAATCCCACAATGGACATCGACGAAATAAAATCTGAGAGAAATGAAACGAAACTACCGTTTTCGATTGATAATTTATTGGCTGATAAATTTGAAAAATGTAGAAACAACACTAATGATTGTGAAGCGTCTACTAGTGCGGTGATTTGTGATTCAAGAAATAATTTTAATAGTGATGTGACTGATAATGTTGATTCTGATGACGATGTGTGCAGTAATAGCTCTGAAAATGTCGACGTTGAGAGTTCTACAGCTGGTGATGCGCAGGAGTTTCTTGATGTTAAATCTACTGATTATGGACAATCAGGTATTTAATAAGCTTACATTACTATGTCTTCTTCTTCTAGAGATAGTTATGTATCTAGTATCTTATAATTTAGTATAGGTAAACTATTAACTTCCCATCGCAATATAGTCCCACCCAAAGGTTATCTAGAAGAAATCGCAAATTGTGATTAGACTGACCATTGTACAAGAATGAAGTTTATAATTTTTATGTATATCAGTCATGTCAATTGCAGTCCACTGCTGGACATAGGCCTCTCCCATTGTACGCCATTCACCCGATCCTCCGCCTTGCGCATCCAGTCTATCCCAGCTACCTTTTTCAGGTCGTCCGTCCATGTTTGTATATCAGTGATTTGTATAATTAATTGAATGTGCAACAAAGAGTACATATCTATCTATCTATCTATTTATCTTCTGTGTTTATCTTGAATATTACCCACTTCATCATATTTCAGCGTTGTGTCCCAGTCACATCCGCGGCTTTCATCGGAGCCTAGGGTCCGATATCCGGCTTTTCCTACTCCACTTCGACTCTTTTGATATGCACTCCACTGGGCATACCGTTCTACAATTTACATCTACACTAATATTATAAAGAGGAAAGTTTAATATTTTTGTATGTAACGAATAAAATTAAAAACTACTAGACCGATATCAAAAATTCTTTTACCCTTAGAAAACTACATTATCACTGAGTAACATAAGCTATATCTATTACAAGAAAAAAATTGAGATTCTTAGAAATCCCCACTAAAACCAACTCAAGATGTAAAAAAATTAGTCATAACATGTCTTTAATCGCATGCGCTACGGAAAGTATTGGTGATTGAACAAAAAATGTTCTATAATATTATAGAACATATATTATCAATATCTGCAAAAAACTTCGCGAGACCACATGTCCAACTATTGTAGTTATGTCACCATAACTACTTTAATACACTTTCAAGTTGATAGAAATGCCGATCAAAATCAGACCATGTTATCAATACCCTGTATTGTTCCTAATCCAAATAAATGATTTCGTATTCATGACTGTTTCAATACCTGTTGGTTTCTTTTTGAATTATTGTAATCGGATTTTCCATTCAAAAGATTTTACGGAATTAAAAAGGCAAAAAAGGTACATTTGAAATTTCGACCTGTGTGGGGATGATAGTTCGTTGGTCGCGATGACCGACATCTACGCGTAACCAGGCGTCCCAGCCAGGGCCCAGCGAAAGTGGCTTGGCTAGAGGTTTATTATAATAAACCACATAGCTAGACCATAGCTATGGCCATACTAGTGAAGGCGACTATAACGGCTCCGAAACTTGTCACAATTCGTCAGCAAGTGTTGGACATCATCTAGTGTATACATAACAATTCTCCCGGCGGCGGCGGTAGATAATAATTACTAGATTAACAAATATTTAGACAAAGCTTAGCTTACGGTTTGATTTAGGTTTTTTTTTCAGAACGTTAACTGTTTTTTTTAATTATCAAAAAGAGTACTACTTAAATAAATATATTAATAAATATTCTACGACATTCTACACAGCGCAATCTAGACCCAAAGTAAGCATAGCTTAACTAGCTTGTGTTATGGGTTCTAGAATGCGGATATACATACTTAGATACTTTTTTTTAATAATAAATACATATTATACATAGAAACACTCAGACCACTGCAAATATTCATATTCATGCACACAAATATTTGCACTGAGTGGGAATCGAACCCGCGACCTCTGCCGCTACGCTAGAGAAGTCGTCGGACGTCGGAGGTCGACTTTGTACTTAGTAATCGAAATTATTAGTATTCCCCTATTAAACCCTACAGCTACACTAGAAACTTTTGTTAGGAGAGAGTGCACGTCTATAGTATATAGGCCAGAATTAGAACCCGAGACTTTTCGAACGTAAGACCAATCCCTTAAACTTTAATTTTACCTGCTATAGTTGAATTTTAAATAAGTTCAAAAGCTGGTCATGGTATACATACGTTGGCATGGCTTGCCGTGTCTGGCTGAAACGAATAGTCAACTAATTATGCAGTCTTAGAATAATCTCGTTTCGGCATAATATGGGTATACTTAGCGACTCTGAATTCAATTTGATCTCTCAATAATTTATTTAGCATGAATTATGACCATAAATGAAACTTGAATGCGTTTAAAATTCACACAATTCGGGGAAAGGATAAATGGAGCAAAGAAATTATTGGCACTGGTACCCAAAGGGCAGGAAAAGAAAAAGGGGCCGTCAGTTAAAGCAACCAGCTATTAGGTAATGGTTCAAGTGTTGGGAAGACGAGATTAAAACCATAGCAGGCCACACCTGGCCCAGACAGGTAGGAAACAGGGAGGAATGGAAAGCATTGGAGGCCTTTGGCAAAAAGCAAACAGATATAGTCAGCAAAACACACTATATAAATTTAGTTCAACCATGTATATGTACATCTAATTATATCTGAAGTAAAGACTTATTATTACTGTATGTACGTATATCTAAACCTGCTGTAAATTATTTTAGTAAAAACCATAGCAAAAAGTGTGGTTTAGAAGAAGTTAGAGGTTATAGGCCGCCGCCGCAAAACAGTGACTTTTACAGTTACTATGTTTTGGCCAGTAGGATTGAACCGGAGCACTACCAACCGGCGCCACCTGCAAAGTAACAACCACCCTCTCATGTTAGCAGTAGAATGTAATTATGCTGCATTTAATTAGGGCCGTTCCTCAAAAGATACTCTTATCTATCTATGTATCTATCTTTACTATAAGTATTATAAATTAGTTGTATCTGTAAATTGGAGATATTTAAAAAAAATACTTGGATTATGTTAAATGACTGTAACCCTATTGCAGCGCCACCTTCCGGGTCCAATGGTAAATATAAGATAGCTATAAGAAGCTTTCAATTGAAATTCGTGCTTCTTACTTTGAAAATGACGGACTTTCATACACCAGTTCATGCCTTATAGTACCCCCTCAGTAGCAAAATATTGAAAAACGCTGATACAGATGCAGCTATATAAAATTTCGTACTTCGAAAATGACGAAGTTTCCATATAACCATTCATCGCCTATTTGACCCCCTCGGTAGTAAAATAGGGGTAGGCAGAGTTCACGGATCTCCATTTGCTACGATCCACTCGTATTGAGCACATCGTAACATTATCAACAGCTAGTAGCTTATAGGATCACTTCGTTGCCCGTCTGTCCGTAGGTCTGTCTGTCAAGACCTTTTTCAGGAATGCGTGGAGGTATCACTCATCAAATAATCAAGTCTGTAAAAAAGCTGAAGGTAATTAAATTCTTAAAGAAACCTAATTTCATATCATTTTAATGTCTCAGTAAATGGAGTCTTTCGGGCCCCACTATGACATTCGGGGCCAAGCTAGCCTCACTTCACCTGCAAGTCAGTACACTTGCTGATTGACGGACGAAGGTCTGACGCAGGCTTTTTTCCTAGGCGTGGAACAGGCGTTGCACGGATAAGGCGTGGAGGCGATTTTGCTTTGATTATGCCTTACGCCTTATGCCTTTTCTGTATAATTCACGCCTAGGCCAAGAAAAAAGGAGAAGTAGTAAGGTGACTCCAGGCTACGAGCTGAAAGCCTTGGATCCAACCGGAAACAAGGCTAGGATAATGAATGGACTTCAAGCGGAGCGTGAAAAAGCTCTTATCGAGACCACCACACTATGGGCCGGTATTTGAGAATAACATTTGAAATAGTAATTTACTTAGGTGCAGTAAAATTGACAGATCAAATATTAAAAAAATCGTACAGGTCTACTTCGAGGAGCCTATCATTCTAATTCTGAAACAAACATCTAAAACGACGAAACCGACAACGAGCTATTCAACGCATCAATTTGCTCGTTGAAAAAAAAAAGAGAACATAACAGCACTGACAGCCAAATGAAATAATCGAGAATATAATCAAGTGAGTCTTCACATTCATATCACAGGTATCATAAAATTGCTAGTAATAAATGAGACATATAATGAAGATAAAAATAAAATAAAATGAACGATAGTGAAAACAATTTCGGTTATCTAAAAATGATGAGTCAAATATTTTCACACCTATTATTTATTCACTGGCAAAGATCAAATCAGTTGGTCTAAACAAAGTGAAGAAGAAGAAGTAAAGAACGTCACTTTGTCTATTGTAGGAATAATAAGGTGTGACCTCATACCTACAAGAAAATTAAATAGCAGAGGTAGTCAAATCAGGGGTGCTTGGTTGGGGACCTCCACGCGTTGCACCCTGGGCAACGGAGACAGCAGCGCCTCTCTCCTAGGGTGGGAGAGACGCTGCCGCCTACGGCCAACTCCGACCGAGGCGAGGACGGCCCTGTTGAGGGCTGTTCGGAAGCTTTCCACGTGTCCCTCTGATTAGCAGATGGCACAGTGGAGAGCAAGTAAGGGGGCCATCTCGAAACCGGAGATGGCCCAGGGTCAGTCGGGGTGCGAGGGATATGCTCTATGGGTAACCTTACACCCCGGCGTCTTATGACCCGAGACGGCGTGCGGTTTTAGTCTGTTCAAGCCCGACATAACCGCCCCCACTGGCAGGCGGGGGGGTATCTGAAGGGATTTCCGCACGAAAAAAAAAAAAAAGAGGTAGTCAAATCAACCAACTAATCTGTAATGTGTTTGCAAATGTTTTCAAGTGTCATTGTGCTTATATTTTACCAGTGAATCTAGCTAATTCATGATCCACCGAACCTTTTGCCCAAATCATTTGGGGTCAGTTTTTCAGTCTGAATACGAAGCGGCTGAACTTTAAGATTTTTATCGAACTTTTGTAGTTAGACGTTATCGAACTTTTGTAGTTAGACGTTATCGAACTTTTATAGTTAGACGTTATCGAACTTTTGTAGTTAGACGTTATCGAACTTTTCAGGCAGTTTACACTAATCAGTTTAAACTGAGTAGTTGTATTGTTAAGCAAATTCTGTATAGAGTTTTGTGTTAATAGTTTTTTTTCTTAAAAAATTTTTGTTAAATTAATATTTGTTAATTCCGTTTTTGTTATTGATTTAAAAATAATTTTTCATTACTCATACTCTGAAAGTAGGTCTGAAGTTGCCTGAGGAGCGGGATGAAAGTAATACTTTTGATCCCTATAGATGAAATTGTTAAAAAGCTGTCAAATTATTAAAAAAAACTAATTCTATTTTCACTTTTTATTGTACCAACTTTCTGTAGAGCCACTCAATTACAGCGCGATGTAAAATTGAAATAAAATAAAGTTAAGTATTGATTAAAGAATATAAATTTTTTCGTACTATTTGCTCAAAAAAGTGACATTCTATGCCACAAAAAGCGAACATAACAATAGTCATTTTTAATCTGTTAAAAACAGGGTAAGAAAATTATACTGATTTTCATTCATCCTCTAGGGGGATTTAAATTTGGAATACCTACTTACCGAAATTTTTATACTGAACTACATCTGTGTTTACACCATTGAGTTTGTATATAAAGCATTATACATACATTTGACCATTTGCACGCTTCGAATCATATGCGGCGTTCGCGGGCAAACCCAAGTAGCACAGATAGGTGTATAACTACTCACTTTTAGACTTATTTGAAACTCTGTGCGCATTAAGACTCTTCTAAGAGGACACTGGTGATGCTACAGCTGCATAATAGCGGTCAGTGATATTTAAACAGCTTTAGCTAATTAAAAGCTGTATTAAGGCTGATTAAGATCGACAAAACCACCATTAATACGCTAAGAGTGCTATAAAGGTACGTTTTTAATGACTCTATTCAGCTTGTAACCTTTTCTAATGCCTAAACCGTAATAAGGCCTGTTTAGTGCATAAAATTACGCCAAATGCTGTTTAAGAAGATATTTGTGAACTCCTATTACACTGACTTATTAAAGGGGCACGTGTGAACTATTTTGAAGTGAATAGCTGTATAATGGGCGATAATGTGGCCCATATTACAGCTTATAGGTACCTGAATATGTCTACCGCTAAACAGCCTTTATACTGCAATTGATAGTATCTGCATAGCAGCTATTCAAACATTCATTAGATGCCTCGCAGCTGCTTATAGACTCACTAGTATATAGAATTAACGACTTCTACTTTATAATGGTTCACATAAGTACCTTAAATCCGACGTTATCTGAATAAAAGTAACATATATGGTACTGTAATCAGTCAGTGTAACTTATATATACTAGGGATCCCTAAAGAGTCAGTATAATAACTGTTTAATTGTTGACATCATGGCTAAAGGTAGAACTTGTGAACAATTAAAAGTAAAGAAAACAGCTTATAGCTGTATACAGTTCACATGTCTAATATTATTCAGTTTTTTGTAGAATAACAGCGCACTATGAACTATTAGACAGCCTGTTGTAGAATATAAGAGTTTTAACTATTCACGTTACTGTTTAAAAAAATCCACCATTTTATTTTATAACCTAAACATATTCTGATTGATTTTTCAACCTTCACGATGTTTTGTGCAAGAAATAAAATGTATTGCATTAGTTTTTACTTCCTAATATCATAATAATAACTGTTTATCTTATAATTCTTTTCAAAGCACTACAAATTATTTAGTCATAGTTTACAGCACAGCTTATTTAAATCACAAAACTAATTAAAAACAAAATATTTTCATGGCGTGGCGCACTAAAATTTTCTTAGATAATATATATGTATGATGTCAGTAAAATTAAATTCCCAATCATTTTTCCTTTAATAATATGTAAAACAATGTAACCAGGGAATATGAATATTATCCACCATGTATCGTTTCCAATTCACTTCACGTAACATAAATGCATATGTCCATCAAGGCAGCTAAGAGGATTGCTTATTAAACCCAGTTTGCTGTTCACTTAATTTTACACAGGCCGCAAGTAGCGTTTCGCGGTTTACAATATGTATTAGAGCATACATAATGACATATTTTCTGAATAAAGAGTAACTTGTGATCTCATAATCAGTCGGATTTCAGCGCAAAGTACTGTCGATATATATTTATAACACTGTTACATTTCTGCTACACAGCTCTTAAGCAGCTATGTGAACCCAAGGCTGAATAATTTGTGCCCATTTACGAGTTATAAGAGCTGTATAAGGTCGTATACAGACTTAATGCAGCTTCCTTATTCGGCTTTAAGCGTTTTGGAAATCTGTTATTCGGCAGCTCGTGTGCTGCTTGGGAAGGCTGTTTGCAAATGGAATGCTGCCTTTAAAATAATTACGCGCGCGAGTTAGGTCGCCGGGATGTTTGTCCCTTACAAGTGGTAGAGCAGAACTGAGTTTAATTCGTGAGCTTAAACCTAACTTACATCGCATCTTATTACTAATAGCTTAATACTAAGAACTGCGAGGACTTGGTGATTATTACGCGGACGTAACTCCTCCCCCTTTAAGTTTGAAGCACGCGGAAGGCTGCTGCTGTGGTTGCGAGGGTTCTTGTAACTGCATCTGCAGGACTTCTCGCGTCGCTGATCTCCTCCTGTAGTGGCGCCTATACCGGTGTATACTGCACCCTATGGCTGCAATAATGATCATTACGTATAAACATAATGTAGGCCAGCTGGGTGTAGCCGTGACAGCTGGTTCTTCTCCTTTTAGTTGTATTTTAGTCTTCTGCAATAAGTCCTGTAGGTCGTCAAGCGGGACCTCTTCTATGTTCAGCGTGACTGGCATCTTCTTAACCTTTGTAGCGTAACGTGTTTGTGGTAGAGGTACACTTTCTTTAATGTCTATATATTTCTTGTGGGTGCTCAGCTTCCTTCCGGCTATCTCGATGGTACACTTGTTGTCAATCGTAATGAGTACCACGCCTTTGCTTCTTCTATAGGAGACTTCTTTGCCACATGTTGTTTTTATTACTTCTTCTTGTTTTAGGATGGCTATCCAGCAATTTTCTTTTATTTGGTTGAGTATATTGTTCTCGAAGTCGGCTGTTGCATACGTGCAATTGTTTGGTTCATTATGTTGTAGTAGTTGTGCTATGCAGTCTTCGGAATGTTGCAGTCGACGCCATTCGATGTGTCGGCAGATGACGTCGTCCTCCGTGATGTGTAGGCACGGTTCGTGAGGGTATGCAAACTCGTTGCTGCCCAAGATTAGGTAGGGGTTCTTAGGTATCAGGATGGTGCTGTTGTTGTTCGGGATTGAGTATAAATGGAGTAAGTTATATGGATGGTTAGTCACTAAGGGAATTTCCAATACAAAGTTTAATGTTTCGTTTGTACTGTATGCTTTGACAACGATAGATTTTTCTAGTGCGTGTATATTATCTAGCGTTGGTGAGTATGGCAATTGCATGTTGTTGCTAGCAACATCCTTTTGGATACCTATTAATTCTGCAATGAGATAACTGGGGTCAACTATGCTTGGAGATAACTGTCCTATATGGGAGAATGTAATAGCAGTTTCTAAGGTAAGTAATTGTTCAAAGAGTTGTTGTAGGCAAATTTCAACCTGATTATATATTTGTATTGTATATATTTGGCTTTCTAGCGCCTGATTTCGCTGGTTCAAATCATTAATAGCTCGAGATATTTCTTTCTGATTTTTAACTATTTTTTCTAATTTGCTATGATATTCTTTAATAAAATCTGACATTATTCCTAATGTTTCGCCCTGTTTTCTTATCGTTAATTTCCTGAGTTCTTGCACTTGATTTTCTATTTTAACAGCATCTTCTTGGTCTAAATTTCCCGTAATAGCTTTTATGATTGAGCCTAATCCGTTAATTAAGCCTCTCTTAACTCTAGGTATATAAGTTCTCCCTAAACTAATTGCATTAGAGCCTAAATATACTAGCTTACTTTCTACTTTTCCTATAAGGTATTCTATTTGATCTCTTATAATTAAATTATCTTCGTAATTTGATGTATTTTTCTGAATTAATTTGAACGTATAATAATCTCTACCTAATTCTATGTATATGTCTCTTATTCTACTAACATTATATATTATAACCAAATGATAGGTATCTACTTGCTGGTGAACGGTTGCTTCTTTAAGCACCAGGACACCGTTGTGACTGTCTATAGGTTCAATCATTGCGGCGACTCCGACGAACCACAAGGCTGCGCCGAAGGCGAAGGCGTACCTGAAACACCAGGACGTCTTAGCATTCTAAGGTGGACTCTGATTGTTTTGGCATTAACATGTTTTCCAACGATCTCGGCTATCTGCTCTGGATGTAACCTAACGATAGTATACGGGCCTATATATCTTGGTTCCAATTTATTGCTACGCGCGCTTTTGGCTACCTGCTTGAAAACCTTGTCTCCTACTTTAAAGTTGTGAACTTCCGTGTTCCTATTGCTTTTCTCTATCACTGATTGTTTGTGTTCTGCCATTTTAGTAGTCACTAGCTTTTGAACGTTCTCCATGATTTGTTTGTGTTTATTTATATACTCCTGGTAGAATTCTTTCGGATAATGTAGTTCTAGGGGATTTCTACTGTTGGTGTGGCCAAATAATAATTCAAAAGGCGTGAAACCGGTCGCCGAATGTATAGTGCTGTTGTATGCAATGATTGCGTATTTCATCAGGTTGTTTGGCTCGCTTTTATCGGTTATTCTTTGAATCCGAATCATTTCTGCTAACGTGGAATGTAACCGTTCTATCGGAGAGTTAGAGTTTGGGTTGTACGGGGTAGTAAAGTGAATATGTATGTTATGCATGGCGCACACTTCTGTTATAACCTCATTATCAAATTTGGGATCGGAGTCTGTAGTGATTTTAGTTGGAACACCTATTATTGAAAATAGGCTAAGTAAAGCTTCGGCTATGTGTATACTGGTTGCAGCGGACAATGGTATCGCCTGTGCGTATTTCGAAAAGTTATCTATTATTGTTAGAAATGTTACGCCACCGCTACTGTATAGATCCATAAATAAATGCTCCATGGGTTTGTGGGGTGTATCCGTAAGAGACAGGGGTAATTTTAACGGGTTGCGTTCATATTTGGATTTGAGGCATTTTTCGCATCGATTGATATATTTCTGAACTGATAGCAACATGTTTGGCCAATGGTAATTCTTATGAAGTTGTTTATATGTTTCTTGTATGCCTCTGTGCAAGGTTTTACCTTCGTGATATTTTTTAATTAATTCTACTTGTTCGGTTATGTTCTCTACTAATGTGACTCTCGTTGTGCAACGTACTAATTTCGGTCCTCTGTTACTAAATACATTTTTTACTACCTTACAGAATACAGGATATAATTCTTCATGATGGAAATAACAGTAGAACATTCTGTCTGCTACGGTATGTTCCCTGAGAAACTTTATGATCTGTTGTTCTGTATCGTTAATTGGTATGAATACATCCTTTATAACGATTTTTCCTTTTGTTCTATCGTCTACACGGTATTCTAAGCCGGGGCACTTTCTGATATGAAACTGTTTGAGCTGCCTGTCAATCGCGTCTGAAACTTCGGGTATCTTATAGTCTGTTTGTTCGGTTGAATCTAATTGAATCGATTCTGGTGTGCCTATTTGTCGGTCTATGGATGGGGGTGCTACTAAAATGGTTGAAGTGTCTATAAGTATTTCTATGTCTATTCCGTCAAGATCGTCGCCTAAGTCGTTCGAAGTGCTGGGCTGCGGTTCCGCAGGTAAGTTTGGTTGTCTTTCGCCTTCTAAAATCATGTCTATTATTTCATCATCCTGTAACGGCACTGATTCAACGTCATTATTATACACTATTTGGACACGAGATAAGGCGTCTGCGTTCGTATTTATTTTCCCTTTTTTATACTCTATTTTATAATCGTATTCGGCCAATTTCATCGCCATCTAGTTAATTTAGAATTAGGGTCTTTGAGCGTCATTATCCACGTTAATGGGCGATGATCGGTATATATTGTAAACTTCTTGCCATATAAATAGGGGCGGAAATACTTAATTGCCCACACTATTCCTAAGAGTTCCTTCTCTATTGTCGCATACTTCTGTTCTGTTACTGAAAGCTTTCGAGAAGCGTACGCAATGGGTTTATCCGAACCTACCTTTCCTTGTGACAATACTGCACCTAACGCTACGTCGGATGCATCCGTTGTAAGGATGAATGGTTGTTCAAAATCCGGATATTGTAGTATGGGGGCGTTTGTAAGGACCTCCTTACATTTTTCAAACGACTGTATGAACTCTGGGGTTGCTATTACTTTCGCGTTCTTCTTCAAACATGCGGTTAAGGGTTTAGTGAGTTTTGCGAAATCCTGAATAAACTTACGATAGTAGCCTACGAGGCCTAGGAAGGACTTGATTTCTTTCTGGGTTTTAGGCAAGGGAAATTTCTGCACGGCTGCAATTTTATCAGCGTTTGGCTTAAGGCCTTCATCTGTAAGGGTATGGTCAAGAAACTTTACCTGTTTTTGAAGGAATTCTGATTTATTAAGCTGAACCTTAAGGTTATGTGAGCGGAACCTATCAAAGACCTGTTTACATTTATCTATGTGTTCCTGTAATGAAGTGGAAAAAATGATTGCGTCATCAAGGTATGTTAAAACATTATCTAAACCACGTAAAACTGCGTCCATTAACCTCTGGAATGTACTGGGGGCTGATTTAAGTCCGAAGGGCATTCTCAAGAATTCGTAGTGCCCTCGCTCTGTACTGAAGGCTGTCTTCTCTATATCGTTTGGGTCCATCTCTACCTGATGATACCCTGAAGCCAGATCTAGAGTTGTGAAGTACTGAGCTCGTCCGAGTCTGTCAAGTATGTCATTGATATTAGGTAAGGGGTATTTATCTTCTATTGTCTTTTCGTTGAGCCGTCTGTAATCAATCACTAGCCTCCATTTTTGTTGGCCTGATGCGTCTATTTTCTTGGGCACAATGTGTCCGGACAAGACCACGGTGAACTAGATTCCCTAATAATATTTTGACGTAATAATTCGTCGATTTGTTTCTGAATTTCTTGCTTTTGTTTCGGTGCCTGCCTATAGTTACGGACATGTATAGGGGGTATCATCGGTGAGCCTAAGCTTATGTTTGACCTGATGGGTAAAAGTAAGAGGAATGTTTTCGCAATAGAATATGTCGCGGTAATTATAACACAATCTTTCTATTTCGCGTCTTTCCTCCGAGTTCATGTGTTCCGTTCTAAGTCTGTTAAGATTATTTTTGAGTAATTTATCTAAATTTCTATCGGTATACGAAGTATTGATAAAGGAAACCGAAGGGTCACCTTCCGAAAACGGGGTTAACTGTATCTTATAATTGTTGACTAAACTAATTTTGTTTTCCGACGTGTTCATCACCGATGTTGTTATTGTTCCGCACTTCACAGATACTAGGGCGGACGGGAACACGAGCCCATCACTGGTTATGTGTTCTGACAATTCGTAATCACCATCGCGATAATTACACAGGAGATTAATCACCTGCTCGCACTGCGGATGTATAATTGTGTACGATCGCATGTCACCTCTTATCGGAATAGTTGTAGCATCCGTTCTCAGCAGCATATTTTGCATGTCGATCTCGCAGCCTAATTGCGACAGTAAGTCGACACCTAATAGTCCCATAAAGTCCGGGTCGAAGTTGAACAACAGGAACTTATGTGTATGATTAACATTAAACAACGGCGGGAGTGGTATGTAAGCTACGGTTTCATGTTTAGATACGTTATGTGCGGTCTTAATATAATGAATCTCACGCTCGAGTCTGGAATTATCTAATATTGCGTCCGGTGAGATAAGCGATTGCGAAGCTCCAGTGTCAAGTAAAAAACGACAACCTAGCTCCTTAATATAAATATACGGTAATCTGTTCTGGTAATGCAAGTTTATGTTTACTAGGTTTCTGCGTCTAACTCCGGAGACGGGTAAAAATTTTCCAGAATATCCTCAATTTTCAAGTTTTCTACGTCCTCCGCAACTATTTCTTCCGGGTAGGAAGTATCGGGAACCTCGTCAGATTGGAAATTAATCGGTGCGTATGGCGCGGGTTTGTACGGATATGTGACGTTGGGATTTCCGTACGGACCCGGCTGGTGAGCCGGTTTTGGGTTACCTGTAGGTGGACGGTTTGACCTGGCAGGGTTAGCTTGTTGTTGTGTCTGCTGCGGGGCCTTATTGGGTTGTTGGAATCTATAATTAGCATTTGGTGCCTGGAACCTCTGGGTATTATTATTATTACCTGGTGTTGCCGGGTTTGGCCTACCTAAATTCGCGGTTTGCCTACTTTTTCTGTTTTTCTGTTTAACCTCCTCGAGTTTAGCCAGAGCTATTGATTGTTCTAAGGAGCCTGCACTTTGTACGCGCACGTTGAGCGCTATTATGGGGTCTAGTTGGTCTAAAAAGACGTTGACAGCCATCTTCTCATAATAGGCCTTCTTGGTCGGATCAATGTTGATTAGCGAGTACGTAAGCTCCCTAACCTTATCCGCAAAGGGTTCTATGTCTGATTTTTTTGTGACCTGCATTAACTCCTGCACTATTTGCACTTCGTCCCTGAATTCTCCAAACCTACGGGTGAGAGTGGTTTTGATATCCTCCCAACTATTAAAATTAGAGCACTCCGATAATGCCTCTACGGCTTTGCCGGATAGTTTATTTCTAATGATGCACGCAACACTAGGGCTGTTGCTGCCCTCTATAAGTTCTAGAGCGCTATCTACACTTTTGATATAAAAATTGAGTGTCTTTTTATTGCCGTCATAATTAGGTATCAAATAGGCTAGATTTCGATAGTCTATTGTTACCTTGCTCGTGCCTGCCTCTACTACGTTCTTATCCTCGTCTGCCATTTATATTTTTAAACACACACACCAAAAATATAAAAAGATGCACCAAAATATTGTACAAACAAAACAATAAACAATGTACAGGATCACGATTTTAGTGAGCTGGTACAGGAATTCTCGGGAGCAAACAGAGTTTATGCTTACCCCACGAGCATGCCGATTTTCAGGCGATGAATTCTGCTTTCCACTGCGCCGCACGAGCCCGTTGATGGTTCTTCTTTTAGATTAGATTAGATTTTATCGATTCGCGAGCTGGTTGGCTTTTACGCGATCCTACCGACTGCGCCAGTTAGGTCGAGACGCACGGCGAAGACGTTTTTAAAAATAAAACGCCGGGACGTTTGTCCCTTACAAGTGGTAGAGCAGAACTGAGTTTAATTCGTGAGCTTAAACCTAACTTACATCGCATCTTATTACTAATAGCTTAATACTAAGAACTGCGAGGACTTGGTGATTATTACGCGGACGTAACTCGCGATTCATATTTTAATTAATAAACCAACAGTTTAAAAAAAAAACATTGATTGATTGGTCTTCGAGCGCGAAATTTAAATTAGAAGTTCGATCAAGTTTAAGCATCACCCCAATCGCCCTTATTTTTATTTATCGCAATTATTTTTATTAGAAAGCTCTTGGTCTGCTGTATGTTTGTTGCATTGCGGCGGCAAGTGCGCTGTGGGCCTTAGGCCCTGAAGAAGAGTAAAATTAAATATCAAATCTTTATAATGCTTCTTACAATACTATACCTATAGTAAAAAAATATTGGTAGCCTGGAATTTTTAACTAGAATACTTAGTGGTTGAAATAAAATTACCTAGTTTAGATTATTAAAAAATATATTTCAATGTATTAATCTAATAGCTTTAAACGATATTATGGACAAGAATTGCTAGTTTCAAGCTATTCAAAAGACTCTATGAGACCATTTTAGCTTTGAGTACTAGGAAAGACAGAAATCGCCAAAAACTTTTCCCATACATTTCGTATGGAAATAGATAAATGAACTCGAAACTCATAGGTCAGGTAAAATTTTGAACTTCGTAAGTAAAAAAAATCATTTAAACATGTTTGTGTGAAATTAGTCTATCAAATAAATTGCTCAAAATTACTTCCATTTTCACGAATACACAAGTTTATACTTTTTTGCACTGAACGAATGGCGGCTAATAATGTTCTGGGATGAATATTACGTAAAATGGTCGTTAATGCATCCCTGAGCTCTTGAACACTGGTGTACGCCGTCTTATACACCTCGTTTTTTACGGAGCCCCATAATAAAAAATCGAGGGGCGTTAGATCGGCGCTGCGAGGTGGGCACTGTGTTGGACCATGTGTACCTCT
Organism: Cybosia mesomella; assembly: GCA_946251805.1. Lineage (NCBI taxonomy): Eukaryota > Metazoa > Arthropoda > Insecta > Lepidoptera > Erebidae > Cybosia > Cybosia mesomella. The sequence goes on from OX276417.1 coordinate 8,079,309, forward strand.
CCAATGTGTTACCAAAAACGCGGGTCAAATTGGAACGTGAAACGTGTCTGTTATGTGGCGGAGCACCATCTTGTTGAAAATGAACTTTTCACAATTCCGACAGGGGCCATTCGTCCATCTTGTTTTCAAGATGGTGTAAAATGACGTCATTATACATGGCAGAATTCAGTTGCCCTTCATAAAATTCCACCATTATGACTCGATTGGACATTATACCACACAAACAGTTGGATGAGAAACGAACCTGATTATGACTTGCCGTAACTCTTAGTGGATTTTCTACGGACCAATAGTGGTGATTTTTTCGGTTGTACATACCGTTATTAGAAAAAATTATTTCGTCAGACCACAGCTGTAGGTATGTAATTCAAAAATTCATGATCTCGGCTAAGAGGAAAACTTAGCCATCTGCTAAAAGTAAGCCTTCGAACATCATCACCTGGATGAAACACTTGAACTATGCGCCCATATCGATAGCACTTATAGCCGTATTTTTTCCATATCTTTGTCACAAGGTAGTGGGGAACACCTACTTCAAGAGCGACATGCCTGGACGATACTTCTGGATATGCTTCGACATAAATCAGAACCGCAATCTCTGTGTCTATGTCCACACGAGGCTGCCGCTTGCTTTTGAAAGCCCTGCAATTCCAGGTTTTTAGAAAGATTTGTAATAACCTTTCTTGTTGGCACATTCCGCAACGGATACTTATTGCGGTACCACACTAATGCAAATCCCGCGTTTCGATTATTGACAAAAGGCTAAGGCTTCTAATAAGCCTTCTAATAAGTAAATATTTTCACGATTAGAATGCATTTTAATGCCTTAATTTTAGCCAAAATTCTTAATTATTAACTTATACGAATTTTCTCAGCTGATACTAAGAATGACATAAAAATATTCGAATCAAATTCGAAATTTGTGGGCAAAATTCTTTTTAATTACTTTATAGTCAATCCTACCCACTTCCTGCCCATAACTAAAAGTTTGACTATTGTAGAAATTTGAGTCTCTTGCCGAAATGTATGGGAAATGTTTTTGGCGATTTCTGTCTTTCCTAGTACTCAAAGCTAAAATGGTCCCACAGAGTCTTTTGATGAAATAGAATCGATTGGCACAAAAAAATATTTTGGACTTTATGCATTTTTAGGGATTTTCTTTAGAAAAGCCCTATTGCTATCGAGTTGTCGTCGACGTCGTCGACATCGTCGTTGCCAATTTTCTGTCACGGTTTTGGGTATGAAGGAGATGAGCTATCGAGTTGCTGTTTTCGGTAATAGATTCGTGCTGGGATGAACCATTGCAAGATAAAGAAAAAATTGCAAAAAAAAAAACGCAAAATCGAAAATCCCTTGTATTCGGCTGAGCTCGTCTCAGGAATTCAACTTGTTTTTTTGCTAACTGTAAGATTTTTGCAAAATCTATGAATGCAGTTCAAAATGTCTCAAAAAGTTAGGGAAGGTCTCCTAAGAACTTGCTGTAACTACAACGGTTAAAGTACTTGCCCTTACTACCCCGTTTCAAAAATACACCCTGTATATTGATCTATCCGTGTTGTTTGTATTTTGATAAATTCATATGGCTTTTAATATTAGGTAGGTAGGTACATTCCACATCATACCTGTAACTTTTTTGTTTTTTTGTGTGATCAGCATCATTCGCATATCGATTTCCAAAATCGATTTCAAAAATTTTCACTTTGAAGCCTGAGGTCCCCTTATAGTTTCTGATTCGCCGACATACTGGCTTTTCCGGTAGCGACTGCCGTCTGAATAAGCCAAGCTCTCCCAAGCCTGAGAGGAAAACCTGCGCCAAAACCTCGTCCGTTGTATAGCAGGTTAACCGACTCAAAGTTGAGTTTGATATACCCTTTGGGTGGAATATGAAGAATATTAAAAGCTGTTTATTATCTGAATGTAATTATAGACCTCAAGGACGTTGGTCGAGCCCTCTACAGCTTGTTTGTTTTGTGTATTCTGTCGAAATGTGGGCAGGTGTACTGCACCTTTTTCTTTTTTTTTCGTGCGGAAATCCCCTCGGATACCTCCCCGCCGGCCAGAGGGGGCGGTTATGTCGGGATTGACCTGACTAAAACCGCACGCCGTCGGGTCTTCAGACGTCGGGGCATAAGATAAAAGCATATCCCTCGCACCCCGATTGACCCTGGGCCATCAGGTGTACTGTACCTACCTACCGACGATTTTAAGTACTTATACCGTATAATAATTGTCATTGCCGTATATGTACCTTTTTTTTCGTGCGGAAATCCCTATAAGCCGTATATGTGCCTACCACAGTGACAATCTATAAAAACAATTGATGGCAGTCCTATGACAGCCCTATTTATTTGCAGGCGGCAGGTATCCGTTTCGAAAAGTTCTAATTATTTCTTCCGCCGACAAAATAAGTCAAAATACATGCAAGATATTTCAAACACACAAATAAATCTCAGAAACGTGAGCTTGTAATCCTAAACAACATAATTAATGTAAAAAAGATAAAAAAGTAAAGCAATTGACGCCTTCCCGCGCCATTTGACTCCACGCCATGCTCCCGCGGTTCGAGTATTCTTGGCGCCAATTAATCTATTAATTCGGATATCTATACACTTTTAATGCTACCGCGGTCAAAAGTTTAACAAAAAAAAAATAACTTGAGATTTTATGAAATATTATGTAAGTTGAAATATGAATAAGGTAAGAGTTTGAAAGATTGTAAGATTTGTAAAGACTCGACTTAAACTTGGTACATAGATTATAATCTGGAATATCGCATAGGCTACTTTTATTCCTGGATAGGGTTGCGGGAACGGGATCAGAACAGCTATTAATTAATAAATAAGAGTTATTATTTTATCAGCTTCTAGGTAAAGTTTGCTGAAGCCCCTTTTTTTTACATGCGGAAATCCCTTCGGATACCCCCCCCCCCCGCCGGCCAGCGGGGGTGGCCTATGTCGGGCATGAACCGACTAAAACCGCACGGTGTCCTGCCCAAGTGTCCATTGCCGGGCACCCCGGGTAAGCCTAAAGGATAACCCCAGAGATTGCTTAAGCCCCTAAGATGTTAGTGGACTGGAGCCCCATTATACACCTCCTTTGCTAAAATAGCGACATCTAAAAACTCCTCCTTACTGATTAAAATATTGCGGAAAAATGTATTACACGATAGCCGTCCACATTTACAGATTTCTCACTATTAATTTTAAATACAGAATAAATATTTCTTTACAACCGCGAAACGACAATGAGCTGACATATTCTTGTTCTCATCGATTCTTAAATTAGAATAACGTTCTTAAAAAAATACCACAAGTAATTTCATAAGTCCCATTGCTGCTCTCACGGACCTCCTAACTTCGCTGGCTTAGAGACGGTTGGAAAATTTCAATTAGCTATGTTTTTTTTCTTATTTTAATTAGATAGCAAGTTAGTATGCATATTTATGAACGCTTGCAATAATAGACTACACCAGCAAACCGGAAACCCTTGCTGGTTTCCGGTTGGTCTCCCACTGTGGAAGCAAAGACAAAAAGCAGGAAGGAAAAAAGCCGGTATTCTAACCAGCCAATCAAAATGGAGCGAGGTACTTGGGAGTCGCCTTGATGAAGAAATTACAGAGATCTATGGGAAAATTGGTTTGCTCATTAAATCTAAATCGGTAAAGGGCTCCCTCAAATCTATTCAGATATCTACTAAATCCGGCTCGAAGGATCACTTAGGTATTGAAGTATTTTTACATACTTAACACCAAACCCCTGTTGGGCTTAGAGTGTCGAGTAATGTATTGTATACTAGCTGTGCCCCGCGACTTCGCCCGTGGTATAATTCGCCCCCGTGGCACCGGTTTGTCCCATACATTTCCGTAATTTATTAGTTTCTACAATAATGTATGGAAATTTGTACGATTTGTTGACATATAATAATATGATTACTGCTCCGCTCCCCTGGCTAGTAGCGTGATGATTTATAGCCTATAGCCTTCCTCGATAAATAGGCTATCCAACACAAAAATATTTTTTGAGAGATTAGCGCGTTCAACCAAATAAATAAACAAACAAACTCTTCAGTTTTATAATACCTTTTTTTTTTTTTTTTTTCGTGCGGAAATCCCCTCGGATACCCCATTAAGTATAGATACTACAGACAGTTTTTTTTTTTGTTGTCGTGTGGAAACCCCCACGTGCTTCACCCCATCGGTGCCAACGATGGGGTGGGCGTGTCGGAATCGGACCGACTAAGACCACATGGTGTCCTCCCCAAGTGTCCATTGCCGGGCACCCTGGGTAAACCCTCGTAAGGATAACCCCAGGGTTACCGGAGGACTTTGGCCGCCAAACGCAGCCTCGCCTGGTGGGGTCGGGTTTTATCCCGCGTCGGTGACTTGCCAGGCGTGTGTAGAACACACGACACGCCTCCATCTTGGCCGCGATGGCTCGTCCACGCTGAGCACTCCACCAACGTGTGGAGCACCGTGTCTTCCCCGGGATCCTCGCAGTGCTGGCTCTTCGGCGTTGTCTCCTGGTGGATGCGCCACAGATACTTACCGAAGCACCTATGTCCGGTAATTATCTGGCACATACGGTAGGAGAGGTCACGGTGGTGCCTCTCCAACGACTCCTCCATGAATGCGAGAACGGGAGCCGCGGGCAATGGCTATGATTTATATTAAGTTGTGGTAATCGTTTACCAACAGACAAATAATGCGCTTATTTTCTTTCACTTATATAGTATGAAAATAGAACTGTCTCGCTACAGAATTAGATATTTAGAAGGTTGACCCGCCGGTGAAAACAAAATATTTGTGTAAAAGGAAATGTGTTTACTATTTAGGGCTATCGGCGCGGTAGTGTCACGTCAAAGGGGGTTTGGGACACCTACTAAGACTTTGGGGGACTAACCTCATCTGCTAACCACTACCCTTGCTGATTAATGGACAAGAATCTGGCGCAGGCTTTCCTCTTGACGACCTCTGTGACGTAGCGGTATTGCGTTATTTAAGTATGTTTATCCGCATTCTAGAACCCATATGACAAGCTCTGCTTAATTTGGGTCGAGATGGCGTTGTGTACTTTTTCCTTCAATATTTTTTTTTATATATATTTGAGGTTGGGAGTCAGAGAGCAATCGCTCCCGCAAAAGTTTTACAAAATAATACATAATGATGAGGACCCTGAGCTCCGAGATGAAATTTGCATTGCCTCGGATGCAACCAGGAAGATGATGGTGAACTAAGATGATGAAGATGTTTCTAAGAAATTTACCTAGCTAGTTATTGGTATAATAGTAGATTGTTCAACAAGGGACTAAAACAAGCCATAATGACACGAGATGTTTTGGCTAATAGTTCGAGTGTCATTATGGTTGTTTAGTCCCACGTTAAACACTCTACTTTTCACTTTGAATGCGAGGGAAAAAAACGACGTTCTATACAAAATTATAATATTTATAATAACAAAGTTTCTTAAAATTACGTAGGTATTAATCGTTGATCTAACCTAAGAAAAGTTAAAAGTGCACGTTGCTTTCTTCTCCATTCTGGAGTTAGGCGTTAATTCTTCTCCACTGGATGACGATGATGACATATTTGGTCCGTAATTTATTAAGTTGCACAATTAATTGGTGTAGGTACTTGGTGATTACAACGCAAGCTTAATACGAATAATCTATTCAAAATTCAAATTGCAAAAAAAATTGTCCTGCGGTTTTTTTTTGTTAAGTGACGTACCTACGCTTTAAATGCTTGCATATTTAGCCAACAGATTCAAACTTGAAAAATAATTTAAAACTAATTGGAAATGCAGAATAAAATAATTATTTAAATTAATATCAATAATCGTGTTTCACGAAATTAAATGGGTTTTTTAGATTTTTTCAAATGTCATTTTGAGGTTATTTCTATACACAATCACTAAAAAAGTGATAATCCTCCCATTCACAAACACCATGATTGGCTGTTTAGGAGTTTTCAAAATAAATTAAAAAAACATTACTTTAGTCCCTAGAGATTAATAAGGAACTTTAGTCCCGATATGCAGAGACTAAAGAAACATTTTAAGAGCATGAGAAGTGAAAAATATTAAAATAGCACATTATGAGGTTTATTTACTCTAGTAAATAAATCTAATATAAATCCAAGAAGCTTTTTCATTGATAATTGACAATAATTCGTTATAACGCGTTCTTAGTGTAAAAATGATATTAAATGTTAATTTATTTACGATCTGCCAACTATAAAACGTTTTCAGAGTCCAGCGTCTTTGAACGAGCAATTGCGGCTCGAATTAGCCGTTTGAATTGGTTTCCCGCGTTCCACGCGCACATGGAAATAAGACCATTTAATTTCCCACAAACATGCTGACATAGGGTTGCCACTTTTGTTTTATTTAGAAGATAATTTAAATACGAATAGGCGGTTGTGAAATCTATGTATTTTTATGTTTTTACCGATACTCTTTTGACAGTTGTAAAATTTTAATAGATGCGTTCGATTCGTAGATACTCCCGAAAAAGTTATATATGAACACATTTTTGTCCAGATCCCGGGGCTGAACCCAAGACGCCAACTTTTGCTCCAAGACGAAAACTAGCGCTAGTTTCTCGTCTGTCAATCGCAGGTGTACTGGCTCCGAACATCTTGGTGAATACACCCAATAACTATTTTATACCTCACTTAATCAAGCAAATGTGAAATTCAAAAATTGTTACTGTCTCAATGTCAGATAATGACAGAACCTAACATCATAATTATTCATTTATTTTCATATCGATAACCATAAAGTGCCAAGTGTGCCAACCCTATATTTTACACCCGTTAACCGCACACTGATGTCTCATTTTCTAAATTTGTTACGAAAAGATAAATCTCCATGCGTCTCGACTCTCGTTAGCTAAATCTTTCTCCCCCATAATTATTTACCCGTTAGAAAAAAAGGAAAATAAACATGAAAAGAAATGTCTTCCAACTGAAATTTAGTAAGTGGCCGGAGCTCATTAAAAAGCTGTAAAATTCTATTACCAGACAACGGATGGGTGTGTATTTGAACGTTATTGAGAAAAACAAGTTTATCTATGGTGGTTTCTTACTGAAGGACATTCAAAAATAGTCTTTATTGTTAATTGATGTAGGTGTTGATAAACTTGTTCACTTGTAAATAAAATTTTGTGATGTGACATCACAATGGCGGGAAACAAAGATTTGAAGCGTTGACAAGTGAGGATATATTGACATTAATTGCCTTACCAGTGTCGTGGTGTTTTGCAAGCATGTTTAACTTTGTATTGGTCGTGGTAAGATTATTTTAGACGCTAATTAATTTATTTCCTACATTATTGTGACTGAAGTGACATATGGCGGCGCAGGCGATGTTAGCTGTTTCAAACACTGAACATGGTCTTTAGATCGCGTTCAGTTAATAAACATTAATAGAATAGTTATTACTTATTTATGATTTTCACCTGACTGCACCAGAAGGAGAGTTATGTTTATCGAGAGTATGTATGTATGTATAATTGTTTAGCACGACCTGCAGCCTGAACGGCTAGATAGATTTTAGCTTAGATTCGTATTTACTGTGAGAGTGCTACTGGGTATATCAAAATAAAACAAAAACAAAATGGCGGATATTTGCGCTAAAATGTACATTGTTAAAAAATATGTTCACTCAAACTTATCGAGTAGGCATAAACCAATAATTGACCGATTATTTGTTCATAATTATATTGGTCTATGGAGTACCTAGGGTATCAAAATGAAAAGCTTGGGTGATTTCAAAAATATCAATTTCATAACTAAAAAGTAAATAATAAAATTACTAATTAAAAAATCAAAATAACCGACTGCCCTAAAAAGACCGAAGCAAGTTTGATAGCAGGCGGGATCCATTAATTTTCTTTCGGTTTATTATTATTTTGTAAATGGGTCCCGCCTGCGGGTGCGAGTCGGACTCGCCCATGAAGGGTTCCGTAGCAGCAAGTAAAATGTTTATATTTGAGTTCATTGAATGAATGATAAGTACATAGAGTGAAACATGAGGAAGGTTTAGGTATATATATGTATAGGGTCAAGGTCTATCGCGTTATATGACTTGTATCATAGACCAATAATAAAATATTGGTCTATGCTTGTATGATCATTTTCAGGAACATCTGATTAGGATATTCAGGACGAACGGCCGCTGGTTTAGTTTAGTAAATAGTTTATGTACTTCATTGTAACAGAAAATAAATATTTAATTTTTATCATATATTATAAAATCCGCACCTAGGTTTGGATTTGCAAAAAATCTATTACATACAGTTACACTGATATGATCGGTTTCTCAAAGCTGGCAGGTTTAGTAGGGCTATATATAGCCATCGCGGTAACGAAACCATAACGTGATGAGCTTTTTGGATGAACGCCATCTATCGAGCTTTCAAATTAACTTTCTGTATATGTTGTATAAATAAAACTTTATTATCGGGCTATATCTTGTACTATCGACGTGTATCATCGATAATGTTAATTGAATGATTTGATTTAACGATTATAAAAATAACTAAAATAAGATTAAAACTGATTGAAACATACTTAGATATATATATTTTTATGAATAAACACATATTATACATAGAAACACTCATCCAAATGCAAATATTATTATATGACTTATTCATGCATAAAAATATTTGCACTCAGCGGGAATCGAACCCAGGAGTTGAACACCTTCACACATTGTGATACCACAGTACCACAAGCTACAGCAGCCAGTAGCCAAATCCAATTTACTTTGTTCACAATGAGTACTTCAATTATCCCATTATTATTTTTATTTCTGGATTCTGACGATATTATCGAAACATTTAACATAACATTAACTCACGCCTATATCCCCGAAGGGGTAGGCAGAGGTGCTAGCACCCACGTTTCGCCAGTTTATGTTTTAGGTCCCAATGTAATAGGTGGCGAGCCTATTGCCATTAACCGGGCACTTATAAACCTGCGATAAATACACACATAACTTCGAAAAGCATCGAAAAGTCATTGGTGTGTGCCATGGTAATACCTGGGATCGAACCCGAGACCTCGTCTCAGCAGTCCTTTACCCATACCACTAGGCTACCGCTAATGGCCTAATAATACGAGGAGTAACAATAAATCTTGTCTTTACGCTGATGTAGATGAGATTAAAGATAATTTTCACACATAACAGACACAGATTATTTCAAAGATTTATATTTTAATCGTTACTATTATAGTTTAGACCTGTGAGTAACAATCTGTTTTTTTTGGGGTCAATGAAAAGAAATGACGCGTGTAGATAGTAGGTCTATGTATGACGTTATATTGAGTTACTCTTTTTTTTTATCGGGAACTTAAAAGTTGTGACCGCTTTATCCCGACTACTTTTCAATTCCGTTCAATATTTTCCTAATTTTTTCCGCCCGGATAACCCCTTGAATACACCCCGCCGGCCAGCGGGGATGATTATATCGGACTCGAACCGAATAGAACCGCCATAAAGCATTTACCTCGTACCCCGGCTTACCCAGCGCCATTTCCGGTTTCGAGATGGCACCCTCGGGTTTATGAACCACGGTGTCCCCGTCTTGCGCCCTTGCCACCGCCCCGGCCTGCTTCTGCTAGGGTGACAGGCGGGGAGAGTCACCCCCAGACCTGCGCTCATTGAGAACGAAGGTCGTTTATGGGCCACTTTACACGCCGACGTCCGAAGTCCTGAGATGGTGTGCGGTTTTAATCGGAACGAATCCGACATAACCAGCCCCGCTAGCCGGCGGGCCGGGGCCGTCTCGGGTCTTCAGACGCCGGAGTGTAAGGGTGCCCATAGAGCATATCCCTCGCACCCCGACTGACCCTAGGCCATCTCCGGTTTCGAGATGGCCCCCTCGGGTTTGGGAACCACGGTGTCCCAGTCTTGCCCCGGATTGGGGGAGGGGCGCTAGTCGCCCCACCGTCCCGGCCTGCTTCTGCTGGGGTGACAGGCGGCCTCACCTGCCACCCCCAGGCCTGTGCTCATGGAGGACGGAGGTCGTTAAGCGACCTCCGGCACCTGAGTCGTCTGCGACGCGCGGCGAGCATGTTGCGGGCCCGGCGGCCGGGAGAGTTCTAAACCTCTCCCGGGCGCGCTCCGCCATGGCCGGATTCAAGTACCTCGATATATTTTTAGTCCAATTAAAAATTAATATTACGATACGATTCGATAATATTCATTTTAAATTGGATTTACTTCTAGCTACCTAAGAGTCTGAATTAACCTACCTAATTTTCGTAGGTTTGTGTAAAATAATCCAAAATCACCTGTTAGTGCCTACTCACTAACTTATTAAAACTTAGGTAGGTACGTGTTTCGAGGCGTGACCTTTTGGCAGCCTTCGGGGTGAGAGTCCTCTCGGTCGGCAGCATGATTGATCCCGGCGTCTGAAGGCCCGAGACGGTGTGCGGTTTTAGTCGGTCCAAGCCCGACATAGCCGCCCCTGCTGGCAGCCGGGGGGGGGGGGGGGGGTATCCGAGAGGATAGACGCACGAAAAAAAAAAAGGTAGGTACGTGTTATTTATGTATTTAGACGCTAAAAATGTTGACATATACAAAACAAATTTAAATATAATTGGCCGTACAGTTTATGAAGACAAGACGCTCGTACCAATAAGATTTAAAAAGTAAAGTGACATTTATTTTGGCGCGCTCATTAGCGCGTTCGGATACGATGCAGCGTTCCCGATCCAAAATGGCGGCGTTGGAATGACATGTTGATATATTACCACTAATTACTCAAAGTCGGGAGGTGTTTATTGAAAATAACTGGTGAGGTGACGACGAGTCGTGTCTGCTGCGATATCTATGTCCGTTCGGAATGACTTCCGTAATATATTAAGAGTAACTATTATTAGTAACACAATTTACAAATTGCATCGTCTAATAGGTAGTTTGGAGGAAGTGCTCTAATAAAAATTATATAAATCGAAAGAAATATGCCCATATTTATTATATTATCATATTTCGGGTCTATGGGGCTCTACCAAGATTTTCGGAGCTCAAGCCAACGCCTGCTTATTAGCGGACGTAACCAGGCCCCAGCTACAATACATAGGTACTACGACGCCGGCTTTTCTCTTGTGGTTTTGCGATCAGATCAGACAGCCAAATCAAAAGGAAAAGCAGAAAAGTGCACCCCGGGCTCCAAAATGCAACCTTTGATGCACGCTGTGATGATTAAATTAATTTCGAATTTAGCTGCTGAATTTGAAATCGTGTTCAGATTGGTACCGACTAGTAGTAGTACAGTCTGATACCAACAGAAAACCAACGACGTTCAATGACAGTCGAATAAGCTCTATGAGGTGTGTAAACACAAAATACATAGGGCGGGCTGTTATCTCTGCACAACCAAGGACGGTATGAAAAAGTTTAGATATGTACGTATGGTAAGATTGCCAAGAAGAAACAGTATTAACGATTCACTGTCAAAACAAAGCATCGATAGATCTGTATTTATCGCTACGAAGAAAGAAAACTATGACGTCTTTGAACTCAATTGATATAACACCGATTAACTATGACGGATAGGATTTTGTAGCCAAGTTCTGTTCAACTATTTGGCATTAAGAACACATACAATTCAATTGTTTATAGATTGGAGATTGTTTATTCTATGTATGACTTCAATGATAGAGCGTTATTTATGACAAACGAATAGGTAGGTAGCATCCCCATCGCTCGAGTGAGGTCCTTTCAATATAAAATAGTTTAATTACTTGGCAATTATTATGTTACACATTGCCTTACACAAGGGTGTGTGTAGGGGGCCCTATCTAGGATCTGTGGGTTACAAGCTAACCTCATCCTAGATAGGGCCCCCTACACACACCCTAATGCATGCATGCGTCAAGACTTTTATCCTCTCGAGGTTGAGGCATCTCCTCAGCTCGCTCCATTAGATGGCAGTCCAATCGAACGTAGGAGAGCCGGCCCCCCTGGCCCTAAAGCAGAGCTATAACCGCCATGCATACGAACAATACAAGTTTCTTATATTTTTTCCAGGATCGTGTTCATCGCGAGGCAAGCGCGCACGCACGGCGTTCAGTGCACAACAAATCAAGAGCTTGGAGGCAGAATTTGAAAAGAACCGCTACCTGTCTGTAGCGGCCAGAGGCAGGCTAGCAAGACAGTTGAAGCTAACTGAAACGCAGGTACTTAACTGTTTATAATACCTTTTTTTTTTTTTTATCGTGCGGAAATCCCTTCGGATTTGGGAACCACAGTGTCCCCGTCCTGCCCCGGTTTGGGGGAGGGGCGCTAGTGACCCCACCGTCCCGGCCTGCTTCTGCTGGGGTGACAGGCGGCCTCACCTGTCACGTTAAGCGACCTCCGGCGCCTGAGTCGCTTGCGACGCGCGGCGAGCAAGTTGCGGGCTCGGCGGGCCGGGAGAGTTCTAAATCTCTCCTGGGCGCGCTCCGCCCTCTCCTTCGCGAGCATTACATGCTCGCAGACTGTTTATAATACCTATGTAGGAATCAGACTGTATTTGAATTCAATTTTGATCGATTCTATTTTGAAAAATAAAAATCTATCCGCTAATCCTACTAATATTATAAACGCGAAAGTTTGTGAGTATGTATGTATGTAGGTATCTTTGTTACTCTTTCACGCGAAAACGGCAAAACGGATCTGGCTGAAATTTGGCACAGGGATAGATTATAGTCCGGAATAACACATAAGCTTTTTATCCCGGTAATAGGTTCCTATGGGTTGCGGGATCAGAACTCTACGCGGGCGAAGCCGCGGGCAACAGCTAATAAAATATATAGTTACACCCGCATTCGTACTATATGTACCTTGTGTACTGTATGGGGCCTGGGGTCCCACCAAGATCTTCGGTTCCGAAGCTAATACACCTGATCGAAGGACGAGGCTCTGGCACACAATTTCCTCTCGGGGCTGAATGGTCCTCCCGTAAAACCCAACCATACCAACTCAGGTGGTAGAAGAGCGAAGCCCTGGCTCCAAAGTTCAAGCTTTGGACGCAACCGGGATTGGTGCCCGACTGATGCTGGTGTTAAACAAATTTTCACTGATGAAGCTTTATCCAGCCCTATAGCCGTGTCTTTCTTTTTTCTTTTCAGAGCAATCTAACTAAATTTAACCATCAATCTAACCATTAAATTAAAGGTACTAAAACATGTGTCTATATTTTTAGATAAAAATATGGTTTCAAAATCGAAGAACGAAATGGAAACGAAAATATACAAACGACATCGAGTTACTCGCTCAACAGTATTATAGCAGCCTTGGCATCGTCACCCCGCGGCCTATGTTCGTAGGCGACCGTCTCTGGATATTCAACTACCCAAACCGTGTTCCACCTACTCAACAGCAACAATGGATGAAGTCCTTAAACCATATGAACGCCCAACAACAAATTATCGACAGGAGTAACATGTTTCGAACGTTACCAAAACCAGACATACCAATTATTCCGTCAAATATGTATCCGAACGAACGTGTTTACATGGACCGTTTGAATTTGGCGGGAAATGCAAATGTAAAACTTGCATCGCCAAATCGTATTCTGCCAAGGGAAGTTTATAACAATATGGCACAGAGAAGCTTGGATGTATTCAAAAATAATATTTTAAGTCACAATAGCCCACCGCAGGAGTCCAATATAGATCATTTAAGGAGATTGGAGGAAAATTTCAGTATTTAAGTTTGAATTATATTATAGCAACTACTTATTGTAGGTATTATTTGTAAGTAGGTATTTTGTAAATAAAATTATATACCTATTTATGGAGTCGTATTTTTTCTAATTGCATGGGTAAATATATTACACATACCTGACCTATATACATATATATATATATATATATATACATATACCGGGTGTTAGGGAAACGCTCCCAAAAATGAAGACTGACGAATGACGATAGTGCCTAGTGTGCCTACTGAAGAAAAAAAAATTGTAGCGAATTTTTTTTCGAATCGTTTAAAATTTTTTATTAACAATAATCACGCTCCATTGTGTTAGTATATATCTAAAATTACTGTAGTTTAACGTAAAACAAAACTAAATTTTAAAGGTTAGTCTAAAGTAGCATAAAGTGAATAAGCAAACTCTTCAAAAAATGTGGAACGCTTCACGATTTTGCGTGTCATCCTTGCGCAGGGGCCATGCTAATCTTCTCTGTATCGTTCCAATTTTAGTATATGTACTGCCGAAGCAAGTACGATTACCCTTATAAAGTTTTGGTATATATACTAATTTCACGTAAAAATTTCCCTATCGTAAGTCAGTATTTTCCAAAATATTGAATTAAATAGCAAATATGTGGAATATTTCTGTACAGAAAATCTAAAACAAAAATATTTAATGATTTTACAAATAACAATAGTTTGTTTTTCTTCATAAATAACTGAGTATTTAAATAAAAAGCTATTTTTACTACAAAGTTCCACGTATACCGCCATCTATACAATTTATGCGGAAACTTGTACAATCCGTTCTGCCTAGAAATTTTGCTGTCAGCTCTAGATGGCGCTATTATTAATCTTAGGTCCGTAAATAAATAAAATAGGAATTTGCTGTTTTTTTTTCCATATAGACGTAGATAGTTGTAATGTAGCAGTGTGTATTTAATAATAATAATAATGTTTTTTTTTTTTAATATGTATTTAAAAATGTAATTTATAAGTAATTTTAAAGTAAATAAAGAGATAATAATAATATTCTTTATTGACATAATTAAATTCATTACATTATGGGAGTCCCTCACGCCTGCGCTAGTAAAAACTGTGTTGCATTTCATACAGTATGTTGCATTTAATACAGTATTTACACTTGTGTTGATTATATTATCAACTAGCTGTTGCCCGTAACTTCCTCCGAGTTAAGTTATAGATCAAGGTATGTTTTCTTCAACAGAAGGTGCCAACATATGTGTATATATTAATTTATTTCAGTAGTATTATATATAGTTATATTTTTCAATTACTTATTTTTGATAGTTTAGATGTAACATCGAAAAGGTTCGTTAATATTATAGCGTGATGATATTAAATATGAAACGTTTATGAGTGCCCATCAACATTTTTATACGCAGGCAACTCTTTTTTATATTTACTGCTATAGCGTGACAGTTTACAATCCGGATTTTCTAGTTTTTATATAATAATCTATGATCCGGATGTTGACCATGTCAGAGATCTACCGAACTGCAAAATTCCGGGATCTGTTATAATAAAACTATAACCACAGATTACATGGTACCTACGTACATGGTGGCGTTATGTCCAATGCAAAATACTTTAGTTTAATTATTCTTAATTTGGTTTTTCCATCAATTTAGTATAATTATGTTGTTTATATATTGGTCTATGGTATATATTAATAATATTATGTACTTCTTTTTTTGACATGACAACGTCTTATAATTCGATGGAGCCGCACGCACGAAAAAACATGACGTATGCGGCGTACCTCGACGTATGCGGCGTTACCTCGCTCTGAGGCGTTCCATTTAAGGCTAGAAGTGCAAGCGAGAGCGCGGAACGAGCGATAAAGAGGCACAATCGGCCTCCGCGTTGGGCAGCGTTCGACATGTCTCTCTCCTACTTGAGTGAGCGATGCGTCCGCGTGGACAGCTGCTATACAATAATACATTTACATGTTTTCGTCAAGTATGAAGTGCAGTGAATTCTTATAACCGATCTTAGTGGTTATACAAATAAAATAAAAAAATCTTTTGAAAAATGCAACCATTCCATCAGTATTTTCTTATGACGTTGTCACGTTCAACTATCGTCAGTAAACCAATTTTACAAACAACCGATTTTTTTTTTCACGTGCGGAAATCCCTTCGGATACCCCCCGCCGCCGGCCAGCGGGGGCCGTTATGTCGTGCATGAACCGACTAAAACCGCACGGTATCCTGCCCAAGTGTCCATTGCCGTGCACCCCGGGTAAGCCCTCGAAAGGATAACCCCAGGGTTACCGGCGGAAATTATATTTAGTACTTCTGATGTGTAGTAAAATTAGTTGAAATTCATTACAATACCATCTTTGGTCAATATTTATTTCGTCGTCATTAAAAAGCTGTCTTATTATTTTTCTCATTGGTGACAAGTTTAAATAGCCACAAGGATATTCATTAACCTAGTATTAGGTTTTAGAAACCTTTACACAGGTTAATATGGCCAAAATAGGTATTTTTTATTCACTTTCTAAATATGAAAAAAAAAATGCTTTATCCTAGATAATTAGAATAATATTATGTATGTAATCAAGGACATCCAAGACGAAGAAGAAAATTGAACTTGAAAACGCGACCAGTCAGACCAACTGAGCCACCTGGACACGTCCTAGACATTCGGAATTCTCCGATATGTTATTGAATTGTTTACAGTGTATCGCTCCTAAAACAGCAATTTTTTTTTAAATATTTAATGTAGTTTTCACCACGTTACGATTTATTATATTATACCGTATCCTATGCAAGCTTCCGAAACTAAAGGTTTCTATAAAGGGTTAGCGAAAAGGAAGGAAAGAAAGAAATACATGCATGCATGCCCATTTTGGACACCTGCATAGAAAAACGTTGTAGCTTACTTTATATTGATTAAAAAAATGCAACGCTGTTAAAAATGTCTGCCCTTAGCGCGTCCAAATCAGACTAGCAAACCATATTACGAACTTTTATTTTTAAAACAACTTCACGACAATGAGAAATTATCTTGAAAATTATACTGCGTGGTTCAGAGCGATCTTGAAATTTAGCGCGTAGCATACCTTATCCTTTCACATGCTTTGAATACTAGTATACTATACTACTATAATACAAACTTAGATTAAAATAAAACAAGTCTTAATTTTAAATACATAATTTATTTCTATGGTACAAGATATTTTAATGATTTGCTGTTACAGAATTTATAATCGCAATATCAAAACAAAATGTACATTTTCCGGAATACTTAGTAGGTTGTTACTGGATATACTCATTTTTATAACAATTTAGTTCGTAAATATAAAAAATCTATGTCCCACGCTTGGTTTTACTGATTATATAAACACTTTTTTTAAATCATCGGTTTGTATATAAATAATTTCACCAATTTTTTCCCTAAATGTCCATTTCCATGCATTCGAGACACATTTTATTTATTTATATCAATAAAAACATAAAAAATAACAAATCGCACATTCATTTCCTGCTTTTACACTTTTTTTAAAGACAGTTGCCATATTAAAAAAATTTGAACGTTTAAAATGCGTTCGAAAAGCACTTTAGGCAAAATTTATTGTCTAATACACTTCATACGAGAGGACATCGTGAGATGAGGTAATTACAAACGAGGCAGAAGGTCTACCATGAGACGTACATACGAAGTTGCGAACCAAAGTTTCGGGCAATCGGTACCGTGAAAAGCATTATCCCGCATTCGGGCCCGAAGACGGCACGTGAAATTTCGTTCGATTTACAATAAGAAATCTTCATGGCAGCTCAATGCTACATTTTTCATTCGTGTTTCGTGTGGACCCCATGTTACGGATGTCTGTATCATGGTAGCCCCCTGGTTACGAAGCATCACTTAGAAGAAAAATAAATATTCAAATTTAGAACCTATGTTTTTTCTTCGTATAGCAACTGTCTGACCGCCATTTTGGATTTCAACATGGGGCTTACAAATATAAAATGCACGTTGTTCTGTCTGTTGCATATTGTGTTTGTATGTAATTATATTGTATTTGCTATGCGCCAGGCTTCGCTTACAAGTCCTTATTGACACTTCACTTTACTGCTGCGTTTCACGGAGTGGCATTGTGTTACCTGCAGACAAAAACATATCATGTCAAAAAACAATAGAATTCCCAATAAAGGTTTCCATTTCTAACCATGTCAGTAGCTTAGTAGTCAAGGAGTCGAACTTCTCGCTCGACAGATTCCGGTTTGAATTCTGGCCATTACACTAGCGACGTAAACCCACCCCTTACACAAGCAATATAGCATACCTTTTTTTTTTTTTTTTTTTTTTTTATCGTGCGGAAATCCCTTCGGATACCCCCCCGCGTGCCAGCGGGGGCGGTTATGTCGGGCTTGAACCGACTAAAACCGCACGCCGTCTCGGGTCTACAGACGCCGGGGTGTAAGGTTGCCCATAGAGCATATCCCTCGCACCCCGAACAATATAGCATACCTGGAGGTAATTTCGGTTACTGATATTCTTTTAAGAAAAAAATAAATAAAAATAGCATAACATAACATAACTTCACGCCTGTATCCCCGAAGGGGTAGGCAGAGGTGTAATACACACCCCACGATTCGCCAGTTATGTTGAGGTCCCAATGTAATAGGGGGACGAGCCTATTGCCATCTACCGGGCACATTATTAAGCGAGCGATAATTATCATTTATTAATGCACACATAACTACGAAAAGTCAGAAGTGTGTGCCCGGGCAACTGGGGATCGATCTCGAGACCTCGTCTCAGCAGTCCGTGACGTATGCCACTGGGATATCGCCGTTGTTTTTTTTTTAATAAAAATAGGTTGGATCTAAACACCTATACTTAAAATCTGGACTATCGCAAGAGAAAGGATTTCTAAAATAATGATGGCACTTAAAAATATTAAAGCTTGGATTGTTCTTGGGTCCTAATCCTGTGCATGATCAAGGTGTTCCTGTCCCTACCAAGTGGTCGTCTTGCAGCGAGGTGAAGCAGTTAGTTAGTATGTAACTGGCTAGCTATCATCCTACACCACGGTGAAGCGGTCTGCTCATTAATCATAAGCGGACCTACCTGTAGGGCCACTTATCTGGGCTAATGTTTTATGGACCTCTAAAGTAACCAATAGGGCGGCGCGGCTATAGATACTACAAAGCATATTCTCGTGCAAGGCTCGCAGTTAGCACCAAAGCTTTGGCGGCTATGTTCTGTTATGAGGTGAGGCACGGATGAATGCTATCTTTTTAGTAAGGAGAAGGCTTTTACCTGGCTAGCTGTCGTCCTGCAGCGACGTGAAGCGGTTCCCCAGCGCCAGGGGCTGCCTCTGGGCCGTACCGTGCGAGGCGGCGCCCCCGGCGGCGGTGCTCCAGCCGCCCGCGCCTCGCTTGGCGCTCGCGCCCAGCACCGGGAAGTAGTCGTCGTTGTGGATATCTGGCGCATGCTTTTGCTGGAACGTTATGCCAACATGTCAGGTATGAGCGCGGCATAAGGGTTAGTTTTTTTTTGCAATATTATGTTGAAATGTTGGTATCCTAATGGTTAAGAAGCATTAAGATCGAGAGATCCCGGGTTCGAATCCTGGCCGTTACACTTCAGACGTAAACCCACTTCTAACACAAGTCATTTGGCTAAGCTGGAGGGATTAGGGGGAATACTAGTAATTTCGGTTACTAATATTCGTTAATAAAAAAAATAAAAAAGTATAGGGCTGGTTCTCATCATCCTCCAAGCCTTTTCCCGGGAATACTTATTACTTCGGTTACTAATATTCTTTAATTAAAGCCTTTTCCCAACTCCGTTGGTATAGGCCTCCTCCAGTCCTCGCCCTTTATTATTATTATTCCCATCAAAGTAATTCACGCCTCCCCCCTAGTTTGGGAGAGGCGGCAAGATAAACCCGGCGAGGTGAGCAACAGTCGGCCGGGGCGTTAGGGCGATTGGCAGAGGAACCGCCGGACTATTCGGGCATTGTCGAGCAAGACCGCTTTCTGCATCTTGGCCACCACCGACTTCCCACCGATCCCGAGCCTCTCAAGATGGACTGAGAGGCTCTTTGGGATCAAACCATTCGCTGAGATCACAACTGGGACTATTTCTGTGGACCCCACCCTCCACATGTCGGTAACCTCGTGCGCCAGGTCCAGATATTTGGTCTTTTTATATTATTATTATTATCCCAACTCCATTGGGGTCAACTCTCAGTCTACGAATTTCGATATTCTCCTTAAAGCGACTGCCATCATACCTCCACAACCCACTGGCGATATAGAAGTTCTGTACTTAGCCAGGCTGTCGGACTTTTTAGTGCACTAACTAGGTGGAGGTGTAACGAATGCCATAGATGTTCATTTGGCAGCCGGGACCGATGGCTTAACATGCTCTCCTAAGAGCATGGAGAGGTCTCGATGCGTTAAGATTGGTCATCCATCCTAAGACGGACCTGGCTGGTAAGTATTGCTTAACTTTGCAATATGCTAAGCTACTTGGTTCCCACTTAGCCATGAGGGTATATTTCTTCCAATATAAAACGTGAAAGTTAGCTAATTAGTCAAAAGGAAAGCTCGCGATCATTTCAGCTGACCTTGGATGCCCATTGTGCAATACAAACTGGTACCATGGAGTGCGAGGTGCTTTCTGGAGATGTAGACTTCAAAAATGACTCTAAAAGTGGCTGAACGGATTTGAATCAAACTTGACACACAAACTGTTTTCAATCGGGATTAACACAGGATATTTTTTTTATTGCGGTAATTATCATTTTTCATTTCTCTCCGGCACTAATTCCGAAGTCTGGCTCTTATAAGGTAAAATTTTGCATTTTAATACATACATTAATAAACATAGCGTATGTGATAAAAAAAAACTTCTTTTTTCTTTTACTACCTGAGTCCGGCGTGGATTCTCGACGGGCCGCTGACGAGACGATGGCGGCACATAAGTTGCCGGCTTGCTCTCACGAGGAGGCTTCTCTTCCACGGGCGGCGGGGGAGGAGCCTCTGCCTCTGCTTGTTGCTGAAAGAATCAAAAATTTTTTATGTATGAACTAGTTCAAGCAGTGAATGAAGTTCTTTTTGAAGGGGGTACTAAGAGCTAGAATTGAATACTAAATACCTTACCCTACCTTCATGGTCGATATTCCACTCCTACGCCCGAAACGTTTTAGCAATTCATTCATTATGCGTACCTTTTTTTTTATTTATTTTTTCGGTGCGTAAATCTCTTCGGGTAGCCCCCCGCCGGCCAGCGGGGGCGGTTATATTAGGCTTGAACCAACTAAAACCGCACGCCGTCTCGGGTCTACAGACGCCAGGGTGTAAGGTTGCCCATAGAGCATATCCCTCGCACCCCGATCATTATGCGTACCTACAGCTAAGGAGGAACTCTCTGTTTGAGTCTATGTTCCTGGGTATCTTCAAGTCTCCAGTAACAGATTTCTTCTAGGCAAACGTATTTCATCAAAGACCACATCATCACTTACCACCAGGTTAGAGGTCAAACGTGAGTCTATCAATGATAAAAACGTGTGAGGTGCGACAGTTGTAGAAGGAGGTACTGGACTGTTTCCTTTGAATTGAAATTGTTTGCAACGAATTTCTATGTTATACTTACAGGCTTAGGCAGGAAAGCATGTCAAGCCGTCGGTCCCGGATGTCTTACAAACATCTATGGCAGTCGTTAATGGTAGTTGGAGCACTAAAAAGTCCGACAAATGAAATAACTACAGAATTTCGATATTGCCAATGGGTTGTTGAGGTCCCCTGGGGTTATCATTTCGAGGGCTTACCCGGGATGCCCGGCAACGGACACTTGGGGAGGACACCGTGCGGTTTTAGTCGAGACACAACATAACCACCCCCGCTGGCCGGCGGAGGGGTATCCGAAGGGATTTCCGCACGTGTAAAAAAAAAAAAAAAGGTCAGATGGCAGTTGCTTCACGGAGAATATCGAAGTTGAGCCGCTTCGGAGTTAGACTAAAAAGCCAACCCCAAACGAGTTGAGAGAAGGTTCGGAGGATGATGACTTACAGGCTTATTCCAAGGCCCCTTGACCTTGCCACCCTCTCCGGGGCCGCCAGCGTCCTCGGACGCCGAGTCGCGCCCGGACTCAGGGGCACCGTTCCCTCCCTGCAACACCTGGATCTTCAGGCCCGTATAGTCCTTGACCGGTTCCTCGTACTCCTTCCATTCTTCTTCCTCCTGGAATTAAAACACAACGTCAGTTTTGTGTATAGTCCCATTTCAACAGCTAGCTCAATCGGAAAAATTCAACAGTCAACATTTATGAGGGATCGTGACATCGACAATCACTGCGCGACCCTCAGACGGATCTATCACCACAATGTAAGGTTTGTAAGCAACAACCGTAGATTGTTTCCAGTACAATTCGATATGACCATTTTCAAGAACTGGCTCAGTAATATACTTGTAATACGGCACTTCAACGTCCACCAGTGCAAGTAGCTGCTGATGATCTGCGAATAATCCTGGCTACTTATTTGTGTCTGTGTAAGTACTCGCTGTTAACAAGACAAAAACAACCGTAAACTCGGTCGATGGCATGTTTAACAGATATCGACAGTGCCGTTCCTCAAGATATATGTACGGTAGTTCTTCGTAATGATAACCTCATCTGTAATTGCACAGACAAAACCCTCGGTTTCTCCAAAGAGATCACCGAAACGTGGCTGGCTACGTTACGGAGGCTAATAGATCCACAACGCCCGTTGTGGAGCCCATATAGAGTCCGATAGAACCTACCGTGTAGCTGCTTGCTCTGCCATACCTCCTGTCGATCACTGATGCTTTAGCATCTTAAGCGGTGTAACTGCGACATCGCACTTACACCGCTCAAGATGCTGCAACAACATCGCGGTGCATATCCTCATCTACTCGGAGAAAATAATATCTAAGATTGTACAGTACACCTCATGGTTATGGACGTTTTTAGCATTTTCATCATTTTCAGATTACTCCACCCACAGAGCAAACACAGGAGTCTGCCTTACTAACTGTGCACTGTGATTCTCAACTAAGTCTTGACGTCATGACAGTAGGCATGTCGGCGTTTGTCCTTTGCACAACTCTTTTGGCCTCAATGTGACCAATTTTAATTCTACTCGATGCTAGATGACGACACTTTGTGTCTGATTTATTCCCTGTTACATTTAGTGACATCTAGTGTGAGATAGTTATACTGATTAGTAACATCGACATAGATTAAAGTAGTAGTAGAAGTAGTTTTACTATTGACCGGTAGATGGAAATTAAAGAAATAGGCGAGCCACACCCTTACCCCGCAAAGCGTTCTTTCATAGGGAAAACTAATTACAACATTTGCATTTTTATTTGACTCGTCAATATGACTACTTCGCCTGATGGTAAGCTAAAGGTAGTCTCAGGAATGGAAGGAGGGGGGGGGGGGGGGTAATGATTTTTCACGCCCCGCTTAAAGAACACGGGACTGATTTCTTGCAAATTGTACGCCATTCGTCACCTTTTGGTAGATGTGTATATATAGGTATATATATATATACGGCTTTTAAAATGTAGGCTTTACGGTAGTTGAAAACGCGTAAACCTCACTTCTAGGGAAAATCCAATGTACGATATTTTAATTGTGTAGGTTGTAGGGGGTCGCTTTGGGGGTCACATAATAAGCCCGTGACCCCTTACTTTAACAGATCTAAATGAAATTTGGCACAAAGATAAAACTGGAATAGCACTTATTATCCCCGGAATATATAGGCTACTGCGGGTCGCGGAAACGGGATAAGTATTTCAGAAAACAGTAGAATTGTCATAATGACAATACAGGCTTTTTTTTTCTATTTAGGGTTTCGTACAAAGGGTAAAACGGGACCGTCTGTCCGACTGTCACTAGGCTGTATCTCATGAACCGTGATAGCTAGACAGTTGAAATTTTTACAGATGATGTATTTCTGTTGACGCTATAACAACAAATACTAAAGATAGAATAAAATGAATATTTAAAGGGGGCTCATATACAACAAACGTTTTGCCGTTTTTTTTTCTCGATATTAATAACGGCAACAGGTAGGCGCTTGAATATTCATAGAATAAATAATTTATATTCACATTAAACATGAATAATTAACATGAAATAAATATTGAAGGGAGCCTCCCATACAATAAACGTGTTTTTTTTCCCGTTTTGTCGTATAATGTTACGGAACCCTTCGTGCGCGAGTCCAACTCCCACTTGACCGGATTTTTTTCCAATTAACCAATTGCAGGCCACTGCTGGACAAAGACCTCTCCCAAGATACGCCATGGCCCCATTTGGAACCCCGGGTCTGCTTACTATTGTTAATTGTTTACTGACTTATAAGAGAGCGATTGCTGTCTGACCGCGCCCAACCCCGAGAGGTAAGCCTGATAAGAGCCTCGTCCGTTGCTTAGCAGGTGCACCAACTAGCAGCTGAGGTTGACTTGGACCCCGAAGGTGAAATAGGGCCCTGTATACCCATGAGCAGCTGCACTTTATTTTCTCTATGGTACCGACACATATTAGATTAATTCTTAATTATAAATTCTCTTATCTATGTTAAATTATCATTATTATTGAAAATGTAAACAATACTCAACGTGTCTGGTAGTTCACAGCAAAATTATCTCTACTTGTATTTGTATGGTATTATCATGTCGGAACTGTTGACAATGTAAATAAATGTTTTGAGTTGCAGTTTGAAGTCAACACTAGAAATCTGGAATAATAAATTCCTTCTTCCTATAATTCTGGATCTATAGACTATAGAACATCTATAGATGTCTTTTTACTACTGGTCTGGGTGTTCCTATGTATAACATATTATATACTAGCAGTTCGCGCAGCTTCGCCCACCTGGAATTCTGTTCCCGTTCCCGGGGACATCCAGGAATAAAAAGTAGCAGCTGTGTTCTTCTAGACTATAATTTATCCCTGTACAAAATTTCGTCCAGATCTGTTAAGCCGTTAGAGTGTGATTGAGTTGCAGACTAGAGGACTCATTCTCCCTATGTCCATCAGTCCTTCGACATCATATAAATAAAAATCATGCAGTCTCTATCAGCTCACAGACTAATTGCCAAGAGCCTTAATCGTGTAAAGAGGCTTACGTTATGCAGTTGGGTCAAAATCTTGATGCAGGAAGCAATTCTCCTCGACACAGCACACATTGTGAGAAGATACCTCTGGAGCTCTAACATATGAAGTACATATTTAAATGTATTACAAAAAATACTACTCTACTGGGATTGGATACAGGTAACAAACTCACTAGTAGTTTGTTACCTGTACCTGATCCAGGTAGAGTACTATTTTTTATTAATACATTACATATGTACTTCATATATGTATATTTATTAAGAAATAAAAGAGATTATTTTGTAATAAATGAGTTCAGAATTTTTTTATGTCTGGACTGGTGAATCAGGGTGTTAATGGGGCCCCACCAACATCTGCAGGGCCCAAGCCCACCTCACCTGCAAGCTTGGGCACCTGCTGATTGACAGATGAGGCTCTGGTGATGAACCAGTTCATTTTTAACATCTTGCCACAATCAAAGTCCACAGTCCATATACATTACAAACCCAATAACATAATGTTGTGTGAACTTACCAAACAAATTAATACATAATGTTGTTTCAATGATAGACAATGTTGTGATACAAACAAAAATGTGTTGTTTGAACATAATTTTCCTTATATGTATTCACAGGTAAATAACAAATGGCATATAAATAGAATTGAGTTATAATTGTGTAGTATTAAGACATATGTGGTGTGAATTATACAGAAAAGGCAAAGAGCATATGGTATAATCAAAGCAAAATCCTCGTATCAATGCGATACTTATGTTGTTTCATACAGTCTTACTTTGAATATGCCTTACGCCTCTTATCTTCTCATATAATTCACGTCTATGAGTATTCATAATTGTACAAGGAGTAAATGTCAGTCTTTTAGAAACACTATTTTAGTCCCCACTGCCTGCTAAGAGTGCTGAGAACTAGATACGTTGATATAGAAGCCTACAAACTTAAGAGATCTTTTCCTACAATGGTACAACATCCTGGAGAGTGTTTTAAACGTGTAAAGATAGAGTGGACTTCATCAGCTCAAACTCATTCCCCATTTGAAATAAGCTCAAACTCGCTCTGTTCACTGAGACTAAAGCTTTTTTACTGTGTACTGTAGGAACCTAGCCCCCTTTTACGTAATTCTATGGCCGTTTTTACAGATGCAAACCATGAGTCGCCGATAATAATACAACCAGTGCCATGCCAAGGTTCAGTCAGTCTCAATGTAGTTGCAGTACCAGCTCCTCAATTTCAGTGCAGTTGAGATTTAGAGCATTGGATTAGATATCATTGTGAGTATTTTTGATCAAAAACTGTATTATAATAAGAGATATTCAGCACCATGAAAGAAGTGATCTATAAAACTACAGTGACATGCCACTCAAAGTTACTCAATACACAAAAGGTAATATTTCCATCAATGCTTGATTAACTTTATGTAAACAACAAAATAATGACTCATTTACAGTATATAAAATTCAAATTAATTCAAGTATGAGGTCCAAACATCACACTGTTAAAATTATATTATGTATGATTTTTGTCTTCAGATAATTAATATCTCAGTAGAGAAAATTAAAATACTGATGCTACAATCTCACATTACTCATAATTTATGCATGTGTAGTCCAGTGGCCTAGTTTTAAGAATTTTGTAGTCTTTGCTTGGATATCTTACTTATAATCTTTGGTCTATGGAATCCATGTAAAAAAAACTTTCTTTACAGAAATGACAAACATAACCTCTATTGTACTTTCGAAATCATGGTTAATGACATTGCACTTGAATGATCATCATATTTACTAAGATATATCAAGCACATACTAAATAATTCACATTTTGCAAGTCGTGGCAATATATCAGTACAATTGAGGTACATTATCGTTGAACAGGAATAAAAAGATCTTTAACTACCTATCTTCTAAAGAAAGCAGGTCAGAAGCTACAGAACCGTGAGAAGTTGATATTAGTTACGTAGGAATAAATAGGACTACATCAATGATTGAAAATCACCACGAAACGTCGAGACACAAAAGATGTCACACTTCCTAAGTTTTATAAAATATCGTTGTTTGTGACTACTACTCACCCCAGCTCGCCCTCCTTCCTCGCCTTCTTGCACTGGCCGCTCCTTCTTCGGCCTAACATCTGATTTCTGTTTTGTGTCGTCCAATTTTTTGGCTAACTCATCAGTGGTAGCAAACTTTTTCACTGCCTTTGACTTTTTGCGATCTTTTTTCGCGAAGAAATCGTCCAAGTCGGCCATTTCTAATTTTGACTTAGGATTTAAAGATTTGCTCTGGTAATGAATTAATTACAGCAATATTGGAACTAAACGTAAAGGGGGAAAAATAGGCCCCCGAAAAGTGAAATGATTTCTGTAGCAAGCGTGGCCGACTGTTTCTTTTTTTTAAAATGGCAGATTGAATGTTGCCACTTGGCGCGTAAAACGTCATTTTTAGGTAGCCATTTTTTTCTTGATGAAATCTACTATTCAAAGAATAGTAGTAATATAAAGAGAAGCGGGATGTTTTATTTTTGTTATTATATCAATATATATATATATATTTATAAATAGTATTAATCTTAGGTTAACCATGTAAGCTTCGTGGGTACAAGATTATTATGGCATGATAAATTTAAACATTATAATTTGAATAACTTAAAGGCAGCCGACGCACGGTTGAACGTCAACGGTATATTACAAACAAGTTACCACAGACATTATGAAATAAGTTACCTACTATCCTACTAATGTTATAAACGCGAAAGTTTGTGAGTGTGGTTGTATGGTTGTTTGGGACTCTTTCACGCAAAAACGACTGAACGCATTTAGCTGAAATTGGTACAGGGATCGATTATAATATCACATAGTCAACTTTTATCCCTGGGACCTATCCATGGGAAGCTGGAACGAGATACAAATTACCCGCGGATGGAGCCACGGGCAACAGCTAGTGTGTTAAATTTGCATTGGTCTGGGTGTTTGTATGTATGATATGAAAGTATTTTAAAAAAATAATTAAAAAGGTATGGTTAACCGAATTCTAGAACCCATAACACAAGCTAGTTAAGCTATGCTTACTTTGGCTCTAAATAGCGCTATGTAGAATTTGTCTATGTTGTTGACAGCAGTGATCGACGAAACGTCTGGAATACAAGTTTCCGATGGACCACGGCCAAACAGCCCGGAAGCAGTATATTCTACATGCAACGCCGGCCGTGAAAGCCTTAAGATTTATATACTTAGTAATAATTTATCCCACTCTGCTTCTCCACAAATCCCTTTATTTGGGTCACCATCTTTCAATTCTTTTAGATTGGTGGTCATGTCACCGTTCAGCGCAATTCGTGAACAAATCTGAAGACTTATTTAAATGAACGACGTCCCTTCAGGGCTACAAACAAGATAATATAGCAAATTGTGTCAGTTTGATTCCGTTTAACTCTGACACAAGTACATTGCCCTCGATTTATTAAAAAGAGGTACCAAGGGAGGGGGGTATACGTTGGCACAGGAAAAATAGTGCACTATATAACAAGGAAAATCATTACAAACTTATTGAAATAATATTAACCCGGGTGAAGCGAGTTATATTTATTTCCGATTTTTCCTTAGTAGTAGCTCATTGTAAATTCAGGTATTACTACTATTTCTACTGACTTGAGTGCCCTATTTTTAATATCACTGCAATCTGCTATCATCGACTGAAATGCGTTAGATCCGAAATTGAATAGAGTTTTTTTTTTATAATACTAAGATTGCAAACAAGCACCGCCTTTTCTTTATGTTAAACGGTTACCGTGGCTCAAAAAACGGTTGTAACACTCAAGGTGTCTCTCGTTTACTACCGCAGAGGGAAACAGAGGAGAATGGAATAGGTACGGGATGTGACCATAGGTAAGGTTTCTATTACTCTCACAGACTGTTAGTAAAAGAGAATCTTAAGTAGGCTGAGTAGGTACTTCCCAATTCGATCCTTGTCTTAAATGTGTAGAAACAAGCGTGAATATGTCACTTATGTAATGATATAATGAATAACTAATTCCTAAATAACTTATTCATTCAATTCATTTGTTTATTTCGTGAACATAGGTTGATGGTAAGGTGCTGTTAAGGTGTTTACATTATATAAGTATGTACATACCATGTTCCGCCGAAAGGCATACGAAATAACATGCAGTAAACTATAGTTGTACATGATGAAGTTAATGTAATTCCCCAAGTGCTGTACCAAATTCCATTAAAATCGGTTCAGTGGTTTAGGCGTGGAAGCGTAACCGACGGACAGAGTTACTTTCGTATTTATAATATTATTTAGTATAGATAATACGGTGATGCTTTTGAATGGCAGGGCAGAAGCACTCCGCAACTGGAGGGCCTACATGAAAGGTTTCAATGACAGTAGAGGAGGGCGTGAAGGATGTAGAACAGAAGTAAAGGGCGGACTGTTGTCTCTGTCTACCCCGGCGTGTGTATATGCCTATGAGTAATTTTTGGATGACCGTACAATACGCCTAAGTAGGTATATACAGAAATATCGCATTAAACAAGAGAATCTCTCTTGTTTAATGCGATATTGAAATATATATTATTTAGACTCCTAGCCGTTATAACTTTTGTCCGGTTTCTACATTAGTCATAACATTATAACTCGACCACTTTAAAAGGTTTCACATGCATACGAAATCTGTAAACAGACGCCATCAATTTCATTATGGAGCATATAATCGTTTAGTTGTAACACTTCATTCAACCGTTATCAGTTGGCTGGTCGGACAATATCGGCTCCAGCCAATAGTCGATATCATTATCTTATCTACCTTATACCTGGCCATTTCTACTTCAGTTAGAAAAGAGTAAATATCACAATGTTGGGCCCTTTGGCAAGAATTTCAAGTTATGCAGCTGGCAGGAATTACATGAAGAATTTTGTGAGGAATGGCTCTCAAGGTGGAATTCCCGGAGAGGTGAGCTGTTATTTTTTTATGTTACGTAACTTCAGGGTAGTGCTATTCACTTAGGAGTGTCCAACTCTGTAAGCCTGGTCACTGATGCACGTGTTAAGCACCTTCTGTTGTAATTGAAACGAACATACATGAGGCTCTACATTAAAAGAGTTGTAGGTATATACCAACTATGTTATAGTATATTTAAAAAAATAGTGTATAGATGAGCCTTGGGCAGCTATTTTATTTTTTATTTTGACCGTAGAGTGTTCGAAATCCATATAGAATGTTAATATAAGTTGGTGTGTTTACAGTTCAGAAACTCAGAAGTTCTACATCGATTGAGCTCAAATTTACACATGATATACCACCCGCTTCAAAGATAGTTTTTATCTATGTGTCGCTTTTATTTCTATTTAAATGGTGCTGCAATCGGTATACTTATAGAATTTAATTACGAATATATTCCCGGTCGAAGCTGGGACCCGGGACGCTAGTTTTGAATAAAAAGTGAACGCAAAAGAGCATTATTAAGTATATCCTCGTATTGAATACTAGGTACTAGCATAGACCCCGCCGAGCACGCAACATGCTCGCCGCGCGTAGCAGGCGACTCAGGCGCCGGAGGTCGCTTAACGACCTCGGTCCTCCATGAGTGCAGGCCTGGGGGGCAGGTAAGGCCGCCTGTCACCCCAGCAGAGGCAGGCCGGGATGGCGGGGCGACTAGCGCCCCTCCCCCAAACCGGGGCAAGACGGGGACACCGTGGTTCCCAAACCCGAGGGGGCCATCTCAAAACCAGAGATGGCCCAGGGTCAGTCGCGTGCGAGGGATATGCTCAATGGGCAACCTTACACCCCGGTGTCTTAATACCCGAGACGGCGTGCGGTTTTAGTCGGTTCAAGCCCGACACCGCTGGCCGGCGAGGGGTATCCGAAGGGATTTTCGCACGAAGTAGCATAGACCAATATATAAACCAGTATAATATTGGTATATGGTACTAGTAATGAAACAGTAGAATAAGTGAAAGCCAATCAAGTTATGGCCGGTTGGTACTCTTCACTGAGCGATAAACATAATAAATAATATGATTATGTATTATGTTGTCCTCATCGAAATGATACCCATCAAGTGCGCGTCTGCTATTAACTGCATCTTGCTTTTTTTTTGCAAATACATCTTATGTCTCATAGTGATAAAATTATGGTTTATATTCAATGGATATTTCTGTTTTAAAGTGAAACTGAATAACGTTAGAAATGTTGTATCAAGCAAGGTGTATGCCCCCCATATACCTTGCTTGATACAACATTATTATTACCCCTAGAAGATCTTATGGGCCTTTTTTTCTACGTGGCGAATGCTGTTACGCATTGCATCTCCGACCACGGAGCGATAGCCGGAGATCATGTGTGGGAACAGTGAGACTCACAAATCCGGTGACCTTATGGGACCATCACTAAACCCCACGGAGCGCGATACTCTGCGCCTTGTCGGGGGAGGGGGGGTGAGGCTGAACCTAAGACCTTCTGGGCACCTAAAGACGAAGACGTTGTATCAAGACCGCTAACTTTTCCTATATTATCCTTATCCTTTTCCTGGTATACTTACAGCCAGTAAACTATGGAATACACTTGTAATAGACTTACCTAATTATCGTTTGAAATCGCCACAGCCATAACAACCGAGCCTTATCTTTGCACAGAATTATAAATATTTACACTGAATGAATGCATAATTTACAAATAACATACTTGGCCCAATATAAACTTACGAGCTCGCGAAGTATAATAAAACTCATTACTTATGAAATATAGGTTTTGATCACTACATTTTACCAATATACGGTACAATTTTTTCTTGTTATACTACTTTTTTCTTTTTATACCACTCAGGTGGCAGACAAGCTCACGGCCCACCTGATAGGAAGCGGTTACCGTGGCCTATGGACGTGTGCAACACCAGGGGCATCACACTCGCGCTACCGACCCTGTAAAAACCTTCTAATGCCCTTCTTGCAGAAGCCCATATTGAGTCGCTTGGGAAAACCACAGCATCGAGATCATTTCATGAGGAATAAAGTGCCTTTCATACCTAACTGTCAGTGGCGTAACTATAGGGTGGCAGGTCTTTGGTGGAAGCTCTTCTAATTTTAATTTTATTATCAACAATTTGAACTGTTTGTTTGATTTTTTATGTTTGTAAACGCAAGTCTTAAAGTTACTCAGTGACTCGATGGTGCGGTGGGAGCGAAGGTGACTGAGGTCCCAGGTTCGATTTCTTCGTTCAGTATTTTTTATCTTTCAGGAAATGTTAGGTTATTTCTGAGCTCATAGCCTCTTGGGCCGGGGCCCAAGAGGCTATGAGCTCAGAAATAACCTAACATTTTTAACAAAATTTTGTACCTAA
This sequence comes from Cybosia mesomella, assembly GCA_946251805.1. Taxonomy (NCBI): domain Eukaryota; kingdom Metazoa; phylum Arthropoda; class Insecta; order Lepidoptera; family Erebidae; genus Cybosia; species Cybosia mesomella. The sequence continues at coordinate 8,111,465 of OX276417.1, forward strand.
ATACTTAAAAATTAAAAAACTTAAGTACTTAAAATCAATCAAAGTGGGGCACAACTAAAGACCATATGCAAGTTCAAACAAATCATGAAAATTTTAACACATTCAAAATAAAAAGATGTCGAGAACGCATCCCTTGGTTGCTTCATTTTTTGTCGCGACACATTGGTGACGCGGGCGAGCTAGTGCCGGTCGGGTAATTCCCTCATTTTGTTAAAGAAATAGGCTAGAAGCCGGCGCGGATTTTGATGAATTTTAGTTCATTCGATAGGAAACTTCGCGATTTAACCGAAACTTCATTTAGCCGGAAGGGTAACGTGCCTATTTGATAGGGGGTAATTTTTTTTCTTTTAAATCACGTAATTTTCTATTGAATGCACTAAAATTATAATACTATCTACATAACACTAAAACTAAATACATCAAAAACTGCGGTAAATTAAAATTTGCAGGTTTCCTGAAATATGAACTGCATTAATGTTTTTTCTTAGCATTCCTGTGACTACAGCTAGTGCTGAACGATCATTTCCGAAACTAAAATTAATAAAAACCTATTTAAGAAACTCTATGGCACAAGACAGGCTACGTAACTTGACTATTCTTGTCTGTCCGGAAAATTCTATGGCCCAATCTTTAAACTTTGATGATGTTATTGCGGAACAGAAAGCTCGGAGAAAAGAATTTTATTAATTAAAAAATCTTATTGAAAGTTAGAAATTTGATGACACAAATTTGTCACAAAATTCGGCCGGGTAGGTACCACCGGCCCGCCGAGCCCGCAACATGCTCGCCGCGTGTCGCAGGTGACTCAGGCGTCGGGGGTCGCTTAACGACCTCCGTCCTCCATGACCGCAGGCCAGGGGATGAGAGGTGAGGCCACCTGTCACCCCAGCAGAAGCAGGCCGGGACGGTGGGGTGACTAGCGCCCCTCCCCAAAACCGGGGCAAGACGGGGACACCGTGGTTCCCAAATCCGAGGGGGCCATCTCGCATCTGGAGATGGCCCAGGGTCAGTCGGGTTGCAAGGGATATGCTCTATGGGCAACCTTACACCCCGGCGTCTGTAGAACCCGAGACGGCATGCGGTTTTAGTCGGTTCAAGCCCGACATAACCGCCCCCGCTGACCGGCGGGGGAGGTATCCGAAAGGATATATTATATATCCTTTCGGATACCTCCCCTATTATATTAATAGATATTTATTTAACTAAAATGCACATAATATTATTAATAGTTTTGGGTAACTACTTACATCAGTGGTTCATTAAAATTAAATTCTAACGGGACTATTTTTACTGGGACGCCGGAGGGCCCAATCCAAAAAAATTGCCACGGGCCTCAGATGGTATAGTTACGCCACTGCTAACTGTACGTACCGTTTCCGTTCGCAACGTGTGAGGATGAATTCCCTGTCTGTGGCGAGCGGTGCGATGACAGAATGTGGCCGGGGGCATCATATCATACAATTCTTCTGAGCACACCGCATTATAAAGGCGGTAGAAAACGCACAGGGAGAAAGAAAGCAAAATCTCTCCTAAGGTTAAGAGGTTCTACACTGCGTAAGTATGGGATTGTCGACGATCCTCAGCGCCCGTCCGATTGAACCGAGTCGAACGGGTCAAGTTGGTATTTAGGTGCTCCAGCAAAAAGGTGACAGCAGTACTCCATCTGGGGCCGGACTTGCGACTTATAAAGAAGAAGTCTTTGCTCCGCAGTGAAGTACTGCTTCGCCCTGTTGAGCACTCCAAGTTTCTTAGATGCCAACTTGACCTTGTCTTCCAGGTGACTGGCGGTACTGGACCGCGCTGGAGATGTCGACACCGAGGATCCCGATACTTTTGGAGACTTTAAGTGGTGTCTGCAGGAATTGTAGCGCTACAATAAATAGGGTGTACACGGCCCTGCGAAAATTCTTAAGACCCAAGCCAATCTCACCTGCAAGTGGGTGCAGCTGCTAAATGACGGACGTGGCTCTGGCGCAGGCTTTCCTATCAGGGTTGAGAGGTCAGACGGCAGTCGCTCCTGGCACCTCGGGCTCTGAAGTACAAACTTTAACAACAACTGGGAAATCGCTATGAGGATGTTGACTAGTTGAGTAGCAAACAAGCACCTCACATTCAGTTGCCTGGGGAGCTACCATGAAACATTCAAAACATCGGGCCCGCACGGAACACGAATGAAAGACGTAACATTTAGCCATGTAGGTACTAGGAAGTCACTTCGAATTTCTTCCGTTAGGGTTTAGGCCGAAGTTTAGTTCCACACTTTAGTGGAGTATCCAGCGTCGTCGAAGCAGCGCCACGACTTCGTGACAGGTATCAGTGTGGAAAGCTTCTTGCTTGAGACCATGGTTTTGTCCATAGTACAGAGCAAGAGCGCATGGGATTGCACCGCTTCGTTTTGTGAGGAAGTGACGAACATAAAAGGGGTGGCGGAAAGGGTACGGGAGAGGACTAATACTCTCCCATCCCGCAGAGGGTGCACCGATTGTCGGAGGGCGTTACACGATCTCCATGCTCCATGAGCGCGGGTCTGGTGAGGCAGGGCTAGCTTCGGCGCTAGCAAAAGCAGGCCCAAGACGGTGACGCGCGGCGTGGGTGTTTATGTCGGATTCGAACCGAATAACACTGTCTCGGGTCTTCAGAGTGTAAGGTGGCTCAATACACCTGAGATTTGATTTGATTGAAAAATAATAACAAATGTTGTCGCTACATTCCAGACCCTTCCATTTGACATCAACAAGCGCGCGCGTTTGACCTTCAACTTCTTCTGGTACGTCGGCACAGGGTTGGCGGCTCCCTTTGTTCTTCTCGTGTTCCAGATGAAGAAGAAATTATGAATTTGGTAAGTACTTACATGGACTACCTATCTGCGTAGGCATCCAGTCGTGTGAAGTGTAGGAGTAAAAGCTCGGAGGTGAAGGATTCCAATGTCTGTCACACAGTTTATACTGGCACAGACACCGTCGTTAACTCTTTCAGAAGTATATCAATTTCATAATGTTCACTCTTGCATGTTTGTTTATAAGATAGACATATTCATCATCATCATCATCATCATGTCAGCCAAACGACGCCCACTGCTGGGCATAGGCCTCCCCCAACAGACATGAGTAGAGTGATTATCATTTTAATAATATCTTAAAAAGCACCCCACGTTTTTTTTTAAATAAAATACATTTTTTTATTTACACTATTATTAATTTATATTTATTCAAATTTTTAACACTATTCTTAATTTACATTTATTAAAACTTATTTTCTATTTTTTTTAGTACGGTTTTCTATAAAAAGCGTGTTTTTTAGGTTTTTTTAACTATTATTTATTTATTTTAATTTTTTTTTATTTTATTATAATTTTATCAAATTAGTGTACTTATTGTCATCGGTCCTCGATAAATCTAAAAAGTTTGAACTAAATCTGGCCGTTTAAAGTGGGTCATAATCGCGCCCAAAGGAGTATGTTACAAACATACAAACAAAGCCAAGCTAGACATATTGTGTAGGTATAACTATATTTTTAAATTGAAATAAATTTAAATTGAATAATAAAAAAGCGGCCAAGTGCGAGTCGGACTCACCCATTAAGGGTTCCGTAGCAGCAAGTACATGATAATGTTGTTTTTAAAAATTTTTCTCTCTGTCATCTCACTCATGTCTTGCAGTGTCCAATGTGAATTTTTCCTCTACTTAAGTAACTATCGAGCGCACAGCATTGGTTTTGGCACATCGGGCAGAAGAGGGAGAGTCCGTGTATAATCAACTAGTTTCGGTTTTGTTGAGCGTTTTCTCTATCGTACATCGGACTAACAGTTTGATACTTTTATCGAGTAGTTTAAAAAAAATGTGTTTATAAAATATAGCTGTGCCCGCGGCTTCATCCGTGACATATTCTGATCCCCTGTGGCACCCATTTAACCCATACATACCCATAATTTATTAGTAGTTCTACAATAATGTATGGAAACTTGCCCGATTTGTTGATATTTATGATTACTACTATGCTTTCCTGGGTACTAGCGTGATGATATATAGCATATAACCTGACTTGATAAATGGAAAATTACTTCTAACAGGAAAAGATCCTGAAGAGGCAGCACGCTTGGCCACCAAGGGTAGCCCAGGTGGTCGAGCGCATCGAGGCGCTCGGTTTACGGGTGGCCCCGAACAAGATGGAGGCCCTGTTGTTCCATGGGCCCCGTCGCGGTCCACCACGCGGTGCCTCGATCGAGGTCCACTCGGTCCCCGTACCGATCAAGGCCCAGATGAGGTATCTGGGCCTAACTCTGGTAGGGAGGTGGCGCTTCGACGAGCACTTCATACAGCTTACCCCGAAGCTTGTCGGCGTTGCGTCTACCCTCGGCTCTTGCCCAACCTGGGGGGACCCAGCGTCGCTTGCAAGTGGCTGTACACGGGGGTTGTCCAGTCAATGGCGCTATACGGTGCGCCGGTGTGGGCGGCGGCCTTGACCGCCGAGAATAGGGCCCGCCTGTGGCGCCCTCAGAAGATTATGGCGGTCAAGGTCATACGTGGTTACCGTACCGTATCAACGGAGGTGGCCTGCGCGTTGGTCGGAACACCCCCGTGGGACTTGGAGGCGGAAGTGCTCGCCGAAGTGTATTAACGAACGATAGCGTACCGGGCGGTTGGTGGCAGTCGGCCTCGGCCCGAGGAGATTCGCGGGTGGCGTGAAGCTGCCGGAGTTTTTGCTGAGGTGATCGACCCGGCTGGGGGCTCCACGCGCTGGTTTTGCCGCCGTGGAGGCGCTCCAGCCGGTTATTGTCGAGTGGGCAGGGCGGCAGCACGGGGACCCTTTCCTTCCGACTGACGCAGGTGCTTTCCGGGTACGGCTGCTTCGGAAGGTACCTGTTCAAGGTCGAACTCTAGGGAATCGAGTCCCACCTGCCACCACTGCGTCTGTAGTGAGAACACGGCGCAGCACACGCTTGCAGTCTGCCTGGCCTGGGGGTCGCAGCGCCGGGCCCTCACTGCAGTTATAGGGAGTGACCTCTCGCTGGCGGCCATAATCCGATCTATGGTCGCCAGCGACAGGAATTTCACCGCGGCAACCTTCTGTGAGGACGCCATCTCGCGGAAGGAAGGCGCGGAGCGGATCAGGGAGGGAGATTCTCTTGCTGATCCAAACCGCCGCCGGCGAACCGAGCGGCGGAGGCACGAGTATTTGCGCCTCATGCCACCCTGAGCGTGGCTGCGGGTGTGAGGGACGGGGACAGCCCTCCACCCGCTGGTCAACCACCCACGAAGGAGACGACGTCCATGTGTGCCTGGACGTCGCCCAAACGAGAGTTTTAAAGGTGTGGTGCCCACCTTAGTGGGCACGCGCTAGAGGGGGCCGCCAAAGAAGCATTCTCGCATAGTTTCAGGCCCCCCCGACAAGGCGCAGAGCATGGCGCACCGTGGGGTTTAGTGGGTATGCCCATCCGCCTGGATGGGAGAGTCCCACAAACTATCTCCGGCTATCGCCCCGTAGCCGGAGGTGCCGTGCCGTTTACTTGTGGAAACCCCCACGGGCTTCATCCCATTGGTGCCGACGATGGGGTGGGCGTGTCGGAATCGGACCGACTAAAACCACACGGTGTCCTCCCCAAGTGTCCATTGCCGGGCACCCCGGGTAAGCCCTCGTAAGGATAACCCCAAGGTTACCGGCGGACTTTGGCCACCACCGCGGCCTCACCTGGTGGCGTCGGGTTTTATCCCGCGTCGGTGAGTTGGCAGGTGTGTGTAGGACACACGCGACTCGCCTCCGCCACGACCTGTTTCTGTAAGGACGGCGAGTCGGCCAACTGCCGTCCTCAGGCCCCGATCATGGTGGTCGGTAGTCCTGGGCGTAGACAAGTCTGCGGTGTTATCGCCGCAGACTGCAGAACTCGAGGGGCATGGTTCTGTCCCGCTCCCTCTCCGCCGTCTGAGTCTGATGCCTCTGACGGCCATCACTTTTAACGGGCTGTTTAGAACAGCCACGTAGCAGGCCGCCAGAGTCTCCGCCCATATGGGAGCCCCGTATAGGGCCATGCTTCGCACGATCCCCAGGTACAGGTTCCTAGTGGAGGCGTTGGGTCCCGCGATAGCGCGGCCGCAGTCCCCTTCAGTTTCGGGACCAGACTTCGGAGATGGATTCCGAAGTCCCATCGGCTATCAATTACGAGCCCAAGGTACTTCATCGTGGGCTTGATGCCGATGCTTGCATCCTCTAAGGTTATGCTGGTTCCCGCAGGTGGCCCCCTCCGAGGCCCGTGAAAACACATAGCCTCGGATTTGTGGATAGCCACCTCTAGTCCCAGCCACAGTATTCAACCCACGACTTGAGCAACCCCTGCCGTGGCCTTTAAAGCCGCGCTTCGGTGCGTTGCTCCCCGCGCCATCACGATGGTATCGTCAGCATAACATGTTATGCTGACGCCCTCGAGCAACGAACCGCGCAGCACCCAATCGTATCCGTTGTTCCACAGGAACTCTGTGGAACACCGCACGATACTTCTCACCGCCCTGGCTCTAGCCAGCTCGGGTAAACTATGGCCCTCTCGAATAGGTATGCCCCGACAATACGGCGGAGGTAAGGAGGCACTCCGTGATACACGAGCGCCTCCCTAATGCAGCTCCAGGGTAGGGTGTTGAAGGCGTTGGCGATGTCGAGAAACACCGCCACCACCACCCCACCCCGCGAGACTACTTCCTCCGCCAGGCGTCTAACGCGAATGATCGCTTCCACGGTGGAGCGCCCCCGGCGGACAAAATTAAACACCTTGTTGTAAAGAATTCTATGTACATGTTACAAAATATACACAAGTCTTTGCCTCATTGAAACTTGCAACCTCGGTGTTCTAACGAACTTAAGAATTTTATGGCTCATTGTATTGTAACTTGAATGCCAATATAGTGATGCAAAGACATACCTACTATTAAATACCTAGCATAGCATAACGTATTAAGTAATAATTAGTTAAGAAGAGATGTTGATTCTTTAGTATACCTATAGGTAACTAAAATAGCTACCTACTAACTACTATATGTACTTTTTGTGATTATATCTTTGGTTTGTGTAATATACTCTGCTTTTGATCGAAGATTAAGGCATCTACCTGAATAAATTATATTTCTTTTTTCAGGTAAACTAACCACCACAACCATTAAAAATGAGTTTAAGTTCATTATGTAGATAAATCTCAAATAAAAAAGTGAAATATAAATGCAGTTTCATTTAATTCTTTAAAGGACGCGTTCACTAAGAAACTACTATGTATAAAATCAAAATAGGAACGCTGTGGTAGCTTTTAAGAACCTCAATAATTTGAGTGAGGATTGAAATCGAATTATTTGGTATTTTCTCGTGTTCCCGAAAGATATTCATATATCAACAAAATGCTAACTCCTTTGGCCCGTCTCTCGAATAGACTTGGTAAAAATGTTATGATCAATACGGTGAGGAACCACTCCCATGGCGGTGTCCCTGGCGAGGTAAGTTCTATGTTCAAAATTTTGTCATTACATAATCTAGATGTCTCTTGTTTTAGTTAATGAAAAACAAAAGTTTTTGTTTTCTAATTGGTTAAGAATATTATTTCTCTTAAATTTTACGTACCCCTACAATACTCAGTTAATGAGAATGTTGATTATTTTTTAAACATAGGTTATTCATTTCTAATTATTAGCCTAATTTGACAAGAATAAATAAAACGATATTTCTTGCTTATACAATTTATCCATTATCATAAATCACTACAAGTGAATGAAAAATAAGTTTTCTTTAATGTAAAAATGGCTCTATTTAATTTCATAGTGCTATAAAATTTATTGGTGTACATTTCAGAACCTACCCTTCGGCCTGCACAACCGCTACAAGTTGACTGCGTATTTCATCCTCTACTTTGGCTCTGGTCTTGCTGCACCATTCCTTATCACCCGGCACCAGCTGCTTAAGAAGTAACAATATACTCATCAAATTCTTGCACGCGTTAGGGATACACACATTAATGAAACATGTAAACAAATTGTACACTGATACTTATATGTACTGACTAGTATGACCAAAATCGGACCTTTTCTAGAAAAAACTGCATCAAAATCCGTTCAGTAGTTTTTGCATCCATTCCTAACAAACAGACAAATGCAACGAAAAATTGTTTTTTGTCATCGTTCGTCTCTAATGTACAGACACAACTAATTTACAATTTTATAATGGTATTGAAGTAGCGATTTGGTGATCTCTATGGCATAGTGTTTGACCACTAAGACAGTGATTATGGGTTCCATTCTCGCTCACTGCAAATATTTGTATGACTGAATTTGTTTACAACAAAAAAGTATATATGAATGTTTACAAGCTAGCTATGGCACATATTAGATATACTATGTAACAGATACATCACTGCCATAGGCACTGGTTTAAGTATGATTACTTTGTGTCTTCGGTTATGAACCTTCAGTAGAAAAATATCTAAATGGCACTAAAATTCACTTCAAAAGCGTGCATAGTAGATAATTTAAGTAAATAGGGGCAAAAACTTGACAATTTACTCTCGCGCCGGTCAATCAATCAATCAACCAATCATATAATTAAAACTAATCACGGGCTCAAAGGGCTCACGTCATTGGTAGATCAGCCATTTTATTGGCTTTTCGGTTGGCCAGTTAGTGCACATTTTGTTAAGATTTTCGCCCCTTATGTGACAGAGATAAACGAAGATGGGAAGTTACGTTTTACACTAGAGACTGGACACGAAATCCTTAGCTCGTATGGAATAGCGGACGCGCGCAAGGTATAAGTTTTTTATTGTAAGAATTAAATTATCTCTGTTACAGGTAAACTGCTGTCTGCAAAAGAATTTTAGTTGTAAGCTAGCAAACTGTATCATAAATTATGATTTAAAATAACATTCTGTTCGTTTAAGTGTGATTTTGTTTTTATTCGGTGATTTATCGTTTTGCTGACTCCTGAAAGATAAATTTTGACCACCATGCTCAGAATCCCATCATTTCCCCAACCAAAATCTCCCATTGACAAATAGGCAACTTTGGCAACCCCTTCACCGACACGGTCGTTTGTTTTTTTGCTCTCCGTCAGGGTGCCGTTAAAAAATTACGCCTGTATAAAAGAATAGGATCTGATCATCAATTGAAAATAAAAACGAATAGGTAATATAGTAATAAATACAGTAGGGTATGTTCAGGCAGCTTGCTTTATTATATATTGAAATCAGTGTTCTTTTACCAAATTGGTTTAGTAGTCTGCGGCACAGACTACTGAGGGATACTATAATCTGTTATATTATACGTATCTGTGGTAGGTAGCTATTGTGCTATTTGAGTTTTGTTAGGGTTGTGAAATTCATTGAAAATATTCGATTAGTTTTAGTATTTTTTGCAGTCAGTATGATTCAATTTGGAAATAATAAAATCTTGTAGAAAATTAGACATTAAATTTCCTGTTATTTAAAAAAATCCTTGCTGTTCTAAATAATAATAAAACTAAGTAATAAGTATGGTATTCCCATTTTATCAGTATAATGAAATTAAATTATTAGTTTAGATGTAGGTTGTTTTTTTTCGGATCCGGGACGCGTGCTTGCTTGACTAGTGTTCTTCCCTTCCAAAAGATATTTACTGATAATATTGTGTTGTTGGATTACTTAAGTGCTTTTGTGTTGTCTCTGTGTGCTTTGTATACATATTCTGAGTAAGTAACGTAAATATCACGTAGATTTTAACATGGATAACCACCCGCTAGACCCTGGTTGGTTGGTTAACATTGGGGGTTACGTCCCCGGTCGATCCCCCAAAGTTTTTCAGCTTACTCAAGCAACTATGACCTCAACGGCCAAGAAGCGCAATAGCCACTCACAGGAAGACGTTGTCCCTGCAAAAAAAGGCATATCAGACCCTTCTGAATCCTCGCCGTCAATACGAACTACCTATATACATCCGGATTACCAGGATAAGCCAGCAAGCTATTCTGATTCAGTTTCTGGCCTGTTTTTTGTTTACGTGTCAAGTGCTGTCGGTGATTCCTCCGCAGGGACGGTATTCCGTGCCATCAAATTTGGACACTTTTTAATTGATAGTAACATTAAGAATATTGTGGAAGGAGGAATAAAACGAGTGGGATGCAACAGATTATCTGTTGAGTTCAAATCTGCTACTGATGCCAACAACTTTTTAACGCATCGTTCTTTGCCAAGAGCCAAATTTGAATGCACTATCCCATCTTTTGCCTGCTCCCGCATGTGTATAATCAGACAGGTACCGGTGGATTGGACTCTTGAAGAAGTAGTTGAATCCATTGAAGTCCCGTTGGTTCATGGATCTGTCGTGAAAGCCCGAAGACTGAACCGGAAAGTGTCAAGTCAGAACAATACCCCCATATATGTGCCCACCCAAACTATTGTGGTGACCTTTACTGGCCAAAAATTACCTAGAGTTACCTCCTTTTGTAACATCCTGCAATATATGTTGGTGATCTAGCTCTTTATGTTTCAGTGGGCCATATGACAGATGCTGTGTCCAGATTAAACTCCGCAATTTATTACCTCTCTATATGACTTAACGATTATGGTCTTTCTCTTTCGGTCCCCAAAAGCTCTGTGGTAATCTTTAGCCGCCGCAGATTCATTGTTTAATATCTCTTGGTGATCAAAGTTTCCCTGTAAGAGACACAGTAAAGTTTTTAGGAATCATTATGGATTCAAAGCTGTCTGGGGTAGAACACGTTAATTATACTATCCAGAAATGTGAAAAAAATATTAATGTCTTAAGGGCGGTGTCTGGAGTCTGGTGGGGATCCCACCCTTATTGCCAAAAATTAATATACAATGCCCTTATCCGTAACCATCTGGATTATGCTTGCTTTCTCTTATAGCCATGTTACAAAGCAGCCCTAAATATGTTGGATAAGATCCACGCCAAAAGCATGCGGCTCATCGTTGATGCTATGAGATCATCACCAATAAATGCGCTTCAATTGGAGCGTGTAGACCCTCCTCTCCTTCTTAGAAGGCAATACCTCTCTGATAGGTATCTATATAAAACCTTTCAACCTACTGAGTTTCTTTGCTAGCTACATGACAGATAGGCAGCAGTATGTCGAGTACGCCGGTGTCGTATCACAGCTGTATAATACTTGGTCTGGTGTGAGTCAGGGCAGTAACCTCGGACCTTTGGAGTTTATCATTATGATTAACGATTTGCCCAAAGTGATAAGGGACTCTAAATGTTTATTGTTTGCTGACGACTTAAAGCTATATTTAGATATTAGAAGTGTGAATGACTGCCAAAAATTGCAGAATGATATTAATAGGGTAGTATCTTGGAGTAAGAATAATCGTCTGCAGTTTAATACCTCAAAATGTGTTGCAATGACATTCTCTCGCGCGCATGCTCCAGTACTACACAGCTACAACATAGAAGGAGACCCAATGGCTCGGGTTACAGAAGTGCTGGATCTGGGAGTTCAATTCGACATGAGGCTGACGTTTCGTGATCACATCGTTAAGATTTGTAAAAAAGCATTTAGAAATTTGGGATTTTTATTACGAACAGTTAAGGAATTTACAAGCATCAGAGCAATAATCACATTATATAATACATTAGTTAGAAGTCAGTTAGAATGCAATGCGGTCATCTGGAGTCCACATGAAATTAAATATAATCTCATGTTGGAGCGCGTTCAAAACAAATATGTGAGATACCTATATTTAAAATATTATGGAGTTTACCCTTTTTATCCTTTATTGTATCCAACACTATTTATATTAGGTATGGTTGGATATAATGAGTTGAGGGTAAGGAGGGAGCTAGCATTGGCCATATACCTATTTAAGGTTATGCGTGGAAAGGTCCAAAATCCGGATATACTGGTGCGAATTAATATATTCGTTCCGGATGGGTACGTGGGTAGGCGCCGGAGACCGCAGCTGCTTCAGTTGCCGAGCGGGCGCACTAACCTGCTGAAGGAAGCGCCGCTGACGCGGGCTCTCCGGACGCTCAACGCCGTTTCGCAAAGTGTTGACCTGTTTTGTTGCTCTCAGAGTGAGTTTACAGACACAGTAATGTATATTATATGTTACAGATAGGGATAGATATATAGTATAAACCTAATTAGATTACCTACTCTGTTGTATTAGGGTGTACCTGTAAAGATAGATGTAGAAGAGATAATAAATAAATAAATAAATAAATAAATAAACTATCCTTTCATCCCCTGATACCCAAACTACATAAACTCTCAGAATACATTTCCTCTGGTGGATACTGGACACATAAAAGCCATCCCTGTTTATTTAATAGCTTTGTTAATTATGTTCATTTCCCTTTCCCTTGTTTCCAGTGTAAGACTAACCCCTTGTTGTCCTATTCCTATTTTCAGGTATCAACAAACACTCTGTAGACCCTAATAGGGAGTTAGATTGTATAATCAGCCAAAATTGGCAGGACAGGCTAGCTTCCTGCCAAGAATTTACACAATTCTACAAAATCTTCAGACTCTACTTGTGTTGGGTCTGCAGTCTGAATACCTCGATACAAAATTATATTGTCATATAAATCTCCAAATATCAAATCCATTTTTACTGGTGAATCGATAGCTATACCTACTTGAAGCATTATTATATATTGAGTCTCATTATATAAGCAAGGCAGTAATGTTTACTGATTCCAAGAGCTGCTTAATGGTCATTGTAGCTAATCAATTCTGCAGTAAAACTAGGTTCCCTTTAATCCTTTTAATTAAGCAATCATTAGTCAGGAGTCAAGCTAAGGGTCTGGCTGTTTCATTGGTTTGGATCCCAGCCCATGTTGGCATAGCAGGTAACACATTTGTGGATTCCCTAGCCAAGAATGCCAATATCCAATTGGTTTGACCAATAAAGAGTCTCTGCTCAGGGTCTCCTCTCACTTGCCAAACTCAGTTTGATTGCAAAATGGACTTCCCTTTGGGATGAATCCAGTAAATTGAAGGGAAGACACTATGCCTCCATACAAACTTACATTCTAACTAAACCCTGGTTTTAAAAATTCCCTGAAGCCAGTAAAATAGCGACCTTGGTAATTTGTCGTCTGCGTCTAGGACATGCTTGCACTAATGTATTTCTGGCAAAAATCAGGATGAGAGACAGCTCTCTCTGTGAGTCTGGCTTAGATGAAGGCACTAAAAATCATATATTCTTTGATTGCCTAAGAATGAATGGTTCTTTATATAATATACTCCCTACTGACCGTTCCCCTCGACCCATGAATTTTAACTCTCTTCTGACATATACTAATTCCTCACTCATATATTTGATTTGTAACTTTATTAACTCAAATAATATTTACTTGTAGAACTGTGTTTGTTTGCCTTAACCGCTAACCTGTGTGCTTTAAAGATGTTTCTTTGGTTTAGGTACTCCAACATTCGACATTCGGCCTTTATTCCTTATTGCACTCTTCTCTTCTCACGAAGCTTTGATCCTTGGTTATATAGCCTCAGGCAGAAACTTTATAACCCGTTCTAAGTTATTGGCGGAAACATCGGATCGCCACAAAAGAAAAAAAGTAGATGTAGGTTTTAAAGAATAACCAAAACGACAATACTAATAAACAGAACAATCTTTTTATGAGCTTTAAGTTTTTAACAATTATCAGTCTTTTAATGTATTTTATTTATGATTGCCAATTACCACAAATGAATTGTATTAGTCGAATCACAAAGATGCTATGTGTTTAGTAGATATATAATCTAAACACAAACATTTGGTCTCAATTTTAACTTTATTTCTACTTAAATAATATCAATAACAACTCAATTTTATTGGTACTTAACTTTAGTTTGATTGTTAAGTACTAATATGAAAAACGATTATTTTTTCACAACCCTGGCCCAGAGTTTTGTCTGTCAATTGTCTTGTCAATAAAGTTGTAAACTTGTGAAGCATAATCTCTATTTTTTGTTGTGCAGTAAATAAATACAATATTCGTACTGATGGAACTATTGCGACATATCCTTACTATTTTTGTGTACTTTAAACGAATCAGTATCAACTGTAAATAATCTATGACACTCGATGTGAAAATTTATGTCAGTAGTATAAGCATCCGGTAACCTCAAATGTGAGTTACAAAGATGACCGAAACATCGTGTTACATCCTCGACAATGGAGGCTACACAGCAAAAGTCGGCTTCTCTAGCATGGAGCCGAGAATAGTTCCCAACTGTATTATGAAAGCTAAATCCGAAAGACGAAGACCGTTCATAGCTTCACAAATTGATGACTGTCGCGATGCTTCGGGATTATTTTACATTCTCCCGTTCCAAAAAGGATTTCTAATCAACTGGGATACACAAAAAACCGTCTGGGATTACATATTTAGTAAAGAATGCTGCCCTGTAAATTTCAACGAAACACCTTTGATAATAACCGAACCTCTATTCAACTTTGCATCAATACAAGAAGCCATGACTGAAATATTTTTCGAAGAATACGAATGCCAATCCTTGTTGCGTATAAATGCAACAGATTTGGCCGAATATAACCACCGTAGCACTCACAAGAACCAATGCACAGTTGTAGTTGATACTGGCTATAGTTTTACTAACATAGTTCCATATATAAAAGGAAAAAAGTATAAAGATGGCATAAGAAGGATAGATGTTGGCGGTAAAGTGCTGACCAATCATTTGAAAGAGATTCTGTCATACAGACAACTGAATGTAATGGATGAAACTTATGTAATAAATCAAGTCAAAGAGGATTCTTGTTTTGTGTCTCAAGACTTTATGGGTGATATGGAGATAGCTAGAAAAAAAGGTGGGTTTCTGAGCTTAGATACCTTAGTGGTTAAGGAGTGGGTCCTAGGCCAGCTAAGCAATTTAGCCTAGCTGGAGGGGAATATTAGTAATTTCGGTTACTAATATTCTTTAAAAAAAAAGGTATACTCATCCTCCAAGCCGTTTACCAACTTAGTTGAGGTTAGCTTTAAGAAATAATATATAGCTGTCTTCCAACCACAAGAGAGTTTATGCAAAGATACATTATTTGTTTTTAATGGTATTTGACTCCAGGTATATTGAGACATGCTGTGTCATGTGTCTTGACTATGACTCAAATGGAATAGAGTTAAAAAATAAATATATGTTATGGGTACATACAACAAAATGATAAACATATATGTTTATCATTTTTTCTTCTATTTTATTGTCAATTGTACACTGCCCTTATCATCTTTTTTTGTTCTTTTCCATCCAAAGGTTGCTGTTATTGATAAGACTGCATTGGAATTGTACATTTATTATTAGTAGAATATTATTTTACATACTACTGCTTCTATGGTGTACAATAAAGAATAGTTTATCTTTATACACTGTGGTTTGAAGCCTGTCATGTCATTTAAAACTACGGCATAAAGTTGGTACAGTGTTGCTATGTCTCATCATCTTAGCGTTGTTCCTGAGGCTTAAGTTGTTGTTGTTTTTATGGTAGTGACCTTGTCTGACCCCTAGCCTGATGGCGAAAGCCTGCATCAGTGCCTCATCTGTCAATCAGCAGATGTACCAGCTTGCAGGTGAGGTTGGCTTGGGTCCCAAAGATATTGCTGGAGCCTCAAAATCTCCCCAGTATATGTGTATGTATCCAAGTAAATTAAAGCCTGCCAGGTGTGCCAGCTGTATTTTTTTTACATTATAAACATACATTTAAAGATTTAAAAAAAATGAAGAACTATATAAGGTTGATGAAATAATTACAGGAGCAGATAATACTATAGTCAAAGACTATGTTCTACCTGACTACACATCCATCCGTCGTGGCTTCCTCCGTGACATTGTCAAACCAGATGAGGACCTAGAACAACAAACACTCCGGCTAAGCAATGAAAGATTCTCCATTCCAGAACTGCTATTCCATCCATCAGATGTCGGAATCCCTCAAATGGGGATACCAGAAGCGATAATGAACTCAATAAGCGCATGCCCAGAAGAAAATATGGAAAGTTTATTAGAAAATATAGTTGTGTATGGCGGCAACACTTTGTTTCCAGGCTTTCGCGATAGAGTTTTTAATGAAGTTAGGTCATTGGCCTTAGACCATTTTGACGTTAATGTCACAATGGCGGATAATACGATAACATACGCTTGGGAAGGCGGAAAAAAAATGTTTAGAGATCCAGATTTTTATTCTTTCTGTGTAACGAGAGAAGAGTATGAGGAGGAAGGAAAGTCACTGGCTTTCGAAAGATTCGATATTTAACGGCGAAAACGAGCGAGGAAGTCTTCGGAATAAGATTTCTCGCTCGTAAAAAGTTTTTTATTAAATTGACGACAATGTGGACAATTGACAGTGCGTGATGGATAAATTATAATATTTTTTCAATAAATATGATTACGTAATTGCTTTGCATGGCTTAGGTATTTAATTGTTTTATTTTACCTACCTAATGGCCTGCGCAGATGAAAGACTTTGGTCGCCTTACCTACTTTTTCGTCTTTCGAAATAGAACAGTGTTGAACAACGCGCACGACATATTAAAAGTAAGGCGGTCCAGCTGAGGACATCGATAGACAAAAGTATGGGGGAGATGTATAGTACAGCGGACCCCGCGCTCCAAAGTGCAAACTTTTGGGATTGATGCTTCGGGAGGAAGTTGTTAATGCTATCAGAGCGCTCCGGCCAAATATGTCACACAAATGAGACAAAATAGTGACGTGTTATAATTTACAACAAAGAACAACCCTAACGAAGAAGTCTATATGAGTATTTCGAATATCTAGGTAGTTCAAGGCAGGCAGCGCCTCAGATCCCTCGAATTTCAGACCCATCTCTGTGTTGCCAACCTTGAGTAAAGTATTTGAGAAATTAATTCTAGACCAGATGCTAACCCATTTTAATAAATATAAATTATTTCATGATAAACAGTTTGGGTTTACTAAAGGACGATCAACGACGGATGCTGGTATAGAGTTATTGAAATGTATTTACGAGGCTTGGGAGGATAAGCAATCCTGCTTATCCTCCCAAGCCTCGTAAATACATTTCAATAACTGAATCCGCATTAGGTGTTTTCTGCGATCTATCTAGAGCCTTCGATTGCGTCCACCATGATACATTGGTCAGGAAATTAGATTATTACGGAATAAGGAACAAGGCTCTCGACCCTTTGACTTCTTATTTAAACAATAGAATTCAGAGGGTCGATGTGAACGGTACATGTCCGGTGGGATCTTTGGTTTCGATGGGCGTTCCACAGGGTTCGATACTTGGACCATTTTTATTTTTAATTTATATAAATGACCTCCCTTACTACGTAAGGGATAAAAATAGTATTGTTTTGTTTGCTGATGATACTTCCTTAATATTTAAAATTAAAAGACTATTAGACAATTATGACGAAGTGAACAACGCAATCTCACGAGTGGTTCATTGGTTTAATATAAATAATCTTTGCCTTAATGAAAAAAAAACCAAATGTATTAAATTCACCTTACCTAATGTTACACAGATGGAAACCAATGTACAACTTAATGGACGGTTGGTGAGCCTTGTGGAATCAACCGTGTTCTTAGGTTTAAGTATCGATGCTAAATTACAGTGGGGATCACATATTGAAAAAATAGCTAGTAGGTTAAGTTCTGCTTCCTACGCTGTGAAAAAGATTAGGACAACAGACATAGATACCGCTACAATAGTCTATTTCAGTTATTTCCATAGTATTATGAGCTACGGCATTCTCCTTTGGGGTAATGCCGCAGATTTAAATACAATCTTTGTACTGCAAAAGCGAGCAGTGCGGGCAATTTATAAGTTGGCCCCAAGAGTCTCCCTCCGAGAAAACTTCAAAGAAATAAACATTCTAACTGTAGTTTCCCAATATATTTTTGAAAATCTTTTGTATGTTAGAAGAAACATTTCCAATTTTTTAAGGCATGTATATCACAAAATATACATAACGTAAATACTAGACATAAAAACAATCTTGTGGTTTGTAATAGTCGACTCCACAAGATTAGTAATTCCTTTCAGGGTAACTGTATACGCTTCTACAACAAGCTTCCTAGTGAAATGAAGAATCTACCTCTTTATAAATTTAAAAGCCAAATTAAAAGTAAACTCTGCCAAAAAGGCTATTATAAAATTCAAGACTATTTAGACGACAAACAAGCTTGGATATGAACTGTTTGCTCTCTCTCTATGCTACTCAAATGAAATATTGTACTTAGGTTAAGTAAATATGTTTGTAAATGGACTTGCCGCAGTCTTCTCAGGACAGGGCCGCGTTTCGAACCGGTGGTCCATTTGCCAAACATTAGTTTTTTTTTATGACGTTTGTAAGTGCCGTATTAATGGTTTTTTGACTTTGACTCAGTCAGTCAGAGTATTCTACCTAGAAAAGGAAGGGTCGCGCTCGCGGGTTTGGGTCCAGTCCTGAATGTCGGGTTTTGCCGAATTAAATTTATTGGCAAAGTTAGCATATGGCTTCAAAACTTCATAAAATAATACTGGCTAGTAAATTATGAAATTGTCATCATAAAAAACAAAATTGAATTTTACAAATTGAAGTACTTTGAATATGTCAAAAAGCCTCTAAATCGTCAGCTGCATTTATAAATTTCACCATGTATGTAAAAAGCGTCGCCAAAATAATTCAGCGAGGTATAAAAACAACGCCGCCACTATACGACGATACTACGTTCACCAGAAGACTAGCGAAATTTAAAAAATTACAAGCGGATTTTCAAGTCGAAGATGGACGTCCAATTTATCTAAAGAAAGGTTTCTTTGATCGAGGGCTCTACATGTCTACAATAATTGCCTGTTTCGCGGGTGTGTTCCTTACTCTCGCGACCGTTTATGATCATGCGAAACCTCCTAGTTGGAAGAAAGCTTGTTAAATCTATTTGAAATAAAGCGAGACGTTAAACTACATCTTCATATTATTTAAAGTAGTTGTCTGGTTCCCTTTTTTCGGTACTTTCTTGAATTGGACAGATTAGTTAGTTCGGCAGATTCGCTACTCGACTGATTCGTGGATTGGTCATATTCTAGGGTTCGACGGATTAGCTACCTATACGACAGAAGTACAGGTGAAAACAAAACAAATAAAAAGCACTTTAATTAAAGAACGAAAAAATCACTTTTTTTTTTATTTAAATATAAAATTAACCTTGCACAACAGTTATAAACAATCAATCACGCTATGTAACTTCATTCTTCATTGCTGCAGTAACAATTTTTTCGTATGAGTTTTGCATTACGCTGCTTCCCGTTGCAATAAATTTGTTTTCTTTTTAACTTTGTGCCTTGAAAACGGGATTCTTTTTTTAGTAACTGTATTAATAGATTGGTGGCTTAGGAGGAGTCATAGGCTAAATGACAATAACTTGAAATAGCCTGTTAGATAATTGAGTACCTTTTTATTTTTTTATTGTGCGGAAATCCCTTCGGATACCCCCCGCCGGTCAGCGGGGGCGGTTATGTCGGGCTTGAACCGACTAAAACCGCACGCCGTCTCGGGTCTACAGACGCCGGGGTGTAAGGTTACCCATGGAGCATATCCCTCGCACTCCGACTGACCCTGGGCCATTCGCAGTGTCCCCTCTGATAAGAGCAGAGGGGTACCTGGAGCGACCCCCCCCCCCGCGGGTCTTGCAGGCCCACCATACCCCGACCCCCTAGTGCAATGGGGTCAGCTGGCCCTGAAAAGGGCCGGTTGGTCAGACTCTTGGCCGTTGACGTTGACGCCAGCTACTGCAGAGGAGCAATCAATGATGCGTCATCGCCCACGTTGCACCAAACTGATCTGGAGGTGATCCAACCAGTCGCACCCCGATAATTGAGTACCTATTCAAGGAGTTTACATACTTAACCATACGAGTATATTAGTTGTAAATCATAGATTTAGAAAAATTATACATAGGTATACCCTGTTACGGCTGTTTTTTTGTTTTATCTTTTTGTGCACAATTACTGTTCATTTTCTGCCGTATAGGTAATCCGTCGAACCCTAGAATATAACGAATCAGTCGAGTAGCGAATCTGCTGAACTAACTAATCTATCCAATCCAAGAATCTGTCCAGTACGGAAAAAGGTCTGGTTCTACGAACACTTAGGGCCCAAGCCAACCTCACCAGCCTGTCAGTGTAGGTACCTGCGAAACAACGGACGAGGCTCTGGTGCAGGCTTCTCTTTCCTGGTTGGGAGGTCACACGGCAATTAGGTATTCCCGTAAAAGACATGATAAGCCAAATTATTGTAATAAAGGAGTAGGCGGCCCCAGGCTTCACAGTGCAAGCTATGGACGCAACAGGAATTAGGGCTCGGACGAAAAAAACAGGTAAGAAATGTAGCTTTATTATTTTATTAGTGCAATAAGGCATTCATCACATGTTTGGTATAGAATTACCAAACGCTACACTGAAACGCATTAACTTAAAATACAATATAAACCAATCATACTTTTGCCATCTTGTATAGGGGAAATTGCGTTCTACACAAAGTATTAGTTCCACCGACGAGTAGCGATTTGAGCGTAACCCTTGTAAATTGCCTATGCCTGCTGTCGGTTTAAAACCCATCAAATAACATCACACATGTGCTCAAGAAGGCTAAGCAAAGGTAAACCTAGCGTTAGCTAATATTCGGCTGGGATGAAGTGTACCTGTTAATTGTGATAATTAACACGTGGTTTTTGTATTAAGTTATATAATATTTGTGACGCTCGAACAGAGAAATATAATTATATTTTATAGTAACATACATACAAGCTTTAACCTATAAATAACACTTGTTACATATTTAGGATGATCCCCAATGCACTGATTGACTGGGAACTTTTTACCTATTACTCTGACTCCGTAAAATTAAAAAGATTTAAATTTATAATAATAGAGCTATCTGCTAAAGAAAGAGGCGACTCCAAGACGTCGAGAATAATAAATATTCTAGGAAATTCTACACAGTGCTATCTAGACCCAAAGTAAGCATAGCTTACTAGCTTGTGTAATGGGTTCTTGTATGCGGATAAACATACCTACCTACTTCGATACATTTTCAGCTGTCTTAGCGCTCATATGGAGCGCGCCAGTCTTGTGTAGTTCGAGTGAACTGGAACTGGATTCCGCTAGTTTGATCGTTAGTCCCAGTGAGTCGAAACTACTCTGCTAGTCCCGAAGATGGGGCCTGCGTTGAGTCGGGAGGAATCCTCAGCGATTCGAGGAGAGTAACCAGTGGGTCGGGGCGCATGTTGCGCTGACAGGAGAGACGTGCTCTTCTTACGCGGACAGAATGTGCAGTGTAATGCGCCTAGACGCTGATGTGGTCGTAGGGAACCTGGCGGCATCCCATGCACGCGGAAGACGTGAATGTGGAGGTGACGATGACAATGCTACTGATCTTGCTCAGTGAAGGTTGCGTATTCAAATCACGTCGGAGTCACTACTGTGGAGGAACGAGGTGTGATGTTCCTCCGACCAGGCAAGATGAACACGCCTGGCCGGCCGCGGTACGTTTGACGTTGTTGTATTGTTACCCAGCGCGTGAACTTCAATTGTGCGATGCAGGATCGTCGTTAGTTCTGTAGTAGTTCAGCTTTATTTCGCTAGAAAGCGCTAAGTAAATGTGGTGCCACAGATTGAACAGGTTTTCACTGTTGAAATTCAGCCCTAATTTGATAAGTATTATGAATAAACCAGACGAAAATTAATCTATCAATTTGACTATAAAAATTATATTGTACTGTACCTATCTATAATGTATGCACGCTCTTTAAAGCAGAATATACTGTACCTACTAGCTTTAGGATAATTTATAACCATATTCGATGCAAATAAATGATTGAAATAATTGAAATCCCACAAATCAGAGCACCGAGAATTACCCTATATTATATAACAAAATAACTTTTAACCACGTCAACAGGCGTTTTATTAGTCAAATACATATTATTAGAGTACAATAAAAGTGTTATCACTATTAAATAATACTTTAGTCGATAGAGTCGGCGGGCGAGCGCACGTCGTCTATCTTAAGGATCATTTTGACGAGCTGTGTGGCGAGCGATATCTGTTGCTTCTTGGAGTGGAGAGACTCAATCACGTTCATGGTTTTCATGTCATTAGATCCTGGAGAGGGTAAGGTAATTGTTTTAGAAAGCACTGGTAAGGTATGCTCAGGGAAATTTCTTTTTTAAAGAAAAAGATATTTCGATTCCCATTTTCAATGTAAGTATGGGTACAATTAAATTTTTGAGCATTTTGTATGCTTACTTTTTTCTAAAGATTTAGATCGGAAAGTCGTCGCCTTAAGACGTAATAATGTATCGGAGAATTTCGAATATCTGGGACGTGTCTAGGTGGCTCAGTTGGCATTCCCCCTGTAAGGGACTGGTCGCGGGTTCAAGTCCCGTCCTAGATGTTCTCTTTTTCCGATCTAAATCTTTAGTAAGTATGGGTAGCTCGCTATTGTTCAATCCAGTTAGTCAAGACTTATTGTTTGTTTCGTCACAGGAGCTTATTGCGGAGGACCCCGCGAATCCTCTAGAGAAGGAAGACCCTAGAAACTTCATATCTTCTAGAATATTATACATACAGTCACGCCTCTTTCCCATTGGGGTAGGTAGAGACCATATGTTTCCACATGCTACGATCCTGGCATAGTAAAATAATAAATAAAGGATATTTACCATTGCCCATACAATCGATGCCGAGGTTAGGGTTGTTTTCAGCCACCTGTCGCGACTTCACGTCCGAGAGAGTGTCGATCGGTGAGAGGCCACTGAAAGATATGTACATAGTCAATAAAAATATAAAGTACCTGCTTCACCCTATATGGCCCCAAAATCGATTAACAAAATTTGGGTATTTATTACATATTTGCCAATAATAATAATATATAGATAGAATGTCACAAAATGTGTAATGATTGCTTATAGGACCTTAATTTTCTAAAGACAGCCCATTCGAGATACAGAGATGACACCCTTTCTGTGTTCACTCCAAAATTATTTCATAGTCATCTAGTATAAGTAATTGTCACCGTTCCATATATTCTGTGAATGGCTGGCTGTTATGTGGGGCCTACAATAAAGCTGACGAAATGTAGTTATGCTGTCAGAGAAGTCCAGATGCTTGTGGAGGGGGAGAGGCTCACCTGTTCTCGGAGAGCGCGAGCGGGATGGCCTCGAGCGCGTCGGCGAAGGCGCGGTAGGCGTACTGGTCCAGCGATGACAGCTTGTCGGCCGCTTGTGCCACTGCCAGTGAACACGACACTTCCGCCGCGCCGCCGCCGTACACTACGCGCGCGTCCTGTAGAGACACACCAATAGTTCATGTTATACCCACGGTTGTGGGGTTAATCCCAGTCCCCACCGCCACGCCAACGCCACGTGGCGAATGGAATATTTTCTAAAACCAAAAATATCCCACATCATATAAATAACTCGCCACTCAGAGTTACAAAGATCTCAGTTGCCATTTACAAACACGAGACAAGTTTCTTGTATTTGGAACGACAAAGATTTGATGAGATTTTTGAAGTCTTTCATTCTCATTTTTGAAGGACATTTTTGCGAAACACATTTCTACAACGCCATATCACCGGTGGGGTTATTTGATTGATGGACCATTTCATGGAAACAGCCAAATATCCAAGACTCCCATATCACCTTTTTTTTTATATATATTTAGGACACGTCAATTTGACTTCACCTCACCTGATGGTAAGCTGAAGGTAAAGTCTCAAGAAAGAGGGTCACCATTACATACACGTACCATGTTAACAATGGTGGCACTCAGCTTGACGGCCTCATCAGAAGAGGATTTGCGTCGCAGCACCGCGTGACACCCACCGGTCCCGCTAGTGCTGCGACCACAATCCACCTGCCCGGCTATGCACTTGCTGACCCCTGAACGCAATCAAACCGAAATTGGATTACTATGGAGGGTTTTTCGCAATCGTGCACAGTGGTACCCCACCCGGCCGAATTTTGTGACAAATTTGTGTCATCAAATTTCTACCACCAGTATATCTATACCAGCAGTACCTATAATATATTTTTAGAAGTGTCACATGTTGTTGATGTCCTAATTGACACCGATTCGCCAACTCCAGTGGCGACAGGGACTTGTTCTAAAAACATCTCATAAACCACCAGAGGGGGCAATCCTGCATCTGCCTTGGTATCCAATGGCATATTTTTTCTAAAATAATCCCATTTAAACTTCTATAATTAGGTATCCTATTACGATTTACGATAAATATCATATTTACCTGCACAAGACTTCGTACGATGCATAGTGCGTCATGCACTGAGCGCTTGGCCTCCTCCACAATCATGCGGTTACCTCCCCTCATCAGAACAGTCACAGCTCGGCTGTTGGAGCACTCTTCGATGACCAGCATCTCTTCCTTTGATGTGCCGAATGCTAATATTAAATAAAATAAAAAATTCTCTTCTTCATTCATTTCAATTACGTACACGTATGGTAGGTGCCTAATTGAAAAAAAAAAAAATCATATAACAAAATACAGGTCCTGGCGCTTAGGTTGGTAAGAGAGTGTTCGGCTAGGATCGCCTTACTTCGGATTTGTAGAGCGTTCTCTGTATCGTATATCGGACTGACAGTAAACGTAGACAGATCATGCACTAAAGACTGGCTTTCACGGGCTATCAGCGTATACAAGAGAGGAATAGCGAGTTTTTGGGGTTCCGTTGCCAAATGACAAAAAACGTCATCTGTCTGTCTGTCCATCCATGTCACAGCCACTTTTTTCCGAAACTATAAGAACTATGATGAAACTTGGTAAGTAATGTATTCTGTGAATCGCATTAAGATTTTCACACAAAAATAGAAAAAACAAGTTGAATTCCTGAGACGAGCTCAGCCGAATACAAGGGATTTTCGATTTTGCGATTTTTTCTTTATCTTGCAATGGTTCACCCCAGCACGAATCTATTACCGAAAACAGCAACTCGATAGCTCATCTTCATACCCAAAACCGTGAGAGAAAATTGGCAACGACGACAATTCGATAGCAATAGGGCTTTTCTAAAGAAAATCCCTAAAAACAAGCAATTTTGAGGGTTCCCCATACTTAGAACTGAAACTCTAATTTTTTTTTTCATTACACCCATGCGTGTTGGGTATCTATGGATAGGTTAGGTCTTCAAAAATGATATTGAGGTTTCTAATATAATTTTTGTCTAAACTGTAGTTTGCGCGAGAGACACTTTTAAAGTGGTAAAATCCCCCCCCCCCCCCTGTAACTTCTAAAATACGAGAATGATAAAACTAAACAAGTTGAATTCCTGAGACGAGCTCAGCTGAATACAAGGGATTTTCGATTTAGCGAGTTTTTGCGATTTTTTCTTTATCTTGCAATGGTTCACCCCAGCACGAATCTATTACCGAAAACAGCAACTCGATAGCTCATCTCCTTCATACCCCAAAACCGTGACAGAAAATTGGCAACGACGACGTCGACGACAACTCGATAGCAATAGGGCTTTTCTAAAGAAAATCCCTAAAAAATATATGATGTAAATGTATGTGGTTTGAACGAGATCAGTAACTAGTTTTTTTTTTACGTCATAAATTGTAAACCGCATTTTCCCTTCATTCAATCAACTCAAATATAAAAATTTTACTTGCTGCTACGGAAGCCTTTATGGGCGAGTATAACTCGCACTTGGCCGGTTTTTTTTTATTGCCAGGCTATGAATTTTACCCATAATATTAGTAACTAGCTGTTTTCAATTTCAACATATGTTGAAATTATGAATATTATTCAAATTATAATATAATATAAATAGTTAAAATTTGAATATTATTCATTTCACCATGTTTAAATGAAACAAAGCAAATGACAAGTGTGCTGTGTTATTTGAATATTATTCATTTCACCATGTCTAAATGAAACAAAGCAAATGACAAGTGTGCTGTGTTGCTGTATGTTCTCAAAAATAAGTGTGCCCATTTGAAATAACACTGTGATGATGATGATAAGCTACAAAACTTACTAAGCTAAAATACTTACTGAGTTCCCTAACAAGTCCACAAGATCCCAGCTTATCCGGGGTCAACTCTTCAAACCTTGGTACAATTCTGCCACCAGTGGCAATAGCGATCAGTTCCATTTCTGGTCCTCCTACCCACCGCACGGCTGGCAGACCCTCGGATAAGAGAAGATGGTTCGCCTCGTCGTCGAAGCCCCATTGGCAGATAGCCAGAGTAGCTCCCGCATCCTTAAGAAGCAAACATATTGCCATAATTAATCATTTAAATATGTATTTGGTCGGTGTATTTGGTGTGACCAAAAATAAAAGATGGTTAAGAGTTGTACTAAACCTGGCAGCATGGCTGGTTTACCATTACCAATCTCACCTTAACACACCGCACCATGTCCAAGAACTTCTCATGCTCGTACTGCCGTAGCTCCTTGTACTCGTCGACGGAGCCCACCTGGAGCTTATGCTTGGTCTTGGGCTTGGGTGGCTCGAACGGGCATGTCAGGATGGCGAGTTTCACATCCTGGGTAATAGAAACAAATTAACATATCCACAGTCAACATCATCTTAACATTGTTCCTGGGTGCATAAGGGGATTGCACCTTCTAGTCTGGGGTCCGGCGGTGTACTGCTTTTTACTGCCATCTGACCACCCAACTCGAGAGGAAAGCCTGCGCCAGAAGCTCATCCGACTTTGTCAGGAGGAAACTTAGATAGTGGTTGTCTCATGTCTTAAGATAAGACATGAGATAGGAGTGCTTGCGTGCGTGCAAATAACAATACAAAATACCAAAAACATGATACATAGCAAAATAATTGAGGTCCAAATACAATTCTTGGTTATGAAAATGCTAAATTTTTCTATTTAAAATTTTCAGTAGCAGCATAGGGTCTAGTCAAATAACCGATTGACACCCACTTGTGGGTATTACTATACCTTTGCCTACCTCATCTACATAAAAAGAAATCACAAACCTTTAAAATCTTTGGCATCTGTGGGTGGCTCATGGTTTTGTCAATGACGACGCCCTTTACCAGCATGGAGTCTTCCATTCGGCCGCCGACTTTCCCTTCCACCTTGATCAGCTCGAAGTTCACGTCGCGCTTCTCTAAGTCAGCTACTGAGAGGACAGCCTGCAGAAAAAATTGGAGCAATATTTAATAAGATGGTCTAGCATCGACACCTCTGTGGCGGGGCGGTAGAGTTCGACTGCTACATCGAAGGTTGCTAGTTTGATACCGCCTCAGTGCATTGGTTTGGATGTTTCTATGTATAATATACATGCATATTTACTACAGAAAATGTACAAAGCCGCATGCTAGAACCTTGCAAGACTATCCAATTATCCGCTGCAAGTAAAATGATGCATACAAATGCCTGGAATTAGCCGATCTTACGCCAAGGAAAAATCGGTGCGCGGAGGACGGAACAGACGCAGATGGCGAGCGGTCCGCAACTGAGCGATCGATCTTCCGCGTAGTGTAACTATTATCTAGTCTGTGTTAGTGAGACTGTTATGCATCGTTTCTAATTATGCAATAACATGTATTGGCGATCCAATACTCGCGATCCGTTAAGGGTAGCATAGCTTAGAGTCTACATAGCGCTGTGTAGTATGTCGTAGAATATCATTATTATATTGTGAGTTTACTCACATCAACCGCAATCTCAGCCATCAGTCGGTGACACTTCACAACCACCTTACTTCCAAGTGTGGTCATCGCCACCTTGATCAGATGCTCCCTGGTATCCTTGTTTACTGGGAACGCTTCACTGACACCGTCGAGGTGGGCCAGTGCTGTTGCTGCTGCCATTTCGAAGCCATCAGCAATGCGAATGGGGTGAATCCCCTTGTCAAGGAGGATGGCCGCCTGCTCAAGGAGAGCACCTGTGGAAAACAATTGGTTGGGTAAAGCAAATAGTAGTAAAGTGTATTTAGAATACTGCACATTTAGATATACACAAGCTGGATTATTTCATGGGATCGGCCTCACAGAACATACAGTAAACAAATTGATTAAGTCAGAAGCACTGTATATCCGTGGGTTTGCATAAAAGGTTCAATGATGGTGGAGGAAGCTTGTGAGAGTCACACCTCTTTCCTAGTGGGGTAGGTAGACACAATATATTTCCACTTGCTAAGATCCTGGCATACACCTTTTGCTTCTATTTTCATCATTGTTTTAACATGCTCAATTAATGTTGCCTTAGTGAATTTTACTCAATGAATTTCAACCTCAAGTTTTTTCCAATGATAGATTATCGGAAAAGCATCTAAAGCAGCAGTGGACTAGAATAGGTTGATGATGATGATGATGATGATCTAAAAAAAGCCAAAAACTCACCAGCTAATACCACAACACCAGTAGTGCCATCTCCAATCTCATCATCCTGACTCTGTGCGAGTTGTACTAGGAGTTTACCAATCTGATGTTCTACATCCATTAGCTTGAGAATAGTTGCTCCATCATTGGTTACAGTTACGTCACCATCAGGTGATACCATAAGCTTGTCGAGGCCACGTGGTCCGAGGGATGTGCGGAGAATGCCGGCGATTTGACGGGCAGCTTGAATGTGGGACTGCAGATGTAGAGAGTAAGAATTTTGTTAGTTCTAACAATATATTGGATAAAAACAGTAATGTTTATCATAAAGCCTATTTTTATAATGTTAGTTTTCTTCCAAAATTCATTTCAAACTGAAGTTTCTCTAGTATTGTTTTGCCGCTAACTAATATTTCTAGTTTAAGGATTATATTATTATTATTATTATTTTTAACAGGCAGGCAGTCGAGACAACTGATAATGCCTGTATCCTGCTTGTACCCACTAGTGTTTATTTATTTATTTATTTTGTTTAAGGTGTTGGTCTAATCTATTCTTAAATTGGTTTATGTTCTGGGCTGTCACAACATCATGTGGTAGCTTATTCCACTCTCTCACTACCCTATTACTTAAAAAGTTTTTGTGTGGATTGTTATTCGAGAAGCTGGTGGATAGTCTTAGGTGGTGGCCTCTGAGGTGGTTATTATTGTTGCGTGTGAACAATTTGTCAAAGTCTTCAATGTCGTAATGTCCACTTAAGATCTTGAAAGTCTCTATCATGTCACCTCTGTCTCTGCGTTCTTTTAGAGATTGTAACGTTGTGGATTCTTTATAAATCTAATTAAAACAATATCCGTAAATTAATCGATATTTTAGTATGTTTCGATAGTTATTACTAAATATCTATGGTTGTGCGAGCTAGATTGGACAGCACTAGCCCAGTCATCAACTGACGGCTCTTATATCGTCCCTTTCCTTGGAACCTTCGCCAAGGAAGGTCGCTTTGACCCTGTGGCCAACTGCTGTCGGTTCCGGGTAAGTTTTGAGATCAACATTTCCTACTTCTTCTACAGGTGA
Organism: Cybosia mesomella; assembly: GCA_946251805.1. Classification (NCBI taxonomy): domain Eukaryota; kingdom Metazoa; phylum Arthropoda; class Insecta; order Lepidoptera; family Erebidae; genus Cybosia; species Cybosia mesomella. The sequence continues at coordinate 8,140,848 of OX276417.1, forward strand.
AGACTTTCCAGCGGTGCAGCTTATTGCCTGCTAAAATGCATGACTTAACATATTTTATATTACTGTGTGCTATTTCAGCCTACCTATTAGTGCCACGAGGCCGATGACCCCTACGGACAGAGGTCGAGGCACCAGCTTGTGCTGCCTAATTATATTCCTTTTTATTATAGCTTTTAGCTACGCTGCATTGCCGCTGGGAGATTCTCTTCACCTGCTATTTTAGCGGGTCACTTGGACGTAATTACCTAGTGACAAACTGACCCGCACTTTTCTATTTCCAGGGTCTTCGCACCAGGCTTCGCACCATAATGGAGGTAGCGAGGCACACCAGCGGAGACCCTGGCACGCCGGCATCACCACCAGCCACGTGTCCACTAGCTAAGTGCATACTACCATCTTGCACAACGGACCGAACAACGCCACGGCAGAATATTTATTAAGAATCCATTCCCTGAGGTTCATTTACTAAAATACCTTATATAAATGTATGTAACGTTCTCTATCACCAATTATAATCTCGTAATATATTGTAATTAACCCTTTTATTTATCTCTGCTCGCCCTAGCCGGAAGTTAGCAATACATTACTTTATTAAATTTCACAGTGCATAAGTCACACTTTAAACTTTTCGTATATTCATTTACAAACTTCCACAAAAACTATAATCGTTACAAGTTCTCGAGTTTTAGTTCATAATTCATTATTCTACTATACTTATATGTCTAGTGTTCCAAGTATTTAAAGTTTCTGGTAACTGTTTCATATCTTATTATTGAACTTCATGTTTATTTATTACACTTACTAATTTTTGCGAAGTGGATTATAGACACAATAAACACATGAAAAAAAAAGTTGATTATCGCTTGCTTAGTAATGTGCCCGGTAGATGGCAATAGGCTCGCCCCCTATTACATTGGCACCTAAACATAACTGGCAAATCGTGGGTGTGTAAGACACCTCTGCCTACCCCTTCGGGGAGACAGGCGTGAACTTATGTTATGTTATGTTATATATGTAAACACATGGATATTTGGACATACAGTAACATTCGAGTCTTATGCAACTAAGTACGCAACTACACTACACTTGGGTCACAAGTCCTAGGCACTGTCCCGAGTTCCCAACTAAGCAACTCGATGGACCCGGCACCCGCACAGAGAATCCATGGATTGCTAAGAATATAGGTCTCTTAAAACTTTATTTTTCAACTATACACTTCAGACACAGCCAAGGAAAATTTCATGGTTAATCAATTCTCTATATGAAATATTTGGTCATCATTAGTGTTTAAGTTCAAAATTCTTTTAAGTGTAAAAAAAATAGTTTTTGTGTAGTTTCTTATTTATTTCATATACTTAATTAGTTTATTGTTTCTGCTGTTTTACAAGCAAACGAAGGAGTTTGATTAAAGTATTATTCCCCTTATCGATATTAAGTTTTAATATGGTTTTAATTAAAATATTGACTAGAATCAGCTTTGTTATGGCTGAAATAGCCCCTATAATACCCTGATAGTACAAAAAAGTGTATCTGTGGATTGATATTACACTGAAATCAAGCAGGTTGCTGCTTTCCAAATCATGTGATTCATAGCACCTGATTTTATAAGTGCATGTAATTGTAAATTGGAGCTTAACAAATGGACAATTAACCCTTTTTAGCATTATAATAGCAGTAAATTATAATATAAGTGTAATTTTTTATTGATGAAATGCATATTTATAGTGATAATTCTAGAGTTTACCAATTTATGTTGTCATGATTAGGTTATTAATGATTTATCTTATTTGTTACAGCGACTGTTTGATTTGAGAAGGTCTTATGGAAAGAGTTTTAAATTAGGTAATTATAATCCGTTCTTAATTACCTACACATACTCAAAATAAATGATAAAAATTACCTTCAAAGCATCATTACCGGTAAGCCTCTTCTGCCTATCCTGGTCTCTCAAGATTATAAATGGACGTCCATACTCGTCAAAGGCTACCGCCCCGGGGAACATAGCCATATTTCACAATAATATCACTGCATAAACGTAAGATGAAAGCAGATTTAGTTTCCAATTTTTCATCAAATTAAAAACAAAAACCAAATGACAGACTGACAGTTCTTTATTGAATTTGAGATTTGCATTTTCACCACAGACTTCATATGAATAGGTAGTTGGTTCGTTCCACGCAAAAATCGAAATCGCAAATTCACAATCTTGTAACTTTAATGTATCGTTTTGGCCATAATTTGAGCTTACGTGTTATGGGAGCTGGTAGGAAGATATGTTTTTGGCATGGTCATTGCTTTTTCACGAGAACTGCGCAAGTACGGAACTCGTACCCGAAAAAAATTTAAAGAACCATCTAGCTGTCTAATCTTGGCCTCGACTGAGATTTTTCAATCAAATACTCATGCCTTTTATCCTCCTTGAGGTTTGTCGACAGTAAATGATGCCAAGTCTTCACACTCAAGCTTCCCCTGTCATATGATTTTTTTTTCGTCCTAACCAGCCAGATTCTTCTTACCATTCAGGGTCAAAATGCCAATCTTTGTTCTGCCCTTTTTCAGGACATGACCATCATCTTAGCGATATTCCCGGTTACATCCGAGGCTTTCACCTCGGAACCCGGGGACTGCTTTTCTACTTTAAATCTTTTCTATTGGCTACTATCAGGGTGTGTCAAAGAACAATATACTCAGAAGAGGTAACTGTCGTCAAAACTCCAATTCCCGAGAGGTTAGCCTGGATAAGACCCTTGTCTGTTTATCGGCAGGTATACCAGGTGGCAGGCTTAGGCCCCAACGATCATTCATCCATATACTTACGGCTTTTTCCCTCTGGGGCCAGGCAGAGACAGCCCGTCCGCCATCTGCTTCTGTCCTTAAACACTTCACGAGCTTCGTCTACTTTTTTTTTCTTTTTTTAACGTGCGGAAATCTCTTCGGATACCCCCCCGCCGGCCAGCGGGGGCGGTTATGTCGGGCTTGCACCGACTAAAACCGCACGCCGTCTCGGGTCTTCAGACGCCGGGGTGTAAGGTTACCCATAGAGCATATCCCTCGCACCCCGGCTGACCCTGGGCCATCTCACCACTAACAGCATCGCTCATCCTGTCTCCTCTGAAAGCAGAGGAGTACGGAAAGCGATGTGTTCCCGCCACGTTGGGTATTGGCCGACGATCAATGCCAACCCTATGAAGGGGTGAAGGGGAAGCCATTGACCGCCGCCCAGGGTGTACCGGCCGCTCCGATTCCGTTCCCCCCGGACTGCAGCGGGATCGGAATCGGAGCGACACTCGAGGTTACCCAACACACACCCCCGAGCTTCGTCTACTATCAATATTTAAATCTTTCACCTTTCGATCAGTAAAATAATCGATATAAATAAAACAACAAGTTATTATTACCATAATTTTATTGTAAGTATTGAAGTAAATATCCTATATACATTCCCGTTTCCGTACAAATCATTCGTCTTGCGACCGCGCTTTGGATTCCATTCGGTATTGTGAAAGCGGGCGAGAGGGCCGTACAGCTGCACCCTTCCCACCCGTGGATAATGTTAACAGAGACTTAAAGCTAGGAACAGTTAACATACTTTTGACTATGCTCAGGTTTATATCTTACATCGTCAGCTCCTGTAATAACAAATAGAATAGAATTAAGAATTGAAACACGGTAACAAAGATCTTAAGGTATGTGTAAGCACATGTTTAGTTGCAAACTGTGGCATGCAAATTTACACACTTTATAAATTCAAACATTGTGATGGGTATATATTATGTCAACAAATTGATTCATGTCAAACAGTGTTACTGTAAAAACACGAACTACGGTAAATCCTAACATTTTCCGGTAAATCTTGGGATTTACCAAAATGAGTTGGTAAATGTTACATTGTTATTATACAAATCAATTGCGGCGCTTCGCCGGTCGCTTTCGCGGCACGGACGTATCACTCGCACGGCTCGGTCACAGTTCTAGCCTAACCTAACTCACTTTTACACTAAGCAAATGCTTTATTCGAAACATTTAGATCGGAAAAAGAGAACATCTAGGACGGGACTTGAACCCGCGACCAGTCCCTTACAGGGGGAATGCTCTGACCAACTGAGCCACCTAGACATGTCCCAGATATTCGAAATTCTCCGATATATCCCGTCCTAGATGTTCTCTTTTTCCGATCTAAATGTTTCGAAAAAAGTAAGCATACAAAATGCTTAAAAATTTAATTTAACAAATGCTTTATTTTGAAAAAATGATATTCCAAAAATAAGTAAAGTGGATTAGGTTAGGTTAGAACTGTAACCCCAACCAGAATTGATTTGTACAATAACAACTAGCTGACCCGGGAGACTTCGTACTGCCTCAATCGATAGCACCTTGTAAACCTTCTCTGGACCTCCACAAATAATTCAAGACCAAAATTAGCCAAATCGGTCCAGCCGTTCTCGAGTTTTAGCGAGACTAACGAACAGCAATTCATTTTTATATATAAGAAGAAGAAGAAAGAAGAAGATATAACATTTTCCAACTCATGTTGGTAAATACTAAGATTTACCAGAAAAATGTTAGGATTTACCGTAGTTCGGGCTTTTACAGTAACATATACACTATTTATCTAGGTAATTTATTAACTGAACATGGAAATAAGAGTAATCATTAGTTGTGGTATGTTTTTTTTGTGGGGCACGTCAATAATGGTAGCCGGTAATCATTGACACCTGCTGATTGATGGATGAGGCTATAGTGCAGGCTTTCCTCTTGCGGTTGGGAGGTCAGACCGCAGTCAGTATTCTACATAAAATGTTAATCAATTATAAACTTTATGAACTTAAGAATACATACCATTATAGCATTTACGATGTCGGACTGGTTGTTCCTTAGTGCGCGAACGGCCTTCGCCCGCGACACATTGGCCTGCGACATCACAATTTCCACGTCCTTTTCATCAACTCCAGTCTCATCGACACCTTCTTCGTCTTCTTCTTCGGCGATGGGTAATACCCTCTATTGCAATAAAAGTTAACATTAAATTGAGCAGAGTAATTCCTCTATGTTGATATTACAACTGATATGGGCAAGTTTGTCCCAGATTACAGAACAGATCAGTAAAAAAAGTTAAGTTCATTATACACAGTAAAAGTGTTGTTTTAAAAATAGAACTCAATCATAATTAAATACGCATCTAATGATACTCTTATCATCTAATAATCTGATTGAACTAGGATTGGTTTCATGGGCTCTTATATTATTTCTATCTAGGTACGTTAAAAACTCCAATATTACATGTGCGTCGATTTTAGAATTTTTCTAAGAAAAATCGTAAAACCTGTTACCGACCCATTAAAATTTATATTTAATAAGTAATTTTATTACTTTTTATGTACATTAATATGGTTATATGAGTGCAGTAATGACGGCCTCTGTGGCGTAGCGGTAGTGCATTCGACTGCTACGTCAGGGGGCGTGGGTTCGATTCCCGCTCAGTGCAAATATTTGTATGCATGAATATGTCTATTTGCATTGGTCTTGGTGTTTCTACGTATAATATGTATGTATTAAAAAAAAAAGTATATAAGTATGTTTATCCGCATTCTGGAACCCATAAGACAAGCTAGTTAAACTAAGCATAGTTTAACTAGCTTGTCTAAAAAAAGTATGGTATTGATATAGTTATGTATGATAGTAACTAGACAGTTCTAAATACTAACCTTTTGGGCTCTGACACTTCAGACTCGGGTAGATTTCATAGAAAAAATTTAGTTGGCACCAGTGTCGCTTTAGTTTTGAAAGTTACCTGAGAGACAACAGTAATAGTGCTTACCGTGGCGGCTGTCGCAGTATCAGTGCCAGCGGAGGCACTTTCAGGTGCCTTGAACCGCTCTGCTGCAGCCATTGTGGCTTGCTGTGACAGATCCTCAATCTTGGCCTCACCAAACACTATGTAGGTGTCCGAGTGGGGGTTTTTGTAGACATCTGGTGAGTTGATCACGAAAAGAATGTTCTTTGATTTGCGAATTGTGACTCTGTTTACACCTTGGACCTAGAAATACAGTTAAATAAAATAAAGCTATTTATATTTATAAGTTATGTAAAAATTTATTGGCTTGACTGGAGAGATTTTTCATAATTATTAACGGGATATTTACCATGTTTAGTATCTTTTTCGAGAATCCGATATTTCGGCACTGTTACAAGTACCATGATCACGGGTATGTAGTGGCGTTCTGTCGAGAGAATCTGAGGGTTATCGAGGGCGTAGTGAAACGCGGACAGTGGTAGTGGTGACGCGCGTCAGAAACGAGTGAGGAAGAGGGTAGACCGATACGGTTTGCCGAGTAACAACTAGCTTGCAGAACTTTAGTACATCCGTGATCATGGTACTTGTAACAGTGCCGAAATATCGGATTCTCGAAAAAGATACTAAACATGGTAAATATCCCGTTAATAATTCTAATTTTAATGTAAATGACCATGTCAATCTAAAATCATATATAGATTTTTCATAGTCCGATTGCCAATATTGGTAGCATACAAAGCTTGATTTTTGGAGCCCAGGATTCACTCTCCATCCATCCATAACTTGAAGGTATAGGCAGATATTGCTAGCATTTTTTGGTTCCATATAACTGAGTATTCATGATTACCTACTCACGGATATTTTAGTTGAAAAATAACCACACCAAACTATGATGAGTTTGGCATGGTTTGACATGGTTGATACCTGGGTTGATAAATTCTCATTAAATGACTATTACAGAGCTTACTAATAAACCAAAAATGATTTATTATTTTCACACAAACCATAGCTATACACATATCGCTTGTTTAATAATAAACCGTAATAATTTAAAAAAACAGGATTTCGATATTTATTCATAAAACGAATTATCTCCACGTTAAGAATAGGCACAATTCAACTCCCGTCGCATTCGGACCCCAGGAAGCGAGATAAAAGATGTTCCGTCTCTTTATTTTTGCCGAATGCAACCAATCAGTTTTTAAAAAAATGACACAATTTAGTGTTGCGCCGGCAACGTTGAAGAAGTGACGTGGTGTGTGCGACATATTGCTAAATAGTTCATTTTATTATAAACAGGTAAGTGCATAATTTCCTTTTATTTGAGTAAAAACTGAACTATTTGGATTTGATTCGTTTTCTTGTGAAACGTTGATTGTTTGCTATGACGAGATTTAGGTTTAATTCATTTTATGTGTAAAACCAATGAAAAGTTTTGAAAACTTTAGTATGTTATTACGTTTTATTAAAAAAAAAATTGAATTATACGAAATTATTAGTAGATAGTTCAATTTATTACAAAATGTTTAATGAATATATTTTAACATTATGGATTGGTGCACTTTATTGTTTAATTCAGATATCAAAGTTTGTTTCGTTGTTTATAGTTATTCATATTTTAGTTGATCAAAATCAAGAGCTTTATACTAAATTGAGTATGTCACATAGAAGTCATAGAATATTAAGCATGGTTCTAGAACCCGAAGCCTCAAACTCGTCAGAAACTGTTAAACAGCACGACGAGCACGTCATTGTAAGTATAATAATTATTGCGGTTGTGTTATGTTAGTAGTTGTAGGCTAGTAGTAGTTAGGTAGGTATAATAAATTAGTCCATGGTAGTTTTGGCGACGTACTTGCATAAATATTTTGTAAGTATTGGATACAAAATTCCATGCAGGTACCTACGTCCGTTGAAGTTTTTATTTATTGTTGTATAGTAGGTATATTTTGTTTCAGGAATTACAACATCATGATATTACTGAAGACGAGTTGTTTTTAGAGAAATATATACCCCAAGATTTAAGTGGATTAACTGAAAACGTAAGCTTCATTACTAATTTTTTGTTTTGCTAAAATAATGTTTTACCTAATTTTGTTATCATTAATTACATAACTACCTACCTACTTAATATTTCAGATACTTGCAGATATAAATTTAACGGAGTATCCCAAAGAAACTGATGATACGTTTTCGTTTGCCACTGAACCAAAAATAAACCTCGTAGCAGACTATGAAAGTGACAAAACGATCATAACGCGACGATCATCTTCGACGTCAGATTCAGATTCCTCGCCTTTCTCAAATATTATTGAGCAGCAAGTTCAGGATCCAATCGTAAGTGAACCAATATCTGGATCGGGCGAGTGTGCAAAGAAAATAGATCGCCATGACAGTGAGGTAGTTATTATGTTGTATAATGCATTGTAATTGTTCTAATTGTATACTTAAGTTTACAGTAATTATAATTAAACATTTTTATTTTTAGATATCAATTATTGAAACTCAAGCACAGGCATTTACTTCGCGAGAACCGCTATATCGTGCTAGAAACGACCCAATTATAATTTCCCCTCGATATACCGATGAAAGTGACGTAGACGATGTTGTTATTGACCCTACCTACGACATTGAAGACCAACACGGTGTATCCGGTAACAGACGTAACAATTATTTATTGCCAACTAACTCGAATATATCTAGTTCTGACAGTGATTCTCTTGATCATGACAGCCAACGTGGTAGAAAGAGGGTAAGGAAACCTGAAAATTGGAAACAAAACAGGGCTAAGAGATTGCGTAACGAAGGTCAAAAATATAAATCTATGTCTAAGACACAGAAGAGAATATCAGCTCGGTGTTTGAAAGTTCCCTGCTCAAATTGTAGGCTGAAATGTAGTGAACTCATAAATGATGATAATAGATACGACATTTTCATAAATTTTTGGCAATTAGGTGACTTACACAAGCAGAGGTTGTTTATTACTTCTTGTATGTTGGATATTCAACCCAAATACAAATACACGAATGCCGAAAATCCACGCCGTCCTAATAAGGCTTTTTATTTTACTGTCAATAATGAAAGGGTAAGAGTCTGCAAAACTTTTTTCAAAAGTACTTTAGATATAACTGATAGAATGATATTTACTACAAGGTCAAATACGAATGAAAATGGGTTTGTGTTGGAGGAAAGACGTGGAAAACATGGCAATAATAAAACATTAAGTGCTGAATTGGTGGCGGATATAAAAAAACATATTAATTCTATACCTCGCATGGAATCGCATTACACCAGGTCTCAAACTTTACACAGATTTTGCAAACACACAGATAAAAGAGAACAAAGAGACCGGACATTACATAACCTATTACAAGATTTTCAATGGCGAATTTAACCTAAGTTTCCATCGTCCAAAAAAAGATCAATGCGACCTGTGTGTCAGTTACCAAAATTCCGATGATAACCAAAAATTGCTCATAGAAGATAAGTATAGAACACATTTAAAAGAAAAAGAGTTAAGTAGGACCGAAAAATTAAATGATAGGGAAAATGCAGACGTCAATAATAAAGTTGTAGTTTACGACTTGGAAGCTGTTTTGCCTTGTCCTAGAGGAGAAACATCGGCATTCTACTATAAATCTAAATTAAACAGTTATAATTTGACTTTGACAGAACTTAACAATAAAATTTGCAAGAGTGCATACGATAACGTCCACTGTTACTTTTGGACAGAGTTTAATGCTAAAAGAGGAGCTATAGAAATAGGCTCTTGTGTATGGGACTATTTAAAGATAATCGGTACAGTAGATAATGGTGAAGAAGAAAAGAATATAATTTTTTATTCGGATAACTGTTGCGGACAGAATAAAAATAAATTTATAGCTACTTTATATTTATATGCTGTACAAACTTTAAATATTTCCAGCATTACTCATAAATTTCTTATAAGAGGTCACACTCAGAATGAGGCGGACAGTGTGCATAGCCTCATTGAAAAAGAAATTAAAAAGAATTTGAAGGGAGGTCCTATTTATACACCTGATCAGTATATAGCTTTAATTAAATCTGCAAAAAAAAGTAAACCAGCCATAAATGTACATGAATTTACTTATGATTCATTTGTCAATATTAAAGAACTTCAAGAAGATTGGGGATACAATTTCAGTGTAGATATTAACGGGAAACCAGTAAACTGGAATGAAATAAAACAATTAAAAATGATAAAAGGAAATCCTTTTTCATTTTATTATAAAAATTCATGAGGATCAATCCTTTATAGAAGTAGACGTTAGAAATAAACGAAAGAAAATGAAGCTAGAGAGCGAAATTCAGCTAAAACCAGCATACACAGAAAATCAAACATTAAGTGACAATAAGAAGAAGGATTTGAAAGAACTCCTCACCAAAGGGTTAATCCCTGCTTATTATGCAAATTTTTACAACACAATATTGTAAAAATATGCATATTAAGTAGCCTACTATGTAAGATAGTCCACTTCTTCGTGCATTAATACTCTTTTGCTTTGGACTGATCTCATTTTATGCCAATGATAATAATGATTGAATTGTGATAGTAGGTACTTATAAGATTTTTAAAATAACTTTGTAGAACGGTTTGAATTTTTTGTTTATAATTTTGTGTCATGTTACTTTAACTGATGTTGTATTTTCTTTGAGATTTTATTATTTAGTAAGAATTTTATATTGAGACTGAATTAAGGGTAAACTGTCATGGGTTTCCCTTAGGTTTTAGTTGTACACTGGCTGTCAAGCTTGGTTTTATTGACTGTGTTAAATTTCAATTAAACTGTATTATTATCTATAATGGAGAATTCATTTAATGTTAAACAAGTTCATTAAAAAATAGATTTAACATTTTTATCTTTTTAGAAAATAAAAAAGCATTATTCCCTAATAAATAAAGTTTTAATAAATAACATTAATAAAAAAATGCATTAATAAGTTTTAAGTTGTATGATATATTAAATACTACATTGATTTTTAATCATAAAACGAACTAAGTCACTAATGTCATTTTAAAAATCCTGTATCTTTAAATTTATAATGAATAGCAATTAATTATTATATCTCATTTGAAAGGTTAGTTCATCGACTATAATATTAGCTTGACACTATTCCTCAATTGTGTCTAATATTATAAATAATAAAGAATTTCGTGAACAAGTCATTGTTGCGAAACTTTAAACGCGTTTTCCCAAAAAACATTTTTTTTGAATTGTTGCAGTTTATTATTAAACAAGCGATATAATATGTGGTTTATTGTTATCATAATAACCATAACCACATTGTAATTCATATTCTGATAAGTACCCTATTTAATAATTTTCTGGTTATGCCGCTGTAGTTTTTTTTTTGTACAACATTCACCATAAGTGCAATATTTATTATCTGTTTACTTACAGGCTTCAGGCCGAGTTTGCTCATAATCTTGCGCGCCTTTTTCTCCCCTCGCGACTGTTTGGCTTTTGAGACGATGTCGATACCAGCAATTGGATTGGCAATACCGCCTGCTCCAGGAGCTAAAAAGGAATAGGTTTAATATTAATTTTGTACACAATTGAGATGCACTTTTCTTTTTCAGCAACATGCTTGCATGAGTAAAAAAAAAAGATATATTATTAGGAATGCATTATTAGAAAAACTAAGTATGACAAAGAAGTAAGTACAGGTAATGGTAAAATTATATAAGTCAATATATGCCTTTTGGGCTTTGACACTTCAGACACAGCCAAGGTAAATTTCATGGTAAATCAATACACTATGTGAAATATATAGTCATCATCAGTGTCAATATATTAAAACAAAACTGTTATAGGGCTTAAATGTAATTCATAGATAAGGTTCAGTCATCATCTTAGTGGTGATCTTGGTTGCATCCGAGGCTTTCATCTTAACGCCCCGAATCTGCTTTCCTCTTTTAACATATTAAGCACCACATGTATAAGGTAATATACACCCTAGTGGAAAGCTAACAGGCCAGTGTATATCTAGTTATACACCTCGAGTACTCAACTTCAGAGGCCAGTGTATTGGTGAATATACAACGCACTGAACATTTTCGTTGGCAATCTTGTAGGCCTGGCCCTGACAAATCGTTTGGTATATCTGGGGTATAGAAATATTGTATAGTTTAGGAGTTACAGATTTTGAATGAAAAAAAAAACAACCCTTTGTAATTTACAACATTATTTCAATAATCATCAGCCTTTTTATTTATTTGTTCTTCTTATTTTTATTTATTCTACATATTTTTCTATAACCATCAGTCTTTTTTTATACTTTTTTTTATTTTTCCATAATCAGCGTTTTATTATTTATGTTCTGCACAATCATCTCAGCCTTTTTATTTATTTATTCTAATTACTTTTCAGTCAGAATCAGCCTTTTTATTTATTTATATTTCTTATTCTACTTCCACTTTTTTCTATTTACTGTGAACTTCGTTACAACAGGGTCTGCAGTAAAAAAAAATTACACAGAAAATGGTTGCTACTTGGGCATTGAATTTTCTTTGGCCAGGTTGAGTCTTTCCCTTTTTGCCACATTTCATGTAGCTATTCTTTCACTTTCCTCTCTTCATTTTCGGAAGAATTTCGACCAGATTATCCACCAATAAGTGTGTATCATGTAATATACGCTTGGCCTTTGAGACTGAATTTTCTAAAAGTCTGTCTCTGGGGCCAGTGTATATTATATGATATTTAAAAAAAAACCAGTTAGAAGCATAGGAAAAAAAAAATCAAGTTAACGTAGTATTTTAGGACCAGGAGAAGGCATTTATGCAAGAAAAAAAAATAGTCATTTCCACAACATTAGCCTCAGAGGTGCCTTGGCGCTTAACATTTTAAACATCTCTATTTGATTTTTACAGGAGCGACTGTAGTATGTCCTCCCAAGGGAGGACAAAGCCTAGGTCAGTGCTGTCCATAGATTGGCAGGTGCACTGCCGGCGGGTGAGGTTGACTTGAGCCCTGAAGATGCTAATAGGGCCCCATGAATTGAATGGCAACGATTAACTAAACAAAACCACAGATGAGACATTGAAATTGCTCTGGATGACACATACCAATTACCAAAAACAAGAAATACACAGGTGATATGATTATACAACACATACCAGCATCTTCCAGTTCTGGAATAGTGTCATCAGAATCACTGTCGGAAGAAGCCGTCTCTTCCTTGCGCTTTTCGGTCATGGAGGCAGTAGCCTTGTCGAGTTCAGTGAGTTCTGGCATCTTTGAATTTCCTGGAAGAGCTATTTTCGGTCCAGGTGGAGATTCCTGGTGAAATGAAATGGTTAATATTTTACTATGCATTATGCATTGTAATATTCAATATTATGTATGCATGTGGGAAACATGCGTCTGGCTTCTGTTCCTTCTGCTCCTTAATAAAAATATTATACAATAGTAATTAAAATATATCAGCACTTATTACTGTATCTATTCCATAATTTATTACAAGGATATCATGTTACCACTATACAGTTACTCTTTCATGAAAAACCAATAAAAAGTCAATTGTTTTAGACACCTACTTCAAAACAATATAGCGATGCGACACCTAAATCCTACGAAATTTGACGAAAGCGCAGCAGAATTAAGACAGATCCTTTATCGTCAGTGCGCAGCTGCAGTTTCCCACATACCAAAATAATGCGTTTTCTACAAATCTATATTCTTAACCCTATGACATTTAGAACAAAGTTTATTATATCCGTTGGTAGCCTATTTAGGGAAACAAAGGACACGCAAATTTCTATCGAAATAACACACGAGAAATAACTTAATGAAATATAAACGTATGGATATTTCGCCACTTGGATGTCTGTATAAGCTTAAAATATACAAGCCACGAAATATACAGCACTGAGTGTTAATAAACAATTATTGAGTAGAGACTCAATAATTGTTTGCACGTAATATCACTGTTTATATTGAATTATTTAACACTTGTGCGAATTTAATATGGGCGCGAGTTTAGCTTATTCACCAATAAGAATATAAAATAATAACAAAAATAAACAACTATATAGTTGCAGAACACCAAAATCTTTTATATTTTCACTTACGCGTAATGATTTTTCCAAATTCTTTAGATTAATTACCTTTAATAATAGGAATAGTCGGTTTATAAGAATCAATGGGACTCGGTTTCACTTTGACAAGACCGAAAATTCTACGATAGGACAGATAATAAATTAAATATAGGATTGCTACGGTTTTGATTGAAATACACTGCCCTATGTACTAAAAACTCAATTCGCACACCGCTGATAGAATGTATCCGAACGGATTTTCAGCGAGATTTTTTATTTTTAGAAATGGCAATGTTTCAAAATACGTCACCTTTCCCTAGCGTTGTAGAGTTCACATTTATCGATGGCACTTCAAATAATAAATTCCTGATTTGTTACTATACTTAACGGCTTTAACATAGGCCACTCAATTTAATAATTTTATGAATCATATTTGATATAAATATGCGTGACATTATGCAATACTTTGAATATTTTGAGGCATCATCGGTAGCTTAGTAGTTATAAGGATTTTACCGATCCATCCCCGATCCAAAGGTCCTGGGTTCGAATCCTGACCATTGCACTAACAACGTGAATCCACTCTTAACATGAGGAATTTAGCTTAACTTTAGGGGTTAGGGGAATACTAGTCATGTCAGTGACTAATATTCCTTAAAAAAATCGAGTTCTAAAATTCCATTATATACAAAATATAAATACCAAATTAATTAAAGCGTGTTAAACTATCAATGTATTCACACATTCTTAATTTCTGCTTGAGCTCTCAAGCTTCACTTGGGGGTAACTGGAAAATAATTCTCACCACTTTTCGATTTTCAATTTAAAGGTGCCATTCTAAGATCGACCACAGAGTGCAACCGCCCGCCGGTGGCACTGCCGTCGGCCCCCGTGGTCGACCCCATAGACATAACTGGTTTCCATGTAATTTTACTGAACATATTCCAAGTGCGGCGACTTATTTCATTGCCTCTTGCCGTCACAAATTTTGATATAATTTGATTAAACTATTATTAACATAAAATGCAACATTAAAGCAGCTGATTTCTTCATGTTCAATTTGAAGTGATTTAAATTCATGTATTCAAAATAATTTCAATTGCGTTAATTTGCCTAAAGCTCAACCAACATAGTACTTTTAACTTAGCAAATCTTGATAGATTCTGTGATCTTATGGCTGATGTGATTAAACTTTTTTTATTTGTATTATTAAAGTAGTGTTTAAATTCCGAATAGCAAATATCGATATCGACTGTGGAGTTTATGGGACTTCACTACGTAGTATAGAAATGTCATTATCTCGTTACAATTTACATTTACATTCGTGTCGTGTTCATTTGTCGAAAGGTGGTTCCTCACGTTAATTACGCAGTTTTTGTTCGTTATCGTCTGTGTATCAGTATAATTATTTATACCGTCAATACGTCACTAGGCGTTGATAACTGTTGAATGTTAAATCGATAGTGATTTTATTAAAACATGTCGTTACTGGTGCAGTGATACGGTGTTTTTATTCAGACACTAATAATCAGGTCCAAAGTGCGTGTTTTAATAGTAAGTGTTTGTGATTATAATCGAAAAGTGCCAAAACATGTCTTTGGAAGAAAAATTCAATGCAGCGGTCAACGTTATCAGGAGTTTGCCGAAAAGCGGTGAGTATTTTTTTTATTACTTTTTTTAGCGACCAGTGTTACTCATTGTTTTGATACGTTTTGTTTCTACTTCCAATAACACCAGAAATGGAATCTTATGTTAAAATACCTTTACTATTTGTAAACTATATTTGTAAATGCATTTCAAAATAAATAAATGGTCATTCATTATTATTATAATTACATACTGTGTAATTACTTCACACCATGCCTTGTGTTTACCCTATATGCTAATAAGTGCTGAGATTAATTTTATTTACTTACTAACATCATTGGACTTTTGGACTATTAATAAATAATAATAATAATAATAATAATTTCTTTATTTTCTCACCAACAACCAAAATTAAAAACAATGTTTGCTATCATAGAGGACACAAAAGTTTTGGTTGTGGATCGCTGGAGCCTGTGGTAGGTAATAAAATTACCTAAAAAAAAATTTAAAAAAAAATTAAAAAAATTAATAAAATTGTGTAAATTTATGCTAAGTTGAGAGCTCAGTAATATATTATCATTGTTGTAAATATGTAGATTAATAATTAATTCCTGATAAGATGCCAAATCCTACACTTATCAATAATTAACTTATAAAGATTGTTTTGAATAAGTGAGAAAAATACAAAGGATTTTTTTATGCTTCTTTCTGCTAATTTAGTAGGCAGAGTATCTGCGTAAAATGTGTCTAATGATTCACTAATGACTTTTATGTTGTGACAACATAATCAGTTAAGCTACTATTATAAAGGTACTAACTACTAAGTAAACTAACAGTTATGTTATGTATGATTTCACCCATATGGAATACTAATCCTTTTATGTAAACATCCAGGACAGGATTTCGACCCGCAACCAGTTCCTAACAAGGGAAATCAGTCACCCCCCAACCCCAAGAGGAAAGTTTGCCACGAGCCTTGTCTGTCAATCAGCAGGTGTGTACTGGCTTGCAGGTGTGACTGGCTTGAGCCCTGAAGATCTTGGTGGGACCTCATACACCCCAATGAATAAAACATTGAAACTGTAACATATTCAGTATTTAGATACCCAGTTTAAATTTTGAATTCCATGAATATTGTAAACTAGCTGACCCGGCAGACTTCGTACTGCCTCAATCGATAGCACCTTTTAAACCGTCTCTGGCCCTCCACAAATAATTCAAGACCAAAATTAGCCAAATCGGTCCAGCCGTTCTGGAGTTTTAGCGAGACTAACGAACAGCAATTCATTTTTATATATAAGAAAGAATAGCAGAGAATTTCAATTACATGACTTGACAGAAAAATAACAAACTATTGACTGGTAGTCACACTGGTTTACAGTAATTAATAATGGAATAATAGGTTTTATTAACAAGCTTTTATTTAACTTGCTCTTTTAGTTTGTTAGTTAGTTTAGGTCAAATCTTGGAAGCGCAATTACAACTTCCGGACTTCCTGTCGTTAGATTGAACTCAAATTTGGTATACTTGCATATCTTCATTGACAATATGATAATATGGTACTATAAAGCTGGTCTGATGATGGGGTCGGTAGATGGTCATAGGAACTCTGAACTAAACAAGATAAACCTGTCATATTTGGGCTCATTCGATTTATCTGGTTATGCACTTACTAGAACACTGGTCTTTAAAAAGTATTTTGTAATCAGTGGTGGTACTCTACTTGGTGTAGCTACGCGACTTCACGGCACGGGCTAGGCCTCCATCCACCAGGCCATTTGGCGTTTCTTCATCCGAGCGCCAATTTCAATCGCATCCAATGCTCACACTTTGAAGCCCATGGTCCGCTGCATCTATTGCAGCCGTTAAAAAAGTCGGTAAAAAAGTCCGACAACTTATCTAACTACGGAAATTCGATATCGGCAGTGGGTTGTAGAGGTCAGATGGCAGTCGCTTCACGGAAAATATCGCAGCTTGACCACTCCCTAGTTACTTAGGACACGTCCATTTGACTTCACCTCGCCTTAGCTTCAGCTTACCTGAAGGTAAAGTCTCAGGAAAGAGGGTCACCATTACATACACGTACCATGTTAACAATGGTGGCACTCAGCTTGACGGCCTCATCAGAAGAGGATTGTCGTCGCAGCACCGCGTGACACCCACCGGTCCCACTAGTGCTGCGACCACAATCCCCCTGCCCGGCTATGCACTTGCTGATCCCTGAACGCAATCAAACCGAAATTGGATTACTAGGGAGGGTTTTTCGCAATCGTGCACGATGGTACCTGCCCGGCCGAATTTTGTGACAAATTTGTGTCATCAAATTTCTACCACCAGTTATACTGAAAAGCTGACGCCATCTGAGTCGGTAAATGACTCGTCGGATGATGATGTTCAGCCGTTCTGTCGGAATTGAGTAACAATCATTCATCCAAACTTTCGCATTTATAATAGTAGTAATATTCATTAAAGCAATTGAACACTATACAACAGCATAGGCTGTTTATCCATTATAGAATAAATAATTGTGAAAGCCGAAACGCGTGCGCAGTTACGTGTGAAGACATTTTTTACAGCCAGAATGCGAGTTGCGATCGCGACTTAACATCATCATCTTAGCGTGGTTTCCGGTTGCATCCGAGGCTTTTACCTCAGAGTCGGGAATCATACTCCTCCTCCTTTACGTTTGGCTTCGCCTTCAGGGGAGCAACAACCGTGTGACCTCCCATCAATCCCTGTTTGTTTCAGTTGTAATCGCGATTGGTTCGAGTAATTGTCTAAAAATATTTAACCATACCTACGTGAAACTAGGCATTGGTGCACGAATTCGGATCCCCGCTTTATATCCGACGCGGGCCTGGGCTCCGCGGCGGGCAAACGCCGCCTAATTCTTAGCTGCGCCGCTAGTACACAGTTATGATGTTCATCTTATTGTATCTCTCGACGAGTGTGATTCGTGATACAGAGCGGCAGCGCCCAACTCGCGCAAGCGTTTGTGTCATACAGCGCTGCTCCTATAAATTTTCGATACCGACATGCGTGCGTGTACTCGCGCGAGTTTCAGCGTAGGCCCTTATATCTACAGTGCGAATGGAGACTGGTCTGGGAAGGGTTAACTAAACGATGCCAATGGCCTGTAGGCTGTATTAGACCAATAGATTAATATCTACCACCATATAAAAATCACCATCATAATCACCCGAGCGTTGCATGCAAGGCTTGCACTTTGGATCCCCTCTCCACAACCTTTCCATGTTTGGTTTACCGTGGCTCCTTGAACCACGATAAGAAAGCCTGCCACAGAAAAATCACAAGCAGTAATCGACTGATTCGTAAATACATACTTCTGCAAGTGCTTAACACATATCCCAAGCACTATGATCTAAAGATAAACCTATTTGCACATTATAATAAACAAACACATTAACACGTTAGTCTATGGTTCTTTGTTGGTATATTACATTTTATTATGAAACTTGTGATAGATTTCCTACACGGGCGCAATTGAAACAAAGGTCTCTGGAATGTTACATGATTAATGGTCGGCCATATGGTTCTGATAGCTAATTTCGTCGTGTAATACTCTGATCATTTGTCGTCATTGCTGTAATGACTACCGTACCTCCTGATAAATCTCTGGGCCATGTCTGGGGATACTCGGGGCCCAAGTCAACATCACCTGAATGGTGGTGGCTGATAGAAGCAATGACAGACGAGGCTCAGGTACAGGTTTTCCTCTCAGGGTTGCTGGTCAGACTGCAATCGTTCGGTCGTTCCCGTAAAAGGCAAGATAAATCAATCTATAGGGAAAGAGGGATAGGAGAGCGTGCCTTGGGTTTTAATACAAGATCTCCTTTTTCCTAATTCTGAAATCTACTCACACGAATCGTACGTCCTATTTTTTTATATTTTTTTGTATTGGGCCTTAAACCCTCTGATGCAACCGGGACTGAACGCTGAAATGATGATTCAAATGAAGTTGAGGGCAGAAGCTAGTATTATCTATAATAGTCGAAGAACAAAGAGGCTTTCAAATATCGTTTGCATACACGTTAAAACTGTAAATTTGCTATCACAGTAAAAGTTCTTACATAAGAACTTTCGTTTTTACCGCCGCTGTTTAATACTGTAGTGGTTTAGTGATGTCGCCGTCGCGTCGGTAGTGTGATTAGAACTTAATTGTGATTGCAATTACATACATGCATACATACATATTACTCACGCCTTTCTCCCATACGGAGTAGTCAGAGAACAGACCTTCCACTGTCATTAAACCTGTCATTGTGCATACATTGCTGTACCAACACCTTTGAGACCCAAGCCAACCTCACCTAGTCGGTGCACCTGCTAAATAACAGACGAGACTCTGGCGCAAGCTTTTTTCTCAGAGTTGGGAGGTCAGACGACAGTCACTCCCGGACAAAGCCGACATACCAATCGAAAACAACTTGAAAATCGCTATGAGAATGACGACTGTCATTAAACCTTGCAAGCAAGCCCGCCGCTGGTTTCAGTGTTCTTAACCTGCTCTTGTGTCAATCTGATCAGTGAGCGAAGTTCGACCTACCACACTTCGATGGAACCTCCTCGTGGACAGCCTTCAAGTACCAATTCGAGATATTGGTAAAAACCAAAGCCTGGAGCAACGAAATTGTTTTTGATGCAAAAATATGTACCGAATTTAAATTTAACACTCCCAGTCGGGTATCCCGCAGATATCCCGCATTGCCATCCTATTGGTTAAAGAAATATGTTCTGCGATGTTGACCTCGGCTTGCACGGGCACACGTGACTTACATACATATTGTGTCATTGAGAAGACAAAAGCGCGAGTTGCTGTTTATTTGCAAATATAATCATCTTACTTACTAAAAAAATACAATATTTTTATTGAAAAATTCTTGATTTAGTTGCTAATCAGGTTTGCTGCTTCTTTTTTACGGTCGACAAAAACCTATTATGTTTTCATGACAACTAGATACCTGATTTTTTTTGGTCAACGCATTTACATTAAGAAACACCTTTAATTACTTCCCATTTAAATATAATATGGGATAGGTTGAACTAATACGAAAAGATATGCTATCAGATTTAATATTAATCAGATTTAAATTTTAGTTATTTTCTACAATGACCTTATATTAAAAGATGTACCTACCTAGATAAGATTGATACTGGTGTTAAAAAACGGTCACCCAATAAAGAGTCTACCGAATGTAAGCTTACGCAAAATTTAAAATTTTTAATAATCCTCTACGCCAAAATGTACTTATAGTTTAAGGAACAGCCGCCAAAAATTCCTTACATCATTTTGGAAAAGAGCTGATACTCTTACACTGCTGGACCGATTTTGACCAAACATAGCAATGAAACTGGCTTTCAAATAAACCGCATCGAAATCGGTCCATCCGTTTCAGAGCTACGATGTCACACACACACACATGTATGTATGCTGCTATGGATGTACGAAGTTACGCGTAAAGATCGCGTGAGGAACTCCTGCATACGCGGCAGCCTTTGTGGCCGTGACGGGACATCGCAGTTTAAATGCACGAGAGTTGCCAAGTTATGTGGGTAACAAATGTGTGTAGGAGGTATTTGGTGCTGGCTTTGCGTCGTAGGTGACATGTGTGCCAATGGTCTCATTGCTAGGGTTGCCCAAAATCCTGTGATGTGGAAGTCAATGAAAGAGAAAAAGCGGCGGATGTAATCGGAACATTGTCGATGTTAATGATCAATGAGTGCGAGCAAGAACAAAGTATAACTTCTGTCATACGACGCGGTACATTGATAGTAATCTATCTATACTGTTATAAAATTGTAAATTAGTTATACATTATTTGGGTTATGTTAAATGAACGATTCTGAAAACATTTTTTTTTTAATTTTTGTCCGTTTGATCGCGATGGACGCACAAACTACTGAATGGATTTTGATGCGTTTTTTGTTTCTATTAGAAAGGTTTTGGTCAGACTTAAAATCTGCCGTTTGTTTGATTGCAATTGCCTAAGTAGAACCGGAGATATGATCAAAAAACGATTACTGATCTCCGCGCGGGCGGAGCCGCGGGCATCAGCTAGTAATTAAATAAAATGACAAGTTAGTACCCTGGTATCCACGCCACGATAACATTTAACTTAAGTTTTTGTTTGTGTGCAGTGCTGAGATGACGAAGTGTGTGTAGTGCTGAGATGACAATTAAACCTCATCAAATAATAACCATCTTTTTTGTGGTCGAACTCCGAGTCTACGGTCAACTGGACTCGCTCGAAATGGGCCCTCTGAAACGACTCGACCGATTTAAATGATATTTATTTTATAGGTATGAGAATATAACCCGAGGGGGCCATCTCGCCTCCGCCACGGCCTGCTTCTGTAAGGACGGCGAGTCGGCCAACTGCCGTCCTCAGGGGTTATCCTTTCGAGGGCTTACCCGGGGTGCCCGGCAACGGACACTTGGGGAGGACACCGTGCGGTTTTAGTCGAGACACGACATAACCACCCCCGCTGGCTAGCGGGGGGGGGGAAGGGATTTCCGCACGTAAAATAAAAAAAAAAAAGGGGGCCATCTCGAAACCGGAGATGGCCGAGGGTCAGTCGGGGTGCGAGGGATATGCTCTATGGGCAACCTTACACCCCGGCGTCTGTAGACCCGAGACGGCGTGCGGTTTTAGTTGGTTCAAGCCCGACATAACCGCCCCCGCTGGCCGGCGGGGGGGTATCCGAAGGGATTTCCGCACGAAAAAAAAAAAAAAGGTACGAGAATATATCGTAAAGTATTTTTTACCTATTGGCAAACTTCACAAACCTTCGACGACTTTCAAAAACTTTCGGCTTGGCAGGTTTCATCATGATGTTTACCTTCACCGCTAAAGTCAGCGGTATATGACCGGGGATCGACCTCGAACACTGTATTTAGCAGCTAGCAAAGCCAATTTCACCTGCATAGCCTCGTCCGTCAATTATCACCACATACTAATGACGGGCGAGGCTCTGGCGCATAATTTCCTCTCGGGGTTGGATGGGAGTCGTTCCCATAAAAGCCGTATAATTCGAACTCCTGGCTTCGAGGTAAAAGCCTCACATGCAACCGGGAACAATGATAAAAATGATGACGATCTAAAGTTACTCTGGGAGGTTTTAAGATTTTGGTGACAACAACAACGTTGAACAACACATGGCAACACATTGGTACCTAAATACAATATATTAATCCTCGCTTCACAATACATTTATGCTAATTACATGTTTTGTACAGTGTTTCATTGTTTTGAAAATTGTTTTTTTTTGCACATGACGTTTCGCATATGTGCGAAAAAACAATTTACAAAAACAATTACCTGTACCTATCATTAATACTAACATTGTTATGTACCTACACTTCCTGAATATGAGGTACAAATATAAAATCTTTAATCATTTTCAAATTGTAAAAAGGTTATCAATTCATTAATTTAGCATCAGTGCTGGCGCCGATACCACATGTATCTAGCGCCATCTAGCGCAATGAAGCAATCACAGAACTACCGATCGTGCATCGCGGAATTGCAATTCCACGCGGTGGATAGTATAAATATACAACATCCCAACGTCAACTGTTAGGCTACGGCCCATCAGGCGTGATCACCTTACCTTGTCGGAGGACCCTCCCTTTGTGTCGGAGGAACATCACACTCATTTCCTCCATATAGCCTGTTCACATAAGGGATTTTAGAACGTACATACATACAGCAAAATCGTACACTCTTGGATATGTGGTGGTAGGGGGTATGTGGTGGTAGGAGATTTCTCCATCTCTCTCTGTTCGTGACGCCACACTGCTTTGTACACTCGGTAAGAGATTACCTCGGAGACGAATGAATGAGGTCTGGCTATCTTGTGGGAGTCCGCCGCGAGAACGTCGACCCGTACTCTTCCCTGTACCAGTAAATGTTCCAAGAGTTTTCCTCGTGAATGATATGTCCAACCATTTTAAGGATACAGCAATAGGGTCGCTACTAGGGAGCGAGTCCGTGTGTATATAGGTATACAAGAACATATCTACTTTCCCCTTTTGATAAATACATTTCCTTGCATGCTGACTGTCAAAATCATGGTTTACGATTGAAGTTACCTATAATATAAATCTTTCGAATGTATGACCGTTTTATGATAATTTATGATTCATTACGACTTTGCGATATAAAAGGTCAACTTGCAGTCGTATCAATGATTACGAGAATATACTTAACTGCTTTTGTGCTCCGTATAACGTGGAGTTCACTCATATTTTGGTCTTTAAGTATTCTTTTCTTCTCTCGTACCTAACTCCGATGTCTCTTGCGGTCTATTCTTGTTGTTGCTATAACAATGCGGTTTTAGGTCTGCCGTCTTCATATGCAAGGTCTACTTAAGTAAATACTATTAATCCTCGGATAAAAGACGACAGGAGCTTACTGAAACCTGGTTCGCACCCTATTACGTGGGACCGAATATGACTGATGAAATGTGGCTTATGTTATTAACCTCTTCCTACTCCTCTAGGAATATACGCGTGAGTATATGTATGTATGTCTTCATATCTAGATGGTCCTCATCCAAGTATTCGGTGGGAGATCTTGATGGCGATGCAATAGGATTTATGTTACGTTTTTCCCTTGCGAAGCCTGGGAGGGCTGCTTGATTGATTTTCAAATCGATAGAATTTATAATTAGATTTAGAATTAATAAGATTAATTTATATAAATAGTTAGATGCGTGTTAAAGACACGAACGCATCGATTAGAAAAACGTCAACCTCGAGACTTTAGCATGCCATCGCGAACGACGGACTAGCTAGTGCTAAATATTTAAACTAGCAACATTTAGAATGGCAAGGCCGAATCTTAATTTAAGTT
The DNA here is from genome assembly GCA_946251805.1 of Cybosia mesomella. Classification (NCBI taxonomy): domain Eukaryota; kingdom Metazoa; phylum Arthropoda; class Insecta; order Lepidoptera; family Erebidae; genus Cybosia; species Cybosia mesomella. The sequence goes on from OX276417.1 coordinate 8,165,164, forward strand.
CAAAGTTTTAAACATACCGTTTTGAGTTAGGTAACGCAATTCTCCACCGCAAGTAGTATAGGTTTTATGCCGGCTGTATACATTAGGCTTCGGCTAATGTAAGCCAATGTGAAAGGAAGTATGCTAGGCAGATATCGGTTGTGTATCGATAAAACAATTCAAGTTTTGAATAAGTATGAACCACACGTAATGTGAACACTAGACACAAATACAATTTGTGATAATGAACTTCACAAGATTAGTCATTAACTAGCTGTTGCCCGTGACTAATTCGCGTTAAATTCGGCATAGATTAAGGTATGTTTCCTACTGCAGTTTCGATCCCAACATGTATTAGGTTACCTAATTCATCGTTAAATTTTCAATCATTTATCACGAAGAAATAGATGTTTACCTACTTACATTTAATATCTAAGTAAATTCTACCCGGTTACCTGATGTAATAGCGTGATCATATTTATTATCACAGATTGAGTCTATAATCTACTATCTTTTACACGTAGGTATCTCTGTAGTGGCCTGGGGGTGGCAGGTAAGGCCGCCTGTCAGCGCAGCAGAAGCAGGCCGGGATGGTGGGGCGACTAGCGCCCCTCCCCCAAACCGGGGTCAAGACGGGGACACCGTGGTTCCCAAACCCGAGGGGGCCATCTCGAAACCGGAGATGGCCCAGGGTCAGTCGGGGTGCGAGGGATATGCTCTATGGGCAACCTTACACCCCGGCGTCAGTAGACCCGAGACGGCGTGCGGTTTTAGTCGGTTCAAGCCGGACATAACCGCCCCCGCTGGTCGGCGGGGGGGTATCCGAAGGGATTTCCGCACGAAAAAAAAAAACATATTTTACTGCTTATTACCTTTTAGCCATAGCGTGATGATTTATAGTTTGAACGTTGACTATGTCCGAGTTCTATCGAACTGCAGAATTTCGTGATGATCTGCTTTTTAATAATAAACGGACAAACACTCAAAAATTCTTAAAATCACATTTTTGGCATCGGTATCGTTCCTAGAACACATAGCAATTTTTTTTTTTTAATAAAAATTCGATGCACAGTTTTCACTTCGTTATGATTTTATTATTATGTATAGATTCCAGGGTAAATGTAGGTATACGCTTCTACAGTTCCTATTCATAAATGTAAAAGCCTAATTTAGAGGAAACTTTACCAAAAAGGTTACTATGATATTTCTCAATATTTAGACGACAAGCTAAAAACAAGCTTGGAAATGAACTGTTTGCTCTACTGGGCTCAAGCAAAACATTGTAATTACTTAGATGTTTATAAGTAAATAGACCAAAGAAATACGCCCTTGAGTTTCTTGCCGGAGTCAGTGATCTATTAAATTAAATGTAAAAGAACAGGATCCCGGGTTACAAAGTGAAAGGTTTGGATGCAAATGGAATTGGCGTTTGGATTATGATGATAACCTACTTAGTACAACTAGTATTAGCCCAGTCGAATTAGGATTGGACCCGGATATACTAATGATAGTTAACATATACGCTCTCGAATACATTTTACGAATATGTTTGATGACGAACTTCACTAATTGCTGAAGTGCACTTCAGCAATTAGTGAAGTAAATATTAATTATTGATTGTTAAAGACGACCAAAATTGTAGGAAATATAAATTTCAAACAAAATTATTTAAAACCACGTTTGTCGTAACCCCGACCTCTTCCTGAGTATAAATCGAAAATATCAATGGTAGGAAAAAATTTTGTAAGAACCAAAATTATAGAAAAATTCTTTTCATGTAAAATTAAAAATTAACGAGCTGGTAACCAAAGAAAAATTCACCTGAATTTTTGAATTCATTTCACCGAATGAATAATAGTGGTCGTGAGCTTAAATAACAGGTGGCGCTTTTCTCACAGACATGTGACCTTCGTACATTCCGACCTTCAAAAGAAAATATTGAACACGATTCAATAATTTATTTCGTTTTCATTTTGATACGTGAGCAATGTTTGTCTGTCCATAAGGACTCCATCCATGCCGGTTGCATCCAGTTGCTTTGCTGGCGTGACTGCTGTCTGGCTCCTCAATCTCGAGAAGAAAGCCTGCGCCAAAGCCTTGTCCGTCAGTCAGCAGGTGTAATGGCTTTTTTGGTGTCTTGGCATTCTTTAGTTTATGCAGAATATTCAAATTAATTATTCGGCAAAACAAAGTTTAAATACAGTTCTATTCTTAAAAAATCTTAAAAAATGTTTACGAGTCTTATCACTGAAAATACGAAGAGCTCGGACGCTAGTTTCAATTTTGTATTTAAAAAAATAAATACTAACTAACGAATTTAAAAAAAAAATTAACTATTTTGTTCAATTCTTCGGCACTGTATTTTAAATTAACTCTTTGTTTATGCACCGGTACCGTCATAGTTACTAGTATGCATATATTAGTTGTGTCACGATCCAGGGTGTAAGAATGCCCCACCAAGATCATCGGGGCTCAAACCAACGTCACCTTTTTGTTTTAGTGCGTACGGATACCCCATCCGAGAAGATTTTCTTCTCGGATACCCCCCCGTCGGCCAGCGGAGGAGGTTATGTCGGGCTCGAACTGACTAAAAACGCACGCCGTTTCAGGTCAGGTCTGATTACCGAACGTGGCTCTGACGCAAGCTTCCCTCTCTGGGTATGGGGGGTCAGACGGCTAAAATAACCCAAATCAAGAGAAAGAGAAGGAGAGCGAACCACGAGTTCCGAGGTACAAGCTTTGGATGCCACCAGTATTACGAGGGTCAAACTGAAAGTTCTTAGAAAATCAAAAACTGATTATATTAGCCAGTTATTAGTTTTATTATATCTTTTCAAAATATTGTCCATTCACGTCAATACACCGCTGCATGCGATGGAACCACTGGGAAAAGCACTTTGCCCACTCGTCCTTAGGGGTCTCTTCAATGGCATCGCGATACGCAGCCACCGCTTCTTCAGCATTCATAAACCGCTTTCCTTTAAGTTTTTCTTTAATTTTTGGAAATAAATAAAAATCACAAGGCGCGAGGTCGGGGCTATACGGCGGGTGACCCAGTAATTCAACGTTTGATGTCGCCAAATAGTCGATCGTTCGCTTGGCGGTGTGCGACGAGGCGTTGTCGTGGTGAAGGAGGATCCTACTGCGAGGTCGTTTCTCTCGAACTTTTTCCAAGACAAGTGGCAAACAATTGGTAGTGTACCATTCTGCAGAAACTGTTTTTTGATCCTCTAACACAATTGTTACGAAATGACCTATCCTTCCAAAGAACGAGGCCACCATTTTTTTTCCCGCACTTCGATCTCTCTTCACTTTAGTTGGCAACTCCTCGAAAGGAAACACCCACTGAGCAGATTGTCTTTTGGTTTCAGGATCATAACAGTAAATCCAGCTTTCGTCACTTGTTAGTATGTCGAACACAGCATTAGGGGCCTCCGTTAAATCTTTCAATCATTTTACGGCACCAATCCACACGATGGAGTTTTTGAGCCTCAGTCAAATTATGAGGTATCCACCGGGCGCAAAGCTTCCTGACCGCTAAATGTTCGTGGAGGATTTTGTGCACTTGACTTATACCGATGCCTAAGCTTGTCCGAATCTGCTGATAGGTCACTCTTTTGTCAGTCTCTATCATACGCCTTACAACACAGATGTTATTTTCAGTCGTCGCCGTAGAAGGCCGCCCCTCACGTAAATCATCAGTGAGATTAGTGCGACCACGTTTAAACTCATTAAACCAGTTGTAAACAGTCGCACGAGATGGGGCTTCATCGTGAAAGGCCAATCGTAGTCTATCATAACTTTCTTGTTGACTTAAATGACATCGAAAGTCATAAAAAATCATTGCACGAAAATTTTCTCGTGTTAAATTCATGTTAACGTGACACAGACAATTTTCAATTTGCCGCCAAATCGTAAAACAAATGATAAATGAATGAAATATATACTCAGTAATATTGGCAAAGAGTTCTATTTTCAAATTTTAGAATTATTTTTTTATTATATTGTTTATAAGTGGCCAGTTCTAAGAACTTTCAGTTTGACCCTCGTAATGTTGTGATGGTGATGATGAGCTGTGCCATGATCATCATCATTATCCTAGCGTTAGTCCCACTCGCATCCGAGGTCTTCACCTCGGAGTCCGGGGTCCGAACTTTCTGGCTTTTACTTCTCCCCCGCACAGTCTTGGACATCCATGGTAGTGACACTACGAGCTGTGTCACGCTCATGTATGTTTTTTTTTTAACTGTAACATTTACAATATAAAATTTCATGTTTTGTTGATTTTGAGGTTGGACTATGCTTTATATAATAGAATTTGTTATTCTTAATGGAAATATTCAATGGACAATTAAATAACAATTTACTCGTGGATACAGAACTAGTCATTAATCGTTTCTTTTACGACTTTAACGAGTTAATGTCGGTAAGTCGTCAACATCCTTTATTGTTGTGAAGTGCTATTTGTAGAAAAAGCAATAAAAATATGCAAGTAATGTTAGCGACACAATCAACAGGAATCTTCTGCAGCTAAGCACCAATTCCAGAGCTGGCACAGTAGCCTGTAGTCCGCTCTTCTACTTCTCCTTTCCAGGATTTGGTTTCCTTGACATGTTGCGACTGCCGTCTGTCTCCCAACCCCCAGAGGGAAACCTGCGCCAGCGCCTTGTTCGTTTATCAGCAGGTGAAACGACATTTTCAGTGATAAGTATCTGTGAGGCAGAACCTACCGAAAAGAAAGACTACGCCAGAGGCTCGTCCACTAATTAGCGGGTGTATACATGCAGGGGAGAGGTTAGCTTTCAGAGGTCTTGCTCTTGATGTGGCTCTATAGGTACACCCACAATCAACATCACTGTCCCCCAGTTCCTCTTTCGTTTATCAAACTTATGTCAACTTATCACATTTAATATTAAACACTTATTGGATCATTGGTTGCCTGTTACCAGTGAATATAACTGCGATAAAATCGCACTAAATTGCGTTATAACATTTATTCAATGAATTTAAATAACATAAGCCGACTGCTGCTAAAAAGACCGAAACAAGTTTATTAGCAAGCGGTACCCATTTGCAAATCATAACCCGAAAAGAGTTATTGGGCTTGCTATCAAACTTGTTTCGGTCTTTTTAGCAGCAGTCGGGTTATTTTATTTTTTAATTATTATCCCGAGAATAGGTTTGAGCAATGACACGAATTCAACGCTGGCGAAGCTGTGCTCATAGGCTACCATCATATACACTCGTATTATAACCCACAGTTTACTTTACCGCGATGGAATGGTATGTAAACTTGCACTAGGTTAAGTACTTAAGCTGAATGTTTACTTTCATGTACGTTGTTTGTGGCTATTACAATAGAATTGCGTAGCGTCTCTCTCATCTTAAAACAATGGATTAGTAATATGGGAAGCCGGTCGAGAAAAAGGTAGATAACATCACACATTGAAGCAGTGTCATCATCATTATTTTGACGTTGTTCCCGGTTGCATCCGACGGATCCGCACAAAAAAAGGGTTTTAGCTTGGAGCCCGGGGTCCGCTTACGCGTGTGTTTTGCACCATATATACACCAGTGCCAGCGGCACCACTTGCCGGCTTGTGCCGTGATGAAGCAGTTTCTTTTGATATTAGTAGTTCTCAAGGGTTTGTGCAGCAGTGGCAAAGAAAAGCCTAAATACGAGTTATTAGTATGAATTTAATTATTAATATGAATCGTGTTGTGTAGTCTCACAAACCATAAGAGACACTGCATACATGTAATAATATCTATTCATATCTTCTGTACAAATAAATAAAATGGAAGTGTCTATAGATTTAGATCAGAAAAAGAGAACATCTAGGACGGGACTTGAACTCGCGACCAGTGCGATCTAAATTCCGTTCTAAATCTATAGAAGAAGTTAGCATACTAATTGCTTCAAAAATTTCATTGAATTGAATTGCTTGCTTATAACTATTAAATATATATTTTATTTTTTTGTCTTTCTATCTGTTTGAACTAGATAATCTCTGGTACGGTTGGGCCGATTTTGACGGGACTTTCATTGGCAGATAGGTAATGTTACAAGGCATAACTTTAATTTTTTTGACAGTAGGTAAGTACATTTTATTGTCAATACTATTGAGTGTGTGTGGCTAGCCTAACAGATTGACGCGCACAGCGATTGTGTTTCAATGGGTAGATAATTGTTAAAATTGAAAGTGGGAGCTACCAGTTTGGTGAAAGGTCAAGTTGAACAGGTTTTAGACATGCGAGCATAGCGTGAAGTTAAAATTGGAAGTGTCATTCATACCGGCTGTTGCGCTTGTCCCACCGCAGCTGATGAAAGAAATAAAAAACATTTATTCTAGTACACGTTCTAATGCAACAAATAAAATACAGATACGAAAAATAAATAATTATAATTATTACACCGTCCATGCTGCATCAAAAAGAGCCAGTTCAGCATAGGCAATACCGGGCACTAGAACCTGGCGCTGGTTTTCAGCTGGCACCTAGAGGACAGCTGACCAATTTAATTGTTTAAAAAAAAATCGCATTTATTCTATGACGATAGAAAAAAATAATACTTATTGAAAAGTTTTTTTTTTCATCAATCACTAGTACAAGCCCAACCTAAAACATTCCCTGCCACCACCCCAGTTTAATATTATGTATATTGTAACCAAAACAACCAAACTAAGAACCTAACAGATTCGTATCTTTGAAGTAAAACTTTAAAGATAAATCTTTGGTTCTACCATTTACAAATCTTTGACAGTGTGCCCTCCGGATACTACGGATATAGCTGGTCGTTGAGGTTAAATATATTATGTGGTCATATAGAGGCATCCTATCTCTCACAAACAAACTTTGCAAGGACTATTTTGTGAAACAATAGGTCGTTTGCACATTAATTTATTACTGTTTTTAACACTTTTTTTACAAACAAAAAATATTACTACATAATTATGATAAAATACATAAATAATAATTTTCCTGGGACATATTACACAGCACTATGTAGAACTAAACTGAAAAGAACTTGTAGTATTGGTTCTGGAATGTGTATGAATATAACTCTGTAGGATAAGTAGAATTGAGGGCCAATTCTCGTAACAAAAAAATATTCAAAACTCAGTCTCAACCTAGTCTCGATTTCATGTCGATCTCCCATACGTCAGAAAAGGTGTTTTCATAACAATTTTTTTAATATTTCCAACAAAAATTTGTTACGAAACCACCTTTTCCTTTCAAAAAAGGTGTTTCCGTAACAAAATTGTCAATATTTTTAGCAAAATTTTGTTACGAGAACACAGTTTTTCACATTTGGAATCGCGACGTGAGATAGAGACTAGATTGAGACTGAATTTTGAACATCTTTTTATCACGAGAATTGGCCCTCTGGTTCTAATTCAACTTGCGATACAAGCATTGCAAGTTCCATGATATACAAACATACATACAGTCACGCCTCTTCCCCATTGGCCTAGCCTAATGGGGCAGAAGTGTGAGTGTATAGGTATGTATTGTAACGGGAAATGGCCCTTAAGGCTATCTTCGTCACTAGCTTGGCTGTAATCGTCTAAACCTAACTAAACATAAAACTAAACTGTGAAATTGAATTCCTAACCGATTTATTTTAAATAATGTACGCCGTGATTATTCTCCTCACTGAATTAATTTAACCTTCGGTTTATATTATATATTAACTAATGTTCTAATCTTTTGAGTTTTGTTGAAATAAAATGAACTCTATCTGCATAAAATCTAGTTTCTATATACGATATTGATTTAAATGTCAAGTTATCATTTACGGTCGTAGATTGTATCTACCAGGTAACTGAGGTTTTCTGGATCCAGATTATATGATAATGGCCTGTATTTTTTATATTTCATATGTTTTGTCGTGAGCTCATATATATATTTTTTTTTGGTTGATATTAAATCAACATATTTTCTCCTCCTCTCCTTCAAGAGTAATTTAATTCTGTTATCAGTACCTCCACTAACGCTAAACGTCTAATAGTATTCTTCTCCTTTTTTTTATATTAGTATTCACTAATTAATACCATTACAAGTTTAACCGACCCGTCGTAAATCGCCTCACATATCTAGGTTTGCCTGCATTCCAATGTAGGTTTCGTTCGAGACTGGTATAAATACTGATTTAGCACGAGTTCATTTGTTTTAGCTTGTAAATATAATTTATGGATTTCAGGCAGACCCCAGAAATGTTACACACTGATAACTTGCTCAAACTGAAAACCCAAATGGTTCCAGGAGCTAAAATTCTATTTAAATTATCTATTAAGTGAGCTGATTGTAACACATATTTTTATTTATTGCTGTATTCGACTAAAATACTCCCTCTCGTTAGAAAACTGTGTGCAAATAATGATATTTCAGATGTCTCTGAATGAACCTACTAAAACCACACGTCGTCTCTTATGTGTTCTTTGCACTTTACAAGTCGAATATTAATTGAGTTCACCAACGACCATCTCTTTGTATTACTGATACTATTTCCTTGTGTTACTCGATATATTGCAAATGTTAGATGAATAATCAGCCACTTAGATAATTTACTCTAATATATTACTCGTCAACTTCTGACCATTCAAATCAATGTTCTATAACTGATAACGGAATAATTATTTATACTTGCTCTAATTCTCGAATGATGTATTCAGCCGTGTTAAAATGCACTTAATTATTTGATTACAGTGCCTAGATAAAATGTTATAATGATAATGATATTTCACGTAATCATTTAAATCACTTCCAAACGTAATTTCATATAAATTCAGACCACAGTTCTTTATCTTGCTATTCAAACCAATATACTATAAAATAGTAGAAATTTACCAGAAACCTTCAATTATATTATTTAGTAATATATTTAAAGTTATATAACAAACTATCACGATTTATTCAGACAATGTTCTGGAACTATTTTCAATACATCTATTTTTAATTATTGAATAACGTATTTATCCACAACTTTACTATAAAATTCACGGTTACTTTAATTAAAACACAATGGATTTGCCGTTGGATTGATTAAGTTATTTATGATAATTATCTTGTAAACAAAGACTTAACGCGATATAATTTACGTAACACTTCACTTCGGTTAGTTATCACTTAAATAAACGTATTTAGTATGATGTTACCTACGAATCCTATTAATCCACCTCGACAGATTAACCTAAATAATTCTAGACTCAAATGACCCTAATGTTTACCTCGGTCTATTGTCCCTTACCAAAGACAATAGGTGTGTATGAATTGATATGTGTGAATTTATGCAAATTGTGTGAAAGGGAATAACAATGCGAACTAAACTAAGGATAAGGAATGGAATAGCTTGCGAAAACCCCTAAAACTATTCCACGGATCCTAGATTATAGGAAATAGGTGTTTGAAACGCTTCCGAAATCAGACTCAATCCCAGAATTTAAGGCTTGTTACCTAAAAGTTCTTTTTTGCCACGTTTCAGGAGGTTGGGTTTATATAGAGAAAGGTATTTATAAAATATAGGAATCTTTAGATATTCAATCCAAAGAGCGTTATCATTTGTCACTGTCTAGTATGCACAACTCGTCAAAAGAATCACCAATTATATTAGCATAACACAGCCAACGAAATTACCAACTATTTTAACAGAGCGTGTGCACTTCAACCAGCTACAATGAAAACTATATCATGTCCCCGTTCGAAATCAGTTTTTATATTCCACTGACTCCCCGCCTGATGCTTCCTTGTGGCGTCACACGCCTCCTCGTCGCTTGGGTATCAGGTAGTTTTTTTTTTTGAGAAATGACCTACGCATTAGACCTTTCTTGTACTTAAAATAGCATGCCAATATTATTTTAAACCAAACATCTTAACTAGTTCAAATTAAGCATATTTTAATTATATACACACCATTAACCTTAACTTACTATCCTTCCATGCAACATGCCACGCTTAACACTTAACTCTCAATCTACGTAATACAAACTCATTGTCAGGCAAAGCATAGCGACATTCAATCCTGCAAAATTTGGTAAACGCGTCCGTTTACTAACCAACAGTCTCGTATCAAAGCTTGACAAAGAAATCAAATTACATCTTATTTGGTTCTTAAAACCCTTTATAAATTATTTTAATACGCATTAACCAATGAGATAATGTAGACGTCCATAGAGTTCATTTTGCAATAATTAACACGTGTCAATATTCCTTTATTTCAAATACGTCGTGAAGACGAATCATTTTTTTATGTTGTATGAATGGTATTTGTATTATTAACAGATGTGAGGTAAAAATTCTCAGCGTTGTTTCGCCATCGTGGCGATATAAATAATACCATTTCAGTATGTTTTTGAAAACGTTTTCCACTTACTACGATGGTAATATACTTTGTTTTAATAGATACCGCCGATTTCACCGGGTGCTCTTGACCTAACCTTTCCTTAAATCTACTCGATCTGATTCGCCCATCACCCTCGCCTCATAAATCCTGTTTCGTCAATCTTCTTTCGTCCAATCTCTCTAGTCCGAACCATCTGAGCATTCCTTTCTGTATCTTGGTCACTATGTCTTCTACTATACCTTGTCTTTTTTTCGTGGAAGCCCCTCGGATACCCCCCCCCCCCCCGCACGCCGTCTCAGGTCTTTACAACTTCAGACCTCAGGGTGTAAGGTGGCCTAAAAGGCATTTCCCTCGCCGTCTCCTACCATACCTTTTTTTTTTTTTTTTTTCGTGCGGAAATCCCCTCGGATACCCCCCCGCCGGCCAGCGGGGGCGGTTATGTAGGGCTTGAACCGACTAAAACCGCACGCCGTCTCGGGTCTGCAGACGCCGGGGTGTAAGGTTGCCCATAGAGCATATCCCTCGCACCCCGACTGACCCTGGGCCATCTCCGGTTTCGAGATGGCCCCCTCGGGTTTGGGAACCACGGTGTCCCCGTCTTGCCCCGGTTTGGGGGAGGGGCGCTAGTCGCCCCACCGTCCCGGGCTGCTTCTGCTGGGGTGACAGGCGGCCTCACCTGCCACCCCCAGGCCTGCGCTCATGGAGGACGGAGGTCGTTAATCGACCTCCGGCGCCTGAGTCGCCTGCGACGCGCGGCGAGCATGTTGCGGGCTCGGCGGGCCGGGAGAGTTCTGAACCTCTCCCGGGCGCGCTCCGCCATCTCCTTCGCGAGCATCACATGCCCGCAGAAGGAGGTGGCGGCGGCCCACGCGCTCACGCTCCGAACCATTGCCGCAATCATGCTGCCGAAAGAGAGGACTCCCACCCCAATGGCTGCCACGAGGTCACGCCTCGGCACCTCCGACACCGGGCAGTCCGCCAGCGTGTGCAGCCCTGAGTCCTCGCTCGCGTCACAGTGATGACACTCAGGCGTTGGCTCCTTCCTGATCCGATGCAGGTGGTCCCCGAAGCACCCCTTCCCGGAGATCACCTGCGTCAGTCGGTACGAGAGGCTTACGTGTCGCCTCTCTAGCCAATCCTCCATGTCTCCTACCATACCTAAATATTATTTATTATGCTGTTCTACATTTGGTCCATCAAGTTAAATAAGGCTTGTGTTTAAACGCCTACCAGAAATTTATCTATTTTACTACTAATAAATTAGAACTAAATAATATAAAAAATATTCTAGCACATTCTACACAACGCTATCTAGACACAAAGTAAGCATAGCTAAACTAGCTTGTGTTATGGGTTCTAGACTGCGGACAAACATACTTAAATCCATTTTTTTTTGTAAATACTATACACAGAAACACCCAACCAATACAAATAGACATATTCGTGCATACAAATATTGGAACTGAGCGGGAATCAAACCCGCGACCTCCTACGTGGCAGTCGACCTGCTAGAATGGATAAATGGCCATCAAAATGGAGTAATGTTCGCCAAATTGTGTATCAGGCTTTTACTTTGAAGGGCTTCTAGTTTTGGGTGGTTATAAAAAAGAATAACCAAGAAGGTTAAGGCGGGTGTCATTTAGTTAAACAATATTTGGTGAGCTTTTATCTTTTTGGTGAGTATTTATCCATTTTAGTGAGCATTTAAATTGTAGCCGTTAAAATATAAACTGGTAAAATGGACCTCAGGACAGTACGCAGACATATACCACCATACCAATGAGGTAGCATGGTTAAAAGTAAGTGTATAGCGTAATGATTCCGCTGCGGTTCGCCACTGCATTGATAATAATTTGTGGTCTTGCGGTTTTTGGAATGCGCCTGAGGTGAAAAAACGATTCTAAAATAAGTATAATTTACGTTTTTAGTTGTTATTTGGTATAATTATCATTGCAGTTGCGTAGAGATTTGCCTCTTTGGCAGTGTTTTACCGCAACTACCATGGCAAGTGTTCCGATGAGCTCTGCCAATTAGTTCCACCCTCTCCTTTCCTATACAGGACAACACGTGCAAGACTGACGTATCACCCTCACACGGTGCAAACAATTCATCAGGAACCAAGCGGTCCGGTAACTCATTTCTTTGCTGCACCATCAAGATTTGGACACTTGGGCAGGACACCGTGCGGTTTTAGTCGATGCACGACATAACCGCCCCCGCTGGCCGGCGCGGCGGCGGGTATCCGAAGGGATTTCCGCACGTTAAAAAAAAGCCCGCGGTAGCCTAGTGGTATGGGTAATGGACTGCTGAGACGAGGTCTCGGGGTCGATCCCAGGTTTTACCATGGCACACAACAATGACTTTTCGATGCTTTTCGAAGTTATGTGTGTATTTATCGCAGGTTTATAAGTGCCCGGTAAATGGCAATAGGCTCGCTACCTATTACATTGGGACCTAAACATAAACTGGCGAAATGTGGGTGCTAGCACCTCTGCCTACCCCTTCGGGGATATAGGCGTGAGTTTATGTTATGTTATGTAAAAAAAAAAGCACAAGTGTTTCCTTCTTCCTACAGTCCCGGGTCCTTTAAGCATATGATGAGGCCGTCAAGCTGAGGGCCACCTACAATGGTAGCCCTCAGTTGACTCAGGCATTGTCAGTGTCTGTAATGGTGACAATTTGACTTCACCTCGCCTGATGGTAAGCTGAAGGTAAAGTCTCAGGAAACAGGGTCACCATTACATACACGTGCCATATTAACAATGGTGGCACTCAGCTTGACGGCCTCATCAGAAGAGGATAGTCGTCGCAGCACCGCGTGACACCCACCGGTCCCACTAGTGCTGTGACCACAATCCCCCTGCCCGGCTATGCACTTACCATCAGGCGAAGTAAAGTCTTATTGACGTGTCCAATTCTATTGGTTCTTAACAAAAACATCTCTCGCTTCGCATCCTCGCACATCTCTGGTGGAAACGCAGTCTAAAAGGTAAGTATGAAGGAGAGTGATATGTTGGGCCGATCGTAAATAATTTGTGACAAGGGCAATTATATGATAAAGATGATTTTATAGAACACTAGCTGATGCCCTCGCGAAGGTGGGTTATCGTTTTTTGATCATATCTCCGGTTCAACTTAACCAATTGCAATCAAACATACGGCAGATTTTAAGTCTAGACCTTTCTAATAGAAAAAAACCACATGAAAATTCGTTCAGTAGTTTTTGCGTCTTTTGCGAGTTTTACAATGTACAGACACAATTAATTTGAAATTTTACTTATAATAGTTACGAAGTGTTTTTCACTGACTGGTAGGCCGCCATTATACCACAGCGGTTGTCTCGATTTGCACCACACGACGTAATAATGTAATCTTAATAATATGTTTACGTAAGTTTTTGTAGGTAACGAGCGCTCTTTCGCTCCGAAGTGATTGTGTTCATATTATCGTTAACTTATATTGTGCTGTAGCTTATAAGAACTAAAAAAACGCATGTTACCAAATGTTACATATGAGACTCTTTAAAACAATTCGAATAACCAAAATCAATGTTAAAGCCGCGGTAGCCTAGTGGTATGGGTAATGGACTGCTGAGACGAGGTCTCGGGTTCGATCCCAGGTTTTACCATGGCACACACCAATGACTTTTCGATGCTTTTCGAAGTTATGTGTGTATTTATCGCAGGTTTATAAGTGCCCGGTTAATGCTATTGCCACCTATTATATTGGGACCTAAACATAAACTGGCGAAATGTGGGTGCTAGCACCTCTGCCTACCCCTTCGGGGATATAGGCGTGAGTTATGTAAATAAGCTACATTTCGAGGAACACTAATAAGCAGACCTCGGACTCCAAATGTAAAACTTGGATGCAATTAGTTAACGCTATGAGGATGATGATGAAAGTTAAACTAAATAAGCTTCACTTCGAGAGGTTTATATACATAGCTTAGCAAATTCATGCGTGACACTCCCATTGTTCGCGCGGGATGAGGGGCGTAAGGCAGGGGGGGGAGGTGAAACGTGCTTTAGGCCCCTCGTCCCACGCGAACCATGGGAGTGTAAGCATGAACTATCATTGGAAAAGCTGTATAGAACAAACTTTGTGACACGGTTCCCGGATGAGGAGTAACGGAGGCGGACATGTGGAGAGGATGGACGAAACAGATTTATGAGGCCAGGGTGATTAGGATGATTGCCACAATGGCATGGCAAATGGAAACATGTGGTCCCAGCCTACCCTAAGGCCGTATACAGAAAGAAAGCTGGCAGCCTACCAGCGCTTATACGCAGGGGTGCTTGGTTGGGGACCTCCACGCGCTGCACCCTGGGCAACGGAGACGGCAGCGCCTCTCTCCTAGGGCGGGAAAGACGCTGCCGCCTACGGCCAACTCCGACCGAGGCGAGGACGGCCCTGTTGAGGGCTGTTCGGAAGCTTTCCACGTGTCCAACTGATTAGCAGATGGCACAGTGGAGAGCAAGTAAGGGGGCCATCTCGAAACCGGAGATGGCCCAGGGTCAGTCGGGGTGCGAGGGATATGCTCTATGGGTAACCTTACACCCCGGCGTCTTAAGATCCGAGACGGCGTGCGGTTTTAGTCGGTTCAAGCCCGACATAACCGCCCCAGCTGGCCGGCGGGGGGTATCCGAAGGGAAATCCGCACGAAAAAAAAAAAAAAAAAAACGTACCGGTCCACGCAGGTACCCGGCGCAGGCATTAATATGAACAAGCGCCGATAAGCGCCGAACGTCGCCGACAAGTTCCGACAATCTTCAACATGCGCCGGTCAGCGCTGGCGCCGCTCACCATTCAAAATTAATCGAAATTTTTGATCATCAAATTTCAATTGTTTTACAAATCATCATCAACCTATTCTAGTCCAATGCTTGACATAGGTCTACCCCAATTACAAATAAATAATGGTATTCTCCGAAACGTTTCCTGCCTCTACTAATAGGATGTATAGCTTGTTTTCGAATTTTAAAATACACATTTTTACACGCTGGCCGGCGGCGCGGGGAGTATCCGAAGGCATTTCCGCACGAAAAAAAATAAAAATAAAATAAGATATTCATATAATGTACCTTTTTTTTCTCTCTCATATATTCCCTTTTTTTTGGTTGCCCATAGAGCATATCCCTCGCACCCCGAGCATATAATGTACCTATTTACGTAAAACTGACTTTCAAGTGTGGTAGTTACATGTAAAGCCTCAAAAAATCTTGTTCACTTTTATCTATATATAAAAGATATAATTAGACGAGCATCCAAATATAATCGTGATTAAAGTTTCGATCTAACATTTTGCAAGCCGCCGGAGCTCTCGGCCATTAGACCATTGACCTTCATGAACTAGCAACTATTGCAATTTCGATCTTGCATCCGACTTTACACAACGTGCTTCTTAGCCCAAGTTAGTTTTTTTATTCCTAATGGTTTCGAGTTTAGAACACATTTTATCACTTTGGAAGTGTCCCTCCCGCAAGATATTCAGTTGAGAAAAAAATTATATTAGAAACCTCAATATCATTTTAGAATACCTATCCGTAGATCCGTAAGAGATTGATGAAAACAAAGTTTTTGAGTTTCGTTCTAAGTATGGGGAACCCCCAAAATTTATAGTTTTTTTTCTATATTTGTGTGAAAATCTCAATGCGGTTCACAAAATACATCTTCTTACCAAGTTTCAACAGCATAGTTCTTACAGTTTCGGAAAAACGTGGCTGTGACATAAGTACGAACGGACAGACAGACAAACATGACGAATCTATAAGGGTTCCGTCTTTTGCCATTTGGCAACGGAACCCTAAAAAGAAGCTATCAGTATTCCACGTAGGTGGAGCTGCGGGCAATAGCTAGTTTCATATATTGGACAACTTTACACTTGGTGTGCTTCTCATAAAGGGCTTTAATAAACCTCTCGAGTTTGCGTTCATTTGGTTTATTTTATGGATTCAATCCCATACCATATTAGGTAATCTGTGCCCATACATTACAACAACCTTATTTAAAGCGTGAACAATTATCTAGGTATACGAAGCCAAAGGTGTATGCCAGCATCGTAGCAAGTGGAAAGGTGTGGTCTCTGCCTACCTCTTTGGGAAAGCGGCGTGTCTTTATATATGTATATAGTTTGTGTTTTTACAAAATGAACACTAAATTGTGCAGTTTCAAAAAGGCAATCGATAAAGAGTCAAGGCTGACTGGCGGCTGCACAGGACCGGTCTTCCATACTGGTTTCACGCACATAATTCTTGTAACACGAATAGATCTGTCTATAATCATATTTAAAAAAAACTCGGCCAAGTGCGAGTCGGATTCGGCCATGAAGGATTCCGTAGCAGCAAGTAACATAATAATTTGAATTGATTGAATGAAAGGTAAATTGCGGTTTACGATTACGATGTATTAAAAAAAACAACTTACCAGATCTCGTTCAAACCAATTTTCGGTGGAAGTTTACATGGTAATGTGTGTACATCATGTTTTTTTTTTGTTTGATCATTCTCTTATTTTAGAAGTTACGGGGGGGACGGGAAACATTTTACCACTTTGGAAGTGTCCCTCGCGCAAACTATTCAGTTTGAAAAAAATGATATTAGAAACCTCAATAACATTTTTGACCTATCCACACGTATGGGTATGATGAAAAACAATTTTTGAGTTTCAGTTCTAAGTACCCCCCAAATTTTTTTTCTTTCTATTTTTGTGTGTTTAATCTATAAGAGTTCCGTTTTTTGCCATTTGGCTACGGAACCCTAAAAACAACTTTTCACAAAATATACCAAGATTAGGAAATTTAAAACATATTCATCATCCCAGCATTAAATCCCGGGTGCATCGACAGTTTCCGCTGATATGTCCGTGACAGACAGACAGTGTCCGTCGCAGATGTAATGCCGTGAGTGTCGTTCGCTCGTGCGGCCCCTTTTTGCGGCGGCTACGTGGATAAGCGCAGCCATGCCGCCACCGCCGGGCCCCGGTAGTAGGGGTAAACCATAGAAGTACTGGATTAGCGTCGTAGAAGATGACATGCATGAATGCCCAAGACCGTGCGAAGTGGAGAAGTAAAGACTAGATTCGCTGAGAACCTCGGCTTCGACTGGGACTAACGCTAAAATGATGATGATACAAAATTTCGAGTTCGAAGCCTGAGGTCTGCTTTCCTGCTCCTTCCCTTCCACTTGACCTGGTCATCGGAATCCTTTATAGTAGCAACGATGATGTAGTTTACGATATCAGGTCAGAATTTCTTGGGGTATATAAGAAATTTATTCTTCATCCGACCTTTAATCCCGGTTGCATCCAAAGCTTGCACCTTCGAGGCCAAGGTCTGCTTTCCTACTCCTCCATTATTCGTTTATCTTGGTTTTTACGGTAGTTAATTTGTATTAGCTGATCTCCCAACCCCGAGCGAAAACCCTGCGCTAGACTCACACATCCGTCAACCAGCAGGTGTAGCGACTTGCAGGTGAGGTTTATTGGGGCCACATTGGTTGTTCATCTTTTCCTAAAGACAGGAGTTAGAAGAAAAAACAAGGGATAAACCCGTGTTATTGTTTATTAGAAAAGTAAGTTTATCTGTTGAATTGAAATAAGATTTAATTCTGACTTTGTTGTAAAAAACAGAGTGTCAAAGTGGAAGTTGTTATAAAATGGTCCTGGCATTGGTTTTGAAAAAATCAACTTGGGAAGAATTGTTGGGAATACTGACTCATTACTGACGTGAACTTTGAGTATTGATACACGAGTAATTAATTAGAAATCTGTATGCCTATGTATGCACCGATTAGAAAATTCACTTAATAGCCGAGGTCACCTTAACTGCAGTCACCTCTGTAACTGCAGTTAAGGTAATGTAAAATTTCACTTACAAGAAATTATCGTAGCTAAACACTTTCTATTTTTATGTTGTCTGTCCAAAAGAGCGGCCATTACTATTGCCACAGATCACTTCCGTTGTTTACGATGGAGTCGTTACCGGTTTTTATTTTTTAAACACGCTTTTATTGTCTTCACTTGTAATTATCAGTGAACTACAGAACTTCGATATCGGCAATAAGTTGTGTACGTGTTTGTTCTGTCAAGTTCCAGTTGCTTCACGGAAAAGCCAACCGACCGAAAGCGGACCCCAACTGAGTTCGAAAAAGACTCGGGGGATGATGATGCTTCCTTTCTTTGTCGCACGATAAAGAGCTGGAATGCTCTGCCCGCGCACGTGTTTCCATCTTCTTACAATCCCGGGTTCTTCAAGCGGGGCGTGAACAAGCATCTTTTGAGGCCGTCAAGCTAGGGGCTACCATTTTAGGATCTTCAGCATCTGGGATGGTGGCCCATATCTTCTGGACTTTACCCTAGCTTCTCACCATCCAACGGGGTGCAGTCAATTGACGGAACGATTATAAAAAAAAAGTATATTATCAGCGATGATAGGGTATGAGGTGCTATTAACATCTTCGGGATCCAGGCTAACCTCATCTGCTGGCTGGTACACCTGCCAATAAACGGACGAGTTACATAAACCTTATAAGCTAAATCTAAAGGAGGACTTCTCCTCCGGCCAGGGTCCTATTACTCCTGTGACTAAACGGACCCTGGTCTTCGGGGTAACTGGGAGCAACGCTTAGATGATGATTATGATATAAGTACAAGAATTGCTCACTTCAACGTATTAAAGCGGCGATAGCCCAGAGGCGTACGTAACGGACTGCGGAGACGAGGTCTCGAGTTCGATCCCCAGTCGCCCCGGGCACACACCTCTGACTTTTCCTAGTTATGTGTACATTAATATATGTTAATTATCGCTCGCTTAATAATGTGCCCGGTAGATGGCAATAGGCTCGCCCCCTATTACATTGGGACTTTAACATAACTGGCGAATCGTGGGTGTGTAATACACCTCTGCCTACCCCTTCGAGGATACAGGCGTGAAGTTATGTTATGTAATGTCTGTTATCGTTTTATGGTCATACTCGTATCTCCGGTTCTACTTAACCAATTGCAATGAAACATACAGATCGTAAGTCTGATCAAGCCCTTTCCGATAGAAAATACCGCCTCAAAATTTGTTCAGTAGTTTTTCAATTTTATAATAGGTATAGATGTGATAGGAGTATCCTAGTAGATAATAGAATATTCTAGTCTACAAAATGACATGCTCTATAAGGGATTCAGCCATTCAATGACAAAACTAATTGAACTGACACGATCGATATAATAGTCGGATCGTGGAGGTCGACCGCAATTTTGTTTATAAATATACTAGCAACCCGGCCTCGCTTTGCTTCAGTTTATATGACTTTTTTTTAACTCAAGCCACATAATATAAAGCCTATTTACATAGGGGAGAATGTACCTTCCAAATGGTGAAATATTTTTTTCAATAAGTGCAGTGGTCCCGCAGATTACCCTTTTTTTTTTTCGTGCGGAAATCCCTTCGGATACCCCCCCGCCGGCCCCGCCGGCCTTAAGACCGGTCTCGGGTCTTAAGACGCCGGGGTGTAAGGTTACCCATAGAGCATATCCCTCGCACCCCGACTGACCCGGCGCCATCTCCGGTTTCGAGATGGCCCCCTTACTTGCTCTCCACTGTGCCATCTGCTAATCAGAGGGACACGTGGAAAGCTTCCGAACAGCCCTCAACAGGGCCGTCCTCGCCTCGGTCGGAGTAGGCCGTAGGCGGCAGCGTCTCTCCCACCCTAGGAGAGAGGCGCTGCCGTCTCCGTTGCCCAGGCTGCACCGCGTGGAGGTCCCCAACCAAGCACCCCAGTCCCGAAGATTACCCATAAACAAACTCGCAAAATTCGGACTTTCTTTTATAATATTAGTTATAAACTAATTCTAGTCCGTAGCGACATGCTCTTGCTATAAGTTTTTTTGGAGCTGACATGAAAATAGTGAATGGGTACCTCGGCAAGGGTCGACCTAGCCGTACGTGTCAATCAGTTCGAGGACATTTTGAGGAAAGGCCAGGTCAAGAGCACCAGCATGTATGAAAACAATTGTGAAAGTTGAAGAAGCGAAAGATGTAAACATATAAGTGTCAGGATCATACTAATTGGAAGACGCATGACTGCGTGTGTGGCATGAAAGAAAATCTATTTTTTTATACCACTCAGGTGGCAGACGTGCACACGGCCCACCTGATGGGAAGCGGATACCGCGGCCTATGGACGTGTACAACGAATCACACTCGCGCTGCCGACCCTGTAAATACCTTTAAAACTATGGGAAAGGTTTAACGTCGACCATGAATTCGGCCATTTAATCATACACGACTTGCGTGTCTACACACGCAAGTCGTGTATGTATTATTATGTAAGTAAAAAAACATAGATAATAAACGAAAAGGTGTCCACGACCTATACTTTCTCTTTATTACGGCCACCATTTAAATATAGAACTTGATTCGATTCACATAAACGCACTTTTCGTATTCTGTGGTGCTTTTCGTATTTTATGTAATGAATTTGTTTTAATGTATTGAAAATGTCATAAATTTCATATTTTTAATATAGTATTATACTCCATTTGGTTAGGTACTTAAAAAAAGGTAAACAAGAAAAATGGCGAATTTCAGAGATTGTCAACCTTTAATGACAATGGTATTTTCGTGAACATCCGTTCTATAAGGATAAGTATCTTTGGGCCACGTTTCCTCAACAAACTTGAATATGTTTATTACAGTTTGTTTCTCTGAAGACGAAACAGGGCCCCTCTTGATACGTTTCTTCTTCGGAGATGGAAATGAATGGGATCTAGGACGACTAGTACCAGGTTCAGGAACACCCATTTCCACAGTTAAACCAACAAAACAATTATCAAAACTACTAACAACTATAACAATAAAAACTATAACAATAACAGCACAGAAACACCAAATTTTAACAATTATGGTAACGAACAATATACGAACTGCGAATAGACGTATGGCGCGATCCGGAAAAAACTGTTTTGAATACCTGTCTTTTTAGTTACTTTATGGTAGGCACAGTGCAATACTTTTTTAAATCATTTTAAATAATATAATTATTATGATTTTTCAGCTTAGGAAATAATAATTGCAACTTAATATTAAACAAAGTAGTTAAATATAGAAAAATATAAGAGAACAAATGGATTTTAAGTTCTAAAATGATTTATTTTGGTTTCTTTATATTTCGGAACGAAAAATGCCCCTATAAAAGAACCCTTTTTACGATTTGTTTACCTTTTTCTAAGTACCTAAACAAACGGAGTATAGGTAGATTTCGATGAAATCGATCTACCTATTGGTCTCTTGACTACTGTCGAATTTAAAAAAAAATTCTTCATAGGAGGTCTAGTTATGACCCCCTGAGTCCGAAATGACCACTGGTCAAAAAGTTTATATATATATATATATATGTATGTATGGTTCCACTTCCCAAAATTTGCGGCACTCTCACGGTCGCATTTTTGCCCCGATCGCTTTCAAACTGCGGTCAAAAATTGCTTGGGTGTAAACTTAGTTTAAGTTCGTGAACGGGTGGAATCCGGCCTAAAGGGACGGTAGGGCCTCACTTTTTGTGAAATCAGTTTTTCCTCAAAATTTCACGTTCCTTGAAAGATATTCGAACCGTTCTAATTTTATCCCATAGTATACATGAATACCAACAACTTTTAATTATAAACCTATAAGATTAAAACTTTAACTAAAAGTGGAGGGGGGAAAGACCAAAATTTTTCGAGAAAAAAATCATAACTTCTAACCGGTGAACATTCCTGCAGTCGGAAACATTTTTAATCGATAGGCCATTTTTAAGTCTAAAATAAACGTCTGAAAAGTTTTTCGCTAAAAGTTACCGTTTTCGAGAAAAAAAAAATTAAACATGTTAAAAATGCGCTCGGCGTGGGAGTCCGTAGTTCTCTATATAAAATAATATTAATTGCTTCACGAAATCTACCTGTGCGTTCCCCCTGCGGGAACGGATTTTTGTGAGATCAGTTTTTCCTCAAAATTTCACGTTCCATGAAAGATATTCGAACCGTTCTAATTTTATCCCATAGTATACATGAATACCAACAACTTTTAAGTATAAACCTATAAGATTAAAACTTTAACTAAAAGTGGAGGGGGGAAAAACCAAAATTTTTCGGGAAAAAAATCATAACTTCTAACCGGTGAACATTCTTGCAGTCGGAAACATTTTTAATCGATAGGCCATTTTTAAGTCTAAAATAAATGTCTGAAAAGTTTTTCGCTGAAAGTTACCGTTTTCGAGAAAAAAATAATTAAACATGTTAAAAAATAATATTAATTGCTTCACGAAATCTACCTGTGCCTTCCCTTTGCGGGAACGGATTTTTTTTTTTTTCAAATTTTTAAGTCCGCCTCGACCTGTTGTTTATTTCCAGTAGTTCAGTTCTTTTTTTTTCGACGTCTTAAAATCGGAAATTAAAGATGCGTAACAGTCAGTAGTTGACAATAATATGATACAGAATTGCTAGAATAAAGAAAACTGAAACTTTAATCAGCTAATACCAAAGACTTATAATTGAGATTATATGATAACAGATAGAATACTAAATTTGGTCTAAGACGCACCATTTCTTTCTTTCTAGCCACTTGGCAATATGCGCTATCCTTTTCTTTGCCCTGTACATACGACTCGCACAAGCATAGATGTGGAGTCGAAGCAAATTTTCAACCCAGCCGCCACTCGTCGCCATGTAAACGAGTAAGAAATATAACAATTTTAACGTATAACGAATACGTTGTTATTAGACAGGGACGGATTCAGTGCTACTATTAATTTGTTACTTGAAAATAATAATATTGCTTAAAATTAAGTAAATAAATAACTAAACAATTCTACTCGTTTCTATTTTAATTCCAGTGACCTGCCTGACATTTTGGATACTAAAATGTGTAATTCTGGCCTTTCTCATATAATTTCATGAACGTATGCAGTTACGTTGATACGTAGATATTCGTAAAGGTTGTCAGCCTTAGTGACCTTAGTCCGGTCTCCTCTGAGCTACATTGCGTATGTGGTAAATTTTGCGTCAAAAGAAATCGGAAAGGTTCGGTCGGTTATTATATAATCATAAGTCTGTGGTTAATACTTACCTATTTAAGTTAACGCTTGGGGTAAATAATCCTTTGGTAACGAAATTTATTGTGTACAACGACTAAGTAGGTACTGCATTACGCGAAAGAGTAACTCAAAACAGTTGTTCTTACTTTTAAAAACATGATAAAAAGTAGTTGCGGAAGGTACCATTGGTCACCCCAGGGGGCCATCTCGAAACCGGAGATGGCCCTCAGTCAGTCGGGGTGCGAAGGAAATGCCTTTTGGGCCACCTCACACCTCGGCGTCTGAAGACCCGAGACGGTGTGCGGTTCAAGCCCAACCTAACCCTCCCCCGCAGGCCGGCGGGGTGGGAGGAGGGTATGCAAGGGGATTTCCGCACGAAAAATAAAATAAAATAAAAGGTACTATTGGATAGTCAATGAATATCTTGATCCAGTATCGTGAATCGATGTCAATATAGGAACGATATTGGATCACTGAGATCGCGATCTTACTTCATAAATCAGATTAAATCAATGCAAATAACTGCGCTCAAGTCGAACTAAGTTGCGTCATCGCGTTTTTCTCTATGAATTTCATTGAATAAAACGTGAGAACCCAGTTAATTTGAACTTGAACGCAATTATTTTGACTGGTGAAATTCGACCTCAATATGCATACTGCATTTAAGCCGTGGTGGCGTAATGTAAAACGATGGACTTGGAATTTAAGGTCAAATCTCGCAATAATAATTATTTTTATCAAGTTTATATTATTATCTTGTTTTGCACCTAATAAGGAGTCGTATAATCTATACACACACCTAACTAATTATATTAACAACATACATCTGCGGCGTTTTTTTTTTCGTGCGGAAATCCCTTCGGATTCCCCCCCGCCCGCCAGTATGTAACCTGTCCCGTATGGAACCCCCAAAATTTATTGTTTTTTTCCTATTTTTTGTGAAAATCTTAATGCGGTTCACAGAATACATCAACTTACCAAGTTTCAACAGCATTGTCCTTATAGTTTCGGAAAAAAGTGGCTGTGACATACGGACGGACAGACAGACAGACATGACGAATCTATAAGGGTTCCGTTTTTAGCCATTTGGCTACGGAACCCTAAAAAAATCGCATCAAATTCCGTTCTGCATAGATGTCCAAAAAAATCTAAGTATGTTTATCCGCATTCTAAAACCAAAATGACAAGCTCTCCTTAGTTGGGTCTAGATGGCGCAGTGTAATATAATATTATGTCCTGGAATATTTATTTTAATCGAAAGCGTCTGTCGGGGCCGTCAAGGTAGGGACCACTACTCTAGGGACAGCACATGGAATGATAGCCACTACTTTTTGAAGCTTACCATCAGGCGGGGTGCAGCAAAATTAATGGACCAAATATTAAAAAAAAAAACATTTCGGTATTAAGAATATTACACGCAGGGAGGAGTGTGATATTTCACACACTTAAAACACAGAAAATATATGCTACTTATTCATGTGCTTAAATTTGTTTTCACTCCTCTTGCTCAAAAAGACCGTCATTGTGGCGTACCAGAGCGAAGAAAAAATAGCAATTCTTCCTCTAGGGGAAAAAGTTTTTTTTTTAATTTTTGTGTGTCAACTGACAATGAGCTACAAAAACGAAAAAGTCTTTAGTCATAAGTAGAATAATCATGAATAAAGACACATTTTTTTGGAAACTTTAATTTTGAAAATGGAACTAAAATCGGCGATCTCTGGTAGGTAGAATGCATGCAATGTGTTGCGGCTACAGAAGAAACAAAAAAAAGACATTGGCGCGAAATTTTTATAATTTTTCTCTAATTGCAAATTGAATTGGTAGTGACCGTAATTAATTTTACAATAGTGAAAATGTCATCATCTAGTGAGAATGGAGACCCTAATTTACAAATAGAAGAGAAAGGAAGAGAAATAATTTTCAATCTGTTGCCGTCAAGGTCACAAAGCATTTATTTAAATACTTACGAAAAGTTAATAAAATAAACTACATATTTCATATTGTATTGGATTGTTTTATTTTCTCGCAATCGTAGTGAAAAGTATAGTGTAATACACGGCACTAAAACCCATTAAAACTCGGTTTCTATTTACTCCCTCGCTAAAGCTCGGGAGTAAAACTACCTCGTATATAATGGGTCATTTTAGCTCCTTGTATAACAATCTACTATTGTTTTGTTTCTATTAATGACATGCATGTTTTGAAATTAATAATCTCTTGGATAAATAATAGGACTACGACAAATATTATAATGTGACTGCAATTTAATTTAATGTATTCAAATAAATCTTGGTAACTTGAAATAAATTATTTATTTATTATCATTTCCTTTATTAAATTAAAAGTAAAAATGAAATAAAAAAACCGACCAAGTGTGAGTCGGACTCGCACACCGAGGATTCCGTACAAACCTGTAGGTATATATTATACCTCTACGCGTTCATGAGATAAGAAGTAGTAACTTAAATTTAAAATTTTCAAAAATATTTTTTTTTATGATGTAATAAAAATTTACGGTTTTCGCAATTTTTCCTTTATCTGTACTATAAGACGTTACTTCGTACCAAATTCCAAGATTCTAAGTTCACGGGAAGTACCCTGTAGGTTTTGATTCCCGTGCCAGATTCGAAAGTTTTGCGTAAATTTGCTGTATCTTTTGATTGCTTTGGCTTAGAAGTTTGATTTTTTCACAGTTCCAAGGGACAGTAAACCTGAGTATTAGATATAAATTTCAGTTTGATACCTCCACGCGTTCCTGAGAAAAACGGTCTTGACAGACGGACGGACGGACAACGAAGTTATCCTATAAGGGTTCCGTTTTTTCCTTTTAAGGTACGAAACCCTAAAAATAAAAAAACAAATATATTTGAAAATATAAAAAATAGTGACCCACCGGCATCGGGTACAGGGACCAAGCTACCGGTGGTTAGGGCTCCAGAGATAGGAATCTCCTCACAATACGTGCCGTGTCGAGGAGCACTGAAGGTCAAGGGCAGAAGTGCAGAAGCATCAAGCCCTTGACCCAACTGCCTAACGCGAGCCTCATTAGGTGTTGGTCGAGGCTCTTGGCAATCAGTCCGTGAACCGATATAACTATCGGAACAATAATTGCCGAATCCACATTCCGCATGTCCGACAAGCTCGTGAGCCAAATCCAAATATTTTATTTGTTTTTCTATTTCGGCTTTCACAAGATTCTCGTCATGTGGAATGGTGATATCGATAATTATTGTGCGGCGCTCTGATCGATCTACCAACACTATATCAGGTTTATTAGCTACAATAGTCTTGTATCGACGCCAGATCGTCCTGATCGATCCCAGTACAACGTGATATGCCCCATTTTCGAGAACTGCGTCGGGCACATACCTATAGTACGGTACCTCTGATTCCATAAGGTTGTACTTTAGAGCAAGCTGTTGATGAACAATTCTGGCTACTTGGTTATGTCTATGCAAATACTCGCCGTTGGCAAGACGAGAACAGCCAGAAATTATATGTCTAAGGAAGGGATTCACCGGGACGGTGGCACGCCCGACATAATTATGTCAACCGTACCATCCTTTAGAATATACCTCCGATAGTTATTCGTCATCACAATTTCGTCCATAATTGGAAAAACAAAATCTAGTGGGACGGAAATCACACAGTGATTGTCAAACTTCGGGCCTAAGTTAGATATTTTTGTTGCAGTATTTTTATTCAAAATTACAGACCTTAGGCTTTATGCATATTATTCGACGCGTTTATATTTCAGTTTCTTTCAGAGTCTGGTTGTTTTATGTAAATATACAATATACGTATTGTCATTGTCACTCAAATGTCAAAGTCAAATACGCGTTACTTTGATCTCTGAACTCGAAAGAAACTCACTTGTAAAAAATTTTTAGGGACAATTTGTATGGTAGGTACCCGAAACCTTGAACGTACAAACCCAAAATCTAATCAGTTCTTCCCATTAACCAAACAAGATGATTGGCGAAAGAATTTTTTAAATCGGATAAGTGGTTCTTGAGTTATTGCGTAAACAGACATCCAGACCAACAGACAGACCGACACAAAATTTTTTTTTGCTTAATTATACTTAGAATCATGTGAAACGTCGAGAAAAGTGATAAAAAGTGGGTGTAAGATTTTGATTATTTTTATTTTTTTTTGATACAATGGTGCACAAATGTCATGACGTTTTTGTTGCCGGGAAGCGATTTTATCAAATTAAATTAAACAAAACTGTCATTAATCATAATGCCAATGTCAAATTCATAATGAAATGATGTAATTTCATTAACATACTTAATAAATTATTAATATCATCTTATCTGAAATTGAATAAATAAATATTCTACGATATTCTACACAGCCCTATCTAGACCCAAAGTAATAGCTTAACTAGCTTGTGTTGTGGGTTCTAGAATGCGGATAAACATACTTAGATACATTTTGGTTTTGTAAAAACATACATATTGTATGCAAATCTGTATAGAGGTCTAACAAAAAAATATATCAAGTCAAAATAGTTTATTTGCGAGAATAAACTGGTTCGTACCAAACGTTCTGCAACATACGGCGGCGGTGCGGCGTGTAAATTTCTACAAGTTTATAAATATCATGATGTGTTAAGATTATGTCAAAAATTGTTATGTGTTATCGTATCGTCCAAAAATTCTTTAATATTTAGAGAGATCCATAACTTTGAGGCTTAACGTTGAATTTTTTTATTCTAATTCATAGTTGACGTCAATGATATGAATTATGGATGCTAATGCGTCACCAAGGCCAAGGCGTAAACCAAGAATTTTAATGTTTAGTTGCTATAGCTGTACGACCTCCGTCCTCCATGAGCGCAGGCCTGGGGGTGACAGGTCGAGCCGCCTGTCACCCTAGCTGAAGCAGCCCTCCATCTTTCCGGGGGCAAGACGGCGACACCGTGGTTGCCAAACCCGAGGGGGCCATCTCGAAACCGATGATGGTCCTGGGTCTGTCGGGGTATGAGGGAAATGCCCTATGAGCCACCTTAAACCCCCGCGTTTGAAGACCCGAGACGTGTGGAATTAGTATTACACAGTATACAAATACAAATTATTTGCATGAAATAAGCTCAGGGCCTGTAGACAAAGTCACATTCTACTAGTGGAATCGCTTCGAAGCGAACCTTCAAATGTTCAATGTGTATGGGAGTGACATTATTTGTTACACGTGACATGTCGAAAAATGTTGTCTCGAAAAGTATTATACTTTTTGTTTTCAATTTGGCCCTGCGCTGATGTGGGAATGTATGGGACATTTCGGTCTTTTGAAGGTTCGCTTCGTTGCGATTCCACTAGTAGAATGTGACTTTGTCTACAGGCCCAGTATTATTTTCACGAAACAGGTGCTCGAATGCGTGCTCACGCACGTCTCAGCGCAGGGCCAAATTGAAAACAAAAAGTATAATACTTTCTCACTTTGAGAAATAAATTCAAATTATGAAGAAAATGTTCACAATTTCATGAGTTTTATTGTTATTGTGTTCATATATACTTTGTATACTAAAGTTCCCACGGGAATTGGACATATTTTAATCAATATCAAAAAAACCGGGCTTACTTAGTTATTTATAAAATATCGATTCAAATTTGACTATATTTTTGTTTACACCGCAAGTATTAGAGAAAGGTGTGTGACGTAGACGTTATTATAACGGCACACAGCTCTAGAATCTTGTGTTGCCTAAGCTCTCCAAAAAAGGATTTGTGAACCAGCTAAAGTCCCGCCTTCGTCTGCGTGGACTTTAGAATTGGTTCCAGAGGAAAAGATATTTTTTTTTTTATATATTTAGGACACGTCAATTTGACTTCACCTCGCCTGATGGTAAGCTGAAGGTAAAGTCTCAGGAAAGAGGGTCACCATTACATACACGTACCATGTTAACAATGGTGGCACTCAGCTTGACGGCCTCATCAGAAGAGGATTGTCGTCGCAGCACCGGGTGACACCCACCGGTCCCACTAGTGCTGCGACCACAATCCCCCTGCCCCCTGACCCCTGAACGCAATCAAACCGAAATTGGATTACTATGGAGGGTTTTTCGCAATCGTGCACGGTGGTACCTTTTATCGTGCGGAAATCCCTTCGGATACCCCCCGCCGGCCAGCGGGGGCGGTTATGTCGGGCATGCACCGACTAAAACCGCACGCCGTCTCGGGTCTTCAGACGCCGGGGTGTAAGGTTACCCATAGAGCATATCCCTCGCACCCCGGCTGACCCTGGGCCATCTCACCACTAACAGCATCGCTCATCCTGTCTCCTCTGAAAGCAGAGGAGTACGGAGAGCGATGTGTTCCCGCCACTTTGGGTATTGGCCGACGATCAATGCCAACCCTATGAAGGGGTGAAGGGGAAGCCATTGACCGCCGCCCAGGGTGTACCGGCCGCTCCGATTCCGTTCCCCCCGGCCGAAAATGGTGACAATTTTGTGTCATCAAATTTCTACCACCAGTAGTGTCCTATGTGTTAATCTATATTCTAGACTATCTTTTCTACCGATATTACTAGTATTCCCCCTAAACCTCCCTCCAGCTAAGCTTAATTGCTTGTGAGGCTTGTGTGTGTCAGGAGTGGGTTCACGTAAGTAGTGTAATGGCCAAATTAAAAAAAATAATCCGTTCAGCTGTTCTTATGTGAGATGCGTCGGTTCAAGCCCGACATAACCGCCCCCGCTGGCCGGCAGGGGGTATCCGAAGGGATTTCCGCACGAAAAAAAAAAAAAGGGACCCAAACGTTATAACGTGTTTTAACACTGTTTTTTGAAACTGTTTATAAGAAGAAGAGGAAAAAGAAGAAACCAAAATGTAACAGATAATAATAATTTAAATATTTGATTATAAATATAATAGGATAGTAAATTTGGCATCGTAGCATTTCGGTTAACACTGTTAACATATTAATATCTGTTACATATATATAACGGTTACACAATTCAAAGTGGTAACGATTAACAGATTCAATACCACATTTATAAGTGTAACCTTTTCATAGTGTAACCCATATAATTATGTAACCGTTATGAATGTCTTTAATAAGTCCCTGATGTGACAACATACAAACTTTAATATTTAAAATAAATGTTAGCAATAGTATTCTCGTGTATGGGTGTATGAGACCCCAGCAAGACCGTCGGAGCCAAGCCAACCTGACCTACAAACTGGTTAGGCAAAATTAAAACTCAGATCGAATTCCTAGTTTATTATTCATGACTCATCCGGGATTTACCTTCTAGACGAAACGTTCAAATATTTACTTTGAGTAAAAAACATTACCCAAAGTATTCGTGTAGATGTGTGAATTACGCAACTTTATATATTGACTAAGTTGGTTAAGTGTAGAGTATTAACATAATAATGTATATGTAACCGTTAGAATGCAGAATCTATAATCTATATAAAATTGTAAAAATATTGTGTCTGTACATAGGAGATATAAAAAGATATAAACTTGGGTTATGATAAATTAAAGATTCTAAACACGAAAATATGTTTCTTGGAATTCTTGTCTGTTTGTCTGTTTATCTGTTTGTTCGCGATGGACGCGAAAACTACTGAACGAATTTTGATGCGGTTTTATCTATTCGAAAAGTCTTGGTCTGACCATATGACCAGAAAACGATAATTGACCTTTGCGCGGGCATCAGCTAGTACGTTAACATGCACATTAACTAGGTAATCTGTGAATTACCCGTTAAAGTGTGAAATTTGATTTAAAGTAGCAGATATCTCCTCTTTACCTAGTTAATCTGCATGTTAACGGATGCTACATCGTTAAATCGCGGAAGACAGTGAGCGAATCGAAATGAATTATGATTATTATGAATTAGAGATGTCGACGGAACCCCGCGAAGCGGGGCTCTTATTCCTTCGTACATTATCACAAGTAACCTAATCTATATTATTCCAGCAAAGAACTTGTTTTATTAACTTTACCGTATGCTTGGCCATTAGTCTGCAGATTACCTAGGAAATCTGTAGATAAACTAGTTAATTTGCACTCTAACTGATTTACGTACATTAGCGGTGACATATACCTACATATGAGTAAGCATTGAAGCCGTATAGGATTTTTCCACGAACTCATTAGGGCTAAATAAATCACACCTCTGACTTTTGGCATTGACAACCGGTGCGACGTTTAATTGTTTATTTCATAATAGCGAGGACTCAGGGCTGCACACGCTGGCGGACTGCCCGGCGTGAGAGGCGCCGAGCCGTGACCTCGTGGCAGCCATCGGGGTGGGAGTCCTCTAGCTCGGCAGCATGATTGCGGCAATGGTGCGAAGCGCGAGCGCGCCCGGGAGAGGTTCCCCGGGAGAGGTTCAGAACTCTCCCGGCCCGCCGAGCCCGCAACATGCTCGCCGCGCGTCGCAGGCGACTCAGGCGCCGGAGGTCGCTTAACAACTTCCGTCCTCCATGAGCGCAGGCCAAGGGGTGGCAGGTGAGGCCGGCTGTCACCCCAGCAGAAGCAGGCCGGGACGGTGGGGCGACTAGCGCCCCTCCCCCAAACCGGGGCAAGACGGGGACACCGTGGTTTCCAAACCCGAGGTGGCCATCTCGAAACCGGAGATGGCCCAGGGTCAGTCGGGGTGCGAGGGATATGCTCTATGGGTAACCTTACACCCCGGCGTCTAAAGACCCGATACGGCGTGCGGTTATAGTCGGTTCAAGCCCGACATAACCGCCTCCGCTGCCCGGCGGGGGGGTATCCGAAGGGATTTCCGCACGAAAAAAATAAAAATAAAAAAAGGTACAGTGCTACACCGGCGGGCCCTACCAACACCTCTGGGGCACAAGCTAACCTCACCTGCTAAGACAGCACTCACTCAGCCAAAATATACCAAATTATGGCAAGCACAGTAGATTCCATAGATTAGTAGGAAATTTGTAGCGGCAAAGATGCAGAAGGCGGCCTTGCTCGACAATTCTCGAATAGTCCGCTGGTTCCCCTTCGCCCTGGCCGACTGTTACCTGGCGCATCTCGCCGGGGCTGTCTTGCCCATTTGTTCCCACTTGTTCTTCCGAATAGTTCTACGGTAGAACTCCCTCACTACCTAACTCTGGGGGAGGTGTAATGTGGCTCCATGAGAATAATGATAATGAATTGTCTTATGGTAAAAATTTACTACAACAATAACAAAATTGTTTCATGCGCCTACGCACTGCTAAGTAGAATGAAGTCAAACGTAATTCTATTGTCTCTTATTAGTTGTGAACTTTGAGCTTTTTGTATAATAAATGACGGTATTAGTAATATTAGTCGGTTGGAGGTAAGGGTCATTGTGTGGAACAATCGCCTCTTCATTTCTATTATTGTCGAGAATCTGTTAATAAAAAACATGAGACGGGTCAGCTAATGTGTTTCGTTAATGTTAATGATTATTTCATAATTAACCTTATGCTAACATTATTAGCTGACCCGTCAGGATCTCATCTGGATAAACTGGATGCGCAAGGGGGAGGATCGGGTGCTGTGGCGCATATTGGGAGAAGCTTATGTCCATTAGTGGACTGCAATAGGTTAATTCTAAACTAATTTCCTTAAAAAATTAGTATCTAAACTCATCATCATCATCTTAGCATCGATCCTGGCTCCACCTGACTGCCCGGGATCCGATAGTTTTAAGTTTTCAGTCAGCAGGTGCACAAGATACCAAGCGAGGTTGCTTTGAGCCCCAAAGATCTTGTTGAGGCCCTCTTTCACAGATTAATTTTCTTTTTAATATTTCATTTCTGTCTTCGGGGGTTGAAGAGGAATTAAAAATTTTATAAAATTTTTGAACGCCCTGGTTCAAGTGATAATCAAAGTAATAATGAGTGTCCATACACCCCCCAGTAGGTTCACACAGGGGTACAAGTGGAAAGCACGTTTCACACCCAGATAGTTTTATAAAGTGTTTATGCAAATAAATATATTTTACAAACAGTGACTTATCTAATAAACATACTTGCGGGCACGGGTCAAGAGTTCATCGTTTAACACAAAGAATTAAGACAACAACCTATTTTGTGATTTAATTCTCGAACTTAAGGTTTATTTTGAATTACATTCGTTTCTGCATTTTATGATAGTGTTTTGCGCGAGAGCATAAATAACTATGATAAGAAATGGAAATTTATGTATGTAATAACAAACTTCAAATCGGCAAAGTAAACTCTATCTTTCTCATCAGCATCATCATCATCATCATCTTTTCGTTGTTTCCAGTTGCGTCTGAGGCTTACATGGCTTCATAAGGAAGGACTGCCATCTGACCTCTCAACCCCATAAGAAAAACCAGCGCCAGAGCCTCGTACGTCAATCACCTTACTTTTGAAGAATAGAAGATAGCTTCTTCGAATGCTGCACTTTCTTAATTGCATTCGGTAAACAAATGGGTTGTTCATATAACATCTTCAGGGCTCAAGGCAAACTCAGTTGCTGGTACAACTGCCGATCAATGGACAAGGTTCTGGGCCAATATGGGGTTCTTCAAGAAGGTTTTTACAGGGCCGGCAGCGCGAGTGTGATGCCCCTGGTGTTGCACACGTCCATAGGCCACGGTGACCGCTTCCCATCAGGTGGGCCGTCAGCTTGACTGCCACCTGATTGGTATTAAAAAAAAATTGCTTTCCTCTTGGGGTTGGCAGATGAGACGGGCAGGACGGTGCTCCCATAATCCCGAGCGAAGCATGCGTCAAAGCCTCATCCGTCAATCAGCGGGTAGTAAGTAAATAAATAAATATTGTAGGGCAAAGTACACAACGCCATCTAGAGCGAAACTAAGCGGAGCTTGTCATAGGGGTTCTAGAATGCGGATAATGTGAATGAATACATATTATCCATAGAACACCCAGACCAATGCAAATATACATACTTGCACTGAACGGGAATCGAACCCGCGACCTCTGACTTAGCAGTCGAATGCACTACCGCTACACCACAGAGGTTCTCAGGCTTAGGTAGGACCCCGAATATCACGGTGGGGCCACCATAGACCTCTAAAAGGTAAAACTGCATCGCTTGCCTCTAGCCATTTAGGTACTAGTGTGCTTGTTATCTGTTTAAGATAATTACTCATTACGTATCTTAAATATTTTAATGCAACCAGGTCAAAACGTTTTCTGAGTATATCGTTTAATAGAGTCCGGCCTTGTGTTGGTTACTTGTGTTAATCGTAGATATGATTGGTTAAACTAATTTACCTTTTGGAATGTGGAGCAACTAATTATATTAAAATCAATACATGATATGCCGATTTTGCTGTTATAATAACACTGGTATTTACTTACCGTCGGTTCGGCCATGTGCTTGATATCTAAAACGCCACTCTTGGCCACAATCTCGCTTCTTATCGAGACGTGGTGGACTCGTGTCACTCTTATGCGGTACAAATAATACCTTCTCGAAACAAATGGTTCGGTACTTCCTTTCCTTGTCTACTAGCGATATCAAAGTTCAGTACCAGTTGTCTGATTTTTTAGGACTCCCAACTACCCGTAACGATTTCCACAGATGTTCATATGAAAACCGGGAACATGCTCTCCGAGACATGGATACGAATCCGGCCTTAATGGGATACGAATGGTCACCCATCCTAAGACTGGTCTGACTAGAGTTGCTTAACCTTGCAATGTGTTAACCTGCTCAGTTACTACTTAGCTATGAGCCCCTGTTAACCCTGTTTAATCTTAAATTATTTCATTAATGTATTTCTCTTTCATCTTTTCAGGATCATATCAACCGAGCAATGAGCTGATGCTGCGTTTCTACAGTTACTTCAAGCAAGCAACAGAGGGACCCTGCGATAAACCGAAACCCGGCTTTTGGGACGTTGTAAACAGGTAGAAAATACTTATACTAGCATCGGGAATCATCTAAAGGTATTATAGGGCACGCCTCGTTGGTACTGGGTCGTAAGTTTACTGTTATTTATCGCCTGTCACCCCAGCAGAAGCATGCCGGGACGGTGGGGCGACTAGCGCCCCTCCCCCAAACCGGGGCAAGACGGGGACACCGTGATTCCCAAACCCGAGGGGGCCATCTCGACACCGGAGATGTCCCAGGGTCAGTCGGGGTGTGAGGGATATGCTCTTTGGGCAACCTTACACCCCGGCGTCTTAAGACCCGAGACGGCGTGCGGTTTTAGTCGGTTCAAGCCCGACATAACCGCCCCCGCTGGCCGGCGGGGGGGGGGGTATCCGAGGGGCTATCCGCACGAAAAAAAGAAAAAAAAAGGTCCTGGGTTCGAAAGTCTAGTCTTGAAATTCAAAGCAAGGCATATAAGACTGTTAGCACTTAAGATATGCCGCCCCTTTGCGTGTGCTTCTGGTCGATTTTGAACTTCGAGCGATCGTGCGAGAACACCAAAATCCTCGAGACTCAAGCCAACCTCACTACCTGCAGCTGTACACCTACTGATTGACGAACCAGGCTCTCGTTCAATGTTTTCCCTCGGGGGGTCAGACGGCACTCGTTCCCTTAAAAGTTAAGATAAACCAATCAGGAGGATTAGGAGAGTGAATCCCGGACGTGTACTTTCGGCCGGTCTTGAGTTTGATATACTGGTCAAAGTTATACTTTTTCGTAATACTACGTACTCAAAACCTTGACTGTAGTGTAGTAACTTCAATGAGCGCACCAGGAAATAGCGTGTAGAATCTACACAATAACATCAACCTATAAATAAACAAATATTCTAAGACATATTACACAGCGCCATCTACACCCAAACTATAAGCAGAGCTTGTCATATGGGTTGTAGAATGCGGATAAACATACTTAGATACTGTTTTTTGTAAATAAATACATATTATACATAGAAACAACCAGACCAATGCAAATATACATATTTGCAATGAGCGGGAATCGAACCCGCGACTTCTGACTTAGCAGTCGAATGCTCTACCGGTACGCCACAGAGGTCGTCAACAACACTGTCGAAGTGTAGATGTTAGTTTTGGATGAGAATATAGGGCAATAGCACATTTGTAGCGTTTATTTGTGAGGACAGTCGCGTAACGACCTCCGTCCTCCATGAGCGTAGGCCTGGGGTTGGCAGGTGAGGCCGCTTGTTACCCCAGCAGAAGCAGGCCGGGCCGGTGGCGCGACTAGCGCCCCTCCCCCAAACCGGGGCAAGACGGGGACACCGTCGTTCTCAAACCCGAGGGGGCAATCTCGAAACCGGAGATGGTCCAGGGTCAGTCGGGGTGCGAGGGATATGCTCTATGGGCAACCTTACACCCCGGGTCTGCTCCGAGACGGCGTACGGTTTTAGTCGGTTCAAGCCCGACATACCCTACAGTTACTAGCAGTATAGAAATCTGTGGTAAAGGAAAACAACGGTAAAGGGCGAATGAAGCCTCCAGTTTTTTATAGTGATATAGAAACTGTTAGATTTTGTACTAATAACAGAGCGACAAATTATAATCAGATATATTTTATGTTTCCAGAGCAAAATGGGAGTCTTGGAACAAACTGGGCAACATGACGAAGAATGAAGCGATGCAGGCATACGTCGAGGAATTACACAAGGTAATTTTTTTTCTTGTAATTGTCCCGGTCCCATCGCCATTGTGCAGAGCGGGTAATGGTATAAAGTGGCGCAAGATTGGCCATCGTGGCGCGCAATCGGGATGTTGTCGGTTTTTTGGCACACTTAAAAGGCATCGTTCCGTAGCAATGAGCTATGCATCATTGTGTGAACGTCGACGTGACGATGCCCACAGTTACGCATTGCAGAGCATGGCCCATCACTGACCACTGTGTACTGGGGACATTAGCTAGTTTGTAACACATTAAATGGCCGTATATTGTTTGTAACACATTAAGGGAAACTTCATGACAATAGATAATATTTAAAAGAAAAATTACGTCATTAATATGAAATACAGTTCAAAAGTTAATATATAATTATAGTATAATTATATAATTACCAAGTGGAGACCAATGGTATCAGAATTTTATATGTATAATTCAGATACCATTGGTCTCCACCCAACATGTTGTAGAATTGAAATAACTTCAATAGTAAGACAAATATAAACTATCAAAGAATCCAATAAAAATGATGCAAATGTAAGATGCGGTAAAACAATAACTTTGCAGATGTTTCTTAATTGACTGATAATCTTTTAGTAGAACTCACTGTCAACAATACATGCAATAAGGGGGCCGGACTCGTGCTTCACCTAGGTTCTCCACCTGGGTGAAGCACGGGGATTTGTAAGGTCCCGTGCTCCAACTGATGACGTTAGCTCTCTATTACAATTACTCTATAAATAAAATATTGTACGACAAAGTACACAACGCCATCTAGACCCAAACTAAGCAGAGCTTGTCATATGGGTTTTAGAATGCGGATAAATATACTTAAATACTTCTTTTTTTTGTAAATAAATACATATTATACATAGAAACATCCAGACCAATGCAAATATACATATTTGCACTGAGCGGGAATCGAACCCGCGACCTGCGGCAGTCGAATGCACTACCGCTACGCCACAAAGGTCGTATTCTTCTCATAGAGCGTGTAATAATGTGCAACGGCAATCATAGATTATATTAAAATAGGTATTATCAAGCTGGGTATCCATTATGTTCGCGAACCTCTTGCGCTCCGCGCTCGTGCATCCGCTTTGATGAAGACGGTACGCGTATGCGCATCTCCATAGAAACACGCATGGTCCACAGTCCTCTTGCGAACACTAAGCAAACATGTCGTCACCATTAGTGGCTAGTGCAGCATATATTTTATTTCATTATTTTCTCGAAGACTATAGAAGCCCTCCTCGCTTTTGGGAATGTGACATTTATAAGAAAAGACGTCCGAACTCATTGGTGTTGGAGCTCAAATCTCAGGAATTTAGTGGACTTTATAAAAACTTCATGCGAATCTCTTCATCTAATTTTGAATATTTGTATAATTTGGTTCTACTAGCAATACAAAAAAAAGTTTCGAAAAGCTATATCGGCGCAAGATAAATTAGCATTTACGATTTTTAGTTACAGGTGATAGTATCACAAGCCTGCGATACTTATTTAAAAATCTTATTTCCGCCCAGGCGTCTTCTTTTAAATTTTTATTTTGGAATGCTCATCCTGGGGATCCCACAATACAGTATAGTTTCGGTACAATCCGATTAAAGATAAACATTTTTCTTCCGACCACTCCAATTAACCGAGCGTAAAGCGTGATACACGACACTTACGCATTTAACGTGATATCTTGCTCGCGTCCACGAACAGTTTGAGCTCCCCAGGCTCCCCTTTGTGTTCGGCCATTGGAGCGCTGAGCGCGGAGCGCGCACCGTTGCACGCTCCTAGAGCGCGAACGTACTCACTATGTGGAGCAGTTGCAGGAGCGCGGAGCGCAAGAGGTTCGCGAACATAATGGATACCCAGCTTAAGCTATATTTAGCTTCCCCTGCCCCGATGTTTGTCACCAAATGACAAACATCGGGATATTTTTTTTTACAATTGCAAATTAAATTTGATTCACTTCCCGGATACCGATTGAGCTGAAATTTTGCATACATGTGTAAATCACGTGACATGGTTGATCTGATGATGGAGCTGGAAGGTGACCATAGGAACTTCGCAGTGAAACGACTCAACTTTATTGAGTTTGGGCTCGTTTGAATCGTCTTGACGAGTAGCTTGTCTTTCAATGGTAACCAAGGTCTGATAATGGAGCTGGAAGGTGTTCATACGAACTCTGTATTTAAACGACGCAACTCGATAGAGTTTCAACTCGTTTGATTTTAAATGTTGAGTTCTTTTTATTAGCTAGTACATAATAAAAGCTAATTTAAAAAAGTTTTCTTTTTAATTCCACTTGTGGTTATAATAAGAGCATAGCAACTATCATGCATGCAGTATCTTCATTCGTGTCAATAATTAAAATAGATTATAATTTGAACTACACTCTGTGATTGCATCATTATCGGCTAGCTACAATGTAGCCGACTATTTATCATACAAGTATGCTTTTGTTCACTTCTCCATTGTGTTCAGTCGATATGTTATCATATGAAATTGATGGCTGTTAGCATAATTAACTCAAACACGCTATTATCATTATCATCATGGCGTGATTCCCATTGCATCTGAAGCTTTCACCTTGAAGTCCGGAGTCCGCCTACTCCTCCTAATATAGATTTGGCTTCAATACGACTTTTTCTCCCGTAAAACAGCCGTCTGACCTCTCACCCCGAGAGGAAATTCAAAAATCAAAAAAAAGAAGTCTGTCATTTCTGAAGTTAGAAGCACGACTTCTCAGACAACTGCTCCTGGTTAGAAAGGAATGAACAAGTGTATCAGTTTTTTTTAATGACATTTCGCCCCTTAAAGGGTGAAAAGTTTATATGGGAAGTTCGTCACTTTTGAAGTTCAATTGGCAAATAACGGATGGAAGGTTGTACCCAAGTTCGTTATATGGAAATTGCTTAATTTTTTAAATAAAAAGAATGAAATTCACTATTGAAAACTTATTTTTGTTATATATTTACAATGGGTCCACTAGGTGGCAGTGCAATCGGGTTATAGGATTTTTGAATTTATAGTCCCAGGTCGCTAATATTTTATGCACACAGATAGTTTTAACTACTCTATGAAGGTATCAAACTGTCAGACCGATGTGCAATAGAGAGAACGCTCTACAAAACCGAAGCTAGCCGATCTTAGCCGGACTCTCACTCTGCTTCCCGACGCGACGTGGCAAATTAAAAGCTGGGCCAGCCGGGGTGCGAGAGACATGCCTTACACCGTCAGAAGACCCAAGACGACGTGCTGTTTTAGTCGGTTCGAATCCGACATAACCACCTCCGCTGGCCGGAGGGATTTTCGCACGAAAAGAAAGTTAGTGTTTTCTGACATTGGAGCAATCAGCGCAGAGAATCAGGTCATCAGGCCATCACACGATGTCCAAGGTTAAAATGTCCGACAAAATATACCATTCTCTCTTATCTCTTTCAGATAGTAGAAACGATGTCATACAGTTCGGATGTAGCCTCGTTTCTGTCGGTGGACGACGATGATCAGGGATTCCCCAACACTGACCTTGAGCTCGTCGCTGGGGATGTATTGGCGAGGGTGCGTTCTACCCACAACACACCTTTAGGTGAGTATCATTATCCTCAGTTAACAGTTTAGAGCCCGAAGTTCGTTTGTTGTTTTTAATTAGTATGTTGGATTTTTGGGGTGTGACTGCCGTCTGACCTATTAGAACCGAGAGGTGCGCCTGCGCCAGAGTCTCGACCGTCAATCAACAGGTGTACCGGTTTGCAGGTGAAGTTGGTTTGGCCCCAAAGGTCGTAATGGGCAAGTATCGGCTGCGAAACCCGTGGTAAGTATTTCGCTGGGAGCCCATGGGAAGGTCCAACCCACCGATCTTATTCTTAAAGCGTACCGGCTGCAAAAACATGGTAGCATTCCTAAAAAGTATCGGCTTCGAAACCCGTGGTAAGTATTTCGCTGGGAGCCATGCACCCATCATTTTATGAGTGACTCTGCTGTTAATGCTACAGCAGTGGGAAGTGACTTCAACGTAATGTTTGTTTTTCATAACGTAATGAGTGGTTAATGTATGTTTGAAGCGTCGGTAGCTTATTGGTTAAGGAGTCGACCCTACGATCGAGAGGTCTCGGGTTCGAATACTGGCCATTACACTACTGACGTGAACCCACTTCTAACACCAGCAATTAAGCTTAGCTGGAGGGGTTAGGGGGAATATTAGTAATTTCGATTACTAATATTCTTTTAAAAAAAAATGTAGTACTACTACACTACGTAGGAGTCACTACACTGCTACTCACTGCAAGTCACTAGTCTTGACCACTGCGGATGTTGGCGTTCAAATAATAAATAATAGTTTAAAAAAACTAACAACACGCTTTTTATAGAAAACCGAACTAAAAAAATAGAAAATAAGTTTTAATTAATTTAAATTAAGAATAGTGTTAAAAATTTCTATAAATATAAATTAATAATAGTGTAAATGAAATCAATGGATTGCATTTTAAAAAACACACCAAAAAATATGTAGTAAAAATGGAATAATTTTCAAATTCAAATTAGTGTATTGTCATCGGTCCTCGATAAATCTACCAAGTTTGAATGATATCTGGCCGTTTAAAGTGGGTCAAAATCGCGTCCAAAGGAGTCGGTTACAAACAAACATACAGGTGAAGCTAATAAAAAGCGTATAAAAAGAAAATTGTAATGTTCGAACAACAGACTATCTATACATATACGCTTGACTGTAACAATTGTTGCATGAAACATGTATGCAACAATTGTTACAATCAAAACAACAATTGTAAAAATAAGTTTCAAATATTTTTGTTACCAGGCTCCCGTTCAGTAAGCGGGGCGTCGTCTCCAGTCCGTGGACCGTCACCTCCGCCACGACAGCGACACGACTCCGAGGACGAATATATAGACACGGTTGATGTTAGTATTGTACGTATGTGATAGTGTGACTAATAATAGCGACAAGTGTAAGTAGTGTCTCAACAGGTAACTAAACCGGTGGTGGTACTTAATAGGGTTTAAGTATTCAGGTCCGTAATTTTACTTCGAGAGTTATATGTTCGATGAATGGAAAGTCGACAGAACGTTTGATCGAATATTGCTATTTCGAATGAACCGTTTATTGCCAAACGCAACTTCGACTGAACGTTTTATCGAATATTTATCAATCGATGGACTGATGTCCGCAAATTAGTAAAGTGGGTTAGGTTAGGTTAGAACTGTGACACCAACAGAGCGCAAGCCGAGCGAGCGGAGCGAGCGTGCCGCGGTAGCGGCCGGCGAAGCGCTGGAATCAGTAGTCCGGAAAGTTTATGGCAAGAAGTCATCTCTAAATCTCATTCGAAACAGCAATCCATCGATTAATAAATATTTGATAAAACGTTCAGTCGAAGTTGCATTTGGCGATAAACGGTTCATTCGAAATAGCAATATTCGATCAAACGTTCTGTCGACTTTCCATTCATCGAACATATAACTCTCGAAGTTTAGTTACGGACCCTAAGTATTCATGGCAATGACTTAGTGACTGTACATTAGACAATATGTTTAGAACAGTAAATGGGTCACGGTTCCTGGTTGAGACGGGAGTGATGTTTGAATTTGGATATCTGGAAGCAGAAACTAGACAAATGAATGAATTAATTTTTACACCTATCTGTATAGATATATACAGTAAGGTGCCTTTTTATAAGCTCACTAGGTGTCCCCCGAGGCTTCGCCTGTGACGTACTTCGATCCTCCGTGACACCTATTTAACCCATCTACATGAAAATTTGCCCGATTTGTTGACATATATTTTTACTGCTCCGCTTCCCTGGATAGTAGCGTGATGATATATAACCCTTTAGCATTCCTCGATAAATAGGCTATCCCACACAAAAAGATTTATTCAATTCGGAACTATAGTTCCTGAGATTAGCGCGTTCAACCAAACAAACAAACACAACAAACTCATCAGCTTTATAATGTAAGTATAGATCCGTATGACAGCAACCAAAAGTGGCACAATGTTGCGCGACTAGTAGTGGTGTTAAATCGATACCATTTTTTTTGTTCCATACAGCCAGTCTAGTAGTATAACTATTCAGAAGTCATTGATATAATACAGTACTTCAC
Organism: Cybosia mesomella; assembly: GCA_946251805.1. NCBI lineage: Eukaryota > Metazoa > Arthropoda > Insecta > Lepidoptera > Erebidae > Cybosia > Cybosia mesomella. Next base: position 8,208,199 of record OX276417.1, read on the forward strand.
TACGCAGCAACAACTGCTTCTCTTGTAGTTTACATCCTTTGTAACGTAGGAAGTCATTAACTGAAGTCTGGCCAAATACAGAGCTGCATACTTGCCTCGGTTCACCGAAGTAGATCCAGGTGGCCGGCGGTAGCTTCAAACGTCTGTTAGGCTCATAGAAGAGCTGGGGTGCCAATCAAATTGCTATCAAAAATGTTGGCATAAGCCATATTCCTGAAAAAAAACGTAGCTTGGTCGGTCCGATTACCGTTTTACTCAGCTCGATCTAAGAATTTACGGGAATCGGGCGCTACCAAACTACTTCCACGGTTACAACAAATAACGAAAATTTATATTTTATTTGTCGGACATATGAATTTGGTTTAAACATATAACATTGACTGCATTGCAGAGTGATCCAGAAATACCCGTCGAGGCGCCGATTTCACAGCAACAAGTTCAACAACCGCCGAGGACGACCGCGCCTCGCCTCAGTAACGGGCACGCGCACCAGATCACATCACAACTCACACGTATGTACTATATCTACTGGGATCCCCTTGATTCCCTTTATGGAGATCCCTATGATTCCCTTTATGGGGATCCCATTGATTCCCTTTATGGGATCTCCTTGATTCCCTTTATGAACATCCCATTGATTCCCTTTATAGAGATCCCTTTGATTCCCTTTATGGGGATCCCATTGATACCCTTTATGGGGATCTCCTTGATTCGCTTTATGGAGATCCCTTTGATTTCCTTTATGGGGATCCCATTGATTCCCTTTATGGTGATCTCCTTGATTCCCTTTATGGATATCCCTTTGATTCCCTTTAGAGGGATCCCATTGACTCCATTTATGGGGATCTCCTTGATTCCCTTTATGGAGATCCCTTTGATTCCCTTTACAGGGATCCCATTGATTCCCTATATGGGGATCTCCTTCATTCCCTTTATGGAGATCCCTTTGATTCCCTTTACAGGGATCCCATTGATTCCCTTTATGGGGATCTCCTTCATTCCCTTTATGGAGATCCCATTGATTCCCTTTATGGAGATCCCTATGATTCCCTTTATGGGGATCCCATCGATTCCCTTTAGGGAGATCTCCTGGATTCCATTTATGGAGATCCCTTATACTCCCTTTATGGAGATCCCCTTGATTCCCTTTATGGGGATCCCATTGATTCCCTTTAGGGAGATCTCCTTGATTCCCTTTATTTAGATCCGTTTGATTCCCTTTATGGGGATCCCATTGATTCCCTTTATGGGGATCTCCTTGATTCCTTTTATGGAGATCCCCTTGATTCCCTTTATGAGGATCCCATTGATTCCCTTTATGGAGATCTCCTTGATTCCCTTTATGGAGATCCCTTTACGGGGATCCCATTGATTCCCTTTATGGGGATCTTCTTCATTTCCTTTATGGAGATCCCATTGATTCCCTTTATGTAGATCCCTTTGATTCCCTTTATGGGGACCCCATTGATTCCCTTTATGGCGATCTCCTTGATTCCCTCTATGGAGATCCCTTTTATTCCCTTTATGGAGATCCCTTTGATTCCCTTTATGGGGATCCCATTGATTCCCTTTATGGGGATCTCTATGATTCTCTTTATAGGGATCCTCTTCATTCATTTTTTTTCAATCTCAAACTCATTAACTATTATTATTTACTTTTTAGCTTGATAAAGCGTGTCTTTTTAACAATTTTTTTTTTTAAACTTCGACAGTTTATCTTTCAACCGTTGAATTAAGACATCACAATTAAAAATAAATAACCTATTAAATTTTCTTATTTTTCGAGTAAATGGTAATGAATTCCCTTGTTCCAGATCTAAAGGTGCTAGAACAGTTACCAGGCACCCTGGCTAGACTAGAAGCGGACGTGGCAGCTCTTAGGAAAGCCGTCGAAGGAGACCGCAGGATACTTGATGTAAGTTTTTTTAATCATGCTCCCGTAAGTGACAAAATTAGCCAAATCATGGTGAGGAGGAGTGGGAGAGCAGTCCCTGGACCTCTATTAAAATCCCTCCCGCCTAAGCTGAATTTCTTATGGTAGGAGTGGGTTGACGACCGTGGTATAATGGTCAGAATTCGAACCCGGATCTCTCTATCGTAATGCCGACTCCTTAACCAGTAAGTTATTCGTACTCGTACTTTAGTTAGTGTAAGCAATGAAAGCCCTCAAAATTCTATGTGTTTCCGTTTTTTTTATTATTAACCATCCGAAAGAAATGATCGGAATGATACGGAAACACTCATTTTCCGTATCATTCCGGAGCGTCTTTGTTTTAAAACCCCGACGCCAAAAAGGACAGGGTTTTATAAGTTGACGGCATCGTGGCTCCCGAAGGAGCTTAATCTGATTTTTTTAGGGATTTTCTTTAGAAAAGCCCTATTGCTATCGAGTTGTCGTCTTCGTCGACGTCGTCGTTGCCAATTTTCTGTCACGGTTTTGGGTATGAAGGAGATGAGCTATCGAGTTGCTGTTTTCGGTAATAGATTCGTGCTAGGGTGAACCAATTCAAGATAAAGAAAAAATCGCAAAATCGGAAATCCCTTGTATTCGGCTGAGCTCGTCTCAGGAATTCAACTTGTTTTGTTCCAAAGCCGATATGATTGAGATGATCTTAGCTGTAAATAAATTTGTGTCGGGTGCTTTTTTATTTTTAAATTAATAAACTAAGTTAAGATGATATTTTCGGAAGTTTATATCTACGTAAATAGTTATAGTAGTACAATTCAACATGGTACGGGTACTTTGAGATAACTTACACTTCAAAGTAGAGACAACCACCATTTTTAGTCTCCCCGTGACTATGGCTGCTGAAAAGCAACCGAATCGTCGGAATCAGTGTTTTAATTCGATTCCACTAGTAAAGATAGTTTTCTTTGTCCATTGCAGCAAGTGTCCACATGCTGGCGATGGCCGTGGCAAGAGCTGAGTCCACCGACGCTCGCTCTCCTCTTCATCTGGCCCTTCGTGGCGTATAGGATCGCAGCTAGAATTAACAGGCGTAATACGTAACGTAAGTACCATACCAGCGTCCGCTGCCTTACGCGTGTGAACTGTTTCGTACAAAGCATATGTATTTTTCGCACAAATTTATTATCCGAAGGGGTTTCCACACGAAAAAAAAAGGTACGCGTAGTCTCATGAGCCGCGAGTAAAAGTAAACTATAAGCTGGAGACTATGAACTTTAACTCACATAGATAAGATTCAAAATGGTTTTGTAATATTAAACCTCAAAAAGCCTGCTGCCGGCCGCTGTTCTTTCAGTTCGCTTACTCGTTCTTTAGTTTTGACATATGCGGCTTCAATGGAAGCCACTGTCTTCGGACTCGGCACACCGGCTTCCAAGTGAGGTCGACTTGGGCTGCGAAGATCTTGGTACCGAAGTAACCATAGATGTAAAATATTTATTAATACATCATTTTCGTTCATTTCTAGGTCTCAACTGTGTGCATCACATAGGTTTGAAGGGCACGTCATCGCAATAAGGACAGCGCGTTTAATGCGCGGTAACTGCGATTATTTAGTCGATATTGGTGTTTTATTTAACTGTCCTATGTATTGTCACAGTGTATTTTGTTATCAATATAATAAAATTAAATTATTATTAAATTTCACTTATTAGGTTGTGTTTCGACCAGAGATATGCGTTGGTGCGTAGCGAGGGATGTATTTGTTAAGAACCAATAGAATCCCTTCATTTACCTAGCGTCGCTCCGCCGAGCCGTTTCCACTAGAGCTGCGCTGAGCCAGACTAGGTTAATGAAGTGATTCTATTGGTACTTATGAAACACATCCCTCGCTACACACTCTCGTATATCTCTAGTGGAAACGCAACCTTAGGCGGTTTGCACACTACCCCGCATCACGCAGCGCGAAGCGGAAGTGCGTGTTCCTTCTACTTAATAAACTAAAGCGTCGGTAGCTTAGTGGTTAAGGAGTCGACCCTACGATCGAGAGGTCCCGGGTTCGACTAGCGACGTGAACTTACTCCTAACACAAACAATTTAGCTTAGCTGGAGGGGTTACGAGGAATATTAGTAATTTCGGTTACTAATATTCTTTTTAGTGAAAAAATTAAAAAAACTGCGCGTGAATGCGTTTTCTATGTGTTGCACTACCTAAGGAAACTCACTCTCTCGCTAAACTACGTGATGAGGGGCAGTATGCCAAACGCCTTATTGTGGTATGTTCTCCTAGTAATATTAAGTCGGATTGTTTTAGAATGTTTATCTTTGCTCTGAATGGCGAAGGGGCCAATTACGTTTATAATAAAGAGACGGCAGCGTCGTCCTCGTCCTCGACGTCGGTCGTACCTCAGCCGTCTCTCCTTTTAACCGACTTAAAAATAAGAAGGTTCGGTATTCGTATATAAACGCGTAACGTGGAACTACATACTGCACAAAAAAAATTGCACAAAAATTTAAGTTATATCATATTACCTACATAAAAGTGCACTGTGACGTCACATAGCGCAATAATAATATTTATGTAAGGGTTGTTCCATTACAAACTGATTATTTATAAACGCAACCAATCAGATACATGTCTTTAATGGTGCAATGTATTTTGAAAGTATGCGAGAGACTGGGTGGATACAATTTTGGCATGGGTATTGGTTATTCTAAGATTATTCAAAATTGTATCAAAGTTACAAGTTAATACAATAATACAACAGTTAATACAAGTTATGCCTCGACAAAAGATATAAAATAAGCTCGCATTTAAAAAAAAAATAGGCTTCGCCCGTTAGGAATTCTGTTCCCGTTTCCACTTCCCATGGTATCCTATTCCAGGGATAAAAAGATGTGTTCTCTGTACCATATTTCAGTCAAATCCGTTCAGCCGTATTTGCGTGAAAGAGCAACAAACATCCATCCATCCATCTATTCATACATCAATACAAACCTTCGCATTTATAATATTAGTAGGATTTCTCAGCTCGAGGCAAAAAGTTACTCAAACGGAGGCAAATAATTATTCAAACCGAGGTAGTAAAATTAATAAAGGATCTAGAACCTGAAGTGGCATATCTCGATCTACAGCAGTATTTCCGACGACCTACTGCTAGATTTTTAACTTGAAGAATTATTTTATCTTAGTTTGATTTGATTAATAGCTGCACAACCACAACAGAAAACAGAATCGCTCACTTAAAATTTTACTTAAACCGAATGCTTATATCATTTTGATATTGTTTGATATTTGTAGAACCGGTCTAAAAAAGGATTTTGATTCAGGTATATATATAATTTTAGTGACGGCCCAAAAATGGAGTGTTATGTTTACTTGTTATGTGAGTTTCTTTATTTCCCTATAACTTTGCCAGAACAGATTTGGATGTTTTTGGTATCGTTATAATCATCCCACGTGACATGGGGTATAAATGTTAGGTTTTAACTTTTTCGTTTTTTTGGCGGGGCAGTCGTTTTCTTTTTAAATTATTTCTATATACGTCGTAAATTATTATAGATTTATCTTGCTTCAATGGTAAACTGAAGCCGAGACAAGTATGAGATGCGACAAAACCGCCTCGTGTCCTGAATATTTTTTACTTTCGTCGAGGCAACTTGTAAAAATGAAATATTTGGTCACCAACATAGAATACAAAGAATTTAAATATTGTTACCTATATTTTTAGTTTATTTTTTTCACATAATATTTTATTGTAAGTGGTAGTTTAATTTGTTGGTAATTTTTATGTGATATATAGTATAGTTGAATGTACAGACAGCACTATAAATTTATTTGAATTAAATATTTTTTTATTATTTCTTTTTTAGGTATAATAAAAATAATATATTCATGGTATATGATTCTATGTTAGAGACGCATTTATTCATTTATTTTACACATAAATGGAAACTCTCATACAAAATTCCAGAAAACTGGGAGAGAGGAATGGCACAATATTTAGTTGCATGTGGTCCTACTGATAGCTCTTTCATATCGTATTTATGATGCTGACTGTACATTTTTAATAATTATCGTGCAGTTATTTCCACCTTACCGACTAAGTCAGAATGTAGTTAATCGTTAGTTTAAAATGAAATGACAATGTAACCCCAGATTTTACTCATACAGTCGAAACTCTATTATGCGGACCTCACTTATACGGATTCGCGGTTTTCCCGATTGTCAACCGCGTACAAATTTGGTTGGTATTAATCAATTACTTCTAGGTATACGACTAAACAAGATGTTTATATTGTCAGAAATGTACGCGAATATGACACGTTGAAATAAAAACTATTTTAACGAATTTTATCGCGATTTATTTGATATTATTTTAGTGTTTACACTGATCCCGACGTTTCGGTTGCTTTTCAGCAGCCATGGTCTCGGGGAGACTGAAGATGGTAGTAGATAGAATCAGTTTAAACAGTTTTATTTCAATAAACAAGCTGTCTAGAACTAAAATTGTGTCCCGGTTCGGGGATGAGGCCGGAGTGGGGAGCGGCGTAGAGACTAGATAAATGAGGTATTGAATTTTGACACCTATTTTGGCGCCTTTTTGCAATGTTATCTGTATGCCAGCTACAAAAAGTTGCGCGTGTGTTTGATTTAATACAGCTAGTCTAGTAGTATACATAGAAATAATTGGTATTAATGATTATTGAGGTCATTAAGAGGTTTGTAGGTTACTTAGTCAATACAATTTTACTTATAGCAACACTTATAGACTTATTTGATCACTGATTGTGTAGGTACGTCTTAGTTCAAATCTGTAGATATCACAGTCGATTGTTGTAGCCATCGGCTGAAGGTTCTTGATATCATCTGTAATTTTTTGTTGGCAGGATTTGTCAGTTTTCTTGCTTGTGGGGCAGGAGAACAGATTAAAGACAGGAAAGTCTTCTTGTAGGTATTAGACAGCTTTGTCTATGAAGCGTTTGTTCGAAGTATGCACTTTTATAATTTTTGTAAAGCAATAGTCTGTCTTAAGACTGTCGTGTCACTAATCTGTGCTCAGCCTAATTTGAAGTTGGTCACCCTGCGAAGTCAAGTCCCGTCCTGTGTATATATGTTGAATTGAAATATTGAAATTTACCCGTGTTAACCTTCAGCAATTCTCCGCAATTGGGTCAGCAGTTGTTAAAAAAGTGACAGAGGGTTATTTCTGCATTTATGACATAACATAATGTGATGTTATTGCAAAACTAAAAAGAATGATATGGAAATATTTAATAAATAAAACTTAATGTTAGTAAGACATGTGGATACTGAATTGTGTGGCAATTAATGTTATTATAATTATGAAATAAAGGGGATTTTTTACTGATATTTGTATTTTTTTTATCACAAGATCGTCGATGTCAATGTAGACTTGAGCTGAATTGTATTAGGACGACGGTAGTGTAAAGGTCGGAATTTGAACCGAACTTTTCAAACGCGGATTAGATTTTTGCGTCTTAGTAGTTCCATGGCGTTTAGTAGTGGAACTAGTGAGACGAAAAAAAAAACCACTACGCTCCCCGGCAACAAAAACGTCATAACACATAATAAGCAGGTATGTTTCGGCATTTTTGTATCATTGCATTGCAAATATTCCGTTTGACCGGCTATAAAATCGTCGTTATTATAGTGCACTTAGTCGCCGAAAAATGGTAATCAATACGAAAAAACAAAAAATCATAAATGTAATGTTTTCTCAAGACATAATAATGTTTTTACATTGTGACACTTTTTTTGCCGAGGAGCGACTAGTTCCATGGACCTATTTGCGATGGAAATAGGGAGAATGATCCTGAATCTGTAAGTTTGACGCCTAATCTAGTAGACTACTGCCGCTTTAAATTGCTCTTTTATGTAACCCAGCCAGAATAAGCTTATTCCGGCTGGGTCATTGCTTTATTTTGCGTAAAACCTGCGTACATTAGTCACCATAACGACTCCATAATCATAATTCCATTGGTCAAAGATCAGAGACTCGAGAGGGACGATTCCAAAGTGCCGTGCTACGGGGCGGGCAGATTGAAATAAAACACCACAGATTATAAAAACATATTCTTTATATTCAGTGTGACGAAGTAATTCGAGTTACAATATTCAACGAAGCTAGGTAATGTGAGCATAAGTCTACTTCTAACGCATTTGTACACTTACGACAAGCGACCGGCGTGTTTAGAGTACTGTCTATGCCTTATAAAGCTACATATTCACTGACTGAGAACCGTATCGCAAAGTAACCGTGTAACCGTAAAGTAGGTATCGATCTACTACATACGACATTTGATATTCTCTGGCACAAGCCTCCCTGGCTTCAAGAAACTTAGAAACACAAGGTCCCTGATGACAGGCAAGGCGATCAAGGTTCCACAAGATATCATTATCAATGATTGATGTTGGGACGTTGTATAATAAGCAGAGATCGGAATAGGTAGATTATATTTACCTAAAGTTCGAAGAAGTAAGTAGCGTATTCAGGTACCGGCGTCGCAACGGTCTGTATAGTTTCTAAATATCTTTTGGTACACAAATAAATGCTGTATAAGGATCGGGTTAGGGGATCCTGGTGGCTACACCCTAATTTACTATCTCTTTTACACATGTAGGAATTGCTATCTATTTTCACTTTTATTCAAGTAAGAGTTGTGTGTAAGAGATAGCAACCATTGTGTTCTAATATAAAATGCGTGGGAGTGCATTCCGAGCACTCTGTTGAGTACGAATGTGTAAAACAGTTTTGTGAAACCTCAGTTTTGAGCCCAGCGTGAATTTAATGGAATTGTACCTGCTTTATCTGACATCATTTCCATATTTACCCAATAGACGGCACGACGGCAAAAATAGAGTTATTTTGTTGTATACTTTTGAAAAAAAAGAAAAAAAAAGTTTATTATGGTTCTTTGCTAAGTTTAAGGAGAAAAGTTTTGTATGTAAATATGTATATTGCTTTGATTGGTTATCAAAGCTTATTATATATTATACGAGGGTCAAACTGAAAGTTCTTAGAACTGGCCACTTATAAACAATATAATAAAAAAATAATTCTAAAATTTGAAAATAGAACTCTTTGCCAATATTACTGAGTATATATTTCATTCATTTATCATGTGTTTTACGATTTGGCGGCAAATTGAAAATTGTCTGTGTCACGTTAACATGAATTTAACACGAGAAAATTTTCGTGCAATGATTTTTTATGACTTTCGATGTCATTTAAGTCAACAAGAAAGTTATGATAGACTACGATTGGCCTTTCACGATGAAGCCCCATCTCGTGCGACTGTTTACAACTGGTTTAATGAGTTTAAACGTGGTCGCACTAATCTCACTGATGATTTACGTGAGGGACGGCCTTCTACGGCGACGACTGAAAACAACATCTGTGTTGTGCGGCGTATGATAGAGACTGACAAAAGAGTGACCTATCAGCAGATTCGGACAAGCTTAGGCATCGGTATGAGTCAAGTGCACAAAATCCTCCACGAACATTTAGCGGTCAGGAAGCTTTGCGCCCGGTGGATACCTCATAATTTGACTGAGGCTCAAAAACTCCATCGTGTGGATTGGTGCCGTAAAATGATTGAAAGATTTAACGGAGGTGACTCTAATGCTGTGTTCGACATACTAACAGGTGACGAAAGCTGGATTTACTGTTATGATCCTGAAACCAAAAGACAATCTGCTCAGTGGGTGTTTCCTTTCGAGGAGTTGCCAACTAAAGTGAAGAGAGATCGAAGTGCGGGAAAAAAAATGGTGGCCTCGTTCTTTGGAAGGATAGGTTATTTCGTAACAATTGTGTTAGAGGATCAAAAAACAGTTTCTGCAGAATGGTACACTACCAATTGTTTGCCACTTGTCTTGTCACTAACAAAAAGTTCGAGAGAAACGACCTCGCTGTAGGATCCTCCTTCACCACGACAACGCCTCGTCGCACACCGCCAAGCGAACGATCGACTATTTGGCGACATCAAACGTTGAATTACTGGGTCACCCGCCGTATAGCCCCGACCTCGCGCCTTGTGATTTTTATTTATTTCCAAAAATTAAAGAAAAACTTAAAGGAAAGCGGTATATGAATGCTGAAGAAGCGGTGGCTGCGTATCGCGATGCCATTGAAGAGACTCCTAAGGACGAGTGGGCAAAGTGCTTTTCCCAGTGGTTCCATCGCATGCAGCGGTGTATTGACGTGAATGGACAATATTTTGAAAAGATATAATAAAACTAATAACTGGCTAATGTAATCAGTTTTTGATTTTCTAAGAACTTTCAGTTTGACCCTCGTACTAGCATCCGTCATCGTCAAAAATTACTGTCGTCAGACCTTTATAACCCAGTATGAAACGAGTATGATTCTTAATTAGACCAGCTGTCGTGAGACTTTTCTTAATGACTATCCTAATCCGTGGATGGTAACCCATCCACGTATCAAATGAGGTAAGCGTTGCTTAACCTTTGAGACACTTTATTACAATATAATCAGGTAAATAACAGGAGAAAAAACAATGCTTTTTATTTAACACTAATTAGTACGGAACTCTAAAAACAATGAGATTCTTCAATATAATAATTTAGTTCAAATGTATTCAAAGCGCAATAAGTAATTTGCAGTTTTTTAAATCCCGGGATATCTTCATCTTTATGTTTCCAGAATTTTAGACGAGGTATAATCCACTCTGTTACTTACTTCCTCGAACTTTAGGTAAATAGAACTCTACCTATTCCGATCTCTGATAATAAGTTGTCAGCGAGAGAACATTAATTGCGCGATGTAGGATCACTAGTTACTTAGCAGTTCAGCTTGATTTCGCTAGATGGAGCTGGCTACATAGTTACTGTTCGTGTTTAACTAGCATAACTTCAAATGGGGGTGGTTCTCAATTTGCATGTTTTTTTTACTTCAGGCATGTTCATTTCATATTATTTCATTGGAAAACGATTAAAATTTTTTTTCACTGCTGGAAAAGCGAGTTGCTGTGGGTCAGTTTTTTTTTTAAGTTTTGGTATAGACATTAATCTAACACGAGTCGCTGTCCTCTCGCAACAATCCATAATTCTATTCACTATAGTATATATTCACGACTGTGTGAGTGCAATACTATTATTGACGCAAAATGAGTGCGATTAAACTAGACTCAATATTTTCAATATATATCGCGATTTGTCGATATATATTGATATTATTGATGTGGATACAAACGCGATTCATTCCAACACCGGATCTCGAAATTGTATCTCGATATTTATCGATTCTCTAATCGCACCCTATTAATTAAAAAAAATAATATATGTACTGACAAAAAAAAACAAAGAGGTAATGGTGGTTCTTTTTAAAAAAAGTAATAAATTACTAAAAACTTCAATATAAATTAATATATACACTGCATATAATAAAAATATAACATAAATAATATCTTGTCTATTTCTTATCCTCGTGTCATATGATCTGCATTTTTTTAATGCTATAAATTTTTAATACAAATTTATTTTCTTAATTATTTTTACGGGACAAACGAAATTAAAAGATGTTTGCTAGAGTGCAGGTAAAAAGTTGTGGATATTTATAATTTCAATAGCCCATTTCAATTGTATATATTTGTTTTTAATTATTTACAATGCTTTTATTTTCGTTTTAATATGCAGTACTCAAATGACAATATAATATTACACTAATCTAATTAATGTCAGATTTCTGTCAGATTCATATTAATGTCAGATTAATCAATTTATAAATTATAAATTACAGTTGTTCTTAAATTAAATTATTATGATGTCAAAAAGCTGATAATAATATCAATTGTTCAATTCTACTATTCAATGGTTCTATTAATTATTATAATTTTAATTAACTGTATATAAATGATCGGTTAGTAATCTTTCCTTTCGAACCTAAGACTAAATGCAGGGCAGTTTCACTTCCTACCGCTGCTACCGAATTATATTGAAACTGAACCGTATTAAACTTGCGTCAATAATAGTTTGATACATATTTTAAATATATTTTATTATTAGCATGTATATTTTGTTCGCTATGATTTGTAAAACCGCAATTTTATAATAAGGTATAGAACGAGCATTTTTATAGCACTATGTTATGGGTAATAATATATTATTGGAGTAATGTTTTCCGTCCTTAGCGTCGTATATACTTCAATGTACCTCCTACAGAATCACTGAATATAAAATGGGAATATAAATAATATAAGAGCCCTGTCTCCAAAATGCTGGAAGGTCTTCAACATAGCGCGACTGGCTAGAGCCAATCTATACGGCGCGTTGCGTCAGCGCTACGTGGACGCATTTAAATGACGAGCTTGTATCTGATGCTTTCATTCCGAAACCCTGGGTCCGCTTACTCTGTCTCCTCCTTCCGATTTAGCTTTTCTTGAGTTTATGGGAGCGATATAAAGCGCAGGGTGCTTAGCTGTGAAGCGGCACGACTAACTATAAAAGCATTAATTCAACCATATTATAAAATTGCGGTTCAAAATTCAAATAGTCATCGGCCATTTTGATTTTAATCTGACTAGGTATTTTTATTTTTTTCCTTAGAATTATGTGGAATGACTCAAATGACTTTTCTAGAATTGACCGGTCAGTTTAGGAAATAACTTTTATCAATAACTATTTATTGTCTGTACCCAGCACAAGAGCCTGTTTTATGAGACAGATGTTTCGCAAACTACCCGGTCAAACTTAGAAACAACATGTTTTTTAACGGTAATATTATAACACCGCAAATATAAAATTTTAAAAATGCAAATATTATGGAATTATATACACAAAATTAAAGCTAACGATATTAAGATTGAGGTTATTGTCATAATAAAAATATAAAATTAAAACATGTTGTACTGCAATACAGGTAATAAAAAAAAATAACGAGCTAAGTTGTTCAGATGCTCATTCTGTTGTCTCGTTGCATTTACGTTACGGAACAGAAAGCGTGAGCGAGACAGAATTGTAAATGCAGTAATTACTAGTGAAAACCTAAACTTAACAATTAAAAATAACTAAACATGGCTGCGATTATAGGAACTAAAAACACTTTTAAAGGTCACAATAATAATTCGCACGCAATCAGAATATTATAGTATACCGAATAACAGGGATTTTAAATCAATTAATTAAAACTGTAGACTTACCATTAAACACGTCGCGGGTTGGATTCCCACTCAGTGTAAATATCAGTATGCAGGAATATGTCTATTTGCATTCGTACAAAAAATATATATGTAAGTATGTTTATCCGCATTCTAGATCCCTATTACAAGCTATGCTTGGTTTTGGTAGATAGCGCTGTGTAGTTTGTCCCGGAATATATATTTATTATAACAAAGTAGATAAGACAATCTATCTATCACCTTGTTCTTTTCTTAACTCTTTTAAACGATAATAGGGAAATATTTTTGCATATTCTGACGGTGCGCAAATTCCGATTTAACAATATTATTCCTTTTGTCAAAAATATTAACTAAAACTTTACACGCCTAAGATAAACACAGAAACAGATATAATTGTAAACTATTGTTTAAACATTTAAACAAAAATATATAGTAATTCTGTAAACTGTTCAGTTATAAACAGGTATTGTCCGAAATAACTGGATAAACTTAAAAAAATACATTAAAACACTGATTATATATATCTTACGATGCGAAATATACAATATATAAAAAAATCGTCCACATAATGTTATTAAAAAGCACAAACAAACTTTCTTAACTTTAAAGTGAGGTAATTTATTAAAAGCATTTGCTTTTTTATAACAGCAACCTGATTTGCTTACGTATACCTATAAATGCATATAAATGACACTCTATATTTATTATTCGGCATAATAATCTATGAATAGGTACATCTCATTTGTACAACGGTTTTGTAAAGGGCAATAGGCCAATTTCGCATATTGTCTTCTGAATTTATCTTCGGGACGAATATAGCCTGTTTGTTTACCCACAATATAAACTATCTCCATTCTGAATTCCAATTAAATCTGTTGAGCCGTTACAGCGTAAATATGTAACAAACATACAGACCATTTACAAGTTTAGAAGGTTAACAAGGAAAGTTTACATAAATAAATCAATTTTAATTGATAACTTATGTAACTTTTAATGTGAATTGACAGGCGGACCATTCTCTTTGAGTCGTATGTAAAAAATATTTGAAGATTGACCACCTACACGCTCTGCCTATTGCATTAATAAGGCATTACAATACATGTAAATTCGTTTGCTTTTAAATAGCAAAAAGTATGAGCGGCGCCATATCGTACGTACGAGCGGCACCTTCTAAATTATGTTTCGCGAAAACTCCATGGATTATTGCACCAAATAATATACTATGGGAAAACGATGTCTACGTCTGACAGCGCCATCTTGGTTTTGATTCTTTATCGACACAAGACACATTAACGTCAGGAAGGCAAAAGTAGCTGAACCCTGTAGTCTTCTTTCCAATTCAGTAATCGTTTATCGTATAGAAGATAACTCTCGATAGAAGTATTGTCTACACTTAATTAATTGTTCAGTGGACTTCAGCTGCACCGAGTCTACGGACAAGGGACTTTGACGATCCGATTCACACAATTATGCAAAAAGATAGTTCTTTGTAGATGAATTGTAAAGGTGTTGCCATTGTAAAAAAGTAATGGAATTCCACTTTTATGCAAATCTATAACATCGATTTTATCGAGAATCCTCATGGATCGGCGTCAGACGTAAACAAAGTTATAATATTTTAGTGCAGAATGAAGCGAAGATTTTATAGCATCGTAGTGCTCGATTGCCGGTGTTGGACAAAACGTCACTGTCACCGACAACCATCCGTTAACCATCCTTTCTTTAGTGCCCGTACAATACTGTCTCTTACACATAAACAGCATGAACCTCTATTTGAGCATGTTATATCCACGCTTGCTTAGTTATACTTGCGTATGTACACTCAAAAGTACAGTCAGCAACTAAAGTTGCTGAACACAAAATTTACAAATGACATTGAAATACATTCATAAATAAAGTTGATGTATAAGTATATTTCATGTCTTGTTTATTATTTTATTAGAGGTTGTCGAAGCTAAGGTGATTTGTAAATTGCTAAGTGTTAAGTGACCTTTTCACTGACTGTACCTACATGCATAATATCTTCGCTTGTCTGTCAGGCGATCTCTGACATCACACTTGTTTTGTGATGTACATTAGTTGTGTGTATTTTTCACATACATTTAATTGGCATTTTAAACTAAATATCTAATTTTCTTTAATATTATTATAATAATATCAGACTTATAGTCTAGGGATGCGAATCTTGCAAAGTAATATCAATTATTTGAAATTGGAATTATGATTGTTATTTAGTTTGATAATAATCATTAATTCAAAGATTTCACAATAAAACCTTAATTGTTTGTCGTGCAAGTAAGCTACCACACAAATCTAGTGCAGCGAGAATATGATTAAATATACATACATCTCGAAGGGGTCGACCCGACCTCACATTTCGCCAACTATATTGCAGGTTCTACGTAATACGAGAACTTATTGCGGTTAACCGGGCACTGCTCTCTAGACTCCATATATTAATTATTGGTGTCATTGTTTGTTTTTCATAAATCCTTCGAGAAAAGTCTAGGTTATTAGTATATTTTTCGGTATTGTTACCGAGGAATCGGTATTCCTCGGTATTTCCAACGATCTAACCGCCCATAAAAAATCAATTCTCACTGCACAGACTATATTATTAAAAAATCAAAATGATTCATAGCCTCAAACACTTACACGAATTACAAACTATTACCGAACATCATTCTATCATCGTATAAGCTCAATCTATTACTTTCGTTCGCCCTACCTTTCTGCAAAGCCCTATCCCGTCTCGCCCTCCTCACAGCTACAGGCAAATCCCCAGGAGTTTTCACCCTGCCAGCAGGATTCAGAAGGTTCATATCACCCGACGATGAGAAAATTTCACTGACTTGCTCCAGAGAATGCTGTCGCTTTATGGCTAAGTTTTTCAAAGAGGGTTTAGGAGATCTATTTCCACTCATATTATACTTAAGTTCAGCTGTATCTATTTCCCCATTCATAGCAGCCAGGTATACTGGATTGTCCCCACTGTACCCATTGACTAAATTCTCTTTATCATTTGGATCACTGAATTCATTATCGAAATTCGTATATTTATTCTGATATTTATTAAAAGTAAAATCTGTTTTAACTTGACTCGATTCTTTCAATACTTCATGCTGATATTTTCTCTTCTCAGAATCAGATTTTGGGATGGTATGCATAGTGATTTTCGACCCACCATTTTCTGATAACAGCATCAGATGCTCATCTTCTGAACTTGAGCAGTCAGAATTCAGATCAAAAGGACTGATAGTTCCATTGTAATTTTCTGGAGTATCAATATATTGCAATTCTAAGTTAATACTAGCTTTGGAAGAGCTGCCACTGTCTACAGTTTGGTGATCACAACTTAAGCGTTTTTTGACCGTGGAGTCTTCGGATTCTGAGTTCGATTTCAATATGCTTTGAGACGAAGTAGAAGTTTTAACGGACCTTTTGTTAAGGCTGTCTGAACTGCCTCGCTTGTTTTTCATTTCGATAAAATCTGGTGGCTTTGCTTTAGGAACTATAACCGCGAACACTTGATTTGGTGTTCTGACATCGTCTCTTGAAGGGAGCTCCTTGAAGCCTAAAACTTGATTTTCTGATCCCATCATCATTGTTGGAGAAAGAGTCCTATTTGGAGGGGATAAGGTGCAAGGTCCTTCGAAGCTAAAAGGTCCTTGGTCTTGGTTTATATTGAGGTTTGAGGGTCTATCGATATTTGAAGGTTTATCGATAATTGATGTTAAAGTTTTTTGTGAATTTTCTGTCAGTTTCACTTCGGTTTCTAATTTATTTCTGTTCAATTTCTCGAAAAATCTTTTTATACCCCATTTGGGTTTCTCGACTTTGACATCGTGGAGTAAATTGGTTTGTTTAGGACCCCTGTCTTCGTGAGCAGTGACGTCATTTGGTACATAATCTAGCGGTCTTTGATACGACCTTATTTCGTTTAACGCCGAATTTTCCTGGACAGGGATTCGAGTGTGAGAAAATCTGGCAACCGAGAGACAGTTTTCTGGTGGTCTATTAGGTACTCTGTTAGTCATCTCTACAGGGACCGTAATGTCTTTTAAACTTTTGTGTATAAGTTCTACGGTAATCTGCTGTGTGTTTGTGTGTGTATTGCGTTCTATACAAGCATTTCTGCCTATGTGTGGCTGTGGGTAAAGTAAAGGAGTGGTGACGTCACAGGTCTGTGTTGTGGTACAGTTAGAATTCTTTTCAGGTTCTAGTGTTAAGTTGGAGTCCGCTGTAAAATAGATAATGAGCGATATAAATTTCGAGTATGAAAAAGAACTAAAGATACTATTTAATATTAACGATATTGAGAACTGTAGAATATACTGCTTCCGGGCTGTTTGGCCGTGGTCCATATGAAACTTGTGCTCCAAACCCAAACGTTTCGTCGGTCACTGCGGTCGATATCTTCAGTGGTAGAGGTCCGGGCGGCGACCCATCATCAGTCGCATAGAAGTCGCCGCCGACGAGAGTTATATGCACTCGTCGCCGCACGTTTGGAACACAAGTTTCATATGGACCACGGCCCAACAGCTCGGAAGCAATATATTCTACATGCAACGCCGACCGTGAAAGCCTAAAGAATAATATTGAGAACTATATTCACTATTGGGGAACCTAACCCTAAATTTACATTTCATGTACGATAGCGGGTAAAGTCACAGGAAAAACTTAGTATCAAAAAATAGGTTGTAAAAGCCAAAGAACGAATTCCTCAATTTGCCTCTAGTTACAGCTGCTGTAGTACTTACTTTGATTATGTGAGTGTGGGTGTATGTTGTCATGTATTAGAGGTCCCTGAGTATGCAGCATCTGTTTCAACTCTGACATACGCTCTTCCACGCATACTGCAGTTAACCTGTCAAAAAATAATAGTACAATGAAGATTACTTACGTTTTGCAGGATGATAGACTACCTGGACCAACCGACCAACTGAAGTCAAAGAGTACAATGTTATCTAAATAAACAAGGCTGGCTTCTCTAATCGGTTCAGAGAGTCACTCAGAGAAACTCCATCAGTTCTTCACAAAAGCAGGAGATGCATTGCATGAGCCAAAAGGTATACCTTAAATGTTGTGGTTATTTCCTTACAGTGGATAAACCGGATATTTCACTTTGTATATTGGGTCGATTTCTATTTGTTAGTAAGCCCTACAGGTCCAATGTAATGTGATTGTTAATGTCATTACCATTCATGACTCTAGTGTGATGTCGATTTCAACAATTAGCGACTGTCCTTCCTTATAATGTCATTGATTTGAGCGTGCATTAACTGAATGAAAATGAATTCAAACGTTTCGTGCCGTACAAATAAACACAATGTGGATTAGACAAAATCACAATAGTATTGTCTTTGAACGTTACCTGTATCATTACAGTTACATACCGAGCCTCAGCATCATGATCCCAGCATTCATCACAGGTGTCGACAGCGATTTTGAGCGCACGGGACGGTTGGGCCGGGCCTTTTGGTAGGGGAGGTCGCGCCTTGTTACGTGATACTAAGCTCTGTGAACAAGTAATAAGAGTCAGTGATCCTTCGATAGCTTAGTTTAGGGTTGATAATCGTATAGCAGAGTAAATTGAAACGCACGTTATGTTCCTTTGGCTTTGTATTGCAGACTACTGGTTTACAATGATTTGTTATTACCTTTATACATTCAATTTTAACCTAACATACACCGCCCACCAAAAGGCCATTGCCTTTATCACACAAATTTGTAAACTATCTCAAATCAAATTACAAATAATATAAATGTATTAAATATTTAACATTTTTGACAACCCTACACAATTGTTAGAGTACAACAGAACTACAATATAAGAAATTTCCAAAAAGAAAATAAAGTTTACGAATCATCTTACAATACTTTAAACCAAACAAGTAAATTATTTAGCAAGCAATTTATCTTGAGTTTTTTTTTTATAGATTTCCAATTATTTACTAGTCTCAGATTACTAACTCACATGCAAACTGTTAAACACAATTAATCAAAATATTAAATATATTGGCTAAATTAATTACCTAATGTACCTAATGGTTTGGTAATATGACATCACTACAGTATATTAAACTTATTTTTGTAAAAGCATGCAATGCACATTTTTAGTTACTAGAAAACATATTTAAGTACTGGTCTCGTCATCTTTAACGTTAATCAAAGGACACAGTTTACTAACACATCTCTTAGTAACACTATCACCAGACTTAACACTGTAAACACGAGTAGATCCGTCAGGCCCAGGGTGTTTGGCCACAACACGGCCCATCAACCATTTTCCTGGAGGTAGACCATCGTGTTTGATCAGGACTATATCGTTTATTTTGAATTCAGGTTGCTTTCTTAACCACTTAGGACGCTGTTGCAAGCGCGTTAAATATTCCGATTGCCAAATCTTCCAAAACGTTTGAACTAATTTTTGTGAATGTTGCCATCTTGTCAAATGATTTATATTTAACTTTGTTAGGTCTGGAGTAGGTACTTCAATAGATTGTTCGCCAATTAAAAAGTGAGCAGGTGTTAATGGGCTCAAATTATTTGCATCCGTATCATCTATTGGCGTCAAAGGTCTTGAGTTGAGGAGGGATTCGATCTGACAGAGTACTGTCGTCATTTCCTCGAAGGTTAAATTAGTGTTAAGGATCTTTTTCAAGTGCGACTTTACCGATTTCACACCGGCCTCCCAAAGTCCACCGAAGTTCGGGCTGTAGGGAGGAATGAAGTGCCACTGGGTGCCGTCCAATGCTAATATCTGGGAAACTTCATCTTTAAACTCAAGCTGCGCAGCCTTCCATGCCTCCACCAGTTCCCTGTTTGCTCCAATAAAATTGCGACCCTGATCGCTGTAGATGTGTGAACATCGTCCTCTTCGTGCAATAAATCGACGGAATGCTGCGATGAAAGCTTCAGAGGTAAGATCTCCAACAAGTTCTAAATGTATGGATTTAGTGCACATACATATAAATATAGAAATGTAAGCCTTACTTGTCTTCGCCCCACGTCCTCGAGACATCAGTATATTAATTGGGCCAGCAAAGTCTACACCGCTGTACTGAAACGGACGAGATAGGTTTACTCTCATGTGGGGCAAGTCACCCATTATTTGGTTTCTTGCCTTGACATTTGCTCTGGTGCAAACTATGCATCTGTGAAGATGTCGTTTCACAACGTTTTTTGCTCTGAGAATCCAAAATCTTGACCGAAGATAACACAGCATGAGCTGGAGTCCACCGTGCAGAGTTTTCTGGTGCGCATCTGAGACGATTATTGAGGTAAGTGCATTTTTATTACTTAGTATCATAGGATGTTTTGTATCTCTTTCTAGGTTTGCATGTCGTAATCTACCGCCCACCCTGAGGATCTGTTCTTCATCAAGGTAAGGATTTAACGATTTCAGATAACTGTTTCTCTTGACTGCTTTGAATTTTTTAATGTCTTCTATTTCTTCCTCAAAATCCTCTTTCTGTGCTTTTCTTACGCATAGTTTCAACACTTCATCAATTTCTTTTGTAGTTATTGCTTTATTGTTTTCGCTTGACCTCTTGTAATTTAGAAATCTTTTCATGTAAATTATAATTTTTGTTAGTTCTTCCATGTTTTCATAGTTTTCAAAATTCAATACGCCTTTGCTATCTGTTTTATCTTCTGCTATGTTCATGACTGTCAATTTAGTTTTCCCTTTTTCCATATCAGTAGGTATTATATTTAGCCTTGAAAATCGTATTTGCTCTTCTAGTAACCATTGTGGTCCATGCCACCATAGATTATTTTGTTTCAGGTCTGATACTTTAGCACCTCGTGATGCAACATCGGCTGGATTCAAATTTGTTTGGACGTGATGCCATTGACTGCTGGGCACGTTATCTGAGATCTCAACTACCCTATTCGCAACAAATTGCTTCCAGCGGCTGGGTTCACCGAATAGCCATGATAATACTACTGATGAGTCAGTGTAAGCAAATACTCTATCAAAGGGTATTCTCATTGCTTGAGCTGTGTGGCGTAGAAGTTTGGAAAGGAGCACTGCAGCGCACAACTCAAGGCGTGGCAAGGAAATCGTTTTTACAGGTGCTACCTTTGTCCTTGCCGCAACAATATTGACATCTATGGTTCCATCTGATTGTACTACTCTGCAGTATACTACTGCAGCGATGGCACGCATTGACGCATCGCTATATCCGTGCAATGATATGGTTTCTTTTGAACTGTTCAAGGTGTTTAGCCATCGTGGAACTGTTATGTCTTTGACCCTTTTCAAATCATCTCGTATGGTTCTCCACTCAACTTGTAAGTCGTCATCGATGACGTCATCCCATCCAACACCTTGTAACCACAATTTCTGTACAAAAATCTTTGCCAGTATGATTGCTGGAGCAATCCATCCTAGTGGGTCAAATAATTTTTGTAAGTCTGATAAGACATCTCTTTTAGTTATATCGATCGGTTGCGGATCTAAGTTAATATTGTATTTGAATTCGTCTTCGCCTAAATTCCATGATACTCCTAGAGCTTTAACTGTTCCATCTAGTGTCACATCAACATGTGCCCTTGTAGATCTATCTGCTTCATCTAACGATTTTAGGAATTCAGGGCTGTTTGAGCACCATTTTTGCAGTCGAAATTTGCCTTTGTCTAGTACAGTTTTTAATTGTTTGCTTGCTTCTATCGCTTCTTGGACAGTATCAAATCCTGACATGATATCGTCGACGTAAAAATCTTCTTGTATCATTTTTGCAGCAATAGGAAAGTCTTGACCTTCATCAACTGAAAGCTGAATCAGTGTTTTTACAGCGAGATACGGCGCCGACGTTGTGCCAAAAGTAACTGTCAATAAACGGTAATGTTTGACTTCATCAGATTTTGAAGTATTCTGTCTCCATAATACTCTCTGGAAGTCTACATGTTCTTTGTTAACGAGAACCATTCTGTACATCTTCTCGATGTCGCTTACAAAACAGACCTTATGCATTCTCCATCTCATTATGATACTTCTGAGATCTTCTTGTAGGACAGGCCCGTTCATTAGTTCATCATTTAGCGACACACCGTTCGTGCCCTTGCACGAGGCGTCAAAGACAACACGCGTCTTAGTTGTTTCCTTTTCAGCTCGCACGACTGCATGATGTGGTAAGTAGACGGATTTCTTATTAATTTCTTCTTCAGGTACTAATTGCATGTGATTTAATCTAATATACTCTTCCATGACTTCACTATAATTCTTCTTTAGTTCTGGGTGTCTTTCAAATCTTCTTTCAAGCATTTCTAATCTTTTCATTGCTATGTTTTGTGTATTTCCCTCTAATGATTGTAGTTTTTCTGTCTTTATAGGTAGTTTTACCACATATCTTCCTTCTTCTGTTCTAGTATACGTCTCCTTGTAAAGTCTTTCGCAGTTTTCTTCTTCTCTTGTTAATTTTCTTTTTGTATCTGTTTCAACTTCCCATAATATCTTTAACATATCGTCGACTTCAATTTGTTGATGCAATACTATGATTGATTCTTCTTCTGAATTCGCACAATTGTTTACTTGTCCAAACAAGATCCAACCTAAAGTTGTTTTTTGTGCACTTGGTGACCCTGGCGGACCCTTGATGACATCATTTTGCAATATTTGTGCGTATTCATTCACTCCTAGAAGTAAGTCGACGTTAGCTGGTTGGCCGTAATTAGGATCAGCAAGAGTTATTCCTTCTAAGTGATTCCAATGACTCGTTGTTATTCTTTGAGTGGGTATTTGAGTAGTCAGTTGCTTAGATAAGACGTACGCTTTCACGATGAGGCTGAATTCTTCGCTTCTTGATGAGACCTCGACCTGAACTACTTGATTTAATTTTGATTTCACTTCGCCCACTCCAACGATACTTCCCTTGACAGGATATCGTCTCGCTCTGATTGTTTGTGCCGCTCTTTGGCTTATAAAACATCCTTGTGATCCAGGATCTATAAGGGCTCGCAGAATTGTGGTGTGACCATCTTCACTCTTACACTTCACAAGGGCAGTTGCTAATAAAGCAACAACTGTATTTTGAGCTGTATTAGTTTGTGACGTCATCACTGCTATATTTATTTCTTCCTTTGTTCTATCTTCTACATTTGTATGTAAAACCTTTGGCTGTTCATTTTCTTTCTTCTGAGTTGGGCCACAGGCATCATTTGTCTTCTTCGAATGTAGGAGGGTGTGGTGACGTCGCTGACATAATCTGCACTTGGTGGGTAGTCGACATGTTCTAACACTATGTCCAGGAACCAAACAATTGTAACATAAGTACTTCGATTTGGCAAACTCGGTTCGTTGTTCTGGTTCCAGTTTTCCAAAGTCTTTACAATGACTAAGTGTGTGTTTATCTTGGCACAAAGGACATATCTTTTCTGTAGCAGTATCAGAACTGTGATAAGATCTTACTACTTTTTCTTTAGTAGAAGCTGGTTGTTGCACTAATTCTAGCGTTCTAAACTTGGACTCTAAAAACTCCTTTAACATTTCAAATGTCGGTAACGCTTCACTCGATGTACTGCTGACGTGTTCTTCCCATTCTTTATGCGTTTCAGCGTCTAATTTTTGCACCAACATGAAGTTTATAAGTGGGTCCCAATCTTCTGTTTTTATGTTTAGATTTTTTAGACTGCTTAGGCATTCAGATGTAGTATCAATAAGTGATTTTATTTGGTTAGAGTTTTGGTTGGTTAATTTTTTTTGGTTGAACATGCGCTTTAACAATGATGTAACAATAAGTCGTTTGTTACTATAACGCCTCTTAAGTATGTCCCAAGCTTGAACGTAATTTGCTTCACTAATCTGTATATGACGTAACAATAATTCAGCTTCTCCGCCAACGCTTGTTTTCAAATAGTGTAGTTTCTGGACGCCGCTCAGGGTATTGTTGTGATGGACCAGCGATGTAAACAAATCTTGAAAAGTCGGGAAGGCTTCATAATTACCGAGAAACTTCGGTATTTCTATACGCGGTAATCTCACTTGTGGAGAATGTGCTTGCTGTGCTAAGGTTATATTCATTGCCTCTTGTTCACCAGTCGGTCTTTGTTGTGATTCTATTGTAAACAGTAGGTCTTGCATTTCTGACTTAGTATCCATAATCAATTCTTCACAAACGTAATATTGATTTTGTTCAAAATAAGGCAATAGCTTGCGTTGTTCCTTCTTCACATTCTTCATTAAGGTGGTATGTGCATTACGAAATTGTTGCCAATATTCTTCAAGGGCTTGCATTTTAACTGTGACGTAACCACGCGTGAGTCGTACCTTGGGGCATTTTTTGAAGTTATCGCGAGTTTTTGCGATGATGTTAAATAAGTCTTCTAATTCACACAAATTTTGTTCGACGATTTCCATAGTTAAATTCCGGTGAAAAACTGTCCAAAATCACAATTTTGTTGATCAGCTACGAAGTTATAAAATGTAAGATAATAAATTGCACTTGTTTACGCATAACTTGTAGGCATTAGGCTCTTCTTCATAGCAAAAAAAAGGTCGCCTTTTGTTCTCTTATCGCTCGGCGCTCGGCTCCTGCAATCCGGTTCTGTAGGCCACTATGATCCTTCGATAGCTTAGTTTAGGGTTGATAATCGTATAGCAGAGTAAATTGAAACGCACGTTATGTTCCTTTGGCTTTGTATTGCAGACTACTGGTTTACAATGATTTGTTATTACCTTTATACATTCAATTTTAACCTAACAGTCAGTTATGCTTAAAGTTGTTTCAGCTAGAGGTGGTGAATTCTTAGGGCATTTTAATCTTAAGTGAGCAGCTGAATAATAGCTCATAGCAAAGATGGACGTCCAATAATGAAACCTTATCTCCGCTGTATTCTGTAGTGGGATTCATACCACTGGGCTAAGTGTTCATGCTTGTGCTACTGCAAAGAAAGACGTAGAAAATATACGATTGATTGTTGATACGCTTTATTCCGGCCTAGGCAGGGTCCTTGACGGTCCAGAGTTCTAGTGTGAATCTGTATCACCGTGGCGATACAGATGTATCCAGCGACATCTAATGAAGTAAAATTGAACTTTTATAATGAAATCAACGTTTTCGCGCTAGTTAAGATTAACCTTTGGGCCGCGGCCCGCCAACCTGATCACCTAAAGTGGTTGGAGGATCATCCCTTGGTGTCGAAGGGTCATCAGATTCCGTTCCTTGTAGGGCGGCGGGGGGCGGGCGTGCGCCATAGCAGGGCGACCCTGTGGGTACGGTGTACCTGCATCTGCGCCAGCGTGGGGCGCGGCGGCAGGCCGGCGTGCTGGTAGGGCGGCGCGGGGCGGCGCGGGGCGGCCCGTGGGCGCGGCGTACCTGCATCTGCGCTAGCGTGGGGCGCGGCGGCAGGCCGGCGTGCTGGTAGGGCGGCGCGGGGCGGCCCGTGGGCGCGGCGTACCTGCATCTGCGCCAGCGTGGGGCGCGGCGGCAGGCCGGCGTGCTGGGAGGGCGGCGCGGGGCGGCGCGGGGCGGCCCGTGGGCGCGGCGTACCTGCATCTGCGCCAGCGTGGGGCGCGGCGGCAGGCCGGCGTGCTGGGAGGGCGGCGCGGGGCGGCGCGGGGCGGCCCGTGGGCGCGGCGTACCTGCATCTGCGCCAGCGTGGGGCGCGGCGGCAGGCCGGCGTGCTGGTAGGGCGGCGCCCAGGGCGGCGCGGGCCCGGCGTGCGCGCCGCGCGTGCGCCACAGCATCTCCCACAGCACCAGCGCCAGCGCGAACACGTCCACGGCGCACAGCGCCGCCAGCGCGCCGCTCAGGTCCAGCGCGCCCTCCAGCGCCTCGGGCGCCAGGTAGCGCAGCGTGCCCGCCTGCGCACACGCACGTCACTCGATATGATCGGTGGCCTAGTTTACTTGTTGCTGTTTTCCTAGTTACTAGATCTTCTATACAAATGAATAAAATTTAAGTGGCTGTTTGCAATATAAATAGGAGGTTTTAAACAAATGTATATGAGTGAATGTATGAAACATAAAAAAAAGCTGTTTTTCAATTTTTTTACGGTATTTCTGTCTGTTTGAATTAGGTAATCTCCGGAACAGCTGGGCAGATTTCGACGAGACTTTAACTTAGGCTACTTTTATTTCAGAAAAATGACTATTTTCTGCAAAGAATTAAAACGCTAGCACAGCTAGTACGAAATATAATTCTTAAACAACCTTATTGTGGTTATAAATTTACAGAGAATAAACTGTACAAGAATACGTTACGTTGGCAAAAAGACGGCAGAAGAATACGTTGAGTTGGCAAATAAACTATACAAAAATACATTACGGTGGCAAAGAAACGGTAAAGAATACTGTACCATAATACGTTATGTTAGCAAAGAGACTTTCAAGAATACGTAACGTTGGCGAAGAGACGGTACAGGAATGCGCTATGTCAGCAAAGAGATTACAAGAATATGTAACGTTAAAAGAGATAGTACAAGAATACGTTACGCTACCTCAGTGACTCTTGTAGGGGTGGTACGGTCCCTCTTCGGGTGCAACAACTGCGCGAGTCCCAAATCAGCTAATCTAGCATCGCCATTAGCCGTCACAAGGACGTTGCTACTGTTCACGTCACGGTGTACTACGCAGGGTTTGCTGCCACCTGTTAAATAAATGAACACTAACTACTACTACAATAATATATGTAACCTCTGTCCGATCGGCAAGGAGCCCACAGGTATGCTAAATACATGACTATATATGAAATTTAAAAAATATATAACTGTAACATTGGAGTTTAAAATGCCATTTTTAATATGTAGGGACACAGATGTGCGCGCTGTATGTATGTGTGTGTGTGTGTGCAAGTTAGATCGCATGAGAGTCGAGTCGGCCAGTTGCTGCGCAGTGGTTCGACAGAGCGCTAGGTTGTAAATGATCGCGAAACGTAATTTGAGGAATATTTTATTGTCTTACTAAAAATATATATTTCATACCAAATATTATTGTATTGGGAATTTCGTGTAGTAAACAAGTTTATTATTCAAGCAAAGTGTTTCTGTCGGACTAGTGCCGTGACCTTGGTAATCCCTCAGTTATCCCACACTTATATAAAGCGTGGACAAATTAGTTGGTAGCGAGTTCGATTCTCGTGTGAACTGTGAGTGTACAATAAAATAGGTATCAGTGCAGTGGCCACGGAGTCTGACCACCTGATAGCTTACAACCACAATGCCCCACAACCTGACCAAAGCCTAATAATGTGATAACACTACACTGTAAGAATTGAATAGTCTTTAAATATTGAAGCGTAGGCATTTAAGTTTATATAGTTTTATACCTAAAAGCACAAATTATCTGCACGAAATGAACTCAGTATTAGTTGCACGAAACAGACACCCGAATGCGTGCAAACGCACGACGCAAGCAGGCGCGCATACTCACTCGGCGTGTGCAGGTGCGCGAGCGCAGCCGCCAGCCCGTGCGCCAGCTGCGCGAACTCGCGCCACGACAGCGCCGCGCGCTGCAGGCGCGCGCGCAGCGGGCCCGCGCACAGCTCCACCACGATCAGCTGCGAGCGCGCGCCGCCCGTCAGCGGCAGCCGGCTGTCGCTGCCTGCCAGCAGCGGACTGCTCATTACCGTGCTCAGTACCGTGGAGAGGACTACCTACACCTTAATTGACAGCGGCGCTCAGCAGCTCTCGTTACCATCGAAATTTGCCGCGTTACCTGTAGCCAGTGGCGTAACCACACAGCATAAATTTGCGTGTTGAGGGCCACACCCTGAATAGCTGAATAGCGGTGAGATACCACCCATTTCTTTATTTTATATCGACTGGTCAATAGCAAAACTACTCACTTCATTTTTTCTTTAGAAAAGCCCTATTGCTATCGAGTTGTCATCGTCGACGTCGTCGTTGCCAATTTTCTGTCACGGTTTTGGGTATGAAGGAGATGAGCTATCGACTTGCTGTTTTGGGTAATAGATTCGTGCTGGGGTGAACCATTGCAAGATAAAGAAAAAATCGCAAAAAAATAAAAACGCAAAATCGAAAATCCCTTGTATTCGGCTGAGCTCGTCTCAGGAATTCAACTTGTTTATCGATGTCATGTCACTAAATGTAACAGGGAGGTACTCAGACACAAAGTATCATCATCTGGCATCGACCATATTATATTTGGAGACACTGGAGCTAGGAGAGCTGTGCACAGGACGAACGCTGACAGTACTGACTAAAGCAACGTCTACTGTGATGACGTCATGGTAGGCCTAAGAGTCACAGTGCATAGATACTAAGGCATCTCCTCTCTCGGACGCTCGGAAGGGAGTGATGAATGGAAAAAGCACCCCAAATAAATATGGGATACGGACAAAAAGATGATGATGTTAGTTACCGTAATATTTAAGTATGTTGGGATGCGCCAGGTGTGGCAGTGCGTACACCGCAGCCTCCCTCTGCCAGGTGTTGGCGTTAGAGTACAGCTTCACGGCTACTGGAGAAGTTCCTAAGCTGCCTCGCCATACTGAGCCAAATTTGCCTTGACCTGTGTCCAAAGAAGAGTTTATATTTAATTGTTTAATATGGTTTTTTTTATATACAGGGTATGTAAATTTTTTCTAGTGTTCGTGAATTAGCCGAATACGCATATACAACAACCATTATTTGGAACAATTAATCAGTTTAGGTAGGTAACTTAAGAAAAACAAAGTATTTTGTTAAAAATGTGCTTTTTCAAAATCAACAGGTTCGATTCCTGGATAGGAATATTAATTTTTCGAAAATTAAATGATGCAGTGTTAGATTTTATCAAAATCGATCTTCAGACTTCTTTGGAGTACTTTTTGCTATTCCTCATATTTTAGGATTTACCCATCCACACCCACTCAAAAACTCACCCTGTTTATGGTTCGTCAATTTGACTGCACCCCGCCTTACAGTAAGGAAAGCTAAGGTACAATCCAAAAAGGAAGGGCCACCATTCTAGACGCTTCCAGCTTTATCACGCCCCGTTTCAAGAGCCCGTGATTATAGGCAGAAGGAAACACGTATGTGGGTGCAACATTACAGCTCTTTATACTCTTTAACTCTGTGTCAAAGAAAGGAAGTATCATTTAAATTATTATAAATTGGGAGAAACTTACCAATATGTTCAATTAGTGTCAAATTATCAACGCACGTGAGCCCAGTGGCTAGTGCATCAGGCCCTGTGCCCATCACGTCTCCTGAAATATTAATAAGACTTAGTGTATTCTCATAATGTTTAATTTTCTGAAAAGAAGACGTTTTCCATTTATCAAATAGTACAGCTTTCATCGAAAACGCTGCCTAAATCATTTGAGATATAACAGAATGATGTATGGTGGGAAAATAGTCCATGTAGCAGGAAAAAGGTCGGAATTCCACGCGGGTGAAGCCGCGGGTAACACCTAGTAGATATAATTGCTTTTCCACAAAAAAATGAAACAGTAAATGTATGTGTGTGTGTGAACTGGGGGGAGCAGTTTCGTCAACTTCGTGTACAAAACACACGGTAGTGTTATGCTTTATCTGTATATCACACGAGCGCTAATTCCAGTTTCAGGATCCCACGCTTTTCCTCCTTTCATTTGGCTTTTACGGGCGCTATTGCCTGTTATCTGCTCCTAAACTTCGAAAAGGAAACCTCCGCCAGAGTCTGATCTGACCATCAGCAGGTGTACAGACTTGCCGCTGAAGTTCACTTGGGTCCCGCAATTCTATACCTACCTATCTATAAGTCCAATAATTCTTAAGCAGGTATGCAGACATACCTTTCTCAATGTCCAGTCCATCGCTCACATCGTCCTTATCGATTTGAATCTTATTACAATACAGTTTTCGCAACAGTAGCGCCACTAAAATGATGGCGAGCAGTGATAGTATAGCGCTGGCTGCTATGTTAGACGCCGCGAGGTTGGGCGAGCGAAATGACGTGTCCATAGTTGATTCTGCCTTCGTAGTGACGGTTTCTTCTTTGAGAGATACTATAAAAAATATATAACCTCTATAAAATTCTAGAACCCATAACACAAGCTAGTTAAACTATGCTTACTTTGGGTCTAGAAAGCGCTGTGTAGAATGTCGTAGAATATTTATAAAAAAAAAAAAACCTATTTATTATAAAAAAAAGTCAGAGGATTTAGGCACACTAAAATAACTCTGTGAAAAATGTATGAAACAATCGCATTGTGTGTGTTTTACAACATACATAGGTCGTGTACATGTACGGTTGTGTTGATGTGTGAGGAAATGAGCATGTCATGGTGTGCATTATTTAAAATTTTACACATCCGAGCGAGATGTCACGATTTTTCACGTACGGTCGACGGTCGACACAGCCCTTATTTAAGACACACATATGAACCCGCACTGATCGTCTGGGCGGGGTGAGGTTACCGATGTCGGTGGGAGAGGTTGTTTCCATTCTGTACGTCAACACTATTATTTATTCTGTGCTATGAGTTTTTACCTTGATTTCTTTTTTTTTCTATTAAACACAGCACAAGTCTGTAATTTGGGTTTCAAAAAGCGGATTTAATATTTTCTCATTTTTTCTAAAATAAATTTCAAATAAGTGGACCCGTGCCTCGGAGAGCACGTTAAGCCTTCGGTCGTTACGGGTAGTTGGAGCACTAAGAAATCCAACAACTGGTCTAACTACAGAACTTCGATATCGCCAAGGGATAAGGAATACATGTAAACATCTATGTACATATAGTTGGCAATGAATAAATTAATGAAAAAAAGGGATTGTGGAGATCAGATGGCAGGCTTCACGGAAAATATTGTAGTTCGGCCAAGTCGTAATTAGACTGAAAAGCCGACCTGAGTTGTGAAAGGGCTTGGAAGATGATGAGGGGAGGAAAAGCGGACTCGGGCCCCAAAGTAGAAGCTTTGGAGGCAACCGGGACAACACTAGGATGGAGAAGAAGATGTGAGTTTGGTGACACTAGTTTCCATACTAACGAGGTTTAAGGACACTTGGCTCGATTTTATATTCCACAGTATTTACCGTAATATTTCCTTGTTTTGAGATGGTTTGAACCTATTCTTTTGTTATTCCACATTTGCTTATATTCCGTCACAGCTAGTTTTTGAATACCTGTATTGAAATCTACATACCATTCCAATGGCCGTACAATATAAACAAACTTATCAATCTCTCCTTGGGTTATGGCTGATCGTAAGTAGTTTACATTTAGTGGAATAGTGAGCTTAAAAAAAGTCGCATGAGGCGTATTTTGTAAACAATATTGTTCTATAATATATTTTTATAGGTATAAAGAGTGTTAGATAGTTTTTAAGTACTGTAGTGTGCGACCTCGTTCGACCCACTACAGTTCATTGACCTGGCCATCATGTGTCAGAGTTTAAAAATAAATACATAATTGATTTGAATATAGGATAGGGAAGAAAAAACAATTGCCTGGAGCTGCATTCGGCTGTGCGGCTGACAGCGGGCGACTTGACGCGCCGCCCGGGTCCGCCGGCCGAAGAG
Source organism: Cybosia mesomella (assembly GCA_946251805.1). Classification (NCBI taxonomy): domain Eukaryota; kingdom Metazoa; phylum Arthropoda; class Insecta; order Lepidoptera; family Erebidae; genus Cybosia; species Cybosia mesomella. The sequence goes on from OX276417.1 coordinate 8,239,713, forward strand.
AAGATATAAGTGGATTAAATTTAGGCTCAGTCCTTGAGCGGAGTTCGCGATTCCCTAGTTCGCTTAAATATAAATATATACGCGTAAAAACCTCCCTAAACCCGATATAGGAAGCTTTGTTGAATTAATAAATAAATGAGATATAACTATCTTTCCTTGTGTTTATCTTTTATCAACACGAGATATTGTGGCGTCCAACCCCCGGACGCTACAGTACTTAGATGGTGTAGGGGCACAAAGCGATCGATTTAAATGCGTTGATACGCCTAGGACCCTAGGACCCTGCGCCCGGGTGTCCCGCACTCCCTGGTAAAGACGGCCCTGAGTACCAATGTAAAAACTAGAAACTTACGAAAATCAGCATTGCAGTAATCTTTAGTGCAGCAACAGAATTTGCTGCTTGGCAGCTTGGCAGTCACCTTGGTGCATTTGTCACAGGAATTACTATCTGTAGATGAGCGCCAGCATCCTGAAAAAAAAAACTTCATGAAATACGAAAGGAGGGCAGAATCACCAAAACTTCTTAGCCTTTAAGCAGTGACATGGAGTCTCACAAGCGTTGCGTGTTTTGCAAACTCTTAGAATTGACGTTTTCCCCGCGCTCGTCGCAACCCTGCGTGTTAAAGTTTTTGTTTTAGTACCTAGTAAAACGACCATGGAAGGTGACAAAAGTGACCATGCTTGTATAAAACCTGAGTAGTACGCATGTTCGTAGCCAATGAGTTATAATTACGCTAGTAATATTAGTTCGCGAAGCCTGTCAGACTAAATATCACTAGATACCATATAAAATATAATGATGATTTGGCACCAATATACCTGCTGATTAAATAAATAAATATTCTAGGGCATATTACACAGCGCCATCTAGACTCAAACTAAGCAGAGCTTGTCATATGGGTTCTAGAAAGCGGATAAACATACTTAGATTTTTTTTTTGTAAGTAAATACATATAGAAACACCCAGACCAATGCAAATATACATATTTGCAATTAGAGGGAATCGAACCCGCGACCTCAGACTTAGCAGTCGCAGGCTCTACCGCTACGCCACAGAGGTCGTCAATTGATGGACGAGGCTCTAGCGTAGATTTTGCTTTCGGGGTTGGGAGGTCACGTCACACTGGCAACTTTGTTTAGGGCTCCAACTACCCATATTGAATGTATGGCAATTGGGACTGACGGTTTAACATACTCTCCGAGGCGTGTTAAGAATCCATCCTAAGACTGACCTGGCTAGAATTGCTTCTCTTTGCAATGTGTTACCTACTCGGTTACAACTAAACCACCCCCGCAATTCTTTACAAGCTGAGTGGAATATAATTCAAATTCAAAATACTTACAAAAAAATCATGTTGATTCTTCTACTATGAAATTGACACGCAAACCAATTTCGAGACAAAATATTTTTTCTTTCATTGGTACATGCTCAGTTATACAACATCAATTAATAATTTTAGCAGCTAATTTAATAACACCTGTATACACACCTTGGCCAAGTATAGTGATGTTCCCCTCCTTGTCTTGATGCCACAGTGTGTAGCAAGAGGCTCTTGAGTCTGTGCACTGTTCCACTTGGGCCACTTCACCATTGGGTAAAGTTGTTTCAGTTATTGGACCAGTTGCTAAAAAGAAATAAGATTTATTTATATACTACTCACACCTAGTTGATATACACTGAAGTGGGAGGCATATTAGCATTCACATTTCCAAGTTATGTCCTATTATAATAGAGGGTGAGCCCAGGAAAAGTGGTGGACTATTTCACTTGTATTAGAATTACCTCTGACTATGTGAAATATATACATTGTTGGTGAGATCTAGGTTTTAAGACACTTCTATCTACCTCTTCAAGTATTTACATAAATAATAATTATCATAACTACAATAAAAAAAAAATTACTTAATTTAAAGTATTATTTTTTTAAATGATTAATCACTTATACTTTTCCACTATATTTACTAAAATTAAATCTGACCCGTTTCGCCTCTCGGTATTATTAAGATTTGTTTTTTTTTTATAAAAACTTTGAGGAAGCCATAATCAAAACTGGTCAGGTTTAATTTAATAAATATAGTGGGAAAGTACAAGTGATTAATTATTTCAATATGTGTAGCAAGTTCTACCAAATGTCATCAATCAAGAGTATAGTATACTATTATATCTGACCCTTCTATACAGTTAATTGTGTTTTTCTTTAAGAGTATTAGTAACTGAAATTGTTAGTATTATTTTTAACCCCTCCAGCTAAGCTAAATTGCTTGTGTTAGGAGTGGGTTCATGTCAGCCCTAGGCAGACTCCTTAACTACCAAGCACAATCAAGATTACTGAAAATAGATACCAACCAAAACTATCATTTTCCACCATCAACTGGGCATTGAGTTCATCAGCATATGAGGGTGTAACACTGATTGCCACACTGTCATGTAACTTGTACAAACAAGAGATTGTAGGACCCATTGTTGTCGTAGGTGCAGTTGGTATTTTAGCTGCCATCACTTTATATCTCTTAATATTTTCAGGCAAATCATTCTTTCCATTAACCTCTTTGCCAGAACTTATTACTTGTTTCTTTAAAGAACTGACAATGTTATCTCTGACTGTATCAGAGGTGAACTGACCAATCCTGGGTAACTCATGAGAAGTACTTACAAACTCATTTGAATTTGGAATCTCTAAACTTCTTTTTTCTATTTGTGAACCTTGACCAGGCCAGTACTCGTTTATAATTGTATCATCTGAATTTAGACTTCTTTTTTTTATTACTTTTTCATTATTATAAAACTTTGAGGCTTCTTGATCCTCAATAAAATTTGAATCATCAATGCTTCTTTTGCCATTTATTTTTTGTTGGTCACTTGTCATTGGCCAGTCATTGCTTAAGTCTTGGTCATTGTTGTTCCATTGTATAGTTCTCCTGTGATGATACTTAGTGAATGTTCTCACATAGTGTGAAGGTTTGAGGTGATGAATACCACTCTTTAGATCTTGGGATTCTTGAGGACGCGAAGTTAACACCTTCGCCGTAAAGATAAACAAGAACAACACCATACACTTTAATATAGGTGTCACTCTGTTGTATAACAAGGTTTCCATCATTGTAAAAGATTATGAAAACGGTTTTACTTTACTTTAATTCTCATGTTTAGGATGTAAAAGAGGTTATACATAAATGTTGCGCTACAAAAATGAACACACGGAGACACTGCAGAAATATTGATTTTTTCACATTCACTCTCATTTGAGAATCAGGTAATATTATCGCAATACATTTGTTTTCTCTTTAGCAGTTTACTAAATATATATAACTCACATAAAGTTCAATGAATATACCACTAGAAATAGCCGAAATACGTTGAAATTGATGATTTATTAATGTTTTAACTAAGTCGCAATATGTACAAAATTGAAATGTGAATAATACAACTTTGAAACTCCAGAGAATTTTATATGTTTGTAACAGGTAACGTGCAATTAATTAATTTATTAGATCTGATATTATGGTCAGTGTTTTTATATTATTTATTTTGTATTTCTATAAAACAAGGAGTATCACAAACAAGTCCCCGACATATTGCAAATTGCAGGCGTTTCGTTTTGTAATTTTGTTAGATGAACTAAGTGTCAAATACGTTTAGTTATTAGTTTTTAGTGTTACTTGTATTTCTCGTAATGGGAACGAGATTTTGAATATATTTATTACATCATCATCCCTACGAAATCAAAGTTTTTTTAGTGCTTAAATTATTTATTTTAAAATATTCAGTCAGGTTTCTTTTTCGAGATTATCGATTCATTGTTCGATTCCAATAAGAATCTTATTCATGTAAACAGTCAGCTAATGCAGTCAGCGGAGCAGTGAGCACAGCACGGCACGGAACGGGATCAATTCAAAATAGAACAACACTATATAAGTTCTGTCAATTCTCCGTCATTGCTGAAGGCTTGGTCGTTTGTAGTTATAAATATATTAAAAAATATTTGAATTCTTTAAATTTTCCACGATAGGGCTCTTCCACGTTACTTCTGATACAGAAATAACTATTTGTGTGTGCGTAATATTCGCTAAAAATGTCTTCTACATCAGCAGCAGACGAAATAGATGAGGCGCAAGAACGACAGTACTTTCGCGCCGTTGTTACCGCTTTCAAATATTATAAGTAAGTAATTATTCAATTTAAACGCGTTTATTACGCTACTTAGGCCCTTGGAGCTTTAAAGTCGTATGTAGTATAATCTATTTATGGTTTTTGAGTGTGACTCAAAGGTATATTTTTGGTTAGCAACAAGTCTTTGTTTGAACAAAATCGGACGATATAATTAACCTATTTAGAAATAAACCAACTCCTTTGTTGATGTACTCTAGTAGAATAGAGTTGTTCCAAAGGTACCTATTGCTGGTTCTCTACATTGTGTTATAAATAACTATTTATAGATCACATCTCCACAATGTTGCAATAGGTGATGAAATCAGTTATTTCACTATTATTGTAATTATGTTTGACTGCAGTTTTTTTTTGGTTGCGAATTGGGGAGAAAATGTAGGAAAGTGGACTCTAAAGTAAATGGATTGGATGCAACTGGCATCCATCGGTTGGGCTGATGATGACTGCTTTTTTCCAATAGGTCTAATTGATGCAGAACAGACTATATGTCTAAAAAAAAAATGTTGATAAGACTAAATATTTTGACTAAAAGAATCCTGCAGTTTGTTATACCTTTTTGCATGGGTCATATCAACCATTTACTCAGGTCGTCTCTTTTGGCAAGGGTTTGGGATATCTGGCATTTACTGCATCCAGTTAAACATACCTGTTTCGTCATTCCTAAGCATTAGAAAAGGTGATTAATCCTCCCTTTTCTTGGGAGATATACCTGTTTTTGACTAATATTGGTGGAACATGTGACTTGGCCCACTGGGCATAATGATTTTATGACTGGGTGGGTACATTGTCAATTTATATGTTAGACTATGAGAGGTCTCGCCCATGAAGGGTTCTGTACCATTATCTATAAAATCTGATGAAAAATATTTCTTCTTGGCATTTTTCCTTTTGTGCTGTAAGACTTAGCTTTTTGCGAAATTTCGTGATTCTAAGTCAACAGGAAATAACACATAAGTTTTAAACCCAAAACCTATAGGTTACTTTCGGTTAACTTAGAATTGTAAATTTTGGTTAAAAGTAAGGTCTTACAGCACAAGTAAAGGAAAAATTCCGAAACAAAAAAAAGTTGAAAATTACAATAAAAGTCTTTTGACATACGGAATCCCAAAAATAATACATTCCAGGTTCTCAGGTTAGCTAGTGAATAATATGGAGAGTTTATATACCTTTGTCTATTAATCATATCATAGAGGATGATGCAATTTACCTTGTTTTAGTCATCATTGCAGAAAATATTGCTAGAAACAGGGATACAAATATCCAGTGTGACTTGAAGGAATATATGTAGTTATGAGAGTTGAAAAGGGTGTGGAACAGAACCCTCACATGAGGGTTCTGTTTCATACCGCTAAGGTGTCAAACAAGCACAAGGATGTCATACATTTCTTTTCATTTGGATTTAATGATAATTAGGACCTGCCAGGATTGCTGGGTAGTGATGTTTGTACCATATAAATTGATGGTAACATTAATATCCACTACCTAGCTATATTATCATTATTGCTAACATGGTCCAGATTGTCATGGCACACACCAATGACTTTTCGATGCTTTTTGAAGTTATGTGTGTATTTATCGCAGGTTTATAAGTGCCCGGTTAATGGCAATAGGCTCGCCACCTATTACATTGGGACCTAAACATAAACTGGCGAAATGTGGGTGCTAGCACCTCTGCCTACCCCTTCGGGGATATAGGCGTGAGTTTATGTTATGTTATGTCTTATGCAAGATGCCAAGAATTTTAGGGTCGGCAGCGCGAGTGTGACGCCCCTGGTGTTGCACACGTCCATAGGCCGCGGTAACCGCTTCCCATCAGGTGGGCCGTGAGCTTGTCTGCCACCTGAGTGGTATAAAAAAAAACAAAAATCTTTGATATACTTACCATTTCTTATATTTTTCTAGGTTATGCAGCTTAGATAGAATACAAAAATCTGAGAAAATCATATCTATGCTGCCACAAAATCATCAACGTCGTTTAGAAAAATACAAGACTTATCTCACGAAATTCAAGAAATGTCTTGATGTCAACAACAGTGTGGTGCACCTAATCATTAAAGATGTAGATACTATGTTTGAAAATGTTGACCATTCCGTCACTAATACATCTGGGACCAATGGGACGGAGAGTTTTGGGTGTAATTATAATAATTGTGAGATTGCATCACAGAAGCAACATAAAATGCAGCATGATGTTGAAAAGGTATGTTTATAAGTTTTTGTTTATTGAACTTATCTGTCACTAATATCAAGCTGATTTGATTTGGTTTTATAATTATGAGAGAATTCCAATGTGCTAGCCTTAACATTTATGTCATATGGGGATTTACATTAATAAAACTTTAATCACATTACATAAATATCCCGTTTCCCAAACTACAGAGTTCAAGCCTGCATCACGAGCAAGCCAATACACGACCTGATTGACGGACAAGGCTCTGGCGCAGGTTTTCCTCTCGGGGTTGAGGATCTGACGCCAGTCGTTCTTTATGGGAACAACTAAGACAAATTTTACCAAATCATCATTGTCATCATGCTATGGCCCTTAGGAGCATAGGAAATGTCAGAGAGTCGCTGCCAGGCGGCCACCCGAATAGACCGCGGGTGAAACCGTAAGGCATACATATACTATATAGTTTAGTCCTAATCTTTATGGGTACACTAATAAATCTTAATTCTTGCAGGTACAATCAGTACTTAAAAACATAGTTCGTGATTGGAGTGACATGGGAGCTGCAGAAAGGCAGCAGTGCTACAAGCCCGTGTTGGACGAAATGGAGGAATTGTTTCCACCTGATGAGTACAGGTGGATTGATTTCTTTCATTTTTTGGTAATTGTGGTGACTGATTGCATTAGATGTTCCTTCGTTCTATGGTAAGCTAGACCTATAGTAGATACCCACATGGGTAATCCCTGCAAAACCTACAGATTTTATATTAATGTCCAACCTTTCATTTTCGGATTAGCAAGTAGATGGGTAACGCAGGTATACACGGAAACTGATTTCTTTATTGACCATACATTCCGAACATCTAGGATTACTTTTCACTCCTATACTATTCTAGTCCATCAAACAGCATGTCTGCTGGCTTGCAGGTGAGGTAGGCTTAGGCCCCAAAGATCTGTACGTCCGTTATTATTACTATAAAACAATACTAGCGGCCCAACGAGCTGATGAGTGTGTATCATCTTTGGATCTAAAGACACTGCCAATTCCTTTCATGAACACATTAACAGTGGGTGCCTTTATGACATGTTCAGGTAAACCGCTCCACTCATTTGGGCAGAAAATGTTTTAAGGGGTATGTTTTTTTTTATGGATTGTAGGCTCACATTTGACCTATCTCACCTGGTCGTATGTGACGATGTGGTCTACGATGGATCACGTTTGCCTAGAAGGAACCTATTCACTCGAGACTTGAAGATACCGAGGTTATAGCTTTCCGGAAACACAGACTCATGCATAATAAATGTGTCGCCGAAACGTTTCGTGCGTATGAGTGGAATATCCACCATGTAGCGGTGGCGCGTCGCTGTGCGTCTGGTCGTTCGTTCGTATTCAATGAGTATCCATGAAGATGTTGAATTTCATTATCCACACACATATCCTATATTAATCAGTCATCAAACAAAGACCTCCGCACTGTCTGTCTTACAAGTGAAGTTAGACCAAGTTCTTTCAAGTGTTGTAAATCAGCACTTGAAAGAACCCTCAGGTTCCTGCACCTCATAAGCATGATCATTTTCGGATTTACAAAATCAGATTTTGAGCATAGTAATCTATATATCTTAATAAAATGCTGTTTAATTACAAAGTGGACTGTATTAAAATATTTTCAAATTTTGATTCAAGTGAAATTACTAAATATTATCACCACCACGATCCACGTTAGACATTGTCTGTACGTTTAATAGTAGGCCTAGTTTTCACTCCTAAAACTGAATGTAGAGTTCTATGTTTATGTTTTAATGTTTGCTCCAGGGACCGAACCCAGGTGCGCGTGCTAGTCCCGGGTGCGGGACTAGGGCGCCTGGCGTGGGAGATTGCCGGGCGCGGCTACACGTGCCAGGGGAACGAGTTCTCACTCTTCATGCTGTTCGCAAGCAACTTCATACTAAATCGCTGTAATGAGGTCAGTATAAATAAATATTCTACGACATTCTACACAGCACTTTCTAGACACAAAGTAAACATAGTTTAACTAGCTTGTGTTATGGGTTCCAGAATGCGGATAAACATTTTTTTTGTAAATACATGCATATTATACATAGAAACACCCAGACCAATGCAAATAGACATATTCATGCATACAAATATTTGCACTGAGCGGGAATCGAACCCGCGCCCCCCTGTCGTAGAAGTCGAATGCACTACCGCTACGCCACAGAGGCCGTCTACGATAATCATAACGTTAGTCCCGGTTACATCCAAACCTCAAATTCTAGAGCCTGAGATGTGCTTCATACTCTTTATCTTGATTTGGCTTACCTTGGCTTTTAGAAGAGCGATTACCGTCTGACCTCCCAAACCCGAGAGGAAAGCGTGCGCCTGAGTCTCGTCTTTGAATTAACAGGTCTACTGACGTGCCGGTGAGGTCGTGTTAAGGCCCAAAGATCTTGTTGGGGCCCCACGCAAGGCATTCCTCTCAAATACCATCATCATCATCTTAGTGTGGTTCCCGGTTGCATCCGAGCCTTATACTTCAGTGCCCAGAGTCTGCTTACTCGATTTCCTGACCTGGTCCCGGGGGTCTCGGTGGGGTCCCATACACCCAAACATCTATTAGCAACTAATAAATTTGTGTGGGCAGGCAAACAAGTACACCGTGCACCCGTGGGTACATCAGTACGTGAACAACGTGACGTGCGAGCACCAGCTGTTGGCTGCACGATTCCCAGACGTGTGCCCCGCAGGGAACAGGCCTAACTCCAACTTCTCCATGACTGCAGGGGACTTTTTAAAGGTGACTTACTGATTTAAATGTTATATGTAGGAAATTCATCCATTCCGAGAATTAGCTAAGTCGAGTTGTGATTTGATAGATGAGACGACACTATTATATAATTAAAACAAAGTGACTTAAAACTACCCTCAAATAAAATAAAAAAAGTGAACTTTAACGAAAAATTCGTAAAATCTCTAGATTTCTCGATAAAACTACAAAAATGCCCCCCATAACACCTACCCCTGACAAATGCTCAAAGTGCAATAAAAAATGCAGTGATAAAAAAACATCTGCAACTTGTGATTGTTGCAAAATTCTGTTGTGTGGGGATTGTCATGGATTGTCACCTACAGAAATTCGTGTACTTGAACTAAAGACCGTTGCACGCGCCATGACCTTTCTCTGTGGCGATTGTAGGCGCATGATGACGCAGCTTCCTACTATCATGAAGAAGCTCGATGACTTGACTGAAGAAGTCAAACAATTACGTGTGCGTCAAAATACGCTTTCCACGGAGACAGCTATACAGGAAATGGTGGACCGAACTAACCGCAGCACCAACATCATTATATATGATGTACCGGAGTCAACATCTGATGAACCAGTCCAGCGCAAGGAACATGATAAAGAGGAAAATACCAAGATTATAGGAAAGATAACCAATAATGTAGACTGCAGAAACATTAAGACCTTCCGTCTGGGCTTGGTCAAGGCTAAAAACACTTTGCCCGCCCACTAAAAGTTATTCTCAAAAGCAAGGCTGATGCAATTGAAGTACTTAAACACAAGATTGAGTTGTCCGATCCTAGGAAAATTAAGTCTGATCTGAGATCCGAGATCCGAGATCCCCCTACAAAGAGAATATCTAAAGTACTTGCGTGAAGAACTTGATAATCGCACAAAAGCTGGTGAAAAAGGCCTTACCATTAAGTATGTGCAGGTTCAGCCGAAAATTGTATCGGCTTCCACACCAAAAAAAAACTAAGTTCCCAACTCGGTGGTCCACAAAATAGCCCAGCTGTGGACCGCTATGGGTCATCTCTTGGGATACACAAACTTTCACCCGTATTATATACACTTACTGTACTTTGCACAAACATCCAATCACTAACTCCAAAAATGGACTTATTTATAGCCAGAGTGAATAGTGTCAAGCCCGCAGTAATAGTAGTGACAGAAACATGGCTAAAACCGGATATACCTGACAGCTTAATAACAATACCTGGATATGATATTTACAGAAACGATTGCTTCAGTAGACGTAGTGGAGGAGTAGCTATTTATGCAGCAAAAAATGCAGGTATGACAACAAAATTGAATACCAACTTAAATATGAAACATGATGCAACCGAATCGCTTTGGATAGACATACAGATTGCAGATACCAGGTTCTCGCTATGTGGTTTATACAGAGGGCAAGAATCTACTCAAGACCAAGATAACTTACTGCTACAACAAATTACAACTGCATCAGAGTCTACTAATACAATTATAATGGGAGATTTTAATTTTCGAGGTGTGAAATGGCCTTTAGAAAATTGTGGCTACCTTAACCCGAGAGAAACCAATTTTGTACAATGGTATTCGGATAGCAACCTCCAGCAGCTAGTGACAAAGCATACTAGGTTTCGACAGGGAAATGAGCCCTCCTTTCTGGATCTTGTCCTAACAAATGATGAAACACTTGTAGCAAAAGTTGAATACCAAGCTGGAATAGGAAAAAGCGACCACACCTGTATAATCCTAACAATGCAGCTGGAGGTAAATAACCATACCCCAAAAAATACAGACCTAAAATGGAACTATAACAAAGCAGACTTTGAAAAAATCTTTGAAACACTATCAACAACGACAGCCCAGAGTACTACAATTCAAAATGTAGAGAAGAAGTACGACATCTTAATAGACACATTTCAAGAAGCTAGAAAATTGTATGTTCCTCAAATAAAGCTAAGTCCTTTCACCTCAAAAAAGCCATGGGTAGAGAAAGAAATCAAGATAATGATCAGAGACAAACAAGCTTTATGGGACAGGTACATACTTACTGGACTGGACAGCATATATAAGGAGTAAGAAAGCTGAACAACAGATTGATAAACATCTGTCGAAACCGGCGAGTTAAATATGAAACAAAATTACTCGAATGTGGACCAAAAAAGTTTCACTCATATATCAGGAAACAGATAACATCGAAAGTGAGCATCCCAACTGTACTTCGCAACAAACTAGGATAAATTGTTGCAAGTAGCGAGAGTGTCGCAGAAACCTTTGCGGACCAGTTTGAAAGTGTTTTTCAAAAGGAACCCGACGGACCCCTGCCTTGCTTAGACCCCAACCTGCAGGTAAAGGATTCAATAACAGAGATCGAATTCACCAAACAGAAGGTACAAAAGGCAATTAAGGAAATAAAAACTGATTCCTCACCTGGTCCTGATGAAATCCCAGCTATACTGTTACAAAAATGTGATATTGCTGACACCATTGCGGAGTTGATGCAGGCTTCATATGACACAGGAATACTACCTGAACCATGGAAAACAGCGACTGTAACACCAATCTTTAAAAAAGGAGATAAGCTAGAACCTGCGAACTACAGACCTATTAGCCTGACGAGCGTAATATGTAAGGTGATGGAAAAAGTCATAGTTAAGCATATCCGGGATTTTCTATCTCAGAACAAGGTGATAAGCGACCATCAGCACGGTTTTTGCCCACGTCGCTCTACGGTATCCAACCTGTTATCTTGCCAGGACTCCTGGACAGAGAGCTATAATGACAGCAACCCCGTTGACGTCATTTATCTTGATTACGAGAAAGCATTCAACAAAGTTCCAACTACCCGTCTTTTGCACAAGCTGGATTGTGTCGGAATTCGCGGCAAACTTCTAAAATGGATTGAAGCATTCCTGCGCCAAAGAACTTTTTGTGTTAGAGTTGGAGATACGTTATCCAAGCAAAGACTAATCAACAGCGGTGTCCCCCAGGGATCTGTGCTGGGTCCTGGGCTCTACATTATATTCTCTTTTGACTTACCACGCTGTCTCGAATCACACGTAAGCATATTTGCAGACGACACGTAGATCTTTGCAAACCCTCTAGTTGATTTTGATCGCCTGCAATCAGATCTAAATAAGGTAGCAAACTGGTCTAAGGAATGGCTTATAAATCTAAATGCTGAAAAGTGCACCGTCCTCCACATAGGCCAAAAAAAAACCCTAAGAAGCAATACTATCTACACGATGTTGAGCTAAAAGAGGTCAAAACACAAACAGACTTAGGAATCAAAATCACTGAGGATCTCAAATGGGCGGATCACATTGAGAACATTGTGAAGAGAGCCAACAGCTTTGTATACCTCATAAGGAAAGCGTTTGGTATGTTGACTCCACATATGGTTTTAAAAATCCATAAAACCTATGTCAGGCCCTTGTTGGAGTATGCGTTCCAGGTGTGATGCCCGTATTTTGTGAAGGATATAGACCTACTGGAAAAAGTGCAACGCAAATTTACTAAGCTGCCCAGACAACTGAAAGGCTTGTCTTATGAGGAGAGATTAACTAAACTGAAACTTACTACCCTTAAAGAACGCAGAGAGCGTGGAGCCTTAATAGAAACATTTAAAATCCTGAACGGCCACTATGACATACAGATGTTTGACAAAATATTTCAACCCACACAAAACCCACGTTTAAGGGGCCACAATTTCAAACTGTTTGTTCTCCGATGACTCAAGAGTAAAAGGCTAGCGGACTGTATATGATTTTAATATTACAAGATGGTACAAATATAATAAGTTGCGTCTACGGAACTTAAAAGATATAATATTAGAAGAAAGCGCGTAACGTGCGGGCGTCGTGGCTTGTGACAGCTGACTGGTGAGTCGCAGATATCGGCGCATGCGGCGGCCGGCTGATGCGCCCCGCACCCCGCGGTTCTCGTCGCCGCCGTGGTACAGCTCAGTTGAGTACATGGCTCAACATACTCCCCCGGTTGAAGTATCTTCAACATTAGCTACTGGAAGAGGGCAAATTGTATTGTAAGCTCGCCGAATGACACCCTTGCGGGTGCGGATGTCAGCTACCCTCGCAATGCCATCGTTGCATGGTAGGACGCAAGTGATACGTCCCAGTAACCATAGAAGAGGAGGCGACGTCTTGTCTTTAATGACAACCAACATCCCTTCCTTGAGTTCACCTGATGAACGGCACCATTTGGTTCTCTCCTGAAGCCACAAAATGTATTCGTGGGAGAAACGAGCCCAAAAATGTTGTTTCAGACACTCTATTCTTCGAAACCGTTGTAGGCTGGTGATGTTGAGGTTCTCGATCTGTGGATGCGGTAGCATGACCAAAGAACGTCCAATGAGGAAATGGGCTGGGGTCAATGGAGTAAGGTCTGTAGGATCATTAGACAACGGAGTTAACGGTCTTGAATTTAGTATGGCTTCAATCTGTATCAAACATGTGGCCATCTCTTCATAGGTTAAATTTGTTAAGCCTAAAATACGTCTGAGATGATGCTTGGTAGATTTTACGGCAGACTCCCACAATCCACCAAAGTGTGGAGTGTATGCGGGTATAAAAGAAAAATTGATACCTGGGTCAATATCACTGAACTTCAACTCCTGTGAAAGAAGGTCTGCCAATTCATTGAAGGCGCCTATAAATGTGGTACCATTGTCTGAGAACACATTGCGTGGCTTCCCCCTGCGAGCAATAAACCGGTTCATGCTAGCTAAAAAAGCCTGCTTCGTGAGATCTGACACAAGTTCGAGGTGGACAGCTCTCGTGGCTAAGCACACAAACACACATATAAAACACTTAATCAACCTACAGCCCCTACCCTTGCGATCAGCAATCATGATAGGGCCCGCGTAATCCACCCCTGCATCCAAAAAGGGGAACTCCAAGTGTAACCGTTGCTCTGGGAGATTACCCATGATAGGTTGAATAGTACTAGCTTTAATTCTACAACATTTAATGCATTGATGGACAATCTTTTTAGCTAGGTTTCTACCGCCTATGGGGTAATAATGGTGTCGAATCGTGGCAAGCAAGAGCTGAGGTCCAGCATGCATAAGACGAAGGTGGTACATATTAAATATTAGTCTACAAATAATGTGAGAACTAGCTAAGATAATTGGGTGTTTTACGTTAAAATCATAAAATGAATTACTCAATCTGCCTCCGACACGGATTAAGTTAGAAGACGTATCTAAGAAAGGAGAGAGAGGCAAAAGTTTATTTTTGATTGGTAGTTGTTTATTTAAAATTAATAAGTTATATTCTGCAGGAAATGAGTCCTGTTGACTTAATTTAAGTAAGAACTGTAATGAAGTTGTCAACTCTATTTGTGTGAGTGGACCACACTCTAAAGACAACTTCCTACATTTATTAATAAACCGCATTATAAAGGCCACTACACGCTGCAGTTTATTTAAGCTAGAATATTTTTTACTTAATAATGAAAAAGAATTTTCAATAGGATCTACAGTGTTAACATGGTGAGAAGTTATAGTTTCCAGCGAGTACGATGTGTCTCCTAAATTAGGCTCAGGAAAATTAGGCCAAGAGGATGATTTCTCGTGCAAAAATTGTGGACCTGACCACCACAAAAAAGAAGACAGTAATTTGTCAGCTGAAAGTCCTCGTGAGGCGAGGTCTGCGGGGTTATCAAGTGAAGGTACGTAGCGCCATAAACACCCTCCAACAGAGTCTTGAATTTCGGATATTCGATGACGAACAAAGGCTTTCAGCTGTATTGGCGGTGTAGACAGCCAACCTAAGACGATGGTAGAGTCACACCAAAAAGTTGATTCGTCGATATGCAAAGTGAGTGATTGACAAACCTTGAGATAGAGGCGAGTACCAAGCAATGCAGCACAAAGTTCGAGACGAGGTATTGTTACCGGTTTAATAGGAGCTACCTTGCTTTTAGCAGTGAGAAGGTGAACACCAACCTTTCCACTAGCCGAAACGCTGCGAACATAAATACAAGCACCATACGCCCTTTCAGAGGCGTCAGTAAAAATGTGTAATTGTACAGAAGACGGTGAATCAGATGATATCCAACGTGGTATCTCTAAGTCGTTAAGAAGAGGAAGAGTAGTTTGAATTGCACGCCAAGTATGCTGAATCTCATCAGGAATAGGTTCATCCCAGGAGCATTTTGTAAGCCAAAGTCGCTGCATGATTATTTTGGCCTCCAATATACAGGGTACAACTAGGCCAATAGGGTCAAAAATCTGCGCTATAGCAGACAAAATTAGACGTTTAGTTGCCTTTTCTATGGAATTTAAGTTGATGGAAAAGGTAAACGTGTCAGTCGAACATCTCCAGTTAAGACCTAGAGTTTTCGACATCTCACTATGATGACATAAGTCTACTAAATCTGAATGATTCAAATCATCACAAAGAGCCTGCAAAACTTCACGCGAGTTTGACTGCCATTTACGCAGATTTAATTTTGCAGACTGCAGAACAGCTATGATTTGACGACACTTGTTTATAGTCTCTGTTACAGATGAGTCTCCAGACAAGTAATCGTCAACATAAAAATCACGTGCTATTGTAAAATTTATTGCTGGGTTAGGACACTCTTTAGCCAGTTCAAATAAACACCTAGTTGCCAAGAAAGACCCTGACGCAGTGCCGTATGTTACCGTATTTAAAGTATAAGTTTTCAACTGATGTGTCTTATCCGCTCTCCAAACCACTTGTTGTAACGGGCGATGTTTTTCGCTAACAATAGTTTGTCGGTACATTTTTTCAATGTCTGCACTTATGACAATTTTATGCTGTCGGAAACGTAATAATATTGATAGTAAATCGTCCTGTAGAGATGCACCGACCATTTGTATATCATTAAAGGACTTCCCTGATGTAGTGGCAGCCGAAGCATCAAATACCACTCGCATTTTTGTGGTAGAACTAGACTCCTTTGTAACGCCATGATGTGGTAAAAAATAAGAAATAGTAGAGTCAAGTGCAGCGTGATTACTTTGAGACATGTGTCCCAACTGTATCAGTCATGAACTCTACATACATCTTTTTAAAATTGGTATCTTTATCTAAGCGACGTTCTAGAGCTAAAAATCTACGTTTAGCCATTATATATGAATCGCCTAAAACATTAGGTGAATCTTTAAGAGGAATATGTACCACAAATCGACCATCAGAATTACGAACAGTACTCTCTACAAAGAGTTGTTCACAGGCTCGCTCTTCCGTGGTAAATTTGTGTTTGGAGTCTATGGAATCCAGTTCCCAAAACCGAGATAAATCTGCATTTAAATTATCAGCGTGCATACACAAATGAGAAGATAAGCTTGGTTGGTGCAGTACGCCTGAGATAAGCCAACCTAGCTTTGACTCAAACAGACATGGCATGTTTTTACCTAATGCGATACGATTCGCGCCTATTATACCCCAAAAGACTTCCGCGTCGACTAAGATGTCGATCGAAGACGGAATGTAGTACTGAGGGTCAGCAAGACGAATTTTCGTTGGTATATGTATGCTGCTAATATCAACAAGGGTATTAGGGATGGATTAAGATACCTTTGGTAATACAAAACATTCAATATTGATTTGATAATCACTATTAAATGATTTTAAGGAAACTGAGCAACCTTGAGAGCAATTTGAAGATTGATGATTAATACCTATTACCCTTGATTTGGCATTGTAGGTAGAAATATGAAGCTTACGAACTAGGTCCTCTGTTATGAAGTTTGCTGTGCTGCCGTTGTCCAGCAAGACTCGAGCAGAATGAGGTCTACCCCTGCCGTCCACCAGCCGCACAACCGCTGTGGATAGTAAAATTACTCGAGATGTAGCAGAGTGATTAGCTGACAATGCAATATTTTGAGTTCTCAAGTTGTCCATATCATTGTCGATGTGCAGTAGGGTATTGGGTTTTTCACTACAGTATTTACAGTGCCTCAACTTGCATTTGGGAACATCATGACCTGGCCGAAGACAGTTAAGACAGACATTGAAGGTGTGAGCCTTTTTAACACGAATCTGAACTGGAAGCGACCTGAACGTCTCACATGAAAACACGAAATGACTTTGCTGACACATGGGGCATGATATATTTTTAGACTTTTCAGTAGATGCCATAAAAGTATTATTTAATGTATTATTATTACCACTATTGTTTGTGGTCTTTAATTTTAAGGCATTCGATTCCTCGAGTGTCTCCAGTAAATCAGCTCTGTTACTAAGAAAGGTAATGAAAACGCTTAATGAGGGTGGTTCAGATAAAGTATTCCTATGCTCCTCCCACTCACGATTCGTTACCTGATCCAACTTACTACCCATAATGTAAATGATAAGTGTGTCCCAATGCTGTACAGGCTGACCAAGTGTGGATAAAGCCCTAAAATTTTTATTTGTAGTGTCAATAATGTGTCGTAGTGACTTACTAGACTCTTCATTGATAGAATTCACACTAAATAAAGCTTGTACGTGATTGTTGACAAGCAGTCTTTTATTGTCATACCTTTCACAGAGCAACCCCCAGGCAGCGTCGTAATTTTCCGATCTGAAGTCAAGATTATCTATGACAAGAGCAGCGCCATCTTTCAAGGATGCGCGAAGATAGTGTAGCTTGTTAATTCTATCAATGTTGTTATTATTGTGAATAATAGAGGAAAATGTGTCCCTGAACTCTAACCAATCGTGATAACTACCTGAAAATTTAGGCAAATCAATTTTAGGTAAACGAATAGAATTTTGTTTGTGTGTGTGATTAGAACAAGATTCCACCTCGGAAACTGCGTCTCCCGCGTGCTGCTTACGTGCGCGGCCTACCAGATGGCGCGCGGTAGCCACCAAGCTGCAGTACTGCTGTTCGAATATCTCGCGCTCAGTATATTGCTCGCTGGGGTCGTCTGCCAGTTCTTCCAACCCATTCTGTAATGCATCATATTTCTCGTACAGGCTTTCGAAAATATTAAGGCGGTATTCAATTTCAATGATTTGAACATCACTTAATTTTTCACAAGATTCGGAAACATTTAAATAAGTTGCAAATTGGTACCTACCTACTTAATTGTTTAAATTAAATCAAATTAATAAAAGCTACACAAATACAGATGAAATGCCATGAATATGATAATGTAGGTGACTAACTTGATGAATGGGTGAATGAAGGCATGAACACAGTCAAAAACAAATGAAAGACCAATATGATGAAACTGACTGATAAATGAAATGACTTGCACTATTGATGCTGTCTTAATGATTTTAATGAGATGATTGATAATGATATTGCTTAGGCTTATGGAATGATTTGAATGATGCGATGGATATGGAAAAAAAAAGATAAAAAAGGAAATGGAACGATCTCACGGTTTTCCGGGGCAAACCACTGGTGATGACTGTGACGTGGAGATTCTTGAATAATCTCAAGGCACGTTAACACTCTGAAGGCCTGGGTTTGTTTCCGATGAAGGTTGTTCCTGTCCCGCAGTCCTGATTTTTCATGTCATGTGAATATTGCAGTAGTCTGTGCGGCACGGTCACAGATCACTAAATAGTTACTACGTAACAGATACTTTACTCAGTAGAAAAATTCCAATACCTTTTTTTTTTTTTTTTTTTATCGTGCGGAAATCCCTTCGGATACCCCCCCGCGTGCCAGCGGGGGCGGTTATGTCGGGCTTGAACCGACTAAAACCGCACGCCGTCTCGGGTCTACAGACGCCGGGGTGTAAGGTTGCCCATAGAGCATATCCCTCGCACCCCGACTGACCCTGGGCCATCTCCGGTTTCGAGATGGCCCCCTCGGGTTTGGGAACCACGGTGTCCCCGTCTTGCCCCGGTTTGGGGGAGGGGCGCTAGTCGCCCCACCGTCCCGGCCTGCTTCTGCTGGGGTGACAGGTGGCCTCACCCGCCACCCCCAGGCCTGCGCTCATGGAGGACGGAGGTCGTTAAGCGACCTCCGGCGCCTGAGTTGCCTGCGACGCGCGGCGAGCAAGTTGCGGGCTCGGCGGACCGGGAGAGTTCTAAGTCTCTCCCGGGCGCGCTCCGCCACCTCCTTCGTGAGCATTACATGCTCGCAGAAGGAGGCGGCGGCGGCCCACGCGCTCGCGCTCCGCACCATTGCCGCAATCATGCTGCCGAGCGAGAGGACTCCCACCCCGATGGCTGCCACGAGGTCACGCCTCGGCGCCTCCCACGCCGGGCAGTCCGCCAGCGTGTGCAGCCCTGAGTCCTCGCTCGCGTCGCAGTGATGACACTCAGGCGTTGGCTCCTTCCTGATCCGATGCAGGTGGTCCCCGAAGCACCCCTTCCCGGAGATCACCTGCGTCAGTCGGTAGGAGAGGCTTCCGTGTCGCCTCTCCAGCCAATCCTCCATGATGGGCCTTACCGCCGCTATTGCGGCGTGCCCATCCAATATCTACTGCTATAATAGACTACTCCGTCGCGTCAGCAACCACTGCATGCTAAAATGTGCCTAAATGCTTACGCGTACAGTTGAGATTGCTTCGCACAGCGCGATCCCACAGCAATCGCAGGGCTGCCTCTTTGATAAAATTAAATTAACATAACTTTTTGTGTAATGTTATTGAATATATTCTGACTACTTCTGACTAGGTGGCACCTAGTTTAAAATTGTATCGTTTATAAAATATTTTTTTATAAATTGGTGCTGACTGTGAAATACATCTAGATAAAAGATAATTATAGAGGTCAGTGTGTAGGTAAAATAAATAAAAAATCTTTAAAAGTTTCATGTGTTTTATTTTATATATTTTTTTATAAAATTCTTACCCTTTCTAAATTCTCGGTTATGAAATTTTAATGTAGAAAAAATCCTGAATCTAATAAATTTTGTATCTGCGCCTTTGATGGTAATGGCTGATAGTATATTAATATTCGAATATTTGGTTTGTGTCGATATTTCCTTAGATTCTGGTTCAGTACTGGCACTTGAAGTAGTTGGTAGAGATGGCAGCAGTTTTGTAGGTAAAGCGTCAAATCGTAATTGTGGTTTATGAATAATCACCGACTTTTCAAAATGAAGACAACACACATAATGACTTCTTGGCTTGGTGTCTGGCCTTGCTAAATCGGGCCTGCCAATCAATTCAGCCCATGTTTTACGCCTAAAAAAATAAAAAAATTGGACAGGTCTAAGGAAGGAGATGGGTAAGATAAGACAGACGGACAGAATGACACAGACATGACGAAATTATAATAGATCCTAAACTAGGCAATCCTAGAATTTTATATTATGAATAAATAATACTAATAAATACATTGAATGATTATTAACATTTATCAATTTACTAATAATTTTAAACGTTGCACGTTGTTAAAATAGTGTTTAAGGTAAGCATGACGTTTCTATGTAACAAAAATATGTAAATCTGTGTCTGAAAGGCAAGCTAATCATGTATCATATAGAGTAGACCTAATAAAAATAATTTTGAAACGACAAAAAACAGTAATAACTAATATATAATTATCACTTACTTATTATAATTATAATTATCACTTACCTTTCTTCATTGACAGGTAAATGGAAAAATGTTAGGTGTTTATTCCTTCTTTTACTTGATTTGCACCCATCTACAGCACATAAGGCATCGTAGGTACGCGTACGAACGGAGCGATTAAAATAAACAGCGTGCGTGCGCTTCGCTAGCGAAAACCGCACTGAAATTTGGTACGCAAACGGCCCGAGGCCGCTCGGCCGGGCGGTAGGTAATTATAGCGCGCAAGTATATGGAGTGAAGGAGGCCAGGCACGGTGTTGACTTCCTCGACGTCCAATCAACCACTATCTTCGATATATTCAAGGCGAAAAATCAGGTGAAGACGACTTAAAATCACGGTACACCTCCTAGTATTTTTCTGTCTTCTGGTTAACTTTGACGGTAGAAGGACCAATGTTTGTTCTCCGATGACTCAAGAGTAAAAGGCTAGCGGACTGTATATGATTTTAATATTACAAGATGGTACAAATATAATAAGTCGCGTCTACGGAACTTAAAAGATATAATATTAGAAGAAAGCGCGTAACGTGCGGGCGTCGTGGCTTGTGACAGCTGACTGGTGAGTCGCAGATATCGGCGCATGCGGCGGCCGGCTGATGCGCCCCGCACCCCGCGGTTCTCGTCGCCGCCGTGGTATAGCTCAGTTGAGCCATGTGGCTCAACACAAACTTTCCAAGACGAGAGCAAATAACAATCCAAGAAAGCACTTTTTGAGCAACAGGGTGGTGGAGGCTTGGAACAAATTGCCAGAAGATGTTGTAAATGCTAAATCCACAAACCAATTTAAAAACAAACTTGATAAACTTATAACTGATAAAAAAAACCAACAATGGATAACTGGATACAGGCAACTAACAGTTGTCTCAACTGCCTGCCTGCTAATAAATAATAATAAATAAATAATAATAATAATAATGATTTCCTCGGCTTGGCACGGGTGCAATGCTGTTATTAAATATAGGTACTACAGAATGACTTTCTACTTACAATGTACCAACAGTAAAAATATCAACGTTTATTAGCGTTTTTGTTATTAGACAATACAAACATGTTATTGGATAAGGATTAATACTGTATTGCTTAAAATCGCTTCGTAAATAAGCCATTATTTCTCGTTTAAAGTAAAAGGTTAAAAACTGGTTATTGTGGGTTATCCCTAAGAGATAGACATACCATCGTGGACTTTTTTGTAGGCCTTCTTAAGGTTTACAATACTGTAGTACATTATTCTGATAATTGCTGAGGCCTGGCAGGCTGGGGTCCTAAGTATAATCTAAAATCAGCGGGAGAACTTTTATAGCGCAATACAGTATCAAAAGTTCTGAAAAAGTTCGCATTGACTTCGCTAAATGGCGTTGGTAACATATAGTGTGGTTACATAATGACAATTTTGGTATAAACCCTATTATATGTTCTAGGTGTATACAGAAGCTAATGAATGGTCATGCGTTGTCACCTGTTTCTTCATCGACTGCGCGCCAAACGTGATAGAGTTCATAGAAAGAATATATACTATACTGCAGCCAGGCGCACACTGGATCAATTTAGGACCACTGTTGTACCATTACAGGTAAGTCATCCTCCGTCTCCGAGCCTTCTTCCTACTTAATTGTTATCGGCTTTCAGTCAACTACGAAACGGCTGAACTCCGATATAATCTGTGAAGAGAGTGGCCATCTGACCTCTAAAACCCACTGGCGATATAGAAGTTCTGTAGTTAAATCGGGTGGTTCTTAGGGCTCCAACTAGCGATACCCGATATGTCGCTTTGTATCAATATATCGTATCGTTATGTATCGCAACTAATTGTATCGATCACAATATATATTAATATCCTTGTATCGATATTTGTATCGATACGAAATAAACACACAATACAGTTTAATGTAATTGTACTAATACCGACATTAAATATAATAGTAACAAAGCAGGTAATACCCATTAGCCACACCTCTATCTTGTTAGATTCTCAATTTAATCTTGATCGGTGGATGATAACTGCTTCAAAATTCTGTTGAAGATTTGACATACATACATATGTAAGCAACTTAGTTAAAAAAATAATTTAAGATAAAAATAACCAAGACATTGTTAAGAAAAAAAAAAACAAAATCATCATCGGTTCATCCGTTCGGGAGCTACGATACCACAAACAGACACGTCAAACTCATAACCCCCGTCGTTTTCCGTCGGGGATTAATAAAAGCTGGTAATAAAAATAGACGAGATCTTACATAAGGCATAAGCTACCTTTTGTTTTTGAAAATAACATGCAGGGGAGAAATTGAAGTGTGCGAGTTCGTCATTATCGAGATTAAACCACAGTATAAAGAAATTGTGGACTGTCTGTTACGCTTTCACACATAAACCACTGAACAGATTTTGATGAAGGATTAGGTACAGAGATAGAGGGGTGCTTGGTTGGGGACCTCCACGCGGTGCACCCTGGGCAACGGAGACAGCAGCGCCTCTCTCCTAGGGCGGGAGAGACGCTGCCGCCTACGGCCAACTCCGACCGAGGCGAGGACGGCCCTGTTGAGGGCTGTTCGGAAGCTTTCCACGTATCCCTCTGATTAGCAGATGGCACAGTGGAGAGCAAGTAAGGGGGCCCTCTCGAAACCGGAGATGGCCCAGGGTCAGTCGGGGTGCGAGGGATATGCTCTATGAGTAACCTTACACCCCGGCGTCTTAAGACCCGAGACGGCGTGCGGTTTTAGTCGGCGCAAGCCCGACATAACCCGCTGGCTGGCGGGGGGGTATCCGAAAAGATTTCCGCACGAAAAAAATAAAATAAAAAAGGTACAGAGATAGACTACAGCTTGGGAAAGGACATAGTCAATGTGGTCACGATAATCGATATCCACGCGGGTGGAGCCGCGATACTTATAATTTGATACGCCCGGCGAATCGATACGATAAAGCCTATATCGCATTAACGTGTATCGATTCACTAAAATATCGATATGTATCGAGCATCGCTAGTCCCAACTACCCGTAACGAATACCACAGATGTTCGTATGGCAACCGGAACCGACCAATAACTGGTATTTTTTTGTTAACAGTGACATGCCAACAGAGAACAGTATCGAGCCGCCTTTTGACATCTTACTAGAGATTATTAGAGACATAGGATTTGACATATTGGTAAGTACATTTGACTAGAGTTGGAAAAAGTATGTTTAGATGCTAGTGGTCATAAGGCCTACACTGTACTTGACGGATCTTCTGTGGCGGATTGTCCGCATCGGAACACCTTTTTTTTTTTTTTTGTGCGGTAATCCCTTCGGATACCCCCCCGCCGGCCAGCGGGGGCGGTTATGTCGGGCTTGAACCGACTAAAACCGCACGCCGTCTCGGATCTACAGACGCCGGGGTGTAAGGTTACCATAGAGCATATCCCTTGCACTCCGACTGAACCCTGGGCCATTCGCAGTGTCCCCTCTGATAACAGCAGAGGAGTACCTGGAACGACCACCCCTCCCCGCGGGGCTTGCAGGCCCGCCATACCCCGACCCCCTCGTGCAATGGGGTCAGCTGGCCCTGAAAAGGGCCGGTTGGTCAGACTCTCATGCGTCATCGCCCACGTTGCCCAGGGTGCACCAAACTTGGAGGTGATCCAACCGGTCGCACCCCCGCATCGGAACACCTATAATTGTTCTTGGATACAGATCGGTCTCGGAATCAAAGATACGCTATGGAATTTCCTCCAAGTGCAGCGAAGGCCTAAGTGTGTCCGCGTCTGGACGAAAAGTGGTTTGGCTTTCACGCGTTAAACGAGTTCGATATTTGTCTGGATTCGTCCAGACACATATCGCAACACGACGCTTACAGCGCAATAACGACGGTCCACTCAGTTCACAGTTATTTACATGATTATTTTTGTATTTCAGAAAGAAAAAACCGGCGTCAAAACAAAATACGCACAGAATCCAAACTCCATGATGCAGCACGAGTACGACTCAGTTTTCTTCGTGTGTCGGAAGCCATACCACATGTAGCCCTGGCAACCGGCTTAACCTGTACCTGGCTATAGAAGACTTGAGTAAGCGTATTATAAGAGTAAATTTAGAAAGACATTTACTTAGGGGCCATTTTTTAAAAGGTGCACCGATAATGCAGCTGTATGTATGTAAGAGACAGGTGCGGATACAGGAGGGGAGGATAAGTTTGATCAATCCCCCCCTCCCCCAATAAAAATTTAAATAATTATTAGTCAATGCATAAAAAATAAATACGTAAATGTATAAAAAAATCCTTGGTCATTGAAAACAATTCTGTATATTGGCACTCCCCCCCTCCTAACTGTATATTTATCCTGCTTCCCCCCTGAACAAAACCATCTGTATATGAAGCTGGGTTCCCCACCTTAAATAAAATCCAGTATGTTTGCCTTCTGTAGGAAGCCTTGCCACAAATAGCCGTGGTTAGCGGCTTAACCTGTACCTGGCTGTAGAAGACTTGAGTAAGCTGGTTATAAGATAAAATATAGAAAGACATTTATTTAGGGGCCATTTTTTAAAAGGTGCACCGATAATGTAGCTGTATGTGTGTAAGAGACAGGTGCAGATACCAGAGGGCAGGATAAGTTTGATACGCCCCCCCCCCCCAATTAAAATTTAAATGATTATTAGTCAATGCATAAAAAATAAATCCTCCCCGCCCCCGCCCCCTCCTAACCTGGATGTAATCCTGTATATTTATCCTGCTTCCCCCCTGTAGAAGACTTGATTAAGCAGGTTGTTATAAGAGAAAATATAGAAGGAAATTTACTTAGGGGCCATCTGTTAATACAGCAACGTCAGTGCCGATAACGAAACTGTATGTGTGTAAGAGATCGT
Source organism: Cybosia mesomella (assembly GCA_946251805.1). Taxonomy (NCBI): domain Eukaryota; kingdom Metazoa; phylum Arthropoda; class Insecta; order Lepidoptera; family Erebidae; genus Cybosia; species Cybosia mesomella. Next base: position 8,265,172 of record OX276417.1, read on the forward strand.
TTTTTTTTTAAATCATTATAAAGAAATTTCTACAAAATTCGTCTTCTCCCTTGTGTATGTGTGTCTCCTCCCGAACGAAATCCTGTGAACAACACAGAAGCTAACTACCCTCCCTCTTCCTTTATTATTAAATATCGTAATAGTAGGGTATATAATATTACTGCTATGAACCACAGGCTCGACAAAATAATACTTTGTAAATATGACCTTAGAGTCTATCAAGTAGGTTAAACTTTAACAGGATGACTCTAGTACACTTTCTTCCGAGTAATATAGTCCTATAAAGTATAGCTTAAGTACATAGTGCTTTATACTAAACCTACAAGGAAAAAAATAAAGTAAAAAAATACTACACTTTTCTTTCCCGCATATTTCTACGGAAGTTTTTTCTTCTGCTTAGTACGATAACAATGGATTTTCATACATTTTTGTTTACCGTTTAATTTCTACGGAAGTACATAGTAACGTACATTCTGCTTTACTGTCTGAGTAGGTGTAGTATAATAGATTTATAGCAACGCTTTAGAGCGGATTTCACCAACCATTGATTAAATTGTGAAAATATAGTTAAACAGATTTTCACTGGTGAAACCTGACCTACGTGTAAATACGTAAATCTGTATGTTATTTTGTCATATACGTATATAACTTTAATCTGATCGCGATCAAACTTTATACAGTATAGGTATTGGTAAAAAAAACCGAGTTGTTGATGGTCGGTTGATGGCCATTGCGATACGAAGTGTTTATTCCGTAAAGCTAGTCTAACATAGTCCAGAAATTTTAGCGTGAATGCTATGGGTACCTTTGCATTGATTCCAAATAAGTTGAAAATTTGCATAAAAAGAATCCGAGTCGATTCCATCTATGCAACAAAAGGTCGGTTACTTGCAATCAATCATACTAGCAAAGAAAAAGTTCGTAAACAACGTGATTCTAGCATCATAGTCGCAGAGAGCCCGTCTCTTTCTAGGGAAAATATTCTGATCAAATCAGCTACCTGGACCCGTCCTGGGTAGCTGAAATTCTATCAAAAAGAATGAGAAATAACTTTTTCTTTTGAATGTTCTAAATATTGATGTGTCGGACCGTTAAAAATCGGTGAACAGGGATCCGAATACGGATTTATGTCAAGATCCGCCGTTACAGATGTTAACTTTTTTCAATCGCTGTCGGTGCGCGTGACCTTGAAACATTCGTCAAAAATTTAACGGATACGGACACGGATCTTTCTTCTCCCTCGGATATCTGCGGATATGCATATGCGGTACATACCTGGTTTTAATGTAGATATATATTATAGTATTAGTAACTTAGAATTACCCTGTATCTTTTGGTTCACTCTTTCAAAAGGGCGAGTTAATAATCAAGGGCGAGGGAATCCATACCTCTCGTGGCAGCTATAGGAAAGGCATAGATTCCCTATCTCTCTCTACGCCTAAGCATAATGGCCAGTAATAGCATAATAGTGTTTGTACAATGATGTTATAGTCGTCTCTATTTATTTTTGGTAACAGATGGACATGTACAAGCTGTCTACAATTATGAAATGTTGTATCGGACAGACAAACAGACACACAAAAAAACGAGTTTGGGAGAAATGTGGAAAATATTACGCTATTTAATGGGATAGATGGCGTCATAATTTTTCATATAAGTACAAAAATATTTCTCCTCAGCTAGTGAGATTTTTGTTAAATATAACTAATAAATGTAAAAAGAGAAACGTTCTGGAATTGTGTTATGCTAAGCTCAATGACTGAACTAGGCGGAATTTCTTTTTGTCTCTAGTATGTCCATCTGTCTATCGACATACAATATATGTGACACTTTATTATTTAAGTAAATATTTACAGATAGAACGTAAGCTGATATCACAAAGTATTTTTTGTAAGTTCTTGTAAGTAACTAAAGTACATGACAAGCTGAAAAAAAAATCTAGGTTAGACAGAAATGTGGGTGACATTTTACCAACTATGTTTCGGTTCTGCGTGGTATTCGGTGGACCTATTGCCTACAATTTGTAACTTTTTCTAGACTGGGTGGACTCAGATATTACATTTTTATGAAATATTTGTTTTCGTATATAACAAAACCACAAAGCAAACACAGTGAGGAGGCGGCCTAACCTGACCTCACCACAGTAGACGTACCCTTGTCAGTGTACTGTCGGATATCGTCCTGTGCACAGCTCGGTAAGTCTCAGTGTCTCCAACTCTCGATGATACTCGATGCTAGATGGCGATAATTTGTATAAAGAATTGGACTGGATCTAACCCCTCTTTACAACACCAACACCCTCAAAAGTAAAAAAAAAAACTGTATTATTTTGTATCGCCCCTGTGTCGATAACGACCAAAACATTGTATTACATAGATTATAGATTGTTAATGCTAATAAAATTAATTTTGTATGGTTACAATTATGTATTCCAGATAACTTGTGGGGTCCCATCAAGATCTTCGGGGCCCAAGCCAACCTCACCAGCTGGCTGGTACATCTGCTGATTAACGGACGAGGCTCTGGCGCAGGATTTTCTCTCGGGGTTGGGGTCAGAGGGTAAAACTAACATACCAGTAAAACATCTGATCAATCTTGAGAATAAAGCCTGCGCCAGAGTTTCGTTCGTTCTTCAACAGGTGTACAGACTTGTAGTTGAGGTTGGCTTGGGCCTCAAATTTGTTGGTAGGGCCAGGGCCATGTACACTCCGACAGAATGATTTATCCGACATCTATTTTTGTCATATTTGTATCCATACGAAAACTTACTTGAAGATCTACATTATATGCGCAAACGCATACGTGATACATATAGTCATAACGACGTAAATATAATACTGATGTAGGGTAATCGTACAAGTAGAATTGTTTAATAGTTTTTAAGGTCAAGGATATTATATTTACTTTCGTTTGTGTTAACTTGGCTAGAGAAATAAATTTAACAGTTAGTAATATTCGCGACCCTCATATCCATCTATTCATTTTTGTTGCCACTTACATAAGTCTGATAGTGGGTAGATTATAAAAAAAAGATCATAAGGCTGTTAGCCGACGTTCACGTAGTAATATTCCATTTATTTCTCTCACAGAGCATATACATAGAGGAGGCGGCCTAATTAATTGTGCGCTGAGACTATCGGGCCTACCCTGACGTTAACAAAAGTAGGCGTAGCCTTAGTCAGTGTACTTTCGGCGTTTTTCCTGTCCAGAGCTCTTTTAGCCTTGGGTCTCTAAATATAATTCTACACGATACTAGATGGCGATACTTTGTATGTGTGTACATTCCTGTCACATTTAGTGACATCTAGTATCGAATGGTTAAACTAGGTAGCAACATCGACATAGAATGAAGTAACTAGTTTTGCTATTGACCGGTAGATGGAAAAGAAGTAGGCGGGATCTAACCCCTCTTTATCACACCATCACCCCGCAAAGTGTGACGCATTCTTTTATGGGGAAATCTAATTACAACACATCTCTGTATAGGCTGTGATTTCTCTAGACAAGTAAGTATGAGTCGGGCTGAAAATGTTTGCTTGTGATATATTACTCATATAGACTGTTTTTCTATAAAAATGTTATAAAGTTAATTATGTAATGCGGCGTCGGGAAGAAGAGTGAGAGTCCGGTTAAGATCGGCTTGCTTCAGTTTTGTAGAGCGTTCTCTCTATCTCACAATGCATGACTTCAGCTTTATACCTTCCTAGAGTAGTTGAAACCGGAACCCTAGTTTTGATATTTTATAAACATCAACAGTTTTAAGTACTCTACACAGGACATCAAACTGTCAGTCCGATGTACAATACAGAGAACGCTCTATAAAACCAAAGTAAGCCAATCTTAGCCGAACTCTTGTCCCAATGTGCAGATCAAAAGTCTGTATGATGTAAACTATGATTGAACAATAGCTCTTAAGATGTAACAAAATTTGTAAGCGTGCGTTGGATGCCATTTGGAGTCATTTTTACCAATGATATTAATCGTGATCAAGTCGAACTAAACTACTTTGTCACGTTTTATTCACTGAATTTAATTGGTTGCAAAACTCGAAAAGTAGTCTCTGGATTGACTAGAAATAGACAGGTCATTACATTTTTCCCAAGACTGTACATACTTTGTATACCAAAGTTCGCCCGGGAACGGGATGTTTTTCCCTGTGTGAAGCCGCGAAATGTCAGCTAGGTCTTGTACATATAATACTAAAATTTCCGCGTCTAGCTCAGTGGTATATTGGTATAATTGGCAATTATAGTTTTTTTTTATTTCAAGACTTATAATGTAAGGTTAGAGATAGTATAGTAATTTATATTGTGGGGAATATTTATTTATATAAATTTAGTCACAAGGACACAAGGACCCTTAAAAGATCTTAACTTTGATATTTCAAAATATTACATTGACTTGTTTATGATATTGTCGGAGCTATACGCGAATATCACACATTAAAATAAAACTATTTTTAACGAATTCTATCGCCTTTATTTTGATGTCTATTGTCACTAGTTCCATGGGACTAGTTAGATTTTTTGTGCCAGTAGTTCCATGGCGTTTGCATGGAACTAGTGAGTTTTTGTTATTTCCATGGGGTTTGGCAATGGATCTAATGAGACAAAGAATTCTCAGTAGTTCCATGGAACCAATTGCGATGGAACTAGTGAGAATGACCCTTTTTTAACATGACTACAGAATAATAGTACTTCATATAGATTTAAAAAAATATAAAAAATGATATTGGGTGGTGAAACCGCAAAAAGCATGTTTCCAACGCCAAGCAAATACATCTTTTTTTCCATTTCTTTGGATGCATAGTATTTCAAGAAAAATTACGTCTTCCAAGTACCGCATTATGTTGGAAGAGTGATATTTTATACACAGTTTATAAACACTATCCTTTACAATAGGGATCAAGGATGAGTAGGATTAAATTGGTCATTAGAACTTATTGAACTTCTTAATTTTTTTTAATACCTTGCGAGATATTTGATGGTTCTTTTTATTATTACAATGAAGGAAATATCTACAAACTTCATTTGTCCATTTTATTCCTATTCACCCTATTTTACCCCGTATCTACCCTTTACTCTCACTCTCTGATGTTGTAGATCAGGCTGTGTCAGTCTCGTTTGTTTCCATCTTTATCTCAATACTCGGGTAAATATAAGTAAATTCTCTCTATTTTATATTATCAACCCTTAGTGCTGAGGAATAGCTTGTCAATGTTGCTATAATAATAATCAATGTATTAACAAGGGTGGAACTCCATTCAGCCACATGCAGCTATTGTGTTGGCTGGCAGCTGTTCTGTTATAACTAAGTTGTATATTAATTTGTTAAGAAAAGAGATTAAAACAATGATTTATCACTTTTCATGGTGTTTATTTTCTATCCTACTATAAGACCAAGCTGCGCACCGGTTTTTTGTTTTGACTCAAGACAATAATAATGTTAGCCTTTACTTTGAGTCGAAATATGGCTCTATCACTTGCCTGTAGACCTGTATCACTGTAAAAAAAAACAGGTAAAGACGAACATAGAACCTCCTCCTTTTTACTGGAATATTCATCATCATCATTTTAGCGTTAGGCCCGGTTGTATTTGAGGCTCTCAGAGTGTGGGACCCACTTTACATCTTTTACTCCTGTATTTGGTACTCTGCTTGAAATAAGTGTCACCTATTTGCTGCTTTGATATGACAACCAGAGTATCAAGGAGTGGTGCATGGAATCTGTCAACTGGACGACTACAGTAAAAAAGAAAGTTTAATCTGTTATAGTTTTATTCAAATACTGAATAAAATATCTTCCAATTTTACTCGTCTCTTCATTATAATGATTCATCTTGGCGTAAGTAAGAAATTGCCTTCTTAACCTGAGCAGCTTCTGTGGATTCACAAACTGCGTGTAACCTGCTTCTAGAACACATCCTGGGTATCCTGGGAACTTCACTTCTCCATCCATGTTGAGTTGCTTAGCATCTAATATCTGTTTGGATATTGTTTGGGTTACTTTGTCTAGTTCGTATAGGAAGTTTGTTGATGTTAGAGGTGCCTGAAATGAGAAAAAAAAGTCTATGGCAGGCATAGAGTTGGCAGAGTCGCGATTGAAGAAATATCGTCTACCGCAGATTTTAATTGAGATTTTCTGCACTTTGAAGATAAAACCAAATCACGAGGCAATGTCGTTAAACTTCTTTAGTTTGGAAACTAGCGTCGCCAAACTCATATTAAGACCAATTACGTCACAGAAAACACTTCCTCTTTGCTTATATTCCATGAGCTGTTGCCCGTATTACGTGTGGGCGAGCGTTTTCGCTAATAAGAAGCCAGTTTGTAGATGTTGAAATAAGATTGTTTTTCTCTTTTTGTAAAAACAGTAACAATTGCAGTTATAAATAAGACTTACATTCTGTGTGCTCATATTCGGAGGAGGTGGTTTCTTCTCAAATAAAACTTTGTACACATCCTCTAAATTCAGCTCATCTGACGGCTGCACTGTAAATAAAGGACTGTCCCATCTGTTATTTGAGTTCGGCTCTTCAAATCTTTAAATAGACATTGTATTATTATTATTGGTGTTTCTATGTATAATATGAATGTATTTACAAAAAAAAGTATATAAGTATGTTTATCTGCATTCAGGAACCCAAAATACAAGCTAGTTAAACTATGCTTACTTTTGGTCTAGAAAGCTATGTGAAGAATCTCGTAGAATATTTAATTTTATTTATTTATCATCATTGGAGCATCTAAGTTGCATTTAAAGCTTTTACTTAGGAGTCTATTCTTGTACTTAAATTTGGTTTATTATGGCTTGAAGTTGTCATACAATCATTACAATGTAATGTAGATTTGAGGTGGATTTTCAGTAATTAAGAAAGGTTTTTTCAATGAAAATATGTAACTCTGATCTCACCATTCATCATTTTATGGAAATTTACACTTGTCATTGGCCAAATTGTGGGGTATATTGCTGCAGAAGCCCTTAATAAAAAATAAGATATGCTTTAATGACAGTACAGGAAGGTTGTGAAGTGTGTAAGGACTGAAGCAGATGGCGAGCTGGCCTACCCTGGAGGAATAAAGAAATATAATTGTATGTTAGAAACAAGACACTTTTAACTTGTCTTACCTTAATCTAGTTAATGCATTGAAAACTTCCTCAATATAGGGCATGTTGTTTATATTTCTGTACTCTTCACTGGTAGTTTTTGCATCTTGCTCTCTCTGTAGGTTTGCTTCCCAAGCATCCTCATGGTTTCTGATAGTGTATATGGTACATTGTGTAGATTTTGATTCTTTTGATGCACAATAGAGTTCATAGCGATATCCTATAATGTAGGAATTTAGAAAAGGTTAATTTATAGACATACCAACAGTTATAGAACACATATATTTACAAAGTTTTGATATGTAGACCAAGTAGAGACGCATCTTAAGTTTAACTGCATTTAACTGCTAATTAACAAAATAAAATTAAAGTTAAAGGAAAATGAGTGCATGTAAGTAGACAAAGAAAGGTTCGCTTTAAAAACAAAATATCATCAACATATATCAACAGCAATGTTTTCAGTTGCATCCGAAACTGTCACCTTAGACATCGGGGTCCGTTCCAAAAGGAGAAATAGTCCTTTTGGTTGGGCTTTTATTGTAGCATCTGCCAACAACCCCAAGAGGACAGCCTGTGAAAGGAGTGCCTCGGCATTAGCAAATAAACTCATTATTATAGAGAACTTGAGCATGAGCATCTAAGGGCTGCTTTAAACGCAATAGTACTGCACATATCAGAGCTAACCTTTAATATAGTTACTTCCATCCAATATAACGACATTATCCTTGCCAATAAGTCTTAATACTTCTGATTTAAGGTATCCTCTAATTCTCTTTTCCTTTTGTGAGTCCAAGTATGCTGAGTTCTTGTCATAACCTAACTTTGTAATGGCTTCGTCTTCCGAAACGATATCCACCTTCTTCTTGTATTTATTTACAAAGAAATCTTTCAGCTCATTAGCCCTTGTCGTTTTGCCACTCACTGGTGTTCCACATATAATTATCAGAGGCATATTCACTATTTTTACACATGTAAATAAAACAATTTTTATTCACATCAAACTGTCAGGTGTCAAACAAATCAGAACAGATGTTTTGTTCTATTTTTTGTTTATTCTTGACTTCATGACATGACCATAGAGACCAAGCCTTTTAGCCTCATACATGTATTAATAGTGGTTTAGAATTAATTGTATAAATATTTTAATATTTATTAAGTTTAATTAAAGGACATTTTGGCAAGCAGCAGTTTTTACAAAGTGAAGTGTCTGAAATAACAATCGACAATGGAACGCTCACAAGTCCCACTTGATATCGACGACTGCCGAATCGAGCCTTTTTCTCTCTTTGAACTTTAATAATATTGGTCTTCATTTAGGCCGATTCAGGTTGTTGTAGTCAAAGAGTATATAATGTAGTCGTCGTGAATTCTACTATTCTTTTTATTTTAGAAATTTTTAACAGTTTTATTGACGTCTGTCATGAAGTTACCACGAAATAAAATATGTGTCCAAAATGTTTGAACTGTCTACTCATCGAGAATTGTTGTTTCTGTCTGGAATTGAAAGTTGGCTGTTATCTTATGAACATATTTTCTATAATTTACATGGTACCATGTATATCTGGTGAAATCTATCATTGCTACAATACAGAGGTACCTTGGATTAAAACAACAGTACAGGCCTCTGGCGTATTGTTTATACTATCAATCATTAGTTCACTGTATTTCGTGTTCGGGCTATGCTTGGATAAGATACACCCTGGTTGTGTTTATATGATGACAATTTTTTTATCGATGATTGCAACGGTATCGGCGATTCTTATAGTTGCAATTTACACTCCTAAGAAGAATCACTGCGCAGACTGTTTCACTTTATGCATGGCGGGCTTTATACAAGTGTTAATACAAGGCTACTGCTTCCTTATTGTAAACAGTAATAGAGTGAACGAAACCAGAATATTAAACATCGCAAAAAGAGAAGCTGAGTAATTTTATGGACAGATTGTAAATATGGTGGCAATTGATGAATATTAACTAAATAGAAGTAAATTTTGAACTATAATTTTGTAGACATCAAGGTAGGTATAATAATGTTTACACATGTAGAATATACTGCTTCCTTGGCCGTGGTCCATTGGGAACTTGAATTCCAGACATTTTGTCGATCACTGCGGTCGACATCTTCAGTGGTACAGCTCGGGACGACGTCGAGTGCGGAGAACCTTCGTCGGCGGCGAACTCGCTGCGACTGATGTAGCGGCCCGAGTCACTGGCGTATTTATAGGGTATTGCCTTTTTGTACAGAAATTCACCCATGCTCTCAGATCCTCCTAATTTTTCAAACATTTAACGCTTTTAGAGATAAATGACAAAATTATACAAAGCACTCTACCGATTCGCTTGGGTGGGTGTTCGCTAAATTTCAGATGTTAGCTTACCAGCATTTCTATCCTCAGTCCACAGTACGGAAGAACTAACCAGAAAATCCTTGCACCTATACTGGTTAACTCTGAAGGACTGTGTAAGCCTGATGCAGTGAATGCTCGGAAAATTACATGCCCGAACACCGATTTCCCAAAGAACCTTTTCTCACAGCGATAGTGGGGGCAGTTTGCAGCTTAGTAAGATAAAATTTAATTAATACAACTTCCAATGCTGCTGAGCGTGCCTGCTGCCTCTGGACCTCAGAGTTCGAGAGGGGGCCTCGTTGTACGAGGCAAAGAGAGTTCGAACCAATGGCCCCAGCTATATAGAAGCCTCACCCCGCGGAGCATATGAACCTGAAGTTCACAAGTCTGGTAGACGAGAATTCGTTTCAACGCACAAAGAACATCCAAGTGCGCATCTTCACGAATAAGAGCAAGATTGAGTCAAAGTCAAAGTCAAAGTCAAAGTCAAAAACCATTTATTCTGCATAGACCATTAATACGGCACTTACAAAACGTCATAAAAAAATAAATAATCTAATGTTTGGCAAATGGACCACCGGTTCGAAACGCGGCCCTGTCCTGAGAAGACTCCGGCAAGAAACTCAGCGGGCCTTTTTTTTTTTTTGGTCTATTTACAAACATATTTACTTAACCTAAGTACAATATTCCATTTGAGTAGCATAGAGAGAGAGCAAACAGTTCATATCCAAGCTTGTTTGTCGTCTAAATAGTCTTGAATTTTATAGTAGCCTTTTTGGCAGAGTTTACTTTTAATTTGGCTTTTAAATTTATGAAGAGGTAGATTCTTCATTTCACTAGGAAGCTTGTTGTAGAAGCGTATACAGTTACCCTGAAAGGAATTACTAATCTTGTGGAGTCGACTATTACAAACCACAAGATTGTTTTTATGTCTAGTATTTACGTTATGTATATCACAAAGCCTTAAAAAATTGGAAATGTTTCTTCTAACATACAAAAGATTTTCAAAAATATATTGGGAAACTACAGTTAGAATGTTTATTTCTTTGAACTTTTCTCGGAGGGAGACTCTTGGGCCCAACTTATAAATTGCCCGCACCGCCCGCTTTTGCAGCACAAAGATTGTATTTAAATCTGCGGCATTACCCCAAAGGAGAATGCCATAGCTCATAATACTATGGAAATAACTGAAATAAACTATTCTAGCGGTATCTATGTCTGTTAAAGTCCTAATCTTTTTTACAGCGTAGGAAGCAGAACTTAACCTACTAGCTATTTTTTCAATATGTGATCCCCACTGTAATTTAGCATCGATACTTAAACCTAAGAACACGGTTGATTCCACAAGGCTCAACAACTGTCCATTAAGTTGTACATTGGTTTCCACCTGTGTAACATTAGGTAGGGTGAATTTAATACATTTGGTTTTTTTTTCATTAAGGCAAAGATTATTTATATTAAACCAATGAACCACTCGTGAGATTGCGTTGTTCACTTCGTCATAATTATCTAATTGTCTTTTAATTTTAAATATTAAGGAAGTATCATCAGCAAACAAAACAATACTATTTTTATCCCTTACGTAGTAAGGGAGGTCATTTATATAAATTAAAAATAAAAATGGTCCAAGTATCGAACCCTGTGGAACGCCCATCGAAACCAAAGATCCCACCGAACGTGTACCGTTCACATCAACCCTCTGAATTCTATTGTTTAAATAAGAAGTCAAAAGGTCGAGAGCCTTGTTCCTTATTCCGTAATAATCTAATTTCCTGACCAATGTATCATGGTGGACGCAATCGAAGGCTCTGGATAGATCGCAGAAAACACCTAATGCATCCTGCTTATCCTCCCAGGCCTCGTAAATACATTTCAATAACTCTATACCAGCATCCGTCGTTGATCGTCCTTTAGTAAACCCAAACTGTTTATCATGAAATAATTTATATTTATTAAAATGGGTTAGCATTTGGTCTAGAATTAATTTCTCAAATACTTTACTCAAGGTTGGCAACACAGAGATGGGTCTGAAATTCGAGGGATCTGAGGTGCTGCCTGCCTTGAACAAAGGTATGACTTTACTATGTTTCATTAAATCAGGAAATATACCGCTACTGACGCAGTCATTAAACACAGTTGCTAGATGGGGAGCAATGACATCAATGATGCTTGAAACAGTTTTGACTGATAATCCCCATAGGTCCGCGGTCTTTTTAATATCAATGGATTTAAACGCTTTTGTGATGTCCTTGCTATCAACAACTGAGAATCTGAAAGCGTCCTCACATTTTGTAATTGATTCCATAAGCAATGACTCAGCGGAAGTGGAAGACGACTGAAGAGTTCGGGTAGTGGCTACAGGTATATTTGAAAAAAAGTGTTCAAACTCTGTCGCAACTTCCAGATCCTCCGTGACATGGCGACCGTCTATTTTTAAATGGTAATCTCTTACAACTGCTGGAGATTTACCACATTCGGAATTTATAATGTTCCAAGTAGTCTTAATTTTATTAACAGAATTTGATATTTTGTTTTTTATAAAGTTTGATTTAGCAAAGGAACAGGCTCGCTTAAATATTTTAGAATAGTTTTTGACATAATTCTGAAAATCAGGGTTGAAATTGTATGATTTTTCAGAATATAATTCATACAATCTCCTCCTGCTATTATAAATCCCTGGTGTTGCCCAGTCACTGAAAACAGGACGGCTGCCAATCGATAATGTTTTTGGGGTAAAAATTCTCCCAAACTCAGTATTGATCAGGTTAATTAAGTCTGCATAAGACTTATCTACACTAGTGTACAAGGGCAAATCAGGAAGTTTATTCACTATATTTTCCTTGAAAGCATCTAAACGATATTGGTTTATCGGTACAAATTTAATTTCTTTTCTTCTTACTTCATAATAATTTCTGTAGCATTTTATAAATTGGCCACGATGATCCGAGTGTACAGCATCCACAATACATTTGTTAATAGGTTTAATGTCCGTGAAAATATTATCAATACATGTTGCACTTGTGGCAGTTATTCGAGTAGGTTCCAAAAATACATTACCAAGATTAAAGGACTTGAACAGATTCAACATTTTATTTTTCTCTACTGGCGCTAAAGTGTTATCTAATATATTAACATTAAAGTCTCCACAAACTATTATTGACTTTTTAGAGCAACGGCATTTAAAAAGCGCTTCTTCCATCGTTTCTTCAAATCTTGCATAAGGCGCGTCCGGGGGACTGTATACGCTTAATACAATGAAGTGCTCAAACTCAATACCAGCTATCTCAATAACTCGCTCAATAGAGAGGCTTACTAGGTCTTTACGCTCTTTAAATTTAATGTTCTTATTAATAATAATTAAGGTGCCTCCACGTTTGCAATTTTTTCTACTGAACGAGCTAGCCACCTGGTGATTTTTGAAGTTGAAGATGACCTGATGGTCTGTCAACCAATGTTCAGTTACACAAAAAATATCAATATCATTCAAGGTCATGTGCAACTCCAATTCCAATTCTTTACCATTTGTCAGACCTTCGACATTTTGGTGCACCAGGTTAAATACTTTATTTTTACAATTTGAATTAGATTTGGCCATTAACGGGCCGCTTTTTTTATCAATATTACTAGAAGACGGCTCAATAGTCTCAAAAGCCTCGTGCCCATAGCCGTTAATTTCGGATATACAGTAAAAAATGTCGCTAGATTTTTTATCTGTTGTCAAGTAATTTAGTTTTTTTTTTGGATACCGCTATCCATTAAGTCAGAATTTATAATATTTATTTGCTTATTAGCTAAAAATTTAGCTTCGCATAATAAAAAGTTAGCTAAACACTTAGCTATCTGTCGTCGTAAAAAATTTGATAGTAGTGTAGTAGTAGAGGGTCGTGTCGGTGCCACGTTATCCATTTGGAATAACAGGAAAGAAACCAAGACCTTCAAACTTGCTCTGTCGTCCTATTGTACCGTCTATCAGGCCGAGCTCCTGGCTATAAGCAAAGTCATATGTATCCCAGACACTACACATCTAAGTCATCACATTTCGTCCCATGAATGCCGTACAAGGCAATCAAAGTATAGGGCTATTCTCCATTCGGCAGAAAACATCAGATGAAAAACAGCTTTATTGATCTTTCTCATGCAGTATAGATAGACCACTAGAACTGTACCTCAAGAGAAACGTCAATCAGCAAGTTAGTAATAAATAAATGCAGACCAAAGTCTACTCCACGCCTCTTTCCTAATCGATCACCGATCAATCAGGCTCACTAATAAATCTACCGATTCTGCCACATACCATGTTATTATGCACAATAATGGGCAGTACACAGTAATTAAACTATTGATCCTGTATCCCAGATGGATAGTCGAGCTTTTTTGTCAGTTACTAGGTTTTTGTTTTGAAATAGGTATGTGGGTTAGCGTGTCATACTGTATAATTCTAAATAGTCTTACCTATGCAGTAAGATTACTTGTAAAGGTCGTCTAGGACTAGTGAATTCTTACAAATTGTGTTGATAATAATCAGCAATACATAAATAGGTACAATATAGTTGGCAAGTTTACACAAACAAATACTTAGGTACATTTAATTAGGGGTGTGTGTTGGGTAACCTCCTCGAGTGTCGCTCCGATTCCGATCCCGCTGCAGTCCGGGGGGAACGGAATCGGAGCGGCCGGTACACCATGGGCGGCGGTCAATGGCTTCCCCTTCACCCCTTCATAGGGTTGGCATTGATCGTCGGCCAATACCCAACGTGGCGGGAACACATCGCTCTCCGTACTCCTCTGCTTTCAGAGGAGACAGGATGAGCGATGCTGTTAGTGGTGAGATGGCCCAGGGTCAGCCGGGGTGCGAGGGATATGCTCTATGGGTAACCTTACACCCCGGCGTCTGAAGACCCGAGACGGCGTGCGGTTTTAGTCGGTGCAAGCCCGACATAACCGCCCCCGCTGGCCGGCGGGGGGGTATCCGAAGGGATTTCCGCAAGATAAAAAAAAAAAAAAAGGTACATTTAATTAAACTAAGTTTTCATGTTTTTCATTGTGCTAACGCAGTTTAATTTAAAATAAACATGTTCATCGATGAAATCCAGCCTTAATGAATGAAATATATTCAGTAAAATGTGATAATACAGTTTAGTTCGACTTGATCACAGTTATCTTCACGGGTAGATGTAAAATTCGATCTAAATTGCGCTCCCATTGGCGGACTGACGTATGCGAAAAATCAATTGCTTATCATTGTCCAAGTTCTAAGGACAACCTACCAATACACATAACTAAAAGTGCACTACTGCCTCTGTCTGTGTCTAAGTAGATCAGTTGGTCAGAGCATTCAACCTGTAAAGGACTGATCGCGGGTGCAAGTCCCGTCCTCGAATAATCGTGATTCATTGCCACTAAAATGCATGAAAGAAGAATGACGAAACAGTATTATTAGGAATTCAGTGCAGGGTGCGACTGAAATAAATTCTCTGTCTCAGACTCTTACTTGAAAATAAGACATCTTACTACGGTCGCGCGCTCAGCTAAGGCCGCGCGCTCGTGAATCTATTTTTCGGTGATTATTCCTCAATGGTACATCGGACATGAACCATCTCGCTTAAAAATACTCCTCAGTGTCCACTCTATCACCGTGGTAAATTTGGTCAAGATCGCGCGAGTGGTTACGGAGGAGTTCAGCCACCAACAAACGGCTATGCCGCGTAGAAGAGCTTTGCTCGCTTCGGTCGCTCAGCTCAATGAAGTGAGGGTGAATAAGTAAGCCCGCAGGCGCTAATCTAGGCATACATAAAAAACGAAGGTTTTCATCTCCAAAAATATTGGTACCCAGCACTGAGAGCCGCGCATCATCACAATTCAAACATGACGAAGCCACCACCATCCCCGGTATCGGGAGTCACACCCCCTTGCTTAGCCTCGACCAATCAGAATCGAGCGCATCGGTTGCGCAGCTCTCAACCAATCACGACCGATCACGTTGTTTCCCCCCTCCAACTGCGCCTATAAATACGCCAGTGACTCGGACCGCTACATCCTACATCAGTCGCAGCGAGTTCGCCGCCGAGGAAGGTTCTCCGCACTCGACGGCGTCCCGAGCTGTACCACTGAAGAGGTCGACCGCAGTGATCGACGAAACGTCTGGAATTCAAGTTTCCAATGGAACACGGCCAAACAGCCCGGAAGCAGTATATTCTACATGCAACGCCGGCCGTGAACGCCTTAAGATTTATAATGTTTACACAATTGTTTTTCAAGGTCGAATTGCAAGACTAGATGATAAAAAGTTGCAATTTATAAATCTAGACAGTGAAGCCGGTAAAAATTGTGTTATATGGACTCTTCGGTCACTAATCTGTGAATAAATATAATTAGGTACTTGTCCTGACGGACTGTTTCGCCAATGAAGAATGAACGGTTAACTTAAATGTGGTTATTTCCTCGATGTTCTAAAGCAACTCGAAGAACCTCTTTTATTAAAGAAAGAAGTTCACAGCAAAGGTGCAATCGCACCGGCACTATTTTCACATACTCCTTTTCAGGGTGTACTTAGAGAACTAACGAATGGAATGACCGCCAGGTCTCATTGAAGCAAGGTAACGACGCGACGTACGGCGTGGACGGTATTTTGTTACATTTTACCTTTTATTATCATAATAATAAGCGTGTGTCATTGGAATTTAGTGTGGACTTTTATTTATCTGAAACTCCTAGGGCTCACTCATAAACACGATACGAGATGAAATACGTTGCGATGTGATGTCTTTACATTGCTCATCGTAGATTTCCATGATACGCTGACGATAGCGGCGGCGGCGCGGCGTTCAACGTAGCAACAGGCCGCGTAATACGAGTACTATTATATCGTATGTCATCAAAATCAAATAACATAACATTAACATAACTTCACGCCTGTATCCCCGAAGGGGTAGGCAGAGGTGTATCACACACCCACGATTCGCCAGTTATGTTAAGGTCCCAATGTAATAGGGGGCGAGCCTATTGCCATCTACCGGGCACATTATTAAGCGAGCGATAATTAACATTTATTAATGCACACAACTACGAAAAGTCAGAGGTGTGTGCCCGGGGCGACTTCGTTCTTTTACCCTAAGTAAATGACAAACGATTTCAATGTTACTACATTAAATGTTTTATATTTACAGTCAGATTTGCAAGGTATTAAAACCTGTGACAAAAGCATCTGACGAGAAAAACTTGCATTTTGTCTTTACTTGCTACCTACTTTTTAGGGTTCCGTTGCCAAATGGCAAAATAATAAATATGACATGTTTTCATCATTCCCATACATGTAGGGTTTCTATGGATAGGTCTTCAAAAATGATATTGAGGTTTCTAATATCATTTTTCTCTAAACTGAATAGTTTGAGCGAGAGACACTTCCAAAATGGTAAAATGTGTGTCCCTCCCCCTGTAACTTCTAAACTAAGAGAATGATAAAACTAAAAAAATATATGATGTACATTACCATGTTAACTTCCACCGGAAATTGGTTTGAACGATTTAGTTTTTTTTTAATTTTGTTTAATCGTAAACCGCAATTTACCTTTCATTCAATCAACTCCAATATAAAATAAAAAAAAAGCATTATTATGTTACTTGCTGCTACGAAACCCTTCATGGGCGAGTCCGACTCGCACTTGGCCGCGTTTTTTTTCAATCGTTATTAACTAGTAGAGACAACAGGCTGCCATCTGCTTCTGTCCTTACCCACTTCACGAGCTTCCTCTACATCATCATCCTCCGAGCCATTTTCCAACTCAGTTGGGGTCGACTTTTAGTCCAACTACGAGACACCGAACTTCAATATTTCCTTGAAGCGACCGGCATCTAACATTTACAATCCACTGGCGATATTGAAGTTCTGTAGTCAGACCGTAGTCAGACGGCTTAAAGTGCTTTCCGAGGCATGGAGAGGTCTCGATGTATTAAGAACGGTCACTCATCCTAAGACTGACCCGGCTAGAATTGCTTAATCGACTTGGTATGGTATGGTATGGTTTCGCGAGCTGGTATCTGCAACTCCACGACAAGGCGCGGTTTTTGCGTGAGGGTGGGCATTTCACTTGATCCACCCCAACTCATTGAAAAACGCCAGCAGGCTATTCACGCTGCTGGCGATCTCCCGGAGCGTACCTGTATTTCCGAAGTATGTGGCGGTTGCAGGGCAGTGTAGGAGCACGTGTGCCGCTGATTCTTCCTCTCTCATGCAAGCTCGGCAGAGAGGGCTGTCGGTGATTCCTAAAATAAAAAGGTGTTTATTGAAGGAGCCGTGCCCCGTGATGGCAGCTGTGGCCGTGCGCAGTTGCCGTTTGGTCAGTTGTCGAAGACGCCTGGCCAGTCTATTTTCAAGCGCGGGGAGTGCTTCCCTCGCCTGTCTGTCTTAATCGACTTAATTACCGCTTAGCCACCAGCCCGTCTACTTACTGTTGTACATGTTAGTCCGCTGGTGTTTAGTGCTACAGACCTGCCATAATTTCAGTACCATACATCATCAATTTCATCCAATTTGATCACTATGCTCAAGGTTGTTTTATTAAAACAAAAACTTCTTTGCTCGTAAATATTGACATGTCTCTTTTTAATGTCTGTGACATGTATTACTCTATGGGAGAGTGGTTTATTATGTTTAGTTCATAACCTATTCATGTTAATTTATCATCATTAATATATAAACATAATTATCACGAATATTGTAAGACACTTATTGAAAAATAAAGTTTAATAATTAACTGAAAATTATGGATTTCTTAAATAATATGACAGTTTCGTCCTGTTGTTACTGTATTGCTCTGATGCCGGCCTGCTACCTTATTGCATGGGTATCAGTCATTTATATGGTACCAGGTTCAATATATGATATTTACAAATGTTTTGAACCTGAGCTCCCTTTACCAAAAATAACTCTATTTTTTTCTGGTGCGATGTTCATAACAGCTATTTTTTCTACCTTTTATTTTATACGCGGTTTGTATAAACGTGACTTTTTAGTACCAATGATTTATATGATGGTTATTTTGACGGCGATTTTACTGACGTTGCTTTCGGCTATTGTTGTGACTATACAGCCAAGAACAAAAGACTGCCAGGCACCTTATATTATGTGGATCTTAGCTATACTACAAATAGCAGTGCAATGTTATTTTTTTCTGATTGTTAATAGTTACAGAGCTCTGGGGTGGTAGAAATAAATTGAACTAACACAGTAGTTTATTATATTGTAGAATGGCTGAATGGAACTAGAAATATGGTTAGTGATCATTGATTTCTATGTATACCTACTACAAGGCAAGCTGTTTAGAACATAATTGTGTCTCGGTTCTTGTGTGGGGCAGAATTCGGACACAGAAACTAGGTAAATGAGTTAACGAATTATAGTACCTATTTGTACAAGCACAGCGCGCCTTTTGTAATGTCATCTGTTTTACAGTCACAAAAAGTTGCGCATTGTTGGTGGTCCTTTAGAGTTCTTTTGCGATACCATTTTTTTTGTTCTTACAGTCTGTCCAGTATACGTACAAGAAGTCATTGAAGGAGACTGACATGTTGCACCGACACCAGATACTTGTAAGATGTGCAGGGAGATAATGATGATGATGATGATGATTAATGAGAGATGAAACAAAGAACTCGTGAGTTATTTAATAAAAACAATTGCACAATAACTTGTAAATTAAAGTAATAATAAATAATAAAAGAGATCAAATTAAAAGAACGAGTTTCAATTATATAAATGCAAGGAATTGGCAACTAACACTATATTCACAAATACAAATTTTAACCTTAACTTATCACTAACAAGACTTGTAACACTAAGGTACAGTCACCATCGATTAGCGTAACACATTCCAAGTCCCCAAGTCACATCACCTAAGCTCTATAATTTTACATAAAATCATAAACAAGAATTAAAAAATGTTAAATTTGTCGTTTGAAGATTACAAAAATAAATATACATCAATAAAATTATTTATTTCAATGTAAAGATCGTATTTAAATTGATTAGTGTTCAGCAACTTCTGAGTGCGACTGTACCAACGTTTTCATTGAATTAAACTCACAGAATGTAAAATCAAGACAAAAACGGCTCGCAGCGTATCCGCATTCTAGAACCCATATGACAAGCTAATTAGGCTTTTTTTTTTAATTTTTTTTTTACGTGCGGAAATCCCTTCGGATCCCCGATTCGGTTATGTCGTGTATCGACTAAAACCGCACGGTGTCCTCGCCAAGTGTCCGTTGCCGGGCACCCCGGGTAAGCCCTCGAAAGAATAACCCCAGGGTTGCCGGCGGACTTTGGCCGCCACCGCGGCCTCGCCTGGTGGGGCTAGCAAGCTAATTAAGCTATGCTTACTTTGGGTCTAGATAGCGCTGTGTAGAATGTCTTAGAGTATTTATTTATTTAAATGCTGTAAAGATGTACAACATATAGCTCAATGAGATTGGCTATTAGACTTGTTCTCTGTTGAAAACGATAACCAGTCATGTCACTGCCGTGACGTGATGGATCATTTATAATGATCGATGATGTTGTCAGCAACTTTTGAAGGCGACTATATAATTACAAATTAAATGAAATAAATTATTAAGTGACAAATCAGGGGCAAGTAAAACAAACGTGTGATTTCAAAACTTATCACTACATAGTATAAAACAAAGTCGCTTTCTCTGTCCCTATATCCCTATGTATGCTTAAATCTTTAAAACTACGCAACGGATTTCCATGCGGTTTTTTTTAATAGATAGAGTGATTGAAGAGGAAGGTTTATATGTATAATAACATCCATTGCACCCGTGCGAAGCCGGGGCGGGTCGCTAGTAAGATTATAATTTTAAAATCGAACTGTAAACGAATCCTACTAAAAGTAATTCTGAAGGTTTAATACCATAGTTTTTTCCCGTTTTTCTATCTAATCGAATTGAAATCACGCGTTTAGAAAACGTGGTGTTACTGAATCGGGCCCCAGAACATAATTACACAGCAAGAATTCATAATATTATATGCATCTCACTTAGTTCATAAATATTACAGCCTGCTTCCCCACTTTGTACATTCCTTTGTAATTTGTATAGACACCTATTTGTACAGTACAGTACCCGGGTTTTTGAATTGGTAATAAAGATGATACGACGTCACGTCGTACTACGAGACGGCATCGTTTCACCATGCGACTTCGATCGTGATAATCTACGACGTGCAACGTAAAAAGACAACATCGCAACGTGCCACGAGTCCTAGCGTCGCAGTTAATTTCGACAAATAAACCGCACTAGACGCATTTTCCGCCTACTGGTATTAAGAAGACGCATAAAGAAGTTACAGAAGATACTGGATGCATCCATTTCTTTAAATTATGAATAACGGCCGTGCGTCGTGTCACGTTGCGATATCGTAGATTTCCACGATAGGATGTCGCATCGATACGATGTCGCATCGATACCTTGTCGCATCGATACGATGCGACGTTGCCATATTACGACGTCAGTCTACCAGATCCGGCACTTCGCATTGCGGCTAGCATGAAGTGCGTTGTGGCCCTAAGTCCTTCTTCCACCGACAGCATATGTCTCCACCTTCCTCCAGTGTTAATAATCAATATAATTCATAATTGGTGAAATGACTCCTCGTATCCAGTGGCTGGTGACTTTCACGTTGTGGTATATCCCAGGCTGGTGGTCCACCCCGCAACCGAACCCAGCAGATGTTATGCCTACAAGGAAGTATCGGCCGTTGTCGAGCACTATGAGTGGTCCGCCAGAATCGCCTGGAAAAAATATAATGCAATTTTTATTTATTTATTTATTTATGTATTATTTTGTGAAACATAGGTATTACAAAAGATCTTAATATCAAATATCAGTGCACTATGTCCTACCATTAAACATGGTGAACAAATTAAATTTAAAGTATAAGTATAAGTTTATATTAAGAAGTATCTAACAAGCCTTTGATAATTTCAATTCGATTAGAAAGATAAACATAAAAATATCTTTAGTATTCCATATGACTCCAAAATATCTTTAGTATTCCATATGACTCCAAAATATCTTTAGTATTCCATATGACTCCAAAATATCTTTAGTATTCCATATGACACCAAAATATCTTTAGTATTCCATATGATTCCAAAATATCTTTAGTATTCCATATGATTCCAAAACCTACCCGTTGGCTCGGTGTTGTACCCCATATTTACTGCAGACTTACCGCGTACCCCAGAAGTGACTGTTGTCAACTGGTGCAACTTATGCAGACGATACGGCAATGTTAGCTAGGAATATTATTATATTTAGTATATAATTAGAAATAATATACTACTATCATAACATAACATAACTTCACGCCTGTATCCCCGAAGGGGTAGGCAGAGGTGTATGACACAACGAATATATTATATTATATGTTGTCAAGAGTTTTTCTCTTTCACGACAATATTGTGTCGGTGTTAATGGGTAGGTTAACGGTAGGGTAGGTTACATACCACTTAGGTAGCAGATAGGCACACGGCCCACCTGGGGTGATTGGTTGGGGACCTCCACGCGGTGCACCCTGGGCAACGGAGACGGCAGCGCCTCTCTCCTAGGGTGGGAGAGACGCTGCCGCCTACGGCCAACTCCGACCGAGGCGAGGACGGCCCTGTTGAGGGCTGTTCGGAAGCTTTCCACGTGTCCCTCTGACTAGCAGATGGCACAGTGGAGAGCAAGTAAGGGGGCCATCTCGATTCGGAGATGGCCCAGGGTCAGTCGGGGTGCGAGGGATATGCTCTATGGGTAACCTTACACCCCGGCGTCTTAAGACCCGAGATAGCGTGCGGTTTTAGTCGGTGCAAGCCCGACATAACCGCCCCCGCTGGCCGGCGGGGGGGTATCCGAAGGGATTTCCGCACGAAAAAAAAAAAAAAAAAAAAAAGGCACACGGCCTACCTGATAGGAAGCGTTACCGCGGCCTATGGACATGTGCAACACCAGGTGCGTGACACTTGTGTTGCCGACCCTGTAAAAACCTTTTAATGCCCTTCTTGAAGTACCCCATATTGTAATCGTCTGGGAAAACCATAGCAGAGATCATTCCACAGTCTGAGGGTGCGCGGTTATCTGTGTTACCATCATGAGCGTGCATTTTCGCTCGTTAGGAAATAAAGCCTAGTCCTACTGCATTGTCTCTTCTATTACCTTTAAGAAGTCAGCAAAAAGTATGGGGGCCCTACCAAGACCCAAGCAACCTCAACTGTCAAGTCGGTACACCTGCTGATTGACGGACGAGTTTCTGGCGCAGGCTTTGCTTGCGATTGGGTGGCTAGACGGCGGTCTCTCCCATAAAAGGTGTATAAGCCAAACTAAATTGAGGGGAAAGGGAGAACGGATCCCGGGCTCTGGGGTAGGGGAGCCTCGGAGGATGATTGTGTGTCTCTTACTACTTACCTAAGCAGGCGTCCTGGTGGCCGTCCGAGTGGCCGGCGCAAATCATCTCGGAATGTATTTCGACAGAGATCTGCTTGCTCCTGTGCCAGTTGATGCATTGTTCTGTACCTGACAATTAGAATAATAATAATATCAATCTCATGTTAATAAGTTTTTGTATGTGTTAATGTATTTAATTTTCAATCTATTTATACGATTACAAAATTGTAAATTAGTTGTGTGTGTACATTGGCGATATTTAAAAAAAAATTAAATTATTGGGTTATGTGAAATGAACAATTCTGAACACAAAAGTATTGTTTTTGGAATACTTACCTGTTCGTCTGTTTGTTCGCGATGAATGCAAACACTACTGAACGGATTTTAATATGCTTTTTGTTTCTATTATAAAGGTCTTGGTCTGCCTTATTTTTGATTGCAATTTGTTAAATAGAGCCAGAGATATGACCAAAATACGATAACCGACTTCCGCGCGGGCGGAGCTAGCTGATAGTTAATAAATATTGCGAATTACATTTGGGCTTGGAGAAGAAGCGCAATTGCGCAAGAAATTCTTTCTTGAACAGTCTTTTTTTATTAAATAGGCACTACTGTTAGCGTTGTTCACATTACCTTCCTTATCTCATCAGTTCATCAGCCTTAGGATGGGTGACCATTCTTAACACATTGTGACCCTCCGTACCTCGAAAAGCACGTTAAGATTTCGTTCACGGTTGTCATACGATTAGGTGATGGTATGAGAACCGCAACCGAAATCTCGGCAGGCGTTACGGGTAGTTGGAGCCCTAAAAAGTTCGACAATTGTTCTAACTGCACAACTTAGAGTGGGTTATGGACGTCAGATGGCAGTCATCATATCAGCCGTAGGAAGTCCACTGCTGAACATAGGCCTCCCCCATTGACTTGCGTCATTTTGGGTTTTGGACCATAACCCGTCGCGCTGGTCCAGTGTGTGTTGGCGGGTCGCCAGAGCCTTCTCCGTTAATCAGCAGAGTGCACCGCGGGCAGGCGAGGTTGGCTTGGGTCCCGAAGTCGCTTCACGGAAAATAAAGAAGATCGGTCGCTTCGTAGTAAGATCAAAAATCAGATCCCAACAGAGTTGGAAAAAGGCGCGGAGAGTGATGGTGCCTATTTTTTTTTTCGTGCTTACATCCCCTCGGATACCCCCCCGCCGGCAAGCGGGGGAGGATATGTCGGGCATGAACCTACTAAAACCACACGCCGTCTCTGCTCATCAGACGCCGGGGTGTAAGATGGGCTCATAAGGCATTTTCCTTGCACACCGACTGACCCAGGGCCATCTCCGGTTTCGAGATGGCCTCCTCGGGTTTGGGAACCACGGTGTCTCCATGAAGATGGTAATGAGAGTGATGGTACCTGTGGGTCGTGGGAACGGTATCAGTTTAAAAAAAATACTTACTCAAGATTGGAACCGTTGCCGACCTAAGCATATTCGTCCCGGTATGGCTTGTACTAGCATCTGTCTTGCCCCATCCAGCTATGACGCCCGCCCTGCCTCGCAGCTCTATGTCTCGTTCAGGCAGGCAGATCGGTAGTATATTGCTAGTGTAGATGATGGGGCGGGCGAGCTTGAGTAACGCGATGTCGTACCGGTCTGGCTGCGTCATTCGAAATTGGAACAGGGGGTGGAGGATTTTTTGGACGACACTGTGAATTAAGTAAAAAAAAAGATTAAATACAAAAAGGGATGTTTAGATGGTGCGGATACGTGGAGATGATCGATGAAAGAATATTGACAAATAAAGTGGAATGCAACTGTTAGCGCACAATGTGCCCGTCGTACGGTCAGCTGCATGAGAAAAGGTATTCCTCAACGAATTAAGGACCTTACACCCCGGCGTCTGAAGACCCGAGACGGCGTGCGGTTTTAGTCGGTGCAAGCCCGACATAACCGCCCCCGCTGGCCGGCGGGGGGGTATCCGAAGGGATTTCCGAAAAAGGTATACAAGTAATTCTCAATGTCCATGCACGAACTTTATCATATTACTAGCTGCTGCCCGCGGCTCCGCCCGGGTGGAATTCTATCCCGCTCCCGCTTCCCATGGGAACCTAATAAGCCAGAGAGAGTTTCAGCCCAGATCCATTGAGTAGTTATTGCGTGAAAGAGTTGCTCTTTCACGCAATAACTACTCAAACCTAACCAACCTGAGGTAACGATTCATCAACCTTTTTAATGAAATCAGTACATAGGTATTCGTTAGATGCATTAGTTCGTTTCTTTGATAAAATCACACAGCTATTATTACAAAATAAGAAAACGTAACTAATAAAATACAGATGTTATGTAAAAACAGATTTTAGATTTCTTAATATACGTACAATTTAACAATATACCTATTAAAATCACAGATTATTACAATTATTAATCAAAAAGGTAATATTAAAAATATAACTTTCTTATATCTAGTAAAATCACAGATTGTTACAATTATTCATTTAAAGTGTACTCTGCACTTGTGACGACTTGAAGTTTCTCGAATAAACTACTGACGCCTGATCTATGTCCTTTAATAACATACTGCGTTACACAGAAAGGCAGACCGACAATGACGACAACGGACGACACCATGGATGATCCTTAACTAAGTTTATGTGAATGAAGCACTATGGATTCAGCTTTGAAACACGCCATCTACCGCGCAAACATCTAAAATCTAAACGCTACTTCATAATCCAACTTACCCAAGTTTCCTCGCAGTTTGGGCTCCAGCACTCGTGTCCAGTGCACCCAACCACACTGCTATGTCCCGAGGCCTGGCGCGGGACACACAGTGCGCTGCTGTTGCCACGTAATATCGTGATACTGGAACACCAAAAGAAAAAAAAACATTCAGTCGAATTGAGAAACTCCTTCCTTTTTGAAGTCGGTCCGAACGCCCATCCTGGTTGGAACCAAAGCATGCTCTTTGAAGATCAGGATCTGCAGGCCTACTATGAAACGTACATCTGCAATTGCGGACTGAATTTCGGGCAATCGGTACCATGAAACACACTTATCCTTGACGTGACGAGTCATTCGGCCTAAACCCTACCATGAAACGACCTGAAACCGCAAAATTCCGAATTATGACAGCCCGCCATAAAAAAAGAAAAATAAAAACACGACTACTTACTTACTACACGACTTATTTCAAAAGGTCGAAAGGTTATCATAGCCAATACAGGTGAATGTATTTTTTAATATGTTGGTTTATAATAGTTCATTTATTGATATAAATATAGTGTAAAGAAAAACCTCCATGATATATTTGATTCACTCTCGAACATACTTTATGGTTCCGACCAAAAGAACGAAATCCGAAGTAACTTCATTGTATCTAAATGACACTACTTTTGTTCGCGTTTTGTGCGGGCCCGCAATTGCGGATGTACATTTCATGGTAGGCCTACTGCTCTGTTGCTTTCCAAGACTTGGTTTATTTTATTCATTTACCGGAGCGACTGCCTTCTGACCCCTTCAATCCAGAGAGCAAAGCCTGCGCTAAAGCCTCTTTCGTCAGTCAGCAGATACAGGAACCCGGTGGGTTGCAGGTGATATTAGGTTGGGCCCTGAAGATTTTAGGGGCGCTATCTTCCTCATCGTAAACCCAGTTGTATTTAAAGCTACCGACCACTTCTGACTTTATCTCCTCCTTAAATAATGGGTATATGACACCCCACCTAGATCTTCAGAGTCCAAAGCCAGGCCAGGTAGAGGCCACCATTCTGGGGACAATTTCTGGGAATGGTGGCCACTACTTTTTGGACTTCACCTCAGCTTACCATCAGACGGGGTGCAGTCAATTTGACGGACTAAATATATATATAATAAAAGTCAACCTCATCTGATAGTCTGCATTTTATATTTAGCGGGGAACAGTCAATTGACGGAGTGAATGTAAAAAAAAATCAATAGCATCATCAGCATCTTACCATTGTTCCCGGTTTACCTCGGAATCCGATGATCCACATACTACTTTTCTATTGAGGGTCAGACAGGCTGGGTCAGACTTCATTCGTCAATCACAAGGTGTACCTTTTTTTTTTTTTTTCGTGCGGAAATCCCCTCGGATACCCCCCCGCCGGCCAGCGGGGGCGGTTATGTCGGGCTTGAACCGACTAAAACCGCACGCCGTCTCGGGTCTGCAGACGCCGGGGTGTAAGGTTGCCCATAGAGCATATCCCTCGCACCCCGACTGACCCTGGGCCATCTCCGGTTTCGAGATGGCCCCCTCGGGTTTGGGAACCACGGTGTCCCCGTCTTGCCCCGGTTTGGGGGAGGGGCGCTAGTCGCCCCACCGTCCCGGCCTACTTCTGCTGGGGTGACAGGCGGCCTCACCTGCCACCCCCAGGCCTGCGCTCATGGAGGACGGAGGTCGTTAAGCGTCACAAGGTGTACCTTTTTTTTTTTTTTTTTTTTTTTCGTGCGGAAATCCCCTCGGATACCCCCCCGCCGGCCAGCGGGGGCGGTTATGTCGGGCTTGAACCGACTAAAACCGCACGCCGTCTCGGGTCTGCAGACGCCGGGGTGTAAGGTTGCCCATAGAGCATATCCCTCGCACCCCGACTGACCCTGGGCCATCTCCGGTTTCGAGATGGCCCCCTCGGGTTTGGGAACCACGGTGTCCCCGTCTTGCCCCGGTTTGGGGGAGGGGCGCTAGTCGCCCCACCGTCCCGGCCTACTTCTGCTGGGGTGACAGGCGGCCTACCTGCCATCCCCAGGCCTGCGCTCATGGAGGACGGAGGTCGTTAAGCGTCACAAGGTGTACCTACAAGAGATTAGGTTGGCTTGGACACTGAAGGTCTTGGTGGGGCGTCATGTATCCATCATCAGTCCAGCGTTACTGCCGGTTGCATCCAATGGGATTCGGGGCATCCATGCCTACTTTTTCTACTGCATTGGTTTTAGAAATGGTTACGACCAGCGGTGTCTTTGGCAAGAAATAATCGGATCAACATACCAAGAACACCTCCGCATTGGAACTCCGAGATCCTGACGTGTGCTTGCCAGGGAAACTCCGCATACCTCGCCTCACGACCTCCGATGATTCTTTTCTGAATCATCTTGGATGCTGGTAAGCCGCAGTCCACCTGGAAGCATATATCGCGATTAACTTGGTGCTGTTATTTGGCTTTGCGTATCGACAGTTTTCGATTTTCACTAAATGGGTCAGCATCTCTAATATTTGCTGCATCATCGTCAGTGTTAGTAGTATAGTATTTGAGGAGGCGGCCTATCGATGGAGAAGTCCCGGGTTAGAATTTTGGCCCTTAGGCTACCGGCGGGAACCCACTTCTAACACAAGCAATTGAACTTAGCTGTGGGCCTACCGCCCAAGTGTCGTCGATATCACAGCCGTCGAAATGTTGTGCTGGTCAAGGTCGACGGCCATTTTGTACCGCCCCATTGTTATTTGATGCCGGCGCGGCGTAAGAATGAATGAAACGCTGTTTTTGACAGTTAAATAGCTGCCGCCTGAAAAAATTCAAATCTACGGCGTCGCTTTGAAGTCTTTTCATTTTTTTCATTTCATTTCATTACGGCACCTCATGAGGTGCCGTAATGAAATGACACTTCACACAATGAGCTGTCGTTTTGAATATTATTTTCTTTTCCGACGGTTGATTACGATGCCGATTGCACCTAACACTGGGCTACTATGGCTTTTATGGGTGCGACTGCCGACGAGTGGATTCTGCCGTCCTATTGCACCTAACACTGGGCTACTATGGCTTTTATGGGGGCGACTGCCGACGAGTGGGTTCTGCCCTCCTATTGCACTTAACAATGGGCTACTATGGCTTTTATGGGGGCGACTGGGTTCTGCCCTCCTATTGTACCTAACACTGGGCTACTATGGCTTTTATGGGGGCGACTGCCGACGAGTGGGTTCTGCCCTCCTATTGTACCTAACACTGGGCTACTATGGCTTTTATGGGGGCGACTGGGTTCTGCCCTCCTATTGCACCTAACACTGGGCTACTATGGCTTTTATGGGGGCGACTGGGTTCTGCCCTCCTATTGTACCTAACACTGGGCTACTATGGCTTTCATGGGGGCGACTGGGTTCTGCCCTCCTATTGTACCTAACACTGGGCTACTATGGCTTTTATGGGGGCGACTGGGTTCTGCCCTCCTATTGCACCTAACACTGGGCTACTATGGCTTTTATGGGGGCGACTGGGTTCTGCCCTCCTATTGTACCTAACACTGGGCTACTATGGCTTTTATGGGGGCGACTGGGTTCTGCCCTTCTATTGTACCTAACACTGGGCTACTATGGCTTTTATGGGGGCGACTGGGTTCTGCCCTCCTATTGTACCTGCAACTAATTAAAACACTCTTTAATCTTTACCTTACCTACTTAAACGTTTATGCTGTGTTGTTTGTTGTTTTCGTATGTTTCAGAAGGAAGGAATAAGCGAAGGAGTTGGAGGACGAAAGTCCATCGTCGGCAGTCGCCCCCATAAAAGCCATAGTAGCCCAGTGTTAGGTGCAATAGAAGGGCAGAACCCAGTCGCCCCCATAAAAGCCATAGTAGCCCAGTGTTAGGTACAATAGGAGGGCAGAACCCAGTCGCCCCCATAAAAGCCATAGTAGCCCAGTGTTAGGTGCAATAGGAGGGCAGAACCCAGTCGCCCCCATAAAAGCCATAGTAGCCCAGTGTTAGGTGCAATAGGAGGGCAGAACCCAGTCGCCCCCATAAAAGCCATAGTAGCCCAGTGTTTTTTTTTTTTTTTTTTTGAACTGGGAGCCCCGTATAGAGTTTTAATTCTAGCGTGACCCCCCCCGGTTTAACCTCACCTTTAGCTGGCGAGGCCCTTTTTAACTGTTAATTAATTGTTTACAAATAATTTTGAAGATAGTTTTGAAGAAAATTTTAGAATACGTCTTTTTATTTTACTTATTAATTTATCAAGTTGGGGAAATACTTGTGTATGTGCTTGTTTTATGTGTGCGACGGTTTATTCTGCAGTTTATTCGCTTAACAAGCTACAGAATGCCCGATGTAAAGAACGGTGTGGTTGATGTTTTGTATGTGTGGTGCTAAGTTGAATGTTGTGCGTGTTGTGTACGTGATGTTACGATGTGTATCAAAGTTGTTCCAATCATTTTCCTGCATTAGGCCGTTTAAGCATTGGCGGCCCGGCGGCCGACGAGCTTATTGACGTCACTCGACGCGACGGTCGCCCGGCCGTCTACGCTTATTGTTAAAACTTCAGTACATAATTATGTACGTATAGCTGATACATACATAACAACAACACATGATGATGATACATAAATAAATATGTGGTGATAGGGTATAGTGGTAGGGAACATAATTATGTACTTCTCAAGTAGCAATAGATATGTAGAATAAATAACGATATTATATAAGATTTATAGCTAGTGATAGGTAAAGTATATAGTATAATAATACCATAGATAATACCATAAACAGGGGTAGATTCTATCATCTTGTTCTAATTTTCTCAGAAAATTATAGCTAGTGGTTTTGTCTTCCGGAATGTATATAATATACGTTGTACAGATAGAAAAGAAATAAGTTACTGCTATCATAATTGTGGGGAAGTAATAGTTTTATAAGTGAGTGAGCATAATAAGATGTTTTAGGTATAACATTTTAAACAGATATTGTAATTTTAGGGATATATAGTGAGCAGATATAGTATAGATTATAATTTTTGTACATATAATAATGGTATATAATAGATAAGGTAATAATTACATTAAGTAGCGAGGC
Source organism: Cybosia mesomella (assembly GCA_946251805.1). Taxonomy (NCBI): domain Eukaryota; kingdom Metazoa; phylum Arthropoda; class Insecta; order Lepidoptera; family Erebidae; genus Cybosia; species Cybosia mesomella. The sequence goes on from OX276417.1 coordinate 8,295,817, forward strand.
GTTTCAGCGTTTTTAAGAGAGGTTAGGATTTTATTTGTAGATATATCGACGGGTTTTTGATGGGTAGGCAGGTATATGTTATTTTTACTTTATTTTATAACTATGATATTTTTATATTATTAAATTTTTGATGCCTCGTATTATATTTATATAAAATATAACCAATAGCAATTTTAGTTTTAATATATGTTTGCGGTACCCAGAGCATCCCTAGTAGTACGCTATGGTTGCTCTGGCCATCGCTTCCCACTTTTGTAAGACTGGGCATGTCTTATCGAAGGCGTGATGGTTCTTGGTTTCCACATTGTCTCTGGTGCAGTTTATGCATTGGGGCTCCATGTCCTTTCTCCCGCATTTATCGGGCTCGTCTCGGCCGTGAGGCAGGCCACATTTTGCGCAAAGGTCTCGTGTGGTCGGGTCTTCACAAAATTTCTTTGTGTGGCCGAACCCTAGGCACCTGGTGCACTGGACGAGTGGCGTCTGGTCCGCTACCGCGACTCTTTGAAGGTCGATATAGAGTCGCTTTGCTTCCGTCGCCCTCCTCCAGACACCAGGTGACGTACTTATCACCACATGATGGCAGTGTGGGTTGCGCGATTTCTTTTTGAATTTGATGATCATGCGCCTGTCTCCGTCCCCGAGGCCCTCAAACAGGTCGCCATTCTGATTCCGAACGGCGCGAAGAATTTCATGGTCATCATGTACCTTCAAAACGTCCCTCAGAATCAGAAGGGGATCCCTGTTTTTAATCTCCTCGACTACGAAGCGCCCCCTGACTCCTTCGAGTCGTTCTTTGACTTTCTTCCTGTCTTCTAAAGTCTTGCACCCCATTATAATTTTCCTATCTTTAGCCTTTCTTACCCTTTCTACCTTCACCCATCCTTCTTTGGCGTCGATAGTCTCCCTGATACGCTGTAGGAGTAGTTCCGCAGATTCCTCCTCGTCCGTGGAAGAGACACACACGGAGTGCAGCGTTTGCGGCAAGAGCGCTAATTCCCTGGTGTTGTCGGCAGCCGCCGCCCGTGCGTCTGTCATCCCCTCCGCGGGCTTTTCGGCCTTCTCTGCGGTATCTGCCTGATTCCGTAATGCCAATCTGAGCTCATCTATCCTTTTGCCATTCTCACTTATGAGCCTAACACTCTCCTCTATCTTGTCCAGAACGCGGTTCTGTGACCCATCTTCCTCTCTCTCTTCTACCTCTTGAGCACTACGTCTTGGCTCTTTGTCACCAGTCCCTGCCTTGGACTCGCTACTAGTTCGCATCCTTTGTATTTCGGCTTCGGCCTCCTTTACGAGCTGATACAGACGCTCAACCTCCTTGGTCACCGTAAGCCTGATGTCCGTCCGGAGATTTCTCGCACTATTTAGTGACATTTTAGCACGGTTGTTGCATAACTTCGCCTCACGTACCCTACTCCCCACTGGTGCGGCGGTCCCTTCAGGGACGGCCTCTGCCACTGGGGGGGGGACGCTGAGGCGTAAAGACAACCGGTAGTACCGGCAACTCCTCAGAATCTTCAGGTGAGAAACGCAGTGTTCGTGACATAAAAAAGTTCGCCATCGTTTTGTACAAAGGACGGAGGGACAGGTTCAATCGAGAGGTAAACTGCAATAGCAGACTCGTGGTAGCTTAAAGCTGAGTGTAAAAAAGTAAAGAGACTAGAATGTTGTCCGTATAAGACAAAAAAGTTAAAACTAGGTCCCAAAAAATAAAGTCAATAGGACTTTAGGGACATAAATGACTATCCTAAACACACACTGTTAATATCAAATAAACAATACGGTTTCTCAGCAAAGGTAAGGCTGAAATAAACAAAAACCGAAATTGGCACCCAACGTTTCGTGTTTCTGAATCCCCCCCCCTCAAACAGAGTTCACCTGCTTAAACAATTATCCGTTCGAATTTTTCCCAAAATTTCGCGATTGCTTAAAAACTATAGGTCCCAGAGAGACGGTTGAGGTGTCGAAAGACGCGCGTCGTCAGCGCGCTCACAATGGTGTTATAAAAACAATGGACCTTGGTACTGAAAATTTGAGAAAATTGAGGAAAACTAAATTTTTATGTAAACAAACTGACTTTAACTGAAGCTACTGTCGCGACTATACGTCCCAGCTCAACGGGGTTGGTGGCGTTCGGCGCGGGGCGCCCGCCTGTTCCCAAAAACGTGAGTAGAACGATAGCCGTCAATAGAAAATGTTTGAAAGAATAATGAAAATCCAAAAATTCGGTAATCCGCGTGAAAATGCGAGCAAACCCGGGAAATCTGGAAATCAGATGGTGACAGCCGCGAGGGGCTGAGTCGTACCAGTTCCCAGAGGTATCACAAGTCACGGACACCTTTTTTTTTTTTTTTTTTTTTTATCGTGCGGAAATCCCTTCGGATACCCCCCCGCCGACCAGCGGGGGTGGTTATGTCGGGCTTGCACCGACCAAAACCGCACGCCGTCTCGGGTCTTCAGACGCCGGGGTGTAAGGTTACCCATAGAGCATATCCCTCGCACCCCGGCTGACCCTGGGCCATCTCACCACTAACAGCATCGCTCTCCTGTCTCCTCTGAAAGCAGAGGAGTACGGAGAGCAATGTGTTCCCGCCACGTTGGGTATTGGCCGACGATCAATGTCAACCCTATGAACGGGTGAAGGGGAAGCCATTGACCGCCGCCCAGGGTGTACCGGCCGCTCCGATTCCGTTCCCCCCGGACTGCAGCGAGATCGGAATCGGAGCGACACTCGAGGAGGTTACCCAACACACACCCCAGTCACGGGCACCTTGCGTAAATTTCGAAAATTTGCAATCAAAGATGAAATTAGCCAAATTAATAAAAATCAAGGGGAAATGCCCCGAAAACTGCCAAAATGTTGGTCCTGTATACGCGTGTGTGGTGTCAAAAGACGCGGGGCGCTCTTGTGAACGCTGCTGTGAAGTTACAATTCCAGGTACCTATATGAGACACACAGAAAATGCAGATTACTGCCGAATGTCAATACACAAATTTAAAAATATAAAAACAATGAAAATTTTAGATTTCCCAAGGAAAATCGTCGCAAAAATATTTGATTCGTGTAGGGCTCAGCCGTACGAGTAAAACGATATATATAAGTCGGTATATGCAACTGATTTCAAAAATTTTTATCAGTCCAGTAGCCCAGTGTTAGGTGCAATAGGACGGCAGAACCCACTCGTCGGCAGTCGCCCCCATAAAAGCCATAGTAGCCCAGTGTTAGGTGCAATAGGACGGCAGAACCCACTCGTCGGCAGTCACACCCATAAAAGCCATAGTAGCCCAGTGTTAGGTGCAATCGGCATCGTAATCAATCGTCGGAAAAGAAAATAATATTCAAAACGACAGCTCATGAGACGCGGTCGATTTGAATTTTTTTAGGCGGCAGCTATTTAACTGTCAAAAACAGCGTTTCATTCATGCTTACGCCGCGCCGGCATCGATTATCAATGGGGCGGTACAAAATGGCCGTCGACCTTGACCAGCGCAACATTTCGACGGCTGTGATATCGACGACACTTGGGCGGTAGGCCCACTGGTGGGGTAACGGAAATACTAGTAGTTCGGTTACTAGTACCCTTTATAAAAAAAAAATCTTGGATGTTTTGGTCAACACACGTATTTCCGTCTTCCTAGGTTTCTTTTGCGGGTGTGACAAAGCATCTATCGAGGCCGCAAAAATGGGGATCACCATTTTTGATAAATTTTCTAGTAAATTTTTTTTATAGAGCAACGTAGTCTAGTTTTCTATATCTATCTATACTATCATAAAATTGTAAATTAGTTGTGCCTGTACATTGGAAATATTTAAAAAAATCTAGTGTTATGTTAAATAAACGATTCCGAAACAAAAATATTTTTGAAATAAAACTATTTTTAACGGATTCTATCGCGGTTTATTTGATGTTATTTTATATTTTACATTGATCCCACCACCAGCTTGGGACCCAGTCATTCACTTAATTAATTCCAAGAAAAATCAAAATACAACAAGACTTCATGACACTATGAGCTCATTCTGCGTAAATAGTAACACCAACAATTCAACATAATTAGGGTAGTTCGCAAGAATTACGGTAGATGGCTCCAACGTCGCCTTAAGACGTATTATCGGAGAATTTCGAATATCTGGGACGTGTCTAGGTGGCTCAGTTGGTCAGAGCATTCCCCCTGTAAGGGACTGGTCGCGGGTTCAAGTCCCATCCTAAATGTTCTCTTTTTCCGATCTAAATCTTTAGAAAAAAGTAAGCATACAAAATGCTTAAAAATTTAATTGAATTCATTAGGCGGAGTCATCAAAAAACAATGTTGAAAAATGACTGTAAAGCTAGTAATTGTTTCCGTAGTTCGCAAGAATTACGGTAGATGGCTCCAACGTCGCCTTAAGACGTATCAATGTATCGGAGAATTTCGAATATCTGGGACGTGTCTAGGTGGCTCAGTTGGTCAGAGCATTCCCCCTGTAAGGGACTGGTCGCGGGTTCAAGTCCCGTCCTAGATGTTCTCTTTTTCCGATCTAAATCTTTATAATTAGGGTACTTTGAGATAACTTTCACTTCAAACTACAAGACAACAACCATCTTTATGTCTCCCCGTGACCATGGCTGCTGAAAAGCAATCGAAACGTCGGGATCAATGTGAAATATAAAATAAAATCAAATAAACCGCGATAGAATCCGTTAAAAATAGTTTTATTTCAATGTGTAACATTCGCGTAAACTTCCGACAATATCATGTAAAATTTTTTTTTTTTGGAATTCATGTCTCTTTCTCTTTATTTGTTTGCCTACTTGTCTGTTGGATCGTGATGAACGCAGAAACTACTGAACGGATTTGATGCGGTTTTTTTCAATTAGAAAGGTCCTGGTTAGACTTAAAATCTGTCGTATATTTGATTGCAATTGTTTAAGTCGAACCGGAGATATGACCAAAAATCGATAACCGGACTGTGTGTAGGTCCCACGCGGGTGGAGCAGCTGGCATCAGCTAGTAATATAAATAGACAAAGACAAAACAGTTTAATGACCTTTTAATAACACCTTTCTCTCCTCCGTTTGCCAACTGGGTATAAGTATTTAAAAATTAGAATAAATGTCTTTTGTCCTAAATAGATTATGTGAGAAAATTTTGATGAATGGTAACACTATTTTTATTAAAAATCTGCCCTATCTCACCTGTGCAACATCGTCGTCAGCACGCCTTCTAAACACGTTGGCGGGGACCACATTGCGTTGAGGAACTTGGCGGAGCTTCGGTGGAACTACCTTGTACTTCCAATCTGATGACGGTATGCTGAAATTCAAAAGTTTGATGATATATATTCACTTTACTTAATGACTATATTTTAAGGGGATCTTCTCGGAAATGCGGTCTCGAGAAGCAGTAACAAATGTGTTATTGTTATCTCATTTAGCTTGTGGGATATACATGTTTGTGTGTGAGATAGCATGAATTACTGAATTGTTTTCACAAGATTTGAGAAACAATGAATAACTTTACAGTCATTTTTATTTATTTTTGATATATTTTACGGTAGATGGCTCCAGCGTCGCCTTAAGACGTATATAATATATCGGAGAATTTCGAATATCTGGGACGTGTCTAGGTGGTTCAGCTGGTCAGAGCGTTCCCCCTGTAAGGGACTGGTCGCGGGTTCAAGTCCCGTCCCAGATGTTCTCTTTTTCCGATCTAAATCTATAAGATCATTGAGTACTAAACTTTGGGTGTATGGAGCTCGGTGAGCGACCGTCGCAGAGGTCATCGCTTTCGTGCCATATTGTAACTTAGCCATGTAACGAAACTGAGCACTGGTGTGTTGGCCCGACAGCGAAGCTGACGGACGCCAACTACCATGTGAACAACCTGCTGTCGCTGGTACGCTTCGCAGAGGCGCTCGCGTCGGTGCCGGAGCGCGCGCTGCTGGTGGAGGTGGCGCCGCACGCGCTGCTGCAGGCCGTGGAGCTCCATCGAGCTTTCGGAGTCCAAGCCAACCTCACATGCAAGCCGTTACACTTGCTGATTGACGGACGAGGCTCACGTACAGGCTTTCCTCCCGGTTGGTAGACCAGCGGGTCAGTGATTGAGTAATAAATATCTCAACATCTTCACAAACTTTCAAATACTATTAGTAGAATATCTTCTATTACCTATACTCGTAACATACCTGTTGTCCAGAATTTCACTCCTATCCGGGTCCGAAGCGCAGCAGGAAAACAGCCAGCTTCCTCCGCATCCTCGGACCCTGGTACCTCCTTTCAGCCAGCAGGTCAAGGATAGCGTGCAGGGTCTCACCTCCGTGCCCAGGTTGCAGGTCGTAGGGTAACCCAGAAGAGAGGCCAGCATACGACTGGTGAGGGCTGTAATTTAATACAAAATAAGGCAAGTACAGCCCACAACAAAAATAGCGTAACATTAAAAATTTTACAACCTTTGAAATGAAAAATTAAATGACGACCTCTGTGGCGTAGTGGTAGTGCGTTTGACTGCTAAGTCAGAGGTCGCGGGTTCGATTCCCGCTCAGTGCAAATATGTATATTTGTATATGTGTATATGTATGTGTATATTTGTATATGTATATTTGCATTGGTCTGGGTGTTTCTATGTATAATATGTATTCATTTATTATAAAAAAAAAGTATTTAAGTATGTTTATCCGCATTCTAGAACCCATATGACAAGCTCTGCTTAGTTTGGGTCTAGATGGCGTTATGTAATTTGTCCTACAATATTTATTATTTTATTATTATTTAAACTATTTTTATCGGATTCAATCGCGATTTTACCACTTAGATGGCAGACAAACACACGGCCCACCTAACGGTAAGCGGTAACCGCGGTCTATGGACGTGTGATTATAGCCTATGGCCAATTATTTGGTGTTATTTTAATATTCACACTGATTCCGACGTCTCTCCGTATTCCCCTTAGAAAGGGACTAGTCGCGGGTTCAAGTTCCGTCTTGAATGTTGACTTTTTCCGATTTAAATGTATAAGATATAATTTTTCAGGCCCGCGCTTACTTAGCTGTTTTTGGGCCCCAAGCCCACCTCACTTGCAAGCCGGTATACCTGCTGATTGACAGACGAGGCTCTGGCGGAGGCTATCCTCAGGTGCTGGGAGGTCAGACAGCAATCGCTCCTAGAAAAGCGGTACAAGCCGAGAAGGAGTAAGCGGAGCTTGGTCCCTGTACCCGATGCCGGTGGGCCACTATTTTTATATTTTTAAATATATTTGTTTTTTTTGTAAAGAATGTATTTAAAAATATAATTTAATATGTATTTAAGTGTAATAATGGGAATTATAATAATTATATAATAATAATTCTTTATTTCTCACCGTTTTACAATAATTATTAACAGTTAACTTGTACTTGGATGTAACTGTAAATATGTAAATGGAACTTGGCCTGCGCACTACCGTGCGCTTAAATGTGATGTAAATGTGTACTTGGATATGACGTACTTAAACGTACTATAATAAAGTGGTTGGAGCCAAATAACTGTGCTCAAGCCCGACACAACCTCCTCCGATGGCCGGCGGCGGGGGGTATCCGAGGCGATATCCGCACGAAAAAATAAAGCTAAATATAAATAAGACCAACGTAACACTCGTGACAGTGGAAGTCAATATGTGGAATGGCTTAGTATACTCTATCTTCTAAACTAGGCGTAAGCCTGTAGCTCAGGAGATCAGTCATGAGATATTTTAAGCGTTATTTAAGCGTCGGTAGCTTAGTGGTTAAGGAGTCAACCCTACGATCGAGAGGTCCCGGGTTCGAATCCTGGCCATTACACTACTGACGTGAACCCACTCCTAACACAAGCATTTAGCTTAGCTGGAGGGGTTAGGGGGAATATTAGTAATTTCGGTTACTAATATTCTTTAAAAAAAAAAAAAAAATGTTGAAACTGTTTTTTTTGCACTGCCACCGGGTTCCACGCCAATATGATGATGTTGATGATAATTTTATGATGCCTGTGCCCCCTTAAAGGACCCGGGATTGTAAGAAGGCAGTACTTACATTCCACAGCATTTACTTGACCGGTAACGTTCAGAATCACTAGCGGTATTAATACGCTGAGTCGCCATCTTGGATGACATCTCGTTTCTATCCCATTCCTTCTGTTTCTTATATATTTATCTTTCTGTGTCCTCTCTCTGCAAATGAAATTGAATTTTTATAAACTATTGGTAATATAAAAAATGTGGAGTGTATGAGACCAAGATCTTCGGGGGAAGTATACCAACTGAATAATGGACGAACCTCTGGTTTTCCCGTTTGACAGATGGGAGTTGCTCTCGTAAAAGCCAAATCGTCCTCTCGATTTGACTTTTACGGGAGTGCCTTCTTCGCCTTCTGCATACAGTTTATCCTCGTTACCTTTTCAGCTCCATTACTTAAATAAAACAATGAAGAATTGTGTATACTCCACCTGTGGTGCTTTTGGTGCCATGATGGTACCACATGGTTCACCGCTGACATTGCGTTGGTCTACTTCGGTAGTAGTATGACATAGCGCGTGCTGTGACTTTCCTCGGATGTAAGATGTTATCTGGAATTAAATTAATGATTATATGATATAGCTTCGCCCGTAGCGTATTTCGAACCCTCCGTTGCACCCTTTTAACCCATATAGGGGTAAAAGAGTGCAACGGTCAATGCCCCTAATTTATTAAACATAACATAACATAACGCCTGTATCCCCGAAGGGGTAGGCAGAGGTGTATTGCACACCCACGATTCGCCAGTTATGTTAAGGTCCCAATGTAATAGGGGGCGAGCCTATTGCCATCTGCCGGGCACATTATTAAGCGAGCGATAATTAACATTTATTAATGCACACATAACTACGAAAAGTCAGAGGTGTGTGCCCAGGGCGACTGGGGATCGAACTCGAGACCTCGTCTCAGCAGTCCGTTAGGTACGCCACTGGGCTATCGCCGCAAAATTTATTAGTTTTCATGTAATGTATGGGAATCTGCCAGATTTATTGACATTTATGATTACTGCTCCACTCCCTTGGGTAGTTGCGTGATGATATATAGCCTACTAGCTTTTGCCCGCGGCTCCGCCCGCGTAAATATCGGTTATCGCGACAAAACATAGCCTATGTCCTTTCCCAAGGTCTAATCTACCCCTGTACCAAATTTCAGCAAAATCAACCGATTTTTGTTTAGGCGTGAAAGCGTAACAAACAGACAGACAGACAGACAGACAGAGTTACTTTCACATTAAATATTAGTAAGGATGACACTCACAAATAATGTGGCTTTCTATTGGTAAAAGAATTTTCAAAATCAGTCTTGTAGATCCAGAGATTACCCTTTAGAACCTCACAAACTCACAAACTTTATCTTACTAATATTATAAACGCGAAAGTTTGTGAGTATGTGAGTTTCACGCAAAAACGGCTGAACGAATCTGGTCGAAATTTGGCATAGGGGTAGATTCTAGTCTGAAACAACACTTAGGCTACTTTTTATCTCGGGAATATGTTCCCATGGGAAGCGAGAACGGGAACAGATTTCCACGCGGGCAGAGCCGCGGGCAATAGCTAGTCCTTTATAATATAAGTATAGACTACTGATACCTACACGACTGAAAAAGATTGGTGATCAGCTGAAGAATTCTATTTCCTAACGGTTATCAATCCAAAGCTTGCCCTGAAGCCCAGGGTCCACTCTCCCACATTTTCACCTCCTGATGTGGCTATTTTGGCTTAGTGCCTGACGGGACTTGAACTCCCGACCAATCTCTACGGAAACAATGAATGATGTTGCAATAATTTTTAAACACAAAACAAACGTATATTGGAGAATTTCGAATATCAAGTACGTGTCTAGGTAGCTCAGTTGGTCAGAGCAGAGGCTTTGTGATATACATAACGTAAACACTAGACTTAAAAACAATCTTGTAGTTTGTAATAGTCGACTCCACAAGATTAGTAACTGCTTTCAGGGTAACTGTATACGCTTCTACAACAAGCTTCCTAGTGAAATGAAAAATCTACCTCTTCATAAATTTAAAAGCCAAATTAAAAGTAAACTCTGCCAAAAAGGCTATTATAAAATTCAAGACTATTTAGACGACAAACAAGCTTGGATATGAACTGTTTGCTCTCTCTCTATGCTACTCAAACGAAATATTGTACTTAGGTTAAGTTAATATGTTTGTAAATATACCAAAAAAAAAAAAAGAGACCGCAGAGTTTCTTGCCGAGTCCTCTCAGAACAAGGCCGCGTTTCGAACCAGTGGTCCATTTGCCAAACATTAGATTACTTTTTTTTTTACGTTTTGTAAGTGCCGTCTTAATGGTCTATACAGAATAAAAGGTTTTTGACTTTTACTTTATTCCCCTGTAAAGGACTGGTCGCGGGTTCAAGTCCCGTCCTAGATGTTCTTTTTTTCCGTATTAAATCTATAGGGAATTTAACATTTTTCAGTTTTTGTTTGTTATTTAATGTAAAGTTTTAGAGCAAGGGCGGTCGGTAACTTGGAATGTGTTAAGCTAATTCGGATGGCGTCTGTGCTGTGTTATAGTGCGGACAGGTCACGACACACAACGCTAGCCACGCGTGTTCGCTTTCGCTGCTTCGAATTGCGATAACAAGTTGTTTTAACACGATTTTATCAGCGTCATCTTTGTAGATAAATATGTTCTAAACGTATCTTAAAAGTCAAAACACCCACTTTATAATCAATCTATCTATACCAATTTTATAAAGCTGAAGAATTTGTTTTGTTGAACGTGCTAATCTGAGGAAGTACTGGTTCGAATTTAAAAATATTTTTGTGTTAGATAGCCCATTTATCGAGGCAGTTTATAGGCTATACATCATCACGCTACTAGCCAGGAGAGCGGAGCAGTAACCATAAATGTCAACAAACCGGGCTAATTTCCATACATTGTAGAACTAATAAATTACTAGCATGTTTGGGATAAATGGGTGCCACGGGGGCGAAGTGTGTCATGGGGGCTTAGTGGTTAAGGAGTCGACCCTACGATCGAGAGGTCCCGGGTTCGAATCCTGGCCATTACACTAGCGACGTGAACCCACTACTAAGACAAGCAATTTAGCTTAGCTGGAGGGGTTAGGGGGAATATTAGTAATTTCGGTTACTAATATTCTTATAAAAAAAAAAAATATGGGCGAAGCCGCGGGAGACAGCTAGTGCTATTATAAAATTATAAATTAGTTGTGTCTGTAGATCTGTGATAATTTAAAAAAACTTGGATTATGTTAAATGAACGATTCTGAACACAACATTTTTTTTTGGTATTATTGTATGTTTGCCTGTTTGTTCGAGACGGACACAAAAACTACAGAACGGATTCTGATACGGGATTTTTATTGGAAATTTCTTGTTATTGGAGATTTTTAGTCTGACCAAGAGGTCAGACTAAAAATCTGCCGTATGTTTGATTGCAATTGGTCAAGTAGAACCGGAGATATGACCAAAAAACGATAACCGGACCGCGTGGAGATCCCACGCTGACATCGGCTACTTATATAAATGGAAAAAGACAAAACCGACCTCCACGCGGGAGAAGCCGCAGCCGTCAGCTAGTATATTATAACATAACATAACTTCACGTCTGTATCCCCGAAGGGGTAGGCAGAGGTGTATTACACACCCACGATTCGATTATATATATATTATTATACCTACCTACCAGTGGTCGGACGTGTTGTTAGTGGTATTATAATTTAAATATTAAAATAAATTGCAAAGAAACCAATGGTTACGAAGTGTAATGGCTGCAGTGCCGTGCTTTACGATATTTCCTATATGGAATGTTCGCAATCAACGTGTAAAAAGTTATACCACCTGAAGTGCCTGGCAATCACCACAGAGAAGTTTGAAGAGCTATCCGAGGAGTACAAGAGTAACTGGAAGTGTCCAGAATGCGTCAGCAATACTCCTAAGACCGGTAACTCCGATACACCTGTACGCATGAACTTGAACATGTTGAATAAAACGTTCACACCGAACTATGTAAACACTGAACGAAAGAGAGACATGTATGAGCGATACTGAGAGACAATTGCTAACGGAGCTGCGGGAGTTTCGGCGTAAGAATAATCGTCTGCAGTTTAATACCTCAAAATGTGTTGCAATGACATTCTCTCGCGCGTATGCTCCAGTACTACACAGCTACAACATAGAAGGAGACCCACTGGCTCGGGTTACAGAAGTGCGAGATCTGGGAGTTCAATTCGACATGAGGCTGACGTTTCGGGATCACATCGTTAAGCTTTGTAAAAAAGCATTTAGAAATTTGGGATTTTTATTACGAACAGTTACGGAATTTACAAGCATCAGAGCAATAATCACATTATATAATACATTAGTTAGAAGTCAGTTAGAATGCAATGCGGTCATCTGGAGTCCACATGAAATTAAATATAATCTCATATTGGAGAGCGTTCAAAACAAATATGTGAGATACCTTTTTTTTTTTTTTTTTTTATCGTGCGGAAATCCCTTCGGATACCCCCCCGCCGGCTAGCGGGGGCGGTTATGTCGGGCTTGCACCGACTAAAACCGCACGCCGTCTCGGGTCTTCAGACGCCGGGGTGTAAGGTTACCCATAGAGCATATCCCTCGCACCCCGGCTGACCCTGGGCCATCTCACCATTAACAGCATCGCTCATCCTGTCTCCTCTGAAAGCAGAGGAGTACGGAGAGCGATGTGTTCCCGCCACGTTGGGTATTGGCCGACGATCAATGCCAACCCTATGAAGGGGTGAAGGGGAAGCCATTGACCGCCGCCCAGGGTGTACCAGCCGCTCCGATTCCGTTCCCCCCGGACTGCAGCGGGATCGCAATCGGAGCGACACTCGAGGAGGTTACCCAACACACACCCCAATATGTGAGATACCTATATTTAAAATATTATGGAGTTTACCCTTTTTATCCTTTACTAGCTGACCTGGCAGACTTCGTACTGCCTCAATTGATAACAACTTCCATATTTATTCACCTTTTAAACCTTCTCTGGACCTTCACAAATAATTCAAGACCAAAATTAGCCAAATCGGTCCAGCCGTTCCCGAGTTTTAGCGAGACTAACGAACAGCAATTCATTTTTATATATAAAGAAGATTGTATCCAACACTATTTATATTAGGTATGGTTGGATATAATGAGTTGAGGGTAAGGAGGGAGCTAGCATTGGCCATATACCTATTTAAGGTTATGCGTGGAAAGGTCCAAAATCCGGATATACTGGTGCGAATTAATATATTCGTTCCGGATGGGTACGTGGGTAGGCGCCGGAGACCGCAGCTGCTTCAGTTGCCGAGCGCGCGCACTAACCTGCTGAAGGAAGCGCCGCTGACGCGGGCTCTCCGTTTCGCAAAGTGTTGACCTGTTTTGTTGCTCTCAGAGTGAGTTTACAGACACAGTATTGTATATTATATGTTACAGATAGGGATAGATATATAGTATAAACCTAATTAGATTACCTACTCTGTTGTATTAGGGTGTACCTGTAAAGATAGATGTAGAAGAGATAATAAATAAATAAATATTTATTTGTAAGCCTTGGATGCAATCTGGGCTAACACTGTGACGATATACTCATTCGTTCTAAGTCCAAATCACGACAGCATTCCTTTATCAATACCCTTTGTTTATTTTTTTCCGTACGGAAATCCCTTCGGATTCCCGCCGGCCTGCGGGGCGGTTATGTCGGGCTTGAACCGACTAAAACCGCACGCCGTCTCGGGTCTACAGACGCCGGGGTGTAAGGTTGCCCATAGAGCATATCCCTCGCATCCCGACTGACCCTGGGCCATCTCCGGTTGCGAGATGGCCCCCTCGGGTACCTTTATCAATACCCTTATTACATTTTATTTCGAACCACACAGCTCTATACATGTACATTTAAGAATCGTACATACAATGGAAGTTTTTTTTTTTTTTACGCGCGGAATCCCTTTGGATACCCCCCGCCGGCCAGCAGGGGTTGTTATGTCGTGTATCGACTAAAACCGCACGGTGTCCTCCCCAAGTGTCCATTGCCGGGCACCCCGGGTAAGCCCTCGGACGTAGGTAATTGATGAATATTAAAATTGCCTTTTTCATGTCATCGTTTTCCTTTAAGGACGTTCTTTAATGTATTGTCAGAATCATTTCCATTAGTTTTCTAATTGGAAAACGATTTTTTTATCAACTAGTCGAACTTACTAGTGTTCACGCTATCCCCTGCAGCTAAGATAAATTGCTTGTGTTAAGATTGGTTTCACGTCGGTAGTGTCAGGATTTTCGAATCGTGAACGCAGCTATTCGAATCCCGGACCTCTCAATCGTAAGGCCGATTCTTTTAACCACTAGGCTACCAATGCCCTACGACGCTACCGAGTTGGGATATAATGTAAGTACGACCAGTTTGCATCTATATACTAGGGGCGCAATGCATTCTGCGGTTGCAATATTGAGCTGAGAGTGCACTACATAATTACCTACAAAACCTGCCCAACTGATTACCCCTGATTACCAAAATTCTATTTTCATGCGCAACTTTTTTTCAATTCAGTACCATTGAATTGTTTTTCGGTGATTATTCCTCCGTTGCTAGACCGATTTTCAATTTTCTTTCTCTGTCTTAAGCCAATAGTTAACGCTAATAGTTCGCTCGACTTTGTCTCACTCTCAGCTCAATAAAACTAGCTGTGCCCCACGGCGTTGCCCGTGGCATACTTCATACCAGTGGCACCCTTTTTGTCCTATACACGCCCGTTATTTATCAGTTTTCCAAAAATATACGGTAATTTGCCAGATTTGGTGACATTTACGATTACTGCTCCGCTCTCCTAGGTAGTAGCGTAATGATATATAGCCCATAACCTTACTCAAAGAATGGGCTATCCAACATATTAATTATTCAATTCGAACCAGTAGATCCTGAGATTAGCGCGTTCAACCACGGTGTCCCCGTTTTGCCCCGGTTGCATTGGACACTTGCAAGCCGGCACAATTACTGATTGATGGACGAGGCTCTAGCGCAGGCTGAATAGCCTTAGCCTTAGCCTTTACGGGAGCGAATGCCGTTTGACCTCGTAATCCCGAGAGAATTCTCGGGATTACGAGATCAAACGGCATTCGCTCCCGTAAAAGCCAAGATAAGCCAATCCATAAGGAACGGAGGTGTGGGAGAGTGGAGTCCAGAATCCGCAGTGCAAGCAACTGGGATTGGCATTCGGATGATGATATCTTATTTAAATAATCTTATATAAATAAACCCTTGTGCCATCCTCATGGGGGACCACCTGGTCCCCCATGAGGATACCACAAGGGTGGTCCCATTTAATTACTAACCAAAACAATAGAAAACAGACACAAAAAACACATAGAACATCTAGTGTCTATCTAGTCTCGATCTATTCTTGATCTAGTCTCGATCTATTCTTGATCTAGTCTCTATTCTCGATTTAGTCTCGATCTAGTCTCGAAATCCCAAATGTCAAAAATGGTTTTCTCATAAATAAAATTTCCAATACTTTTAACAAAATTTTATTACGAGTACACCTTTATTGATATTTGGATGATCGAGACGAGATTGAGACGGAATTTTGAACATCTTTTTGTTACGAGAATTGGTCCTCTGCTCTACTCTTGGATTTGTATTAATATGGTAAACAAAATATTCAAAAACAGATTGTACAGCATCAATCATTGCCACATTTATGTCAGATGCCTTTCAAAACTTTCCCTTCCAAAATATTAGTGCAATAACAAAGGATTACGAGTAGAAAGTATGTTTAAACACGTCCTATAACTTTTTCTTTGTTAATATTTAAGGTAAATGTGTTAAAAAGTATTTTACAAATGACTCTCATAAATTACAAAGCCTTTGTAAGGTGTCCTGTTAACAATACGTAGTTGCGAAACTTAAATTTTGTATCCTACTAGGTAGTAGCCTAGTAATCCTAATTCCTCTCTTCCTACTAATATTATAAATGTGAAAGTTTGTGAAAATGTTTGTATGTTTGTTGCTCAAGCACGCTCAAACGGCTGAACGATTCTGGCTGAAATTTGATACAGGGATATATGAAAGTCTGGAATAGCACGTTTTATCATTGGAATACCGCGGTAGCCTAGTGGTATGGGTAAAGGACTGCTGAGACGAGGTCTCGGGTTCGATCCCAGGTATTACCATGGCACACACCAATGACTTTTCGTATTTATTGCGGTTAATGGCAATAGGCTCGCCACCTATTACATTGGGACCTAAACATAACATACCTAACTCAAAAATATGACTTTCCCATACCCCTCTTCCATTGGAGGCTGATTGTCATTTTGAAATAATATTAAAGTATTCTAAGACACACCAAACATTGTTATCCAGACCCAAAGTTATCACAATTGAACTAGCTTGCAATACGGGTTCTAGTCTGCGGTAAACTTGCATGGATATATTTTATCTATTTTAATATCACCTGATTGGTAGACAAGCACACGGCTCAACGCCAGGGGCGTCACCCTCGCGCTGCCGAACCTTTATAAACCTTCTATTGCCCTTCTTGAAGAACCCTATATTATAGTCTATAAGCTGCTTGTTCCATAACCATAAGTAAGCGCACATATGTGCACAGACTACTCAGACTCACTTGTCAATGATAGTATATAGCTTACTCTGTGGAGTGGACACACAAATATTTGCGTTAAACGCGCTTCTGCGTTATTCATGCGAATAATAAGAATATAGATGAATTAACCATCCACGCACTGTCGTATGCGGGCGAATAAGGCGAACGGCGGATAACGAATAGCGAAGTGTGGTTCTGGCATAATATTTTGTATATTCATGAAGCGAGGGGGGTTAACCGCCCCGCCCTGACCAAACTCTTGGCTACGTCTATGCTGTAGACGCATTTGTTATTAATAAAATAAGTCAAATTCTACCTACAATAAATGTAAAACATACCGCAACAAATTTGAAATAATATTTCTATATTCTCATTAGGCTGCGACCTCTTTGCAACTGAACATTAACTCAGAAAGGTATTACTCTGTTAAATTTATACGTTTATAACGTATTTTAATTAGTTATTATATCAAATTAACGCTATTTGCGTCTTTACGATGGGATAACTGTTAGCTGTAGGTAATTTAATGAAAGAAGATGTAATGAGTCAAATGTGAGGTAGATATGTATTTTTTAAATTAATTAATTAATTTCAAACCATACAGTGCTCTTACAGATAAATCCAACCAAACAATCAATTGCTGCATAATTAATTATAACGTGCATAAAGCTGACTCGTCTTTATTCTCTCACTGATAAGTAAATGTAGTCTGACGGTGAGAAAAAGTGCTGTAAGAGAGCCAAATCCGGGTTTTTAAGACTAAAAGAAAATTTGAGAATCTCTATATAAACAATGGTCCACATAAAATGTGTGTTATTGAGAAATAAATCGAATGAACTTCAGTGGACCTCAATTGTTTCCAGTAAATTACGAAAAACCGCGTTTTCGAAATTTCGAAGGATATATCTTCCATTTTAATTAATATGAAGAGCTGAAAACTCGGACTTGTGCTTGTAAAGCTTGTAGCTTTTGTAGTCCTTAAAATTAATTGCAATTAATCAAATCTATTTATAACAATTGCGCCCTGCAAGTAAAATTGAAAAATCTAAAGCAAATGTCCTATTGCAATCGTGCTTGCGTTTATAATCATCTAAGCGTGTTTTCCCGGTTGTATCCGAAGCTTCTGTCTCGGTACCTGGGAGTCGAGACTCTGGCGCAGGCTCTTCTCTTAGGGTTGAGAGGTCTGATGCCAGTCGCTCCCATATGACAAATAAAAACGAGAGAAGGAGTAAGGAGACTCCTCGCTCCGATGTGAAAGATTCGGATGCAACCGAGAACAACGCTAGGACGACGATGGTGACGTTTTCTTTCTTTCTTGTTGTTTTTTAACTATTATTGTTGCCAACATGATATAATATATGTGTGGAATTAATTGTGTATTATTATTGTGTAATTTGAATTTCTAATTATCATAATTAGCATGTCAAATTATTACAATCTCGTATTTATTTATTTTTTCACTGTTTACTATTACTATTATTCTCTTATTGTTCGAAATTCCACTTTTATCATGGAATACTAACTCGCCCTCGCTTAGCTTCGGTTCACGGGATCGCCTTCGGGATAAACTTAGGGGGCTTTAGCATCGGCATCGAGCCCTCGATAAAGAATCTGGGGCTCGTACTCGATAGCCGATGGGACTTCGGACTACATCTCCGAAGTCTGGACTTTAAACTGAAGGGGGCTGCGGCTGCGCTCTCGCGGCTGATGCCCAACACGAAGGGACCCAACGCTCCCACTAGGAGACTGTACCTGGGGATCGTGCGAAGCATGGCCCTGTACGGGGCCCCTGTATGGGCAGGACGTCTGACGGCCCACAATGTGGCTGTTTTGCACAGCCTGTTGTAAACGCTGGCCGTCAGAGTCATAAGGGTATACCGCACGATCTCTGTCGAGGCGGCATGTTTCCGAGCCGGGACCTCTCCATGGGACCTGGAAGGGAGATCCCTTGGGTCATTGTACTAATGGGGCAAGGAGGCGCTGGTGTGGGGCCATAGGCCGGGACCCCGAGAAATCAGGGCCCAGCGGTCCCAGCCCCGCCAGGAACTTATGGAGGTGGGGAGAAGCCGTGGAGGAGTAGTTGGAGAGGCACCACGGTGACCTCCTACCTACCGGATGTCGCAAATATTTACCGGACACGAGTATTTCGGTAAGTATCTGTGGCGCATCCACCGGGAGTCAACGCTCTGTGAGGATCCCGGTGAAGACACGGCGCTCCACACATTGGTGGAGTGCCCAGCGTGGGCGAGTCAACGCCGGGATCTCGTTGCAGTTCTGTATGTGGACGTTCTCTCGCTGGAGACCGTGGTTAGAGCCGTGGTTTTCGAAGGCAGCAAGTGGCACGCCGCTGCCTCTTTCTGCGAGCAGTTAATGCGCGCAAAATAGTCGGCGGAAAGGAACCGGGACAGAACTTTGCCCCCCGACTTCCGCAGTCTGCTGCGAGGACACCGCAGACTTATCTACGCCCGGGACTACCGACCTCCATGATCGGGGCCTGGGGATGGCAGTCAGCCGACTTACCGTCCTTACAGAAGCAGGCCAAAACGGAGGCTTTTTGTGTGTGTCCTACATACGCCTGCCAACTCACCGTGTCGTGGGATCAAACCCAACCCCAGAGGTGATGCCGTGTTGGTAGCCAAAGTCCGATGGTAACCCTAGGATTATCCTTTCGAGGGCTTACCCGGTGTGCCCGGAAATGGACACTTGGGGAGGACACCATGTGGTTTTAGTCAGTCAGATTCCGACACACCCATCCCATCGTTCGCTCCGAAGGGGCGTTTTCCGTGGGGGTGGGAAAAGCCATCGTAATTTATTCAGAATATACCCTATGTCCATCGGGGATAAAGTTCCCCTCAAACATCCTACATAGTACATGTGCCAACAGTACATAGCTTTGTTAACGCTACATAGCCATCCATAAAACAACACAATGTAATGATTGATCTATGTATATAAAAATAAATGAAAAATAAATGAAAAAATAAATGAAATGAAATGGTGAAAGATTTTTTTCAATAAATGCAGTGGTTTCGAAGATTATCCCAGATATATGAACACATTCACATAATACGGCTTCTCTCTTTATAATATTAGGATGACAAGGAGAAACCCGATTTTGATGAAACATGGATTTAACAATACAGAACTGAAAATTTAACAATAAATAGAACACATAGGACTACCTAACTATCAGCAATGGCAAAATCAATTGAATCGTGCGTCGTTTGTAATATAGAGAGGTATTTGTAGTTTAAGTTTAAAAAAAAAATACAATTAAAAAATACATTTTTTGAAGGACTTGGCCGTGGGTGAGGGTGAGATATAAATTTAGTAATTAGGTAAATTGGTGATTTTAAGGCTGGATCACACAACACAGATACCTTGGCCTAGTGGCCTAGTGGCCTTTTTTTTTTTTTTTTTTTTTTTTTATCGTGCGGAAATCCCTTCGGATACCCCCCCGCCGGCCAGCGGGGGCGGTTATGTCGGGCTTGCAACGACTAAAACAGCACGCCGTCTCGGGTCTTCAGACGCCGGGGAGTAAGGTTACCCATAGAGCATATCCCTCGCACCCCGGCTGACCCTGGGCCATCTCACCACTAACAGCATCGCTCATCCTGTCTCCTCTGAAAGCAGAGGAGTACGGAGAGCGATGTGTTCCCGCCACGTTGGGTATTGGCCGACGATCAATGCCAACCCTATGAAGGGGTGAAGGGGAAGCCATTGACCGCCGCCCAGGGTGTACCGGCCGCTCCGATTCCGTTCCCCCCGGACTGCAGCGGGATCGGAATCGGAGCGACACTCGAGGAGGTTACCCAACACACACCCCACCAATAAGTGGCCTTCAGCTTAACGGCTTCAGCTTAATGGTCTCATCAGATGTTTTTTGTTTTTCACGCCTTAAAGGACCCGGGATTGTTTGAAGAAGGAAACACGAATGCTTCGATAAAAAAAAGAGGTACTAAACCGTTTATTTCGGAAAAGTCAAAATACTGATTACTTTAAACATTAGTTCAATTATCTCTCATTTTAGGGAACTCTGTACAAATTCACAATTAATTATATAAACAAGTGACACATTTAGAAAATGTATTTTTTTTAAAACAGTATTAACCATTGATATTACTAGTATTCCACCTAACCCTAAATCTAAATTGCTTGTGTTAGAAGTGGGTTCACGACGGTAGTGTAATGGCCAGGATCTGAACCCGAGACCTCTCGATCGTTAGGCCGATTCCTTAACCACTAAACTATCATACCGAAACTTAAACTTAAAAATCATAGAAATAATCGTACCATGTGAGGATCGAACTCACAACCATCGTCGAAGTGACCATTTGAACCGCTACAAACAAAATATTTTTTTTAAATACCAAGTAACACTGAGAGTCGAACCCGAGACGATCTCAATAAACCTATGTAGGCCAGTGGACACGGTCAAAGCGTCTTCGCGTTAACATTTCTCCGCATCTAACCAGATTAAACTAAACAAGATTTCGAGGACCCTACACTCACCTGTCGGTGGCTTTCACTTTTAAATAAGAAATCACTTTCACTCCACAACAACTATAAGACTGAAATTAAAAACCACTTATATAAAAAAACATAAAATAATGTATTCTAAAAACAACCACTGTCGCCGAGATCCTCATTCGAAATGAGCGCGGGCGTAACAAAACGTTCGACTTTCAAATTTGATTTATTAGTTTTTTTTAACGGCCGTATGCTGGCAACGGCTGTCGATTGCATACTGCCTTGTTTTCTCGGAACTGGTTGTGAGTTAGCGGTTGCGCTGTCTCGATTATTATAGCTCTGGTTTAAGGTGATATTTCACGTTTTCGCATCGGAAAGTATGCTGTTGTGGAAAAATTTAATAAATAGCCTCGACGTGCTGATTATTTATTAGAGTTCCGTGGATGTCGCGGCGCTTGGCGCGAAGGTGGATTTGTAATTTCATTAGTTTGCATATATTGATGAATGAAAGGTAGTCTTGTGAGCTTTTGTTTTTTAAGAAGCGTTTAAAATAGTAATAATATTCTACACAGCGCTATTTAGACTCAAAGAAAACATAGCTTAACTGTATGGGTTCTAGATAACGAACAGACATACTTAGACAAATTTTCTTTTGTAAGCAAATAGTTTATATCACTATAATAAGGCATAAATCATTTTAAGTCATCAATATTAAATTATTAATTTTCAATTGAATTTTTATTTTAATTCCATAAATAATATATAAATATATTACAAAGAAAATGAAATTAAATGCCTCTGTATTTAATATAAACAAATACACAGGCATTTTGGCGTTTTGATTGCTTGTGTAAGATTCGTTATAATTGAATTTTATTGTTTTCTGAACTTTTCGAAATGTTCGAAAACATTCGAAAATGTGAGACCATATTTGTAAGATATCAATGCCATAGTCTTAAAAAAAAAAAAAACATTAATTAATTCTTCCATTGGCAATACACATCTGTCGAAGGACTAATGGCCGTTGGAGCAAAAGAGTGGAGACCGCAAATCGGAAGGTGGGTCGTCCCCCAGCCAAATTGACTGACGACCTGAATAAGGTGGCTGCGATAGACGGAAGACATAGGATCGGGTGCTGTCGCACTAATTGGGAGAGGCCTGTCCAGTAGGGTTTGTGTGTTTATTCGATTGCGATAAACCGGATTGGAACAGGTAGGTGACGCTGTTTTTTATACTACTAAGGTGGCAGACAAGCACATGGCCCCCGTGATTACCGTGACCTATGGACATGTGCAACACCAGGGGCATCACGCTCGTGCTGTCGTCGACCCTGTAAAAACCCTCTATGCCCGTAGTCGCTTCGGAAAACCACAGCCTCCCTGCTGTGGTTTTCATTAATCTGCAGCAGTAATCGGTAACCTTTAAGAATTAATTTTCCCGTGTGAAATCGGAACGAGTCAGCTAGTTCTACATACGGTAGCTATTTTGCTTATTTGCCACTAGCTTTTGCCCGCGGCTGCACCCGCATGGAATTCTGATCCAGTTCCCGCTGCCCATGGAAACCTATTCCAGGGATAAAAGTTCCAGATTATAATCTATCCCTGTACCAAATTTCAGCCAGACCCGTTCAGCCCTTTTTGCGGAAAAGGCTAGCAAACATATACTCACAAACTTTCGCATTTATAATATTAGTAGGATTCAATCATGAAAAACAATTTTATGGACTTGCCTGAATTTTGCACACAGGTAAAGTATGACTACTGAAGTTCCAATGGATCGCGGGATCACAATCGATGTTCCACACGGGCGGAGCCCCATGTATAGACTAGTTTTTATTATTAAAAATAAACTAATACTTTTACTTTTGCTGACATAAGTGAAGCCAGATTATAAAACCTTCATATCCAACCTTTAACGAGAAGACATACAATAATGATGGCGGGCAATTGTGACGTCACCGGCGCCGGCGCATCAGAAACGCGTTAGTAAAGTGAAAACGATCGCATTAATACAGGATGTGGAATTATAGTTCAATATATAATGTTAATGATAAGTGGACAAGAAATAAGCTGAGTGTTTAAGGAGTCAGCTTTACAATTGAGAGGTCCTGGGTTTGAATACTGGCTATTACACTACCGACGTGAAACCACTTCTAACACAAGTAATTTAGCTTAGCTGAAAGAGTTAAGGGGAAATAAAATATAAAACAAAGTCGTGTTAGTCATGCCTGAAATAAACTCAAGAGAAAAATCAAAGATTATGAAAATCGATCCACCCGGATCGATTTTCATAATCTTTGATTTTTTAGATTTGTCTACGCCTATATTTTGCCTGTTTTGGTATTTTTTTCATTTCATGAAATATGACTAGATTAGGCGTACAAGAGTAAAAAAGACGCCGCATCTATGCAGAGGACCTAGGTACAAAAAAGCGGCCAAGTGCGAGTTGGGCTCGCCCGTAGCAGCAAGTAACATAATAAGGTTTTTTTTTTAAATTTATATTAGAGTTGATTGAATGAAAGGTAAATTGCGGTTTAAGATTTATTACGTATTATAAAAAAAAACTTACTAGATCTCGTTCAAACCAATTTTCGGTGGAAGTTTACATAGTAATTGTACATAATATTTTTTTTTAGTTTTATCATTCTCTTATTTTAGAAGTTACAGGGGGGGGGGGGGACAAACATTTTACCACTTTGGAAGTGTCACCCGCGCAAACTATTCAGTTCAGAAAAAAATTAGATTAGAAACCTTAATATCATTTTTGAAGACCTATCCATAGATACGAATGGGTTTAATCAAAAAAAATGTTGAGTTTCAGTTCTAAGGGGAACCCCCAAAATTTATTGTTTTTTTTTCTATTTTTGTGTGAAAATCTTAATGCGGTTTACCTACTTACCAGTTTTCAACAGCATAGTTCTTATAGTTTCGGAAAAAAGTGGGTAAGAAAATGAAACACGATGTATATTCACACATTCATTATAATCCGACATCCAAAAAATACTCGTGTCATGTGGCGGTGACGTCATCGGCGCCTGCGCAGTGAAACTATGTGAGTGAGGTTGCCGTCCGTCCAGGTTTCCCCCGGATATGTCCTAGTTACCAGAAAGTACCCGGATAAATTAAAGCTAATCTCGCTGAATAATACTCGCGGTTCTACCCGCGCGGAACACTGATTCCGTATCTGCGATCCATAAGAAAGTAACCTATATATTCCAGGGTGGACTCATCATCATCATCGTAGCGTGGTTCCCGGATATATCTCAGGCTTTCACCTAGGAGTCCAGGTCCCAGTCCATCTGCTTCTTCTCCTCCTTTGGTTCGGCTTATACAGCTTTTATGGGACCGACTGCCATCTGACCTCCTAACCCCAGTACGAAAATATGCACCGGAGCCGAATTCCCAGATTCCTATGTGTTTTCTGTGAGCGAAAGTTTGTAAGTGAGCTTGCCGTTTGTCCTGGTTTGCGGGAATATCTGACCCTCTCCCGGATGTTCCAGGAAATCTCCTCAATTTTTTTTTAATGTATTGTGTTCACCAACCTCTGAACATGGACCAAGGTCTGGCGCAGGTATTCCTCTGGGTCAGCAAGGGGATCTCCCTCCCACCGTGCGAGTATTTGCGCCTCATCCCGCCCTGAGCGTGGCTGCGGGAGGTGGCGGACAGCCCTCCACCCGCTAGTCTAGCCACCTGCGAAGCGGACGACGTTCCATATGTGCCTGGAAGTCGCCCAATCGAGAGTTTCAAAGGTGTGGTGCCCACGTTAGTGGGCACGCGCTAGGGGGGGTCACCATAGAAATATTCTCGCATAGTTTCAGCCCCCCCCCCCCGACAAGGCGCAGAGCATGGCGCAGTGGCTTAGTGGGTATAACCATCTGGCTACTGGATGGGAGAGTCCCACACACAATCTCCAGCTATTGCCCCGTAGCCGGAGGTAACATGCGTAACAGTATTCCCCACGTAGAAAATAAAAAAAAGGTGTTCCTCTAGTGGTTGGGGAGTCAGATGTTGGGCAGTCACTCCCATAAAAGCCAAAGACTAATCCATAAGGAGACGGAATTTAGATGGCAACCCTGTGCAAGAGAAAATAACAATACATCATAATTATGTACAGACGCCATCGGTATTAGCTTAATACCGATACCGGAATTGAATATACATACACACATGAATGGAATACACGTTCTATGTTACCGACCGCCTTACGAGCAGCTCTAAAACTTTACTTTAAATAATAAACAAAAATTGAAATATGTTACATTTAAATAAATAATAAGCAAATATTCTATGACATTCTACACAGCAGCTATCTAAACCCAAAGTAAGCATAGCTTAACTAGCTTGTGTTATGGGTTTCAGAATGCAGATAAACATACATAGATACAATTTGTTCTTAAATACATTGTTATTATACATAGAAACACCCAGTCAAATGCAAATAGATATATACATGCATACAAATATCTGACTGAGCAGGAATCAAACCCGCGACCACCGACGTAGCAGTCGAAAGCTCTATCACTACGCCATAGTTTAGTTTTGGTACTCTGAAGATTTCTCTTTCTGTAATCTGAAGAAGAAGACATCAATTATTATTTATTAACCAATTTACAATATTATATTATGTTGAAATAAAATTTCATGTAAATTGAATAGTGTTCAGCAGTTTCTGAAGGAGAGTGTACAACATTATGCAATTATAGACAAGTTACGGTTTTTTTTATACCACTTAGGTGGCAGACAAGTACACGGCCCATGAAATGGGAAGCGGTTACCGCGGCCTATGGACGTGTGCAATACCATCGGCGTCACACTCGCGCTGCCGACTCTGTAAAAACCTTCTAATGCCCTTCTTGAAGAACCTCATATTGTAGTCGCTTGGAAAACCTCAGCAGGGAGATCATTCCACAGCCTGAGGGTGCTTGGAATAAAGTGGCTTTCATACCAGTGAGGTAGTGCTCACCGTTTCTGGTCGCAACTCGTGAGGATGAATTCCCTGTCTGTGGAGTATAGTACAGTCGACTACAGGCTATCCCTTCACTTCCCGTGCGTATCGCGTAAGGAGACTAAGTGTTAGGGCTGTTCTACATGGGGTGTGTGTTGGGTAACCTCCTCGAGTATCGCTCCGATTCCGATCCCGCTGCAGTCCGGGGGGAACGGAATCGGAGCGGCCATTACACCCTGGGCGGCGGTCAATGGCTTCCCCTTCACCCCTTCATAGGGTTGGCATTGATCGTCGGCCAATACCCAACGTGGCGGGAACACATCGCTCTCCGTACTCCTCTGCTTTCAGAGGAGACAGGATGAGCGATGCTGTTAGTGGTGAGATGGCCCAGGGTCAGCCGGGGTGCGAGGGATATGCTCTATGGGTAACCTTACACCCCGGCGTTTGAAGACCCGAGACGGCGTGCGGTTTTAGTCGGTGCAAGCCCGACATAACCGCCCCCGCTGGCAGGCGGGGGGGTATCCGAAGGGATTTCCGCACGATTAAAAAAAAAAAAAAAAAGGGCTGTTCTATATTTCATCATTCTCCGAGCCTTTTCGAAACTTAGTTGGGGTTAGCTTAGGACAGAGCCAGCAGGTGTACCAACTATTAGATGAGGTTGGTTTGATACCACACACCCTGGTGGAACCCTACACCCTAAGCTGAGTTCCACTCTACAGTAGAAATAATTAACAAGGTTTACTGTTATCACTCATTCATACAAAAGACATCAACGCGTTCAACGCGTTGATGTCGTTTGTTTGAAGTTATTTATATTTGGTCCTAGCCTCTATGATCCATTCTATGAGCTTATACTTACGTTTGAGTGCAATCAATGAGTGGTCTTCAGGTGTATATGGGCTTCACCAAGACCTTTAAGGCCCAATTCGCGTTGTACAACCTTTGACTTACCAGTTGAACGCACTACCGCCACATAGAGTATTTGTAATAAGCGACATCTATCTACACAAAATTGCACTAACAAAAAACTAAACTCGACAAAGAGAAAGCTCCCAAATAGTGTATTAATCTAAAACATAGATGGCGCTATACAAGTAGATCTTTACAATGAACATTTTTTACGGAGTTCGTGTGAAAGTGTATGTAAAGTAGCAGTTAATGGCGTCTTTATTCAACAATGGATTATTAGAGATCTTTGAATTATTCATGAGGTACCATGTGAACGGTCAGTTTATGGATGGATGACCGTTGCAAACAATTCGTATGCTAACAATTTTTCTTGTTAATTTGTAAAACCAAAAATACAAACATCCTCACGCCTTTTTCCCTCCGGGTAGGCAGAGACAACATACCGCCATCTGTTTCTATTCTTACATACTTCACGAGCTTCCTCCACTGTCATTAAACCTATCATGCAAGCCCGCTGGTTGTGAGTGCTTTTGACCTGCCCTTTTTTCTATACCTCATAATTTGATCAGTGTATGTTTTGCGAGATCGACCCCGGCTTGCTTGCCCACTTACCTACCTTATCTGCCTTACATACTTGGTGTGTCATTCGCTCATTTCTCATTCGTTCTAAGTGCCCAAACCACCTTAACATACCCTTTTCAATTCTCGATACAACATTCTCTTTCAGGCCACATTGTTCTTGTATATCTGTATTCCTCTTCTCTTCATCTTAAATATAGTCTACAACCAAGATGGGACTACGAACCACGAAAGTTCTATTCCTAAGGTAAATATCCTGTCAAATTCTGACAAGTAAGCTATTTGAAGTCGTCCTGCCCCTCTAAGATCTTCAGGCCCCAAGTCAACCTCACCCGCGAGTTGATACACCTGCTGATTGATGTGTGATAGGTGCTCTCATTCTTGGTTTGTATTATCTTTCATGGGAGGGACTACCGTCTGACCTCCCAACCCTGTAGGCAAAGCCTAGATTCATCATCAGCCATCTCCCAGTAGTATTTAAAGTTTACACTTAAGAGCCTGATGTCCATTTACCGTTTTTAATTGATATGTCGGTTTTTCCAAGAGCGACTGCCGTCTAAGGTCTAAGCCCTGAGGGGTGCGCCTGCGCCAGAACCTCGTCCGTTGTTTAGCAGGTGCAGCAGTTTGCAAGTGAGGTTGGCTTGGGCCTCAAGGATGTTGGTACCGCCTTGTACACCCGAGACATGCTGTATCCAAAAATAAACATAAACAACCTCTGTGGCGTAGCGGTAGTGCGTTCGACTGCTTAGTCAGAGGTCGCGGGTTCGATTCCCGCTAA
This sequence comes from Cybosia mesomella, assembly GCA_946251805.1. NCBI lineage: Eukaryota > Metazoa > Arthropoda > Insecta > Lepidoptera > Erebidae > Cybosia > Cybosia mesomella. The sequence continues at coordinate 8,324,099 of OX276417.1, forward strand.
TTGCAAATTTGTATATTTGCATTGGTCTGGGGTTTTTCTATGTATAATATCTATTTATTAACAAAAAGTATCTAAGTATGTTTATCCGCATTCTAGAACCCATATCACAAGCTCTGCTTAGTTTGGGTCTAGATGGCGCTGTGTGATGTGTCCTAGAATATTTATTATTATTTATTTATTATTTATCTTTTTTAGTTCAGAAGTTCTTATGACCACCTGCAGTCTTCATCCTCAGGCCCTGGATATCATGTAGCATCAGAGTATTTGCCAAGACAAAACAAACGAGCTCAAACTCGAGTAGTTTATCTTGTTTATTTCAGGAGTTCCTATGGACACCTTCCGACTCTATCATCAGGTCAGCTTCATAGTATCATATACCATTATACAAAATTTGAGTTCAATCTAACGTCAGAAAAAAGTTCTAATAGGGCTTCCAAGATTTGACCCATACTGACAAACTCACAGAGCAAGTTAAATAAAAACTTGTAAAAATGTAACATCCTATTTTAACCATTTCTCCTACGACTAAATTATATTAAATTTAATTTCTTAAAAAGGCCTTCTTATTCGTGCTTAGAAAGAATTACTATCGCAGTATTTCACCATAACCCATTACCATATAACCCCATAAGTGTCCACTCATGTACATCTGTACGTCGCCTTGTACGTCTATGAATGAGTTTAACGATCACGCTTTACCCATAAACGGGAATGAAAGGAAGCATTATTATGTCATAGACAAGAAAGTTTTTTTTACGTGGAACATTTAATAGTCCGCTTCTTTAAGAGTTTGAATGTTATACTATGACTTTCAGAGCCCAAGCCAACCACACCTACAAGCCAGTACACCTACCAATTGACGGACAGACGAGACTTTGCCGAAGGTTTTCATCTCAGGGTGAGTCACGCCGTAAAAGTCAAGATAACCAATTAGGGGTATACACGGTTCTAACATAGACTTGAGGCCCAACAACCCAACCTCACCTGACGTCGGTGCACCTGCTTAGCAACGGACGAGGCTCTGGCGCAGGCGCACCTCTCAGGTTAGACGGCAGTCGCTCCTGGAAAAATCGACATTTCAATCGAAACATGGATAGCAGGCTCTAAGGTGCTATGAGAAATTGCTATGAGAATGAATATGATGAAGCAGGAGGAGCGGACCCTGGGATTTAGTGTAAGCTACGGATACAACCGGACGTGGCGCTCGTATGCTGATAATGTCTGTAACATAAAAGCCCAGTTTCCGAGATAGAAGTGCCCCCATCTCCTTTATCTAATATTTCAAGCTCTAATAAACTAGACCGACCGAAAAATATATAATACAACTATTACAACACCCTCACAAATAAAAATACAGAAACAAACTCCAATACTCCAACTTGTTGCATAATACTTTTCATAGTTATACAAAAATCAGATACATCAACAAACCTCATTTAACTATCCCCAATTTGAAACAATTACACAAAAATAAATACGAATAAATACAAATTCAATACAAATAGACAAAAAAATTGTATCTGAAAGTTCTACTTTCAGGTGGTTTCTTCCAAAACATGGGTTGCCTACAATCACTAATCACCAGTTACATAAAATATACACGTCACAACATGCATTTTTATATAACTATGCCGAAACAGCATTGGCACGGTAGCCGTCCGCGCCAGTACACGTCCCGAGCCCGCGAGCGTCGCACGTACCGTCTTCAAAAAATACAATGAAAATACAGAAATCTTAATACAAAAAAAAAAACGTTTAAATCCGTTTCAAAATGTACTAAAACCATACAATTTTTTTTCTATCAGTTCAACTGTTTTAGTTATGAAAGTGAAATTTATAAGAGCAGTGACCGACGCAACATGTTGAGCTTGAGCAAAAATAGTTGGAAAGTGTTTCTGTTAGTGGCGGTATCTGTGTCTGCCGTGGAACCAAGCCGGGCGCTCAGCATAGTATATCCAAAAACGTATAAAAACGTTATGTTTATACCAAAAAATTTTTTACGAAGGACCCGTGGTAGACAGTCGCGTGTGATATTTTTAGATGAAGACGAAAATCATCAACAATTCGGAAAAGGAGAAATAGATTTAACTCAAGACAAAAACTTTTCGAAAATAAAATTCGATGAGTCGACAGATTATGAATTCACTTCGCCTGATGAAGATAAGAAACTGACTGACCTCCCATCGGGGAATGAAAGGTTCTACGAACCGTTACCTCGATTTCGTGCTTACCAAAACTTTCCTCAGTATTACCACGGGCGTTTTGGTCGGACATACGCCCCGGGTTACTCTTTCGACCCTTATCCTGTTCCTCCTGTGGCTTCTTACGCCCCAGCGGTAGTGAGGAATGGGTATTACCCGGGTTGGAAGCCACGTTCTCCACGAGTGGTGTTTCCTTACGCGACGGATAATGTGAATTCAGTGCAGACAAACTCTCATGCAGGTCCGGGTGCTTTTAATGATAATGTTGTGTTTCGTGAACAAAATTTCGGTTTGAATGACGTTGGTGATGAACAGGAACTTCAGGATATTGGGACGGGCACTGGTGATGGATTCGCAGAAAGAGGTGAGTGAGTGATGTGTTTGGTGATGGTGAATTGGTGATTAATGGTAGGAATGTGGATTATTGTGGTTTAGATATGGGTTCTATTAATCGGAAAAATATTTTTGAGGTATGGATATTTTCAGAATTCGAAGCGTCGTTGGTAGCTTGGTGGTTAAGGAGCCAGCCTTGCGATCATGCGAGAGGTTACGGGTTCGAATCCTGGCCATTACAATACCAATGTGGACCCACTCCTACGGAGGGGCTTAATGGGAATACTAGTCATTTCGGTTACTAGTAATCTTTAAAAAAAAACTATATTCGTGAAATATACACGGAAAAAAGAGAAAGTGTTGATACAATACAATAATATTTAAACTCTTTGCTGATACAATGCAATAATATAAACGTTTTCTAGTTTAGAAACGCAAAATTATTCTAAACAATTTAGTTAATCAAATAATGAGTTGTTTCTCGCTTAGACATAAAATAGGTTTCTTTTACCACACCAAGTAATACAATTTTTATATTACTTCTTGCATACATATGTATGCATTCAATTAACCAAGGTTTATTCAAAAAAATTAACATGGCTGCCACTGGAATCATTCTCATCAGACGACCTCTGTGTCTTGGCGGTAGAGCGTTTGACTGCTAAGACACCCGAGAGTGGTCGCGGGCTCAATTTCCGCTCAGTCAAATCTTTTCCACCATAACTTTTGGCTGTATCTCAACAGTTTCTGGATATCATTAGAATCTTTAGGCTAACCGCACACACGCAATAATATTGTCAATAAAAATACATACTGTCAAAAATATTGTGTGTGCACACACATTATTATCAGCAGTATGTATTTTATTGACAATATTATTGCGTGTGTGCGGTTGTCCCTTCAGTTTGGAGCCTCTGGTGCATGCTTACCTGTCGAGATTAGAAGGTCAGACGGCAGTCGCTCCCATAAAACCCGTATAAGCTAAACTAAAAGGTCGGTAGCTTAGCGGTTAAGGAGTCGACCCTACGATCGAGAGGTCCCGGGTTCGAATCCTGGCCATTCCACTACCGACGTGAACCCACTCCTAACACAAGCAATTTAGCTTAGCTGGAAGGGTTAGGGGGAATATTAGTAATTTCGGTTAAAAAAAAAGCGGATACGGGTTAAGGCGCTGTCTGCACCCAAACTACTTATTTTTTGTCTCTAAGATTATCTCTCTCTCTCTCTGAGATTACTGATGCTAGTCACTTGATTTTTTTTATATATACAGCTAATTATCTACTGTTCACGCACATTCAAAAACATTTTGGATAAATAGAGCAGTTTCTTGTTAAAAAAATTGCAATAATACACTCTTTGAAATAATTTTTTCGTTTCAATTATTTCAATATTTTTAGCGATGACATATATCCGCCATGACATATATGCCGCCAAACAAATGAAACAAATCAAACAGATAGGTAAATAAATCATTTAAAAAATATGACGGATTTGAGGATATTAATTTGTAGATATTCCACTAGCTGATTAAATTTCCTTTATATTTGTAACAAAAAATATATATGTCATCGCTAAAAATATTGAGATAATTGAAACGAAAAATGTTTTGTGACCTCCATGAATTAAGATATTTGACTTCGTTTGAAGCAATGCGGTTTCTTTCGTTGATATAAAATCAGATAATTTATTTATTCGAACATTTTGGAATCTTAATATTCTAATGTGTTGCCTTGTGACCTACATGAATATTTATCTTGATTTCGGTAGAAATAACACCGTCTTTAGTTGAATTTGGAATATTGTTTTCTAAAAATGGTTTCATTTTAATCGGTTTACGCCTTTTCGAAAATAACATTCGATATGTCGACAGATTATGAATTAGGCGAACTAATGATCAGCCTTGTGATTGAAATATATTCTATTTAAACAGCTTACACTAAATATTTTAAAGTAAAACCGTAATAAGGCATATAAAAAATGTTAATATAACACTTTTTTTTACTTTCATAATCAAAAATATTATACTTTTAAATTATTTTTTAGATAACATTGAAGCGTTCACCGTAAAATAATCTAAATATATGCAAATATTTAATTGGTCACAATCTCGAATAAAAAACGCGATTTCGCGTTGAACGAATTTCAAGGTCGGAAACTTAAACCGGTTAACAATGGCTAACACAACCAAGATCTTCGAAGTCCAAGTCAACCTTACCTGCAAGCTCTCGTAAAAGTTATAATTTACCATTTCTGGTTCTTTAAGTGTAAATGAAAAAAAAAAAAAAATATTTCAGGACAAAGTACACAACGCCATCTAGACCCAAACTAAGCAGAGCTTGTCATATGGGTTCTAGAATGCGGATTAACATACTTAAATACTTTTTTTCGTAAATAAATACATATTATATTAGGTCGTTACATATGAAATTGCCGTTTTTTTGTAGAAATTGGAGGAAACCCAATTTTCAGTACTAACATTTTCGGATTTTTTTTAGGACTGACAAATCCAAATTTATTGTTTTTTTTTGTGTATGAATTACGAAATGAAACATTAAGCTAACAAACAGCAACTTTTATTACATTTTTGAAAAGTGACAGCTGTTAAGTAATACGAAATTTATCATCAAAATGGATAGCATTTAGGAAGTACTGTTTTTGAAGATCGAATTAATTAATCAAGCGGCTAATAAAATCAAAATTTAATACAGAGAAAATCTTGAAATCAACTTTCAAACAAAATATAAATAATGGAAATAGCTATTAAATTACAGGAATAACGAACTCATGAATTTGTAAGAAAATTACGGCAATTTCATAGGTAAAGATAGGTAGGTAAACATATTTAGATACGCACAATGGAACTATATTAGAATTTAAGGTTAGATTGTAAGTCATTAAGTATATGTTTAATTGTGCGTATTGTAAATAAAATATTTTTCTTTCTTTCTTTTCAGCATTTTTGTTTTGATTTTGATTTTGATTTGTTTTTGTTGTTTAATTGTTTGCGTACGTGACGTCACCGGTTTGACGTCATCAGAATACCAGCGCAACGCATGTTGTAACGGCATGTGCAGCAATTATGCTGAGATGGCGACCATATTTAGATACGCACAATGGAACTATATTAGAATTTAAGGTTAGATTGTAAGTCATTAAGTATATGTTTAATTGTGCGTATTGTAAATAAAATATTTTTCTTTCTTTCTTTCTTTCTTTCATACTCAAAAGTCAAAAGTGAAAGACAGAAAATCGAATTAAAAATAAAGGAATATGAAAAGTATAAGTTAGTAAAGTGAAATAAACAAAGCGCTAGTAGAAGAAGACCAGTTAAATGTTCAGTTACTGGTATTACTACAAAGAATGTAACTCTACGTAGAGACTATTAATTTATTACTACGATGCCTAGTGCCTCATTAATAATTAATTAATGCAGTATTTAATTACATATATGAATTGATAACTTGACTGGAGCCAAAATACTAGCCAAGTTCGGTTACTAGTACTTTAAAAAATACAACAACAGCTGTATGTAGAGAGTAAGTAGAGTCTAAAAATTTATAAGCACAACATATGAGTGAAACTAATATCACAGGCCATTTTGATATATTATTATGAAATGTCCTAGCCGTTTGAAAGTTGAAGCGTTATATAAGAAGTTTATGCTTATTCTATTCATGTGGAATGTGAGACTCTAGGTAGAGATGTTTTCTGATTTTTCGAATGTTCTTTGTTATGGATGCATTTCTTAAAATGTGAAACATGTATCGGCGCGCCCTGCCTGTAAAATCGATTTTTTTTTACGTGCGGAAATCCCTTCGGATACCCCCCGCTGGCCAGCGGGGGTGGTTATGTCGTGTTTCGACTAAAACCGCACGGTGTCCTCCCGAAGTGTCCGTTACCGGGCACCCCGGGTAAGCCCTCGAAAGGATAACCCCAGGGTTGCCGGCGGACTTCGGCCGCCACCGCGGCCTCGCTTGGTGGGGTCGGGTTTTATCCCGCTTCGGTGAGTTGGCAGGCGTGTGTAGGGCACACACGACACGCCTCCGCCACGGCCTGCTTCTGTAAGGACGGCGAGTCGGCCAACTGCCGTCCTCAGGCCCCGATCATGGAGGTCGGTAGTCCCGGGCGTAGGTGTGGCTGCGGCGTCCTCGCCGCAGACTGCGAAACTCGGGGGGCAGGGTTCTCTCCCGCTCCCTCTCCGCCGTCTCTTTCGCGCGCATTACCTCCAGCAGTGGACTAGAATAGGTTGATGATGTAAATGTATACATAAAATATGTACTTATCTTGTTTTTATATTCTGTAATTATTATTTAGAAATGATTACTTCATTAATTTCTAACAGTATTAATTATTATTAGTAGAAATTTATGAATAAATTGGTAATTAAGGTCGGTTTTTCAAAATTTCTTTATTTGGTTGAACTGTAGTGGTTTTCATTAACCAGATAAGCGTAACAATAATAAAGGACCTGAGGTCATGGTTTATTTGTATCTTAAGTTTAATCTAAATTTCTCTAGCCGTTTCTGGCTGATTGAGTTACAAACAAACCTGCGTAAATAATATTATGAGGCTATGAAGTTCTCAATTTTATTCAGGAAGAGTCAAGACTTGACTTTACTTATAGTTTTTTACCAAATAATTCAGAGACAGACACGCGACTATTTGGTTTCCGTGGAGATTGCGCATGAGTCGTTTTTCAGTACAAAATTACCACACAATGGGTAAAAGTCCTATTGTCAAAGGACACGGAGTTAGTTGAGGCTGGATGTGTGTGTTTGTGTGAAATGTCTCGACTATAGCCTCCTTAGTACCAGGAAAAAAGGTATTTTACAGCGACTATTTTTTAGGGATTTTCTTTAGAAAAGCCCTATTGCTATCGAGTTGTCGTCGTCGACGTCGTCGTTGCCAATTTTCTGTCACGGTTTTGGGTATGAAGGAGATGAGCTATCGAGTTGCTGTTTTCGGTAATAGATTCGTGCTGGGGTGAACCATTGCAAGATAAAGAACGATTTTTTCTTTCTTCTTCTTTCTTTCAAAAAATCGCAACGAAAAAAAAAACGTAAAATCGAAAATCCCTTGTATTCGGCTGAGCTCGTCTCAGGAATTCAACTTGTTTGTATATAGATGTAAATATAGCAATGTCCTATATTTTTGAGCAGGTTTTTTTTTTTACGTGCGGAAATCCCTTTGGATATCCCCCCGCTGGCTAGCGGGGGTGGTTATGTCGTGTCTAGTGAATAACGTTCGGAACACATTTTTTATCCGGAAAACGACTTTTTATTAGGGACAGTACGTTACTCTTTTTGTAAAAGTACAAAAATTCCGTACATTTCTTAGAAATGTTTATTATTCAAAAATATACGTACAAAATTAACCGCGGTAGCCTAGTGGTATGGGTAATGGACTGCTGAGACGAGGTCTCGGGTTCGATCCCAGGTTTTACCATGGTACACACCAATGACTTTCGATGCTTTTCGAAGTTATGTGTGTATTTATCGCAGGTTTATAAGTGCCCGGTTAATGGCTCGCCACTTATTACATTGGGACCTAAACTTAAACTGGCGAAATGTGGGTGCTAGCACCTCTGCCTACCCCTACGGGGATATAGGCGTGAGTTTATGTTATGTTATATACGTACAAGAAAATGTGTATGAAAAGGTAAGATCTATTTTGTAATAAGTTATTTAAATAAAGTTTACTGTTTATAATAAATTTATATTTGCGTCCAGACTTGCAATTGCACATTTTTCTTGTAATTACAAGCATATTCAACATATAAATGTCTTGACCAATGCATTTGAATACATATATGGACAATAATCGATAAATACACATAATTATATTCTACATAAATAATAATACTCGTCAAAAAATATAATAAACTTTAAAAAACCCCGATATTGTTAATGTTCTTAAGCTATAAATTCATCTTTCAAAAACCCAAAAAAAACACAAAGTCGATATCGGTTCTTCCGTTCGGTAGCTACGATGTTACAGACAGACACACACTTCAAACTTATAAAACGTCGTCGTTTTTGCGTCCGGGGTTAGAAATGAATCACCGAAATGTATGTACGCGCATAACTTCCGAACAACTGTTTCAAATTGAATATTTTTTCTTTTTGTGTTCGTTATTATCAGAATAAGGTTTGCAGGAAAGAAAATTTCTGGAAAGTCCACGGGTAAATTGCTACAATTGCACCAGGGCACAGCTAGTAACAAACATTATGCTGATAAACATACATACATAGTTTTCTTTATAAATACATACATTATTATACAAAGAATACTCAGAGCAATGCTTTCATAAATTAAATTTCATAATGACGACCTCTGTGGCGTAGCGGTAGTGCGTCCGACTGCTAAGCCAGAGCCGCTCAGTGCAAATGTGTATATTTGCATTGGTCTGGATGTTTATATGTATTATTAATATGAATTTATTTACAAAAAAAAGTATTTAAGTATGTTTATCAACATCTAGAACCCATATGACAAGCTCTGCTTAGTTTGGGCCTAGATGCCGTTGTGGACTTTGTCCTACAATTTAATATAATTTCAACATAAAAAAATAAAAATCTCTGTTTTCACATCTAAGACACATCTAGTGACTGCTCATCCATGTGCACTTGCGTGAAGGAAGCGCCAGGAACTCGGCACAATACGTTCGTAAACGACAAAAACTGTGTAAGCGTCAAGCTGAGCGAGTTATAGTATTGTGAAATAGTGGATACGTTTCGAAGTCATTGCCACTAGAAGTGAGTTGAAAATGTTTAATTCGAATGCTTTCTTTCATCGCGCGGTTGAATGAGAAGATGTTGAAACTGTTGAATATAAAGTGTAGTTTGTTGTTTATGGTTTCCGAGTGGTCAGTGTAGTGTTTTCGGAAACTTTCTGAGATGCCTGTAGGTACTTTTTAAGGTGACCTCTGGCGTAGCGGTCGAGCGTTCGACTGTTAAGTCAAAGGTCACGAGTTCGATTCCCGCTCAGTGCAAATATTTGTATGCCTGAATATGAATATTTGCATTGGTCTGGATGTTTCTATGTATAATAAATGTAAGTATTTACAAAAATTCTAAGTATGTTTTTTCACATTCTAGAACCGATAACTCAAGCTAGTGAAGCTATTATTACTTTAGGTCTAGAGAGCGCTGTGTAGAACATCTTAGAATATTTATTTATCCCTCCTGCTTGGGCCTGGCGGACGCGGTATGGCCAGATATTTATTACTCACATAGCCTGGCGGTCGCCGCTGACATGGAGGAGGATGCAGGAGTTCCTCACGCGATCCTTACGCGTGACTGCGCACTTCCACTGCAGCAATTTCATTGCCGTGACACGCAGCTCCTGCTTGTGTCGCTCTGGCTCTGGTCGCGTTTCACAGACGTATAAAAGACTAGCCTACTAAAAAAATGACTAAAATAAGTTCTTCATCATCATCATCATCAACCTATGCTAGTCCGCTGCTGGATATAGGTCTCCCCTATTGAGCGCCATAGCACCCTGTCTTCAGCTTGCCGCATCCAGCATCTGCCCGCAGTCGTTCACAGATAGTCATCCCACCTGGCCGGAGGGCATCCTACACTACATTTTCCGAGTCGCGGTCTCCACTCAAGAATACGTTTACCCCAGCGGTTGCCGGTTCTTCGCGAGATATGGCCGGCCCACTGTCACGTCAGCTTGCTAATTCTTTGAGCTATGTCGATAACCTTGGTTCTCTGTCGGATGTATTCGTTACGAATCCTGTCCTTCAGAGAAACTCCGAGCATAGCTCTTTCCATAGCTCGCTGAGCGACCTTGAACTGGTGGACCAGCCCTACCGTGAGTGTCCACGTCTCAGCTCCAATCTAATCTAATTGAAAACGCAATCAACTATGAATGATTCTGAAGGTTTAATAAATTCACGAAAACGTAGATTGGTTTGTTTCGAGAAATCATTCTGAATGCCGAAGTTTGCTTTATGTTTTTCTTTCTAAATAAATTGAAATCACGCGTTTTAAAAATGTGGTGTTACTGATACCCAAAGGGTAAAACGAGACCCTATTACCAAGGCTCCGCTGTCCGTCCGTCTGTCACCAGGCTGTATCTCATGAACCGTGATAGCTAGAAAGTTATAGAAACAAATACTAAAATAATAATAAATTTAATATTTAAGGCGGCTCCCCCACAAGAAACATGATTTTTCCTTTGCCGTTTTTTTGTTCGATATTATTAACGACAATGATTGTATATTCACTTCAAAAATGAATAATAAAAATAAAATAAAATAAATTAAGGGTTACCATTACCATCTAATGGGACCCCCATTAGATGGTAATGGTAATGGTACGGAACCCTTCGTGCCCGAATCCGACTCGCACTTGGACAGTTTTTTTTCAGTACATCACCTAATTGATCAGCGTATGTTCTGCGAGGTTAACCCCGGCTTGCCTGCACACCTTCATGTGCGTTACATTATTTGAGGCATCCTATTGTATGCATACATACATATACTCACGCCTTTTTCCCGCCGGGATAGTCAGAGACAACAGCCCGCCATCTGCTTCCGTCGTAACACACTTACGAGCTTCCTTTACTGTCATTAAACCTGTACCTAAATAAATGCATTAGCTAAAATCGAAATAAAGAACACATTTAACAGTATTTTGCCATTTAACCTTATTATTCTTATAGAATTAATTAAGATTGACAAGTCTGTTTTCTTTCCACTATGTTGCCAGTACTGTTGTTATGTTGCCAGCGAAAAAAAACAATTAAAGTAAGGAAATTTATGCTTAAAGGTGAATTGTTTTTATCGAAAAATATCGTAATATCAAGCATAAATTATGATTAACGGAATACAGACTTTAATTTACAAAAGTAAGGATTATTATTGTTTGTAGGTTTTATTGAGTAGAGCTCTCGGTTACGTTCGCGTGATGATATGTCGCGTGTACAAGTGTATGATAATGTAAGGAATGAATGAATTAAAATGGTGTCTGTTTTAAGACTTACTTTTACTATGGGATTGAGGCTTAGTGTTTCTGCTGGACACTTTGATGTGATCAGCGGGCGATGGGCAGCGGCTCAGAGGGAGAGAGATGAAAATATACAAGGGTGTCTAACTCTATCTCTCTCCCTCTGAACTTGATAAACACAATATATGGTGCCCAACAAGATCTTCACAGCCCAAGCCAACCTCAACTGTAAGCGGGACTACTTGTTTTTTTTTCTCCTGCGGAAATCCCGTTGGATACCCCACCGCCGGCCAGCGGGGGCGGTTATGTCGGGCTTGAAGCGACTAAAACCGCACGCGGTCTCGGATCTTAAGTCGCCGGGGTGTAAGGTTGCCCATAGAGCATATCCCTCGCACCCCGACTGACCCTGGGCCATCTCTGGTTTCGAGATGGCCCCCTCGGGCGTAAGCGGGACACCTACTGATCAACAGACGAGGCTCTTGCGCAAGCTTTTCTCTCGGGGTTGGGTGTTTAGACGGAATGGCAGTGCCGTAATAAATAAATAAATAAATATTTATTTATTTATTACGGCAGTCACTCCTGTAATAACAATGATGCCAAATAAAAATAGTTACAAGGTAATATGGAAGTTCCCGTTGACCTAAAATCATACAATTTGGCAAAAGGCAAGGATTTACAGCACAAATAAAGGAATAATTCTAAAGAATAAAAAAATGGTATGGAGCCCTCGATGCACGAGTTCGACTTGCACTTGACCGGTTTTTTACGTGTGTTAGAAAAAATCGTGCGATTTATATTTCTGTGAGCTTAAACAATTTATGGGTTACCTACATTATTTTAGATTTTTTCTTATTTTGTAAAACATAGGTCCATCATAATTATATTATATTACAAAACACTAATTACTAAAAGTAAAAGCTATGTTTCAATTAAGGGCACTGAATGTGCGATCTGCGAAAGACTGCGGGCAGATGCTGGATTCGGCAAGCTGAAGACAGGGCGCTATGGTGCTCATTAGGGGAGACCTATGTCCAGCAGTGGACTAGAATAGGTTGATGATGATGATGATGATGATGATGAATGTCAGAAACTAGATAATTATGTCATATAGAAAATTACAACATTTTATGCAAGTCAAGTAAATTGTACGAAAAATTTATTTTTCTGATGTTATCTGAATTGTCGCAATCCATCCAGCCATTTGAAAGATAAACTAACAAACAAACAAACTTACAAACATACATAGAAACATACAAATTATGAGCGAAAAATATAACCCTTCCTGGGCAGTTCGGGTTAAACAAGTGAAAAATATAACTTCTACCATTTATTACCTCAGTCAGGGGCTATACCATGACGTGCTTAAAACAGTTCAGTCTGCATAGCACCAGACTTCAATCCAAGAACTCTATCGAATTCTACCAAACTCTACCAAATTCCACCAAACTCTACCAAACTCTTGTGAACTCTAGGTAGAGTACTTATAACAAGTGTTGTGACCTCTACAGCTTACATCAGCGGTTACATGAACAGTTTTGTCAAGGAAACGTTGCGCAAGACGTGCTCGAAAGCGCTCGGCAGAGTTAGTAGAAAGTGTAGTATCGCTAGCTCTCTGACGTAGTCTGGGACGATAAGGCTGTATCATCGTCTATATTCTATATAACTATAAAAAACATTTTTTATTTGGGAAATTAGTAATTATTTAATATTATTTAAAAAAATTGCGGTAGTCATTTTTATATGTAATATATTTTTTGGAGTGACTTACTTGATGTCATGCCGTCATGCCCTATGTAATGTATGGCAGGTTTATTTTATTTACATTACTCCGAGTCTTTACCTAACCTAGTTGGGCTGAAACTAGAACTGAAGAGACTCGGCTTTCAGTCTAAGTACAAAACGACCGAACTTAGCTATTTTCCGTCATACCGGGAGTGACATTATTTGTTACACGTCGATAAATAATATCACTCCCAAACATTTCGGACTTTTAAAAGTTCGATTCGAAGCGATTCCACTAGTAGAATGTCACTTTGTCTAGGCCCCTAGGTTGTCGGACTTTTCAGCGCTCCAACTACCCGTAACGAATACCACAGATGTTCGTGAGGGCCACCGGAACCGATCCGATGTCTTAAGGTGCTTTCCGAGGCACGAATGGACACCTATCCGATGACTGTCCAGGCTAGCATTACTTATACTTGCCATGTGCTAATCTACTTGGTTAGCACTTAACCACGAGCGTCTCATGGCCCTATATAATGTCTTTCATGTCTATTTTTGTTTACAATTACTGCTATAATATGAGTATTTAAAAAAATATTTATTTGTATTGAGGGCCGAGTCGCATGTTCTTTTTGATGTGAAATATTCACTGTAGCACCTTGGCAGTAAATCAACTCGTATGTGATGACGTCATGCCGTCATGCTCTATAAATATGTCATGTTTATTTTTGTTATTTTGTATATTTACTTTATTCTTTATTGGGTTCATCTCTTGTAATATATAAAAAAACATTGTTTTTTTGTTCGTATTCTATGTTTTGCCGTACCGATACACATCCAATATCTGATTATGATGTGATTTTTCAACTTATGGTCTGCATTCCAGAAAGAAAACTCAAAGAAAATTTCAAAAAAAGAATCTCACCTAGGAAAATTATTTGTTAAGAGAAGTAGTTCGTAGTATTAAATATTAGTAAGGTTCCCGGTTGCATCCGAGGCTTGCATTTCGGAGTTCGGGGTACGCTTACGGCTTCTCTTCCCTTAGATTTGGCCCATACAACTTTCATGGGAGCGAAAACTAAAACAGTGCAGTATCTTTTTCTCCTAGTGTGAACAGATTTTCTCTATTCCAGTAGCTATTCACGAGTGTTAGAGTTATCAATAAAAAAACAAAAAACAAACAACAAATTACAACAACAACAACAACAACAACAAAACAATCAAATTTCAATCATCATCAGAATCCAATCTCGACGTAAGAGCGAACACTAAACAATTAGGACAAAGAAGCGAAAGTGTTACGCCAAGCACGTACTTATCTGATACAAATTAAAAAGTTAAATATTTTCTTATTTTCCCACACAGATTTCGTTTTCGTAACATAACACACAAATATACAAAATACTACTCTAATTGCAATTAATAAATATATATACCGAACACTTTCTTGGATACAATGTCGCTTCCCATGGTTTATCTGTGTTTTTTTTTGTTGAACATCAGTGAAACTATAGTTTTCTCTTATATTCCCACATTCTCACACTCTTGGCGCGTAGAAATTAGTTATTGTTAGTAATTATTTTTTGTTTTTGTGTTTATTTTGATATCGATGTGAGAATGTTGTTTGTGTACAGAGGGCGAAAATTATTTATGCAATGGTCGTATGTTGTTAATTAACTTAAAAAAAGTTACGTCATATTTTTTTAAGAAATAAAAAAGCGCCTTTAAATCCATCAATATCTTAGCTTTTTTCCCACGGATGTTGTTGCATCTGTCTTGTCATTTTTTTTAAAATCTTTATTTATTTCGGGGTTTTGATCCAGTAAGGATGTCAACCCCATCGTACCTTATATCTAAGTTAAATACAAAAAAGTCTTACGATTAATACAGTCTACTACATCAATGGTTATAGATGTATCATTGGTGAGCTATTGTGATCAGGTGGCATAATTTTTGGGCTGCTTCTGAAGTTGGCGAACTCATAATAATTTGTATTAAACCCACATCCAGAGAATTTAATTTTAGTTCCTTAAGAAGAGCCTCACGCTCAGTTTTATTCCGGTCACACTCCATCAGCAAATGTTGCACATCCTCAATTTTATCGTACACTGAACAGTTAGGCGAGTCAGCTTTTTTCATCAGATATGCAAATTTTGCTGATGGAAAGTGACCAGATCTAATTCTTAGAGCAAATTTTATATAATGACGGCTCAATCGATCGCCATCAAACCATGCCACCTGAGGAGGCACAGTCTGAATGGTCTTATACCAAACACCTTTGTCTATAGATCTATGATTAAAATGTACTACCCACTCATCATAACAGGTTTTTTTTGGTCTAGGTGTTTCTATGTATAATATGTATTTATTTACAAAAAAAGAATCTAAGTATGTTCATCCGCATCCTAGAACCCGTATGATAGGCTCTGCTTAGTTTGGGTCTGTGTTGCTCTGCTTACATGGCGTTGTGTAATTTGTAATAAAATATTTATATACTAGCTGTTGCCCGTGGCTCCGCCTGCGTGGAAGTCTGATTCCGTTCCCGCAACCCATGGGAACCTATTCTCGGGATGAAAAGTAGCCTATTTGTTGTTCTAGACTATAATCTATCCCTGTACTAAATTTTAGCCAAATCCGTTCAGCCGTTTTTACGTGAAACAGTAGCAAACATCCATACAATCTCACAAACTTTTGCGTTTATAATATTAGTAGGATTTTATTTATTTATTTTATTTATCTGAGGCTTTGACCTCAGAGTCCAGGGTCTGCTCACTCGATGAAATATTCACGGGCCCGCATACGTAGTGTAATTATTCTGTTTCCGCGAAACACATGAACCCTTCTCCCTATTCCCAGTTAAATTCTACCTGTGTGTGAAATTGCAGCCGAATTCATCCAGCCGTTTCTGTATGATTAGCAAACAAACAGACTCACGTTTTAATTCATTAGGATAAAAAATATTCTGTTATTTATATATATTGATTTTGAGGGCGTACCCGGGGTGCCCGGCAATGGACGCTTGGGAAGGATACCATGTGATTTTAGCCGGTTCGTACACATCTGTAAAAATGAATGCCTTTTTTTTTGTTTTTTACGTGCGGAAATCCCTTCGGATACCCCCCCGCCGGTCAGCGGGGGTGGTTATGTCGTGTATCGGCTAAAACCGCACGGTGTCCTCCCCAAGTGTCCATTGCCGGGCACCCCGGGTAAGCGCTCGAAAAGATAACCCCAGGGTTGCCGGCGGACTTTGGCCGCTACCGCGGCCTCGCCTGGTGGGCTCGGGTTTTATCCCGCTTCGGTAAGTCGGCAGGCGTGTGTAGGGCACACACGACACGCCTCCGCCACGGCCTACTATGAATGGCTACCGTAGATACTGACTGAGGTGCATGGCGAGATGATGATGAGTAGCAAGCAAACGCACTTATAATATTATTTGCGATTAGAAATGTTACCCTACTTTTTCATAACGATCACGTCGGCTTATTCCTACCCGCTCCACAATTTTGCTTTGCAGAAGCAAGCCAGGACGGCGGGGCGGCTAGCGCCCCTCCCCCAAACCGGGTCAAGACGGGGATACCGTGGTTCCCAAACCCGAGGGGGCCATCTCGAAACCGGAGATGGCCCAGGGTCAGTCAGGGTGCCAGGGATATGCTCTATGAGCAACCTTACACCCTGTAGACCCGAGATGGCGTGCGGTTTTAATCGGTTCAAGCCCATCATAATCACCCCCGCTGGCCGGTGGCGGGGGGGGGGTATCCGACGGGATTTCGACACGAAAAAAAAGTTGCTCCAAAAGCTTTTGCAATAATCGGACGTTACGAAGTGCTTCAAAATCTAGTTCAAAGATTCTTTTAGGAACAAACTTACGAACATACATGCCAAGTTATAATAGTCTGTTAGAAAGAGGGTCAGAACAGTTCACGACTGAATTGTAAACAAAAATGTGAAAATTTTATTGTTATTATGTAAAATTAAAATACCTGGGCCACTACGTAACTGATGACCTGAATGAACGAGCAGACTGTTGGAAGAAGGAAATACGTGTGCTGGTACAGAATTAAAATGTAGATACTGAACTATAAAATACTCTTTATACAACGTCATCTACCTGCCCTTGTCCCAATTATCTGGGGTACAATGCAACATGTCATTATCCTCCACAGACATATGATAGAGTCACAGACGGAATATGTCCGATATCTTGTGACGCCAAATTTACCACATACGCAATGTAGCTCAGACGGGGTAGAACTAAGGCTGACAACCTCTACACAACAATAACTGCTTAACTGCATACGTTCATAAAATTGATTGAAAAAGCCAGAATTAAACATTTTATTATCCAATATATAAGGCAGGCACTGGAATTGGAATAGAAATGAGTAGAATTATTTATTTATTTTATTTTAAGCGATATTATTACTTTCAAGTAACAAATTAATATAAGTACTGACTTCGACCCTGTCTAATAACTGACAACTAATACCTCTAAATTGTTTTATTTTTACTCGTCACCATGGCGACGAGTGACGACTGGGTTTATAATCGGCTTCAAATGCATATTGTAAGTAAGTGTTATCTATTAAGTCTGTATCTCTGATGTCTGTGTTCTCCTCCAAACATTCCTGTCAGATGCCATCTCCTCCGCCACTCTCTTCCCTGCTGTATCCTCTTTCACGCTTTCCATTTATCTTTTCTTAGGCCTACCTTTGCACCCAAAGTCCTCTATATTCATATGTTGAACCATTTCAACAACATTACTTTTATCCCTTCTCAAAACATGTCCATTCCACGACTGTCACTGGCTTCTGAATGTTCCAATTACTGGTGATTGGACCATTAAAATGGCCATCTAGTACACATACCCCAATATGATGCAAACGCGGACATTGCCCTACATACTCAAAGTTAAATTCCACCTCATATGACGCAAGTATAATTGAAGTTACACTTAACAAATTGCTATTGTTTTAAAATAACATTATGACAAAATTTCTAAACCATCGCGAATTTTATGTGCAATTTTTGGTGTAGAAATATTGGTGTAATATATCATTATATTTATTTATGGCAACACAATACATGTATTGCCATCTAAAACAAAAAGTAGCGGCAGCGTCTACGGTAGCGAAAGAGTGTTCGATTCCCATTCAGTACAAAGATGACTTGTGGTGGAGCGGAGTGCCCGACTGCTAAATCAGAGGTCGCGGGTTTGATTCCTGCTCAGTGCAAATATATGTAGGCATAAATATGTCTATTTACATTGGTCTGGGTGTTTCTAAGTATAACGTGTATGTATTTATAGAAAAAATGTATTCATGTATGTTTATCAGCATTCTAGTACCCATATTCTAGTCTAGTAGGTCTAGATAGCGCTGTGTGGAATGTCGTAAAATATTTATCAATTGTTTATTTTTATGCATGAATGAATGCGGGAATTAAATCCGTATCCCCTGACGTAGCAGTGGAACACACTACCGCTACTGATGTAGTGAATTCGTTGTTGATCCAAACTGGATTTCTAGACTATCCGTAACTCCCCCTGCGCTGCATTAGATCTTCAGATCCGCACCTGCCTATAAGATCTATAGTAATATTAAAAGAGAGGCTGAATTTTATGATTTTGTTTATATTTTTGGGGTAATGCTCGTAAGTATTGTACTTATTGGAAAAATATTTTACTATTTGAAAGTACATTATCCCCGATGGCTATACGCCATATATTTTTTGTAAATTACGATAGCTTGAGGTAAACAATCTCATATAAACCGAAATGAAGCGAGGGCGGTTTGTTAGTTTTTAGAGTTCCCTACCTAAAGTGTAAAACGGAACTCTGTTACTAAGTCTCCGCTGCCTGTACGTTCTGTCACCAGGCTGTATCTCATGAACCGTGATAGCTAGACAGTTGCATTTCTCACATACATACATACATATAGTCACGCCTCTTTCCCATTGGGGTAGGCAGAGACAACATCTTTCCACTTGCTACGATTCTGGCATACGCCTTTGGCTTCTTCTACTTTCATAATTGTTTTCATACATGCAAGCCGGTTACGGGTACTTCTGACCTAGCCTTTCCTCAAAACGTCCTCGATCTGATTGGCATACGTACGCCTAGGTCGACCTTTTCGACGGGTTGCCCAGTAGCCCTCGCCTCATAAATCTGTTTCGTTAATCTCCTTTCATCCATCCTCTCTACATGACCGAACCATCTAAGCATTCCTTTATCTATCTTGGTCACTACATCTTCTGCCACACCACAACGTTCCCTTATCACGCTGTTCCTCACTTGTTCCATCAGGGTCACTCCAGCTAGACTTCTCATTACAACAGCATTCAGTTTACTTTCATGTTCCTTCTGCCACACCCAACATTCACTACCATACATAAGTGTGGGGATGAGTACTCCTCTATGTACAGTCAGTCGTGCCTCTTTAGATACTTTCTGGCTGCTCATAAAATTATGCAGGGCTCCATTCACTTAGTTTCCAGCCAAAACTCTTCTCTCAATATCACAGTCATACTTTCCATCCCTCGTAAACTTTGAACCTAACTATACAAACTCTTTCACTTGGTCTACTGTTTCTCCTTCAATCAAAATTCTACAATTTGTCATGTTTTCTTCTCTTTCCAAAATCACCACTTTCGTCTTACTTACATTTATTTTCATTCCTTTGTTAAGGCCCCATGCATAATATTAACCATCGCCTGCAACTCCTGTTCCGATGATGCCAATATTACTTGATCATCAGCGTACAGGAGGCATTTGATGGTCAAGTCATTCATTCTTAATCCATGCACACTCTCTTTTAGTTCTTTCATCTTTTGCATAGAGTTTGCCGACGTTTCTCACAAACGATGTATGTCCGTTGCTGCTATAACAAAAAATACTAGAAACAAAATAAAATGAATATTTATCCCTCCCATACATAAAAACGTGTTTTCTCTGCCGTTTTTCTTTTGCTCGGTGTTACGAGTATAAACGGCAATAACCAGGCTTTTTTTATGAACTTTAATAGCTAGACAATTGAAAATTTTCACAGATGATGTATTTCTGTTGCCTCTATCACAACAAATACTATTTAAGGCTCCCATAGAAAAACGTGATTTTTGCCGTTTTTAACGGTAACAGGTAAATGCTTGAAATATTGTTGTTGAATCTTTAGAAATAAATTAAGGGGGGCTCCATTGTATATATAATGGTACGGAAAAAATCGTGCGCGAGTACGACTCGCACTTGACTGATTATTTATAATTGTAATGTTGTATTTTCTCTAATCTATGACCCTCTTCGAACTGGATCTCTAAGATCATCTATGACCCCCTCCGAAGTCAATTTCTAGTTTCGCGCCTGTCTAAAAAATCGAATTCTTTAACAAGAAATGCATGGCGCCATAACGGCGCTTATAAAGAATTCAACATCCAAAAGAGTCATAAAAACACAAACACAAACCTGCATATGGTTGTCCAGTAGGTTACCACAACCAGTTGGTTGCGCAACCTCGCATAACATATTACACAACAAAATTATCGTGTATTCATGTTCGGTTGAAATGTCAAATTTGGATATTACGCAAGTGTAATTGTTATTACAGGAAATTTCCGGACGGAAAAACTTTATACTCACGCATATTTTTCCCTTAAGGGGTGGGCAGAGGCTATCTACATAGACAGATAATTGTTTTATCATCATTTTAGGGTCATTCCCGGTGGCATCAGAGGTCTTACATCGGAGCCCAGGGTACGTTTACTTGTTGTCCTCCTTTTGATTTGGTTTAAACTTTTATGGTAGCGACTGCTGTGGGCAGCGCAGGCGCAAGCTTTTCTAACGGGTTTGGCAGGTCAGAGGGGAATTATTGGTGAACAATAAGTTGTACACCGATAATTTGATTAGTACAGACCGAACAACCTGGATCATATATAGTTTTATTTAATCAGTCTACGTTTAATTACAAAAGTAACTTAACGAATTTTAATTTATTTAACACCACAGCAACTAAACCGTTCATTAAATTCTGAATACAATATTTCAATTAGTTAACTTCAGTATACCTGACCATGTTCCAAGCAATAAATGAATTTTATTATTATGATTAAATGATGAATTAAATATGAACACTACTTCATCTTCATCATCACCATTATCATCATCATCAACCTCTCTTAATCCACTGCTGGACATAGGTCTCCCCTAATGAGCGCCATAGCGCCCTGTCTTCAGCTTGCCGCATCCAGCATCTGCCCGCAGTCTTTCATATCAATTATTGTTAAATCTATTTCTGTTGTGACTTCTGTAGTTGACTTGATTGTACAATAGACGGTCTTATCACTAAAAACCGACTCTACCAGGGAACATTATAAACCCCTATAAAGACGATAGAGAACCATTATAAAGACGATAGCACTCTGCATGGGGGACCATGCAGAGTGCTATCGTCTGCATAGCAATGAATGCTGCCAGTAGATAGCATATCATTGATATGCAGAAGAAAGAGAGTGGGTGATAGGACGGACCCCTGAGGCACGCCAGCATTAACCTGCATGAACTCTGAAGCTCGGCCGTCACAGAGAACTCGGATGCTGCGCTCATGCAGGAAGCTGGCAACCCAATTGCACAATCGAGTAGGCAAACCGTAGGCCGGAAGCTTGGAAAGAAGCGAGCTGTGCCAGACTCTATCGAAGGCTTTGGCGGTTTCAAGGCTGATAGCCAATGACTCGCCATGCCTGTCCACAGCCTCACCCCAGAGATGTGTGACGTACGCCAGAATATCACCCGTTGACCGCTTCGGTCGGAAGCCATATTGCCGGTCATTAATTAATGAGTGATCTTCTAGGTAACGCATGAGCTGTGTGTTTACGATATGCCGTGTTAGCGTTACAGCCGTGTTAGCGTTGGAGACAACTCCGCTGCACATTTTTTTTAGGACCAACGCAGTAATACCGTCAGGTCCACTGGCTTTCCGGATGTCGAGTGACTGTAGGGTTGTTCGAACGCGTCGGAACGCCAATACTTGTTATTATTGCTTACAAATAATAATAATAATAATGAATATTCTACGACATTCTACACAGCGCTTTCTAGACCCAAAGTAAGCATAGTTTAACTAGCTTGTGTTATGGGTTCTAGAACGCGGATAAACATACTTATATCCTTTTTTTTTGTAAATACATACATATTATACACAGAAACACGAAAATGATGATACGACAGAGCGACTGATCATACGCGCAGTGTGTCCGTTATGTGTGTGTCAGAGATGGGTGTCACTTGTATTCTTTTTATAGGGGCCCAACTATTAATAATAAATATTCTACGACATTCTACACAGCGCTTTCTAGACCCAAAGTAAGCATAGGTTAACTAGCTTGTGTTATGGGTTCTAGAATGCGGATAAACAACATTTTTTTTGTAAATACATACATATTATACATAGGAACACCCAGAGCAATGCAAATAGACATATTCATGCATACAAATATTTGCTCTGAGCGGGAATCGAACCCGCGCCCCCTGTCGTAGCACTCGAATACACTACCGCTAAGCCACAGAGGCCGTCGCATTAATTATCTAATTGATATTATTTATTAGGGAACTAATTTATTATGTAAACAACTCTAGTCCATAAAGATTGCTCAGCTCCGCATCGAACCTAACACCTCAACGTCTAAACCGCACGAAAACTTAAGCTCAAATCTAATCCAGAGCACGAATGAGGTAGAAAGTTTCGCTGAAATACTAATTACTCGTTATATAGATGACTTCATTCACATTGAAAGTGGTCAGGCCGATAGTAGAAAAAGTATCTCATACATATTACATTGTAACCATGGACTACACAGATACAGGTTCATACAAATATGGAAAACAAACGCTCAATCACACGCATGTGTAAACTGTATAAGTACATGAACTGGCCATTAGAGATGAAAAACTATTTGAATCTTTTTAGGGTTCCGTACCTCAAAAGGAAAAAACGGAACCCTTATAGGATCACTTCGTTGTCCGTCCGTCCGTCCGTCTGTCAAGACCGTTTTTCTCAGGAACGCGTGGAGGTATCAAACTGAAATGTATATCTAATACTCAGGTCTACTGTCCCTTGGAGCTGTGAAAAAATCAAACTTCTAAACCAAAGCAATCAAAAGATACGGCCGTTTATACCGCAAATTTTCGGTACTCGCACGGGAATCAAAACCTACAGGGTACTTCCCGTGAACTTAGAATCTTGAAATTTGGTACGAAGTAACGTCTTACAGTACAGATAAAGGAAAAATTGCGAAAACCGTACATTTTTAGTCACATCATATAATAAAAAATATTTTAGAAAAATTTTACGGAACCTTCGGTGTGCGAGTCCGACTCGCACTTGGTCGGTTTTTTTTTATAAATATACTACGACATTCTACACAGCGCCCTCTAGATCCAAAGTAAGCATAGTTTATCTAACTTGTGTTATGGTTTCTAGAATGCTAATAAACTAAAGGCGCGTTGGGAATTTTTGAGATGGGAAAAAAGAATTGAATTCACGCCATTGTTGTCGTTACCAACATTTTTTATAAATCCATTTTTGTTTAAGAGGTTTCATAATTTTTCGTAAGGTTCTTGAGAGTATTTAAATTTTTTCGTGGATTTCTTGATGCTTCTTGAGTTTTTCGTGCTGTTTTAGAGGGTTCTTGAGTTTTTCGAGGGGTTCTATAGTTTTTCATATATACACACGTAATGGTTCCAATGTTCACTTCTGCCGGCACTCCCGGCGTGCCATGTTTTTTTTGGTACCAAACGGTTTCACCTCAGCCCGGGTCCGCTTTCTTACTCTTTCTCTTGATTTGGGTTATCTTGGCTTTTACGAGAGTGACTCCCTTTGACCTCCCTGCCCTGAGAGGAAAACCTGCGCCATAACCTTATCTGACAATCATCACGTGTACCGGTTTGAGGGCCTATCTTTTTTTTATACCACTTAGCTGGCAGACCACCTATAGTCCCATCCGGGTAAACTACTAGTAATCCCATTATCCCGTTTATTTCCCCATTATTTTAATATCCCCATTTACCTCTAAAAACATCCGTGTGAACGTGGTCCGCCTCTACCGTTCGGAAATTTTTATCATTTTTATATCTTAACATTCAATAGAGTATTTATTACTATACTTACTATATAGTGATAATCTTTACATTCTAAATATGTAAATTAGATTACATATATTCATAATCATTGCATAATATTATTGATAGTAATTATCTTCAATACCGTTAGTTTCGGTTAGTGTGTGTAAGTGCATAGGAAGAGTGTAGATAGTGTGTGTATGGTAGGGAAGCATACTAAGATACGATTATTTTTATGAAGCTCATTTCAACTGTATACGGTCTAGTGACTTTTTGAATCGATTCATGTCATTACGATCTTTAAGTGAATCGATTCAATAGTGCAACAGATTGGATTTTAAATGTTTATTTTAATAAAGCACAGGCAGACAAACGTTGAAAAACACTTTTTTATTAATCTTTATTTACGGAGTTTAGTTACAATATGACTATGTCGCTCCATGTTAGCAGTATATTATACTAGCTGTTGCCCGCGACTTCGCAAACATTAAGTTCGGAATACATCAAGGTATGGTTATTACTGCAGTCTCGATACTAACACCTAAGTATTAAGTTATTTTATTTAACGGGCCGGATAAAGTGATGTGATATTCAGTATGCAATGTTTAGAAATTTTACATTTACTGCTCATTACCTTTCAGGTATAGCGTGATGAGTTATGCTGAATTTGGATCATGTTATTGAGTTCTGCTGAACTACACCCTCCTACTACGCCGTCTGTGGCGTAGCGGTAGTGCATTCGACTGCTGCGACATGGGGCGCGGGTTCGATTCCCGCTCAGTTCAAATATTTGTATGCATGAATATTGGACCATAGTGACATTTGTTTTTTTTTAATTTGATTATATGCATGATTCTTTGCCTAGCTAACCATTATATTATATAGATTGTGTCACAAATTAATTATTGACTGTTTGAATATTTACATACCAGACAAAAGTGGTAGAATGTACAAGGAAACATTATTTTAATTATAAGACCACACTTGTTGTACCTGCATTCTGTGAATAAATAAATGAATATGAATATGTCTATTTACATTGGTCGGGGTGATTCTATGTATTATAAATATGTATTTACAAAAATAAAGTATACAAGTATGTTTATCCGCATTCTAGAACCCATAACACAAGCAACATGCTTACTTTGGGTCTAGAAAGCGCTGTGTAGGATGTCGTAGAATATTTATTTAATATTACAATATTTCGTAAAGATCTACCTTTTTTTTTTTTTTTTTTTTATCGTGCGGAAATCCCTTCGGATACCCCCCCGCGTGCCAGCGGGGGCGGTTATGTCGGGCTTGAACCGACTAAAACCGCACGCCGTCTCGGGTCTACAGACGCCGGGGTGTAAGGTTGCCCATAGAGCATATCCCTCGCACCCCGACTGACCCTGGGCCATCTCCGGTTTCGAGATGGCCCCCTCGGGTTTGGGAACCACGGTGTCCCCGTCTTGCCCCGGTTTGGGGGAGGGGCGCTAGTCGCCCCACCGTCCCGGCCTGCTTCTGCTGGGGTGACAGGTGGCCTCACCCGCCACCCCCAGGCCTGCGCTCATGGAGGACGGAGGTCGTTAAGCGACCTCCGGCGCCTGAGTTGCCTGCGACGCGCGGCGAGCAAGTTGCGGGCTCGTCGGACCGGGAGAGTTCTAAGTCTCTCCCGGACGCGCTCCGCCACCTCCTTCGCGAGCATTACATGCTCGCAGAAGGAGGCGGCGGCGGCCCACGCCGTAAAGATCTACCTAGTAGTAATAAAGTTTTCATCAGCAACAGTCTAGACCGATTTTGCGCTATTGTCGTCATGACATATAGAGCAGCTTATGACCATGCCCTAGAAGAATGTTCATGCAAAATTTCAGTGAAATCTGTTCAGCAGTTTTCAAGTGATGCTCGGACATCGATGATAAAAGTAAACAAACAGGCAAACCGACAAAAATTCTAAAAATCACATTTTCGGCATCGGTATCTCTCCTAGAACACACATCAATTATTCTTTTGGAAAAATGTACAGTTTTGACCTCGTTACCATTTTATTATATGTTTAGATAGATTATGACGAGGTTGTGTAGCAGGCTTTCTTCTCGGGGTTAGGAGATCAGACGGCAGTTGCTTCCGCAAGCAAATCAAGAGGGGACTTCGGGCTCCAAAGCACAAACTTTGGATACAACTGCTACTAACATTGTGATTATGATTCTGATTCATTATGATACAAAAAATCAATTAATATCATAATAACGTACATCCCTAGTGGTTAGTGCTAGTATGTGTAAGGAAATGTGTGTGTGTGTATAGTGCTAGTGTGTGTAAGTGCATAACATAACGGTTTTTATTGATCAATACTTGCACACGCGCTCGCTGCAACTTAAGAGGAAGAGGTATTTTATATTTTTATTACAGATTATTAAATGAATGATGTTAATACAGCGGTTTTAATGTGTTTTTTATTGCTTATAATTTTATTGTAATGATGGTGTAACTGTTAGTAAGACCCCCGCTGAGTAATATTAATATGGGTTGTATTAAATGAGTGATTATAAATTCTACTTGAAGACTTCAATAAAAGTATAGGTATATAAGCATCTGCCCGTGACCACGTCTTCAAAATTAGGTCCATAGAGAAATGAAAATGTCCTTTACTGGGATTAAAAGTATCCAGTGTTAATATAGAGTATTTGTTACGTGCAAAATGAAAGTTGGCTGAGTGTCTATGGGGGATAGTCAGATACCATGTGTGGGACTCACTGTCTGAAGACCGGAGACGGCGTGCGGTTTTAGTCGGTGCAAGCCCGACATAACCGCCCCCGCTGGCCGGCGGGGGGGGTATCCGAAGGGATTTCCGCACGATAAAAAAAAAAAAAAAAGGTATGTTTATCAGCAGTCTAGAACACATAATATGTTATGGCTAGCTAAGTTATGCTTACTTTGGGTCAAAAAAGCATTGAATAGAATGTCCTAGATTATATACTTGTATTTATTAATTTCCAATTTTCATACTGAATTTATTTTAATAGAAAAGAAAATAGAATTTTCACCACGGAATCGAACTCAGAACCTTACAAACATACACAAACAAGCACTCATTATGCCGGGACTAACGCGGTAACCCCAATCGACTATTACTCATTATGCTTCAGAAAAACTGCTGCACATTTAATTATAATAATAATATATTATTAAATAATAACAAACTAAAACCTCGTCGCCTTAACACAATGATTTCACTGCCGCGGTCGTCAACACGTGACGGCACAGATAAACATATGTCTATCTCTCTTCCTGCCATGCGTAAAGCAATTTTTGTCACCGTCACGCATTTCTATGTCAATGACTTGGTGCATGTCACTGAATAGGGATTTTCCGAACACTTCATTATTGCACGAAATGTGGAATTCTACTAATATTATAAATGCGAAAGTATGTGAACATGTTTGGATGTTTGTTACTAAATCTGGCTGAAACTTGATACAGGGATATATTATACTCTGTAATAACACAAAGGCTACTTCTTAACCCTGGAACTGGTTCCCATGGGTAGCGGGAACCGGATCAAAATTCCACACGGGTGAAACCGCGGGCAACAACTAGTTTATTCTATAAGTTACATAAATATAATCGCTAAAGTAGAAGGGCATGCCGCCTCCATACACTTTTGGGTCCAGGTGCTATTCTTTTTTATTCGAGATAGGTTTAATGATCGGTTTTGGTATGTTTTGGCTTTTACGGGTGTGGTTGCCGTTTGACGACTCCAAGTGCCTGCACCAGAGACTCGTCCGTCAATCAGCGTTTATCCCAGTTTGCAATGAGGTTAGTTTGAGCCCCGATTATTTTGAAGGGACCCCGTACACTCAAGAAAACCATAATAAATAAAAACCAGCCAAGTGCGGGTCGAACTCGTGCGCCGAGAGTTCCGTACCTTTTTTTAATTTTTTTGTCGTGCGGAAATCCCTTCGGATACCCCCCCGCCGCGCCGGCCAGCGGATCGGTTATGTTGGGCTTGACCTGACTAAAACCGCACGCCGTTTCGGGTCTACAGACGTCGGGGTGTAAGGTTACCCATAGGGCATATCCCTCGCACCCCGACTGAACCTGGGCCATCTCCGGTTTCGAGATGGCCCCCTCGGGTTTGGGAACCACGGTGTCCCCGTCTTGCCCCGGTTTGGGGGAGGGTCGCTAGTCACCCCACCGTCTCGGCCTGCTTCTGCTGGGGTGACAGGCGGCCCCCGTCCTCCATGAGCGCAGGCCTGGGGGTTGCAGACCCCCAGGCCTGAGCTCATGGAGGACGGAGGTCGTTAAGCGACCTCCGGCGCCTGAATCGCCTGCGACGCGCGGCGAGCATGTTGCGGGCTCAACGGGCCGGGAGAGTTCTAAACCTCTCCCGGGCGCGCTCTGCCATCTCCTTCGCGAGCATTACATTCTACTAAAGGAGGTGGCGGCGGCCCACGCGTTCGCGTTCCGCACCATTGTCGCAATCATGCTACCGAGCGAGAGGACTTCCACCCCGATGGCTGCCACGAGTTCCCGCCTCGGCGCCCCGAGTCCTCGCTCGCGTCGCAGTGATGAGAGTTCCGTACCTACCCATTATGCCGCCATAATAAAAGTAGCGTAAAAGGTGAGGCTTTTATAAAGATGGCGACCGCGGGATAAGAAGTTGCGTGCCCACTTGAATTCAACTTAACATAAAAAAAAAAATTACATTTTCCGACTTTTCATGTAACTTTTTAATGGACTATGCGCGCTTAGAATAGAATGTTTTGTCATCTGTTTTTTTTTCTGTAAGTACCTAATATTAATCATAACAAGGCGCCGGTGACTCAGACGCCGGAGGTCGCTCAACTACCTCCGTCCTCCATGAGCGCAGTCCTGGGGTTGGCAGGTGAGGCCGCCTGTCACCCCAGCAGAAGCAGACCGAGACGGTGGGGTGACTAGCGATTAATTAACAATATGACCCAAGAATGCAGATCTTTTTTTTTACAAGAATATTAATAACCGAAATTACTAATAACCCCTCCAGCTAAGGTTAATTGCTTGTGTTAGGAGTGGGTTCACGTCGGTAGTGTAATGGCCAGGATTCGAACCCGGGACCTCTCGATCATAGGGTCGACTCCTGAACCACTAAGCTAGTTCGAGACAAAACATCAAGAAACTAGGACGTGACTCAGGTAGCTAAATATCCAAATTTCATCGGAATCGGAATCGGAATTCCAAAGGAATTCCGATTATTACAAATTATTACAATCGTGTAACGTTAAGATTCCATCAATTGATTTTTTTTCAATTTAAGTATTGAAAAAAACAACTTCACCCATATTTCAAATAAAACGGTTATTTCAATGGTTATTTAGTAATGACCAGCAAACAAATAGTAGTTATTGTGTAACGTTACGTTGTCGGGTGTACTGCACTAGGAGCGGTGAAAGCGATAGGTACGGTTGGCAGATAAATAACTTATTAAAAAAGTATTTATAAAAAATATGTATCTAAGTATGTTTATCCGCATTCTGGAACCCATACACACCACACGTCTAGATAGCGCTGTGTAGAAGGTCGTAGAATATTTCTTTATTTATTTTCCTATAAAATTAATAAAAGACGTCAATTTTAGTTATCCAGGAAAGGTCCAGGTAGCTTAGTTGGTAGAATATGTTCTCTAGGAAGGAATTGTTGTGGGTTTAAGTCCCGTCCTGAATGTTGACTTTTTCCTATTAGAAATTAAAAAGAATCACTAACTGTTTGGTTTTAAATCTCTAAATGAATGTTCAATAAGTAATTAAAATGTTTTAAAAACAAACTTTTTAAATGGGTAGGTATGTCAGTTTGTGTCTGTGCTGTTGATTATTGAGACTTTTTTTATGTTGGTCACGTCAATAAGTTCCTATAACTTTGGGTATTTTCGCTCAGGGTGTAGACGGCTCTACCAACATCTTTGAGTTACCTGTAAGTCGGTGCACCTGCTAAACAACAAACGAGGCTCTGGCGCAGGCTTTCCTCTCAGGATTGGGAAGTCAGATGGCATTCACTCTCAGAAAATCCGATATATCAATCTAAAACATAAGCGAACCTCGGGCTACAAAAAAAAACTTAAGTAGAACGGGTGAATATAGTAGTTAGAAATATATACCAAAAAAAACATATGGGTAAATTTAGATTTTCACCTTACTTTTGATAAATAGACTTGATATTTCAAGTCTTGGTTTCCTCCTAGACCTTGCTTTTTGCCAAATTTCGAGATTCTAAATCAACGGGAACTATCATATAAATTTTCGACTCAAAACCTATAGGGTACTTCCGGGTGACTTAGGATTATCAATTTTGATTAAAGCAAGGTCTTACAGCACAAGTAATGGGAAAATTCCGAACAACAAAAAAAGTTGAAAATTGGAATTGTTCGTTCGTTTTTATAGATAATGGCATGGAACCCTCCTGCTTGAGTCAGACTCGCACTTGGCCGGTTTCTTTTAATAAAAAGAATCTGATTTAACACATATTGAATAAATAAAATCATGTGTAGCAAGTTCCACCAAGTGCCATCAATCTCCAGTATAAACAATCTGATTTAACTTGACAGTCAAGAATCCAATTATTAATATGGTTTATTCCCCGTAAATACACTTTCCTCGTAGATACACTTAATAAAAATGCTCGCTTACCGACACGCTAAGGGTTCTGTGTTGACTACGGAACTTTAAAACGAGATTCATTATCTATTACATAAGCAATATAAATTCCATTTGATGATGAAAATGTAAATGTAAATTTTTGTACGTATGTATACCAAAAAGTGTATACAAGAGTAATGATACAGGATACTTAAGTTTCCAAAAAGTGTATCTGACGGAAACGAAAGAGGGCCTATTCGTATTTACGAGGAAAATGTATCTAGGGGAATAAACCATAAATTCATCCATCCACTGTTTCACATCTACCTGAACTGACGTCACGTGACTACCAACTCTTTTTTTATTAATTACCGTTTTTTATGCGGACTGTACAGTCCAGTGACCGCACTTACGTATTCGATAAAGATGTCTCAGATCATTTGTTAAGATATTAATGTGCCGGTTGCCTGGAAGTGAACTGGCATCGGTAGCAAAGAATCGTTTAATTGATTTAATTGATTTGTAATGGGAGTGTCTTCGCACACAGCTTCACATCTTGGTTTTTAAATGACTATAACTGAATAAAATATATACCTATCTACTTTAGAAATAAATACAAACTTTTAGCGTTATGTGTTAACCGAGCAGGTTAACACATGGTAAAGTTAAGCAAAATTAGCCAAATCAGTGTTAGGATGGGTGACCATCTTAACACATTGCGTCCCCTGGTCCCCCTTCGTCGGTTCTGGTTGCCATTGGAAGATCTGTGAAAGTCGTTACGGGTAGTTGCAGCCCTAAAAAGTGTGACAACTGATCCAACTACAGAACTTCGAAATCGTCAGTGGGTTGTAGAAGTCAGATGACAGTCGCTTCAAAGAAAAAATTGAAGTTCAGCCGCTTCGTAGATACACTGAAAAGCCGGCAGCTGAGTTAGAAAAGGGTCAAAAGATGATGATTATACAAATAAAACGTATCCATAACCGTAGCCAGGTTTTAGTTTCACGGAGGGTTCAAGAAATTAATCCCTGAGAACCCAACCGTCCTTGGCCACCAGCGGTGGTGATGATCCCAACATGTTGTAAGGGATCAAATCAAGCGTTGGCTTCCAGCTTACACGATGTAGGGACTCGCAAAACAGCCAGGACCAGTGAGCACCTACGTCAGCCGGATATGGTAGAGGCTTCCCACCCATTCGTCCATGGTTAATAATATTCTAATACATTCTACACATCGCTATCTAGACCCAAAGTAAGCATAGTCCCGTCCCTCGATTGTCTAAATCGATCGATAATCATAAAATCGGTCACCCACTACGATATTACGTAAAGTAAGTACGTGTAAGGCAACAACACGTGGTCCCTCTACAGATGGGGCTCTATTACGACACGGCGGGTGCACCGCATATAAATATCTTTTGACACACTTCCTTGTTAAACGGCTTGTTATATGAGAGGCTTACAAATCGTTCATTAGATGCTGGAGGTTTAATCTATATATTAATATGTGAAAGGAAACTTTACATCCCTTTTTAAGAAAATTGCGAGGACGGAGAAGTGTTAGATTTGGCATATTAATATATATATAGCTGCTCGTGCTGATTCACTGACTCACTCATTGATCACCTCTCCTGAACAATTTTGTATGAAACATTTTTTTTTCACTGATGGTTTCGTATAGAGGATAAAAATTCATTCGGAGGAAAAATATGGAGAGAGCTGATGTTTTGAGGATTTCGGAGACGGGTGAAGAGCACGCTTAAGGTATTGAAGATAGGTTGGGGGTGCTTGAGCAAATGTCACTCGAAACGTCATTCAATTGCCAGTGACCTGAAAAAAAAATCAAAATGCCGAAAAAAAAATGGCCGCCATACAAATTTCGTCGGTGTCCATCTCGGAGAGTATAAAAGATGGAAGAGTAGTTTCTTCGCAAAAGATGATCAGGATCCAAAGGTCTACTCGATGAATAGAAAAAAAATTCAAGATGGCGGAATTTATTTTTTTCTATAGAAAATGTATGGCGAATATTGAATAGACTACAAGTTTTGAACTATGCAAGACTTGGATTTATGGTTTCTTTTTAAAATGTTTTTGTGGAAGAACTCTTAGTCAGAAATATGTAGATAGATGATGATCGAGGGTTTGGAAGATGGGTGAGGAGCACGGTCAGGGTATTAAACATAGGTGAGGGCTGCTCAAACAAAAAATACTTGGAACCTCATCCAATTGGCAGTGAGCTGAAAAAAAATTCAAAATGGAGAAAAAAAGATGGGCGCCATACAAATTTCGTCGGTGTCTATCTCGGAGAGTATAAAAGATAGAAGAGTGGTTTCTTAGCAAAAGATGATCAGGACCTGAAGGTCCACTCAATGAACAGAAACAAAATTCAAGATGGCGGAATTTATTTTTCCTTACAAAACATATGGAGAATATTGAAGAGACTGCAAGTTGGGAACTATGCAAGACTTTGATATGGTTCCTTTTCAGAATGTTTTTATGGAAGAACTCTCAGTCAGAAATATGGAGATAGATGATGATCGAGGGTTTGGAAGATGGGTGAGGAGCATGGCCAGGGTATTAAAGATAGGTGAGGGCTGCTCAAACAAAAAATACTCGGAATCGCATATTATATATAGCTCGATTACCACTCACTCACTCACTGTCACAATTGTTCTCCTAGAAGGAGTCCCCATTACTCCTATGGATCTACTATCATTATGGATGATGTATGAGAGAGAGCTGAGGTGACTATGGGAAAAATCCGAAATGTCAAAAAATTCAAGATGGCGGCCAACATGGTGGTCGTTTCTCCGCCATCTTTGATGACATGGCAACATGGGTGTCATTTTTGAGGAACTAACTTCTGATTTTGAATTTTTGAAAAAAGAAATTGAAAAATCCAAGATGGCGGATTGATTTTTTTATTTAACACTCCCGAGCTGCTTGCAGCTCGCGCACCGCGCAAAATACTAGTAACTTATATGGAGGAGAAGTGTAGACTGCTAATATTTTTTTATAAATAAATATAAATAAAACATTACACACACTACCATGCATTTGGAACACACGCACCCACTTACGTAAGTTTATACCGCCAATGTCAAACATATTATGACACATTTGTATAATGTTCGCTGACGTACGTAACAAAGTTAAAAAGAAATGCTATGATGTTTACCTTTCTGTCAATTTTACTGCAATGTCCTCGAATTAAGTGACAATTTGATTCCTGGTCTAGAATTTGGCGTATGTCCAAAACTATCAAAGGCAGGTTTTATGGTGATATTCAGCCTGAAATTCCTCGTAAACCCTGGTTTTTCATTTTTTCTAATCTAGATAAATCCACCACTTCTACAATTTGTCGGTTAAGGTTAAATCATTCGTGTACTCCTGTTGCCAAACTTAGAATTAGGGACAGTTCAATTTGTGATTGCGTTCTTTTCGAAGGAAATGTGGACCATATATTTTTTAATTGCCCTAGGACAAGGTTTTGCCTCTATGATATTATTCCCAATAATATTCCGCGCCCTACTTCTATCAAATCTCTTCTTTCTCTTGTCTTTTCTCCTTTTGTAAATGTTCTATGTTGTTAATAAAATAAAATTGTGATTATATCTTATATCTTTTTTTTATGGATGATAGGCTCACATTTCACCTCTATCTCACCTGGTCGTAAGTGACGATGTGACCTACGATGGATCACGTTTGCCTAGAAGGAAATTAAATTAACATTTTTATATTTATTTTATTTTTTCAATAGCTTTCCTATTTATTTATGTAAATCTTTATTATCTTGCTTGATAATTAACGTAATTTACAACAGTTGCAGAAGTCCAGAAACGTGAACTCTTTATAAATTCCCTTTTGCTCTATTATCTATGACTATCCTTTGACAGTTTGTCTTTCTGACACTTGACATTGGCGAAATTGTGGTGGTCTCCCCCAATAGCCACAATCAAAAGTTGAAGTTGAGTTAAGTGACATATGTAGGCTTAGATACCCTTGCCTTTCATCCGGCTTTCCTTCCTGGGTTGGGGGATTTAAACAAGGGATCACGTGTCAGGAATACAGGGCCACTGCTGCTATTGTGGCCCTTGGGCAAGGGCTACCGTCGGCTAGGTGTCGGGATTCAACAATAATCCAATCAAATCAATCAAAAACAACAATCCAATTTCGGTTTGATTGCGTTCAGGGGTCAGCAAGTGCATAGCCGGGCAGGGGGATTGTGGTCGCAGCACTAGTGGGACCGGTGGGTGTCACGCGGTGCTGCGACGACAATTCTCTTCTGATGAGGCCGTCAAGCTGAGTGCCACCATTGTTAACATGGTACGTGTATGTAATGGTGACCCTCTTTCCTGAGACTTTACCTTCAGCTTACCATCAGGCGAGGTGACGTCAAATTGACGTGTCCTAAATATTAAAAAAAAATATGATGAATCCCACTAATATTATAAATGTGAATGTTTGGATGGACGGAAGGATGTTTGTTTCTCTTTCACGTAAAAACGGCTGAATGGATCAGGCTGAAATTTTGTACAGGGATAGATTATAGTCTGACATAACACATAAGCTATTTATACCTGGAATAGCTTCCCATGGGAAGCGGGAACGCGAACAGAATTCCACGCTGGCGAGGCCTAAAAAGCTAGTATTTTATATGGGTGCTTTTCGGGCCTCATAAAGATCTTCGACGTCCAACCCAACCTCACCTGCCAGCCAACTTCCAACTGCTGATTGAAGGACGAGAATCTGGCGCAGTCTTTGGGAGGTCAGACGGCAGACCAAACCCTGGGCTCCGAAGTGCAAGTTTTGGATGAAACGGGGTGCATCTTTGATACATGTCTGCATCATCTAAGCATCTCTTTCTCAATCTTGGTAATCAGGCAACATTGTGATATCACGCTGTTCCTCATTTGCTCCATCAACGTCATATTACGTATAATATTCGACGTATGTATTTAAACACTATAATAATATACCTGAACACTTTTAAAATTGCTTCAATTATAAACGTAAATACAAAAATTTAAGAGCAAACCACTTCACAAGAGGTGACGTAATCGACAGATTATGACGAAAACAAACGGTTTGAAAGCCCAAAGTGAGTTGTTCGGAGACAGAATGAGTCGAACGCTTTCGCTGAGTCGTATTCTGTAATGGGGGAAACGTGTCTTATGACGTAATGCCTTTGTTGCATTTTGTGGCTTCTCATTATCAGTGACATGAAGGGCATTGTATCAAAACAACTTAAGTAATATTTTACATAAGTTGTTTTGATACAATACCCATGATAGTAATCGTTTTTTAAACCAGCGCGGCGTCGCCAAAGGGGTAGACGAAAAATTCAAAACAGAAGCTCATGAAGAATGTAAGCAGATGACGAGGTTTTCTCTGCCTATTCTGGCAATTTTTAGGGTATCGTACCTTTTTTTTTCCCGCCGGCCAGCGGGGGTGGTTGAACCGACGGTGTCGGGCTTGAACCGACTAAAACCCCACGCCACCTCGGGTCTTCAGACGCCGGGGTGTAAGGTTGCCCATAAAGCATATCCCTCGCACCCCGACCCTGGGCCATCTCCGGTTAGATATATAGGATCACTTGGTTGTCCGTCTTTCTGTCTGTCAAGACCATTATATTGTGGATAAATGAATAAATAAATAATCTCAGGAACACATAGAAGCATTAAGTTGAAATTAATATTAAATAATCAAGTCTGCAACTTCTTGCAGTTGTGAAAAAATCAAACTTCTAAGTCAAAGCAATCAAAAGATACATACTTTTATTTATTTATTTTCCCATTGAGCTAGATTTATGAAATTTGGCAGGACGCAAGGTCTTATAACACAAACGAAGAAAATAGTTGCTGTTAAAAACTTATTTGAAACAATAAATAACCTATCTAAGGACCGGTATTAAGATGGAATTTATATCAAACTAGCTTTTGCCCGCGGCTCCGCCCGCGTAGATGTCGGTTATCGCGACAAAACATAGCCTATGTCCTTTCCAAAGGTCTAATCTACCCCTATACCAAATTTCGGCAAAATCGGTCCAGTGGTTTAGGCGTGAAGCGTAACAGACAGACAGACAGACAAACAGAGTTTCTTTGCTTTCACATTTATATATTAGTAAGGATAATCAGTAGGCCTACCATGACATGTAAATCCGCAATTGCGGGCCCGCACGAAACACGAACGAAAGAAAATAAGAAAATTAAAAAAAACACGCTGACAGAGCCGCGGGCAACAACTAGACAGCTTCTAAATATATTATCAGGGGCAATTACCAATTACTACACTCAACATGAATCTGGAACGGATCTGCGGATGAAGCAATAATTGTAATCATATTGAGTCATGCTGAATTAAAAAAAAAAACAAGTTACGTGCGCTCTTTTACAGTGTAGAATAGTTTATTATTTTTTCGTTTGGGTCAACAGATATCGCACTTGCACGCGGTGATTGTACGTTCTGTACTGTTCAGATAGGTAATTGTTGTAATTTTTCCACTTCAAGTAGTAGAAGTTAGCAAAATTTAAGAAATAAAACTCGAGTCAAAGAATCTTTCTTCGAATTAATACCCGTGCGAAGCCGGCACCCGGGCACGTAGTCTATCTAATCTATGCTAGGCTCGCTATACATAAAAATACCCAGACGATCGTAATTTCTAAACCTACACTTGGGTCGCAAGTCTCAAGCACTGTCCCGAGTTCCCAACTCAGCAACGCGATGGACCCGGCGCCCACACGGAGAATCCCTGGATTGCTAAGAATATCGGTCTTTCATGAA
Source organism: Cybosia mesomella (assembly GCA_946251805.1). Taxonomy (NCBI): domain Eukaryota; kingdom Metazoa; phylum Arthropoda; class Insecta; order Lepidoptera; family Erebidae; genus Cybosia; species Cybosia mesomella. The sequence continues at coordinate 8,361,779 of OX276417.1, forward strand.
TAAAAATATTTGCACTGAGAGGAAATTGAATTCACGACCTTTGATGTAGTGGTCAATTTCTAAATAAATAAATATTGTACGACAAAGTACACAACGCCATCTAGACCTAAACTAAGCAGAGCTTGTCATATGGGTTCTAGAATGCGGATAAACATACTTAAATACTTTTTTTTGTAAATAAATACATATTAAACATAGAAACACCCAGACCGATGCAAATATACATATTTGCACTGAGCGGGAATCGAACCCGCGACCTTTGGCTTAGCAGTCGAATGCACTACCGCTACGCTACAGAGGTCGTCAATTCAAGTATTCATTCGATCAATTGTAATAATTATTTTTCTAAAATATACACACTAGACTAATATCAGCTCACGATTGACAACCATGATACTTAAACGACGAAATCTGTAATTTTACTAAGTATAGACTGCCCCAGGATATTGTCACCGATGACTAAATGATTGTGTAAGTCGTATGTCCTCTATTAGGCAATAGCGTTTACCTGAGTAATGGTATTGTGAAGTTTCTTTCGACATATAAGTATATTCAAAAAGGTAAGCAAACACGCATCTAGCTTGAGGTTAAGTGGTTATCGGTACCTCCGGCCAGCGGGGGTAACGATCAAAACCGCAGGCCGTCTCGGATATCTAATGCCGGGGTGTAAGGCGGTTCAATAAGGCAATTTCCTCGCCTCCCGGCCGGTTATCAGTAGCCATTAATGATTTCTATTAGACAAGCTGATCAAAAAAATTGTCACGGTTCCTGGGTGAGGCCAGAATTAATTTAGAATTTCGAAGTTAATGAATTTTGATACCTCTCTGTGTAAGCATAGCGTGCCTTCTTGTGGTGTCATCTATAGAATAGCTACAAAAGTTGCGCATTGTTGCTTATCAAGCAGTGGTGGTAAATCGATACCAATTTTTTATTTCCATATAACCAGTCTAGTAATAAACATAAAAGTCATTGAGTTTGCTAGTCATTTACACGGACTTCGTTCCATTTTTCGTCTCTCCGTGGCTGTACGCCAATTATTAGGTAGGTCACATTCAATCAAATAATCTTTATTCATTTAGGTCACCAAGTACCACTTATGAACGTCAATATTATTGCCTCTACATTCTCATTTACAGCCAGATTCTGAAGGCAATAGGTAAAGTCCGTGAAAAAATAACCTGACAACCAAAATTTATGATCTAGGTCGAACTTCAACGTACCAAAACCTCTATAAATCTTTTTAAAACCAAATTCCTCGTAAATAGTATATATATTTCTAGCGTCGGTAGCTTACTGGTTAAGGAGTTAGCCTTATAATTAGACCCGGAAGCTTTGGGCTCGAACCCTGGCCAATCCACTACCGACGTGACCCCCCTTCTAACACAAGCAATTTAGCTTAGCTCTTTCCAGCTCAGTATAATTTAATAAAAAATGCACATATTTATACTATAAACTTTCATCACGTCTCATCATATGTCCCTATTTTGATAGATGTTGATAGTCGTTACATAACTTGTCGTCATAGACGCCACTTCCTAACTTCCTATAACATCGAGTTCCTTATTTTGTTCACTCGTTTTGTATCACACATTCATCTCAACATCTCATCTCCGCCCTATGATATCGAGTTCCATAATTTGGTCATTCGTATTGTATCACACATACATTTCAACATCTCATCTCCGCCCTATGATATCGAGTTCCATAATTTGGTCATTCGTATTGTATCACACATTCATCTCAACATCTCATCTCCGCCCTATGACATCGAATTCCTTATTTTGTTCATTCGTTTTGTATCACACATTCATCTCAACATCTCATCTCCGCCCTATGACATCGAGTTCCTTATTTTGTTCATTCGTTTTGTATCACACATTCATCTCAACATCTCATCTCCGCCCTATGACATCGAGTTCCTTATTTTGTTCATTCGTTTTGTATCACACATTCATCTCAACATCTCATCTCCGCCCTATGACATCGAGTTCCTTATTTTGTTCATTCGTTTTGTATCACACATTCATCTCAACATCTCATCTCCGCCCTATGACTTCGAGTTCCTTATTTTGCTCATTCGTTTTGTATCACACATTCATCTCAACATCTCATCTCCGCCCTATGACATCGAGTTCTTTATTTTGTTCATTCGTTTTGTATCACACATTCATCTCAACATCTCATCTCCGCCCTATGACATCGGGTTCCTTATTTTGTTCATTCGTTTTGTATCACACATTCATCTCAACATCTCATCTCCGCCCTATGACATCGAGTTCCTTATTTTGTTCACTCGTTTTGTATCACGCATTCATCTCAACATCTCATCTCCGCCCTATGATATCGAGTTCCATAATTTGGTCATTCGTATTGTATCACACATACATCTCAACATCTCATCTCCGCCCTATGATATCGAGTTCCATAATTTGGTCATTCGTATTGTATCACACATTCATCTCAACATCTCATCTCCGCCCTATGACATCGAGTTCCTTATTTTGTTCATTCGTTTTGTATCACACATTCATCTCAACATCTCATCTCCGCCCTATGACATCGAGTTCTTTATTTTGTTCATTCGCTTTGTATCACGCATTCATCTCAACATCTCAGCTCCGCCGTATGACATCGAGTTCCTTATTTTGTTCATTCGTTTTGTATCACACATTCATCTCAACATCTCATTTCCGCCCTATGACATCGAGTTCCTTATTTTGTTCATTCGTTTTGTATCACACATTCATCTCAACATCTCATCTCCGCCCTATGACTTCGAGTTCCTTATTTTGCTCATTCGTTTTGTATCACACATTCATCTCAACATTTCATCTCCGCCCTATGACATCGAGTTCTTTATTTTGTTCATTCGTTTTGTATCACACATTCATCTCAACATCTCATCTCCGCCCTATGACATCGGGTTCCTTATTTTGTTCATTCGTTTTGTATCACACATTCATCTCAACATCTCATCTCCGCCCTATGACATCGAGTTCCTTATTTTGTTCACTCGTTTTGTATCACGCATTCATCTCAACATCTCATCTCCGCCCTATGATATCGAGTTCCATAATTTGGTCATTCGTATTGTATCACACATACATCTCAACATCTCATCTCCGCCCTATGATATCGAGTTCCATAATTTGGTCATTCGTATTGTATCACACATTCATCTCAACATCTCATCTCCGCCCTATGACATCGAGTTCCTTATTTTGTTCATTCGTTTTGTATCACACATTCATCTCAACATCTCATCTCCGCCCTATGACATCGAGTTCTTTATTTTGTTCATTCGCTTTGTATCACGCATTCATCTCAACATCTCAGCTCCGACGTATGACATCGAGTTCCTTATTTTGTTCATTCGTTTTGTATCACACATTCATCTCAACATCTCATTTCCGCCCTATGACATCGAGTTCCTTATTTTGTTCATTCGTTTTGTATCACACATTCATCTCAACATCTCATCTCCGCCCTATGACATCGAGTTCCTTATTTTGTTCATTCGTTTTGTATCACACATTCATCTCAACATCTCATCTCCGCCCTATGACATCGAGTTCCTTATTTTGTTCATTCGTTTTGTATCACACATTCATCTCAACATCTCATCTCCGCCCTATGACATCGAGTTCCTTATTTTGTTCATTCGTATTGTATCACACATTCATCTCAACATCTCATCTCCGCCCTATGACATCGAGTTCCTTATTTTGTTCATTCGTTTTGTATCACACATTCATCTCAACATCTCATCTCCGCCCTATGACATCGAGTTCTTTATTTTGTTCATTCGTTTTGTATCACACATTCATCTCAACATCTCATCTCCGCCCTATGACATCGAGTTCCTTATTTTGTTCATTCGTTTTGTATCACACATTCATCTCAACATCTCAACTCCGCCCTATGACATCGAGTTCCTTATTTTGTTCACTCGTTTTGTATCACACATTCATCTCAACATCTCATCTCCGCCTTATGATATCGAGTTCCTTATTTTGTTCATTCGTTTTGTATCACACATTCATCTCAACATCTCATCTCCGCCCTATGACATCGAGTTCCTTATTTTGTTCATTCGTTTTGTATCACACATTCATCTCAACATCTCATCTCCGCCCTATGACATCGAGTTCCTTATTTTGTTCATTCGTTTTGTATCACACATTCATCTCAACATCTCATCTCCGCCCTATGACATCGAGTTCCTTATTTTGTTCATTCGTTTTGTATCACACATTCATCTCAACATCTCATCTCCGCCCTATGACTTCGAGTTCCTTATTTTGCTCATTCGTTTTGTATCACACATTCATCTCAACATCTCATCTCCGCCCTATGACATCGAGTTCTTTATTTTGTTCATTCGTTTTGTATCACACATTCATCTCAACATCTCATCTCCGCCCTATGACATCGGGTTCCTTATTTTGTTCATTCGTTTTGTATCACACATTCATCTCAACATCTCATCTCCGCCCTATGACATCGAGTTCCTTATTTTGTTCACTCGTTTTGTATCACGCATTCATCTCAACATCTCATCTCCGCCCTATGATATCGAGTTCCATAATTTGGTCATTCGTATTGTATCACACATACATCTCAACATCTCATCTCCGCCCTATGATATCGAGTTCCATAATTTGGTCATTCGTATTGTATCACACATTCATCTCAACATCTCATCTCCGCCCTATGACATCGAGTTCCTTATTTTGTTCATTCGTTTTGTATCACACATTCATCTCAACATCTCATCTCCGCCCTATGACATCGAGTTCTTTATTTTGTTCATTCGCTTTGTATCACGCATTCATCTCAACATCTCAGCTCCGCCGTATGACATCGAGTTCCTTATTTTGTTCATTCGTTTTGTATCACACATTCATCTCAACATCTCATTTCCGCCCTATGACATCGAGTTCCTTATTTTGTTCATTCGCTTTGTATCACACATTCATCTCAACATCTCATCTCCGCCCTATGACTTCGAGTTCCTTATTTTGCTCATTCGTTTTGTATCACACATTCATCTCAACATCTCATCTCCGCCCTATGACATCGAGTTCTTTATTTTGTTCATTCGTTTTGTATCACACATTCATCTCAACATCTCATCTCCGCCCTATGACATCGGGTTCCTTATTTTGTTCATTCGTTTTGTATCACACATTCATCTCAACATCTCATCTCCGCCCTATGACATCGAGTTCCTTATTTTGTTCACTCGTTTTGTATCACGCATTCATCTCAACATCTCATCTCCGCCCTATGATATCGATTTCCATAATTTGGTCATTCGTATTGTATCACACATACATCTCAACATCTCATCTCCGCCCTATGATATCGAGTTCCATAATTTGGTCATTCGTATTGTATCACACATTCATCTCAACATCTCATCTACGCCCTATGACATCGAGTTCCTTATTTTGTTCATTCGTTTTGTATCACACATTCATCTCAACATCTCATCTCCGCCCTATGACATCGAGTTCTTTATTTTGTTCATTCGCTTTGTATCACGCATTCATCTCAACATCTCAGCTCCGCCGTATGACATCGAGTTCCTTATTTTGTTCATTCGTTTTGTATCACACATTCATCTCAACATCTCATTTCCGCCCTATGACATCGAGTTCCTTATTTTGTTCATTCGTTTTGTATCACACATTCATCTCAACATCTCATCTCCGCCCTATGACATCGAGTTCCTTATTTTGTTCATTCGTTTTGTATCACACATTCATCTCAACATCTCATCTCCGCCCTATGACATCGAGTTCCTTATTTTGTTCATTCGTTTTGTATCACACATTCATCTCAACATCTCATCTCCGCCCTATGACATCGAGTTCCTTATTTTGTTCATTCGTATTGTATCACACATTCATCTCAACATCTCATCTCCGCCCTATGACATCGAGTTCCTTATTTTGTTCATTCGTTTTGTATCACACATTCATCTCAACATCTCATCTCCGCCCTATGACATCGAGTTCTTTATTTTGTTCATTCGTTTTGTATCACACATTCATCTCAACATCTCATCTCCGCCCTATGACATCGAGTTCCTTATTTTGTTCATTCGTTTTGTATCACACATTCATCTCAACATCTCAACTCCGCCCTATGACATCGAGTTCCTTATTTTGTTCACTCGTTTTGTATCACACATTCATCTCAACATCTCATCTCCGCCTTATGATATCGAGTTCCTTATTTTGTTCATTCGTTTTGTATCACACATTCATCTCAACATCTCATCTCCGCCCTATGACATCGAGTTCCTTATTTTGTTCATTCGTTTTGTATCACACATTCATCTCAACATCTCATCTCCGCCCTATGACATCGAGTTCCTTATTTTGTTCATTCGTTTTGTATCACACATTCATCTCAACATTTCATCTCCGCCCTATGACATCGAGTTCCTTATTTTGTTCATTCGTTTTGTATCACACATTCATCTCAACATCTCATCTCCGCCCTATGACATCGAGTTCCTTATTTTGTTCATTCGTATTGTATCACACATTCATCTCAACATCTCATCTCCGCCAGAAATCGTTTCTCGTCTATTATCTTTTAATCTATTTTCACATACTTAGTAAGTTTTTCTGTCATTTAGCTGTGTATTGCATGTGTTTAGATAATAAATTCAGAACTACTTTTTTATAGAATATTATGTTATTAACCGAAATATCTACTATTCCCCCTACCCTTATAGCTAATCTAAATTGCTTGTGTTAGGAGTGGGTTCACGCCAGTAGTGTAATGGCTAGGATTCGAACCTGCGACCTCTTGATCGTAAGGCCGACTGCTTAAACTAAGCTCATTACGACCGTCTCCCCTAATGTGGGATGGTTCGCCGCCTTACGGATGTTATATTTTATATACGAGTAGGTTAGGTAGGTAGGGTACAATTTAGATATATATATATATATACATAACTTAATGGTTAAGGAGTCGATTTACGATCGAGAGGTCTTGGGTTCGAATCCTGGCCATTACACTACAGACGTGAACCCACTCCTAACACTAACAATTTAGCTTAGCTGGCCGCGTTTGGGGGAATACTAGTAGTTTAGGTAACAAATTTGAAAAAAGCGTTCTGTGAAGCTAACTAGTAGTAATAATATAAAATTTAAAAAATCTATAGAAAGTAAAATGTGTGGAAATCCTTTTTTTTTTATTTATACAGTTCGTATGGTTCCTATGTTGTATAAATAAAACAAAATTTGGGTATAACTTTAAATGTAACAGGTTTGTTTGGTTTCTGTATTATTGAATAGATTTTTTTTTATCCGCGGTTTTAGCCGCGGTAGCCTAGTGGTATGGGTAATGGACTGCTGAGACGAGGTCTCGAGTTCGATCCCAGGTTTTACCATGGCACACACCAATGACTTTCGATGCTTTTTGAAGTTATGTGTGTATTTATCGCAGGTTTATAAGTGCCTGGTTAATGGCAATTGGCTCGCCACCTATTACATTGGGACCTAAACATAAACTGGCGAAATGTGGGTGCTAGCACCTCTTTTCCTTCTTCTTTTCCTTCGGGGATATAGGCGTGACTTTATGTTATGTTATGTTATGCTTTTTTTATTATTGGTAATAGGCTCGCGTTTGACCACTATCTCACCTATTGGTAAGTGATGATGCGGTCTAAGGTGGAGCACGCTTGCCTAGAAGTAATCTGTTCACTCTAGACTAGAAGACTACCAAATATAGTTTTCCGGTTGTAATAGTTCTCTATGGGCCTCTAGGCGTAGCAGTGGTGCATTCGACTACTACGACAGGAGGCGCGAGTTCGATTCCCGCTCAGTACAAATATTTGTATGCATGAATATGTCTATTTGCATTGGTCTGGGTGTTTCTATTATAATATGTATGTATTTACAAAATCATACTTATGCATGACTATGTCCCTGAATAGAATGACGGATGGACAACTACTTTCTTTAGTATGAAGTATGGGACGATCCTATTGATGTCAATCGGACGCTTTTCCATATTCCGTACTGCTTATGAGGATTGCCTTACAAAAAACCTCGCGGGTATCAAACGGGGACGCTATGTTTAACAGTCATATTCGTTACCACTGGGCCATCGAGGCTTTACCTGTTTAATTAGGGACTGGCCTGTGGTGTTATTCTTATGTTCCTCCTGTGTATAATAATATTTAATACATCAATTAAAAAAAAAAAGCAACGATAGCCCAGTGGCGTACGTAACGGACTGCTGAGACGCGATCTCGAGTTCGATCCTGAGTCGCCCCGGGCACACACCTCTGACTTTTCTTAGTTATGTGTGCATTAATAAATATTAATTATCGCTCGCTTAATAATGTGCCCGGTAGATGGCAATAGGCTCGCCCCCTATTACATTGGGATCTAAACATAATTGGCGAATCGTGGGTGTATAATACACCCCTGCCTACTACGGGGATACAGGCGTGAAGTTATGTTATGTTATGTTACATTAATTAATTTCATTGTATATAAATTATTGTGTGTGTTTGTATGGAGGTATGTATCTATGTATGTAGGTATGTGACGGTAAGATAAATGTATAATATAAATATTGTATAAAATGTTAAATGTGTACAGATCTTTTACTAATTCTTGGTTTATTTTAATTTTTTTGTGACATATAATTGATGATTTTTTGCCTATCCTTTTCTTTTAATTATTATTTATTATTTATCTCTCATTTTATTTATTATTTTGTATGTTACTTAGTAAACGACACTTTAGATCACCAATAGGTACACACTTGCAATCTATTAAAATGCAAATGTAAAATACTAGAAATGCGAAAGTAACTATATCTTTCAATTAATTTTTTTAAGCTCGGAATCCCATTTATCCAAAAACGCTTCTAAAGAGGTGTAGCCACAGGTAAATTAGAATAAAAGGATTCCCTATACGTGGAAACCCTTCATAGCGAAAGATTGCTATTTTTCGAAATTAACGTATTCTATGTTATTTTTGATCGGAAAAAGACAACATCTAGGACCGGACTTGAACCCTCGACCAATCCCTTACAGGGGAACGCTCAGACCAGCTGAGCCACCTAGTCACGTCCCAGATATTCGAAATTCTCCGATATATTACTGATATATATCCGATAATTTACTGGTGGTAGAAAATCAAGTGAATGGGGCCCTGCATAATTTTATGAGCAGCCAGAAAGTGTCTAAAGAGGCGCGACTGGCTGTTCACAGAGGAGTACTCGTCCCCACACTTATGTATGGTAGTGAATGTTGGGTGTGGCAGAAGGAACATGAGAGTAAGCTGAATGCTGTTGAAATGAGAAGTCTGAGAAGTATAGCTGAAGTGACCCTGATGGACCGAGTGAGGAACAGTGTGATAAGGGAACGTTGTGGTATGGCAGAAGATGTAGTGACCAAGATAGAGAAAGGGATGCTTAGATGGTTCGGTCATGTAGAGAGGATGGATGAAAGGAGATTAACGAAACAGATTTATGAGGCGAGGGCTACTGGGCAACCCGGTAAAGGTCGACCTAGGCGTACGTATTCCAATCAGATCGATGACGTTTTTAAGAAGGGCCAGGTCAGAAGTACCCGTAACCGGTGTGCATGTATGAAAACAATTATGAAAGTGGAAGAAGCGAAAGGCGTATGCCAAGACCGTAGCAAGTGGAAAGATGTTGTCTCTGCCTACCCCTACGGGAAAAAGGCGTGACTATATGTATGTATGTATGTATGTAGAAATTTGTTGACACAAATTTGTCACAAAATTCGGCCGGGTAGGTACCACCGTGCACGATTGCGAAAAACCCTCCATAGTAATCCAATTTCGGTTTGATTGCGTTCAGGGGTCAGCAAGTGCATAGCCGGGCAGGGGGATTGTGGTCGCAGCACTAGTGGGACCCGTGGGTGTCACGCGGTGCTGCGACGACAATCCTCTTCTGACGAGGCCGTCAAGCTGAGTGCCACCATTGTCAACATGGTACGTGTATATAATGGTGACCCTCTTTCCTGAGACTTTACCTTCAGCTTACCATCAGGCGAGGTGAAGTCAAATTGACGTGTCCTAAATAAAAAAAAATAAAAATAATAATATACGTCGTAAGGCGTATCAGTTAGTCAGAGCGTTCCCCCTGTAAGGGACTGGTTGCGGGTTCAAGTACCGTCCTAGATGTTCTCTTTTTCCGATCAAAAATAACATAAAATACGGTAATTTCGAAAAATAGCAATCTTTCGCTATGAAGGGTTTCCACGTATAGGGAATCCTTTTATTCTAATTTACCTGTGGCTACACCTCGTTAGAAGCGTTTTTGGATAAATGGGATTCTATCTATTAAGTACCGTTCTCAAAGACATTTATACATTAAGTTTTTTTTAATGAATATTTATAAGATCTCGGCTTAAAAACACGGATCTAGAGTAGTCGTTTACTATCACTAAATCTATTACTTAACATCTTAGTTAAAAAATACCTTCACCAATTAATACCATTCACCGTTTCCGAAATGACATACTTTTTTTTAATTCGAACAGATGCCAACGAACCACATCGAGCTCGGTACGACACAGATAATAAAATGAAAAGAAAAAAACATATATTAGAAAAACCAATGTTCATACAAACGGACAACAGAACACCATCAAAAAGAGCGGATTTTTACGGATTTCCGAACGTGACAAATCGACTGGCCGATTTGCCGAGATTTAAACCTATTTCCGATGAACAGATGTTGAAAATAAACGAGATATTAGACAGTCTGCCGTCAAAATTACCAAAGAGAACAGGACGGGTTTTGACACCCCCAGTTACTGTCATAAGTGACATTTTAACGACAACAGAGCCTCCTAAATCTGACGACAGACAGGATGGAAAACGGTGTCCTCAAGGGGGCACATGTGAATTTTTTTTTTACTGTTGGATGGTGGGAGGTTTGCTTGAAGGTTCATGTGGAGGCGTATTAAAGGGGTGCTGTCATAGAGTGGCGAAAGCTGGTATTTTGGGAGTCCAGGATTCCAATAGTATTGATTATGGGAACGAAGGCATGAGTTATGGACCGGTGGTGAACGACGAAAGTAAGTTTTATGTGATACACCGATGCGTAATATTGTGGAGATCTTTAGATAACGCACGCTTCATATTCAGCACCTCATATGTATAATCATCAAGAATTACTGTTCGCTTTAATGTTTTTTTTGTAGACGCTTAGTGCATGAAAAATGTATATATTATATACCTATCTTATATAAGTAAGTATACATTGCAAAATTACTATATACAATATTTATATACGTATATAATACCCAGCTTTTGGTCTAGCACGTCGGTCGTGAGCAAGAGTGAGACTACTGGTAAGATCGGATTGATTCGGTTTTGTAAAATATTAAAACTGTAAATTCGGTTTTAACCACTCTTAAAAGATATCAAGCTGTAGTCATGCACTGTGCGATAGAGATAACGCTTCACAAAACCGAAGCCGATCTTGACAGGACTGTCACCTTCTTACCGACGACGCGACATGCCAAATTAAATGCCGGGTGTTGTACATGTATAAAAATATTCTTACATTTGACATTCTTTTATGTTTATTATTCTTCACAAAAACACAATATTAAGCTTCGGTGTGTATCACGTCAATACAGAGCAGCATACCGCCAGTTATACGTACTAACAGCTCAGATGTGGTCGTTCGGCAAGACATAGCTAGGCTATAGTGACATTTTCTGTACAATTCTGGATCCGGTGACAAACGCAGGTATTGAAATATGTATATAAAATATTTTTGTACACTTTTTATTATGTACATTTTTAATTTTTACCTATTTTTTTATTTCTGAATTTTGCCTCTGTTCTAACTATGTCTTGCTTTCTCACATCTATGATGTCATTGTATATATCTTAATGTATTATATTTTGATAAAAACTAATACACTAATACATATTTGACTGTTACATATGCTTGTCTTTTAATTTTGTGTCTATAGCCCCACAGGTAAGTCTTTTTTTAATTTTATTGTGTAAAAAGTAAATGTTGTACATACATAATTACAATAATAGGGGATACCAATAATATTAGTGACATGTTTTAAAAAGCAGTAAGTTTTATCTTAATTCATTAAATATACCATATAAATTATATTTTTAAATACACATAAAAAATACATTTGCAAATATAAAAAATAGTACCCCACCGGCATTGGGTACAGGGACCAAGTTACCGGTGGTTAGAAGACAGAGGAACCTCCTCACAATACGTGCCGTGTCGAGGAGTTCCAATAAGACTATCGGAACAATAATTACTGAATCCACATCCCACATGTCGACAATCTCGTGAGCCAAGTCCAGATATTTTATTTGCTTGTCTTTTTCGGCTTTCAGGAGATTGTCATAGTTTATTATAAGGTTACATAGTATCGGATATGACAGATTATACCCTAATATCAGCCTCTACTTTTACATTTGTTACCAATTTCGCAAGGCAATATGTAGAGCCAGTAAGAAAAGGATATAAGTCGATCCCTAGACTTGAACGAAAATGTATAAATTATATATACGAGTATATAAACTTAGGGCCATTGGGCCCCATTAAGATTTCTGGGGCCAAGCCCTGCTGATTGACGGACGAGACTGTAGCGCAGACTTTCCTCTCTGGCTACCATTAGCCAGAGAGGAAAGTCTGCGCTTAGACGCCAGTCGCTCTCGTAAAAGTCAAAATAAACTAAAGCTTCGAGAGTAGAAGTAGGCAAGTGGACTTTTGTTTTGTGCGGAAATCCTCTCGGATATCCCTCCGCGGGCTAGCGGGGTTGTTCCTGGGTTCCCAAGTGCAATCTTTGGGTGCAAATTGGATTGACGCTTGGTAGGAAGAAGATAGACTGATTAATTACCAATGGGTCATATCCGACAATTAAAAATGGCCACAACTCAGTCTCTACTGGACTTCACCCTAGCTTCTTACCAACCAGCGGGGTAAAGTCAATAGATGGATTGAAAAAAAAGAACCGGCCAAGTGCGAGTCGGACTCGCCCATGAAGGGTTCCGTAGCAGCAAGTAAAATTTATATATTTGAGTTGATTGAATGAAAGGTAAATTGAGGTTTTCGATGTATGACGTATTAAAAAAAAACTACTTACTAGATCTCGTTCATACCAATTTTCGGTGGCGGTGACCGTTCATATATTTTATTTTAGTTTTATTATTATCTTATTTTAGAAGTTACAGGGGGGGGGGGGCACACATTTTACCACTTTGGAAGTGTCTCTCGCGCAAACTATTTAGTTTAGAAAAAAATAATATTAGAAACCTCAATATCATTTTTGAAGACCCATCTTTTTTTTTTTTAATTTTGAGTTTCAGTTCTAAGTAACCCCCAAAATTTATTGTTATTTTTCTATTTTTGTGTGAAAATCTTGATGCGGTTCACAGAATACATCTATTTGTCCAAGTTTCAACAGCATAGTTCTTATAGTTTTGGAAAAAAGTGGCTGTGATATACGGTCGGACAGACAGACAGACATGACGAATCTCTAAGGGTTCCGTTTTTTGCCATTTGGCAACGGAACCCTAAAAATGGTGTACAAAAATGAGAATTTAGACCAACTTCGACATGAACTCGGTCCGAAGTTGACTTCCGTTCGCGTGTTGTTATTTTTCATAGATAAACATTGAAATTTTATTTTAATATTTACAGAAGTGTAATTTTTAAAATTTGTCTATTTTCCTCTTTATTTGTTAAGGACTTTAGGTATACAATTTGCACATGTTATCCTATATAAGTTATGTGTGTATTAAAAATGTTAATTATCGCTCGCTTAGTAATAAGCCAGGTAGATGGCAATAGCCTCGCCCCCTATTACATTGAGAAACATAACTGGCGAATCGTGGGCGTGTAATACACCTTCTGCCTACACCTTCGGGGATACAGGCGTGAAGTTATGTTATCCTATATAATTGACTAATTTAAACTTCTCTAGGTAATATATGTATAACTACCATCGCCACGCGGTTTCACCCGCGTAACTCCCGTGGGAATATCGGGATAAAAAGTTGCCAGTGTTACTCAGGGATAGTGTAGCATTCTAATGGTGAATGAGTTTTTAAAATCGCTCCAGTACTTTTTGAGCCAATTCGTTACAAACATACAAATCTTTTCTCTTTATAATATTAGTATAGATAATAATATGCAATAGTCTAGTTTCTTCTATGTAGTTCCACTGTGGTATTAGTTTATGGCTATATGCCACTATATAGAACTATTATACATATTATTGTGAAGGGAGCATTGTATATAAATCATTTTCATCCTCATAGCGATGACCCAGTTGCATCCAAACTGCACTTTGGAGCCCGAGGTCCGCTTATTGTTTTTTATTGCTACGTCGGCTTTTCCAGGACTGCCTCTCAACTCTGAAGAAAAGCCTACGTCAGAGCCTCGTCCGTTGTTGAGTAGGTGCACTGACTTGCAGATGAGTTTGGTTGGGGCCTCAAGTATGTTGCTAGGGCCCTGTACACCCACAGTCACGTACCCAATTGCCTAATTTTGTTATTCATTATTAAAAAGAAAAAGGTAAGCTATAAGGATGTGGGTATTCACTTTAAATAGAAAGTAAACCCACAATATCATTGTGGTGGGCTTCGAACTGACTCACAATACACACAACCACAAACTGTCGTAAGTTTGTTTCATATCGCCTGTATTCGCCTGTATCTTCTTGAGTGGGTGTGGTAGAGTTATTCTAGGAGCGGTAGCCTAGTGGCTAAGGCATCAGACTTGCAATCGAAAGTACCAACTTGAATTCACTCCCAACACTAGACCTATAACTAGGAGCCTGATTCAGTATGGACTTTGACCAATATATATTATGAGTAGGTATATTGGAACTCGCGTTAAAAAACACGTAGCTGATATAAAACACCAACGTTCACCAAAGTCTGCAGTATGTGAACACGAGCAACAGGGGGACCGCCAAGCATTACTTAACATTTGTTAAACAACAGATACTCGCTAAAGAAAATCGAACCGAGGATGCTCCGCGAGGCTATTGAAATTAAAATAAAAATATCCTAATTTTACTACAGAAGATGGTTTGAATGTACCAACAGCTTGGGACCCAGTCATTCACTTAATCAAATCAAATTTAAAAAAAAGTAAAATACAACAAGACTTAATGATAATGTGTCATGAAGTCTGCATGCCGGCACTATTTAGTGGCTGCTGAAAAGCAATCGAAATGTCGGGATCATTGTAAATAATGGTGTTATTTTAACATCAAATAAAATGCAATAGCATCTGTGAAAAATAGTTTTATTTAAATACATGATATTCAAGTAAACTTCAGACAGGATTAATTATGAACAATTCTACCATCAACTTTCACGTTTCACATCTGCCTGGCCTCCTGTCACGGCCAATTTTTTTATTAATTTATTTCGCTTATAAATTTTCACGGCCTTCATTAATCATAAATTATACCTCTAACTTTGATTTTAAATTTTTTTGTAAGTTCAAATATTGTTGACAGATATACTTATTTTGAGCTATGACGTTATCGGCAGTAGCTCTCACTTCGACGTTACGCCATAAGCTCTCCTTATTAATTTTTATTTACTGACTCACATTAACCATTTGTATTGGTTATTTTCGATAACCCACGCTTGACAGATATTTCATAGAAATTTTAATTTATGGTCGACCTTGTTTCTCGTGTGGCACACATCCTCCGGAATTTTAAATTTAACCGATAATAATTAGTCGCCATTAGTCGAAATAACTCAATGAATCTGAAAAAGGCAATAAGAACAAGATTATCGTAGCCCAAGCAAACCTCACCTGCTGATTTCCTCTCGGGGTTGGGGGTCAGCTTGTAGTCGTTCCCGTAAAAGCCAAGATGAACTAATTCACAAGGGAAGGACGAGTGCTATTAAATATACTATGATATTTACTATTGGATTTTAAGATATTTATTTATTTATTTATATGCTACTGTATGTTCATTGTGCATGTCCAGAGTTAAATCTTTTTCTTTCATTCTTTCTTTACTACTCAAAATGCAAGCTTTGTATGTAATCGTGATTGACGATCGGATGATGATTATGAGTATACGTGTATGTAACTGAAAGTGAGTTCTAAAACGGACTTCTCGTTCGTTCTCGAACGATTTTTGATACAATACTGTTTTTCAATTATCTAAAGTTACAGTTGTCTATAGATTCGGGTGTCTCAGTATATGGAGCCTCACTAAGAGGGTCCAAGACAAACTCACCTGATGATTATCGGACGAGGCTCAGGCGTAGGCTACCGGAGGTGAGGTCAGACGGTAGTCGCTACTGCAAAAGCCATGATGAGCTAAATCAACAGAAAGAATAGGAAAACGGATCCTGGGCTTCAAAGTACTAGCTTCGGATGCGTCTGGGACTAACGTTGTGGTGATGATAAGGACTGTTTCTGATGTATTTATTATATTTATTTTTAATTTTTTCGTATCCCTTTTTAAGCGTGCAAAAACAGATTTTCGTGAAATTTGGCGAAGATTCTTATCTGATAGAAGCGTCGATAGCTTAGTAGTTAAGAAGTTGGGCTTACGATCGAGAGGTCCCGGGTTCGAATCCTGGCCATTACGCGGCGTTCCGTGGTTTTACTCGCTTCAAAAATCCGTCAATCACGTGGTGCGACCGGGTTTCAAGTCAGACTGAGCAACAAGGCTACCACCGCGTAAAACCTTACACTATATTAAAATTACTATTTTCTTTTCTTAAAAAAAAACTACTATAAACTCTCTACACAGAAAATCAGATCTTGGCCTAAATGACGTCATGTATAAAAAAAAACAGAACACGCACACATCTCACCTCTACATACCCGATTGTGGCACACAGCTGATTGTTAAGTAATAGCTTTCACTTCACTCCGGCGCCGTACAGTCGTTCGCACAACAGATTTCTTTGCATTATGCCTGCAGTAATATTTGACATTCAAACTTACGTTCACTGGTATACGTATAGACAGAATGACACAAGCGGATGTGTTGATGTTATTATTTTTGTGACTCAAGACATTTTTCGCGTTATGTGTTGGTAAACAAATTGCGGCCGTATTCACCAGGACTTTCGGATCTAAGTCAACCTCACCTATAAGACCTCCCTGCTGATTGACGGACGAGGCTCTGGTGCAGACTTTCTTCTCGGGGTTGAGAGGTCAGATGATAGTTGTTCCCAGATAAGCCGATATACGAATCAAAAATTATAGGCGAACCTTGGACTCTAAAGTGCAAACTTTGACTGCAAATGGGGAATGGGATGATGATCTTGTATAGGGATTCACCAAGACCTTCGACGCTAAGCTAACTTCATCTGCAAGCAGGTATACCTGCTGATTGACGGACGAGACTCTGTTTGCAGGCTTTCCTCTCGGGTTTGGAAGGTCCGAATACTGTAGTGCTCAAAAAAACTGTATAAGTCAAGGAGGAGTAGGCTCTGAGGTGAAAGCCTCTTATGCAACGAGGAACAACGCCATGATGATGATGAATCAACTTTAGAAGATGTTTGAAAGTTACGCTCGTGATTTGAAAGGTGAGAAGCGAGCGAATGTCATGGTATAGACTTAGTATGAGAAGAGAAAAGAGTAATGTTGTAAGAAAGGTTCAAATCTATAGGTACTTAATATTATAAAGCTGAAGAGTTTGTTTGTTACTTTGGTTGAACGCGCTAGTCTAGGAACTACTAGTTTGAATTAATTAAATCTATGTTGGATAGCCCATTTATCGGGGAAGGTTATAGGCTATATACCATCACGCTACTGCCTAGGAGAGCGGAGCAGTAATCATGATTGTCAACAAATCGGGCGAATTTCTGTACATTATTGTGGAACTAATAAATTACGGACATGTATGCGACAAATGGGTGCCACGGGGGTGAAGTATGCCAGGGGCTTCAATATAGAGCTTTAGGTGCAGCGGTAGACCTAAGAAACGACGAATGGAATGCGTGAAAGAATATATGGCAAGGAAGGGATTAACAGAAGAAATGGCAAGGAAGGGACTTATGAAAGAGAAAGAAATATAGCGATACCCTCAAATAATTGAGCTTGTTCCAGTAGTAAACAAACAAAGCCAACCTGAGACTCGATTCAGTAACGTCAGGTTTTTTTTTTCTTTTTTTTTTAAAACACTTGTTTTCAATGACTTCGATTGGAAACAAAAATTTAAAAATAACTTTTATATTAAGTATGATCTGTCCCCTGGGGTTATCCTTTCGAGGGCTTACCCGGGGTGCCCGGCAATGGACACTTGGTTAGGACACCGTGTGGTTTTAGTCGGTCCGATTCCGATACGCCCACCCCATCGACGGATTACGGGAAGCCCGTGGCGGATTCCACACGCAGAAAAAAAAGTATGATCTGTCAAAACAAAAGCAACCTATCTTCTCGTGAGGTTGGTAAACCTTCGAAATCACTTAAAGTTGCTTGCATATTCAATTAAACTTAGTACCTAATTATAATGTTTGAAGTATTCGTAAGTTTTGAAATTACACGTATTAAAAACATAATTTTACTGAATCGGATCCTTAACGGTAAGTAGTTAGCGTAAGCTATGAAGGCTTGCTATACCAAAGAGATGTAATTTATGCATTGTAAGCTAAAAAAAGAGAGACGAATTTGAGGGAAAAATAAGAATAAGAGAAAAGTAGTTAGTCATCACAGGACGCCCGGTAGATGCCAAACATTTACTGCAGAATCTATAAATAATGAAAATAAATACAAAGTTTATGGTAGAATTTTTTATAAAAAAACAGAGTTCGACGCGGGAAGGCTTGTTAATATGGAAACAGAAAACAGTGACGTGATCGGTTATAATTTCTAAAAGAAAATTATCATCAACATCCCCATACTGGTTTTCCCGTTGGGTGAAGTTGGCTCGACTCCAAAGGTCCTAGTCCCACAAACACTATCCGTGGACCATAGCATACCAATTTTTTTTTTTTTCGTGCGGAAATCCCTTCGGATACCCCCCCGCGTGCCAGCGGGGGCGGTTATGTCGGGCTTGAACCGACTAAAACCGCACGCCGTCTCGGGTCTACACACGCCGGGGTGTAAGGTTGCCCATAGAGCATATCCCTCGCACCCCGACTGACCCTAAGCCATCTCCGGTTTCGAGATGGCCCCCTCGGGTTTGGAAACCACGGTGTCCCCGTCTTGCCCCGGTTTGGGGGAGGGGCGCTAGTCGCCCCACCGTCCCGGCCTGCTTCTGCTACCTACCTAGCGTACCTATTCTAATCTCTGTCACTACATACTCTCATAGCGAATACAATAACCGGTCTTTGTCACGTAAAGGCACATTAAGATAATATTTTCGGATATTATAAACACTTTTAAAGCATTATTTGACGTAAAAAGTGCATTAATGTACCATTTAGTCCGCAAATGATCGCTTTACCTGCGGTTTCGCAACTAATTTAAACTTTTATATAACACAACGGCTTAATGCTGCAACTTTGTCAAAATACATTACAAGTTAATCCTTTTTTGAGTAACTTTCCTTATGGTGTGTGAGAAAAAGTATTTCGCACTGGTAATGATTTCTTTTGTGGTGCGACGCTCTCTTTTAGTTAAGTTCGTAGTTAAGTGGTAACCTAACAGGTTAGCGTATTGCAAGGTTAAGCAATTATGGTCAGGTCAGTCTTAGGTTGGGCGACCAAACACATTGAGTGCCTGCCTGCCCTTTGTGCCTCGGAGAGCACGTTAAGCCTCCTGGTCGTCATACGAACATCTGTGATATTTATTATAGGTGGTTGAAATTCTAAAACGTCCGACAATCTTGTCGTAACTACAGAACTTCGATATCGAAATTAGGTTGTGGAGGTATCTGACCTTCACAGTAGTCGCTTCACGAAAAATATCTAAGAAGACTTAGACTGAAGGCTGACCCCAGCTGAGTTGGGAAGGCTCGGAGAATGAGAATGATGGTTTTGAGGGGCACCAACAAGATCTCCGGAACCCAAGCCAACGAGGCTCTTATGCAGACTTTCCTCTCGGGGTTGAGAGGTCAGATGGTAGTGGCTCCCGTAAAAGCCAAATAGGCCAAATTGAGGAATATAAGGTGAGCAGACCCCGGGCTTCCAAGTACAAGCTTTGAGTGCAACCGGGCCTAACGCTGTAATGATAATGATGTTGACAATATTCAAATTCAAAGATTTATGTATTCGAATAACTTTGGTGGCTATTAACATTAATTTTGTATGACCCCAACCTAGTATCGAACCAGAACCTCACCTTGGAAATACCCATTGCAAAAAGCTTATACCGTTGTATATTCTGCAATAGATGAGGGATATCCGTATTTGTTAATATTGCAGTGTTTTCTATTAAAACTTAAGTCATTGGTTTAGCAACTGACCATGAAATATAGGTACATCACTTTTTATATTATTATTGGCTAATGCCATTTCAGGTTCTTTTTTTACAATTTTCATGCTAGAATAGGAGCCATTCATGTATCGGAGAGTATGTTAAGCCGTTGTTACAGGTAGTTTGAGCCCTAAAAAGTTCGACAAGTGCTCTAACTACATAACTTAGATATCGCCAATGTGTTGTAGTTTGAGCCCTAAAAAGTTCGACAAGTGCTCTAACTACATAACTTACATATCGCCAATGTGTTGTAGTTTGAGCCCTAAAAAGTTCGACAAGTGCTCTAACTACATAACTTAGATATCGCCAATGTGTTGTAGTTTGAGCCCTAAAAAGTTCGACAAGTGCTCTAACTACATAACTTAGATATCGCCAATGTGTTGTAGTTTGAGCCCTAAAAAGTTCGACAAGTGCTCTAACTACATAACTTAGATATCGCCAATGTGTTGTAGTTTGAGCCCTAAAAAGTTCGACAAGTGCTCTAACTACATAACTTAGATATCGCCAATGTGTTGTAGTTTGAGCCCTAAAAAGTTCGACAAGTGCTCTAACTCCATAACTTAGATATCGCCAATGTGTTGTAGTTTGAGCCCTAAAAAGTTCGACAAGTGCTCTAACTACATAACTTAGATATCGCCAATGTGTTGCTGAAGTCTGATGGTAGTCGCTTCGTAGTAAGACAAAGAGCCACCCCCTTCTCGGAGGATGAAAGCTCTAAAAACTTTAAATAGATAACCCACGATTCGCCAGTTATGTTAAGTTCCCAATGTAATAGGGTGTGAGCCTATTGCCATCTACCGGGCACATTATTAAGTGAGCGATAATTAACATTTATTCATGCACACAGAACTACGAAAAGTCAGAGGTGTGTGCCCGGGGCGACTGGGGATCGAACTCGAGACCTCGTCTCAGCAGCCCGTTACGTACGCCACTGGGCGATCGCCGCTTATAAATATCAAAGTATTTATTTAAAAGTCTGAATATGTGTATGTGTGCAAATAATTGTTTACCGAAAACAAAAAGTGTAGCATTCATATACAAAGTAAATCGGTATATTTACGTTTATGTAATATTTAGAACATCGATTCAGGCAAATCGATTAACCGTAACTGAATCGAATGCTAGAGATGTAACCCACTATCGAGCGTTCGTTAGTTACGTCTTAATCACGTAAAGGCTAGATAGTTAATTCGTGTTTGATTTGTGATAGTCGATTTTTTTTTGTTATAAACTTCCTTCCTAAAAATGAGCGAAGTATTTCATAGAATGTTTCCGTCGATTTGAATCTTTACATTATATCACTATGTTATATACAGTTTTGCTTTCTGATACATATACACAATCGATTTCTCATATACGTAATTAGGTGTTGCTATGTTTGCTTAGAGGCGTAACACAATTACCCCGGCCCCCTCTTACCCGGGGGCAAGACCCCCGTCTTGCCCCGGGTAAGAGGGGGCCGTGGTTCCTAAACCTGACGGGGCCATCTCGAAACCCTAGCCAGGCGGCCTCACCTCTAGAGAGTTCTAAATCTCACCCGGACGCGCTCCGCCATCTCATTTCATTCATGAACCAGTAGAGTATGCGAAACACAATCAAATGCATGATTTATATCAAGAAATGAAGTAGTAATAGGTATGTAATTGTCTATCAAGATTTAAAAGCTTTTAACGATGTGGACTTGCATTTACCTGGCCTTTCTTTACCATTATCAAACCTTTCAAACAGACTTATCTTTTTTGGTGTAGCCATGCGATCGTCCAAAATTAGTTAGATTCTATTGATTGATGTTGATTAATCTATTCTACCATAGATCCATGGTACTAATCGACAATTTTACAGATTTTTTCAATGTACTTATATAATTTGCCAATTTGTAAGGCTTCGAGAATTTTTCAGGGCTAGTGTATACCAAATTTCAGCCAGATCCATTCAGCCGTTATTGCGTAAAAGAGTTACAAACATCCATATATCCATACATCCTCACCAACTTTTAAAAATTTCTCATAATTTTTTTAAAATGTTGGTCGTTTATAAAAGTACTAGCTGTTGCCCGAGGCTCCACCTGCGTGGAATTTTCTTCCCGTTCCCGTTTCACATGGGAACCTGAGATAAAAGTGACCTATGTGTTATTCCAGACTATAGTCTATCCCTATACCAAATTTAAGCCGGATCCGTTCAGCCGATTTTGCGTCAAAGTTTAACTAGCATCCATCCATCCATCCAAACTTTCACATTTATAATATTAGTGGGATAAGTAGAATCAGTAAGCTGAAGTGCGGGGCACATAGCTCGGAGAACCGATGGCCGGTGGGGCAGAAAGGTTCTTGAGTGGAGACCACGCACGTAACGGTAAGCGCAGCGTGGGAAGGCCTCCCGCAAGGTGGACAGACGACCTAACAAAGAGCGCAGGGACTCGGTGGATGCAGGCCGCTACAGACCGGTCGAAATGGAAGTCGATGGGGGAGGTGTATGTTCAGCAGTGGACTTCCTACGGCTGATATGATGATGATGATGATGATGAAGTAGAATTGGCATATGTACATGTTCATGGGTGTACAATCTTTGGGGCTCAAGGCGACCTCGTTTGCAAGCCGGTACACCTTCTAATTGACGGACGAGGCTCTGGCGCAGGCTTGTCTAATTCAAATTCAAAATTCTAATTCATTTATTCACACGAATGTAGGTAACAAGGACTGGTCTTAAATATATTATGTCTCGTGTACATCCTACTATTACATATAGTGTGTAAATATTTATTATTTCTTTTTAGGGTTCCGTTGCCAAATGGCAAAAAACGGAACCCTAATAGATTCGTCATGTCTGTCTGTCTGTCCGTTCGTATGTCACAGCCACTTTTTTCCTAAACTATAAGAACTTTGCTGTTGAAACTTGGTAAGTAGATGTATTCTGTGAACCGCATTAAGATTTTCACACGAAAATAGAAAAAAAGCAAAAATTTTTGGGTTCACCATACTTAGAACTGAAACTCAAAAAAAATTTTTCTTCTAACCCATACGTCTTTAAAAATGATATTGAGTTTTCTAATTTCATTTTTTTCTAAACTGAATAGTTTGCGCGAGAGACACTTCCAAAGTGGTAAAAAGCGACCCCCCCCCCCTCCACTGTAACTTCTAAAATAAGAGAATGATGAAACTAAAAAAAAAATATGATGCACATTACCATGTAAACTTACACCGAAAATTGGTTTGAACGAGATCTAGTAAGTAGTTTTTTTTTAATACGTCATAAATCGTAAATCTTGGCCTGTTTTTTTTATGATTGATAGGCTCACGTTTGACCTCTATCTCATCTGGTCGTAAGTGACGATGTGGTCTACGATGGATCACGTTTGCCTAAAAGGAACCGATTCACTCGAGACTAAAATATTCCGAGGTTGTAGCTTTCCAGAACACAGACTCAGGCAGACAATTCCACTCCTTAGCTGTACGCATAATAAATGTGTCGCCGAAACGTTTCGTGCGTATGAGTGGAATATCCACCATGTAGCCGTGGCGGGTCGCTGTGCGTCTGGTCCTTCGTTGGTAAAAAGGGCTTAGAGGTATCAAGTTGGGTATCCTTCCGTTTGGCAAAATATTTTTTGTCTAATTTTACTTCCCAAAAAACTTATTGCACTGTTTCATTTCCCAAAAGATTTATATTTCGCATTTTAATCACTTGGTCAAATATTAATTTGGCAACTTTTTACTTGCTCAAGTTTTATTAAGTCAATATACACTAAGCAAATACTATAATTTGTAAAAAAATATATTCCAAAAATAAGTAAAGTGGGTTAGGTTAGGTTAGAACTGTGACCCCAACAGAGCCGGAATTGATTTGTATAATCTTCTTCTCTTATATATAAAAATGAATTGCTGTTCGTTAGTCTCGCTAAAACTCGGGAACGGCTGGACCGATTTGGCTAATTTTGGTCTTGAATTATTTGTGGAGGTCCAGAGAAGGTTTAAAAGGTTTGTCATCGATTGAGGCAGTACGAAGTCTGCCGGGTCAGCTAGTCTTCTTCTTCTTTTATATAAAAATGAATTGCTGTTCGTTAGTCTCGCTAAAACTCCGGAACGGCTGGACCGATTTGGCTAATTTTGGTCTGGAATTATTGGTGGAGGTCCAGAGAAAGTTTAAAAGGTGAATAAATATGGAAGTTGTTATCGATTGAGGCAGTACGAAGTCTGCGGGGTCAGCTAGTAACAATATAATTATTATAGAAGTTCTTACCTGTAAATTATTTGTCAAACGTGAAACAAACATCCATGCAAACCATATTTGACTACATAATACTTGGTAAAATGAAATATTGCCATGTAAACAATAAATTGCCGAAAATAGTAGATATTAGTAACATTAAATTAGTATATATTGCAAAAAATTGTTTTGCCAAATGTTTTGTTGCCAAATGAAAATTTGGGAAACATACTTTGGCATGTGATACTTTAGGAAATGTTTTTTACCTAAAAAGCCATCCAGTAATCCATCAAGTTTGTACAATTCCACTGCACACTCTTCGAAATGCATCCGATAAAAAACCGATAAAAATGGAACCTGTGCTGCAAAGTACAAGCTTCGAATGCAACCGGGATTGGTGCTTGAATAATGATGATGAAAGTCAGGGTTGCTGATATAATAATAATTTTATTTTGATTCTCTACAAACATACTTTCAGATTTGATATTAGTACATTGTCGCAAATGTAGTGAAAGGCGCACAACTGCGGAAAGCACGCGTCACCGAACGTGATTACTACATTCGAAGATAGGATGTATAAGTAACAAGAGGTCGCGGGTACGAAATAGGAAATGTTATATCCAATCTATAAAACAAAATAAATCGCCGAAATTTATATACACTTCCGAATGACTGCACCAAATTGCATTTTTTTTATGTTCATTTTTGTCAGAACAAGGTTTACACGAAATAAAATTTTATAACAGCCACGGGAATCCCTGGTTTCCGGATGATGCTGGGCAAGGACAGATAGTTCGTAATAATGTTCAAATATACTGCGGACATACTAAGTACTAAGAAATAAACTTAAGTATTTAATACATACGCTAGCGTTTATGCTTTGTAAAGTATACTAGCCAAGCGTGCAGGTCGAGCGTCCTGTTCTAGCTACCTGTACGGTAATCAAGGGCCATAACTCACTTCCTGGCGATTATCTGATCATATACACATCATTATACCACACAGACACTGAAGAAAAAAAAAGTGTATTTTATCTTCTCCGCATTTAACAACCACTTATGTAACACTCTAACTTCTAGCAATACGATCAAAGGGGCCCAAGCTAATCTCAAATGCAGGTGAGAGGTGAGGCTTGCAAGCTGGTACACCGGCATAAGGTGATGACTTTCATCTCGAGATTGGAGAGGTCTGATAGCAGTCGCTGCTATAAAAAGTCAACCAAACAAATTATGGAACCGAGGAGTAGTAGAGAGGACCTCGGGCTCCAAAGTATAAGCTTTGGATGCAACCGGGACTAACGCTGTGATGATGATTGAATATACTGCTTCCGGGCTGCGGAGAGCCCGCACTTGTCGGCGCCCGGACCACTGAAGATGTCGACCGCAGTGATCGACGAAACGTTTGGAACACAAGTTTCCTATGGACCACGGCCAAACAGCCTGGAAGCAGTATATTCAATATGCAACGCCAGCCGTGAAAGCCTTAAGATTTATAAGATGTGATGATGAGTTTGGGTTTGGATGGAGCTGTGTAATAAGACCTAAAGTATTATACTAGTATCATCACTTCAGCGTCAGCTGTCTGATTTTCCTACTCCGAGAAGAAAGCCTACGCCAGAGCCTCATCTGACAATTACAGGTGTACCGGCTTGCAGGTGGGGTTGGATTGGCTCCGAAGGTTTTTGTGGGGTCCCATACACCCATGTCCAAGAATATTTATCAATAATTTTCTCTTTTCTGCACTCAACAATTACTTTTATCAAATTTGTACAAACTGTACAACTATATTTACATCTTAATCGGCCATGTAACTTATATTTCCGACAGTATTATATTTATTCATTTTAGTTGGTTTGATATACTGTTTGTGATTTATGGACTTTCGTATAAGCTTGCATAATAACCCGCTGGCCTGCTTTTATGATGCCATGATTTGCATATTCATTATTGATTTCATAATTATCATAATTGATCAGTTGATTATGTCAGATATGCTGGTAATTATAAATTATTGTTAGTGGGTTTGAGCTTTTTCTGACTGTGATGAGTTCCGTTCAGAGTGTTGACTTTTCGTTTCCAATCATTTAGACGAATGGGAGTACTAACATTAAAATTGTGCTATATATTGATTCATTTAATGATCATCATCACCTCAGGAAAGCGGACGAGGCCCAAGCCTTGGAGCCCGTGGTCCGTTTTCCTGCTTTTCCTTCTCCCCTTCGCCTGATCTTGGGTCCATGGTAGTGAGACCATTGGCACGCATGTCATCCCTTACGACGTCAAACCAGCACTTCTTGGATCTCCCCCTACTACCGGAGCCCGTTGGAAGTGCCATGACCAGACATTTTTTACCCAAGTAGTCGCCGCAAAATGCGGCCGCACAAGCGAAGGTTACACTCCTGCATTTTATCTGGAATTTCACGGATATGGAGGCTGCTGCGGATGCAGGAGTTCCTCACGCGATCTTTGCACGTGCAAAGTTCCTGCTCATGTCGCTCCAGCAATGACCACGTTTCTCAGCCCTGTAAAAGGATAGGCCTAATTATCGTTTTATAGACCTGCCCCTTAAACATTATCGGCATTTTGGGTTCACAGATGACACCAGTCATCTCACGCCACTTGGCCCATGCAGCTGCAATGCGTGCCTTGATTGATTAATTTAATGATATTTTGTAGTATGCAAATTTTTTATATCAATTTAAATCGGCAAAAGACAGCATCCAGGATGGCACTTGAATCCGCTGCCAGTCGCTTTCAGGGGGAATACTCTGATCAACTGAGTTACCTGGACATGTCCCGTATATTCGAAATTCTCCTCGCCCCAAGACGTATATATAGGAACAAATGTATACTTGCTCGAATAATTTATTGAATTATTTTGACTTAAATATTTTTTTTAGTATTCATTCGAGGGCGACTGTATAAGTCCGAACCCAAATTTTTTTTCTTCTTTGTTTTATTTTTTATTTATTTTTGGTTTCCTGCATTACACGATGACAATCATTTTCTCTTAGCGATAAAATCGGTAATCGAATATTATAAAATAATCGCTACATCTAGTAAATTCTACCACACAACAAATCTGCTCGTGCGCGATCGAGCGCCACTTCCGGAGAGCTATAATCAAGGCCAGATAACTTCCGGATGATTATCAGAATCTGACTTAATATAAGTCTTATGAAATACAGGATACTTATAAGTATAGGTCTCGAGTTTAAACAACGTTCATAATACCAAGACCGGGCAGTACTCGGTTTACTCTACTGCAGACTGTAGCGAATACCGCGGGTCCAGATGAGTGTAATCATATCCAGTAATGAAACACGAATCCGGCGTGTGGGCGGAACTACGAGTATAGTTTATGAGTTCTTTTAACTCAAGCGATTGTAATTTACACATAATATAAAATATAGCTAATGTCCATCGGGGAAGGTATACTTTCAAATGGTGAAAGAATTTTTCCAATAAGTGAAGTGGTTCCGAAGGTTACCCTAGACTTATAAACAAACTTACAAAATTCAGTATCTCTCTTTATAATATCATAGAATAGATAGATGCAAAGTGAAACTTCGGTTTTAACTACTCTAAAAGATATTTAGCATTACATGTAATGCTAGCGCCATACTGTTGAAGTTAAATTACACGTAATCGTACATTACGCGTTACATCCGCCAGGATCCAACTTTAAGCTGCGTATTAACCGCAGTAGTAAACTCTTCTTAATTAGTGTGACTTCGGCAAGAAGGCGTCTAAGCCTTATTTTTTTCAAATAGCGTGGCTCTGTTAACGCTTATTCAGTTTGTGTAATGTTTCGGCTTTTAGTATCCACTGTGTAATTAGTTTTTTTTTTTGTTATTTTTGTTTGATTTTAACCTATTTGCGTACAACATTTTACTAATATAATATTAGAAGTGAACACTTTTAATTGGCTCTCAGTTGAGTAAGTTGCATCTTTTTACTGATGTTCTTAGCTGTAAGTTTTCCATGCATTAAATAAAACAATAAATTTATTTTCATTTAACATTGCTCGAAAAATGCTTTCACCATTTGAAAGTTTCCGATACTGTTATCCCCGAACTATACGTGCGATTTGGAAATTCTTTTTACAATTGATAGCTCATCGGGGAAGGTTAGCGTAGCATCACGCTATGATCCTTAGGAGCCGAGCAATAAGAAAATAAGATGAGAAAGACGTAGGCGGGGAATAGTATAACACAAACGGTTATCACTCTACAAATGATCCCCCAACCCCAAATAGGAAGCTTGCGCCTGAGTCTCGTCCGTTAATCAGCAGCTGTATCGGCTTGCAAGTGAGGTTGCCATGCGTCCCGAACTCTAACGTTCCAGTCGAATGAAACCTAAGCCAAATAAAAGTAACTACAGATCTTATGTAACCAGCAACAAGAATTGTAAATGGACCAAAATTATCACTTATATATATATATATATATATGTGGGATAGTTTTAAGTTTATAGATAGTTTTACTTTGTAGGTAGTATGAAACGTAGTGTTATAGACTAAAATTTAAAAAGAAGTAATGTATTTGTCAAGACTGTCAATGATGACTTTTCGTCCCAGATTTTACGAGGTGGTAAATATAATTTGGAATGAAGTAAAAACATTGTTAATTCGCGAGTATTTTGATTGCCATCCCCACATATATATATATCAATTCTTAATGTTATATGATAATTGCTGTTAGGTACCTAAGTTACACTTAAGATCTTCAAAGTGCTTGACCTCCTGAATTTTTTTTCCTAACAGTTGTTGAAACGATCAAGTAAGACCGATCCGCGACGTAAAAATATAATTCGAAATTCAATGTTAAAAGAGTTTTTCAAGGCGGATACTTTCATATTACACCGTTCGTCATTTAATTTTGAAGAATATGCAAGATAGTAAGCCTAAGAAACTAGTGTAAACAGTGTCTTTGTCTTACAATTTTTCACTTCTAATAAACAATTAAGTCGAGTTCCATATTTTTTTCCCCACACAGGAAAACCGCGGTAGCCTAGTGGTATGGGTAATGGACTGCTGAGACGAGGTCTCGGGTTCGATCCCAGGTTTTACCATGGCACACACCAATGACTTTTCGATACTTTTCGAAGTTATGTGTGTATTTATCGCAGGTTTATAAGTGCCCGGTTAATGGCAATAGGCTCGCCACCTATTACATTGGGACCTAAACATAAACTGGTGAAAAATGTGGGTGCTAGCACCTCTGCCTACCCCTTCGGGGATATAGGCGTGAGTTTATGTATGTATGTATGTATGTGTAGGATCTTCATTTGGAATGTTAACTTAGAGGAAATTGTTAGAAGAACGACCCACACAAATAGTTATCTACCGTACGCTAATCTTGGCAGAATTAGGCTAATAAAACAGACTTTCTAAATCGTCTGCATATTCAGTTTATCATTACAACATACAAATAAGGTGTTCGTTAGCGCTATTGTCTATACACACAATAGAATAGCATGCTGTTGTAAAAACAAGGAAAACGAATGAAATATTAGCTTAATATTTTATGGTCCGACGCTAAATGTATAATTCTTTGGTTGTCAGAAAAGTTTTCGTAACTGTATGAAATATTAATAAGTTTCTCTTGTGATGATTATCGGTTTCCTTTCAACTCGATTCATAAACGAGCCTTAAGGATAGTTAATTAATCTTGACATATAGGTACCATAAAGTCACGCCTGTCACCCCAGCAGAAGCAGGCCGGGACGGTGGGGCGACTAGCGCCCCTCCCCCAAACCGGGGCAAGACGGGGACATCGTGGTTCCCAAACCCGAGGGGGCATCTCGAAACCGGAGATGGCCCAGGGTCAGTCGGGGTGCGAGGGATATGCTCTATGGGCAACCTTACACCCCGGCGTCTGTAGACCCGAGACGGCGTGCGGCTTTAGTCGGTTCAAGCCCGACATAACCGCCCCCGCTGGCACGCGGGGGGGTATCCGAAGGGATTTCCGCACGATAAAAAAAAAAAAAAAGGTTTCTTTACCTATGAAATTGCCGAAATTTTCTTACAAATTCATGAGTTCGTTATTACTGTAATTTAATAGCTATTACCATTATTTATATTTTGTTTTAAAGTTGATTTCAAGATTTTACAACTCTGTATTAAGTTTTGTTTTTATTGGCCACTTGATAAATTAATTCGATTTTCAAAAACAGTACTTCCTAAATGCTATCCATTTTGATGATAAATTTAGTATTACTTAACAGCTGTCACTTTTCAAAAATGTAATAAAAGTTGCTGTTTGTTAGCTTAATTTTGTCTCATTCATACACAAAAAAAATCATAAAATTTTTGTCATTCCTAAAAAAAATGCAAAAATGTTAGTACTGAAAATTGGGTTTCCTCCAATTTCTTCAAGAAAAACGGCAATTTCAAATGTAACGACCTACAATCTAATGTTCGGGGACATTTTGCATTGCGCTATTTAGAAAAATCTACGCCTGCCAACTCACCGACGCGGGATCAAACCCGACACCATAGGCGTGGTCGCGATGGCGGCCAAAGTCCGCCGGTAACCCTGGGGTTATCCTTTCGAGGGCTTACCTGGGGTGCCCGGCAATGAACACTTGGGGAGGATACCGTGTGATTTTTATCGGTCAAATTCCGACACACCCATACGCTGGCACCGATGGGGTGAAGCCCGTAGGTATGTATTGAGTATCGAAATCTTATGTGTAAACTGTGTCTATTAAAATTGTCTGTGGACTTTTCTGTTGCGAATCTCTTAACGTGGTTTCATTAATAATTATAACATAACATAACACACAACATAACATAACTTCACGCCTGTATCCCCGAAGGGGTAGGCAGAGGTGTATTACACACCCACGATTCGCCAGCTGTGTTTAGGTCCCAATGTAA
This sequence comes from Cybosia mesomella, assembly GCA_946251805.1. Taxonomy (NCBI): domain Eukaryota; kingdom Metazoa; phylum Arthropoda; class Insecta; order Lepidoptera; family Erebidae; genus Cybosia; species Cybosia mesomella. The sequence goes on from OX276417.1 coordinate 8,393,270, forward strand.
TAGGGGGCGAGCCTATTGGTATAACCTGTTTCTGGACATGTAGAAGACCTTCGCTTGTGTGACTCGAGTGATGAAATCCTGGGGACTGCGGTCCAAAAGGATTCCAGAATCTTATATGGACACCATCCGAGACCATGAATCGATATGAAAACCTTCTCACATACCGTCGGGGTACACCAAGGATCCATCCTCGGTCCATTCTTGATCAACGTAGTATTAGACGTTTTGTCGGACACCATCGGCAACTCACTTAAGCAGCCTCTATGGTTGCTATGTATATGCTGATGATATTGTGCTGGTGGACGGGGACGGGGCAAATGGTGCGATGTGTGACGACGTGGAAGAAGGTGCTTGAGAACGGCTGTACCCGGGTACATTACTAAGCGAGCGATAATCAACATTTTTAATACATACATAACTACGAAAAGTCAGAGGTATGTGCCCAGGGCGACTGGGGATCGAACTCGAGACCTCGTCTCGGTAGTCCGTTACGTACACCACTGGGCTATCGCCGCTTTATAATTATACATATGTACACTACCAAGAGAAGTTTAAGTTAGTTATATTATAGGACAACATGTATAAATTGTATAACCAAAGTCCTTAACAAATAAAGAGGTAAATAATGTAAAATTTTAAAAATATAATTTATGTACTATAATATATGTAATCAAAGAGATTAACTTTTTATCTATGAAACAATAAAAACAGTCGAACACACACGTGAGGATGCCTGCAATCTTTTTCCGTTTTGCTCGATTTACCAAACTAACAATCTAACAACATGGAACTGACGATAATATTGTAAATAAATAAATAAAATAAATATTGTAGGACAAAGTACACAACGCCATCTAGACCCAAACTAAGCAGAGCTTCTCATATGGCTTCTAGAATGCGGTAAACATACTTAAATACTTTTTTTTTTGTAATAAATACATATTATGCATAGAAACACCCAGACCAATGGAAATATACATATTTGCACTGAGCGGGAATCGAACCCGCGACCGGATGACGCCGGCCACAGAGATCGTCATTGTATAGCGCTATCGAGAAAAAAAATCAAGCATACTGGTGAACTACGAGTACAAGGTGACAGTTGGACCTAACCATGGAATACCTAGGTGAACCACGGGTACAAAAAAGGGTACCGTGGAACGCCTAAGTGATCTACTAGGTGTTCCACGGGTACATACCGCTTGTAATATGGCTTCTAGAATGCAGATATACATGCTTATAATTTTTTATAATTTTAATTTGTAAAAATATTATAAAGAGGAAAGGTTAGATTGTTTGTTTGTTTGCATTGAATAGGCTCCGAAACTACTAGACCATTGCAAAAAATCTTTCACCACTAGAATACTACATTAGCCCTGATATTACTCAGGGACAATGCAGTATTATTTATTTAGTACTACTTTTTATCCCGATATTCCCACGGGATCGGGACCTATGCGGGTGAAACCGCGCGGCGTTACTAGTGAATTATTACTGGTCAACAGTCTTGTATGCGCAAGCTTCATATTTTAATATTATTTAGTTTTTATGTTAGTTTTTTCGCAGTACAGTTTTTTTCTTTTCTAAAATTTTTAAATTTCTTTTCTTAAATACATTGTATAGTTTTTTGATGCAAAAAGCAAATCTTAATACAAATCTTTGCATTTTTGTTACATGTTATTAATGTCTCAAATTCAGTTACAATGTATTTAAGTGTTAGAAGTAATCTTAATTTTTGTATTCGTTTCAGACTGAAATTTTTTATAAAATTGCTCATTTTTCCTGTTGCATGTAAGTAACTTATGTATATTTTTAAGGAAATATAGACTTTTTAAAAACAAAAATATGATATAGAAATCCCGGGTTCGAATCCTGGTCATTAACACTCAACACAAGCGATTAAGCTTAGCTGGGGGGGTTACTGTGAATACTAATCAATTCGGCTACTAGTGATTGGCGTATTGCAGTACACTATTGGAAATGGGTCTTTCGCAACCTACGCACAAACCTCAAGCCATAGCTCGCTCCATAACCTGTTGCGCGTCTTTTAATTTGTGTGTGTAAATCATAACAATAAGAAATACCTTTTTTTTTCGTGCGGAAATGGAATTGGGTGCTTATGTCGACCTTGAACCGCCGTACATATATAAAGTATATAATAGCTATGAATTAATATAAAAAATTAATTAATTATAAAATTACCTATGAAATTGCCGAAATTTTCTTACAAATTCATGAGTTCGTTATTCCTGTAATTTAATAGCTATTAACATTATTTATATTTTGTTTGAAAGTTGATTTCAAGATTCTACAACTCTGTATTAAATAAGTAAAGTATTTGTTTTTATTGGCCGCTTGATAAATTAATTCGATCTTCAAAAACAGTACTTCCTAAATGCTATCCATTTTGATGATATATTTCGTATTACTTAACAGCTGTCACTTTTCAAAGATGTAATAAAAGTTGCTGTTTGTTAGCTTAATGTTGTCACATTCATACACAAAAAAAAATCATAAAATTTGAATTTGTCTTTCCTAAAAAAAATGCAAAAATGTTAGTACTGAAAATTGGGTTTCCTCCAATTTCTTCAAGAAAAACGGCAATTTCTTATGTAACGACCTAATATATCGGGTAATTCTCTAACTAGGAATTCAGTGCAGGGTGCGACTGAAATAAATTGAGCTGAGCAAGCAGGACTCTTACTTGAAACATAAGGCATCTTACTACGGTCGCGTGCATAGCTAAGACCGCGCGCTCGTGAAACTGTTTTTCGATGATTATTCCTCAATGGTACATTCTATTTGAACAGTTGACCCCTCTAAACACTCAGCGGTGTCTACACTATCACCATGGAAAATTTGGTCAAGATCGGTATTGTGGTTCCGGAGGAGTACAGTCTCGACCAAACGGCTTAGCCACGTACTTTAAGACAAATCTCTGTATAGACTCAATCAGTCCGGACACACATTAGTTGAAATTAATGTTCATAAAATTGGTCAGACATCGTCTGCTAAGCGTGAATGTAGTTTGTAACTGATTCTAAAATGTCTATGGTATTTCTTTTACGTAACCTGTGTACATTCGTAAATGTAATTGGCAAAAGAAAGTAATGTTTTACATCTTTTACACGGCAATAAAAATACCTCGCATCTGTGATGAGTGCTGCCACAGATAAAACTAAACTAGATATCGCAAATCATTCATTCCAGCGTGCGGGGCTCATGGCTGAGTGTAACCAAGTAGGTAAGCACATTACAAGGTTTACCAATACTAGCTATGCCAGTCTTGGATGAGTGGCCATTCTTAACACATGGAGACCGCTCCGTGCCTCAGAGTGCACGTTAAGCCGTCGGTCCCGGTTGCTACACAGTTATCTATGACATTCGTAACAGGTATCGTAACCCTAAAAACTATGACAACATCTTTTTTTTTCTGATTCGTCATGGGACATGACTTACAGGATACCGTGCCAAGCGTCGAGGTTGTGCGGTTATGTGTGGCTCTCACACACTATGGCGGCCTAGGGCTTGCCCGCAGTGTGTCTCGGGCACTTGCTCGCTGAAAACTCTTAATTAGGCGACGACGACACATGGACGTGGCCCTTCGTGGCTAGATCGGCAGGTGGAGAGCTTATCCCGTCCCTCACAACGGCAGCCACACTTTTTTTTTTCGTGTGGAAAAAGGATGGTTTTGAGCACAAATACTCGCGCCTCGGATCAGTATTGGGATCTCCCTCCCTGACCCATTCCACGCCTTCCTTCTGCGAAATGACGTACCCCACTAAGATCTTCAAGTCAACCTGCAAGCCGGTACACCTGCTAATTGACAGATGAGGCTCAGGCGCAGGCTTTTCTCTCTAGGTTGGGTATAGACAACAGCCGCGCCAGTAAAAGTTAAAATAAGCCATTCATGGCAACGAGGAGTAAGAGAGTGATCCCTTTTTTTTTTTTTTTTTTTATCGTGCGGAAATCCCTTAGGATACCCCCCCGCCGGCCAGCGGGGGCGGTTATGTCGGGCTTGCACCGACTAAAACCGCACGCCGTCTCGGGTCTTCAGACGCCGGGGTGTAAGGTTACCCATAGAGCATATCCCTCGCACCCCGGCTGACCCTGGGCCATCTCACCACTAACAGCATCGCTCATCCTGTCTCCTCTGAAAGCAGAGGAGTACGGAGAGCGATGTGTTCCCGCCACGTTGGGTATTGGCCGACGATCAATGCCTACCCTATGAAGGGGTGAAGGGGAAGCCATTGACCGCCGCCCAGGGTGTACCGGCCGCTCCGATTCCGTTCCCCCCGGACTGCAGCGGGATCGGAATCGGAGCGACACTCGAGGAGGTTACCCAACACACACCCCAAGAGAGTGATCCCTGGGCTCCAAAGTGTTCTTTACCAGCACACGTGTTTCTTCCTTACTAGAATGCCGGGTCCTTTGAGGCCGGTCCTTGCCGCGAAAAAGCATCAAGCAAGCCGTCAAGCTGAAGGCCACCATTGTAACAATAACAGTGTCTGTAATGGTGACCCTTATTCCTGAGAAGTCATATTGCCGTGACCTTTGTATAAAAAAGCAGTGGATGCAACGGGGCAAACAGACACTTCAATTTAATTTAATTCTATAGACAGCGGATATCTATATAAGTAATCTAGGAAATATTACTCACCGCTGTCTAGACTCAAGCGTAGCATAGCGTAATAAAGCAGCTAGAATGCGGATAGACATACTTACTTCTTTTTAAATATTTACTACTAGCTGCGCGCCCTGGCTTCGCTCCGCTACGCTGCAATAAGAGTACCTTACCCGTGAACTTTTCAACATTTTTCTTTCATACGAACCTTGTACTGACAATAACGAACACAAAAAAAAGAAAAATCAAATTTTGTGCAGTCGTTTAGAAATTATTGGCGTACATATATTTCGACGATACATTTTTATTTATATAAGTAATAAATAAATAAATATTCTACGACATTCTACACAGCGCTTTCTAGACCCAAGGTAAGCATAGTTTAACTAGCTTGTGTTATGGGTTCCAGAATGCGGATAAACATACTTATATACTTTTTTTTTTTGTAAATACATACATATTATACATAGAAACACCCAGACTAATGCAAATAGACATACACATGCATACAAATATTTGCACTAAGCGGGAATCGAACCCGCGCCCCTGTCGTAGCAGTCGAATGCACTACCGCTACGCCACAGAGGCCGTCAATAGATATATATATATTTAGATACTTATTATATACTAAATGACCAGACCGCCGTTGTCCGTTACGTGCGGAAATCCCTTCGGTAACCCCCCGCCGGCCAGCGGGGGCGGTTATGGCGTGCATGAACCGACTAAAACCGCACAGTGTCCTACCCAAGTGTCCATTGCCGGGCACCCCGGGTAAGCCCTCGAAAGGATAACCCTAGGGTTACCCGTGGACCTTGGCTGCCAGCGCGGCCTCGTTGTCCTGCCTTAACTTTAAATATTGAATTTGTTCATCATCGTAGCGTGATTCCCGGTCGCATCCGAGGCTTACACTTCGGAGCCCGAGGTCCGTTTACTCCTTCTCCTCCTCTTGCTTTGGCTTATACGCTTTTATGGGATCAACTGTCGTCTGACCTCCCAACTACAAAAGGAAAGCGTGCGCCAGAGCATCGTTCGTTAATCAGCAAGTGTACCGGCTTGGGCCCCAAAGATCTTGGTAGGGTCCCAGAAAATCCCGAATATTGTATTTGGTATGGGTAATTTTTTTTTTATCCGCTCTCAGTCATCTAGGACTATAATCGGATTTGTTGAGTAGGGATTTTACATTACTGACAGATCCATTAAAATATAGTTTCCCTCTTCAGTCGTGAGGTACTTTCCTTAAGGTGCGAGGGATATGCTCTATGGGCAACCTTACACTCCGGCGTTTTAAGACCCGAGACGGTGTGCGGTTTTAGTCGGTTCAAGGCCGACATAACCGCCCACGCTGGCCGGCGGGAGGATATCCGAAGGGATTTCCGCACGAAAAAAAAAAGGTACTTTCCTTAAGAAGTTCTGGAACAAGAGGGTTTGGGTGAACTGAGAGTCTTAACGCATATTTAGTTTTAACCATTACGATTTCTTCAAAGGTTGTTGGCATTGATAGATATTCGTGGATTTCCTCGTTTCTAGTAAACCACCGTGCATTTACAATGTCCCGAAAAATGCCGTTCTGGGTAATGTATTTAAAAAAAAATCTTAACATAGTGTTTATCTATACACCTATTTATTCTAATACTTGATATGATATGCAAAAAAAAAATCTTATTTTAGAGCGCATATTTAAATAGTTTTGTTGGTATTCCAACGCGGGCGATATAAAACTGGCCATAGATTAAACATGGATGTTCAATATGTAAATGGTGCAAATTACAAACGACTGACAGGTATGTCAAACGCTATAAGTTTACATTATAAAAGTTAATATTAGTTTATATTAATATAGTTTAATTTTCAAAGTTTCTGCACATTTTTAAAATGTAAGAACCTTCTCTGGTGTATTAGAAAACATTAAGAGAAAGATGAAAGAGATAGGTAAAGCCGTTCTCGGGGTGTGTGTTGGGTAACCTCCTCGAGTGTCGCTCCGATTCCGATCCCGCTGCAGTCCGGGGGGAACGGAATCGGAGCGGCCGGTACACCCTGGGCGGCGGTCAATGGCCTCCCCTTCACCCCTTCATAGGGTTGGCATTGATCGTCGGCCAATACCCAACGTGGCGGGAACACATCGCTCTCCGTACTCCTCTGCTTTCAGAGGAGACAGGATGAGCGATGCTGTTAGTGGTGAGATGGCCCAGGGTCAGCCGGGGTGCGAGGGATGTGCTCTATGGGTAACCTTACACCCCGGCGTCTGAAGACCCGAGACGGCGTGCGGTTTTAGTCGGTGCAAGCCCGACATAACCGCCCTCGCTGGCCGGCGGGGGGGTATCCGAAGGGATTTACGCACGATAAAAAAAAAAAAAAAGGTAAAGCCGTTCTCAACTTATAGTATGACCAGGAGAAATAGACAGAGATCAGTGACCAGGAGAAATAGACAGAGATCAGTGACCAGGAGAAATAGACAATAGAGAGACGGGCCAAGAGCCTCATTAACAACGATGCACTAGTCGAGAAAAGGCTTCAGAGCCTTGAACATCGACGCAAAGTTGCAGGCGTACCGGTCTTTTATCGGATACATTTCGGAGAGTATGCGCTGGAATTGCACAACTTGATACCTCCAAGCCCTTTTCACCAACAAACGACCAGACGCACAGCGACGCGCCACCGCTACATCGTGGATATTCCACTCATACGCACGAAACGTTTCGGTGACACATTTATTATGCGTACAGCTAAGGAGTGGAATTGCCTGCCTGAGTTTGTGTTTCCGGAAAGCTATAACCTCGGAATCTTCAAGTCTCGAGTGAATAGGTTCCTTCTAGGCAAACGTGATCCATCGTAGACCAAATCGTCACTTACGACCAGGTGAGATAGAGGTCAAACGTTAGCCTATCATCCATAAAAAAAAATTGGAGAAGTTCAGGCATACAAATATTTGTACTAAACGGGAATTGAGCTCGCGACCTCTAACCAGGTTTTCAAACTTCATAGGGTTTCAACTATCTGTAATGAATGCCACAGATGTTCGTAATATAACTGGGACCGTTGGAATAAAGTGCTCTCCGCGACACAGGGGGTCTCAATGTGTTAAGAATGGTCACCCATCCCAAGACTGAGCTGGCTGATATTCTCAAACTACTAACATATTTTAACGGTTACTGCACTTATAATTTAAAACGACATAATACTATAAACAATAAACATAAATCATAAACAAAAGATTTAAAAAAAAACTACTTCCTGTCTCAATCAAAAAACCTTGTACTTAACCTACAAAACTAACCACGGAACAGATACGGACCTACATTAAAAAAAAACATCACAGCACCGATTACGTCTGTGGCTGTAACACTTTCTCTATGACATAACCCCGCGATGGGTTACTTAACGTTTTCCTAGGCAGAACACGTACACAAACATAGTGTAATGTATGTTAAGTTAATACTAATTGCTTATAAACAGATGTATAAGTAGGTTGCTGTGAGAAAGTGTGTTGTTGATGAGGAATTTGGGGAAATACCTAATTGGTTTGGTGGTAATGATTGATGTTACATACGTATATCCAGTATGGCGAGGTGGTAGAGCGTTCGACTGTTAGTTTAGAGGTCGCAAATTCGATTCGCGCTTAGTGTAAATATTTTTTTAGAACCGTAACGTGAATATGACTTGACCTCACCAGATTGTAAAGCTAAAGGTGTAGTCTCAGGAATGAGTCAGATACCGGTGATAGTACAATGGTGGCTCTTATTTTGAAGGCTTTATGCACGCCACGACTCAAAGGATCCGGGACTGCAGGAAAAAAGAAAACACGTCTGCTGATAAAGAATGACAATTCTCTATGGTGTGGCAAAGAAAAGAGGTACAGAACCGCGTCGTCCTGGATGGAATTGTTAGCACCGTATGAGTGTGATACATCAGCCCTGAACGGGTTGTTCTGTATAGGAAAGGAGAGATTGGGACTAATTGGAACAGCTCATTGATACATTCGCCATGGTAGAGGTGATAAAATACTGCCAAAGAGGCAATGTCTCTATGTAACTGCAAAGGCTGGCGACTGTTTGTTGTATTGTATTGGTCTGGGTGCTTTATAAGTATGCTTGTCCGCATTCCAGAATCTATATTCAATTCTGGTAGCATCCAAAGCTTGCACTTTGAAATTCGGGTTTCGCTCTCCTTTAACTTCGTTGTTTGGTTTTTGTTGGTTTTTACTGCCGGCTGACCATTTAATATATCCTACCGGTGGATAACCTATATTCATATGTGGGCCATTTCATTCGTTTTCCCTGGTCCTTCGTTTTGGTGAGGTTGTAGTTTCGAATAAACTACAACTACAACGAAAAAATATTTACGGCGTTCTGTCGAACCTACCTATTTCCTTGCAAAATCTTAAGATTGGTTCCGTCTTCAGATTCTCCAGTGTTTTATATCCGATCCCATAGTCTCCAAACCTATTAGCGAGTACACGGTGCACACTTATTTAGGCATTCCTGCCATAAATAATTATTGGAATCAAATATAGCTCACTTTGAACCCATTATATTTGTGTCCATGGTGCTTATCTCTTTAGATGACCCGGCAAACTTCGTTCCGCCTTATTATCAAGTTATGTTGGTTACCTTAACAGGTAAATTAATTTTGTGAATGTCTCCTTGCACCCCTAAAGACCCGAAATGGCGAGAGGTTTTGGTTGAATCGAGTCCGACATAACCCACTGGCCCGCTCTACCGTGGTGGTTTCCGAGAAACAAAAACACAAAAAGGCACAGAATAGGTGAAGGCAAATCTAATAAATCAAACATCATGAAAATATTTAAATAAAACTATTTTTAACGGATTCTATTGCGGTTTATTTGATGTTATTTTATATTTTACATTGATCCCGACGTTTATTTCAAGTGTATAGTTTTATTTCAATGTGTAACATTCGCATAAACTTCCGACAATATCATCATGAAAATATGTCCACGCGGTATTGAGTTTATCCCGGTTATCGATTACACGATTTTGTTTTATAACATAACATAACATAACTTCATGCCTGTATACCCGAGGGGGTTGGCAGATGTGTATTACACACCCACGATTCACCAGCTATGTTAACGTAATAGGGGGCGAGCCTATTGCCATCTATGGAGCACATTATTAAGCTAGCGATAATTAACATATTACGAAAAGTCGGAGCGACTGGGGATCGAACTCGAGACCTCGTCTCAGCAGTCCGTTACGTACGCCACTTGGCTATCGCCACTTTCACTTTATTTTGTTTGATATATATAGATTTGCCTATTTCGCTTTCCAAGGCAGTTTAATTTCTCCTGGGACTTTCCGCGTCTCATTACTCGGTGGTTTTGTGGACCACTACTGTGGATCCCGGTGCACAGGTGTTACGGTAGTGGGAATGTGCGTGGGAAAAACTCAGTTTTATTTGAATTGATCGTGGTTGTTGTCGTAAGTGGGAAGCACTCCTAGTTTAATTGAATTCTTTGCAGTCATCATCATCCTTCGTGCGACTTCTGCGTGAGTCCAAAGTTTATATTTTGGAGCCCGGGGTCCACTTATTATTATTTGATTTGTTTGTTGACTTTTACAAGAGCAGCTGCCATCTTTAAGAAAGCTTGCGTCATAGTCTCATCCGTTGTTGAGCAGGTGCACCGTCTAGTAGGTAAGGTTGACTTGGGCCCTAATGGCATTGGTTCCGTACACCCAAAAAACATTGAATTCCTTGCAGTATGACACGTAAAATAAAACTGCAATTACTTTAGTTTCAACATATTTATTTGACTCAGTGATTTAGCAGATTTTGGCACAAACAAGGAAGCAAACTCCACTACTTTTCTTTAAGTAAATGGCAAAGGAACGAACGTTTCCGTGCGTAGAACTAGTATTATATAATGAGCAAACAGACACACACGCTTAGTGAATTCTGATCTATCAGAAGTGGCACACGGTATATTGTAAGCTATTTATGTATTCTATACATAGTGTGTGGACAAGACCTTGAATATATCCTTGCATACATTTTTAATTGAGCAGAATTTATGTATATATGTCAACGGTGCCTAGACTTTTTGATTATTAGAGGATTTGGCCTCACCCAATGACTTCAATGCATACTAGACTGGAATGGTAAAAAAACTTAAAATGGTATAGATTTTTGACACAACTTTTGGCGTCACTTTTTGTAGGTTTTTTTTTTTTACGTGCGGAAATCCCTTTTTGTAGCTGTCATAGCCACAGAGTATATAGAATTTATTTTGTATGATTTCATCATCCGTCGTCTGTAAAGTAGTGTAAGGGCGCCCAATCCTTGTCTATGGTGAAGCGTCGCGTACCCCTCCCCCATTACTGCCTCACCCCCAAGTTTGACACACTTTCTGTTCAGAACTGCTTGTCTAGTATACAAGAAGTCATTGGCCAATTTTCGGGGCTCAAGATTCTTGGATCTGAAGAAGGTTCTGATTAACAGACTAGGCTCTAACGCAGTCTTTCCTCATGGGATTGAAGAGTCAGTCGACAGTCGCTTACCTCAAAGTCAAGATTAACTAAATCATGGAAAGGAGGATTTGGAGAGCGATACCCGGACCCCAAACTGCAGGTTTTGGATGCAAACGAGCCAACTTGATGAGAGTATTCGGGAAAAAAATATCTCGTACTTTTTAGGTTCCAACACTATCCATAACGACCTCCATTCATTTTCGTATGGCTACAGGGACCGATGGCTTAACGTAATCTACCCTCGTAGACGGAGGTAGTACGGAGGGGTCGCCCATACTAAGACTGCCGTATTATTAGGCTCCACCTGTCAACGATGAGATGGGTGTGTCGGAATCGGAACGACTAAAACCACACGGTGTCCTCCAAAAGTGTTTATTGCCGGGCACCCCGGGTAAGCTCTCGAAAAGATAACCCTAAGACGGCCCTTACTAGCAGCTTGTAATCATATATCGCAAAAACTATTAAGAAACGCAAAAACTTTTCTTATCGAATTAAGTCTCAAGCGATTCTTGCTATAATATAGAATCGATTCATGGACACCAAACGCGGATATTATGCAAAGAGTTGTGTAACTCTGATGGATTTGTTTTTGTCCTTATTAACGGCAGACATCAGCTTTTATTGATGCGAGACTTTCGAGAGAAATTTAGTTGGTATTTTACAAGTAACTTTGTAAACAAGTAATGAGGACTGATGTGTGATGTTTGACTTGAACTTTACTATTAGAGGCGGATGCAAAGACTTGGTTGGGTCAAATGTGGTGATCAAAACATTTGATCTCACCGCTTCCCAGTGGTGGACATCAGAATGTTATATACAGGGTGCATTTTTTTAACCCTTTACGACTTTTAAGACTTTACCACCTCCGGGTGAGGTAAAGTCCTCTAAATACATAAAGGTGGTCGCAAATTTTACTCAAAGGAAGAATAGAATAGAAATAAACTTTATTGTACACCAATGAAAGTATGCAAATATGGAATACACAGTCAACATATGTACAAATGGCGGCCATAAGGCCTTCAAGAAATTTCTTGAAGGCAACCTTTGGATGGACATGAATTTGAACATTTATACTTATAGGTGTGGTTAAAAGAAAACAAAAAAAAATATTTCATATAAATTAAATATCAATGTCAACCTGTTGTCCTAATTTACTTTAGCATAATGGTTTCTCATAACATTGAAAGGCATAACTATACTTTGGCCTAGCGATATTATGATATACTGTTTGTTTCTTTAGGCATAACTATCATTTAGACTTTTAAACCGCATATTTTGTATTTTGTTGCAAACATGTCAATATAAAAATGTTTGATCGAATATAGTCGCTATTTTTGTTTACTATCTCATTAATGACTGTTGATACCAGCATTAGGATTAACACCCTGACTCGGATTGATTAGGTTAAAAGTCCGTGGTAATATTTTTTTTCAACCATACAGAAATAGGAGACACGCATAGCTCCGTCCTAAACATTTGTGTGTTGGCTAAAAATAGCATCTACCACCATGACTGTTGATACCAGCATCAGAATTAACACCCCGACTCAGAGCAGTCCAACTCGGATAGTATAGGTTAGAAGGTTTATCCGTACCTTCGTGGTTAATTTTTTTAACCACATAAGTATAGGAGCCCCGCTTTTCGGGGCTCCGTCAAGTTCTTTTTTACGTCCTAAACAGTTTTATGTTGATGGACATTATTCTACAATATCATTATGTATTTATAAATAGTATGCTTTAACATCGTTATGCGATTATAATGTTATGCTTTTGCATATTATGCTTTTAAATAGTTATGCTAACAGCAGTTATGCTAAAAAAAATATGCTTTACAATTTATGCCGAATGATTGTTATGCATTATGGTCGTTAGGAGAAATGAAAGTATGCCGTATTAAATTACGACATTAAATTTTATGCGTCCAATAGGATACCATTCCTTTATATTTGAAATGAATCAAATCTGCTTTCGAAAAGATTGTTGAAAACTGGCTCTCTCGGTAATCGAATCATCTAAAATTCGAATAAATCTAATACTTTTCTGGCATCAATCGACAGGAGTCAAGCAAAAGGATCAAAATCTCCCTAACAAACATGTGAAACTAAAGGAAATCCTTGATATGCGAACGTCTAAATTCAATGTACCACCAAGATTTTCGCGGCCAAACCTACCTACGAGAATACTAGGCTGTAGCGCAGTCTTTCTCTTGCGGTTGGGAGATTAGACGGCAGTGGATCCTATAGAAACTTACATAAGCCAATAGAAGAGAAAGAGAAGGAGAGCGTTCCCCGGGCTCCAAAGTTCAAGCTTCGGATGCAATCAGGACTAACGCTCTGATGATGATGATGATGAATGTTTAGTTGGTATCAGCATGAAAGTCTACATAAGCTTTTTACATATAACTAGCTGATGCCCGCGGCTCCGCACGCGCCGAGGATGGTTATCGTTTTTTGGTCATATCTCTACTTCGTCATAACATAACTTCACGCCTGTATCCCGTGAAGGGGTAGGCAGAGGTGTATACACTACTTCGTCATATTTCTACTTAACCAATTGCAAGCAAACACCCGGCAGATTTTAAGTTTGACCAAGACCTTTCTAATAGAAAAAACCGCATCAATATCCATTTAGTAGACAAGAATACCAAAAAATTAATATTTTTGTGTTTTTTGTATTTTTTTTTTCAATAAGTGCAGTGGTTCTGAAGATTACCCCAAACATATAGACTTACTAACAAATTTCGACCTCTCTGTTTATAACATTAGTATAGATTTATCTGCAGACGGAACCAATACCAAAAGCTAGTATAGTACAAAACGATAGTTCAAAGTCATACCTCAGTAGGAAATGTAATCTTACTCCGAGATAGAACTTCCTAACCGCGGAGGTAGACCGCACGCGTGAAAGTTCAAGTTGATACCCATTACTGCGCGCGCGCAGATTTATGTGATTACTGTCGCTTCGTCCCGTGGTGTAAGTTCGTGAATATTTTTGTATGTTATCGTGAGGCACTGGGATCTATTCCCGGGTTGGGGAAAAACGTTATTAATTTTTTTTTAAAGAGTACTTATAACTGAAATTACTAGTATTCCCGTTAACCCCTTAACTGTTTTGCTTGTGTTAGAAGTGGGTACACGACGGTAGTGTAATGGCCAGGATTCGAACCTGGATCTCTCGATCGTAAGGTCACCACTAAGCTCCCGATGCTTTCGAGATTGATAGATATGCGGTGGCAGGGTTTAGGGTGTGTATGGCCCCACCAACACCTCGCTGGCAAGCCGGTTTACTTGCTGATAGACGGACAAGCCAGAGTCAGACCAATAAAGATGAGAAGGTTTAAGCGGACCCCGATCTCCGAGGTTTCAACTCACTGCTTGCCTTAGATGCCTGTGGCGTAGCGCTAGTGCATTCGACTGCTACAACAGGGGGCGCGGGCTCGATTCCCGCAAATATTTGTATGTATGAATATGTCTATATGCATTGGTCTGGGTGTTTTTCTATGTATAATATGTGTGTATTTACAAATAGAAGAGTAAGTATATAAGTATGTTTATCCGCATTCTTGGACCCATAACACAAGCTAGTTAAACTATGCTTGCTTTGGGTCTAGAAAGCGCTGTGTAGAATGTCCTAGAATATTTATATATTTATAATGATGATTATGATGATGACTAACTAGTGATACACATACATACATACATACACTGACACCTTCTCTCCACTCCATCTGGGGTAGGCAGAGACAACAATCTACCGTCTAATTATGTCCTTACATACTTTTAACTCTTTATATGGGTTCTATAATAAGGGTTACACATGTTTTCTTTTGTAAATACATAAATTAAATTACAACCACGCCAAACTGACATGGGTAAAAAAATTGCACTGAGCGGGAATCAAACTCGCGGTGGTCGAATGCTCTACAGCCACACTACGGAAGTAGTGTATAATTGTCGATATGTTTAAAAATAACCAATAACTTTCCTCAAAAACTGGGCTATCAAATCTAAATATTAGCACGTGCACACAAACAAATAAATTCATTTCGCGCTCGCTTCACTTTGGTTTATATGAGTTTTTTTTTAACTCAAGTCATCGTAATTTATATAATATATTAAATAGCCTATGTTCATCGGGGACAATGTACCTTTCAAATGGTGAAAGAGTTTCTCCAAGAAGTTTAGAGGTTCTGAAGATTGAAATTCGGCCTCTCGCCTTGTAATAAATTAATAAATATACTACGACATTCGACACAGCGGTTTCTAGACCCAAAGTACGCATAGTTTAACTTGCTTGTGTTATGGGTCAAAGAGCATTCTTTGACCCAGATAAGTATGTTTATCCGCAGGGATAAACATACTTATATACTTACTCTTCTATTTGTAAATAAATACATACATATTATACATAGAAAAACACCCAAACCAATGCATATAGACATATTCATGCATACAAATATTTGCGGGAATCGAACCTGCGCCCCCTGTTGTAGCAGTCGAATGCACTAGCGCTACGCCACAGGCATCCAATACACATACTTATATACTTTTTTTTGTAAATACATATATATTATACATAGAAACACCCAGACCAATGCAAATAGACATCTTCATTCATACAAATATTTGCACTGAGCGGGCATCGAACCCGCGCCCCTGTCGTATGTGTCGAATGCACTGCCGCTACGCCACAGAGGTCGAAATATAAGTGTAGATAGGTAAATAGATAGATAGGTCGATAAGAAACGTTCATATATATTCAAGCATGCGTCGATTGCGAAAGTGAAACCTAGCACCACCCAGGAAGAAAACATATATCAAAAGTGTCTTAATAAGGCATTACCGTCTAACTGGCTTATACTTGCTTCAACACTGGCATTAAATATGTACATACTCGTATATACACGTTTGTATATTGCTAGGGGTTAAGCAGAGTGTAAGCTGTATCCTACTAAAATTATAAACGCGAATATTGGATGTATGGATGTTTGTTACTCTTTTGCGCAAAAACTGCTGAACAGATCTGGATTAGATGGATTATAGTCCAGAATAACGGATAGGCTACAGTTTATCCCGGAAATAGGTTCCTGTGGGTTGGGAGAATGGCATCAGTATTTCACGCGGGTGAAGCCGCAGGCAACAGATAGTGCAGAATTTTTGTTTTGTCCGCATGGATACTCATATGGGCCCACCTCATTTTGGCTGGTGGTGAAGAGGTTATGTCGGAATAGAACCGGCGCGGCGGCGTGGGAACACGGCGCGTTACCATCTCGGTCCTGCTTCTGCTAGGGCAGGAGGTAGGTAATTAAGGTGTACCCCGCCAAGATCTTCGGAGCACAAGCCAACCGCACCTGCTGATTAACGGACCAGGCTCTGATGCAGACTTTCTTCTCGGGGTTGGGGGGGTCAGACAGCAGTCGCTCCCGCAAAAGTCAAGAAAAGTCAAATCAATAGACGGACTAGGAGGGTGGAGTCCCGGGCTCCGAAGTACAAGCCTTGGAGGCAACCGGGATTAACGCTGCAATAATGATGACCTCATAGCAAAATACACATATAAGCTGCGAAAACACAACACACCTTTTTTGGGTAGTTGTGTAGTAAATTGACAGCGAAAGTGCTTTATCAGAGTCTCTATGTAAGCTGTCAAAAACATGCAAGTCATACAGATTCGTTTCATAATTTGACAATATTGACTACTAATTTATCTGTAAGGTGATCTAACACGCTGTGTACATAACTACGTAAATTTCACCTAACACAAAGGAACATGTCTCAGTAATGTGAAAATATGCCTACAGGCAGATTATATAAATATTTTGTAATCTTTATGGGTGAGTCATCTTTATAGTAAGGCAATTTTAAGAAGTATTTGGAATTATGAAAGAATAAATAAATAAATAAATACGACATTTTTACACAGCGCTCTCTAGACCCAAAGTAAGCATAGTTTAACAAGCTTGTGTTGTGGGTTTTAGAATGCGCATAAACTTATATACTTTTCTTTTTGTAAAAACATACATATTATACATAGAAATACCCAGACCAATGCAAATAGACATATTCATGCATACAAAAATTTGCACTGAGCGGGAATCGAACCCGCGCCCCCTGTCGTAGCAGTCGAATGCACTACCGCTACGCCACAGAGGCTGTCACTCACACACTGTCACAATAATGTTGTTTGTTTTGTATAATCATGACCGTTTAACATAACCGCCCCCGCTGGCCGGCGGGGGGGGGGGGGGATCCGAAGGGATTTCCGCACGAAAAAAAAAAGAAAAATAAGGTAGGCCGGTAGCGGTTACTGTCGACTATACAGACATCTGACAGTGGTAGGAGTAAGAACCGATCCCATGTGCCCGGAGTGTATGGACACTATGGATAGCGAAGAAACAAGTTTCCACCTGCTGGCAGCAGTTGAACAGTTGATTACATTTATCAAGGATACCAGAAGGATGCCAGTTTGACGGAGTGACGTGAGAGAGCTGGATCAACCCCTCCCTCCCTTCTGGGGAAATGGACGAAGTGGCCCGCAAGCATCGCTGGTGGATTGTACGTCCAGCTGCTGGGGTTGCTGTTTGAAATAATAATAATAATTACAGCCGGATGGAGAACTTGGATGTATGGGCCCATTGACACATTGGCTTTTTAACATCTTCGGAGCCCAAGTCTACTTAAATATATCATTCATTATGATACATTATATATACTTATTTTATCATAACGGACTCTATAACTCCTGCTCTATAACTGCGCAATCCGGAAACCACATGAAAAATCATACACACTACTGGTAGAAAAGGAGGTGTATTTGTAATTAAGCGTAGCGAGCCGAAGGCGAGCGAAGCGTCTTTGGTTTCAAAGTTGCATTTCAAACAAATGATACTCCTCCGAGACCGTTTGACCGATCTCGACCAAATTTGCCACGGTGATCAAGTAGACATTACTGAGTGTCGTAAGGGGTCGAATGTCCAGATCGGTCTTACCATCGAGGAATAATCACCGAAAAACAAAATCAATGGAAAAAATCGACCGGTCACGTTGACCTATTGTTGGATAGGCAAATCTCGCTACGCTTAAATTTGGGTTGATTGCGAAGCTGGTAACCGTCCTAGTTATAAGTTGATTTAATAATTAAATAAATAAACATCCAACTATGGCTGTCACAGGACTAAAAGAGCTAGACACGTAGCCGCCTGGCAGCCAGTTTTCTTAAAAACTAATACATCTGATATGTAAATTCTTCAAAAGGGGTAACTTGCAATTTTTATGGCAATCGACACTTGGGCAGGACACCGTGCGGTTTTAGCCGATGCACGAATAACCGCCCCCGCTGGCCGGCGAGGGGGGTATCCGAAGGGATTTCCGCACGTAAAAAAAAGGGGGTGTCCGTCAATGGACACTTGGGCAGGACACCGTGCGGTTTTAGTCGATGCACGATATAACCGCCCCCGCTGGCCGGCGGGGGTGTTATCCGAAGGGATTTCCACACATAAAAAAAGGGGGATTCCTGAAGAGTCTCATTAGAATGTTACATTCTAGTGAGGCTTATAAAAACTTAATGTAAGTGACCAAACTTTACTTTACTTAATCTTAGAAAACTGAGACTCACGCGAAAAATATGTACCTACTACTAGCTGATGCCCACGGCTCCGCTCGCGTGGAGGTCAGTTATCGTTTTTCGGTCATATCTCCGGTTCTACTTAACCAATTGCAATCCAACATAGGGCAGATTTGACGAAGACCTTTCTAATGGAAAAACTGTATCAAAATTAGTTCAATAGTTTTTGTCGCCATCGCGAAAAAATCCATAAAGGACCAGAATTCAAAAAAAGTTCTTTACTGGTGGTAGAAATTTGACGACACAAATTTGTCACAAAATTCGGCCGGGTAGGTACCACCGTGCACGATTGCGAAAAACCCTCCATAGTAATCCAATTTCGGTTTGATTGCGTTCAGGGGTCAGCAAGTGCATAGCCGGGCAAGGGGATTGTGGTCGCAGCACTAGTGGGACCGGTGGGAGTCACGCGGTGCTGCGACTACAATCCTCTTCTGATGAGGCCGTCAAGCTGAGTGCCACCATTGTTAACATGGTACGTGTATGTAATGGTGACCCTCTTTCCTGAGACTTTACCTTCAGCTTACCATCGGTGAAGTCAAATTGACGTGTCCTAAATATAAAAAAAAAAAAAATTGTGTTCAGAATCGTTCATTTGACATAACCCAAGGTTGTTTTTTAAAGTATCTCCCACAACTAATTTACAATTTTATATTGGTATGGATATATAGGTGAATGTATGCATAAGTAACTAAAACCTCGTAAACATTACCTAACGTGTTATTACACACTTCCTTAAAGGAAATACATGCCAGTAATGCCGCAGTAATACAATCGGAAGTTCTTTGAAGCGGTCGTGTAGGCAATCGACTTGTATTGTTATATATGTTGCAGTCAAACTATGAACCAGTCAAAAGTACATTACACCATAAAAATAAGTAAAAGTTATTAAAAGCAGGCTCCGGTCAAAATTACCACAGATAACTTAATAATTGTACTTTTAGGTACTAATTTGGGTGATAATCAAACAAACTTCTTTTTAAATAGGATTATTAACCCCTAAAAGTCTACATTGCCTTCTAAATGATTAGCAACAATTATCGAGGATCTGAATGTTACCATTTTAGATACTAGTTACCTTTTATGTAAGTCACTCTAAATACACCTTATTTATGCATATTTATATATATATATATAAACACTAGCTGATGCCCGCGGCTCCGCCCGCGCGGAGGCCGGTAATCGTTTTTTGGTCATATCGCCGATTCTACTGAACTAATTGCAATCAAACATACGACAGATGGTGGTAGAAATTTGATGACACAAATTTGTCACAAAATTCGGCCGGGTAGGTACCACCGTGCACGATTGCGAAAAACCCTCCATAGTAATCCAATTTCGGTTTGATTGCGTTCAGGGGTCAGCAAGTGCATAGCCGGGTAGGGGGATTGTGGTCGCAGCACTAGTGGGACCGGTGGGTGTCACGCGGTGCTGTGACCATATTTCTTCTGATGAGGCCGCCAAGCTGAGTGCCACCATGGTTAACATAGTACGTGTATGTAATGGTGACCCTCTTTCCTTACACTTTACCTTCAGCTTACCATCAGGCGAGGTGAAGTCAAATTGACGTGTCCTAAATATATATAAAAAAAATTAAGTCTTACCAAGACCTTTCTTTTAGAAAAACCTCACCAAAATTCGTTCAGTGGTCTTTTCGTTTATCGTGAACAAACAGACAAAATTGGAAAAAAAAAATTGTTTTCAGGATCGTTCATTTAACATAATTAACATAACCCTAGTATTTTTTTCTAAATATTTCTAATGAACAGACTCGACTAATTTTCAATTTTAAAATAGTTTAGATATATAAACATTTATTACGACATTAGAATAATATTATGTAATCTGTACTACTTAGATAAGAAAGAGAGCGCAATTCAAGCTCACTATGTCCAGTCAAAATCACTATTAACCAATGATTGTCAGATAAAACTTACGTTTGAGCAACGCCCAGTCCAAACTATCGAAAGTAGTTTACCTTTCTTATGTTACTTTAAAAGACCGATTGAGAGTTTTGACTGCAACATACTTCATTTAAAACCACTTTGTAATAAGTGTTATGTTGCTATTATGAGATAAGTGTTATTGTTATATTGTTGCAAAGATTCATAATCATTTGAATTCGTTTTAATGGTTGTTATATCTATGAAACATGATAGAGAAGAAAGCTTTAATAATTATGTTAAAAAATTATATTTACATAATTTTGCTTTGAGTGAAAGCATTTTTATTATTATTTCCAACGGGGACGCCGATGACCTGGCGGGTGATCAACCCTTCTTCAGTGGGTCATTTCACCCATTTCCCCTGATCCTTCCTTTTGGGAAGGATGTGGTTACCCAGCAATCATGGCGTTCCGTCGAACCTACCTGTGTCCTTGCAAAATCTTACGATCTGGTCCACCTTCAGATCCTCCAAGTCTTCTGTGTCCAATGTATCCAACCCCATTGTCTCCCATCTTATCAGTGAGTACATGGGGCATTCGGCGAGCAGGTGGAAGCTGGTCTCGTCACCGTCCATGCACTCGAGTGAAAGCATAATAAGATTTATAAAACTGACAAAATAAATATTAAATATCCTAGGATATATTATACATCGCCATTTAAACTCAAAACAAGTATGGTTTATAATATTGGTTCTAGAATGCGAGTAAAACATAATGAACACATACAAAGAGTCACGTGAAGCGTCGATAGCTTAGTAGTTAAGGAGTCGGCCTTACGGTCTAGTCATCACGAGTTCGCATCCTGGCCATTACACTACCGACGTGAACCCACTGCTAAAACAAGTAATTTGGCTTAGCTGGTAATATTATATTACTAACATTGGTCACTAATATTCTTATAATAAAAAAACATATTATGCATTGAAACATCTAGACAAAATCAAATAGAAACATTCATGCATATCAATATCTACACTGAGCGGGAATTGAATCTGCAACCTCTGACGAAGCAGCCGGCAACCGCCACACCGCATAGATCGTTCAAAATCAATATTTAATTTAATTTCTCTTTTTTTCCAGGCTGTGGCATAGCAGCGGGGAAACAGACGGCACAGCGTCGTATCGTCGGTGGAGACGACGCGGGCTTCGGCACCTTCCCGTGGCAAGCGTACATCAGGATTGGATCCTCAAGGTTATACAGTTCTGTACAGTTTCCATATTTGTGAAGGCGTTTGCAGCATAAACATGACGTTCATGGCATAAATAAGACGTTAGTGGCATAAATTTTACGTTTTTGGGCATAATTGAGAGAGTTTTGACATATTTGAGGTGTACATGTAATTTATTTTTAGATAATATTTCTTATTAATAGTATAGTTTTGCTCACGAATGCAACGAGGCTGGTACTGGTAATTTAGTACGTAATGTAACTAAACAGGTGCACGTCATTGTTGAACCAAAAAATACAATGATATTTGAATAGTAGTACAATGTACATACATACATATCCCTGCCGTACCCCGGCAGAGTTAACAACCTCCCATTTGCTTTTGTGCTTAAATTCATATCGTTTTCTTTTATACACGATGATGGCAAACCTGCACGTTTTTAGAACTTTATCAACATGGTCTTAGTAAATCGGGCCCTTTTCCAGACGCTCTTTAAATATGTTAAACAATACTTAAGATGTTTTTAACAGGAAACGTCAATTGCACTTAAATGTCCAGGGAATCGAATTCTTTGCTGTTGATTACGGGGCGGACAATGTAGCAGGAAAAATGTAAAAAAGAAAAAATAAATGCCAGTCGTGTACAATATAGGTTCATGTTGCTTACTATATCTGCTTTTCTTTGTAATGATAGTTTTAATATAGGTTTACTAAACTATTGTCACGCTACTATCATTAATGTGTCATAAGTATAATTATGTCGTCATGTAACTAATGTTATTAAATGCTCTCCAATCCCGGGCAATCCTACACCACTGTTGTTTCATTAGTAGTCCATATGTACTAAACTTCAGCAGTTATTGGAGTATTTAATAATATAAGGAGTAATTGAGACCTTCTTTATGCCACATGTAGCAAGATTAGGAGTTATAGGTAACTTCATTTGCCTCATGTAGTAATATTACGAGTTATGAGGAACTCATTTTGTCATAAATAATTTAGTAACGTCAGGAGTCACTGGGAACTTATCTATGCCACATATAGTAACATCAGAAGTCATTTTGTCGCATGTAGTAAAATCAAGAGTCAGTTAAATCTCATTTATGCCACACATCAAAAGGAATATTGAACTCATTTATGCCACATGTTGTCAAATCTGGAGTCAAGGAAAACTTATTTATGCCACATATTGTCATATTACGATTGTTAATAACAGCTCGCTTACGCTATCATGGTGGATATTGCTAGTCAGAGAGAAGCATCGGTAGCTTAGTGGTTAAGGAATGGACACTACGATCGAGTGGTCCCGGGTTCAATTCCTGGCCATTACACTACCGACGTGCACCCACTCCTAACACAAGCAATTAAGCTTAGCTGAAGGGGATAGGGGGAATGTTAGTAATTTCGGTTACTAATATTCTTTAAAAAAAACACTCAATTATGCCATACGTTGTCACTTCACAATGTTGTGAATAATTTTGACGAATGAGAGTGTTGTCACTTTGAGCACTTTGCCGGCGAATTTAGAAACCAGGTTGTATAATATTATTTGTATGAAAAGCACATCTTATGCACGTTCATGACATTGTAAATTAATGCACTAATTAACTAAACAACTAATTGTAATTTGATTCACCCATTTCTCATTTTTTGTGTGTAAATAATGATAAATATTAAAATATAATTTAAGATGGAAATAAAAGTCATATAATGCAGTAATATAATTAGTTATAGCATTTTTTCAGTGCAATTAGATTAATGTATTTCGCGAAGGTGGTAAATTTTAATGCATGATAAAAAAAAAATAGAAAAGCATAATTAAATTACAATATCATTGCGTATTGTAAACAAAATAAGCGTGTATTGTAATGAAATTTTACGAAATTTTAAAATAACGTAAATATTTTTTTTTATATCTAAGTACCTACTCAAAAAGACATCAAACATTTTATTTCATATAAACCCTTGTAAAATATTTTTTTCCAAATTTAAAAAAGGTTTTGAAAATATTTAATCAGATAATTTATTCAATTATTTGAATGTCGTAGAATATTTATTTATATATTCGCTTGAAAGTTTAAGTTTAATAAATTATTTAGGTGACTTAGTGCCTCTAATGAAAAAATGTTATCGCTAATTGAGTAAGGGTAGACAGTCGATTATGGTCATTCCTAGTGGATATTACGATAATAAATAAAATACAATGCTTCTAGCAATTAAATATCAAAAGGTGAAGAAAATAATAAAGACTTATAGGCTAACCAATTTTATCAGTAACGACAATTTTTTACACCAACCTAAAAGTACAATATTATTTTAGGGTCTCTGCCTATTCCATAATGGAAGAGTGGAAGGAATGACTTGAGGAACCCAGCGCAGGGCACGCCGTAGTAGTTGCGGTAAGACCCATCACGAAGGACTGGCTAGAGAGGCGACACGGGAGGCTCTCGTACTGGCTGACGCAGGTGATCTCAGGAAAGGAGTGCTTCAGGGATTACCTGTGTCAGATCAGGAAAGAGCCAACGTCTGAGTGCCATTACTGTGATGCAAGCGAGGACTCAGGGCTGCACACGCTGGCTGAGTGCCCCGCGTAGGAGGTGCTGTGGCGGACTTTCGTGGCAGTTCTCGGAGTGGAAGTCCTTTCATTCGGTGTCTTGCTCAAGGTGATAGGACGGAGTGCGAGTGGAGTGGGTTGCCACTTCTTCCTTGTGCGAGTAAGTAACGCTTGCGCGCAGGCGACTCATACGTCTGAAGTGGCTCAAAGACCTCCGTCCTCCTTGAGCGCAGGCCTGGGGGTGATAGGTGGAGCCGCCTGTCACCCTAGCAGAAGCAGGCAGGGGTAGTGGCGCGTTGCGCGCCTCCTCTTTTCGGACGGCAATATGGCGACAGCGTGGTTCTCAAACCCGAGGGGGCCGTCTCGAAACTGGAGATGGCTCTGGGTCAGCTAGGGTGCGAGGGAAATGCCTTATGGGCAACCTTACACCCCAGCATCTGAAGACCTGAGACGGCGCCCAGTTTTAGTTGGATCAAGTGCCCTCGCTGGCTGGCGGAGGAGGGAGGGGGGAGATATACCAAGGGAAAGGGAAAAGAAAATTTTCTCTGCGTATTGCTTTGTAAATCTGCCTGTAAATATAAATGTAGAAGCAACAAATTTTGACGTAAATCGGTAATATAATCGTTATTTTGTAATTTGGTCACCAACATATTTTTGCATATTACGATTGTGAAATCGATTTAAATGTATATTTTAATTGATATCTATTCAAGAAGAATTATATCTATTTTAAATTTGAATTTGAATAGCGAATTTGAACGGTATTAACTTTCCATATCAACCGACCAGGTGCGTATGTAGAGGTCAAGTTCGAAGAGATCATAAATTATTTATAGTTCCACGAAATTACTAATTTAAAAATATGAAAAAAAAAGAAACATATTTTTTCTGATCAAATTGAGAAATAAAGCTGCATACTGACTGGTGTGACTAATCGTAATGTAACATTCGCTGTGAACTTAATATCGTTACCCGCCGTATACGATTTCATTGCGATTTATTTTGCGTTACTTTATTATTACCACTCATCCTGACTATAAAATAAATTACGACAGAGTGCAATAAAAATAGTGTTATTTCAATGTGTGATATTGGCGTAAACTTACGACAATATCTACAAATCTACGCCAGGACTAAAAAGAAGATCATTTGGGTCATGATCCTTTAATATTTTTTTGCTTTCCTAAATTAAGAGTTCTATGGGGTTAAGTTATCGGGTCCAGTTAGGAATAAACCCTATGACCCCCTTTGATCTATGCCTGAAGTAAAAATAGTGTTATTTCAATGTGTGATATTGGCGTAAACTTACGACAATATCTACAAATCTACGCCTGGACTAAAAAGAAGATCATTTGGGTCATGATCCTTTAATCATTTTTTGCTTTCCTAAATTAAGAGTTCTATGGGGTTAAGTTATCGGGTCCAGTTAGGAATAAACCCTATGACCCCCTTTTGATCTATGCCTGAAGTAAAAAATCCTTTTCAGTCATGACTCATGACCCCTGCAGTTTTAAGGGGGTCTAGGGCCTTTTTTTTTTTTATCGTGCGGAAATCCCTTCGGATACCCCCCCGCCGGCCCGCGGGGGCGGTTATGTCGGGCTTGCACCGACTAAAACCGCACGCCGTCTCGGGTCTTCAGACGCCGGGGTGTAAGGTTACCCATAGAGCATATCCCTCGCACCCCGGCTGACCCTGGGCCATCTCACCACTAACAGCATCGCTCATCCTGTCTCCTCTGAAAGCAGAGGAGTACGGAGATCGATGTGTTCCCGCCACGTTGGGTATTGGCCGACGATCAATGCCAACCCTATGAAGGGGTGAAGGGGAAGCCATTGACCGCCGCCCAGGGTGTACCGGCCGCTCCGATTCCGTTCCCCCCGGACTGCAGCGGGATCGGAATCGGAGCGACACTCGAGGAGGTTACCCAACACACACCCCAGGGGGTCTAGGGCCTGAGGTATTCGTTGTAGATCTATTTTTTTAGATATAAATATGACTATTATTTCTATTCATCATTGTGTGCCACCTAACTAATAATTAACCTTAATTAATAATTGATTTTACAGATGCAACATGCTTATGTCCATATTCGAGCTTATCGGTTGGAAGCAGTGTTGGATAGAGAGGTAAATGTGCGAAAGAGATAGCATGACGTTTAGTAGCTACGTACGGTTTTATAGATTGCTTTAGGAAAGATATTTTTTGGGCCTTATATTTATGCCTGCTAGAAACTGCAGGTATTAGATTTTATTTAAGTATCAGAGTTATTTTTTGAATTATATATTGTTATGTATATATTTTTATTATTTTGTGGGGTTATGTAGCCTTAAGTTGTGCTTCAGGTAAAATATTATTAAACGTGAGGGTGTTAGATACATTTTATCTTTTTTTTTAAACGCTAGCCGTATGTGTTTTGTGACGGTGCATGACGTAGTGTATTATATTATATATATTTTCTTCTTTTTCTGTCGAAAAATATTATTACTTTACTATTTGATTTGCAAAAATAATACAAAACATCTGCGCTTAGGCAGGTTATTTTTTTTTTCAATATTTATAAGTAATTTATTATTCTAATTTCAAAACTTCAAAAGCGCTTTGATAGGTTATTTTTTTAAAATATTTATAATCGATTATTGAAAACACCGGCATGATTCCGATTTCTTCTTGTATATACATTATACATGTATAACTTACTTAGACATTTATTTATTATAAGTTTCTTGAGTATCACAAACTTTTTCGCACATTCCTCTTCTCTCATAGAAATATATACTAACGTCTATTAACATAAATAACTAGTTTAATCCAAATTAATGTTTAATAATTAATTAATTATACATCTAAAAGGTGAGTAATATAATACTAGCCTCAGCTAGTATGTAACTGATCCCGTAACCTCAACCCACGGGAACCTATTCCCGGGACGGAAAGCCGATATTGAAATCCCCGTCATACTCTACTACTCTGTATGCAATGTATAGTATAAGGCCTCATAGAACGTTTGAGGCACTAAGACTTTCACAAGGACCCAAGGCGATGTCATCGTATCGTGTTAATGTGTAAGCCGGACTCTCTTTTTCCTGACGTTTCTCAATATTATCGTGATGTCAAAGGTGTACCGCGTTATATGGCAGAAATAATACATCATTCTCGTTCGCACTCGCTGATTAGAGCATGCCCTGATGCACTCGTGCTTTAAAAAGTAGCCTAATCGGGTATAATTGTTTTAGAATAGTAACTTTAAGTTTAATACCTCAATCCAGTTTTGTACGAAACACTCAATACGCGTGTCCAACTCGCGTCTGACAGTTTTGCAGACATTGCCTAGAATGCTTTTTAATTTGATAGATAGTCATCGTAGTTGATTTGAATATCGAAGGCGCCATGATTCGTCAATTTCAAATTTGAATTATCTAAATGTCAGCTCATTATATGAGCATGGGTTAAATGTCAAGCCAGAATCTATCATGAAGATTATTGGCCGCGTGCCATAACATGCTTTCTAAGTTCATTTTAAGAAGTGTAATTTTATTGAAGACCATGTACCTACTGGTTGTTACTGTGGCTCCACCCCACATGAACCTTTACCCCCGCACCGCAGCAGCACCAGGCCCGAGATGGTTTCGTGACGTATTCCGAGTGTGAAGCCACAATGTGCACCCCGCGGGTAGCTACGGCTAATGGCGTCCGGCCAAAGCCCTGAAATCAAACTTCTGCCAGCCTTCGCTGTTCCCGCTGCGTAACCTGGATGGATCCCTGGCGCATGAGCCGCAATAGAAAGCAGATTTACTGGTTGGTCTCTTTGCAGCCAACTCCCGAATCGATGTACGTGCAGTGCTACAATCCCTCGACGTCTGGAAAGCTAGTGGTCCCGATGGTATTCCAGCGGTAGTTCTACGAAAATGCACAGTGGAGTTGTCTCCAATACTAACGCGTCTGTACCGCATCTCATACACCTCGGGTGCAGTGCCGCTGGTGTAAAGAGGCGAATGTACAGCCGATCCCCAAGAAACGGAATCGTTCAGACCCGGGCAACTATCGACCCATAGCCTTCACTTCAGTGCTGTGCA
Source organism: Cybosia mesomella (assembly GCA_946251805.1). NCBI lineage: Eukaryota > Metazoa > Arthropoda > Insecta > Lepidoptera > Erebidae > Cybosia > Cybosia mesomella. The sequence continues at coordinate 8,421,735 of OX276417.1, forward strand.
AGGTTTTTGAGCATATCATTAATGCACAGTTCATGCGTTACCTAGAAAGAAAGAAAGAAAGAAAAAAGTTTTATTTAGTTGTCTGCACAAATCATCGCGCAGACCCAAATAGGGCCCCATCTCAGCATGAATGCTGCGTACATCATCAGTATACGCAGCGCTGGTTTTCAGATGGAGCCGCTAGATAGCACTGTAGAGGATCACTCCTTAATTAATTCAGGCCGAAACGGTCAACGGGTGATCTTCTGGCATACGTTACTGTCTGCCATCAGCATTCATTGCTATGCAGAAGATAGTACCTTGCACAGGTGATTTCACGGACGCCCTGCGGCCAGGCAGGCTGACATTGAGGAGAAAGGGCAGTTTCTTGTCACTGAGCTTAACAGGGTCTTGAATCACATTTCTTAAAGGGGCTCTGAAAACCTGGTCGAGTTCAATGCCAAGAAGACGCAGGCATGTGCATTTACAGCAAAGGTTCTACGAACGTTCCTTCCCCTCCCTACTCTTCGGGTACGCACTACTGCCACTGCAGGACAATCAAAATATGTTCGGTATAGATGTTCGCAGCAAACTGAAGAACAAAAACCAAATCGAGAGCATCATCAAAACAGCCTCGCGTAAACTCGGAGTCCTGAACAAGGTGAGACGGTTTTTCAAGCCGGAGCAGCGGTGTCTTCTATACAAGACACAAATTCATTCTGGTGTGGAATACTGCTCTCAGTACTTACTAGGTGCTCTGGATAGGTTGCAGCGATGTGCGGTCCGCATTATTGGAAGTCCTGACGTCACCAACGCCCTTGAGCCCTTGTAGTTGCGTAGAGATATTGCCTCCTTGGCAGTATTTTACCGCCTCTACCAGGGCGAGTGTCCGATGAGCTCTTCCAAATAGTGCTACTCTCTTCTATCCAATACAGAACAACACGTGCAAGACTGAGGTATCCCTCACACGGTGCACACAATTCCATCAAGAACCAAGCGGTTCGACACCTCTTTTCAGTGCCGCACCATCAAGATTTGGAATTATTTACCAGTACACGTGTTTCCTTCTTCCTATAGTCCCGGGTCCTTTAAGCGGGGCGTGAAAAAGCATTGATGAGTCCGTCAAGCTGGGGGCCACCATGGTAACATTATCCGTGTCTGTTATGGTGACCCTCATTCCTGAGACTTTAGCTTTAGCTTACTATCAGGCGAGGTAAAGTCAATTCACAAAATAAATAAATATTCTAGTACAATCTACAAAACGCTATCTAGACCCAAAGTGAGCATAGCTTAACTAGCTTGTGTTATGGGTACTAGAATGCAAATATACATAGATACATTTCCTTTTGTAATGCATACATATTATACATAAGAAGACTAATGGAAATAGACATACATGTATACTAATATTTGCACTGAGCGGGAATCGAATTAGCGACCTCCGACTTAGCAGTCGAACGCTCTACCGCTGCACCACAGAAACGAACACGGCACGGCACGGCATAAAATAATCTTAATTTTCATAATTATGTCAGCTTTTGTCATATCTGTTATTGCGAATAATGCGAATTTCTTTTATTGCGTGAAACATCACTTCATTCATTGTATTCGGTGAACATTATAATTGAGTTTGACGCAACGGCCGCCATCTTGGAGAAATTGTCTCATACATATCTACTTACGTTCTATTGTTTGGTATTACGAAATAACATAATTGCGTATATTATTACTTTTTTTTATGGTTTCTTTAACTGAATTTAGATGCGAAATTAGTGATGTACGGATACGAGTTAGATAACTGTGTGATACGATTGTTGAATTATATTTTTGTTGTTCGTCAAAAATACTTCCATAGAATGATTGTTTTGTTCCTAATTGACATTTAGTTTTTTTTTTAAATAAACTTCCCTTGATATTATCGGAAGTTATGTCGCAAATGTCACACGTTGAAATAAAACTATTTTTAACGGATTCTATCGCGATTAATTTTATGTTATTTTATATTTTAGATTGATCTCGACGTTTCGGTTGCTTTTCTGCAGCCATGGTCACGGAACGTCGGGACCAATGTAAAATATAAATCAAATCAAAATCAAATCAAATAATTTTATTCGCATAAGACAGGTACATAGAGTTGGTTTATATAATTATATATATGAGTGCTCCGCCTTACCTCTGACAGGTGTGCAAATTTGAAAATTATATGTTAGCATGCAACAATGAAATTTAAAGAAGCTTATTATAACTGTTGTCTTAACAATATTATCAAACCAATGTCAAATTAACAATAATACGTATTGAATAACGTCATAGTATGTAATTAATAATGTCAAAATATCAAAATTTGTAATTAATAATGTCAAGTTTTTAACAGTCTGATTAATAATTTCATTTAATTTTAATTCCAAATGTTTTTTTGTAAATATGGCACATTCTAATATATATATACAAGGCAGAGTTAGCAAGTTATAATTTTGGAAATATGACCTACATGAATCTGTTCGTTCAATACTGAATATGGCTCTGATACAACGTTTCTGTGCTTTAAAGACACGCAACCAGTCCGTGGCATTTCCCCAAAATATAATTCCATATCGTAGAGTTGAGGTGACCATTCCGTGGTATGCTGTTATTATTGTTGGGATGGATGCTATATTTTTTAAATTATAAAGCCCAAAAGCATACTGATGGACCCTGTTGCAGACATACTCTATGTGGGCGCTCCAGTTCATTTGATTATCAATCTTTAGTCCTAAGAATTTAGTTATACTGTCTTCTGTGATTGTTTGACCTTTACAATTTATATTTATATTTGGGTCAATCCTTCTTTAAAATAAAATATAAAAATATAATAAAATAACATCAAATAAATCACTATAGAATCCGTTAAAAATAGTTTTACTTTAATAAACTTCCCTTGCTTCTCTCATCATCATTACCCTGAAGCCAATCATCATCATCATCACAGTGTTGTGTGCCGATTGCATCCAAGGCCTTCATTTCGGCGCCCGGAGTCCGCCTTCCAGCTTTTCCTCCCCCACTTCGCACAGTCTTGGGCATCCATGGTAGTGAGACCACGCATGTCAACTTCTAGGACGTTCAACCAGAACTTTTTGGATCTACCCCTCCTACCGGCATGGTCAGACTTTTGTTACCTACGAAGCGTAACGTATGTCGCAGAATGTGGCCGCATTAGCGAAGGTGACTCTCCTACAATTTATCCCAAGGACAATCTCGGTCGCAACCAAAGTTTGCACTTTGGAGTCAATATTTTCTTTTTAAAGCGTACTGGTGCTTTATAACGGAAGACGAAGAGACGCAAGCACGAGTGCAGTAGGATATACCCCAATAATGTACAAAGTATTATTTCCCATGATTTAGTCATTATTATAAACATAAACATAACATAAACTCACGCCTATATCCCCGAAGGGGTAGGCAGAGGTGCTAGCACCCACGTTTCGCCAGTTTATGTTTTAGGTCCCAATGTAATAGGTGGCGAGCCTATTGCCATTAACCGGGCACTTATAAACCTGCGATAAATACACACATAACTTCGAAAAGCGTCGAAAAGTCATTGGTTCGAACCCGAGACCTCGTCTCGGCAGTCCTTTACCCATACCACTAGGCTACCGCGGTTTTTATTATGTCAATATTATGTCAATTATTTTTATTATGTCAACCCTATTGTACTTAATTCAATCAACCTTCTAACAATCTCGGGATCTTTAGGCAGGGCGTGAAAATAGAGACCACTATTTTAGTTTCGACAACATTTGGAGGTTGCCGTAACTCTGGACCTCAATCTAGTTTCTTACCAACCAGCGGCGTGCAGTCAATTGATGGACTGAATGTAATGAAAAACGTAACCCTTCTTTGGCAGTCGGGTAAAAAAAATGTATATTAATGTCATTATTTCATATTTTATGTTGTTGAATTGCCTTAAACTCCCGCCAAACTAAAACCAGCCAACGTCCGTGCAGGACATACACATACACTAATCAGTAAGTGCGAACGAGAACAAAATATTACTTCTGTCACGGTACACTTTTGACTTCGCGATAGTAATGAGATAACATATCTACCTCATCTTAATAGATCATTGAGTGCTAACGCATGCTGCCACTTATAAATTAGATAGGAACGCAGATATAGAATTGTTTGACTTGTGATTGAATCTTAATATTTGACTAACTCTCTTTGACTGATTGAAAAGAATGATGTTATAAAGGAGAAAATCATGTTCAATCAAAGATGTTCAAACAAAACCAAATTCACCGGATTATATCTTCCACAAATATACACTCACACACATAATACACTCACACTCACACACAAACACACACACACATGCCAACGCATACATGCACACACATAACAAGCAACGCTCGTTCGTGTAAACATATACATACTTTCTTCAAAATCTTTCCTTACTGGTTTTCTTACATATATTTTTATAAATATTTTTTACCCCAAACCTAACGATCCATCTTCAACTATTTCCAGATGTGGAGGTTCTCTTATATCCCGCCGCCACGTGGTCACGGCCGGCCACTGCGTTGCGCGGGCGCAACCGCGTCATGTCCGCGTCACGCTCGGCGACTACGTCATCAATTCCGCTGCTGAGCCACTGCCGGCGTATACCTTCGGCGTCAGGACTATTAAAGTCCATCCTCTGTTTAAATTCACTCCACAAGCCGATAGGTTTGATGTGGCAGTACTTACGTTGGATAGAAATGTTCATTATATGCCGCATATAGGTGAGTTTTAGGCCATTATGGTTTCTTTTTTAAACTAATAAGTTGTAACTAGCGATAGTCCAGTGGCGTACGTAACGGCCTGCCGCGACGAGGTCTAGAGTTCGATCCCCAGTCGCCCCGGGCACTCACCTCAGACTTTTTGTAGTTATGTGTATATTATAAATGTCAATGATGGCTTGCTTAGTAATATGCCCGGTAGATGGCAATATGCTCGCCCCTATTACATTGTGACCTAAACATAACTGGCGAATCGTGGATGTCTAATACACCTCTGCCTACGCCTTCGGGGATACTGGCGTGAAGTTATGTTATAACTAAGGGAGTATGGGGCCCACCAAGAGCTTCAGGGCCATGCTAATGTCACCTGCAAGGCGGTGTACCTTTTTTTTTTACCTGCTGCTTGATGCAAGAGACGCAGGCGCAGGCTTTCCTCCCGGGGTAACAGTTCGCTTCTATAAAAGCTGTATAAGTCAAGCCAAAAGGGAGATAAGGCATGAGCGGAACTCGGGCTGCGTGGGGAAAGTCTCGCATGCAACGGAAGCAATGCTTAGATACTTATATTTATATTCCTAAATACTTTAAAACCGGCCAAGTGCAAGTCGGAGTCACGCACGAAGGGTTCTGTACCATAATCTATAAAAACGCCAAAAACACGTTTAATTGTATGGTAAATATTGGTTTTAATTTAATTTTATTTTATTTTATTTATTTGGAACAAAAAACAGTTACATGCTAAAATAGTTAACAAATTATAGGTAATTTAACAGATTGGTGAACATATAACCCACACTATTGTTCACGGGTTTCCAATATAAAAGAAAGAAACTCAAGCCAAGTTGTAGTCACGATTTCATAATAACAGAAGATTAAGGGACATATGAAATTCATAACAAATTAATAACAAATTTTCATGGACCTATCTCAGAAATGAATAAAGAAATAAGGTAGTTTTAATTAATTACAAAGCTGACAAGAGCTCAATGACACGACTTTTAAATTGTTCGCTGGAAAATGCGATGTCAATTTCATTAAAATGTGTGTTATAGGTTTCAACGAGACGACGAATAGGTTTTAATTTAATTTAATTATTTATTCAATTAACTTTTTAAGCAATTAATATGCTTACTTTTCCTACAGATTTTAAATCGGAGAAAGAGAACATCTAGGACGGGACTTGAACCCGTGACCAGTCTCTTACAGGGGGAACGCTCTGCCCAACTGAGCCACCTAGACACGTCCCAGTTGGTCAGAGCGTTCCCCCTGTAAGGGGCTGGTCGCGGGTTCAAGTCCCGTCCTAGATGTTCTCTTTTTCCGATTTAAAATGTATAGGATTAATTATTTATTTTTAAAGTCAATATATAACTAAATATTCTATGAATATTAACGCTTGTTGTATCGAAGCCCCTTTAAATATTAATTTTATTTTTTGGTGTTTGTTGTCATATTCAAACGAGTATATTCATACGAAAAAATTTAGTGAGCCGGCATTGAACCCCTCTATCACTACCCCACAGAGAATCATCATATCGCTGCCCTTTCTGAAATGCTACCTTTTCTTGTACATTCCAGCACCAATCTGCCTTCCGGAACGTGGTTCCGACTTCCTAGGACAATACGGTTGGGCAGCCGGCTGGGGGGCCCTCAGCCCGGGCTCTCGGCTACGCCCTCGCACACTCCAAGCTGTCGATGTGCCAGTATTGGATAATAGAGTCTGCGAAAGGTGGCATCGAGCTAATGGTATGTACACTTAGTTATTTTTAAGGGGGGGGGGGACTTTATGGCCAATTATATGTGGAGGAACGGGTCGTGATAATCCTCCGTCACAAAGGGAGAATCCTCCGACTAGGCAAGGTGTTCACGCCTGGCGGGTTAAGCCCCAATGGTTGACGTTGGGATGTTGTATTAATGTTAAACCAGCACGAGAACTTCACTTTCGCGATGCAGGATCAGTATTTCTGTAGTACTATCAAAGTAGTTCAGCTTGCTGTCTCTAGATAGCGCTGGGTAGATTGGTATCGCCACAGATGCAATGGGGTCGCATTAAAACCTTGCCCAAGCTTGTACACCTACTGATTGACGGAAGATGCTCAGGCACGGGTCAGACGGCAGTCAGCTTCGTACAATTAAATATAAGTCAAATCAAGAAAGAGGAGAGCGTTGTATCGAATTTAAGTCTGTATGTATTCTGTGTTAGTAGAATCAAAAGCGGCGAAATCGGTTCTGGTAGAAAACTCCAGCGATAACACTTCTATACCTTTTTTTTTTTTTTTTTTTTTTATCGTGCGGAAATCCCTTCGGATACCCCCCCCGCCGGCCAGCGGGGGCGGTTATGTCGGGCTTGCACCGACTAAAACCGCACGCCGTCTCGGGTCTTCAGACGCCGGGGTGTAAGGTTACCCATAGAGCATATCCCTCGCACCCCGGCTGACCCTGGGCCATCTCACCACTAACAGCATCGCTCATCCTGTCTCCTCTGAAAGCAGAGGAGTACGGAGAGCGATGTGTTCCCGCCACGTTGGGTATTGGCCGACGATCAATGCCAACCCTATGAAGGGGTGAAGGGGAAGCCATTGACCGCCGCCCAGGGTGTACCGGCCGCTCCGATTCCGTTCCCCCCGGACTGCAGCGGGATCGGAATCGGAGCGACACTCGAGGAGGTTACCCAACACACACCCCTAACACTTCTATACCTCATATTTTAATAACGTCTCGGGACTTATTACGATAATTATGGAACTTACTTTTACCGACGTTTCGGATGCGTTGCAGCACCCGTCGTCACGGCTTGACTGTCTCCCTGACAGTCTAACCTAGTCCTAACGTCTATATGAATTTACACCGCGATAGTTTAAAAATAACTTCTATACCTCTTATTATTAGTTCTGTGGTGAAATGTGTGTTTTAATACATCACTACCTACCCCTTCAGGGGCATAGGCGTGAGTGCACATGTCAATAATTTTGCGAAACGTTTATGTGAAAGTGAATGTAGTATGCTAGAAACGGAAAATAGAGCTAACGAGGCGTTTCCTCCCATTGGTGTGTCACACCCCCCGTAGTATTAGGTGTTATATCGTTTGTCGAATGTGGTATATACATAATATAACTAGCTGTTGCTAGTGGCTCCGCCTGCATTAAATGCTGGGCCCGAAATCCACAGAACGTATTCAAGGGATAAAAATTTGCCATTCTGTTGTTCCAGACTATATAATCTATCCCTGTATCAAATTTCAGTCAGATCCGTTCAGCAGTTTGAGCGCGATTAAGTAACAAACATCTTCACAAAGAGATTAAAATATTTTTTTCAGGCATTAACGTCGTAATCTATCCAGAGATGCTGTGCGCTGGATACCGTGGAGGTGGAAAAGACAGCTGCCAGGGAGACAGTGGAGGGCCCCTCATGCTGGAAAGAGCTGGCCGCTGGTACCTTATTGGAGTAGTATCTGCGGGCTACTCCTGCGCATCTAGGGGTCAGCCGGGGATATACCATAGGGTGGCTCATACGGTGGATTGGATTTCACATGCCACCACGCTATCATAGCATTGATAGGTTTAGAAGAACTTTGAGTGTGTGGCGATACTGTGGCTATAAGTTGTTGAGTGACGACATTGTTCTAATATCTCTTGGTATATTGTGAATATAATTTGGAAAAAGTCAATATTTAAAACGGGGTTCGATAAATCTTGCGAATTTTATTTTTAAATATCTTGTTAGTTTTAATTGAAAAAAAGGCGATATTTAGGGCTGGGCCTAGATTCGCGACAATCCCTATCGTGGGGATCATCTGTCAACAGAGAGCCGTACTGCATTATAGGACAGAGCCTAAACCACTATGGTGAATTGGCAATTTCCTTTTCGTAGGTATACATTGTTTTGTAAAAATTAGCTGGAGGTACCACCTTCAAATTTGACAATTCTTCTGTTTCCCTCCTCACCCTTTCTGAGACGCATGACAGACACATGCCACAGTAACTGTTACCATTAGTGGGATGGGAGGGATACCGTTCACTTATTTGCTGTCTTTTTTCTTATTTGCGTGCGGAAACCCCCTCGGGCTTCACTTCAAAGGAGCTGACGATGAGGTGGTACGTCGGACTGGCACCGACTAAAACCGCATGGTGTTTCGTCACATTGGCCTCTGTGGCCGAGGTGTGTGCCCTAGTGAGGTACACAATTAGAATTACGAAAGGTCTTCTTTGTTCGGTAAGGATTTTATTTTCTTACAAAGATATGACTTTAAGTATTATTATATTAGTTCATTGTCATAATCTTCCATAAAATACAATACTTAAGTCTGCTTCGTTCCTATCGGTAGAAGCTTGATATTAAATACTCTTTTTGGCAGGAAATTTTTTGTTACTCTCACTTGTACCTATTGAGAGATATATTACGCTATTAAAGTGAGATCAAATTAAATATGTTGAGACTTAAATGTACCTACTTGAATATTTATGAATAAACTGTCATATAGTTTTTTTAAAGTTTTGCGACAGTTAACTAATTTATTTCAAGACAGATAAATGTTTAAAAAGTTCAATCGCAATTTAAATCTAATTACAAGCATTTATAGAATATACTATAAGAGAACAAATGAATTAATTGTACATTCCAATGAAAAGCCTTAAATCTGATTATAAAATAGTAACATTATTATTTGTTTGTCCAGGTATTGTTAGTTCAGCTGTCACTATAGTTACTACAATTCAATCAACATTTAGGTAAATAAAAGGTTTTCTCATTTTATTTATTACCGTAATTAAGTCCCAAACCTACGTTTCGCAAGTCCCAGACCTAGGCCAGGCACCCACACGGTAAATTCACAGAAAGCTAAGAAATAAATTTTTCAAATGTGTGTGAAAGTTTAAAAATAATTCATGTAAACCGATAGTGAGTGTTGTCAGCTGGACAGACATATTAATAATTTCTAAATTCTTTATCCGAATAGTCTGTTGCTTCTTAAGCTTATTTATTCATTGTAAAAAATTGTCCAAATTTTATTAATTGCAACTTGTAAAAGATAGGGTACGTCTGAAGGATAAACTCTTAAGCACAGGGACGGCATTCGAGTAATAGTGATGATTTTTGTTATTAAAATGAGGTTAAACTTAACACTTCAAGTATTAATTGTGTCAACAAGTCATATGAACAAACTGTCATAAACATTCTGAAAGCTATACGACAGTTTGCCAACAATATGAATAAAGAAAATATTCAAGGAATTCAATATCAGTTTAAAATCTATTTGAAATACACTTTTATAACAGAATAACACAGAAGAATGTACATTCCAAAATGAAAAACCTATACAAGACCACAAATAGTAACATTTCTATAAAGCAATTTGTTTGATTGTAATTTAATGCACATTTAAGATAATTATTAACTCTTTGATATATTATTTTTAACAGCGCCTATAATAATACGTGTTTTTATACAAAACTTACTATGAAATATACATGACAAGAATAAATAAACACAATGTCGTATTACCAAACGATACGATACGACAATTCATTAAAGTACACTAATGTATAAACTTACCAACGAATTAATTTAGTTGTAAGCTTTATTCCACCAAATAGTCAATAGGATAGCAATATTTCTATTTGCCGCTCAAATATCTATGAGCTTCTATATCGCAAAATACGTTAAAAGTTTTCAACTCTTTCTTTATTTCTTGAGTGCTTTTAAAATTAGTCTGACGAAACATACTACTGATCATACCTTTTTATAATTCTGGAAACGGGACCATATTGTAGCCAGAACCATAACTTTCCAGTTACGACGCACAATATCTATAATAATGGACCAACAATAGCAAACAATATTGTATTTTATTTTAAATTTGGTCATTTTTAATTGTTTTTTTTTCGGATAGTGACAGTATTGAAGTAAGTGTGCAATAATAAACTAGCACTTTTAATGACAATAAAGTTCATAGATATTTTTGTGTAGACACTCGCTTCCAGAATTACCAACAAAATACCTACTGTTTTAATCTCAAACTAATAAATCATTTACTTTATAAGATTTTATTGTGATACATGTAAAATTGAATGAAATATGTCGCTTCATGAATACTCGCTTGAATTGCAATATTATAATAATTATTAATATTATTAAGTGCCTTACTAAGAACACGATAGGTGACGATGATGATGTTAGATATAGTTTTTAGTCACGAACACAGCTAGCGTTCGTGACTTAGGACTGGATTTCAATTTATTTAGACGGAACCCTAATTATTGTTCAAAAAAATCATCACAACATCAGCTATCTACCAGTAACAGTCCCGTCAAAGATGACCTAGCCGTTTCAGAGATTAACGAAGTCAAACAGTCACGTTTTGTATCACATTCATATATTATGCATTTACTAAAAAGCTGTTCTTTTTGTAATAGAAACAGATGCACCAATTGTATTTATATGTATAAATATATATCTGTTTGAACAAGCTAACCACAAAAATAATTGATTTGCAACTCATTTCAATGTAAGTGCATATGTTTATTGACGACAATTTACGAAAATCAGTCTGACCTAGAATCTAGAATGTCTTTATAATAATAATCTTTATTTGTCCGAAAATGGTCGTACAATGCAAGTTTTACATTAAAAGGTTAGTTTCAGTATATTCTACCATTATTGGTTTACAAATTATCTAAGCGCATGCCAGTCAATGGTTTTGCATTCTAGATAACATACAATAACTTCTTAAAACTCTTATAACCCTCTGTATATGGCAACATGGAAATTATATTTTTGGTATTGCAAAATTTTTTAGAGTACTGCTTTTTTGCTACTCTACTAGTGTCAATATAATAGTTAATTAAACTACTAAAATACATGCTAGTAGTACGTACAAAAAATAATAAAATTGTACATTAAAATTTAAAAAAAAAACTTTTTAGCAAATATATGGCACTTGTCAAAACAAATCAAATACTGCTTTTAAAGTTCCACTGTCCATATCCTGACTCCATAACAAGACCAGCTAGATGACATCAAATTGATGTATACATCAGACCTATACATCAGATACTTACAAAGTTTCAAATCGATACGAGAAATTAGACAGATATGACATCATTAAATTGCGTATTAAAATTCGAAATACAAATTTCATTCCCGTCTCAACCAGAAACTGTGACACAATTTTTGTTTTAGATAATTTTAGAAGTCATTGGTTCTGAAACGATATTTAATCACATATCAGTCGAAACGTGAGTAGCCGTTGGATTATAAATGGTTGGGGAAGAAAAAACTGGCGTAAAACCACTAAACTTGAATATGTCGGCTGATACGAACGCATACGCGTTATCTAAGCCGACTCATAGTTAGAGTAGACACTTAAGGGTTGGTCAATCCGAATAAACGGGCTGTTCGTTTTGAGGTTGGAAACTAATGTCATTTTCCATTTAAAATGTTCTTTAGCGTTTTACTATTTTGTAAATATAACTTACTATGTGTAAATAAATAACAAATATACATTTTACCATTATTAAATGTAAATAATTTAATTTAAGTAAGATTTTTTTTAAAAGCGCTTGAAGTAAATTATTCTGCTTTTAATTTATTTTTGTATTATTTCTTTTCTAATTTTGTTAAAAAATGTTTATTGTTAAGATTTCTTATTGACATGAACAAAGTTGTCGTTAATTTTAGTTTAAATTAATAAATTGTATTTATTGTTAATTTAAACAAGTGTTTTATTTTATTTATTTTTAATTTATAATGACTTAAGTTTATATCTTATACTATGATATAAGTGGGTACTACAGATTATATAAATTACTAAGTATAATGACTAGCAAGGGGGTAAAAGTAACAATTGTAAGCAAACTGATAACCGCACCAGAGCCTCGTCCATCAATCAGCAGATGTAACTTGGGCCCCAAAGGTCTTGGTGGGGCCCCATATAAATAAATATTCTACGACATTCTAAACATTTTTTTTTTTGTAAATGCATACATATTATACATAGGAAAAGCGTTTAAGCGTCGGTAGCTTAGTGGTTAAGGAGTCGACCTTACGATCGAGAGGTCCCGGGTTCGAATCCTGGCCATTACACTACCGACGTGAACCCACTCCTAACACAAGCAATTTAGCTTAGCTGGAGGGATTAGGGGGAATATTAGTAATTTCGGTTGCTAATATTCTTTTTTAAAAAAAAAAACAAAAACAAAATAGGAAAACCCAGACCAATGCAAATATACATATTCATGCATACAAATATTTGCACTGAGCGGGAATCGAACCCGCGCCACTTGTCGTAGCAGTCGAATGCACTACCGCTACGCCACAGAGGCCGACAAATATGCACCACTAGACTGTGGAAATACCTTACTTTATAGAATAAAAATAAAAAATCAGGTCAAATAATATTACTTTCAGCAACCAGATCAATAAATCTGTATAAAGAAGTCGGTACAAATTGTGCTACAATAAAAATACAATTATATAAATTCTAATTACGAAAGGTAACGCTCACTTCTATGATACCTTAATTGTTTATTTAACCTAAGTTTAATAGTTTTGTTTTACGTTTCGTCCAAAATACTACAAAGTTCCTTTTATTTATATAACTTTTAAGAGGAAAGGTGGGCACTAAGAAAGACATTTTTGGGGTTTTAATAGATTTCTGACGCACTGTGCTCATTTTTACCATTCTGCGAGAGACACAACTAAAAATTTAGGTCTTAGACGGACTTTACACCGGTCCTTTTCCATGGACATCTGGTGAAGGTGCCGTACTTTTATATGTTGAAAACGTGGGCTTAGTATATCTCTCTATAAGCTACTTAAGATCTAGGCCTATCGAGAGCTACAATAAGCTCATTACTAGGACGAATGTCTAAAGCGGCAGTAGTAGTTTCGCATCAAATTTGGTTAGGCAGGGAGGGGAACTTGGGTAGTGAAGGTGAGTGTTGATGTACATCAACAAAAGGGGCCCCTTCAAACCTACACTTGGGTCGCAAGTCCCAAGCACTGTCCCGAGTTCCCAACTCAGCAACGCGATGGACCCCGCGCGGAGAATCCATGGATTGCTAAGAATATCGGTCTCTGTAGTAGAACAATCTTTAAAAAAATGCACAGAATAAACAAAAAGAAAGTCTCTATGGGACATAATATTAGGTCGTTACATATGAAATTGCCGATTTTCTTGAAGAAATTGGAGGAAACCCAATTTTCAGTAACATTTTTGCATTTTTTTAGGAATGACAAATCCAAATTTTATGATTTTTTTTTGTGTATGAATGAGACAACATTAAGCTAACAAACAGCAACTTTTATTACATTATCAAGCGGCCAATATTGTAAAATCTTGAAATCAACTTTCAAACAAAATATAAATAATGGAAATAGCTATTAAATTACAGGAATAACGAACTCATGAATTTGTAAGAAAATTTCGGCAATTTCATAGACCTATTATATACCACGTTACCAACGTTTCCTCTTTAACAAAACATAACTATAATCTATCATTTTTACGCAGTGACTTCTATGTTTATTAGACTGGCTGTTCGGAACGAAAAAAAATGCTATAGATTTTATGATGCTACCTGACACGACGTTGTTTGAAAAAAACTTGACATTAGCGTCTTCGCCATTAATAATTGTATAAACATTTATTGTATAAACTCTTATACGCGGGATAGCCGCTTTCAAACTCGGATACTCCTTTGCAACCACAAATCTGATTTCAACCAAATTTGGCATGGTCTTAACGTCCATCTAGGGGCATGTTTAGAGCCAATAAAATTAAAAATCGGACATACCATTGAGGAATTATCACCGAAAAACCAATTTACCATTGAAACTAATGGAAAAAGTTCACGCGCGCAAAAATTGAATTTTTCAGATTTTGAAATATAAAATTAAATGCTCACTCGCTCAGCTCAATTTTCTTGCGATCGACTAACTGCATCGCATCCCTAGTTATATTTTACTTGACATTGGCGAAATTGTGGTGATTCTACTGCAGAAGCCATTTACTAAAAGAAGAAGAAGATACAACTTTACAACTGCCACTTTTTGTTGCTGTCATAGCCACAGAGTTTTTATTTTTGATTTTGTTATATGAGATCATCACCTAACATTTATAAAGTAGTGTAAAGCCGCCAAAATCATGAATCTACTAGCTGATGCCCGCAGCTCCCCCCGTGTGGAGTTCAGTTATCGTTTTTTAGTCATATCTCCGTTTCCACTTAACTAAATTTAGTCTGACCTAGAGCAATGTAATGGAATAAACCGCATCAAAATCCGTTCAGTAATTTTTGCGGCCATCGCGAACAAATAAATAGACAAACAGACAAGAATTCCAAAGAAAATAAAAATCTGCTGTGAACATATTTCATAATACGTTTGACATTAGTGATAAACTAACATGAATGTGTGTTCAAAATGCACGGTAGTGTGTATTATGATTTTTTTATTGATTTAATGTATTTTTATGCATAATTAAAAATAAAATTTGCATTCTGTACTTCTCTTCCATATAACCTATGACAATATCAAATCATATACTTTTCACTTCACATATTAATGTATAGATTGTCTAGTTTCTGCTACTCTGTTTCAAATTCATTTCCGCTTCACCTAGAAACGGTGACACTAGTTTTGTTCTGAACATCTGGTCTAGTACACATAGAAGTCATTATTCTTACATATTAAATCACCATCCAACAGGAATATGGTGTTTATAAACAAATTTCTCCAGCACTTCGTAGAGGGGTCGGTAGTAGTGGCTCAAGGCCGAAGCTGATATATCCTTCTGCTCGATAGTTTCTTGTAGAATCTCACTCCAATGCTGTGAGTGGCCACGGGACATGAGATCCCTGAAAGTTAAAAATAGACTTTTTCTTTCATTTGATGGTGGTAAATCTGCGGAATCGGTTATTCTCACAATCGATTTGTACGCACCCAATTTAGTGTTGGGTGTGTACCCAACACTAAATTGGGTGTGTTGTGTTTTTGGCGGTCTTTTACCGACGATACCATGATAAGAAGCGATAACCGAGTAGAACATTACTAGGTTAGGCAATATTAGCTAGGTCTTAGGAGAGGTAACCATTTGACTACGCATAACTTTTTACAGAGTAGTTTGATTTTCAGAATTCTTTTTTAACACATTGAGTCGTCGCCCCCCCCCCCCCGTGCCTCAAAGAACACGTTAAGCTATCGGTTCTAGTTGCTTTTCTCACATACGCCGTGTCATTCATTACTGTTAGTTGCAATCCTAAAAAGACTGACAACCTGGTGTAACTACAGAACTTGTTGAACTGTTGTTGTGAACTAGTTGTGAAGGTTAGGCAGTCGCTTCACAGAACTACATTCAACCGTTTCGTAGTTAGACTGAAAAGATGACCCTCCACCTCTCCCTACCCCTACGGGGACCTTTACACGCGTGAGTATCTATATATTTAGAGGGACATAAACTTACTTTAAAACTTTCCCAGCAGCCTTAGATCCGTATATATCACATCGGCTCAAAGGGATGGAATCAGGTAACGCACCTTCTGCACTACGTCGTCCGAACACCGCAGCCTTGCAGAGCTTCTCGAATAGTTGGTGCTGAAGGAAACTACTTAAGAAATACCTGAAAACATGAAAATTCTTTGTATATTGGAGCAGCTCGACTATGAATTTCTGTATTCATTTTTGCTTTGCTATCAAACTCGGTAAATTTTCGAGGACCAAGCCAACCTCACTTGAACACGTGCTGATTGATGGACGAGGCTCCAGCGCAGGCTTTCCTCTCGCGGTTGAGAGGTCAGACGGCTGTCGCTTCTGTAAAATTGAAAACCGTATATGCCAAACTAAAAAGAGGAGAAGGAGTAAATGGTCCTCGGGCTCCAAAGGTGAAAGCCTCTGATACAATCGGGAACACGGCTAGTATGATAATTGAGACGATTCCATCTATACCTATGTATGGAAACAAAATCCAATACCTGATATAAGGCGTGTTATCTGGTACATGAAACTTAGCCCCAACATCAAAGTATTCCTCTCCTCTCACACCTGGTGGTACCACTCCTTGCAGTTCTTCCACTAAATACCAAAACTCTCCATTATCTCTTTTTAAACTACCTTCAAAATATTTCCATCTATATTCATCCATTATAAGAGAAAAAGGTATTTGTGGAAGTTTGTTCAGAGCTTGCTTTAGAAGAAGTATCATATCTGTAGTTAAATCATTATCATTAAACAATTTTGGAACTGCATACTCTGAATCTTTATCTTCTTTATTCCATATATTATTTTCTGTTATAGTATCATCATTGGATTCTACGTCTACTTTATTTCCGATATTATGCGGTTTCTCATTTTCTGGTGTGTATAATAGAGAATCATTGATGAGTCCGAGTCTGTTCAAGTGCTGTGGTGTTAATACACCGTACATTATCGTATCACCAATAGTTTCGTGCAATGCTGCGTTCGCTTGCTGCAACATCACAAAATTAAACTGTAATGGAACTTATCGTATGAAATTAACAGAATAGTTATGGCCGCGTGAGACTGCTGGCTTGGCGTTGTAGATGACATGAGTCCCAATGGTCTCACTGTCGGGGATGCCCAAGACCATGCGAAGTGGAGGATGATAGCCAGACAGCAGACCCCGGGCTCTGAGATGAAAGCCTCGAATGCGACTGGGAACTGGGACACAACGCTGAGATGATGTTGATCAATTACAAAAAAAAGAAAAAGAGCACATAATTATTGTGGAATTGACACAAAATAAATATAGGACGAAAAACATGGAAATATGGAGCAAAGAAAAATACTGCTGCAATTGATAATGAATTGCAAGGTGGAAGAGAAAAAACTGGTTGGGCGAAGGCATTGTATGTGACTTGTTACTAGGAGTAAGCGTGGCAGCCAATCTTCAAAACTGAGGAGAGTATGATTATATATTTGGCAGTTCCCGTGCTCATAGTTTTAAAGAGCCTCTGCTATTTTTGCAATAATGGCTCCAAAATTTATGGGTTATAGCCAGATAAATCAACTTTATCCAATCAGACTTTATGATCGCTGTTATTGGATGGCGTTATCTAGGAAGGCTTTGATCAATTTTACTATGATCGAAACCACTTCCAAGTAGTCAAATCTACATTATTAAGACAGCTTTCTTGTCATATCTACGTGGCTATGAAAAGGGAAATTACACGACGTTGACAAAGCGCCGATCACATAAAAGCTGTGGTCTAAGTTCAGCAATAAATTAAGTAAGAAAATTAACAATCAAAGTACTTCCACTTACCCTGAACAAAGCAGGTTGATGTTCGTAGGCCATGTAGTATTGTATATGGCCCATCTCATGGTGTAACACATAAAAGTCTTCTTTGGACGTATCTGAACAGTAGAGCAGGCTGAAAATAGTTTTTTTTTAAATGAAATCCTATCAGGTTTTGTATCGACTTCGAAGAACTTCGTGGGATCCCAATATACTTGATGTTATGTTGAGAACTTTTATGTTTTATTTTATTAGTAATAGGTACTATAGATAGTGTTGGCTTCTGGCAGTCTGTTTTCTACGGAGACAGGTAAGGACTAACGTGTGCTTGAAAGTATGTATACTAACCGATAGTCGCCATTTTTGAACATGTTAGCAGCTGTTCCATGACAGCGAGCGTCGCTGTTATTTCCTCTGGTTAACACAGATTGGCGCCAAAACTTTTCCGTCATGGCGGGTAGACCCATCGATTGGTAAAAATCTTCAGCTCTCTTTACCTGAAGCAATAATATCAGGTCAGGATTCTGGGTTAACAAATAATGACAATATCATTGGAGAGAATGACACACCAAGTATATAAGGCAGATGTAAGTGGGCAGGTAAGCCGAGGTCGGCCTCGCAGAACATACACTGATCAAATTAATGAGGTAATGAAAAAAGGCCAGGTCAAAAGCACTCGAAACCGGCGGGTATGCATGAAAGGTTTGACAGTGAAGGAAGCTCGTGTAGTATGTAAGGACAGAAGCAGATGGCGGGCTGCTGCTCTGCCTACCCCGGAGGGAAAAAGGCGTGAGTATATGAGTATACTTATATGCATGAAATCTTCATTCAACACAGATCACTAAAATGCAATACTATCCTGCTCCGCTACGAACAACAAGCGAATCTCAAGTTTATTACGTTTACATAATAAATAAATATCATAAATATTCTAAGACCTTCTACACAGTGCTTTCTAGACCCAAAGTAAGCATAGCTTAGCTTGTGTTATGGGTTCCAGAATGCGAATAAACATACTTATATATTTTTTTTCGTCAATACATACATATTATGCATAGAAAAACCCAGACCAATGCAAATAGACATATTCATGCATCGAATATTTGCACTGAGCGGGAATCGAACCCGCGTCCCCTGTTGTAGCAGTCGAATGCACTACCGCTAAGTCACAGAGGCCGTCAAGTGTTAATAATGACTTTTATGTATACCTACTAGACAAGCAGTTCAGAACAAAAGTGTGTAACACTTCGGAGGTAAGGCGTGAATGGGGGGCGGGGGGGTACGGGACGCCTCACCATAGATTGATCATATAAAATCGTATAAAATAAATTTAATTTAATATACTCTGTGGCTATGACAGCAACAAAAAGTGGCGCCAAAGTTGTGTTGTACCGTCCAAAAATCTATATCAATTTTTTTTGTTCCGAAAAAAAATTGTATTGTGTAGTTTGTAAAGAAAAAAAAATATTCTTTCTTTCTTTGTAGAAGAAAGACGGTTTCAGATGGTAAGAATATTTTCTACGCGTGTAACTATATGGTTTCTGAATCATACCTTTTTAACATCATTATCCTCTTATAATGACCGCGGTTGCATCTGAGGCTTATTCCTTATTTATATACATTATTTTTATAGTTATTTATTTTGATTATAACAGGAGTGACTGCAGTCTGACCCCACAACCCCAAAGGGAAAACATGCACCGGAGAAAACATGCCTCGTCCTTGTCAGCTTGTAGAACCGACTTGCACGTGAGGTTGGCTTGGGCCGCGTTGTAAGTCTCAAATGGCTGTTGGGGCTGGGCAAACGCTTGAAGGAGGGTGGTTATTTTTACACATACCATGTGCTTCACTGTCCAGTTCATCTCCTTCATGCTCTTATCCAAGTCTATGTTCTTGGGCAGCATGAGATCTGCCAGGGGTTCCCAGTTTTGTGACCATAAATTCCCTGAAAATATAATAGTTTGTTAATTGTAAATCACTATTTTAGTTTGGTCGAATATCTTAAGTACTACAATTTTTAAAAGCTAAAGTATGGATGAATGGATATTTGACACAATTATGCCAGAACGGCTGAGCAGATCTGAATGCAATTTGGCACAGTTATAGATTATAGTCTTGAATGGCACATATACAAATACCTACTTTTTATCCCGGGAATAGATTCTTGTGGGACAGGGGAACGGGACCAGAATTTCACGTGAAGACACGGGGAACCACTAGTTAATTTTAAATATTACGCTTGCATGATGTGTATGTTTGTGATTAGATGTGTGTATTCGTACGTTTGTGTGTGTATCTAACTTGTAGCTCATCATCATCATCTAAGTATTGAATTCCGAGTTGCATCCTAGGATCCGGGATGCCGGTTCCACTTTCCGGCTTTTCCTCCTCCAATTCGCAAGGTCTTCGGCATCCCTGGCAGTGAGACTATTGGCAGGCATGTAATCTTCTACGATGTCAAGCCAGCATTTCTTGGATCTATCCCTATTACCGAGTTCCGGTGGAGGCAGTATCACTAGACATTTGTTACCAATACGTAGCCTGGCGGCCAAACCGGACCTTATATCTACCCTAAGGGTCAATCCCCGCTGAAAGAGCAGCGGCCAGTAGTGACTTTTAGATTTCAAACCATTTTCCATCTTATCTACGTGCGTAAAAAGTTCATACTCATTCAAAGGCAAAGGAGAGAATGATCGAACCTTCTAGTCACTTTTAGCAACAAATCCTGGCCGCTGTCCTTTCAATGAGAATTAATCCTAGTGCTTTGAATACCCACCTAATAAATGTGCAGGTATAGGTCCAGCTCTCGGCACCACCTCTCCGTAGTACCATCGCAGATAGAACCTTACCACAGCATGTAATAACGTATAAAATGGTCGTATGCTGTTGTAAAGATGGCGGCAATGGGTTCGGAGACGGGGCATTTCAAGCTCGTCACGCCACGATGCACCAATATTGGGGTAGCCTGAGAAAGAGAAAGAAGTTAAGCTTAGTAAATTATATCTATAGGCTATTTATATAGGGCCCCTTCATGGTCTTCACGGTCCAAACTCACCAGCTTGCTATGTATACCTGCTGATTAGAAGACAGAGCTCTGGTGGAGGCTTCCTATCAGGGTTGCTCCCTTATTTTACCCATATTTTGGGCCAATTAGTTCTGCTGCGTCTCTTTCTGATTATATTAGCAGTAGCTGACCCTACCTGGCTTCGCCCGGCATATTTCGAACGCATTATCCCTTTGATCAATATATGTCCGTAATTTATTCGTTTTCATATGAAAATCTACCGAATTTGTTGACATTTATAATTAGTGTTCCGCTTTCTTAGATAGTGGCGTGATATATAGCCTATAATATTTATAAATAATGTGGCTTCCTATTGGTAAAAGAATTTTGAAAATCGGTTCAGTAGATCCAGAGATTATCCCCTACAAACTAACAAACTCACAACATCACAAACTTTAGCTCTTTATAATATTAGTATGAACAGCACTATGGAGAGACAGTAAGAGGCCGAGTGGGTTTACCGTATTTGTATTCTTACGAAGCAGTGAGTGGACAGTCTGTCCTGGCTGGCAGCGCACAGGAACAGTGGCTTTTCAGAGCTGCGAGGAAGTGGTTAAGAATTATGGCCATTAAACTGCCGACAGAACCCACTCCTGACACGGCGGTACTATCTAGGTGGCATCCGGAGGTATCCATAAAGAAAAAAAGGTGAGCCCTAGTCAGTCTCTGGGACCTCAAACGGCATTGCCAACCGCCAAGGTTAGCGACCCCGACGGGATCAAACACCGCTCCCTTTCAACTTTTATAATCAATTATAGAAAACATTTCGCGTCCTAAACAAATTAATTAAATTTTGTTAACTACATTAAAAATAGCCTCTAAAAATAAGAGCATGAAAATACGTGAAACACTGAGCTACAATACCGGGTGTCTATAAAAGAACTCCGGGGTTTTAAAAGTTCATATCTCACTAACTATAAAAAATAGCAAAATTTAGTCGATTTCTCTGAAAAGAGTAGCTCAAAAAGTTTTACTTATACCAATTGGGAATGTTTGTATCAACTGTTGGCGGCGCTGCAGGGCGTTGACCTTGAAATTACGTCGCGAAATTTGAAATGATGGCGACTCCGCAACTAAAGGCTCAATGTGTTATTTGGCTCATAAAAACGAAGTCTGTAGTTACCGTACAAAGAAACTTTCGACGTAACTATGATGTTAACCCGCCTTCTGACAAAACCTTTCGTCAATGGTTCAGTGCATTTAAGGAAACAGGAAGTGTTTTGAAGCAAAAGTCGCCGGGTAGGCCGAGTGTGTCTCAAGAGAAAGTGGACAGAATCCGAGCTTCATGCCTTCGAAGCCCTAAGAAATCGTTGACAAGACGCAGCCTGGAGTTGGGGTTACCAAGATCCCCCCAGACATGCTCGCCTGGACATGGGAAGAGGTAGAATACCGTTTAGACGTCTGCCGTGCCACTAACGGGGCTCATATAGAACTTTACTATGTGTTAAAAAAAACTTGAGAATGTAAGCTTTTCAGTCATGTATAAAACATGTACCTATGTATGTTTTTTATTTCATTAAAATATTTTGCCTCAAAACCCCGGAGTTCTTTTATAGACACCCTGTATTTTGGGCGCCCCAAATGAAGAATTTTATCTCTCGTAAAAATAAAACTAATTTTAAAAGATTACATTATATGTTATTTTTATTACACTATGTTCTTGAGTGGAGATCGCGACTCGGCTTCGTAGTGTAGGACGCCCTCCGGCCAGGTGGGATGACGATCTGCGAAAGACTACGGGCAGATGCTGGATGCGGCAAGCTGAAGACAGGGCGCTAGGGCGCTCATGAGGGGAGACCTATGTCCAGTAGTGGACTAGTATAGGTTTATGATGTTTATGATGCTGATGATGATACTCGACTTTAGTTGCTTTTTGGTGTCCATACTAGGGTGTATGGGGCCTCACCAAGATCTTCGGAGCCCAAGTCAACCTTACCTGCTAGTCAGTACACCTGCTGATTTACGGACGAAGCTCCGGTGCAGTCTTTCCTCTCGGGGTAAGGAGGTCAAATTGCAGTCACTCCCATAAAAGCCACAACAAACCATTAAAAGAAGGACCAGGAGAGCAGACCTCGGGCTCTAAAGTGCAAGCTTTAGATGCAATCAGGATTAGCGCTTGAATAATGATGAATCACTTACCATTTCTAGTAGCCGCTTGATTTTCAACATCAGCCAATTTTTTATAAGGTTCTTTGATTGGAGGTCCTACTTTCTCCCTCCAAGTCAACCACAACCACCTCAAAACATTTTCTTTCCTAGAAAACTTCATCATCTTTTCAAAATCACTTTCTCCTAATAAACATAACCTTTCTTTCTTTTTAGGGTAACTGTAAACAGCGATTTTGGCGGCAAACAGGACATAATCTTGTTCGACGTTTAAAAGCCTTTTGACGTTTGACAGGTATTTCAAGATGGCGACTTCAATGGTGGATAGATTTTTCGTTGATGTATACGAGTCAGTTGGTATACAAACTTGGGCATCGGAGTATATTGATTGCAACTCTTCATAAAGGGTACTTGTTAGTCTGCAAGAGAATAAGTGTTAAGACAAGATATTTATTGTCATCACCATCATAATCTTAGCGTTAATCCCGATTGCATCCGAGGCTTTCACCTCGAAGCCTTTTACTGGTGGTAGAAATTTGATGACACAAATTTGTCACAAAATTCGGCCGGGTAGGTATACCACCGTGCACGATTGCGAAACACCCTCCATAGTAATCCAATTTCGGTTTGATTCCGTTCAGGGGTCAGCAAGTGCATAGCCGGGCAGGGGGATTGTGGTCGCGGCACTGGTGGGACCAGTGGGTGTCACGCGGTGCTGCGACGACAATCCTCTTCTGATGAGGCCGTCAAGCTGAGTGCCACCATTGTTAACATGATACGTGTATGTAATAGTGACCCTCTTTCCTGAGACTTTAAGTTCAGCTTACCATCAGGCGAGGTGAAGTCAAATTGACGTGTCCTAAATGTAAAAAAAAAGCTTGCCATCCGCTTATTCCTCATAACACATAACATAACTTCACGCCTGTATCCCCAAAGGGGTAGGCAGAGGTATATTACACACCCACAATTCGCCTTATTCCTCCTTCTTTTAATTTTGCTTAAACGACATTAACAGGAACGACTGCTGTCAGCCCACCCTACCCCAAAAGGAAAGCCTGGACCAGAAGCTCTTCCGTTCATCAATAGGTGTACCAGTTAGCAGGTGAGGCTGGCGTGGTCTCGGAAGACCCTGGTGGGACACGAAACTTCCGCTTTGACCAGCCTAACAGACTACTACTGGAGGAAACCCTGGATGCATTTGCCAGTTCATAGTTTGCACTCCAGCATGGGTGTATGGGAGCCCCCGTTCGAAGGCAGTCACTTCTATAAATTCAATGAAATTTCGAAGCAGTTAGTATACTAACTTTTCCTATACATTTAGATCAGAAAATAAAGAACCTTCAGGACAGAAAAGCTAAGATCTGATTTGTCCATTGTGGTGTGATGTGGGGATATTAAACTATCTTTACATTATGGTGAACTGCTTGTGACAGACTATAAGAAGAATAAGGCTGCGTTTCCACCAGAGGTATGTGGGGACGCGTGGCGAGGGATATTTGTTAACAATAAATCACTTCATTTACGTAGGTCTCGCTTAGCGCAGTTCTTGTGAAAACTGCTCAGTGGAGCGAGGTTTTTGTACAAGGATAACAAGAGAAAAATGTGTGCTACGGATGTGTTGCAAGGGATATGTGCGAGGGATGTGTTGCGAGCGAGGTATATATGCAAGGGACGGACGTGCTCCGATCACAACTCACCCCGCTCGCATCAGAAACGTTAACGCTACACACCCTCGCACCACTCATATGTTCCACAGCGTCGCGTTGCTACGAATTCTCGCACCGCTCAGCATCCTAGAACTTCTCCGATGGAAACACTCATACCGTTCCACGGCCTCGTTACGCATCTTCGCTTCGCATCTCTACTGAAAATTAACCTAAGCCTAAACATACTTGCCTAGCTTCTTCGAAGGTAAACTTGGGTCCACGACAAAGCAAATACGCCTGCCTCCTTTGCGTGTCATTCAACAACTGACGATTAAACAGTGTACCCAGCTCATTACACGTTTGGTGTTGCCATTCTATTCGATTTTTTTGATACTTAGCTGATTTCTCCGGTAATTCTATGCTGCCAGGGTTGATTGAAGATTCCCATGCTATTTCAGCGGCAATTGCGTTAAATTTTTCGGTTTCTTCGTTTATATTTTGAAAGAAGTTGTCTAAATTCTCACATAAGCATGTTTTGATTAGTGAAAATAGACATAACAAAAGTTTGGGATCCATTGTTTTATTTGATTGGCATTATTGTGGTTAATTTCGAGGATCTGAAAGAAAAAAAAAAACAAATTTAGTTAAATCTTGTTATGTTTACCTTTACCAGATCGAGGACATTGGAAAGAAAGGCCAGGTCTAGAGTACCCGCAGCCGGCGATCGTGTATGAAAACAAGCGTCGGTAGCTTAGTGGTTAAGGAGTCGATCCTACGAATGAGAGGTCCCGGGTTCGAATCCTGGTCATTACACTAACGACGTGAACCCACTCCTAACACAAGCAATTTAGCTTAGCTGGAGGGGTTAGGGGGAATATTAGTAACTTCGCTTACTAATATTCTTTAAAAAAAGGAAAAAATGATGGTAGTGGAAGAAGCGAAAGGTATATATGCCAGGATCATAATAAGTGGAAATATGAAGTCTCTGCTTATCTCAATAGGAAAGAGGCGTGAATAAACATATATACCGGGTGTTAGGGAAACGCTCTCGAAGATAAAAAATTAAAGCATTTTTTATGAAATTATCGTTTCATTTAGCTGTACTTACACGCTTACTTAATTAAAATGCTGATTAAAAAAACATAAAGAAAAAGAAATCTCTTAAAATATTTTTTTAGTAAGTACTCACTAACGCTCCCAAAAACCAAGACATCCGTTATCCGTTATCCTAACATCCATTATAAAAATGAATCCTTGTGTTTGTTATTTTTAGGAGAAGGTTCTTATGAAAGGAAAAGTCAAGATAGTTACGCGGAAAATTTGAAAATTTAAGCATACTAAATTTTATAATGTAACGTTATGGCGTTTGACATACCAGTCAGTAGTTTGTAATAGGCGCGATTGACATATTGAATATTCATATTTAAGGCAGGACAACGTCTGTGGGGTCAGATAGTATAAAAAAAACTCATTTTTATACGCCCCATTGAATAAATCGCAATCAACGCAACTTAACGATAAGTACAACATCAGCACTGATATGCGTGGATTATCAGCTAAAATCACGAGAGCTTCTCGAGTGGCTGATAACAGTGATAACGTTGATAAGAACTGCCATTATGTCCGGAGGGAAAAGCTGTGTTAATGCCACGTGTCCACTTCCGTTAGAAAACGTATATTATCTATACCATAGACCAATAAATAAACAATACTCGCTATTGCCCGCGGCTCCATCCGCGTGGAATTTCGATCCTGTTCCCGCTACCCATGTGAACCTATTCCAGGGATAAAAACTAGCCATTGTCTTATTCCAGACTATAATCTATCCCTGTACCAAATTTAAACCTAATCGGTTTAGCCGTTCTAGCGTGATTGAGTAACAAACATCCATCCATAAACATAACGTAACATAACATAACTTCACGCCTGTATCCCGAAGGAGTAGGTAGTTGATATAAGTAACCCACCCCCGCTTCGCTTCGGTTTCTTTTTAACTCAAGCCACGTAATTTATACATATACCTGTTTTTTCTTTTGTTTTTTTTTTCGTGCGGAAATCCCTGCGGATACCCCCCCGCCGGCCAGCGGGGGCGGTTATGTCCGGCTTGAATCGACTAAAACCGCACGCCGTCTCGGGTCTTAAGACGACGGGGTGTAAGCTTGCCCATAGAGCATATCCCACCTATCTCTTCTTATTTATTCTAGTGCTGTCCCGGTTGCCTACAAAGGTTACTCTTTTTTGAGGATTAAACTCCAAGCTTTCCTACTTTTTTAACAGTTTTATTTGACATATTGGCTATAACGAGAGCGACTGTCATGTGACGAACCAACCCCGGGACGAAAGCCTGCGCCAGAGCCTCGTCCGTCAATCTGTAGGGTTACTGGTTTGCAGATGATGTTAGATTGGGCCTGAAGGTCTTGCTAGACCTAGTACGCTAAGATAAAGTTGTTTTAAAGTAGCTGTTGCTCGTGGCTCCACTTTTTTTTCCGGCCAGCGGGGGCGGTTATGTCTAGCTTGAACTGACTACAACCGCACGCCGTCTCGGGTCTACAGACGCCGGAGTGTAAGGTTGCCCAAAGAGCATATCCCTCGCACCCCGACTGACCTGGGCCATCTCCGGTTTCCAGATGACCCCCTCGGGTTTGGGAACCATGGTGTCCCCGTCTTGCCCCGGTTTGGGGGAGGGGTGCTAGTCGCCCCACCATCCCGGCCTGCTTCTGCTGGGGTGGCAGGTGGCTCCACCTATGAGACAATAGGGTATTTGACTACTGCTAAAAAATAGTTCTGTATTATGTATTACAACATAAAAATGCAGATGGCATCAATATTTTTTTGAGAACTGTTTTATTTACGATAAAAATCGATATTATAGTTTGATTTAAAAAAAGTACGCGCCATAACGGACTTAAAGCACGTTTATATAATTATTGAAATTAGTTGCAAAAATAATGGTTTATTTTGAGACATATAAGATAAAAGTGAAACATTATTAGTAATTAATAATTGAACCAGTCGATTAACACTCGGAAATGCAGACAGCCTGTATTGAAAAACTGTTTACTTATGTGTGACGTCACAGCGCGTTTATAAGCACGTGATCAAATCTAAAAAAAAATGAGATTTTAATCTTGATTTTGTAACTAAAAAGAAACTTATTTTATATTGAAAATTAATAAAATATGTTTTTACGGTACATTTTATTAGGATGACAACAATTCGTACAATATTTTACAATATTGTACGAATTGTAATAGTCAATATACTAGATACTGTTCCCAAAACCCACAGAAATCTATTCCCGGGATAAAAGTAGTAGCTTGTGTTATATTCCAGACAATGATCTATCTTTGTGCCAAATTTTATCCAGATCCATAATCAGCAGCAGCATAACATAACACAACTTCACGCCTGTATCCCCAAAGGGGAAGGCAGAGATATATTACACACCCACGATTCGCCAGTTATGTTTGTAATAGGGAGCCTTTTGCCATCTACCGGGCACATTGCATAATCAGCATAGTACAATTATTGGCAGCAATTGGACTTTCATTTTTTTTCAAAGTATTTGTAGCAATCGGGTTACAGAAATGAATCACGTACATACACTAAAATATTGTTTTTGGAATTCTTGTCCGTTTGTTCGCGATGGACGCAAGAACTAGTGAACGGATTTTGATGCGGTTTCTTTCTATTAGAAAGGACTTGGTCAGACTTCAAATCTTCTGTATGTTTGATTACAATTAGTTTAGTAGAACCAGAGATATGATGAAAAAACGATAACCGACCTCCGCGCGAGCGGAGCCACGGGCATCAGCTAGTAGGCTATATAATACATAGCTTGAATTTAAAAACCTCATATAAACCGAAGCAAGGCAAGGGCGAGTTGCTAGTTATTTACAAATACAATTCTAGTTAATAATATTCATTAATTTTCCACCAATCCACTCCTTTATATTTATAACAAAAATTCAAGCGTAACATTTTTAACATTCGAAATTCAAACAAAACAATCTGTTATTTTCTTTAAAAAAAGGAATGGAAACTTACCAAAGCTTTCCGATAAAAAAGAAACAATATGTAGGCACAGGTACAACGTATCCGGCTAACTGATAAACACGGTACTAGCGGGGCATCTGACACGCTACTGAAATCACAACAGACCTGTCCTGCGTACGTTATTGTTAGGATTCCGTAGAAAACGGACTGAAACGTTTTTAAGCCAGTGAAATATAATAATATTACATTGAAATAAAACTATTTTAACGCATCATCGCGATTTATTTGATGTTATTTTATATTTTACATTGATCCCGACGTTTCGGTTGCTTTTCAGCAGCCATGGTCACGGGGAGACTAAAGATGGTTGTTGTCTTGTAGTTTAAAGTGTAAGTTATCTCAAAATACCCGAACTATGTTGAATTGCTGATGTGTATTTACGCATATAGAATCCGAACTAACGAATCCGTTAAAATAGTTTTATTTCAATGTGTGACATTCGCATAAACTTCCGACAATATCATAATAATATTAGTAGTTCCGGGCAGTTTGTTTCGCTACAGACTGATTTCTAAGTAAAATATCGAGGTGTGTGTTTACGTGAATACGTGTACATAAGAGGTTTCGTACTCATTTTCGATATACCTTTTTGCGAAACCCATCGAAGAGCTAACCAATGGGTTATTTTGATCTATGGGCCATTTCATCGCACAGTCACATGTACAAATTCCTATATCACCGATCATATCATATCATTATGGCGATTTCTTTAACTAAAATAATAAGCATTTCCTTTTTTTAGCTTTTTTAGCTTTTTATTAGCTTCACCTGTATGTTTGTATGTTTGTAACCGACTCCTTTGGGCGCGATGTCGACCCACTTTAAACGGCCAGGGCCTGTAGACAAAGTCACATTCTACTAGTGGAATCGCAACGAAGCGAACCTTCAAAAGACCGAAATGTATGGGAGAGACAACATTTGTCGACATGTCACGAGTAACAAATAATGTCACTCCCATACATATTGAACATTTGAAGGTTCGCTTCGAAGCGATTCCACTAGTAGAATGTGACTTTGTCTACAGGCCCTGATTTCGTTCAAACTTTGTAGATTTATCGAGGATCGATGACAATACACTAATTTGATAAAATTATAATAAAATAAAAAGAAACTAAAAAATAAACCGACTCCTTTGATCGCGATTTGGATCCACTTTAAACGGCCAGATTTCGTTCAAACTTTGTAGATTTATCGAGGACCGATGACAATACACTAATTTGATAAAATTATAATAAAATAAAAAAAAAACTAAAAAATAAATAATAATTTAAAAAAACTAAAAAACACGCATTTTATAGAAAAGTGAACTAAAAAAATAGAAAATAAGTTTTAATCAATTTAAATTAAGAAAAAAAGCGTGGGGTGCTTTTTGAGATATTATCAAAATGACAATCACTCTACTCATGTCTGTCAATAAAATATTTATATCTATTGACCCATGCAACCCACGTTTTTTTTAAATGAAATACATTTTTTTATTTACACTATTATTAATTTAGATTTATTGAAATTTTTAACACTATTCTTAATTTAAAGTGATTAAAACTTATTTTCTATTTTTTTAGTTCGGTTTTCTATAAAAAGCGTGTTTTTTAGTTTTTTTAAACTATTATTTATTATAATAATAGATACTTTATTATTGTTATCTGTACCAACTGATTAAACAGCGTTCGAAGAAAGTGATTTGAAATAATGTTGAATACTTAAACTAATAATAAAATACTACTACTACTACTAAAAAAATAATCTACCGAGCTATGCATCCATACATTCGCTCACCCCTGACACTTTTTATTTAATCTCCAAGTTAAGGCGGCGTTACACTTGATTTGAGAACCATGTGTATTACATCAATTAATTATTATAAATTTATGAGTGCCCCCTCAATGTCTTAAAATAGCAATATTATACATATATATTCGAGATGTGGCTATTTTTAGAGCGTTTTGATATACACGCGTAAATAAATAAATATTCTACACAGTTCTATCTTGACCCAAAGTAAGCATAGCTTAACTAGCTTGTGTTATGGGTTCTAGAATACGGATACAAATACATTTTTATGTAACTGCATATATATTATATATAGAAACACCCACAGGCACACAAATATTTACTTGGGAATAGAACTCGCGACCTCTGAATTTCGAACGGTCCACCGCTATCTATCCTGTCTATCTGTTTTTTTTTCTGTGTGGCAACCCGCAGCGGATACCTCCTCAGCAGGCCTAGTGAAATGGCTATGTCGGTATCGAACCGACTGAATGGACGAACGGAAACCCACACGGTGTTCTGTCCACGTAAGTCTTTTACCTGGGAACTCCCCAGAAACCCTAGCGGATTTGACCACCAGTCATAACGCAGGTGTTCGCCCGCTGACATTCGCGGCCAACCCCCTCCGTTCAGAGAGGCATCCTCAGGTCTTCTTTCATGGAGGCCACAGATTTTCCTCCATTATTCTTTAATTTTTTTTTCTTTAATTTAACATAACATAAACTCACGCCTATATCCCCGAAGGGGTAGGCAGAGGTGCTAGCACCCACATTTCGCCAGTTTATGTTTAGGTCCCAATGTAATAGGTGGCGAGCCTATTGCCATTAACCGGGCACTTATAAACCTGCGATAAATACACACATAACTTCGAAAAGCATCGAAAAGTCATTGGTGTGTGCCATGGTAAAACCTGGGATCGAACCCGAGACCTCGTCTCAGCAGTCTATTACCCATACCACTAGGCTACCGCGATTCTTTCTTCTGATTCTATCTTGACCCAAAGTAAGCATAGCTTAACTAGCTTGTGTTATGGGTTCTAGAATACGGATACAAATACATTTTTATGTAACTGCATATATATTATATATAGAAACACCCACAGGCACACAAATATTTACTTGGGAATAGAACTCGCGACCTCTGAATTTCGAACGGTCCACCGCTATCTATCCTGTCTATCTGTTTTTTTTTCTGTGCGGCAACCCGCAGCGGATACCTCCTCAGCAGGCCTAGTGAAATGGCTATGTCGGTATCGAACCGACTGAATGGACGAACGGAAACCCACACGGTGTTCTGTCCACGTAAGTCTTTTACCTGGGAACTCCCCAGAAACCCTAGCGGATTTGACCACCAGTCATAACGCAGGTGTTCGCCCGCTGACATTCGCGGCCAACCCCCTCCGTTCAGAGAGGCATCCTCAGGTCTTCTTTCATGGAGGCCACAGATTTTCCTCCATTATTCTTTAATTTTTTTTTCTTTAATTTAACATAACATAAACTCACGCCTATATCCCCGAAGGGGTAGGCAGAGGTGCTAGCACCCACATTTCGCCAGTTTATGTTTAGGTCCCAATGTAATAGGTGGCGAGCCTATTGCCATTAACCGGGCACTTATAAACCTGCGATAAATACACACATAACTTCGAAAAGCATCGAAAAGTCATTGATGTGTGCCATGGTAAAACCTGGGATCGAACCCGAGACCTCGTCTCAGCAGTCCATTACACATACCACTAGGCTACCGCGGCTTTCTTTAATTTAACATTGGTTTATATTCTTTTGTCAGTGTGTCTCGACCTTAACACAATAACGCCACACGGATAAGCCCACAGACAGGACCCTCCATCTTAATTTGCCATAGACAACAGCACTGCCCACTCATAGTCTTAACGTTGTTTTGTACCAAGTTTTTCATTATGTTTTAACTGATCCGATTGAGAACCTCAAAGCTGAGATTTAATTGAAAAGTTTCATAAGTTTGCATAGATCATCTGATTGTATAGTAAGGCTATGATTGAATCTTTTAACCGACTGGGCGAAGCCAAAACAGAGTGTTATGTGTTGGAACTGTATTTTGTTCATACAACTATCTGAACTTTTTACCAACACAGTTGGGTTCGGCTTTCACGAACTACGAAACGGCTGAACTTCAATATTTTCTTTGAAGCAACTGCGATCTGATCTCCACAAGTCATTGGTGATATCGAAGGTCTGTAGTTAGACAAGATTTTCGGACTTTTGGGCTCTAAATACCTGTGAACACCTCTCTTCTTCTCTTCTGACGGACTCTTCCTTCTTACAGAGGGAAAAAAAGAAAACACTTTTCTGTAAACATCGAAATCCACGCGGATGAAGACGCGGGCACAGCTAGTACGCAATATAATGGCGCGTAATATTTCAAATCTGAACCAAATTTCGCTCACTTTGTAACACTATCCACGTCTTTGAGCCAAATACAAATTGATGGCCGTATTCCAATAATGTTACCAATTTCCTTACAAATGTGTCGATGGCACAAGGCAAATAATTGACAACGTACCTACTTGCTCAAGTTACAGTCAAAGTCAAAGTCAAAAACCATTTATTCTGTATAGGCCATTAATACGGCACTTAAAAAATGTAAAAAAAAAAACTACTGTTTGACAAATGGACCCGGTTCGAAACGCGGCCCTGTCCTGAGAAGACTCCGGCAAGAAACTCAGTGGGCTGTTTTTTTTTGGTCTATTTACAAACATGTTTACTTAACCTAATATTACAATCTATAAAATAACCTAATTACTCGAAACTAGTTGAAATATGAAGTTAGTTAAAATCAATTTTACAAATTATATTGCGATATTATGTTGTGTTTTCTGCACTTCAGTACGGTGAAGCCAAAGAGAAGGAGTTTCACATATATCTATGTAGATATGTCAGTACGGTGAAGCCAAAGAGAAGGAGTTTCACCTATATCTATGTAGATATGGCAGTACGGTGAAGCCAAAGAGAAGGAGTTTCACCTATTGCTATGTAGATATGTCAGTACGGTGAAGCCAAAGAGAAGGAGTTTCACCTATATCTATGTAGATATGGCAGTACGGTGAAGCCAAAGAGAAGGAGTTTCACCTATTGCTATGTAGATATGTCAGTACGGTGAAGCCAAAGAGAAGGAGTTTCACCTATATCTATGTAGATATGGCAGTACGGTGAAGCCAAAGAGAAGGAGTTTCACCTATATCTATGTAGATATGGCAGTACGGTGAAGCCAAAGAGAAGGAGTTTCACCTATTGCTATGTAGATATGTCAGTACGGTGAAGCCAAAGAGAAGGAGTTTCACCTATATCTATGTAGATATGGCAGTACGGTGAAGCCAAAGAGAAGGAGTTTCACCTATTGCTATGTAGATATGTCAGTACGGTGAAGCCAAAGAGAAGGAGTTTCATATATGATTTTAGATTGACATGGTCATTTACATTAAAATTAGAATTATAAACGGGATATTTACCATGTTTAGTATCTTTTTCGAGAATCCGATATTTCGGCACTGTTACAAGTACCATGATCACGGATGTACTGTACTGTACATCCGTGATCATGGTACTTGTAACAGTGCCGAAATATCGGATTCTCGAAAAAGAAGGAGTTTCACCTATATCTATGTAGATATGGCAGTACGGTGAAGCCAAAGAGAAGGAGTTTCACCTATATCTATGTAGATATGTCAGTACGGTGAAGCCAAAGAGAAGGAGTTTCACCTATATCTATGTAGATATGTCAGTACGGTGAAGCCAAAGAGAAGGAGTTTCACCTATATCTATGTAGATATGTAAGTACGGTGAAGCCAAAGAGAAGGAGTTTCACCTATATCTATGTAGATATGTCAGTACGGTGAAGCCAAAGAGAAGGAGTTTCACCTATATCTATGTAGGTATCCGGTCCTACATCCCTCGTAACTACTAAATAGTTGAACAAATTTTGTAGAATGAAATATGTCGTTTGATTCGTGTTCATTACGCGAATGTCGTCGAGTATTTTAAATTGTAAAAGACTGCCTTGGAAATTGGAAAGAACCATACGCGTAAAGTACTGATTCTGTTTTGTCGTGTCTGTGTCGTTTATTTTGACTTTTACGGGAGCTACTACCATCTGACCTTCTAGTCCCGAGAGGAAAGCCTGCGACAGAGATTCGTCCATCAATCCAAAAGTGTACCAGTTTGCATGAGAGGTGGGCTTCAACCTTGAAGATCTTGCTTGGACCAGTACACCCTTGGGACTTGTATAATCTGAGCCAAATTTATTAATCTAGATGACAAATTTTGTTTATTGCTAATGAGCAAAATGCTTAGTTAAGGCTCGCAGTGTAAAAGAAATAGCTTTGGAAGTCAGAGTTGCATCCATATATCTGAGTAGTGTAAAACATTAAGAGAAGCCACGAAACACGTTTAGTCTATACTAATATTATTAAGAGAGAGGCCCAATTTTGTGAGTTCGTTTATGTTAAGGACTACGTAAGCACTGCACTTATTGAAAAAAAAAAAAACGACGGGTTACACTCCGGGAGTGCCGGTAGAAGTGAAAACTTGAATATTAACGTTGTGCATTTTTGATATTTTGGAATGGTTAGGGAATAAATTGCACGAATTGCTTTAATTATCTATCTATTATGTATAGTATGTATGTATATAAGTAAAAAAAAAAGTATATAAGTATGTTTATCCGCATTCTGGAACCCATAACACAAGCTAGTTAAACTATGCTTACTTTGGGTCTAGAAAGCGCTGTGTAGAATGTCATAGAATATTTAATTATTTATTTATCTCTCAGAAAAATCAACTTCCATCCATAATTTCAACGACTTTTTCACCATCATTATTACCAGAATCATCATCGCCATTTTTTTTGTTTTTTTTTTACCTGCGGACTTCCCTTCGGATACCCCCCCCCCCCGCTGGCCAGCGGGGGTGGTTATGTCGTGTATCGACTAAAACCGCACGGTGTCCTCCCCAAGTGTCCGTTGCCGGGCACCCCGGGTAAGCGCACGGTGTCCTCCCCAAGTGTCCGTTGCCGGGCACCCCGGGTAAGCCCTCGAAAGGATAACCCCAGGGTTACCGGTGGACTTTGGCCGCGACCGCGGCCTCGCCAGGTGGGGTCGGGTGTTATCCCGCTTCGGTGAGTTGGCAGGCGTGTGTAGGGCACACACGACACGCCTCCGCCACGGCCTGCTTCTGTAAGGACGGCGAGTCGGCCAACTGCCGTCCTCAGGCCCCGATCATGGAGGTCGGTAGTCCCGGGCGTAGATGAGTCTGCGGCGTCCTCGCCGCAGACTGCGAAACTCGAGGGGCAGGGTTCTCTCCCGCTCCCTCTCCGCCGTCTCTTTCGCGCACATTACCTGCTCGCAGAAAGAGGCGGCGGCGTGCCACTTGCTCCCGTCAGAGACCACGGCCCTCACCATGGTCTCCAACGAGAGAACGTCCACGCCCAGGACCGCATCATCATCGCCAATATATTTATAAAGTACTCACTCATTTTCTTTCGCTATTTCTTCGTCACTTTTTTCATTAATAGATGCTTGGGCCTCGGTCGGAATCGATCTCAGTCTTGACGAAATCAACGACCCCTCATTAGACGAACGCGCCACCAAGGTTGTTAAGTAAAGTGTGGAATTAGCGCTTCTGAATTTGTTGTCTTACGATCAGGCCACGTGTTTACTGACGCGAGTTTAACCTTTTTTACCCATTACAAAAAAAGTGCACAACGCCGCTAAAGAAGTCTATAGGCAATAATTATTTTGTGTAAATTACGATGGCTGGAGTTGATAAGAAAAAAAAAAAGAAACTCATTTTTTTTTTTTTTTATTATTATCTCTTTATTTACTTTAAAATTACTTATAAATTACATTTTTAAATACATATTAAAAAAAAAGAAAACATCTATTTAAAAATATAAAAAATAGTGCTCCACCGGCAGCGTGGCAGGGCCCAAGCTACCGGCGGTCGGGGTCACAGAGAGAGAAACCTCCGGACAATGCGTGCCGTGTCGAGGATGACCGCCTTCTGCATCTGACCCTTGACCCAACCATCTAGCGAGAGTCTCTTGAGGTGTTGGTCGAGGCTCTTCGCTATCAGCCCGTTCGCCGAAATGACTATCGGGACAATGATCGTTGAATCGACATCCCACATGGCGGTAACCTCGTGAGCCAAGTCAAGGTACTTGCTGATTTTGTCCTTCTCAGCCTTCACGAGGTTTTCGTCATGCGGGATGGTGATGTCAACGATCATTGCCCGGCGCTGGGGCCGGTCGACTACCACGATATCAGGCTTATGGCAAGCTATAGTCCTGTCCGTGATAATAGAGCGGTCCCAGTAGAGCAATGCATGACTATTTTCAAGAACCGACACCGGTATGTACCGATAGTACGGCACCTCAGACTCAACATGGCCATATCGAAGAGCAAGTTGCTGGTGGATGATCCTGGCCACTAGGTTATGCCTGTGCAAGTACTCGCCGTTGGCCAGATGAGAACAACCCGAAATAATATGCCTGAGTGACTCTCCGGGACGACGGCATGCCCGACAGATGTCGACCGTACCGTCCTTCAGGATATATTTCCGATAGTTGTTCGTCATCATGACCTCGTCAGCAATCGCACAGGCAAACCCTTCCGTTTCCCCAAAGAGGTCCCCGAAGCGTAGCCAGTTCACCGAGGCCAGAAGGTCCACATCGGGCCCTGTTAAGGCTCGATAGAACCTCCCGTGCAGCTCCTTGCCCTCCCATACGGTCTTGCGGTCCGTGACGCTCAATACCTTCGGTCTGCGCCAGTTCTCGTTCGCCAAGGAGAGCGGAGTGAGACCCTTGTCTACTGCCACCACATCACGATGCATCCCGCATTCGTTGCTCTGGAAATAATCCCTAAGTCTGCACACCTCACGGTTGTGGAGGTTCTTGGCATTTAAAAAGCCTCGGCCCCCCCACCTCCGTGGGATGTACAGTCTCATAACAGACGAGCGCGGGTGTAGCATGCGATGAGTGGTGAGCAGTTGACGGACCTTTCTATCCAGGGCGTCCAGCTCAGTCTGAGTCCATCTTAGTATGCCAAAGGAGTAGGTCAGTAGAGGCATCACCCAACCGTTGAAGGCTCGCACCTTGTTGCCGCCCGACAAAAGACTGTTGAGTACTTTTGTGAAGCGGCAGAAGAAGCGTTCCTTCACCGATTTCTTGATATCCACTACTGAGATACCCAAAGACTCTGCCATACCGAGATACTTATAGGTTTCGGTTTCAGAGAGAGATCTGAGAGTCATAGTATCAGAAAGTTGCAAATTCGTAGAATTCACAACTTTTCCCCGCTGCACATGTAAGACCGCACACTTATCTACACCGAATTCCATCCCAATGGCGTTGCTGAAAACCTGCGTGATTTTCAGCAGCTCCACCAGGTCAGGAAGTTTCGGTGTGAAAAGTTTGAGGTCATCCATGTACAGCAGATGACTAATAACCTCACCCTCTCTCTGAAGCCGGTAGCCTAGACCTGAATCTCTCAACAAAGTGCTGAGAGGATTCAGTGCTAGGCAAAACCAAAGCGGGCTCAGACAGTCGCCCTGGAAGATGCCCCGCTCAATCCTTATGAAGTCCTGGGGGTCAGAGGAGATCTCCCCGCCGCCCGGTTGACGAAGGACTGTGGTCCACTGCCCCATACACGCACTGAGGAAGGATCTCAGAGTTGCATCGATTTTATACAACTCTAAGATCCTCCTCAGCCATGAGTGAGGCACCGAATCATAGGCCTTCTTGTAGTCAATCCAGGCCGCGGACAGAGCCCCCCGGCTCCGCCGGACTTGCTGGCTAATAGTCATGTCTATGAGGAGGAGCTCCTTAGTACCGCGGGACACAACCCTACACCCATTCTGAGCGGGGGCCAAAATGTTGTTCACAACAATGTGTGTGTTAATTTTGATGGTCAGAATGGATGTAAGGAGCTTGTACATAGTGGGCAAGCACGTGATGGGTCTATAGTTTTTAGGTTCAACGGTACTACCAGTCTTATGGAGCAAGAAGGTGATCCCGGTGGTCATAAACCGCGGAAGGGAGCCAACTTCGAGGGCTTGTTGGAACTGCGTCGCTAAGCGGCCATGGGAGCACCGGATCCATTTTATCCAGAAGTTGTGCAACCCGTCCGGTCCAGGACTTTTCCAGTTCGGGGCAGTACGGATCGCACAACTCACGTCTTCGGGGTCTATAGTTATAGACGCCATGGGTTCGATGCTCCCACATTCACGCTCAACAACGCACATCCAATCGCCCTCTGTGTGTTCGACGGGCGCTGACCAGATACCACGCCAGAAATTAATCATGGCACTGGCTCCTGGCAGCCCCTCATCGACCACACATTGGGTGGTTCCATCCCACTTCCGGTACACCTTCCTTTGGTCACTCTGGAAAAGGCGATTCTGCCAGTACCGATCCACGCGCTCTCTGTACCGGCGAATACGGGCTGCCCATGCATAGACTTTCTGCTTCAGGTAGTCAATGCGCTCCGTGACGTTAGCCTCAAAATCCGGGCGCCGAATACCGGTCCCGGCGAATGCTTGAGTCACGAAACGCATGACACGGGGGCGGTTGTTCCCCCGACTGAA
The DNA here is from genome assembly GCA_946251805.1 of Cybosia mesomella. Classification (NCBI taxonomy): domain Eukaryota; kingdom Metazoa; phylum Arthropoda; class Insecta; order Lepidoptera; family Erebidae; genus Cybosia; species Cybosia mesomella. The sequence continues at coordinate 8,460,968 of OX276417.1, forward strand.
GCAGACCAGCTTCGCAATGAGAGTCCTGAATGTGCTGATACGCCGCTCGATCCGTACCTGCCAAGCGGGTACAACCTCGGCGAGCCGCGGCGCCCGGTCAGTATCTGGAAACTTGACACGAGCGACGCGGCACACCGCGATTGCTCCACAGTACATGATCGAGTGGGTATCAGACAAATCTTTACTAGCCCGCATGTACGGGAATAGTAAATCATTCAGGGCTCCCATCAGTGCCAGATTTCGCCTATGAGTGGGCAGACGTGGTAGACGCGGCCTAGATTCAGGCGCGGACCTATACTGGCGAATAGCGTCCTCCAAAGCCCTCCCCAATTGCTCACTTACCTGGGTGCTAACAGTCGTACTCACACAATCTCCATCATCGCCCACGGGCTCCACCGATGTCGCTGGTGTCACTCCTGACAGCGGAGCTGACGACGCGGTGGGTGAGTCCCGTATCAAGGCAGGAGTCGCGCGAGTAGGTTGTGCCTCCAGGCGGAGCCGATCAAGCACAGTTTGATCCAACAGGTTACACCGCTGGATAGCTCGCACTTGATCCGACAATCGTTGGGCGGACACTGTGATGGTTGGATCGAGGACCTGAAACAGAGCAAGCATCCTGTCACGATACGCCGTTCGAGTGGTTTCTCCCTCTGTAGCCCCATAGTAGGCGCGCATGCAATTCTCATTCATAATATGAGTCCATCGCATGCGACGCACTACACCACCGGCAGCGGGGGCCCTATTCGAGGCCGGTGGGCCTCGGGACCCCAAGCAGGCCGGGGGCCGGCCTCTCCCTCGCCGGCGCGCAGGTGTTGGTGACGTCGGTGGGGAGAAATACTCGTCACTAGAGCTGCTGCTCGACGCCCCAGGGATTCCACTTGAGGTTGGCTGTGGGGCGGAGCTTAGTGACGAGTCCGGAGATGGTAGGCGTGCTGTCCTTTTCTGGGATCTTGTGATCATTTTTGTCCTTTTACATTATTTTATTTTAAATATGACATGACAATATATCTAATGTCTGTCATATATAAAAAGCAACAAAATTATTAATTAAATTATTAATTATTAATTATTAATTTATTTTATTATTATTGTTAACAATGATTCAGTACATATTTTCAAACTTATACAGTTATGATGTACAATTTTTTACAGGATTATAGGAACAAAATCTAATTGATAAAATAACAATATAAGATAGAGTAAACGACATTGTCTGTGCTAGTTTAAACTGTGTGACAGACAACGACGCCCTCCCATTTTAGCTCATTAATTGGAAATTTATTACTTAGAGAAAAATAAAATGATATGTCGCAGCTGTGTACAATTATTGAATTACAGATACAATGATAGAACAATACGAAAAATAAATGAAATATGGCCACATTTACAGGTGACCAATTTATCATTAACAAAATAAATAAGAAATATTTAAAAAAAAAGAACATTATAACATGCAGCATGTGAGCTTGTATGTGAGTGTGTGTGGTCGTGTATGTGAATGCATGAGAGTGTGTGCGTGTGCGTGTATGCGCGCTTGTGTGCGAGCATGTGCGTATGTGAATGATAATGTTTGGATGTTGATTCCAGCAAATATGATTCTGGGCACGGTTTGAGCTACGAGATACTGACAAGTAAATCCTCCGTCTCTTCGTATGTTAGATGCAATAGGTTGGTTTTTACCAAAGACTTACATTTTTGTCTAGGGAGAGAATAAATATGGCAAATTTTGCTCATTTTGTTGTAGAGGCGACTGCTGAGGTACTGGTAGTGGCGGCCTGCCAGTGCAGTTCTTGTCAGCTCTGTAGGACATACAAGGTCTTTACGACGTTTTTGTTTTAATAATTGGGGATTGTAGCTTAAAGTACTGTGTTTGTGTAAAATGATTTGAAGGACGTATATCTCCTAACAGTTAGAATAGACGTTTCCACGTACAATTGGTGTGAAGGATAGCGAAAAGGTTTGTTTAGGGCAACCTTCAAAACTGCCCTTTGAGCTCTCTCGAGTTTTAGCATTTCAGTCTTAAAAGTACCACCCCACACTGTAATGCAATAGGCCAAAATTGATTGCACTAGCGAGAAGTAAATTGTTTTCAGTAAGGGCACGTCAGCCACATACCTTATCTGCTTAAAAGGGAACATTAACTTTCGAACACGTAATACGGTCAACTCCACATGCTTCTGCCAACTCAACCTACAGTCAATCACTACACCCAAATATTTTATTTCTGAAGCCCTGTCGATAACTGTACAAAGACAAGAGCTAGGAGCAGGTGACAGTCGTGCACAGTTATGAGCTTGAATGTTAGTCAGTTTAGGCTCGGAAATTGAACTAGCCGAGAAGGTTATAAATATATATAATATAAACCAAAGCAAAGCGAGGGTGGGTTGCTAGTATACTACGAAACAATCAAACTCCAGAGCTTTTATAAATAAAACAACCACTAAACCCTCTTCATCTTAATTTGCACAATAAACAACGCCTACCTATATTTATTCCTGTGGCAATACCGAGCTTTATATTGTGGCCGGCCTAATCGAAAAATAAATACAAGATTGGTTCGTCAGCTATTTTTGTTTTAATCACGGTCTACTAGACTGCACATTTAAACCAGTTTCATGATAAAGAAGGAAGTTCTCAGCTAAAAATGAAGAGAATTTATAAAATTGGCGCAATGACATCCACATTAGAACAAAAAATGTGTCAATGTTTCTGGGTGAGGCGGGTATGAATTTCGAATTTCGAATGTGGAACTTCACGACATTTGTCGGTAACGAACTAATTTGTCTCATGACATTTTCCTTGTCCCTTTGGACATGTCGTAAGGGTAATGTACAAGGAAAACGATTTTTTTTTAAAAACATGTTAACTAGCTTGTGTTTTGAGTTCTTAAATGCGGATAAACATACATAATCTTTCTTGTTAACACACACATATTATAGGTACATAGAAACACCTAGACTAATGTAAATATTACTTATTCATACATACAAATATTTGCACTAAGCGGGAATTAACCCACGACCTTCTACATAGCAGTCGCACGCTCCAGCACAAAACACCAGGCATGTCGAAATTTGAAACTCCCAATTAAAATATATTTTATTCGATTTTTTTTATACCACTTAGCTGGCAGACAAACAGGCGGTCCCATCTGATGGGAAGCGGTTACCGTGGCCTATGAACGTGTGCAACACCAGGGGCATCACACTCTCGCTGCCGACCCTGTAGAAACCTTCTAAAGCTCTTCTTGAAGAAAGCCATGGGCATCATATCCACAATTCTTCTGAACACATACCATTTTATAGGCGGTAGATCATGCACAGAGAGGTAAAATCTCTCGTATCACTGAGAGGTTCCACACTGCCTGAAAGCGCGGGATCGTCGACGATCCTTAACGCCCGCCCGTCTTTGCACGGACTCAAACGGGTCGATATGCATGTGCCCAGGCAAAAAGGTGACAGCAGTACTCCATGTAAGGCCGGACTTGCGACTTGTAGCATGCGGTCCGAGCAAGCCGACGGCTTGGATGCTTCTGTTGAACAAAAAGCTGGCAATCCATTCGCAAAGTCGGCAACTTCGCAAGATGACCTCTGTTCCAGACCCGATCGATGGGCACTCTTATGAGTTATGGACCACTGACTACACTTTCGTGCGGAGTGGGATTTTTTTAGTTGTGTACAACAGGTCAAGCATTTGTTTCAATAATTACAAATAACAAGGGTATGTCTACGTTGTTATATCGAATGACGTCATTGTGCCAAAATAGTTCAACCTACTCCGATAACTTCTAAATAAGACATTTAATTTGTTTGGTCTATAACAGGCTATTTGATAGTGTTGTAAATAATGCTGTGATTAGTGATTCCGCTCAAATTATGGGTTGTATAGTGATTTGTACAAACTACGTGAACATATATGTATGCAAGGCTGACTGATAAGTAGATGGATACAGATATACGAAAATGGTGTGGCCTAAAAGAGAATGTTGTAACGAGAATTGCTAAGGTGGTTTGGTACGTAAATGTATACTGAGTGAATGACACACTAAGTATGTAAGGCCTATGTAAGTGTGTGTCCTGCACACGTGTGCCAACACACCGTCGCGGGATAAAACCCAACCCCACCAGGCGAAGCCACGGTGGCGGCCAAAGTCCGCCGGTAACCCTGGGGTTATCCTTTTGAGGGCTTACCTGAGGTGCCCGGCAATGAACACTTGGGGAGGGCACCGTGTGGTTTTAGTCGGTCTGATTCCGACACGCCCACCCCATCGTTTTCACCGATGGGGTGAAGCCCGGGGGTTTCCACACGGGAAAAAAAAAATGCCTATGTAAGTAGGTTGGCAGGCAGGGGTCGTCCTCGCAGAACATGCATTTATCATATTGTAGATATCTTCAAAAAAAAAAGGCAGGTCAAGAGAACTCGAAACCGGCAGTCTTGTATGAAAGGTTTTAATGATAGTAGAGGAAGCTCGTGAAGTGCGTAAGGATAGAAACAGATGGCGGGCTGTTGTCTCTGCCTACCCAGAGGGAAAAAGGTGTGAATATGTATGTATGAATGACTAAACCTTGCCTATACAAGTAAATTATATATTAACAAAACACAAAGAAAATATTACATTTTATTTGCATTTATTTACTAGGTATTCATTATAAACTCAACTGCTTGTTAACATTTTATATATTATTGTGGCGATGACATTAAATTCTTATGTTAAATACAGATTTAATTATTTATCATGAAGCAAGTTTTGCTTCGGAATTTCTCATAAAAGAACAATGTAGACGTCAGTTGACTCCGAAATGTTCATTCCACCATTTTCCTAAACAACTGTTCATTTTGACATTCAACAAAGGTATTGTAACTTATTTTGTAATGCCATCATACAGAAATGTCACAGAAGTTTCGAAACTTTCGAAAAATATCAAATCAGAAAATGTTGATGATATAATTTTACTGAAGAATATTAACATAATTTTTACCTTTTTGATGTAGCTCTGTATATTACCAGATTTATTTTATCAGTTACAACCTAATTATATTTAATAACACTATTAATACAATCAGCGTCAAAAATGGAAATATATTTTCAGATTCGATGTACGCGAACGTAGCGAGCGCAGTAATAAAAAAAACAATTAACAGCTCTGCTCCAGTCTCCTTTACCAGGAGACAAGGGTGAGGAGTAAGACCACGAGCAGGTAGTATTCAAGCCGTAGCTCCACCACTTACTTTCACGCAATCACTACTTCGTTCCGAAGCGTGATCTAAAGCCGACAGTGGAAACGCAAATAAAACATAAAACTTAATATATAACTAAAATAAAGGGTCTATGATCCGGATCTACACAAAGGTGCAGTCAACAAACGGTGCAAAATCATTAATCAAACAACGATAACCAAATACAGTAATTTTATACAAACTGGTTAATCGAACCGACTAAAACCGCACGAAGCATCAAACACAGGTAGTCGGCACGAATATACAACGGTCAAACTGCAAAATACCGCAATTTTAGAATAACCGGTTAATGGAACCGATAAAACCTCACGGGTACAAACAAATCAAATCATACGGTACTTTCAATTTTATAGCAAGTAAACACAAATAAATATTTATTCCGACCTCTCGGCAGTCTCGGCGGGTTCAATCAAAAGGAATAAACAACAATTCAAAGTTAAACAGGTTTTTAGCACGTACTCGTTTCAAAAGTCAAATTAAGCCGCAATTGACACCCGATCGAATTCGACAAGGAAATATTTTAATTAAAATAACAGTTTTAAGTGAAAATAGTTCAATTCAATTGCTCCAAAAGGCAGAATAATACCGATAAATTAACATCAAAATGGCGACCGCGTGTTAAGTTTCAAATTGCAAACAAAATTAAGTCAATCCGTTAATTGTCGTTGACATTAAACAAAATATATTAATAAATGGGTCACTGACCTTCTATGGACCGGGATCAGCTGAGAAGGTAGAAAAGATTGTAAAGTGTGCTTATCTATTTTATCTAATTATGTGACATGAATGTACGTGTAATTGGATATACAATAAACTAATTATGAATTAAAATAAAATGTGATGTTTACTTTCCTTAGTATTGTAGAACTACCGCAGCAAAGTTCAAAGTCTAACGAACGCGAGGGGAGTGTTCACTTTTTTTAAAAAAGTGATATTATCTCGGCAATCAATGTTCACAATTACTCAACATTCAACAAACAAATCAAAATTTACGAGTTTACAAAGTGCTACCAAAAGGACCTTTCGAGGCGACGTCTCGATGTACTTCGCGCTCAACTCGCCTTGCACCGGCGTCAAGCTCACGTACAATAATACGCGGGTATGTAAAGAAAAAATATGATTGGTGTTGGTCCTATCAATACGCGGTACCAACATCAAAACATAATAAAACAAAGATTAAAACTAAACATTCGACAAATTAGTTTTTGAGCAAAAGAGGCAATTATATTTCTTAACGAAAATGCTGTTTCATTGAGCTGAGTGAGACGAAGTCGAGCGAAAGCTCCTCATACTAGACTGCAGGATTTTCTTTGTCACAGGTCTTCTCCTAAACTACTAATCCAATCAGAACCAAATTTGGCATGATTAAAGAGGTCAATCAGAGGAAGGTTTATGGATATATTTTGAAAAAAATAATGCTACCACAGAGGAATGATCACCGTTAAAAAAAATCCAGATGGAATTACATAATAACTGCTCGAGACACTGTGACCAAACTTTACACGCTCAGAAAGTATGTCCAGAGTTGTGACTTTCAAAAAGAATTTTCAAAATCGGACTTGCCACGGAAGAATGATCACTGTTCAAAATTTTCAAAATCTGATTCACGATGTCTCACTCAGCTCAACATTGCAAGCAGCGATTCGCCTTGAAGACCTAGTTACTTAGTTGTCTCTATTAAAATATATGTATTTTATGATAAAATTTAATAAATAATCATCTACTTTCCACTGTACATGCACTCGTAACTGACAGGCGTGTATAAACGGTAGAGGGAGCTCATCTTCAGTGTAAGGATATAAGCAAATTGAATGCGGTCACTGGGGTGATTATCATTCTCATAGCGACTTACCAGTTGCATCCATCGTTTACACTAAGGAGACCGAGGTCCGTTTATTGTTTTGATTAGCATGTCGGCTTTTCCGGGAGCGACTGCCGTCTGCCCTCCCAACCTTGAAAAGAAAGCCTGCGCTAGAGCTTTGTCCGTTGTTTAGCAGGTGCACCGACTTGCAGGTGAGGTTGGCTTGGGACCTGTTGACTCCTAGTACACTGGCGTGATGTTTGTACTTATAATATTTTAAAGGACTGATTTTGGATTACAAGTATCACGTTAGTATATTGATGCTGAACCGCACTGTGAGTAAAATTACACTAACAAACTAAACTGTTGTTGACTTAAACTACTACGAATATATTGTTAAGAAGTAGTTAGAAATGAAATAAATAATCACCAACACAATAATAATTACTACTTTTATTTACTTTAACCGCTGATTTTTCTAACAATAATGAACCCGACATGTATATCGCACTTCTTTTTATAAGCTACGCAGCACACCCCTCCTCTCCTCTCCTCGTCTCGCCCCTCCATCGCTCACCACCTCTCCTCGCCAACACGTCATTATTCAATCACACTCCTTCATTTCCGTTATAGTCGGCCATCCTGAAACAATTGCACCGCAATTGGTGCACACAGTATGTTAACTCTCAAGTAAATCAATTAAATCATCTCTAGTGACAACATCCTCATCGCTACTACTCTCGCTACAATCTGGGCCACTTCTATATGCACGGAGAGCATCTGCGGCCACCATACCAGAGAACTTTTTGTAGCCACGCATACCCTCTATACTTCTAATTTCGTATCTACCATTATTAAGAACCTGTTGAATAACGTATGGTCCAGAATACAAAACTTGTAGTTTGTTATTTACGTTTTTAACTTCTCCCCCAGATGGTGCTTGTTTCCAAAGAACCAAATCTCCTTTATTGAAAACTTGTTCGGCCCTATGACGTTTATCATAATTTCGCTTCATCTTTTCTGCTTGCAACTTTAACCGCTTTGAAGCATTTTCACGCTTTTCATTGATGGTTGTATTTTGTTCATTCCCTACAAGGTTCGGCAAAAGTCTACCTCTACAGCTAAACATAATTTCGTAAGGATGATAGCCCAAGCTTTCATTTAGAGTATTATTTATACCCCAAACTGTATCTGGTATACATTCAGTCCACATGTTTGGATCTATATTACGAGTACGCATAGCGTCTAACAACGTTCGGTTGTATCGTTCGACTTGACCGTTAGCACGTGGACATGCTATAGCATTTAGGGTGTGATGGAATTGGTATTTAATAGAAAATTCTTTGAAAACTCTACTAGTGAATGCCAAATTTCTATCGGATATTACTTGTTTGGGAAAACCGAATAAACTAAATACGTCTTTCAGAACAGTGACAGTTTCAACAGAGTTAATTGTTCTAGTTGGCCGGGCTAACATAAACTTTGAGAAGGCGTCAACAATCATTAGGACATATTGATGACCTTTACTAGTCTTACAAAAGGGGCCAAGATGATCAATATGTACTACTTCCATGGGAGCTGAAGGCTTAGGAATAGGATGCAACTCGCCGCTTGGCTTACCATGATTTCCCTTCGCATATGCACACTCCAAGCAATTAGTAATATATTTTTTTATAAAACGGGTCATTTTAGGAAACCAATAATCTGATTTTATCAATTCTTCACAACGTTTGATGCCAACATGCCCTATTTGATCATGAAACTTTTGCATAAATTTCCATCTAGCTAATTTAGGTACTACTAACCGATCACCGTGCAATGTTTTCTTAAACAATCTTTTATTCTTAATTATGTAATTATTTTGAACGTCTTTACAAGCCTTACCCTCCGCTAATTGTATAATAATATTACGCAGTTTATCGTCTTGTAATTGTATGCTCAAGTACCAATCATCACTCGATATCATATTTAAATGGACAGTGCTAGATTGTGATTGTGGCCCTTCAATACCTACCTGACAAGTACTTATCACTGGGTTACGACTCAAGGCATCCACATGTTTCATACGATCTCCCGGTCTATATTCAATTTGAATATCATACTCCTGAATCGTAAGCCACCAACGAGCTATACGTGGGACTAAATCTTTTTTTAATAAAGTATACCTAACCGCCGAGCAATCAGTGACTACTTTGACTCTAGTACCTAATACATAAACTCGAAAATGTTTTAAAGAGTCTACGACCGCCAACGTCTCAAGTTCATAACTATGATACATTGATTCCTCGCGTGATGCTACTCTGCTATAATAAAATACAGGCTTTAACTCACTTTGGCCATTTGTTTGAAATAGTATACTACCTATACCCCTCTTACTGGCGTCTGTATGAATTTCACAAGGTAACGAGGGGTCATATAAGGCAAGAACTGGGCGAGAACACAAAGTTCGTTTTAACTCACAGAAGCAATCATCATGTATATCAACCCATAACCATTGAGAAGATTTTTTTGTTAAATCAGTTAACGGTTTCGCTATTAAGGCAAATTTATTAATGTACTTTCTAAAATAACTGCACAAACCCAAAAACTGACGTAACTGGTGTAAATTTGTTGGCTTAGGAAAGTCTAACACTGCGCTTATTTTGTGATTACCCGGCCTGATACCATTAGCGCTTATTTCATGACCGAGAAATGTCACCTCCGATTTAAGGAATGCACACTTTTTCATATTCAACTTTAAATCAGCATTACGTAATTGAACAAACACTTTTTCGAGTAAAGTAAGGCCGTCTGATACACTGGACGTTGATAACAACATGTCATCCATGAATGTAACGATTTCATCACTACCCACAAGTTTCACTAATTTTTGGATTACTCGCATAAAAACAGATGGAGAATTGGCCAAACCAAAAGGTACCCTCGTATATTCATACAATCCGTCCGATGTAACGAAGGCAGTCTTAGGAATTGAATCATTACTCAATTTAATATGATGATACCCGGAAAATAAGTCTAAATTTGTGAAATAAGATTTACCCGCTAATTTTGATAACTGATCGTCAATATGAGGCATAGGGAATCTATCTTTAATCGTAATTGCGTTTAAATCTCTGTAGTCCACACATAATCTATAGTCACCATTTTTCTTACGCACCAATATGATCGGAGATGCATACTGAGAGCTAGATTCCCTAACGATACCCCCACTTATCAAATCATTAACTAAATTTGTTACGACTCTTCTCTCGGAATGCGCTAATCTATATGGTTTTCGAACTACAGGTTTATTGGTATTAAGCTCAATAGTCATTTCTCCTAAATTCGTGCAACCTATTTCCTTGCTTGTAGTAGCAAAACAGTCACTGTACGTCCTTAAAAGTGTAATCAAGCTTTTAAAATGTTTTTCACCAATATCACCCGCATTGATACTCGCTAACTCACTATTAAAATTCTCACGACACTCATCTCTCCTCAAAGTTAAACAATTAGAACTCACCTCACACTTTTCAGCCCTGGCGATAGTCATCCCCTTCTTCCAAACGATGGGGCCGGCACCGATGTTACAGACTCTTACATAGCCTCCGCCTTTACGTAGCACCGCACTGGCAACAGCATATACGACGTTTCCCATGGAGAATCGCCTTGGTTTAGTACAGTAGTCTCCGGAATCAGCTCCGTGAACCACCACCCGTACTAGGTTGTCACCGACGGGTATGGTTATATCTTCAGCAAGCTGAACTCTGAAACTAATCGCTTCATTAAAAGTGCCAATGCTCATTAAGTCATTTGAAATGCTTGGTAATTTGCATAAGGTAACACCATGCTTAGACACATTAAGCACGATATCTTCACTATTAATGACTGTCTGCCCGATAATCATAACAACATCACCCAGATCTACATCAGTCACCACAGCAGTAGTCGTAATATGCACTTTGTCGACTACTAAATTAAATTGGACAACCCCCGAGGTCGGCACCAGGCATCCATTAAAACCTTTCAAAACAGTATTACTGGGTTCCTTTTTCAGTTTTAGAGCATCAGAAACCTCTTGAGAAATCACGTTGAGTTCACTTCCTGTATCCAAATAAGCCTTCATAAATACATCATTAACCTTAACTTGCTTCTTATACATATCATTCAACTGCGACAATAACTGAACTTTCTTGATGCTAGCCTGGCCATCCTCCGCAGTGTGACACGAACTTGCTACATGGCCCACCTTTCCACACCTAAAACATCTGCGTTTATCTGGCATCTTGCATGTAGTCGCCACATGCCCTACTTCATTACATCGATAGCACACTGGCGGTTTCCTTGCATCTACACTTTTTAGAGGCTGGCTATTAGATCCTTCGCTATCTTTTTGCATTACAAACGATTTCACGGGTGCATTTTGGTTTTTCAGGGCATTGGTTTGATAAGAATCAAAAGCGGATAGAAAACCCTCGTACAGCTCGTCTGGAGTAGAGCACTGAAATGCTTGCGCGTTCGCACGTAATTCCGTTGGCAATCCCCGTACGATACACGACACTGAAGCCTGATCGCTAAGTTGACATCTATAACACATGGCCAATTTCTCCTGAAAATACTTAGTCATGGTTTCCGTTGTTAGTTTCTTACGAGCAATTAGTTCATCTAATAAGGACGCGTAGTCAACATGGCGCGGAAACGCTTTCATGAGCATTGATTTCCATTCTACCCACAAATGATCGTAAGAATCTAATCTATTGAACCATAATCTAGCTTGACCTTGTAATTTAGATTGTAATATAAATGATTTAGTTTCATCATTCCAATGGTAAATCGTGCCTAATTGCTCAATTTTCTTAATCCAGCTTTTTATGTTTAAATCACGATTATCCGGATCGAAATCGGGAACTAATTTAGAAGTATTTTGTAATCGGGTCATTCGATTATGTAATAAATCATCATCATTATTTAGACATTTTTTTACAGCAGCTTCAACTTTCTTTTTTATGATGTCTTTTGCCGAAATTGAACGAGAATTGTTACTTCCACTTACATCAAATTTTCTGCTCCTTTTGTTGTTTTCGGAATAGCTCGACCTTTCCTGGAATCTCTTCATTCTGCGTCTTCGGCGAGGTCCCGTCAATCCCACTTCTGAGTGTTAAGAAGTAGTTAGAAATGAAATAAATAATCACCAACACAATAATAATTACTACTTTTATTTACTTTAACCGCTGATTTTTCTAACAATAATGAACCCGACATGTATATCGCACTTCTTTTTATAAGCTACGCAGCACACCCCTCCTCTCCTCTCCTCGTCTCGCCCCTCCATCGCTCACCACCTCTCCTCGCCAACACGTCATTATTCAATCACACTCCTTCATTTCCGTTATAATATTTTACAGCGATAAAGTGAATGTACTATTTCTCACAAAGACTCAGGTAAAATAAAGCTCTATTGTAACGGACATAGGTTCGAAACTTAAGGGTCGTTGAAAAAGCGCATTAACGGTAGCCTCGCCGTTATTGTGGTTGCCATGTTGGGAGATTCTCCCGTAATTATGGCGACTTTAAAATCTTAAATGATTACTTTAAAGTTAGGTGCTTACTAAAAAGTAGAATATCAGAAATATCAAATATTGAACTAAGAATTAAACTTTACGTAGTGTTGAAACCGAGATTTTTCATGCCAAGGTATAATTTTGTAGGGGTGTGTGTTGGGTAACCTCCTCGAAGGGGTGTGTGTTGGGTAACCTCCTCGAGTGTCACTCCGATTCCGATCCCGCTGCAGTCCGGGGGGAACGGAATCGGAGCGGCCGGTACACCCTAGGCGGCGGTCAATGGCTTCCCCTTCACCCCTTCATAGGGTTGGCATTGATCGTCGGCCAATACCCAACGTGGCGGGAACACATCGCTCTCCGTACTCCTCTGCTTTCAGAGGAGACAGGATTAGCGATGCTGTTAGTGGTGAGATGGCCCAGGGTCAGCCGGGGTGCGAGGGATATGCTCTATGGGTAACCTTACACCCTGGCGTCTGAAGACCCGAGACGGCGCGCGGTTTTAGTCGGTGCAAGCCCGACATAACCGCCCCCGCTGGCCAGCGGGGGGGTATCCGAAAGGATTTCCGCACGATAAAAAAAAAAAAAAAAAAGGTATAATTTTGTAAAGAAAATTGTGATTAGAGATATTTTTCTACTCATGGAACATAAACCTAACGGCCCACCTGAAAGCCAGTTGTTTATTTAAAAGAAGAGCAACCGAAATTTTCGTTTATTATTATATTAATTTCTTATTTTAGGAGTGAGTTCACGACGGTAGTGTAAAGGCTAGGCTTTGAATCCGTGACCTATCAATAGTAAGGCCGAATCCTTAATCACTAAGCTACCGACCATACTATATTATACCATATATATAGTATTGCTAGAGGTGACAGAGGATATCATTCATGCTTTACCACATGAAGAAAGGGAGATAAAAGAAAATAATGGTTCTGGTCACAGACATAAAAGATACAGACCGATAGTTTTCTATTTGTTTTGATGACAAATTTACCACATACGCTATGTAGCTCAAACGGGGCTGAACTAAAGCTGACAACCTCTATGACTAACCGCGTTACGTTCATAAAATTCATTGAGAATGGCCGGAATTAAATATTTATTATCTAAAATATTAGGCAGGTCATTGGAATTAGCATAGAGCGAGTAGAATTGTATTTATTTAATTTTAAACAATACTCGTATTATTCTTTTCAAGTAACAAATTAATATTAGCACTGAATCCGACCCTGTCTAACAACTCACAACTAAGACTTCAAATTTGTAATATTTCGTACTCCTTACCACGGCGACGAGTCACAACTGGGTTGACAATTCGCTTCAACTCCATATCTATGCTTATCTGAGTGTGTGTATATTCTCTGCCATGAAACATAACATAACTTCACGCCTGTATCCCCGAAGGGGTAGGCAGAGGTGTATTACACACCCACGATTCGCCAGTTATGTTTAGGTCGCAATGTAATAGGGGGCGAGCCTATTGCATAGCAAGCGATAATCAACATATTTAATACACACATAACTACGAAATGTCAGATGTGTGTCAAGAAAGTATCGGGAAAAGATCAGTAATACACAAAATGTTTGTTATTCATTAAAATGTATTTTATCACCTTCAAAGTAATATGCTCCTTCAAAACAATACACTTACGCCAACGAATAATCCAATCATCAAAACATTTTTTAAACGCTGTTTCCGGAATTGAGTTCAGTTCTCGCCGCGAATTCTCCTTTATGTCTTCTACTGATTGAAAACCGGTGCGACGAAGTGGTAATTTGAGTTTAGAAAAAAGAAAGAAGTCGGCTAGAGCCAAATCTGGTGAATATGGTGGTTGCTCGATGGTATTTGTTGAGTGTTTGGTCAAAAACTCGTTCACAATGATGGTCTTGTGCGAAGGCGCATTATCGTGGTGCAAAATCCAAGAATTTGCTTTCCACAAATATGACCTTTTTCGTCGAATTTGCTCTCTTAAATGCCGCATAACGCTTAAATAATATTCTTAATCACCGTTTGACCTTTAGACAAGATTTCCGAGTGTACAACACCGTGATAGTCAAGGAAAACAGTCAAAATGACTTTGACTTTTGATCGACTTTGGCGTGGTTTTTTCGGTTCCGGTTCAGTTGGAAGGCGCCACTCCGAAGCTTGTTGACTAGTTTTCATGTCAAACTTATAAACCCACGTCTCGTCACCAGTAACAATGCGTTTCATGAATGTTGGGTCGGAATTGACTCGTTCTAGCATGTCCTCAGCGACTCTCATGCGATTGAGTTTTTGGAGAAAATTCAGGTCTTTTGGGACTAGCCGAGCGGTAACATGGTTCATACCCATATGATTAATTAAAATGGTACAAAGTGACTCGTGAGATACAGAAAGTTCGGCGGCTATCTCTCTGAAAGTTGAATGAGAATTTCAGTCACTATTTCCTTCAGTTTTGCGATGTTAACTTCAGTTGCAGACCTTGATGGCCTACCAGAGCTAGGCAAATCTTCCATCACATCTCGATCGCTTTTGGAGGCTTTGTACCACTCATAAGCACGTGTTTTTGATAAAGTCCATTCACCGTAAGCCTTCTTTAACATTTTCAGTGACTCCGAATCCGAAATTTCATTGTCGATGCAAAATTTAAGACAAACTCTTTGTTCGATGTTTTTGTCCATAATGAAATTCACTATACAGATTAGATATGATATAACTAAAAACAGCACTGTATTTAATGTAAATACCAGATGCAACACAAACTCCTGAAAAAAATCCCAAAAATGGAAAACAGTTGTGCCAATCTAACAATAACAAAAAAAAAATTTGGCACCATAAACGAATCATCCATTCCCGATACTTTCTTGACACAGTGTATACAGGCTGAGGAAAAGGATAGTGCATATTACCTAGTGACTAGAAAGAAAGAGATCGTTTTTCATAGACAAAATTTAAATTTAGTATTCCATTTGGTAACATGTAGTAATGAGTCTGTGTGTAATGGTTCTCTCACAGACCAATGGTCGATAAGCGGTGGTGATTCCTGGGTCAAACTGGGGTTCATTCGTGCCCCAAATGACCAGATTTAAGTCAATACGCCATCGCTACACATAGAATATTCCGCTCATAAATCACAAGACGTTTTGGCAACACGTTCATTGTGTAGGTACTCCTCCTTGCCGAAGTCTATGTATTTGTGGGAAGCTATAACCTTGGAATAAAAGATAGCCGTCGTCGTTTTAGTTATTCCATGTTAACAATCGGTCGCACAAAGCTGATGTGCTGTCGGCCCTCTGATGGTCGACATATCGTATTTATTTCTAACCAACTTCAAAAGGAGGTTTACTGTCTGACCTATGTTTGTTATGTTTTTCCGCAATTTTCTCGCGTTTGGTTGAACCGATTTTGATGCCGTTTCTAGAAAATTATATGTTACATTCTGGAAAAGGTTTTAGTATCCTTAGGTCGGTTCTATTTTAGTATAAAAAGTTTCATTTTCTTATATCGTGTATTTGTTTCTCGCAACTATAACACGGAGTCGCTTCTAGACAAGTGTGTTCCATCGCGATGGTCAAAAGCGTGCTTATTAACGATAATAATCATGTGAAATGCAACTTGTATAATCAAAGGATAATATCTTTATTATAAGTATTATAATAAGTAAATCGTTATACTTAACTTCCAACCTCATAAGCACCTATTCTGGGTACTACAAGTAACTATTATTTAATTTGTGGAATCACTTACATTAAACTCAGATAAAACAGATTAATTAATCATTCCTAATTACCTCAACATTAATAATAATTACCTCTAATTTGTTGAGTAATATAATATTACGATAAGGAAAAGAAATCACGGAATTTTAATTTCTTACACTAGCAACATTGAACCCTCACTTGGCCACAGTCCGCGCGCGCGCAGACGTAGCGCGATAACTGTGTGACATTTTAAAAATATTAAACGAATTTATTGTGAAGTTAAAAGTTTCAAAATTATTAATAAATATTTGACAATATTTTAGTTTATTAATAAATTAAAATGAAAGTTTTATGTGTGTTTTTTGTGAGTGTCGTGCTGGCGGTTCGCGCGCAAACCTTGGCCGGTAAGTGAAAGGCGGTTTTTTCTTTACTTTATTTCTTGAAAACTCGTTTTGGCTGCCATACTGTTTTGACATTTTACGGCAATATTTTTCCAGTATCGAAGTATGCTTTGGTTGGGGCTCCATCGAGATCTTGCCTATTTTTTTTTGTTTCTTCAGGGGAAATGTTCTATGACGTGTGGACCAAGATCTTGCCTGAACCAACCTCATCTGCTAGCCAATACACCTGCTGATTAACGACCGAGGCTCTGGCACAGGCTTTCCTCTCGGGGTTTGGGGGGTCAGACGGCAGTCGCTCCCGTAAAAGTCAAGATAAGCCAAATCAATTAAGATATAGGAGAGTGGACCCCAATATCGACTCATAGCTCATAATCACTACATATTATAAAACAAAGTCCTCTGCCGCATCTGTCTGTCTGTCTATTCACGGATAACTCAAAAACTACTGCACCGATTTTCATGCTGTATTTGCCAATGGATAGAGAGGTTCTCGAGGAAGGTTTTAGTATATAATTTGTCAAGTTTTTGTATACATTGGCCAAAATATAATGATGTTTGTTGGAGGTGTTGGAAAAAATGAAATAATAATAGTGACTGGTGTAACACTCAACGTGCAAGTCCTTCAGGACCCAAGTCAACCTTGGTTCGGAGGGCGGAGGCAGTCAGTACTATAAAAGCCTAATCAAAAGGAGGAGAACTAGTAAGCGGAACCTGGGCTATAAGTTGAATGCCTCGGAAGGGAACAACGCTAAGGTTTTGAAAAGACTGAAGCCCTAAGGGGATTTCCATACGAAAAAAGAGGAATGCGCCATTAACACCTCTGGATTTATGAGTGCCGATAAGCGCTTACCATCAACCAAGTCAGGTGTTTGTATAACATCTTAGTATAAAAAAAAAACGAAATTACTAGTATTCCCCCTAACCCGTCAAGTTAAGCTAAATTGCTCGTGTTAGTAGTGGGTTCACGTCGGTTGTTGGTAGTATAATGCCCAGGATTCAAACCCCCGACCTCTCGATGGTGAGACCGACTGTTAACCACTAAGCTACTAAGCAATTAATTTAAAGTAGGTAATAAAAGCAATTCAAGGAAATAAAACTCAACCAAAAATAGGAAGCTATTCTGTTTGAATACTACCAACCTTGTTTTTATGACTTCCATATTATTTACAAGCTGTTGCACGCGGCTCCGCCCGCGTGGAATTCTGATCCCGTTCCCACTACCCATGGGAACCTATTCCCGGGATATATAGCCTATGTGTTATTCCGGACTATAGTCTATCCCTGTACCAAGTTTCAGCCAGATCCATTCAGCCGTTTTTGCATGAACGAGCAACAAACACACATACATAGTCACAAACTTTCGCATTTATAATATTAGTAGGATTACTGGCTGTACCCGCGATAGGTTTTAATTTTTTACGCGAAATTCTAATACTTTTTATAACACAAAAGTAGCTTAAGTAATGCCTGATAACATTAGCTATCTACAGTAAAAATCTCGTCAAAATCGGCGTAGCCACTTTTGAGTTATAATACACCTGATCACAGTAGGTATAAAATGTAAATTAAAGAGTTCGGTAACGTCATTTAAAAATAATACATCGTTGCATCGTATTATGGTTAAGGTTACGTTCGAACCGTTGAAATAAGACTTATTTTGTTATTATAGATAGAGGTAAAATGCATTTATAGACTACGAAATTTGTTATAACTTTTATGTACCTTTTTTTTTCGTGAGGAAATCTCCTCGGATACCCCCCCGCCGGCCATGTAGTTAGTAAGTAGATTGTTTAGTAAGTAGCTTTATACACCTAGTTTGTCAGATTTATTTGTAAGACTAGCTTTAAGATTTTATATTTGTATACACTGTCGCATTAGGTGTGTATCTGTAATGATAGTGGTTTAAATAAATAAATAAATGTACCTACTAGACAAGCACTGTTAACTAAACGTGTATGCGAAATTTCAACGCAATCGGATGTCAACAAATGGCCGAAATATGTTTTATGACGGACAACATACTTACATACAAACTGTGCAAGTTAATAATAAGTGGAAATTAGAAAAAAAACTATTAAAAAAACATTTATTATATTCTAGTTAATAAAAAGAAGTACATTTTTTAAATCAAATGAGCGGAAACTCGATGGATTTGCGTCGTTTCAGTGCGAAGTTCCTACGGCCACCTTCCAGCTCTATCATCAGATCAGCACCATGTTATCATAATATTACATTTTCACGCGATTTTCACGTGTGCAAAATTTCAGCTCAAAAGTGAATCAAATATAATTTGCAAGATTTGATGAAAAAACATCGGGAGAGGTGAAGCTTAATAAAAGTTTATGAAAAGTTTGTAAAAATTGTGTCACAGTGCCTGGGTGAGGCAGACACGAATTTAAAAACAAAAAATTAAAAAAAAAAATGGAGTCAAAAATTATAACATAACATAACATAACATAAACTCACGCCTATATCCCCGAAGGGGTAGGCAGAGGTGCTAGCACCCACGTTTCGCCAGTTTATGTTTTAGGTCCCAATGTAATAGGTGGCGAGCCTATTGCCATTAACCGGGCACTTATAAACCTGCGATAAATACACACATAACTTCGAAAAGCATCGAAAAGTCATTGGTGTGTGCCATGGTAATACCTGGGATCGAACCCGAGACCTCGTCTCAGCAGTCCTTTACCCATACCACTAGGCTACCGCGGTTATTATATAAATTATTATTAGATAATGTAATATAATAATATAATAATAATAATATATTATTATATAAAATTATATAGATGGATAAATGAGTGAATGTTGACACCTATTTGTATATACATGGCGTCGCCTTTTTGCAATGTAATTTCTATGATAGCAACAAAAAGTTACGCATGGTTAGTGGTCTTTTAGTAATTTTTTGAATTGAAATTGATTTTTTTGTACCGTAAAGCCTAGTAGTATACATGCAAGTTATTATAATAGATACAATGAAATTTCTTTGTTGACTAAAAAAAAATATATTATAAAGAAAATACACTTCATCAAAGCTTCAATACCGGTTGCATCCAATAAACTTTGATTATTTTACGACAGCGACTGCCGACTGACCTTCCAACCCTGAGAGGAAAGCCTGCAACAGAGCTTTTTTTTATATTTAGTACACGTTAATTTGACTTCACCTCGCCTGATGGTAAGCTGAAGGTAAAGTCTCAGGAAAGAGGGTCACCATTATATACAACATATATATATACAATATACCATGTTAGTAATGGTGGCACTCAGCTTGACGGCCTCATCAGAAGAGGATTGTCGTCGCAGCACCGCGTGACTCCCACCGGTCCCACTAGTGCTGCGACCACTATCCCCATGCCCAGCTATGCAGTTGCTGACCCCTGAACGCAATCAAACCGAAGTTGGATTAATATGGAGGGTTTTTCGCAATCGTGCACGGTGGTACCCACCCGGCCGAATTTTGTGACAAATTTGTGTCATCGAATTTCTACCACCAGTAGTAGTAGTAGCCTCGTCCATAAATCAACTGGTGTACCGGCTAGCAGGTGAGATAAACTAGGCCACTAACGTATTGGTGGATTCCTAGACATCCATCGTCATTAATTCAGTATCCTTTCATTTTAAGTGTTACTTTAAATCAATGACTTTGAGTCTAGATAGCGCTGTATAGTATACTAGCTGTGCCCCGCGGCTTCACCCGTGGCATACTTCGCTCACAAGGCACCCATTTATCCCAAACATAAATTATTAGTTCTACAATACTGAATGGAAATTTGTCCGATTTGTTGACATTTAAGATTACTGCTCCGCTCTCCTGGATAGTAGCGTGATGATATATAGCCAATAACCTTTCTCGGTAAATGGGCTATCTAAAACAAATATATTTTTTCAATTCGGATCAGTACTTGCTGAGATTAGCGCGTTCAACCAGACAAACAAACAAACTCTTCAGCTTTATTTAATAGTATAGATTCAGTATCCTTTCATTTTAAGTGTCACTTTAAATCAATGACTTCGAGTCTAGATAGCGCTGTGTAGTATATTCAGTATCCTTTCACTTCAAGTGTCACTTTAAATCAATGACTTCGAGTCTAGATTGCGCTGTGTAGTATATTCAGTATCCTTTCATTTCAAGTGTCACTTTAAATCAATGAATTTGAGTCTATATAGCGCTGTGTAAAATATTCAGTGTCCTTTCATTTCAAGTGTCACTTTAAATCAATGACTTTGAGTCTAGATAGCGCTGTGTAATATATTCAGTGTCCTTTAAGTGTCACTTTAAATCAATGACTTTGAGGCTAGATAGCGCTGTATAGTATATTCAGTAACCTTCCAAGTGTCACTTTAAATCAATGACTTGGACTCTAGACTTCGTCCGTGTGGGCTTAGAATTTGTTTTTAATATATTTTGTCTAGATTATTGTTTACCGAGTTTGAGTTTGAAGGCATTCGACTACTACGTCAGGAGATGCGGGTTCGATTTCCGCTCAGTTCAAATATTTGTATAAATGAATATGTCTATTTGTATACATGAATTTACAAAAAAGTATTTAAGTATTTTTATTCACATTTGGGACCCACCAACAAGCAAGTTAAGCTATGCTTTGTTTGGGCCCGGATACCTATCTGCTGTGTAGAATGTTCTAGAATATGTATGTATGTATATGTAGTTTCTGGAGTCAGGGGCTAGGCTAGACAGGCGATAATGTCGCTGACGTCATTAGAAAGTGGTTCCAACGACTATCCCATTTTAGGCATGCTATGACTCATATTTGGTTACAGACAAAACCTGATCAGGTAATCTTTTCCTGTCCGCTTTAAAAAAGATAACTTTTTTTCTGGGATTCCAATGCCAAATATCATCATCATCATGATGAAATGGCGTGAAATGCTGGCGTGGCGGTCAGGGAGACCCGGTGAAACGGCTTTCCGCTGGCCGCCCGCAGGCTTGAACGGTTCCCGAACCTGGGGACTACATAATCTCCGCCCCAGGAGGCTGAACCAGCTGCCTGTGAAAAGTGCCTGATACTGTGGTCGTGCCGGAGGAGGAGACCGGAGTGGACCCGGCTACAGTATTCAGGAGGGGACCGGGGGCCCTTCCGCCCGCCTCGCCAGCCAGTCACACAAACCTAACTTGTCGGTGGTCGCATAGAGTCTTGCTTTGTCTCCTGCACTGTCAGCACAAAATCTCTCTTAACCTTCTCCCCCACCAACCCTTCTCAAAATGGCCAGAAATAAAAGGAAAAATATTTCGACAGCGGCATCCTCGTCCACATTACAAGTGGAGTTTTGCAACATCAGGGGATTGCATACCAACCTCAACGCGGTCCACCAACACCTTGAAACCGCTCAGCCGACCTTGTTTTTCCTAACGGAGACACAAATATCATCCCCTGCCGATGCAGCCTACCTAATGTACCCTGGGTACAAACTCGAGCACAATTTTTTGAGGCGTGCCGGGGTATGCTTGTACGTCCGGGATGATATTTGTTGCCGCCGTCTTAATGGCCTTGAAGACAGGGACCTGTCTATTTTGTGGGTACGTATAGATCACGGGGGTCACACCCGTATCTATGCGTGCCTTTACAGGTCTCATAGCGGTGACTTGGGAACGACTCAACTGTTTGAGTACCTGCAGCGGTCGGCAGACAAGGCTATTGAGCAGTACCCCACCGCGGACTTAGTGTTCTTGGGAGACTTCAACGCTCATCACATTGAGTGGCTGGGGTCCTCGAGCACTGATTTTGCGGGAAGGGCTGCTCACAAATTTGCCCTGACCTATGGGTTCTCGCAAGTGGTTCATTCTATCACAAGAATACCAGATATCGAGACCAATAGAAACTCTCTACTGGACCTTCTGCTGACTACGCGCCCGGATGAATACTCCATAACTGTGGAAGCACCACTTGGCAAGTCAGACCATTGCCTCGTCCGGGCGCAAGTGCCTCTCGCACGGCCACAACCACCTCGGCCATCTGAATGGCGGCATGTTTGGCACTATAAGTCGGCAGACTGGGATGGATTGCGAGAATTCTTCGCTTCGTACCCGTGGAGGCGGCTCTGCTTCACTTCTGAAGATCCAAGTTCCTGTGCAACAGCAGTTACTGAGGCGATTCTAGCGGGCATGGAATGCTACATTCCCAACCGCTGGATCGCAACAGGAGCAAGTAAGCGCCCGTGGTTTAATCGGCCTTGCAGAGAAGCAAGACTTCACAAGCAATCTGCTTATAAGGCTTGGACCACGGCACTTGCTAACAAGGATCCTAATATCACTGAGGTGAAGCGGAAATTAAATGCCGCCTCGAGATCCAGTAAAAGAGCAACGGCCAGGGCTAAATTTGAATTCATCGGCAGAATTGGTGAACGGCTGGCGCGGTACCCATCTGGTAGTCGTGCATTCTGGTCGCTTGCCAAAGCTGCCGAGGGAAATTTTTGTCGGTCTTGTCTGCCGCCGCTGCAAAAACCCGACGGCAATCTGGCCCAGGGCGCAAGGGAGAAAGCTTGTCTTTTAGGTGACTTCTTTGCGTCAAACTCGACCATGAATGATGGGAATGCCGAGCCACCCACTATCCCCTGGTGTGGTGTTTCTATGCCAGAAATCAAAATCACACAACGGGTGGTCCGGCGGGAATTGAAGTCCCTAGATGTTCGCAAGTCGAGTGGGCCTGACGGCATATCGGCGATGGGGCTTAAGCAGTGTGCTCCAGAGTTGTGCCCTGTTCTTATACAGCTTTTTGCGCTCTCTTACTCCACGAGACATGTCCCAGCTTCGTGGAAGACTGCATTCGTGCACCCTGTGCCTAAGAAAGGCGATAGGACAGACCCGTCCAATTACAGGCCTATCGCTATCACCTCCCTTCTCTCGAAGGTAATGGAGCGTGTCATTAACATACAGCTCCTGAGATACCTTGAAGGAAACGATCTATTGAGCGACCGACAGTACGGCTTCCGCCACAGTCGCTCTACCGGTGACCTTCTTGTGTATCTCACACACCACTGGGCGCAAGCCATCGAGAGTCAAGGTGAGGCACTAGCGGTCAGCCTCGATATAGCGAAGGCCTTCGATCGGGTCTGGCACAGAGGTCTTCTTTCGAAGTTGCCGTCTTATGGACTGCCCGAGGGACTTTGCGAATGGATCGCCAGCTTTTTGTCCAATAGAAGCATCCAAGCCGTCGTTGACGGCAGCTGCTCGGACCACATGGACATAAACGCTGGTGTTCCACAAGGCTCCGTGCTGTCTCCGACGCTGTTCCTCCTGCATATCAATGACATGCTGTCTGATGACTCCATTCATTGCTATGCGGACGACAGTACCGGGGACGCATTTTACACGGGCCGAGCTAACATCCCTCGGTCCACAGTGGAAGAAAGTCGCGAACAACTTGTGTCTGAAATCGAGACTACTCTCACAAGAGTGTCCGATTGGGGTGGACTAAACCTGGTCCAATTCAACCCCACTAAGACACAAGTATGTGCATTCACCGCTAAGAAAACCCCATTTATTGTGGCGCCACAATTCCTGGACACACCACTTAATATCTCTAAAAGTATCGGGATCCTCGGTGTCGACATCTCCAGCGAGGTCCAGTACCGTAGTCACCTGGAAGACAAAGTCAAGTTGGCATCTAAGAAACTTGGAGTGCTCAACAGGGCGAAGCAGTACTTCACTGCGGAGCAAAGACTTCTTCTTTATAAGTCGCAAGTCCGGCCCCAGATGGAGTAATGCTGTCACCTTTTTGACGGAGCACCTAGATACCAACTTGACCCGTTCGACTCGGTGCAAAGACGGGCGCTGAGGATCGTCGACGATCCCATACTTACAGGCAGTGTGGAACCGCTTAACCTTAGGAGAGATTTCGCCTCCCTGTGCGTTTTCTACCGCCTTTATAACGGGGTGTGTTCAGAAGAATTGTTTGATATGATGCCCACGGCCACATTCTATCATCGCACCGCTCGCCACAGACAGGGAATTCATCCTCACACGTTGCGACCGGAAACGGTGCGTACAGTTAGATATGAAAGGCACTTCATTCCGCGCACCCTCAGGCTGTGGAATGATCTCCCTGCTGTGGTTTTCCCAAGCGACTACAATATGGGGTTCTTCAAGAAGGGCATTAGAAGGTTTTTACAGGGTCGGCAGCGCGAGTGTGACGCCCCTGGTGTTGCACACGTCCATAGGCCGCGGTAACCACTTCCCATCAGGTGGGCCGTGAGCTTGTCTGCCACCTAAGTGGTATAAAAAAAAAAAAAATAGCGATTACCCAGTTGTGTCCAATGTTTGCACTTTGAAGCCTGGGGTCCGTTGCCCGGGGTCTTGGGGTCCATACTGACGAGGCTTAAATAGCCCCGGAGAGCACGTGAAGTCGTCGGTTCTGATTGCCAAACGACTTTTTGTGACAGTCGTTAATGCTAGTTGGAGCTTTAAAAAGACCGGTAAGTCTTTTTTTTTAAAGAATATTAGTAACCGAAATTACTAATATTCCCCGTAACCCCTCCAGCTAAGCTAAATTGCTTGTGTTAGGAGTGGGTTCACGTCGGTAGTGTAATGGCCAGGATTCGAACCCGGGACCTCTCGATCGTAGGGTCGACTCCTTAACCACTAAGCTACCGACGCTACCGAAGCTAGTCTCACTAGCTTATACTAACTACAGAACTTCAATATCGCCAGTGGGTTGTACCCCAACTCAGTTGAAGTCGACTTCTCGGTCTAACTACTAAGCGGCCGAACTTCGGTATTTTGCGTGAAGCGACTGCTATTTGACTTCTACAACCCATTGGCGATATCGAAGGTCTGTAGTTAGACCAGTTGTCGAACTGTTGTGTGTGCAGTTGTCAGTAATTGCTTTCAGGGTAACTGTATACGCTTCTACAACAAGCTTCCTAGTGAAATGAAGAATCTACCTCTTCATACATTTAAAAGCCAAATTAAAAGTAAACTCTGCCAAAAGGCTATTATAAAATTCAAAACTATTTAGACGACAAACAAGCTTGGATATGAACTGTTTGCTCTCTCACTATCCTACTCAAACGTAATATTGTAATTAGATGAAGTAAACATGTTTGTAAATAGAACAAAAAAAACAAGTCCTCCAAGGCACGGAGGGGTCTCAATGTATTAAGAATGATCACCCATCCTAAGACAGACCTGGATAGGATTGCTTAACTTTGCAATATGTTAACCTACTCGGTTACCAGTGAGCCACGAGCTCCTCAAAGCCTGCCAGAGTCACGTCCGTCTATTAGCAGGTGTACCGAATTGCAGGTGAGCCAGGCTTGTGCTCCGATGATCTTGGTAGAAAGAAAGAAAATTAATTTATTATAGACACGCACAAATCGGTTACAACAAAAATAAATAAATATATATAGGTCAATGTACACAACACCATCTAGACCCAAACTAAGCAGAGCTTGTCATATGGGTTCTAGAATGCGGATAAACATATTATTATTATTATTTTGTAAATAAATACATATTATACATAGAAACACCCAGACCAATGCAAACATACATATTTGCACTAAGCGGAAATCGAACTCTGGCTTAGCAGTTGAACGCACTACCGCTACGCCACAGAAGTCGTCAATATATATATACACATTTAGATAATAGTTGTGTGAGTCTCAACAGGTCGCCATCTCAGCATAAATGGTTCCCCTCACATGCTAAACATATAATGATGAGCAGCGCTGATATTCCGATGGCGCCTTTGTAATGTTAATCTTTACCTCTAATATGACCTCTAGCAAATATTCGTTGGTTACCAATCTATTTCCACATACAACTTTAACTTCTTAACCTAGCTCCTGTACGCCACTTCTAACTAGCTAAGTTTTTGAACAATAGCTATTTCGATACGTAACCTTCACCCAGCACCATTGTGACAACGTGACAGGTTTCTAAAGTGATGTGTTAAATATTTTTGTTTTGGTCTATAAACTGATATATCTTGTTTTCATTGCGATTCAAGAATGTATATAAATATATAAATATAAATATTCTACGACATTCTACACAGCGCTTTCTAGACCCAAAGTAAGCATAGTTTAACTAGCTTGTGTTATGGGTTCCAGAATGCGGATAAACATACTTATATACTTTTTTTTTTGTAAATACATACATATTATACATAGAAACACCCAGACCAATGCAAATAGACATATTCATGCATACAAATATTTGCACTGAGCGGGAATCGAACCCGCGCCCCCTGTCGTAGCAGTCGAATGCACTACCGCTACGCCACAGAGGCCGCAGAGGATATACATATATATATCCAAGGTCATAGGTAACATTATTTCCCTTTTAGAAATTGTTGGATGTTTACGCGAATATCCCACATTGGAATAAAACTATTTTAAATGGATTCTATCGCGGATTATTTGGTGGTTTTAACTTAATACTGGAGGTATGTAAGTCCTGGAGATCTTGAAAGACAGACGGACAAAGAAGTGATCCTATAAGGGTTTCGTTTTTTTTTTGAAGTCAGATATCGTAACAAAACCAATGAAATATAAGCAATTTTACCTATTTATTGGTAAAAATTTCAATATACCAATTTTACAGAACTAAATCGTCTGAGCGCGATATTTATTGACTGTCTGTCAATAAATATCGCGGTCCAATATAGGGACAGAACGCTTTTGCACATAAAAAATATCAATGTATATTAACAGGATCGCGCGGATCGCGACATATATTAACCGTCCAATCTCTCTGTCTATTTCCATCTTTGTCTAACCTCCGGTATAAAAAGAGACGCGGAGACAAACTATTAACTACAGTTTTCAAGTAAAACGTACTTACCCGCTGTTAACATCGCCACTGAACAACGTATAGAGAAAGTTGGTTCACCTCGGTACACGGCACACTTTAAAACAAATACTTCGCGAGAATTGTTACGTACATGGACCATGTTTTATCATAATTGTATGCAATAATAAGGATGACCTTTCTATAGATGGTCCAGAGCTTTTAACAGGATGTATTCTACCGGCATTCCTTTATCAACTGATTACAATTATTATTCTACCATATTCTACACAGGGCGGCAACGCTATCTAGACCCAAATTAAGCATAGATAAGCTTGTGTTATGGATTCTTGAATGCGGATAAACATACTTAGATACATTGTTTTTTTAGTAAATATATACATACCAGCTGTTGCCCGCGGCTCCGCCCGCGTGGAATTCTGATCCCGTTGAAAAGTAAATGAAAAGTAGCCTATGTGTTATTCCGGACTATAGTCTATCCCTGTACCAAATTTCAGCCTGATCCGGACAGCCGTTTTTGCGTGAGAGAGCAACAAACATACATACATACATACTCACAAACTTTCGCATTTATAATATTAGTAGGATTAAACAGATACACCCAGAAAAATATAGGTATATATTATATACAATGAAATTTTAAAGCAATGAGTATTCTAACTTCTCCAGAGGAATTCCAGAATTTCGAATATCTAGGACGTGTCTAGGTAGCTCGGCTGGTCAGAGTATTCCCCCTGTAGGGGGCTGGCCACGGGTTGAATTCCCGTCCTGGATGTTCACTTTTTCCGAACTAAATCTATAATAAAATAATAAAATTAATATTCTACGACATCTCTGCCTACCCCTTCGGGGATAAATGCGTGAAGTTATGTTATGTTATGTCTACGACATTCTACACAACGCTTTCTAGACCCAAAAAAAACATAGTTTTTAACTAGCTTGTGTTATGGGTTCCAGAATGCGGATAAACATACTTATATACTTTTTTTTTGTAAATGAATACACATTATACATAGAAACACCCAGACCAATGCATACAGACATATTCATGCATATAAATATTTGCACTGAGCGGGAATCGAACCCGCGCCCCGTCTCATAGCAGTCGAATGCACTACCGCTACGCCACAGAGGCCGTCAACATAATGACAACGTATAACATATGAAATATACGTATTCATGCATACAATTTTGATTTTTTTTATATTTAGTACACGTCAATTTGACTTCACCTCGCCTGATGGTAAGCTGAAGGTAAAGTCTCAAGAAAGAGGGTTACCATTACATACACGTACCATGTTAACAATGGTGGCACTCAGCTTGACGGCCTCATCAGAAGAGGATTGTCGTCGCAGCACCGCGTGACACCCACCGGTCCCACTAGTGCTGCGACCACAATCCCCCTGCCTGGCTATGCACTTGCTGACGCCTCAATGCAATCAAACCGAAATTGGATTACTATGGAGGGTTTTTCGCAATCGTGCACGGTGGTACCCACCCGGCCGAATTTTGTGACAAATTTGTGTCATCAAATTTCTACCACCATTTGTACTGAGTGGGAATAGAACCCGCGCCTTCTGCTTAGCAGTCGAACGCTTTACTGCTACGCCACAGAGGCCGTCACAGTGTTGTTCCCGATTGCATCCGTGGCTTTCATATCGGGCCCCGAGGTCTGCTTTCTCTTTCACATCTTTTTGCCTAACATAACTTCACGCCTGTATCCCCGAAGGGGTAGGCATAGGTGTATTACACACCCACGATTCACCAGTTATAGTAATAGGGGGCGAGCCTATTGCCATCTACCGGGCACATTATTAAGCGAGCGATAATTAACATTTATTAATGCACACATAATTACGAAAAGTCAAAGGTGTGTGCCCCGGGCGACTGGGGATCGCATTCGATACCTCGTCTCAGCAGTTCGTTACATACGCCACTGGGCTATCGCCACTTTTACTTCACACATCTTTTCACACCTGTTTCTATTCTTTTCAAACGACTTTTGTGGGAGCAACTGTCGTCTAACTCCCAACCCCGAGATGAAAACCTGCACTTATCAGCAGATCTACCTGCTAATAGGTTAGATTAACTTGGGCGTTAGTACTATTTATTATCTTTATTTTTTTTTACTAGCTGTTGCCCACGACTTCGTCCGCGTTGAATTCGGAATAGATTAAGGTATGTTTACTTCTGCAGTTTCGAACCCAACAGGTTACCTATTCCATCGTTATATTTTCAAATATTTATCATGAATAAATAGGTGTTTACATGTAACATCAACATCGCAATAAATTCAACCCGGTTCCCTAATATAATAGCGTGATGATATTTATTATCAAAGGCTGAGCTTCTAATCAACTATCGTTCACACGTAGGTAACTCACACGTAGGACGTGGCGGGAACACGCATCGCTCTCCGTACTCCTCTGCTTTCAGAGGAGACAGGATGAGCGATGCTGTTAGTGGTGAGATGGCCCAGGGTCAGCCGGGGTGCGAGGGATATGCTCTATGGGTAACCTTACACCCCAGCGTCTGAAGACCCGAGACGGCGTGCGGTTTTAGTCGGTGCAAGCCCGACATAACCGCCCCCGCTGCCCGGCGGGGGGGTATCCGAAGGGATTTCCGCACGATAAAAAAAAAAAAAAAAAAAAAAGGTACTCGTTCACACGTAGGTAATTTTCAAGATTTCATTTTTTACTGCTCATCATCTTTTAGGTATAGCGCGATGATTTATAGTTCGAACGTTGACCATGTCCAAGTTCTATCGAACTGCAGAATTTCGTGATGATCTGCTTCGTAATAATAAAGTAATGATCAATAATAGATTTGCTCGATTTTACCCTGCTGCTCCTATCACACTTATAGTAGCGTGATGATATATAGCACAGTTTATAATCATACCCTAGAAGAATGTACATGCAAAAATTCCGCTGAATCTGTTCTGCGGTTTACAAGTGATGCTCGGACATCGATAATACTAGGTCTGCAAGGCGAATCGCTGCTTGCAATGTTGAGCTGAGTGAGACATCGTGATTTGAATTATTAAGAGCGATTTATTTATCATTAAAATCATTCATTCATCATCATCATTGCGGAACCAGATTTTAAAATTTTGAACAGTGATCATTCCTCCGTGGCAAGTCCGATTTTGGAAATTCTTTTTGAAAGTCACAACTCTGGACATGCTTTCTGAGCGTGTAAAGTTTGGTAACAGTGTCTCGAGTGGTTATTATGTAATTCCATCTGGAATTTTTTTAACGGTGATCATTCCTCTGTGGTAGCATTAATTTTTTCAAAATATATCCATAAACCTTCCTCTGATTGACCTCTTTAATCATGCCAAATTTGGTTCTGATTGGATTAGTAGTTTAGGAGGAGACCTGTGACAAAGAAAATCCTGAAGTCTGGGATGAGGAGCTTTCGCTCGACTTCGTCTCACTCAGCTCAAAAAGTAGACAAAGAGACAAAAGATGTGAAAATCACATTTATGGCATCGGTATCCCTGGGGTTAACCTTTCGAGGGCTTACCCGGGGTGCTGGCAATGGACACTTGGGAAGGACACCGTGTGGTATTAGTCGATGCACGACATAACCGGCCCCGCTGGCCGGGGGGTATCCGAAGGGATATCCGCACGAAAAAAAAAACGTATAGATGTATAGATTATTTACCCGAAGGAACACAAAAATCCACTTTTAGACCACCAACTACGTTTTCGTGCGGTTTCGGTCATTGGACCTATTTATTTAGTGCTCGTATTATAATGAATCAGACCTGCGCACATTGACCGAGTCACTCAACGCATCATTTAAAAACCCTTTGTTGTTAAAAAAATGCGTCACACATTAAGTTTTGCTTTTTTTAGGGTTCCGTTGCCAAATGGCAAAAAACGGAACCCTTATACATTCGTCATGTCTGTCTGTCTGTCCGTCCGTATGTCACAGCCACTTTTTTCTGAAACTATAAGAACTATGCTGTTGAAACTTGGTAAGTAGATGTATTCTGTGAACCGCATTAAGATTTTCACACAAAAATAGAAAAAAAACAATAAATTTTGGGGGTTTCCCATACTTAGAACTGAAACTCAAAAAATTTTTTTTCATCAAACCCATACGTGTGTGGTATCTATGGATAGGTCTTCAAAAATGATATTGAGGTTTCTAATATCATTATTTTCTAAACTGAATAGTTTAGAAAATAATGATGATTTAGAAAATAATGATGAGAGACGCTTCCAAAGTGGTAAAATGTGTCCCCCCCCCCCCTGTAACTTCTTAAATAAGAGGATGATAAAACTAAAAAAAAAACATCGTTATGTTACTTGCTGCTACGGAAGCCTTAATGGGCGTGTCCGACTCGCACTTGGCTGCTTTATTTTTTTTTCATTTGACTAATAATTGTCTATGAATAATGAAGCCGCGGTAGCCAAGTGGTATGGGTAATGGACTGCTGAGACGAGGTCTCGGGTTCGATCCCAGGTTTTACCATGGCACACACCAATGACTTTTCGATGCTTTTCGAAGTTATGTGTGTATTTATCGCAGGTTTATAAGTGCCAGGTTGATGGCAATAGGCTCGCCACCTATTACATTGGGACCTAAACATAAACTGGCGAAATGTGGGTGCTAGCACCTCTGCCTACCCCTTCGGGGATATAGGCGTGAGTTTATGTATGTATATGTATGAATATAATGAATTTTTGTGAATAAAATTTGAATTAGCATAAGAACCTACTATGTGAACCTATTATGTGCGTAACAAATGTCTGGCCATTGCTCTCTCCCGCCGCTTTTAAATCTATAGGTAGGTATTAGTCGGTTCAAGCCCTACATAACCGCCCCCGCTGGCCGGCGGGGGGGTATCCGAAGGGATTTCCGCACAAAAAAAAAAAAAAAAATGGTACCACTAATATTATAATGAGAGAGGCCAAATTTTGTGAGTTTGTTTCTATCACTTATAGGAAAAATTCTTTGACCATAGTAAAGATACATTATTCCCGATGGACATAGGCATATACATTATAATATATTATGTGTAAATTACGATGGCTTGAGTTGATAAAAAAACTCATATGAACCCAAGTAAACCCTGGGCGGCTTGCTAGTATTATTAGATATAGACACTGAAGTAAACCGCAAGTTACTTTTGTGCTTATTTTGTATGAATAATTTTATTATTATGAACATTATAGAATGAGTCACAGATTATCAAACACAGATGTCCTGTGACGCATGAAATATGGTCAAGTTAAGGTAACCTTGGCATTGACATTTGATGACTCCTAAACCGGGTTTTTATACCTACCATCTCGGTGGCAAACGAGCACATATGTACCTGATACTTGTATATCCTCGAAGTGTCAGATAGAAGACCTTTTACGTCCGCTAGGGAGTTATAATAGGTAATCGTAATTTGTGCAGTGCCTAGTAAATGATATTGTTACGTGCGCGGGGTGCAATTAAATTCCGTTTATACAATGAAGAGGTTTATTCGCTCACCACAAACTAGATAAGTAACTAACTAGTACACACAGTACTCTTCAACAGTACTAGTCGCTTAGGTCGCAGGTATAACCCTCTTTAATCGCTTCGGTAGACGGTATGATATGTTCGCTTGCCCATCCGAAAATTAACTGACTGCGCGTCGATATCCGGGCGCCATTTATAGCTCTTAATTAGGAGGGTAGAATGTTCCATTTAGAGATAATGCACGTTAGGTACCTTTTTTTTTTAAAAACCGCACGCCGTCTCGGGTCTTCAGACGCCGGGGTGTAAGGTTACCCATAGAGCATATCCCTCGCACCCCGACTGACCCTGGGCCATCTCCGGTTTCGAGATGGCCCCCTCGGGTTTGGAAACCACGGTGTCCCCGTCTTGCCCCGGATTGGGGGAGGGGCGCTAGTCGCCCACCGTCCCGGCCTGCTTCTGCTGGGGTGACAGGAGCGTTCGATAAAGGTATCTACCTACAACAGTAGTAGGTACAGACGCGCTAACATGCAAGGTAAATTTAATATAACCTTGTGTTCAAGATTAGGTAAATACCTTTTTTTTTTTTTTTTTCGTTCGGAAATCCCACAATCTTGCATTAAGAATTAGCTATAGGTATTCGAGATAGATGCGACTTTGTGTTGGCGATTCCAGATTTTTCTACACTAATCGGTAGAGTACTTCGACACTAGCAATGTGTTTTGATTTCCTGAAGATTCGATCAGTAGTTTTCGAGATATCGGCGCTCGTTATTACAATATACATACGTGTCGAAATCAAAAATCGATAGACTCGTGGCTAAATGGAACCCAATAGGTTAACACACTGCAAGGTTAAGCATTACAAGCCAGGTCAATCTTAGGATTGATCAACGTTTTTAAAAACCTACATATATATTAGGTCGTTACATATGAAATTGCTGTTTTTCTTGAAGAAATTGGAGGAAACCCAATTTTCAGTACCTACTAACATTTTTGCATTTTTTTTAGGAATGACAAATCCAAATTTTATGTGTTTTTTTTGTGTATGAATGAGACAACATTAAGCTAACAAACGTCAACTTTTATTACATTTTTGAAAAGTGACAGCTGTTAAGTAATACGAAATTTATCATCAAAATGGAAAGCATTTAGGAAGTACTGTTTTTGAAGATCAAATTAATTTATCAAGCGGCCAATAAAAACAAAATTTAATACAGAGTTGTAAAATCTTGAAATCAACTTTCAAACAAAATATAAATAATAGAAATAGCTATTAAATTACAGGAATAACGAACTCATTAATTTGTAAGAAAATTTCGGCAATTTCATAGGTATATATATATAATTATTATTATTTTTATATCTCGCACGAAAGTTAGACAGCACATAACGCAAACAAAGAAGTCAAGTCTCTAACATTTAACATCTGTGGATTTCGAGTCCTTAAAAGTTCGACATCTTGGTCTAACTATAAAACTTCGATATCGCCAGTGAATTTAGTCCATTGAAAAGTTACATTTGGGGTTGCGTTTTTTAGAGGATGTAATTTTATTTTTGTGATGTGTAGGAAGCGAAGATAAGTTAAATGTGCTTTTTGTCACTGCCTTGGCAAAGTGTTTGTATCTTAGGCTGTCAAGAGAATTATCATCTTTATTACCACCGTATAAAGAGATAAAAAAAGTTTCTGAACATTTTCGCTTATAACTTTTTTATTTATAGTTCCACGACAAAAAGTTACTGGACAAAAGTTGTAGAGAATTTAATTAGCAACAAAAAATGTTAACAATTTTTTTTTATCAGATAAATAATTTAAGAGATATATCGTAAAAACCATTTCAACCCCTATTTTCATGATGGCGGCCTTTCGACAAGGGTGGCGACCCCACAAACTTGGTTTTAGCTTTACACTGACCCCCCCTACACATCAAAAGAATAAAATTGCGTCCTCTAAAAAACGCTAGGTTAGGCCTAAAAATTTAACATTTCAATGGACTAATTGTGCATATGCAGTCGCTTCACAGTGAATATCGAAGCTCGGCCGTTTTGTAGTGACACTAAAAGTTGACCCCAACTGAGTTCGACTCTTTGAATTATGATAATGATATACCGATAATCACCTTCCTTTTTAAAACCCCGACACAAAAAACGACGGGGTGTTATAAGTTTGACGTGGTTGTGTGTGTCTGTGGCATCATAGCTCCCGAACGGATTTTTGTATGTCGCGGGGTGTTTTTTTTTAAATTTTCAATGAAGATGATTTAAAACAACGCAATATTTTGTTAAGAAGCATACATATTAGTAAAGGACAGAGTTGAAGGTGAATGACAAAAAAATATAAATCAACACCTCTGAACGGGTTTTGCAAACAAGTTGTTTTACATACAAACATACTTTGATTTGAATATCTACCCCTTAAGCCCCGCCATAGAAAAATAATAACTTGCCTATGGCCCCGTAAAGATCCTAGAGGCCAAGCCAACCTCACCTGCAAGCCTTCTGAGGCTCTGGCATGGGTTATCCTCTTAGGGTTGGGAGGGCAGGCGGTAGTCGCTCCCGTAAAAGCCGTATAAGCTTAACCAAAAGGAGGAGAAGAAGACGACTCCAGGCTCCGAAGTGACAGCCTTGAATGCGACCAGGAATAACGCCAAGATGATGATAATGATATATTTCTGGAGGCTTAGGCAGATACGTACCCTTTCTTTTTTCTTCGTGCGGATATCCCTTCGGATACCCCCCCGCCGCACCGGCCGACTAGCGGGGGTGGTAATGTCGGGCTTGAACCGACTAAAACCGCACGCCGTCTCGGGTCTTCATAATGGGTGTAAGGTGGCCCCTGGAACGGACCGGACTGAAGGACCCTGGGCCATCTACGGCTTTAAGTGTGGGAACCACGGTATCCCCAACTTGCCCCGGAGAGGGGGGCTGCGCGTCGCATCGCCGCCCCGGCCTGCTTCTGCTGGTTAGACAGATGGCCTCATCTCCCCCAGGCCTGCGCTCATGGAGGACGGAGGTTGTTGAACGACCTCCAGCGTCAGATACGTACCCAGACTTCATCAGGAATTTTTTTGGTTACACTTAATACTGGAAAAATTCTTCTGCCACGTGCCTAGGGGGCAAGCCGTTATACAGTGTATATTTTACATTATTCATATTATTATTCAGACGTGTAGGATATTGCAGAATTCTTACAAAAATAAATTAGTAAGCAACAAAATATTATACAAGGACACATTCTGCCTTTTTAATCGGTGGGGGGCTCTTCGGAACTGCGTAGAGGGAAATCTGTTAAAAAAATACGGTAGTATGTGGGGTGATGTCTTTGGTCGAGGCAGTTACCAAAATCCTAAACGTCTGAACTGATTTTCATGTAATTTCCTATGTGTGTTTAAATAAGTAACTGGAAAAAGAGCTGGAGGTTCTAGTGCCTCAGAAGTAAAACCTTCAAAAGGACAAGTGAAAACTCAAGAATTGATGGAAAAATACTAAAAAACCTCGTGACATTTTGTCGAAAGGTCAAAGTATTACAAACAGATCATCCTCAATTGGAGGTCACCGATTATATAAATAATTATAAGTATAAACTACTGTATACATATTTATTCGGAGTAGATTTCCGAGTGGTATAGAGCATTTTAGGAAAACTTACAGCTAACAAATAACAACACAATGAAGGCTAAATTCTGAGTTTTCACAAATAACATTTTGTTTTTAAACATTCAAAAGAGAATGATGCCAAAGACTCAATCCATAGATAAGCACTACACATCGTCATTTCATTCCACAAATTAGTGATCACATAAGTTTTTATTTTAAATTACAATAAGTAAATGTACAAATATGGTTACAAATTTTATATCTAACTAAACTAAATAAAACTAAAATAAAATAAATAATTAAAAGAAACTTAAACCTAAAATGCATCGTGGAATTCCTCCGCATCGCATGCCTCCTGTGGTAACGTGCCCAGAAGACTGGCAGCATCACATAAGTCTTGTTTAACTTTATAGATATTTCTGAAAACATCCCGACATACTACATTCGGCAAGCTCGTAGTAGATACGAGTTTTGTCGATAGCCCGCCTGTCACCCTAGCAGAAAAAGGCCGGGACGCGGCGGGGCGACTAGCACCCCTCCCCCAAACCAGGGCAAGACGGGGACACCGTGATTCCCAAACCCGTGGCGGCCATCTCGAAACTGGAGATGGCCCAGGGTCAGTTGGGGTGCGAGGGATATGCTCTATGGGCAACCTTACACCCCGTCGTCTGAAGACCCGAGGCGGCGTGCGGTCTTAGTCGGTTTAGATGGCCGGCGGGGAGGTATCCGAAAGGATTTCCGCACGAAAAAAAAGGTAGTACTTGCCATAGGATATATATCCCTTACCACAACCCATAGGACCCTATTTGACGGGACGAAAAGTAGCCTAGTTCTAGTCCCGTTTGAACTCTACCTGTGTACCAAAGATCAATGTATAAACGATTTTTTTTATTGGTCTATGCTGTGTACTAATAAAAATAGAGCCACATTTATTTAGCCGTTTTTGCCTGATGGATGTAGCAGCTGATGTTAATACCTACCGTTAGTATAAGAAATACTAGCTGAGCCCCGCCGCTTCGCCCGCGGCATACGTCGCCCCCGTTGGACCCATTTGTCCCATGCATTCATGTCATCCACATACCTATACCAGTAAGCACCAGTAAGCAACTGGTATAGGTATGTGGATGACATTATTTGTTTATGGACCGGAAATATAGAGACCCTAAATAATTTTTTGACATTTATTAATACAATTAATTCCAAAATACAATTCACTATAGAAATAGGACAGGACAAAATTAATTTTCTTGACATCACTATTAAATTAATTGACAACAGACATATATTTAAAATTTACCGAAAGCCCACCTTCGCCGATAATGTAATACACGTAAATTCTAGGCACCCAATAAGTCATAAACACGCCGCGTTCCACTCGATGGTGCACCGACTACTGTCGATCCCGATGTCGCACTCAGATTTTGAGGATGAATTGACAGTGATTAAGGCCATAGCGACCAATAAAGGTTACCCATCCCAACTAATAGATAGACTAGTTACACGCGGAAGATACAGGACTGTCGCAGGTCTGGCGTACAAGGGAGATGCATCCATGACCGTGGAAACACCCAAAAAACGATGGGCTCGTATACCGTATATTGGTCATATTTCGTACAAATGTGCCAGAAATCTATCTGAATGCAAAGCAGCTTTTTATACCACTCACAATTTAAAAAACCTAATCTGTAATAATAAGGATGCAACCCCAATTCCACAGAGGAGTGGTATATACGAGTTGACATGTTCCACCTGCAACAGAAAATACGTTGGCCAAACTGGACGATCCTTTGAAATTAGAGTCGCTGAACACGTTAGAGGCTGGAGACTCAAAAAAACTGAGTCCAATTTTGCAGAACACCTGCTTCTGGAAAACCACACTTTTGACCCAAAAGTTGGTTTTAAAGCTCTGCGTCTATGTGACAAAGGCAGGAAAATGAACGCCCTAGAAGCTTTAGAAATAAACAGACTGACAAACACGGACAGAAACAATATAATTAACCAACAGTTAGATCTGAGCCGTTCACCCCTATTACAATAATAATGACATATACATACCTATTTATTTGTTATTAATTCGTTGTAATCTTAATTTATTGTTGTAACTGACATTTTTATATATTGTAATCTAAGTATGTAATCCATTGGACATCATTGATTTGACAATTACTTTAATTTAATTTAATTATAATTCCTTGACATTTTATATTTGACATTTCACTGTATACAATGTATACAATTAATTTTATAATGTATAAATTATTTTACAAAACATAATTACGTTTATGAAAATTTAAATTTCCCCAAATTTTGGGGAAAAAAGTTGAAGCTGGTATACTCTTTTTTAAAAGTACCCACACATAAAATATTGTAGTTTTTTAGTTTAAAACATTGTAGACCTTTGATAATGCCGTAAGGTGAAACCGGTAAGGTTCAAATAAATAAATAATTGTGGAAAAGTACAAGTGATTTATTCAATATGTGTAGCAAGTTCCACCAAGTGCCATCAATCTCCAGTATAAACAGTCGGTGGCCACTACTTTTTGGACTTCACCTCAGCTTACCATCAGGCGGGGTGCAGTCAATTTGACGGACTAAATACAAAAAAAAAACTATTGGTAAAGTTAGCATACTTAGTTGCTTTAAAATTTAATTGACATAATGCAGTCAATATCGAACACTAAACCTTGAAATTTTTGTCAGTTCCAATTAAGAGATTTTTATTTATTTATTTAATCTACCTTATTTTTTTTTTCGTGCGGAAATCCCTTCGGATACCCCCCCGCCGGCTAGCTGGGGCGGTTATGTCGGGCTTGAACCGACTAAAACCGCACGCCGTCTCGGGTCTTAAGACGCCGTGGTGTAAGGTTACTCATAGAGCATATCCCTCGCACCCCGACTGACCCTGGGCCATCTCCGGTTTCGAGATGGCCCCCTTACTTGCTCTCCACTGTGCCATCTGCTAATCAGAGGGACACGTGGAAAGCTTCCAAACAGCCCTCAACAGGGCCGTCCTCGCCTCGGTCGGAGTTGGCCGTAGGCGGCAGCGTCTTTCCCGCCCCAGGAGAGAGGCGCTGCCGTCTCCGTTGCCCAGGGTGCACCGCGTGGATTATTTAATCTACCTTTTTTTTTTTTTTTCGTGCGGAAATCCCCTCGGATACCCCCCCGCCGGCCAGCGGGGGCGGTTATGTCGGGCTTGAACCGACTCTGTGCCGAATTTCATCCAAATCCATTCAGCCGTTTCTGCGTGAAAGAGTAACAAACATCCATACTTTCTCATTACAGTAGTAGGAAATAGGATAAGAAGAAGGATTCGAATAAAAAATAACGCATGAGACTATTAGATACACTATACTTCATTGGATTTAGATCTCAGTTTAATTAAACTTGAATAAATTGGAAGCTATCAATAGCTTACCATTTGATGACCTCCCAATTAGCGTGCTGTTTTTTTAATATCAATTGACCTTGCACAAAAATGTGATATGTACAGGCAAGGTCAAAGTAGCTTAACATTGTATGTACAGTCAACGACAAACGTTGATTAACACTAGAATATTTACATTGGATTTCTTACATTGGAATACATGTACCGAAGATTGACGTATAAGCGTGTGATTTGTATAATATTGAATCAGTATTGAAAACTTTTATCGATAGGAAACATCTTGGGTGTGTAATTTCAAAATTGTAATATGAGTTCTAAAAAGCATATAAACATATTTGTGTAAGTACTTTTTTGTGGGGGTGCGACTGGTTGGATCACCTCCAAGTTTGGTGCACCCCTGGGCAACGTGGGCGATTGCTCCTCTGGAGTAGCTGACGTCAACGTCAACGGCCAAGAGTCTGACCAACCGGCCCTTTTCAGGGCCAGCTGACCCCATGGCACGAGGGGTTCGGGGTATGGCGGGCCTGCAAGGCGCGCGGGGGGGCATGGTCGCTACAGGTACCCCTCTGCTGTTATCAGAGGGGACACTACGAATGGCCCAGGGTCAGTCGGAGTGCGAGGGATATGCTCTATGAGTAACCTTACACCCCGGTGTCTGTAGACCCGAGACGGCGTGCGGTTTTAGTCGGTTCAAGCCCGACATAACCGCCCCCGCTAGCCGGCGGGGGGGGTTTCCGAAGGGATTTCCGCACAAAAAAAGGTACTTTTTTGTATCACATACATTTACATTACACTAATATTTTTTAACCGACTTCAAAAAGGAGTAGGTTCTATGTTTGTCTGTAAGTACCTTATATTTATTGTATTTTCATTGATATTTCCGTCATTTTTATGTATCGTTTGCATGTATATATATATATAAATATGCACAACTTGATACCTCCAAGCCCTTTCCATCAACGAACGACCAGACGTACAGCGACGCGCCACCGCTACATGGTGGATATTCCACTCAAACGCACGAAACGTTTCGGCGACACATTTATTATACGTACAGCTAAGGAGTGAAATTGCCTGCCTGAGTCTGTGTTTCCGGAAAGCTATAACCTTGGAATCTTCAAGTCTGGAGTGAATAGGGTCCTTCTAGGCAAACGTGATCCATCGTAGACCACAGCGTCACTTACGATCAGGTGAGATAGAGGTCAAACGTGAGCCTATCATCCATAAAAAAAAATGTAGGTAAAAATTCTATGATATGTAGTATATTAATTTTATTACTATGAATACTATAAACTACTAATATATAAATCCAAAAATTGTATGGTAGAGAGATCGCTCTTGGCGAAAAGACTGCCCATTGTACCTACAGACTGTGTATATGTATGTGTTTAAAATGATATATGGTGTAAAATTAAGAGTATTCTATCCATCTATGTATCTACGTGGGTACTTTTACTGTAATTACATACATTTACGTTATTCATGGAAACACTCAGACCAATGCAAAAAGTCATGAATGCATTCAAAAATTTGCTCTGAGCGGGAATCGTGCTCCCGCCCCCTGATGTGGCAGTCGAATATACCACCGTCACACCTCAGGGGACAACATTATAACGGTAGCTTATAATCAATTTTAATTTTAAAATAAAATATTATTTTTCCTTCCAGGTCCAAAACACGACAAGAAAGTGGTCTGCTACATCGCATCGTGGGCAGTCTACAGGCCAGATCCCGGTAAATTCAACCTTGAGGACCTGGAGCCGGCGCTGTGCACGCATTTGGTGTACTCCTTTGCCGGGCTCAACGAGAAGACTAACACGATCAAGAGTTTAGGCATGTATAAGCTAATATTCCTATGTTTATCCTTTCGAGGGCTTACCCGGGGTGCCTGGCAACGGACACTTGGGGAGGACACCGTGCGGTTTTAGTCGAGACACGACATAACCACCCCCGCTGGCCGGCGGGGGGGTATCCGAAGGGATTTCCGCACGTTAAAAAAAAAAAAAAAAAAACACTATACAGTGCCGGCAAACATCTTTTTTTTAGGGTTCCGTTGCCAAATGGCAAATAACGGAACTTTTATAGATTCGTCATGTCTATCTGTCTGTTTGTCCGTATGTCACAGCCACTTTTTTCCGAAAGTATAAGAACTATGCTGTTGAAACTTGGTAAGGAGATGTATTCTGTGAACCGCATTAAGATTTTAACACAAAATTAGAAAAAAAAACAATAAATTTAAATTTGGGTCCCCATACTTAGAACTGAAACTCAAAAATATTTTTTTAAACCGGATATTATATTATTTATCTCAGTAATTCTGTGATGTTCTTCGACGATATTTTGATACCGTCAAAGTATAACAATATACCGGTAATATACTCACGTTTTTTTCCCTCCGGGGTAGACAGAGACAACAGCCCGCCATCTGCTTACTATCATTACTTATATTAATCGAAATAGCTAATGCCCGCGGCTCCGTCCACATGGAAGTCAGTTTTCGTTTATTGGTCATAAGT
The DNA here is from genome assembly GCA_946251805.1 of Cybosia mesomella. Lineage (NCBI taxonomy): Eukaryota > Metazoa > Arthropoda > Insecta > Lepidoptera > Erebidae > Cybosia > Cybosia mesomella. The sequence goes on from OX276417.1 coordinate 8,503,357, forward strand.
CCGGTTCTACTGAACCAATTGGAATCAAACATAGGGCAGATTTTAGGCCTGACCACCACTTTTCTAATAGAAAAGCCGCCTCAAAATCCGTTCAGCAGTTTTGCTTCCATCGCGAACACACAGATAAACAGGCAAGAATCCCAAAAGAAATATTTTTGTGTTCAGAATCTTTTATTTAACATACATCATTCATTTAACATTGCTTGAAAATTTCCTTCACTTAATATATGTCTCTATATGTTCATATTAGGTGCTCTAGATGCATTATAAATTTAAGCGTCGTAGTAATTTTTACAAAATCTCGAACTATAAAGTTGCTTCCTCACCGCGAGTATTTGGCTGTAATAGCCAGGATTCGAACCCGAGAACTCTTGTTCTTAAGGCTGACTGCTTAACCACTAAGTTAGATGGTTACACTAGTGTTTCCCGTTAGTCAGATCCACTTAATATAGATACCCTTAAAAATAAATTATATATACCCTTAATAAATTATAAATACCCTTCGGGGTATTTATGTTGTAATGTTTTATTCAGTTTCATAAACAAAAAAACCGTCCAAGTGCGAGTCGGACTCGCACACCGTGGGTTCCGTTAGAAGAAGTAGTAACTTTAAAATTTTTATTATATGATGTAACTAAAAATTTACGGTTTTCGCATTTGTTCCTATATCTGTACTATAAGACGTTACTTCGTACCAAATTTCAAGGTTCTTAGTTCACGGGAAGTACCCTGTAGGTTTTGATTCCCGTGCGAGTTTCGCAAATTTGCGGAAATTTGCGGCATAAACGGCTGTATCTTTTCATTGCTTAGGCTTAGAAGTTTGATTTTTTCACAGCTCTAAGGGACAGTAGACTTGAGTATTAGATATAAATTTCAGTTTGATGCCTCCACGCGTTCCTGAGAAAAACGGTCTTGACAGACGGCCGGACGGACGGCCAACGAAGTGATTCTATAAGGGTTCCGTTTTTTCCTTTTGAGATACGGAACAATAAAAACCGATAAGAAGTGCCGGTAGCTTAGTGGTCTATTGAGAGGTCCCGGTTTCAAACCCTGGCCGTTACACTACCGACGTGAACCCACTCCTAACACAAACAAATTTGCTTAGCTGGAGGGGTTTAGAGGAATATTAGTAATTTCGGTTACTTCCTAATAGTTTGACGGCCTCTGTGGCGTAGGTAGTGCTGTGCAACTCAGTGCAAATTTGCGTAAGTCTGGGTGTTTTTATGTATATTAAGTATATATTTACAAAAGAAAAAGTATATAAATATGTTTATACGCATTCTGGAACTTATAACACAAGCTAGTTAAACTATGCTTACTTTGGATCTAGAAAGCGCTGTGTAGAATGTCGTAGAGTATTTATTTATTATTTATTTTATTAATAAACTAGCTGTGCCTGCGACTTCGTCCGCGTGGATTTCGATTTTAATCGCTTTGGTTCTTTTGCGCAGAACCCCAATTTAAAAAACGAACGTAACATTACCTATCTGCCAGTGAAAGTCCCGTCCAGCCATTTCAGAGATTAGCCGGAACAAACACACAGACAGACAGACAGACAAATATTTAAAAAAAATGTTGTTTGGTGTACCGTATATATAGTACCGTATAGTACCGTATAGTAGTATAGTACTATAGTAGTATAGTACCGTATATATACATGTAGTAAAAAACGGTTATTTCAATATTACAAACAGACACTCCAATTTTATTTATATGTATAGAAGATAATGGTGTACGTATTGTAGTATAAATGCGTTAACATATTGAAAAAGGTTAAATGATTCATTAATGTGGTAAAATGATTCATTAATGTGGTAAAATTATTAGCATAATTGCAACTTTCTAATCAAGCATCATGCAATATTGCAGTTGCGTGACGAGTAAATCAGACCAGACTGAGTCATCTAGAGTGAGTCATCGCTGACGTATGTTCTAATACGGTCTACTTCTCCTGGTCTATGTGGGTAATAACAGGCCTCGTATACAAACTGCATGAGTCAGTACGCTCAAATATGTTTACATAAAATATGTATACTAACGCTGGGGTTATCGCGTACACAACCTCTGTGGCGTAGTGGTATTGCGTTCGACTGCTAAATCAGAGGTCACGGGTTCGATTCTCGCTCAGTGCAAATATCTATATTTGCATTGGTCTGGGTGTTTCTATGTATCAATCAATCAATTAACCTATTGCACTGCTGGACATAGGCCTCTCCCATTGTACGCCATAGCAAACGATCCTCCGCCTTGCGTATTCTTGCGTATGTCTAATATGTATATATTTACAAAAAAAAGTATTGAGGTATGTTTATCGGTATTCTAGAACCCATGTGACAAGCTCTGCTTAGTTTGGGTCTAGATGGCGTTGTGTACTTTATCCTACAATATTTATTTTTCTTTTTAAATGTTTCTTGCTGCCTTGTTTTTATTTTCTTATATATGTTTTTGTCTATTTTCAATTTATTATTATTTAAATTTGATGTGTATATATGTCGACCATAAAACATATTTTCTTTCTTTAAACCACAATAGCGTATTCCCGGACGAAAACATGATTTATTGAAATTATGAAGCAATTATAGCATGCTAATTTTTCGTATAGATTTGAATCGAAAAAATGTTAAGTCCCGAGAGGAATGTGTGCACTAGAACTCCGTCCGTTAATTAGCAGGTGTTCGGTACACTTGCAGGTGAAATTGCCTTGTGCTCCGAAGATCTAAGTGGGGCTCCCAAATATCCTAAAGTATCTAACTGATCTTTCTATATTTTTTCACAGATACCTGGCAAGATCTAGAAACTGATTACGGTAAAGCTGGATACAAACGGCTGGTCGGCCTCAAGCAGAAGTATCCTCATTTGAAGGTTACTCTAGCTATCGGAGGATGGAATGAAGGATCTGAGAGGTACTCCAACATGTCGTCGAAGGCAGAAACCAGGGCTACGTTTATTAGAAGCGTGCTGTTATTATTGAAGTAAGTCGTAAGATTTAAATAGGTGACCCCTGTCTGCCCACTTACATCACATGTTACATACTTAGTGTGTCATTCGCTCAGTACTGTAGGGGAACCTGTGTTACATTGGACAGTGGTGTACCTAGGGTAATCGTGGTTTTACGAAAAATCCTCTGTAAAATCCATCAGTACCTTGGACCGTTTAACGTTTTTCTTTCTAGCGGCTTTTGTTCCCATCTTTATGGAACACAGATTTTAATAATGAATTATGTGGACTTAATTCGATCTCAGCTTGGTTGGCTCAAAACTCTCTGACTCTAAATGCCAGCAAAACCAAATTTATGAGCTTTATTTTTAGGCTACCAACCCAGCCACTGAGCTCAATGTCTCTTATAGTCCACTCGTGCCATGCTCCTCACGACCAGAACTGCAATTGCCCTATACTCGAGAGTGCATCAACCATCAAATATTTGGGCATCACACTTGATGTCAATTTGAAATTTTCACAACACCTTGAAATTCTACAGGGCAGAGTCAGACGACTTATATATATTTTTAAATCCCTTCGTCATGTGGCCGAGCCCCGAATTGTTAGACGGGTTTACTACGCACTATGTCAATCTCTATTGACGTATTGTATATCGACATGGGGAGGTGCATCTAAAACAGTACTCCTTGAATTGGAAAGAGCACAGAGAGCTGTCCTTAAAGTGAGTACTTTCCGTGAGTTTACTTTTCCTACCACTGAACTTTATAGAAATTGCGAAGTCTTAACAGTAAGGCAATTATTTATATACCAAACGGCCCTTTTGCAGCATGCTGCGTCTCCTTATGTAAATATCACTAGAAGGCGTAGGGACAGGATATGTGTCACGAACAAGGCAAATTTCAGCCATTCCCAAAAATTTAATTATTTTTTAGCCCCTACTTTATACAACAAAGTAAATAGATTGCTTCCCATATATCATTTGTCCAACAAAGCTTGAAGGTCTAGTGTTCGTGAGTGGCTCTTGGGGCTGACGTATCGGGAGACAGAGAGCCTGATTGTTTTTAGTATTTAACTAAATGACAGATGCGTATTTACCACACGTCTATACACTCTACAGGCACACACAAACATACACTCTCTCACACACACATACACTCTCTCATACACACACTCACACACACACATGACATCTCACACTTGAACTGTTTTTAGTAGTATTATTTTTATTTCTTTACTTTTATTATTTATTTAATTACTATTAAATTGTAATCTTTAGTTGTGTCCAAAGCATAATTACTGGTCACATACCGTCTCACTTATTTTTGTTAGTGAAGTATAAGTTTAAGCTGAAAACTGGTATCTTTAATACAGGCTACTACGTATCCTAGCTAAGGTACCAGTTGTGAACTCAATTGTTATGTAACAAAAACCAATACCTGTACTGCGACACTATCTCATATTATATTGTATGATGTTTTTGTTTGCGTGAAAAAAGATTATTATTATTATTATATTATTATGTAGTTTAATAACTGATCTTTCTATCCATGTATATTTTACAGATCTTATTTTCACCATTTATTTACAAAAAATGCTAATGTAAAAAACTGGCCTAAGTACAACAGGTTCTCCCACTCATTCGTTCCAAGTGCCCAAACCACCTTAGCATACCCTTTTCAATTCTACAACATTCTCTTTCAGGTCACACCATTTTTAGTATATTTCTTACCTATTCTCTGAGAATTTCCTTACAAAAAAAAAACCGATAATACTTTACCTGACACGGGAATCAAAAAGATCCTAAATCCCAATGATTATTATGTATGAAGTTCTGTATTTGATTTCTGTTCCTCTTTTTGATGTGACTCCATTGTACTACCGAATGTACTACCGAAGTAGTCCTCGGAAGCAGCTGATTTTGTTCAGAGACTAAGTTTTTTTTTTTACCGTATCTTATATCTGTCCACAGCAACTACAAATTCGACGGTTTGGATTTGGATTGGGAATACCCAACAAAGAGAGGTGGGCTACCTCACGACAGAGAAAATTTCGTTCTGCTTGTAAAGGTAAGAAACAATACTTTTCTCCGTGATCATGGCGCTTGCAACAGTGCCGAAATATCGGACATTCTTAGAACCACATGGTAAATATCCCGTTAACTCTAATACTTATGTTAGTGACCATGATAGTTTAAATACCTATATAATACTTTTCTCTTTTGTTCTAATTAGTGCATTCTATTCACTTCAGCAGGAGACTCGTGAAAATGTTCGCGGTCAACAACACACCTGCTGTTTAGCCGAGGCTATGGCACATGCTTTCCTTTCGAGTTGGGGGGTCAGACAGCAGTCGCTGCCGTAAAAGCCGAAGTAACCCAAATAATGGAGGTGTAGGAGAGTGGATCCCTGGTTCCAAAGACGAGCTTTGCGATCGGAAAGAACGCTAAGATGATGACGATGAATGTTACATCCCAAAAAAAAAAATCCCAGCCTTTCATTTCGGACCCCGGAGTCTGCTCACTCCTCACTTGTCTTGGCTTTTACGGCTTTTAAGGGAGCTACTGCCGTCTGATCTAAACCTTGACAGGCAAGCCTGCGCTGGACCCTCATCAGCAGGTATACCGGCTTGCAGGTCATGTTGGCTCTAGTTTTTATCCCGGTAAAAGGTTCCTGTGGGTGGTGGCAACGGGATCAGTATTTCACGCGGGCGGAGTTGCGCGCAACAGCTAGTAACCACAATACCTATAATGCTTTCAGGAACTCTCCGAGGCCTTCGAGCCCCACGGATACATCCTCACTGCAGCCCTGGGCGCTGGAATAGCTACTATGGAGTCGGCTTACGACCTCACCAAGCTGAGCAGATACCTGGACCTGATACATATCATGTGTTACGATTACCATGGAACCTGGGACAGGCTAGTGGGTGCCAACGCACCACTGAGGGGTACCAGTCAAGATGACCTGATGAGTGTGGTAAATAATGATTTCATAATAAAATTCTAGTGTCGTCAGACACACCCTACTTAGTAGACCGATTGGTTTCCTTTTTTTTACCGATCTGAGTCCGAAGTCGGTTTCAAGACTTCCATTTGGTGCAGCGAAGGTTAAACAACGATCAAGATCTCTGTAGTTCCATCATCATCATCTTTGTAGATCCTGGTTCCATCCGGACTTTCGTCGGAGCCCTTGGTCCGTTGACTCCTTCTCCTCCTTTTGATTTGGGTATATAAGGTTTTCATGGGATTGACTGCCACCGGACCTGCCAACCCTGAGCGGAAAGCCTGCGCCTCATCCGTCAATCAGCAGGTACGCGGGGGGGTATCCGAAAGGATTTCCGCACGAAAAAAAAAAAAAAAAAAAAAAAAAGGTATATTGGCTTAATTTCATCTTAAAAAAAAAAGTTATAAGAGTTAACAGTACAAAACTACCTGGTAGTCATCCGAGTTACATCAAGAACTTATTTATTTAATTCTTTATTGTACGCACACAATAAACAATTTACAAACATCACAGATAAAATACGTGTACAAAGGCGAGCTTAACTCAGTATTGAGTTTTCTCCCAGCAAACCTTTGGGGGATCGTGGAGAAGGACAACAATTAGGTAAACATGGGTGTACAACCAGAGGAATATACATACTTCCATGAGATACAAACTATAAACTTACATAGACAATACATACTAATAATACATTCTAAATACATAAATACAAAATACAATAACACATATCTACCTAACTTGAGAAAGGTACAGTTCTTTTACTTTAATCCTGACTTGGAGAGTAACTTCCACAGCCCAAGGTCCACTCTCCCACTTCGCCTTTCAATAATTTGGTTTAGTTGACTTTTACTAGAATCACTACCTTCTGACCCCCTTATCCCAAGTCTAAAGCCATCGCTAGAGCCTCGTCCGTGAATCAGCTGGTGAACCGACTTTCAGGTGAGCTTGACTTGGGCTTCGAAGATCATGATGAAGCTCCATACCCCATAGGTACACCTTTTCAGAAAGCATTATTAATCCAATATTAGTGAAGTTATAAAAAAACACGCAGAAGCACATGAACAAAGGCTGCTTCAACATGTGAATGTCGAGGCTATCCAGCTCCTTGACACCACGGACATAGTAAAAAGCCCTTTGAGTTAGTTTAGTGAAATTAGTGTTACGTAGTGCAGTGAGTGCTACTCTTAAAGAACACAAGAACAAAGTGTCTTTCAATCATTATAGAGACAATAAGAAAAGTGCCAATGGACACATTCTTAACTTTGTAAGATTTTAGAAAATTAAGTTAAATTTTAATTACTTATTAGCCTCAAGGTCTATATTGTAATTGTTATGAGTAACCGTTTAATTACGAGTATATCATAATCGAAAAAACAAAAAAAAAACACCAATTTTTATTCCGCAGGAGGTCTCAATAGACTACCTGCTGGCCCATGGCGTATCACCTTACAAGATCGTAATGGGTTTGGCCATGTACGGCAGAACTTTTGTGCTGACGAATCCTGATACCACAGTGGTGGAATATGGCAAAACGCCGGTCAACGAAGCAGGGTTCCAAGGACCTTATACTAAGGAAGCTGGCTTTATGGGATACAATGAGGTAAGAAAATTTACCAACTAGAGTTTATCATCTTAATCTGAGCACCAATTCGCTGAGCACCAGTACTTTGGAGCCCGGTTTCCGCACTCCTACTTCTCCTTTCATAATTTGGTTTATCCTGGCTTTTACGGGAGCGATTGCTGTCTGACCCTTAATTCTAAGAAAAAACCTGCACCAGAGTCTTCTCCGTCAATTAATCGTTGAGGTTGGCTTGAGGCCCAAAACAATATTGCAGGCGATTAATATGAAAACTAAAATCAGTTCGTCCGTGCGGGAGCTACGATGACACTGGTAGAAATTTGATGACACAAATTTGTCACAAAATTCGGCCGGGTGGGTACCACCGTGCCCAATTGTGAAAAACCCTCCATAGTAATCCAATTTCGGTTTGATTGCGTTCAGGGGTCAGCAAATGCATAGCCGGGCAGGGGGGTTGTGGTCGCAGCACTAGTGGGACCGGTGGGTGCCACGCGATGCTGCGACGACAATCCTCATTTGATGAGGCCGTCAAGCTGAGTGCCACCATTGTTAACATGGTACGTGTATGTAATGGTGACCCTCTTTCCTGAGACTTTACCTTCAGCTTACCATCAGGCGAGGTGAAGTCAAATTGACGTGTCCTAAATATAAAAAAAAACAAACAGATACACACACAGACACGTCAAACTTATAACACCCGTCGTTTTTGCATCGGTGTCGGGGGTTAAAAAAGATCGCCGTGAGTTTCTATAGCGAGATTCTTTTCTCACAGGCTTTAAGTATTACCTCTGCGAGCATGTGATGCTCGCGAAGGAGATGGCGAAGCGCGCCCGGGAGAGGTTCAGAACTCTCCCGGCCCGCCGAGCCCGCAACTTGCTCGCCGCGCGTCGCAGGCGACTCAGGCGCCGGAGGTCGCTCAACGACCTCCGTCCTCCATGAGCGCAGGCCTGGGGGTGGCAGATGAGGCCGCCTGTCACCCCAGCAGAAGCAGGCCGGGACGGTGGGGCGACTAGCGCCCCTCCCCCAAACCGGGGCAAGACGGGGACACCGTGGTTCCCAAACAAGAGGGGGCCATCTCGAATCCGGAGATGGCCCAGGATCATTCGGGGTGCGAGGGATATGCTCTATGGGCAACCTTTCACCCCGGCGTCTGCAGACCCGCGACGGCGTGCGGTTTTAGTCGGTTCAAGCCCGACATAACCGCCCCTGCTGGCCGGCGGGGGGGTATCCGAAGGGATTTCCGCACGAAAAAAAAAGGCTTTAAGTATTACCTTGCGAGAAGTATTGATCCTAATGTTCATAAATGTTACATTGTAACCTAGATTAATAAAATATTTTATGATTTCCAAGGGTAACGATTGTAATGAATTCTTTGTGCAAGATAAAATTCAAATTTCTGGTCACAGGAAGCGGCGATCAGATGCTGTGCCAAGTTCTTTGAAATAAAGCAGCTTCTTGGATCGCTTTTTGGGGTTATCCCCAACGTGTCAACCCCAAAAAGCTCAAAAACAACCACCTACTCAAATAACGAATATATTCCCAGATCTGTTCCGAGTCAAGCAACAAATCGTCCCCATGGGTGTACCATTGGCACGAGCAGTCTTCCACCCCGTACCTTCGCGATGGAGCGAGAGTTATTACCTATGACAACGGGAGGTCCATAGCCGCGAAAGTCAAGTGAGTATTCATGTATAAGTATTATGTTATTTGAGTTATTAAATAACTCATGTGATTTGTTAAAAGATTTATATAAATTTTCTGTTTCTTTTACAAATCCATTGATAAAAATCGTTTGTTCGGATACAAACGATTTTTCAATTTCGATTCAATTGGTCAATTTCGATTGCATATAAAGCAGGCACTTTGGATCCCAAGGTCGGCTCTCCTAGTCCTCCTTTCTATTTTGGTTTGCTTGGGTTGTACGGGAGCTACTGTCATCTGACGTCCGTACGTGAAGTACGGACGTCAGATGACAGTAGCTTGAAAACAGTGAATTCAGTGTCTTAACTTGACTTCAACCGCTCATTACTCTGGCCAAGGGCGGATTCAGACGTGACTTGAAAGTTGGATTCGCCACTGACTCTGGCCATATCAGTGTGAAGCTTAAACCACAAGCGTTATCTTGGATGAATGAATTGCGTTCAGTGCGTAGCGGATTAGTACAATGATTAATTGTGTAAAACGGGAAAGCCGGAAAGCCGGACGGACGTTCCACCCACGAAGCTAGCGGACCACTTCATCCATTTCCCCATAATACAATCATGGACCTCTGTCTCTGTTTATAAATATAATACATTCTACCATTTTGCCTGGTCCTGGTTGCCCTATGAACTATCTATGGCTAGTTACGGGTGGTTGAAGCCCTAAAAGTTCCGACAAGCTAACTTCAGAATCAGGTCTAACAACAGAATTTTTGAAATCGCTAGTGGGTTGTGGAGTTCAAACGACAGTCGCTTCACGAAAAATATCGAAGTTTTGTCATTGCGTAGTTAGCATGAAAGCCGATCCCAACAGAGTTAGAAAAAGGCTCGGCAGATGATGGTTTTACCATCTGAATCTGGTTAATGCCTGAAGTACTTGTTCTAAATAATCTCTATGTCCTTAGAATGGCCATGGAGAAAGGTCTTGGCGGCCTGATGGTGTGGAGTATAGACACAGACGACTTCAAGGGCAACTGTAACGAGACTGGCGCTTACATCGACTTCGTGGAACGGTTCGAGGCGATGGTGACCGATCCTCTCTTGAAGAAGGCTGTGGAGAATCTGCATTTGCTAAATGGTGAGTAATATCACTTATATTTTAGAACCATACTACCAAACTTCTGAACTAAGTCACCTTATTATGATATACATACACACCTAAATTATAAACCTTAATACCAGTAGGTAAGTTACTTACAGTTATTTGGTGCTTTTACCTAGAAAGTTTTCCGGGAGTTTTGAAAATGAGTTATTTTACAGATTTGGACATCAATCAATTAATTTATTAATCTTAGTCCACTGCTGGACATAGGCTTCTCCCAATGTGCACCATAGCTTCCGATCCTTCGACATGCACTTTTGAAATTTCAACTTTGCCACCTTATATCTCTGCCGCTCGCGCGCTATTTAAGGAAAATGGTACCGAAAAACAGTTTAAACTATAAATTGGAGTAGAGAAAATAATATCCTATATTTTATGTTCAATTTTATAGTTGAATTCATTTCAAATTCAAATTCGACCGAAGAATTGAAACCAATAGAAACTATGTAATCACCAATTTTTAAGACTCCCTGTAAACTTTCTAGATAACCCCTTATTTAAGTAACAAATGACTCGATTGTACGTATCTTTGAATAATTATGACTAAATTTGTTCTGCACTTAATCTACACCACCAAATTTCGAATCTTCTTCATTTTGCCCGATCCGAAAATCGATCCTTAGACATCATACTCAGCAGCTGCAATAGCAATTGTTGTGAAAAAAAAAATGAAATTAGAATATATTCTAATGATATACTTTTACTTGTTTCAGTGGAACACGCCTCATTGAAAGGACCCTCATACGTACTTAAGGATAATAGCTTACATCTTCGCCTCCCTCAGCCGAAGTACTCAAACTACGCCCTCGTACAGACCATCAATGATGCTATCTCACTAGCATTAGAAGAGAAGAGAATAGAAGATGAAATACTCAAGGTCGCGAAGGAGAATGAGATTGATGTAGATGGAGACCAGATAGAAAAGAAAGGCAACGGTGGGTGTAGTGTGAGAGTGAGTGTGTTCAGTGTGATCGTGTGCGTGTGTACGTTTTTCAAGATTTTTTATTAGTTTGTGATATTAATGTTATGGAATAAATTTCTACCGACTCCACTTCAAAAAAAAGAGTTCGGAATTCGTAATGTATGTTCAGTGATAATTTGTACGATTTTGTAAAATTTTATTTGTTTTATAAGTGGTTGTCCAGGGTTAAGGGCACCCAAATCATGCATTGTTTAAATTAGCAAAAATGTTTGCACTATAGATAAATGGGGAAATAAATTTATATTACCTTACCCTTCACCAAACTCATTATGTAGTTTTGTATAAGTCGATTTTTCTTTTGCAACAATATTATGAGTGAAAATGTTTTGCTCACGGTAAATTCTGTATAAGTATCCTTCAGTGCGATTGTTAATTTGCGCACCCTGATATGCAGAGAAGACTAAAATAAAACTATCTCCTAAGACAGATAATCGTCAATTATATTATATTGCCCAATGGACATTAATTACATATATGGACAAATTGTAACGAGGCCCGATTAAATAACCAAAACATACATAAATACACCCTCATACGTGCGCACACACACACACACCCACTCAACCTTGTATACACAGACACACACACACACATACATATCGTGTGACTACTAGAGTATTTCTTGTGGTGCCCAGCTCTCTACACTACCTTATATAGAGGCGACATCTTGAGTGCCTAGTATGTACGTATTTTGTAGCTTTCTCGATCAGGATTTACGACCATGTAAACTGAGATTTTGATAATTTTGGGTTAGCGCCAGCTGGCGGCAAAAATTGTGCAATATTTTTCTTACATTTATATTTTAACACATTTGGTGAAGCCATTCGAAGATTTGTATGGAATTCGCACTACACAATGTGTAGGTATTCAGCTACTTTCGCTGCTGACTGTTTAAATAGGATAGTTTCCTGTGGATAAAATAAAAAAATAAACTGAGATTATTAAAATAAGAATAGGAAGCGCTCTCTTCCTAAACTTATTTTAATTAATAAGCAAATATTAAGTAGGCTGTACTCATTTTCTCTGTTTTTAATCTTTAATCATCACACCAACCACTAATAGTCATTTTTTGATAATAGCAGGGTATGTCGTCACACCTGTGCCTCGATTCTGCTATTTTAAATTAAAGCAAGCCAGGTCGCTGTAAAAAAGACCATTTTAGTTTAGACTTCGTCAAACTAACTGAACGTCATAACAATAAAGTCTAAAAAAATGAAGCATTTTGTAGAGTGAATGAAAATGTGTAATAAACTCTCTTCATTCAATTTTAGACTTTAACTAAAAGTAAAGTAAAAACGAAAGTCTTAAATTAATTGACAATTTTTAGAGTGATAGTAGCACGACAGTCATCATCATCATCATCGTATCAGCCGTAGGAAGTCCACTGCTGAATATAGGCCTCCCTCATCGACTTCCATTTCGACCGGTCTGTAGGGGCCTGCATCCACCGAGTCCCTGCGCTCTTTGTTAGGTCGTCTGTCCACCTTCCTACGCTGCGCTTGCCGTCACGTGGTCTCCACTCAAGAACCTTTCTACCCAGACAGTGGTTTCCTTAAATATAAAATAGCATAATTGAGGTCCTGTTTATTTTATACTACTTTGACCTTTATCGTTTTGACGTTAACGTTTCTTTTTATTCATAAAAAGAAAGTAAAGTTTCTTCTGTAACTTAAAGAAACTGAAGTAAAGTCACAATATATTGCGATACTCACGCCTTTTTCACCTCGGGGGAGGCAGAGACAACAGACCGCTGCTTCTGTCCTTACATACTGTATATAATATAAACAATGTGATTGAAACTTTCTTGTACTTAGAATGTAGGTAAACCTACATATTATCTTCACATTTACTTTGAGATTGTTTATATTTTTCATGACAACTATCACCCAAGATGTTAAATACTCAATTTTATACAAGTAATGTGTAATAAGATTTTTTATACAAAAATAAATGTTTTCAGAAGCACTGTATTTTTTTAGTCATACTCTAGTTGTGGCCTAATGGTGGAATTCGACTGTTTCGTCCAAGCTGGGCAAAAAAAAAGCTGCAGGCTAACCACGACACATTTCAAATAATTCAGTTTTGGGTATAAGTTGATCTGACATCTCTCTCCCTCAACGCCATTCAATTTAACTGAATTGTTTAAAGGCAGTCGTGGTTAGACCCTTTTCCCGAATGTATTTTTTAACTGATAACACTTAATTTAATAATAGTAGGTACAAAAGAAAATAAACAGTGGACTACTAAACTGTTAAAATTATAATTATTAACGGGATATTTACCATGTTTATTATCATCATCGAGTATCCGATATTTCGGCACTGTTACAAGTGCCATGATCACGGATGTACTAATATAATTTTAATTATTATAATTTTAATTATTATTCTCTTTATTACACTTAAAATACATATCAATTATATTTTTAAAAATATAAAAAATAGTGGCCCACCGGCATCGGGTACAGGGACCAAGCTACCGGTGGTTAGGGCTCCAGGGAGAGGAACCTCCTCACAATACGTGCCGTGTCGAGGAGCAATGCCTTCTGCATCAAGCCCTTGACCCAACTGCCTAACGTGAGCTTCTGGAGATGTTAATCCAGGCTCTTGGCAATCAGTCCGTGAACCGATACGACTATCGGAACAATAATTGCTGAATCCACATCCCACATGTCGACAATCTCGTGAGCCAAGTCCAAATATTTTATTTGTTTGTCTTTTTCGGCTTTCACGAGATTGTCATCATGGGGGATGGTGATGTCAACAATTATTGCGAGACGCTCTGATCGATCAATCACCACTATATCAGGCTTATTGGCTACAATAGTCCTGTCAGTGATGATTGATCGATCCCAGTACAACGTGACACGACCATTTTCAAGAACTGGGTCGGGCACATACCTGTAATACGGTACCTCCGAATCTACAAGATCGTACTTCAGAGCAAGTTGTTGATGAACGATTCTGGTTGTGTCTATGCAAATATTCTCCGTTGGCAAGACGAGAACAACCAGAGATAATATGTCTTAGGGATTCTCCGGGACGGTGACACGCCCGACATATATCAATCGTAATCTCCGATAATTATTCGTCATGACAAATTCATCTGTAATTGCACAGACAAAACCTTCGGTTTCTCCAAAGGGATCACCGAAGCGTAGCCAGAATACTGATGCTTTTATATCTACGTCGGGCCCATCTAAGGCCCGATAAAAACGTCCATGCAGCTCTTTGCTCTTCCATATTTCCTTGCGATCAGCGATGCTAAGTATTACCGGTTTGTGCCAGTTCTCTTTTGCCAGAGCGAGAGGGGTTAGTCCGTTGTCTATTGCCACTACATCTCGGTGCACACATGGTGCACACCCACGTCAACGTGTAGGAAATATTGGCTAAGGTTGCATATCTCACGGTTGTGGAGTCTTGGCGTTTTAATTATTTTAATTTTAATTAATATAATTTTAATTGTAATAATTATAATTTTAATGTAAATGACCATGTCAATCTAAAATCATATATAAGTACTAAATTGTTTTTAATGTTAGTAACCGAAATTACTTATATCGCCCCTAACCCCTCCAGCTAAGCTTAATTGCTTGTGTTAGGAGTGGGTTCATGTCGGTAGTGTAATGGCCAGGATTCGAACCCGGGACCTCTTGATCGTAGGGTCGACTCCTTAAACACTAAGCTACCGACGCTTATCATCACCTCTAACAAAAATTTATACTTAATTCGCCATAACAATTTTAGAAACTGTAAATAGCGGCGATAGCCTAGTGGCGTACGTAACGGACTGCTGAGACGAGGTCTCGAGTTCGATACCCAGTTGCCCGGGGCACACACCTCTGACTTTTTGTAGTTATGTGTGCATTAATAAATGTCAATTATCGCTCGCTTAATAATGTACCCGGTAGATGGCAATAGGCTCGCCCCCTATTACATTGGGCCCTTAACATAACTGGCGAATCGTGGGTGTGTAATACACCTCTGCCTACCCCTTCGGGGATACAGGCGTGAGTTATGTATGTATGTGTGTGTAATTATTTTTTTCTTGCTTATTAAAATTTATCGAGACTATTTCTATTACTTCCTTGAGATCATCACCAACATCATCTTAGCGGTCAATGGCTTCCCCTTCATGGGGTTGGCATTGATCGTCGGCCAATACCCAACGTGGCGGGAACACATCGCTCTCCGTACTCCTCTGCTTTCAGAGGAGACAGGATGAGCGATGCTGTTAGTGGTGGAGGTCACCGTAGGGTCCTGGGGGATCCAGGGGCGGGTTGGCCCACTGCTAACGCAGGGGGCGACGGGCACTTGTGCCGCCGCCGGCGAGGGAGGACTAGCCATCCTCTCGCGTTCCGTAATCGGTAGGTGATCAGCAACGACCTGACTGGTGGCTCCAGAAGGGTACGCTGAGAACTTACTGACCGGAGGGCTTGCCTTTATTGGCCGGCCCACGACAAGGAAAAGTCTATAACACCCGACAGCGAAGTCGTTAAAACCTATTAATACCAGCCGACCTCCATAGTATATAGGCTTATCCAGGTGCAGGGGGCTCCGCCTGGATGGACCATCTTTCCCCCATACTCGTGGGACATATTATGGACAATAAAAACCAAAATGAAAAATCGGACGTAATAATTAACGACAACCAAGGCGCGAACAACGGAAATGATACTGACGGTGTGGTAGTAGTTGGGGGTGAAGAGGAGGTGTGCCTGCGGTCTCGCACGCGGTCGAAGAAGGCCGTCTTCGCCAGACCCGCAACTCCACTTCCTATGGGAGAGGGAACGGACGCGGAGATTGCGTCCACGGCTGGGACTGACAGTGAGTCAGCTCCCAGCCAAATGGAGATCGAAAGTCTCCGTCGCAAGAGGCCGCGCTCGCGTGGACCCTCTCTAGACCGGAGCAGAAGCTCCTCCGGACAGAGGGCGGTCTCCTCGAGCGAGGACGATCGGCCGGCAAAAGTTCTGGCCACTTCGGCGGGTAGAGGCCAGAATGCCGGCCTCTACAAATTAGGAAGCCAGGCACCAAAGCCGCCGGTGCACGTCCCACCGCTCCCCAGTGGCAGGGACCAAGGTGTCCCCGCTGCGAGGGAGCTCTTATCGGCGCTAGCCCGGATCTCAGACACCATTAAGGGTGCTAAGAACGTGGTCGGGAAAAAGAAGACGGTGGCGGAAAACGTTGCCGTCGCCAGGACGGCGCTGGAGGAGCTCTTGGCTAGGAGCGTCTCCGAGGAGGAGGTGAAGCTCAGGGCCCGGGTGACAAGCCTGGAAACTGAGCTCGCTAACTCCTTGGAGCAACAGCGGGTCCTCCGGGAGGAGGTCAGACAACTGACCCAGATGGTCAGGGGCCCCCCGGAGGCCCAGAAGGCCCCAAGAGCCCAAGAGATGGCGGTCCAGCCAAGGGCTCTTGCGCCGTCAGGAGCGGCACCTAAACCGGGGACAAAACCGGCGTCTAAGGCGGCAGCCAAACCGACGTCCAAGCCGGTGCCCGAGGTGGAAACCAAATCGGCGCCGAGTGTGACTCAGTTCCTGGCGGCGATCGAGCGGCGTCTTGGCGTATTGGAGGACCGGGCGTACCGTCCTCCGCTAGCGCCACCCGCTCTATCATTTGCGGCTGCTGCTGGTGGGAATCCTGGCCCCAAGACAGGGACTGCTGTCCCTGCGAAGCCAACGCCTGCCAAGCGCCCAAAGGGAAAAAGCACGGCACCCCGGCCCCCGCTAAAACCGCAGCTCTCGCTACACCCGAGCATTCCTTCAGAGGAGAGGGATGGGAGGTAGCGGGAGCCGCGAAAAAGGCCCTACACACGCCTGCCAACTCACCGAAGCGGGATAAAACCTAACCCCACTAGGCGAGGCCGCGTTGGCGGCCAAAGTCCGCCGGCAACCCTGGGGTTATCCTTTCGAGGGCTTACCCGGGGTGCCCGGCAACGGACACTTGGGGAGGACACCGTGCGGTTTTAGTCGAGTACACGACATAACCACCCCCGCTGGCCAGCGGGGGGGTATCCGAAGGGATTTCCGCACGTAAAAAAAAAAAAAAGGCTTATCAACGCATTAAGTACCATTTTTTAGGTGTCCCGTGCCTTTAAATCATTAACTGCGCTTAGTAGTCTATATTAGAATCACTCGATACACTCGTGATTCACTTCTAGACTAAGTACTTTCTTCGCTAGATCGTGATTTAAAATTGGCATTCGCAGCAAAAAATATCTTTGCTTACTTATTGGACAAATAACTATTACAAAATACATCTCATGCGATTATTTTTAAGCACACTCAGTACTCCTAGATGTAAACTACTTACGATCAACCATAATCCAAGGAGAGATTAAGAAATTGGTCCATATTAAGTACCTTTTTTTTTCGTGCGGAAATCCCTGCGGATACCCCCCCGCCGGCAGCGGGGGCGGTTATGTCGGGCTTGAACCGACTAAAACCGCACGCCGTCTCGGGTCTTAATACGCCGGGGTGTAAAGTTCCTTATTAAGTACCTATTGGAATCGGATGTAGATTTCAGTACAGGTATTCAATTACTGGCAGCATGATTGCGGGGCAGTACGATTGCGACAATGGAGCGAGCCGCGAGCGCGTGGGCCGCCGCCACCTCCTTCTGCGAGCATGTAATGCTCGCGAAGGAGATGGCGGAGCGTGCCCGAAAGAGATTTAGAACTCTCCAGGCCCACCGAGCCCGCAACATGCTCGCCGCGCGTCGCAGGCGACTCAGGCGCCGGAGGTCGCTTAACGACCTCCGTCCTCCATGAGCGCAGGCCAGGTGAGGCCGCCTGTCACCCCTGCAGAAGCAGGCCGGGCCGCTGCAAGACGGGGACACCGTGGTTCTCAAATCCGAGGGGGCCATCTCGAAACCGGAGATGGCCTAGGGTCAGTCGGGGTGCGAGGGATATACTCTATGGGCAACCTTACACCCCGGCGTCTGTAGACCCGAGACGGCGTGCGGTTTTAGTCGGTTCAAGCCCGACATAAACGCCCCCGCTGCCCCGGAGGGGGGGGGGGGTATCCGAGGGGATTTCGGCACGAAAAATAAAAGAGTATTCAATTACTAATAAAAAAATTGAATTTGATGTTTAAAAATATTCAGTATTATTAAGAGGAATAGAATACAATTATTGAGTTTCTTTTCTACATACACTGATCAAATCAATGAGATACTGAAAAAAGGGCAGGTCAAAAGCACTCGAAACCGGCGGCTTGCATGAAAGGTTTAATGACAGTGAAGGAAGCTCGTGAAGTATGTAAGGACAGAAGCAGTTGGCGGGCAGTTGTCTCTCCCTACCCCGGAGGGAAAAAGGCGTGAGTAAATGTATGTATGTATGTATGAGTTTATTTTACTTTTTATTTTACTTTTAGGGGAGGGGAAAATCCCGAACTCCGGCGCATGGTATGCTTAACACTACCCTGCCAGAAATCGACTGGAATAGGCTGGTTGATTGATCAATTGATTACTTGAGGGAAAAATCATAGCCATCAAAAAAGTAAGTAGATGGATGGAAAAAATTGAAATTAATTAATTCTCTTTCGGATTTAGAACCGACTGCGAAAATGCTAAAAGACATACTCTTCCCAGCATGATGGGACAGCAGTGGAGTAGGTACTATTTTTTCAGTCGGGGTGCGAGGGAATTGACTTATTGGGCCAACTTGACCCGAGACGGCGTTCGGTTTTGGTCGGTTCGAGTTCACCATAACCACTTCCGCTGGCCGACAGGAGAGTATCCGTGGTGATTTTTGCACGAAAATTAAGGTACAATTTTTAGATTAAATAATATACTGTATTTTATTCTGTTATTTGGGCGGAATTGCTTACCGTCCTATACTTTTTCCCATTCTCTTTTCCCGCGCCATATTCATATCTTTGCATATTGCGACGCATACGTGACACCTCTAGTGTTCTTGGCTAAGATAATCAGTTACTACCTTGACCGTGTGCTTGACTTTTTTTTTTTTTTTTAATATTTAGGACACATCAATTTGACTTCACCTCGCCTGATGGTAAGCTGAAGGTAAAGTCTTAGGAAAGAGGGTCACCATTACATACACGTATCATGTTAACAATGGTGGCACTCAGCTTGACGGCCTCATCAGAAGAGGATTGTCGTCGTAGCACCGCGTGATACCCACCGGTCCCACTAGTGCTGCGACCACAACCCCCCTGCCCGGCTATGCACTTGCTGACCCCTGAACATAATCAAACCGAAATTAGATTACTATGGAGGGTTTTTCGCAATCGAGCACGGTGGTACCCACCCGGTTGAATTTTGTGACAAATTTGTGTCATCAAATTTCTACCACCAGTACGTCAGTAGTCATCATTCTCATGGTAATTTCCAAGTTGTGTCCAAAGTTTGTACTTAAGAGTCCAAGGTGCGCGTATTTGATTGGTATGTCTGCTTTTCCGGGAGCGAATGCAGTCTGGCCGCTCAACCCTCAGAGGAAGGCGTGCGCCAGAGCCTCCTCCAGGTGAGGTTGACTGTGGCCTCAAGGATTTTTGTAGGGCCTTGTATACCCCAACGTCTACGTCAGTAGTATTTATAAAAATATCAGATTAAGAAAAAGTCAGATAATTAATTAATATTCCTTTGTTCATTTAATTTATAAATCTTCATATGGAGATCCGCATCGCACGTTGTAGAAGTGATCACAGACCTGTAAGGACATAATATATTATAGACCTGTAAAGATATTATCATAGGTACAGGTGGTTTATTAGTAAATTTACAAATGTGGTTACAAATTTTATATCTATCTAAACTAAATAAAACTAAAATAAAATAAATAATTAAAAGAAACTTAAACCTAAAATGCATCGTGGAATTCCTCCGCATCGCATGCCTCCTGTGGTAACGTGCCCAGAAGACTGGCAGCATTGCCACGTTGTATTGCAATACTTATTCTCTGTGCTAAAAAGAAGCCAGCCTTCTGGTCACGAGAAGCGTCATACAATTAAAACGACACAAAAGGTTACTGACATCATAGACTAATAATAATTTATTATTGGTCTATGCTGACATATAAAAAAAAAACAGTTTATGGCACTGTAATTCTACGGTGTTTTTTCTTGACGAATCATCTTTGTCCTACTAATACCGCGAAAGGAGAATGCCCATTCTTGGTTGCGCTTTTAGACGTTCGCGTCAATAATTCAAATGTTAAAAAATAATATTGATTATAGTATGACTTTTCAACACTAAATCGCTTCTATAGAACTTGGGGTTTGAATTTAAATTATAAAGATATAAAACTTGAATGAATAATCGTTTCCATTTTAATTTAATTGTTACCATTATATAAAATAAACCATTGGTGGTAGAATGCAAATATACCAATCTTTTTAAAATAAAATGGTTAAATAATAATACGTGATAATATTCGCGATGTGACATTCAAATATATTGCAATTATGAAATCTTAATATTTCGTGTATGTATTCGTAGTTTATTAGTGATAATCAGTTAAAGTTGTAAAATAATGTGTGCTTCAGTGGTAGTTTTCTCTTAATTTATACATGGTATCCCTGTCTTACTCAAACGTCAGTTCAACAGTCTGTGTCACAATATTTTCTTATTGTTGTTGTTTTTCTAGTTGTAATCATTTAATTTCTCAATAACCCCAAGTTCTGTTACAATATGCGTTTATATTTCAGATAATACTTAATGCAGGCTTTTTAATGCAGTTTATACTTATGTGACATAGCGAAAAAAAGTGTGCAACCGATTTCCATGCTGACACGGGCATTGTCCTTTGTAAGTATGGATGGATGTATGGATGTTTGTGACTCTTTCACGCAAAAACGGCTTAACGGATCTGACTAAAATTTGGCACAAGGATAGATTATAGTATATCCCGGGAATAGGTTCCCATGGTTTGAGGGTGGAGCCACGGGCAACAGCTAGTTTTAGAAATAAAAGGGTGCAAGTGCCATGGCCTTTTTAGAGGGATATGGGCACAGGGTGTACAGGGCCCTACAAACACCTTTGGGGCGAAAACCAACCTCACCTACTAGTTTGTGCACCTGCTAAACAACGGACGAAGCTCCTTGGGATTGAGAGGTCAGACCGCGACGCTACCGGCAGGCAGGGACTTAAAAACACATTCATAAAGGTTACATAATTATATGGGTTACACTATGAAAAGCTTACAGAATGAAAGTGTTACACTTAAAAATGTGGTATTGAATCTGTTAATCGTTACCCCTTTCAATTGTGTAAGCGTTATATATATATAATAGATATTAATCTGTTAACAGTGTTAATAAGTGTTAACCGAAATCCTACGATTTTAAATTTACTATCCTAATATATTTATAATCTAAATTTTTAAATAAAGGTATTTTTTACACCCCCAAACGTACCACTTTGAATATGGTACACTTTCGTATCTGTTACGTTTATAAATGGACACTACTTGGACTATTATTGGGGATGGTGATGTTCCTAAATGATATTATAAAACTCTGTAGTGATGTAACTTTCCTGTTAACTTTGTCATTCAATCGTCGATATCTAAAGATAATATAATATTCTACGACATTCTACACAGCGCTTTCTAGACCGAAAACTAAGCATAGTTTAACTAGCTTGTCTTTTGGGTTCCAGAACGCGGATAAACATTCTTAAATACTTTTTTTTGTTAATACATACATATTATACATAGAAACACCCAGACCAATGCAAATAGACATATTCATACATACAAATATTTGCACTGAGCGGGAATCGAACCCGCGCCTCCTGTCATAGCAGTCGACTGCACTACCGCTACGCCACAGAGGCCGTCATAATTTTTAGGGCTCCGTATCCTATATCCGGTAAAACGGGACCCTATTACTAAGACACCGCTGTCCGTCCGTTCGTCTGTCCCCAGGACTTTTCTTATAAACCATGATAGCTAGACTGTTGAAATTTTCACAGATGATGTAATCTGTTGCCGCTATAGCAAAAAATACTAAAAATACACAATAAACGTGATTTTTCCCCCGTTTTTTACTCCATATTAATAACGGCAACAGGTAGACGCTTGAAATATTCACAGAATATTTAGTTGTCTATTCACTTCAAGAATAAATAATTAAATTAAAATAAAATCAAATAAAGGGAGCTCCTATTGTATAGTATAGATGATGGTACGGAACCTCGTGCACTAGTCCGACTCGCACTTGGCCGGGTTTTTAGGGATTTTCTTTAGAAAAGCCCTATTGCTAAGAAGTTGTCGTCGACGTCGTCGTCGTCGTTGCTAATTTTCTGTCACGGTTTTGGGTATGAAGGAGATGAGCTATCAAGATGCTGTTTTCGGTAATATGTAGATTCGTGCTGGGGTGAACCATTACAAGATAAAAAAAAATCGCAAATAAAATAATATCGCAAAATCGAAAATAACTTGTATTCGGCTGAGCTCGTCTCAGGAATTCAACTTGTTTTAGCATAACATGTTAAAGCTTACCTGGAATTGTTCGTTGAAAAGTGTTCCGTTGGCACATAGATCGGTGCTCACGAGGTGATGTCGCCAGCAGAAATGGTACGCCTGAAACCCGAATATTTTCATGCATGGGGAAAATAAATTAACAGTAAAAACGTTTTTCAAAACGTGTATGGGGCTCCATTAAGACCTGTACCACAATGATAACCTGCAAGCCAGTACACCTGCTGCTTTCTTGGGCAAGGCTCTGACGTCGGTTTTCCTTTCGGAGTTGGGGGGTCAGAGTGCCTCTGACCCCCCAACCCCGAAAGGAGCAGACCCTAAGAGCAGACCCCAAGAGCCTGAGGCTCGATTCGGTAAAATTGGGTTTTTTAAACGTATGATTTCATTAGTTAGTATTGAAATCATACGCATAATCATATCACATTAAAATCTCGAAATCTAATTGAAAACGAAATCAACTATGAGTGGTTCTAAATGTTTAATAACCCGGGGTGCCCGGCAATGGACACTTGGGAAGGACACTGTGTGGTTTTGGTTTTAGTCGGTCCGATTCCGACAAACCCACCCCATCGTCGGCACAGATGGGGTGATGCTCGTGGGGGTTGCCACAAGTTAAAAAAAAAACCTCACTAAAGTGAAGGTACGTTTTGTTTTGACAGTTCATAATACTAAAATATTTTTTAGTTTTTCTTTCTAATCGAATTGAAATCACGCGTTTTGAAAACGTGGCGTTACTGAATCACGCATCTGGTGTCCGCTTACTCCTCATTTTGTTTTGACTTATACGGCTTTTATAAGAACGACTGCCGTCTGTCCACGAGAAGAAAGCCTGAGTTAAGCCTCGTCCATCAATCAGCAGGTATACCGGCTTGCAGGTGAGATTGACTTGGAACCGAAGTTCTTAAAACTAAGAAGTTTCTTTTGGATTGTATACATATAATATGTATGTAATATTAAATATGCGCATGTAGCTGTAATATGTATATGTACATATTAGAGCATTTATATGCATATGTACCTATGTATGTTTATATGTGTACGTGTGTATGTATATATATGTATGTGTATGCATATGTATATATATATAGAGTGTGTGTGTGTGTGTGCATATGTATGTACGTGTATACTTTTTTTTTTTACGTGCGGAAATCAGTTCGGATACCCCCCCGCTGGCCAGCGGGGGTGGTTATGTCGTGTCTCGACTAAAACCGCACGGTTTCCTCCCCAAGTGTCCGTTGCCGGGCACCCCGGGTAAGCCCTCGAAAGGATAACCCCAGGGTTCAATCGTCGATATCTAAATATAATATAAAATTCTACGACATCGCCTGGTGGGGTCGGGTTTTATCCCGCTTCGGTGAGTTGGCAGGCGTGTGTAGGGCACACACGACACGCCTCCGCCACGGCCTGCTTCTGTAAGGACGGCGAGTCGGCCAACTGCCGTCCTCAGGCCCCAATCATGGAGGTCGGTAGTCCCGGGCGTAGATGAGTCTGCGGCGTCCTCGCCGCAGACTGCGAAACTCGGGGGCAGGGTTCTCTCCCGCTCCCTCTCCGCCGTCTCTTTCGCGCGCATTACCTGCTCGCAGAAAGAGGCGGTGGCGTGCCACTTGCTCCCGTCGGAGACCACGGCCCTCACCATGGTCTCCAACGAGAGAACGTCCACGCCCAGGACCGCAACGAGATCCCGGCGTTGACTCGCCCACGCAGGGCACTCCACCAACGTGTGGAGCGTCGTGTCTTCGCCAGGATCCTCTCAGTGCCGGCACTGCGGCGTTGTCTCCCGGTGGATGCGCCACAGATACTTACCGAAACACCCGTGTCCGGTAACCATCTGGCACATCCGGTAGGAGAGGTCCCCATGGTCCCTCTCCAACCACTCCTGCATGATCGGTCTCACCGCCGCAATGGTGGATTCCCCCCACCTTGGATGCCCAAGTCGCACCCTCCATGTCTCCATGAGTTCCTGGCGGAGCAGGGACCGCTGAACCCTGATTTCTCGGGGCTCCGGCCTATGGCCCCGCTCCAGCGCCTCCTTGCGCCACTGGTACAGCAGCGCAAGGGCTCTCGTTTCCAGGTCCCATGGAGGGGTCCCGGCTATACACGTACGGCGACATGCCGCCGTACGTGTATACCTAGATAAATATAATATATATAAGTAGGTAATAGACTAATGAAAGTTAGATAATAACAAAATTGTTAAAATAACGGGAGCTACATCTGACAGCAAACTGCAATGCAGTTTGGCGGATGATGATTTTGTAGTTTGTTCACGTAAATAAATGCTTTCGTTTATTCATTCATTCATTCTTTGTAGGGCCCTGAACACTTACCCCCCACCCCGTTATTGCAATCATTCTCTCACTTTAAAACAGAGTGGTAGTTTGGGCAGTTTAAATACATACCTTTTTTTTTCGTGTGGAAATCCCTTCGGATACCCCTCCTGGTCAGCGGGGGTGGTTATGTCGGGCTTGAACCGACTAAAACCGCACGCCGTCTCGGGTCTACTGACGCCGGTGTGTAAGGTTGCTCATAGAGCATATCCCTCGCACCCCGACTGACCCTGGGCCAACCCCGGTTTCGAGATGACCCCCTCGGGTTTGGGAACCACGGTGTCCCCGTCTTGCCCCGGTTTGGGGGAGGGGCGCTAGTCGCCCCACCATCCCGGCCTGCTTCTGCTGGGGTGACAGGCAGCCTCACCCGCCACCCCCAGGCCTGCGCTCATGAAAGGTTTTCAGACGCCGGGACGAAATACATACCTGACATCCGCTTTGCACATCAGCGTAGTAACCTCTAGGCCTCGCTTCACAGGAGAATTGAGTTCTTGGAGCTACAGCCAGGACGGGATGGAGAGGTGGAGAATGAGGGAGATGAAGTATATGATAGTAATCAAAGGGATGCTGGCTAAGTACTGTCGCGAGAGCTGAAAAATAAATATTCTATTGTTAAAGGACAAATGTCGTAAGCGACTTCAGTTTGTCAAAATGAAAGCTTCCTAAATGATTTTATAAACTTGTAAAACAGTTATTATTCCGGTTAGGTATATTTTTTGACTTTGCAACGACTAATATCATAATTGATATGTTTTACAAAACAAAATATTAATCGAAAAAAAAAACTTTAAGCGAAAACTCAACTGCAGTTTTATTTGAAGAATAATCTTTGCTTTCTATAAAAAATATTTTTAATTTATTTCACTCTTTGATGCCGCAGTTATTGGCGTGTGAAGTTGATGTCTTATGTACTACGGAATATGCCGGCGGAGGGGTACCCGACGGGAATTTCCGCACGATAAAAAAAGGTACTATGGAATGTTACGAATTTTTTCAGTAGTATCTAGCACAGCCATTTAAAAGTTTGACCCCGGTTTCGTCAGAAAAAGAAGTTACTGGTGAAATTACGGTGGTTGGAATAACAGCACTGTTTGCCATCTATCTACTTAAAAATATGTAAGAACGTACTAAAAGTACTATCTTACATATTTCTAATATCCTAAAAAGTCATATTCCAATAAGTAGGCCCGGCCCTGTCTTTTGTGAAAAGACCGACATACTGCAAAAAATATTAGAAAAAAATATATACATACCCAAACAAACAAAAGCCAAAATCTTCAACATCTTAACGAATTTAATAAATAAAGTTATTACTAAAATAAATAAATAATAAATAAGGGCGCGCGCGCAGGTCGATGGGCGGCCAGTTGCGCGCGGATCACTGTACTAAATCAATCGCTGTAATCCGATTTGAATTTAGTAGGTTATAGTTATTGATCCTTGAATGGTGTCATACAGAATGTAGCCATCAACTATATAAAATCTATACTAATATTATAAAGGTGAAGAGTTTGTTTGCTTGTTAGGTTGAAAGCGCTACTCTCAGGAACTACTATTTCGGTGCGAAAAAATATTTTTGTATTGAATTGCTCGAGTAAGACGATACGCTATTTATCAGCATGCTACTATCCAGGGGAGCGGAGCAGTAATCATATATATGAACAAATCGGGCAAATATCCATACATTATTGTTGAAATTATAAATTACAGGCATGCAGGTATGGGTTAAATAGGTGCAACGGGGAATCGAAGTATGTCGCGGGCGAAGCCGCAGGGGACAGTTAGTTAAACAATAAAATAAATGAATGAAAGGAGAAATAGTATAGCGAATCCCTGGTTTCAAGGTGCAGGCTTTGAAAAAAAACCGGGATTAGCGCTTGGATGCAGAAAAATATAAAAGCAATGAACATTGTTAAGTAGACAACTTGGTAAACATCTACCTTAGAATAGAATAGTAATTAAAATGTGGTAAGTACAAAGGTGACAAAAAAAATATGAGCTAAAGACACATTTTGCCACTTGTCGTGTCATGCAAACATTAAACAGGTACATATATATCAAATTAAATCAAATCAAATTAAATCAAATCAAATTAAATCAAATTATATCAAACCAAATCAAATCTTATATTGTGTGGCTGGACTTGATTGTCATCCTTTCAATTTTCGTGCAATCAGACTACGGTAACTGCTTTCTGTCAGGCGGGTCGTAAGCTTATTTTCTTATAAAGAGCACTACGAACCGAAATTATTAGTATTGCTGTTAACCCCACCAAGTAAATTGCTTGTAATAAGAGTTGCTTCACGTCGGTAGTGTCATTACATTGTCATTGCCATTGTGCTATTGCCAGGATTCGAACCCAGGACCTCTCTATCCTAAGACTAAGCTATCGACGCTATCAATTATTTGTCATCACATTAGTTTACAAAAAATTTTTTTTTTTCTTTCCTTGCTAGTGATCAGCGAATATCGAAAAACAACAATATTTTGCTTCGATTACTAGGCCCATGGTCAGCTGTGCTTACTTAATTAAAGGTAAATAACTTAAATGGACTAATTGCTTATTATATTTGCAGAATATTAGACTAAGTACATACACTTTATTTATTGGAACAGCTCATGTGTCAACAACATATTTCTAAATTTTCCGGTCTATGTTGTTGATCCAGTTACTTAAGAAATGAGAATGATTCGTATATACCTGTAATTATTATTGTGAGAAACTTCATTGCTTTCATCATCATCATCTCAGCGACTGTCCCTGTTGCTTCCCAAACCTTCACCTCGTAGTCCGGGGTTCACTTTTCTATTATATTCAGTGTCTCCGCCATTGAAGCCATTGGCACGCACTTCACCCCTTACGACATCAAACCAGCACTTCTTGGGCCTGTCTCTCCCACCAGAGCCTGGTGGAAGCGGCATGACTCCATTCCTATCCATATTTTTTTTTATGAAGAAATTTTGTAACCGAAATTACCAACATTCCCCCTAACCCCTCCAGCTAAGCTAAATTGCTTGAGTTAGGAATGGGTTCACCTCAGTAGTGTAATGACCATTCTCCATCACATCTCATCACATGACCATCATCACTCTCCATAAATATTGTTTTTTTTTCTATACATTTTACTTATTTGTTCGATTTAGCATGAAACCGTCCCGAGTATCGATACAAGACATAAATGTATTACATTTCGCGCACGCTTATAAGGTCGATTAGTTTATGCGCAATGACCATAATGTGCATTCAACCTCTTAATGTATATACTTGTAAACGGAACAATGGCTTTGAGATTAAACTTTTTTTCCATTAGGCAGAGACAACATACTTCCACTTCCAACGATCCTGGCATATTCCTTTCGCTTCTTCTACTTTCATTCCTGGTATCATATTGACAGCCGTACACTAACTCCCAAGTCACAGGAACACCTAGTTTGGGGGTTAGAGTTTATCCTATCTGTGTAACCTTAACACCAATAGGTATGTAGATGTAACCTAGTCTTAAGTCCTGAGCTATGTCATAAGGTTCTTGTGTCAATAAAGATTATTATTATTATATTCTCTTTATTACTCTTAAAATACATATAAATTATATTTTTAAATACATTCTATAAAAAAAAAAAACAAATATATTTAAAAATATAAAAAATAGTGGCCCACCGGCATCGGGTACAGGGACCAAGCTACCGGTGGTTAGGGCTCCAGGGAGAGGAACCTCCTCACAATACGTGCTGTGTCGAGGAGCACTGCCTTCTGCATCAAGCCCTTGACCCAACTGCCTAACGCGAGCCTCTGGAGATGTTGATCGAGGCTCTTGGCAATCAGTCCGTGAACCGATACGACTATCGGAACAATAATTGCTGAATCCACATCCCACATGTCGACAATCTCGTGAGCCAAGTCCAAATATTTTATTTGTTTGTCTTTTTCGGCTTTCATGAGATTGTCATCATGGGGGATGGTGATGTCAACAATTATTGCGAGACGCTCTGATCGATCAATCACCACTATATCAGGCTTATTGGCTACAATAGTCCTGTCAGTGACGATTGATCGATCCCAGTACAACGTGACACGACCATTATCAAGAACTGGGTCGGGCACATACCTGTAATACGGTACCTCCGAATCTACAAGATCGTATTTCAGAGCAAGTTGTTGATGAACGATTCTGGCCACTTGGTTGTGTCTATGTAAATACTCTCCGTTAGCAAGACGAGAACAACCAGAGATAATATGTCTTAGGGATTCTCCGGGACGGTGACACGCCCGACATATGTCAATCGTGCCGTCCTTAAGGATATACCTCCGATAATTATTCGTCATGACAACTTCATCTGTAATTGCACAGACAAAACCTTCGGTTTCTCCAAAGAGATCACCGAAGCGTAGCCAGAACACTGATGCTTTTATATCTACGTCGGGCCCATTTAAGGCCCGATAAAAACGTCCATGCAGCTCTTTGCTCTTCCATATTTCCTTGCGATCAGCGATGCTAAGTATTACCGGTTTGTGCCAGTTCTCTTTAGCCAGAGCTAGAGGGGTCAGTCCGTTGTCTATTGCCACTACATCTCGGTGCACACCCACGTGAACGTTTAGGAAATATTCCCTAAGGTTGCATATCTCACGGTTGTGGAGAGTCTTGGCGTTTAAAAAACCACGACCCCCACACTTCCGTGGGATATACAACCTCATTACTGAAGAGCGTGGGTGATGCATACGATTTGCAGTTAGCAACGTACGGACTTTCCTATCCAGGGCATCTAATTCGGTCTGAGTCCATCTTAGTATGCCAAAGGAGTATATTAAGACTGGCATGACCCAGCCGTTGTAGGCTCGCACCTTGTTACCGCCCGATAAAAGACTCTGAAGTACTTTTTTCAGGCGCCCAAAGAAACGATCCCGCAACGTCTGTTTCATGGCAGCCTCAGTAATACCTAGCGCTTGTGACATATCAAGGTATTTATAGGTTTCAGTTGCCGAGAGAGATTTCAGTTGTGTAGAATCTGAAAGTTCAATTCTTTCAGATTCCACAACCCCACCCTTCTTAACATGCATGACTGCACATTTGTCTACACCAAACTCCATTCTGATAGAATTACTAAAGGTTTCAGTTACCTTAAGTAATTCTACCAGCTGGGAGTCGGTGGGGGCAAATAATTTCAAGTCATCCATGTAAAGAAGATGGGATATAACTTGACCTCCTCTCCGCAACTGATAGCCTAGTCCTGAATTCTCCAGTATTGTACTGAGAGGATTCAATGCTAGGCAAAACCATAACGGACTCAGGCTATCACCCTGGAATATACCCCTCTCGATCTTTATTGGTACACCATCCCCAAGGACCTGACCACACCCTGGAAAAAGAAGAACCGTCCTCCATTGCCCCATACATTCCTTTAAGAAGGTGCATAGAGTTGTATCAATTTTATACAACTCCAGCACCCTCAACAGTCATGTATGTGGCACGGAATCGTAGGCTTTCTTGTAGTCAATCCAGCATGTCGTCAGATTCTTTCGGTTACGGCGGACCTGTTGGCTTTCTAGTATATATATAATAATCTATGCTGTTGGCTAATGGCCATGTCAAAAATAAGGAGCTCCTTCGTACCACGTGCCCCACTTCTACATCCATTCTGAGAGATAGACATTATAGAGTTATTCTCTATGTGAGCTGACAATTTAGCTGTCAGAATGGATGTAAGAAGTTTATATATTGTTGGTAAACAGGTTATTGGTCTATAATTTTTGGGGTCCGTGGTACTACCTGATTTGTAGAGTAGGTGGGTTATGCCTGTAGTCATAAAAGCTGGGAGCGATCCTGATTCGAGTGATGACTGGAACTGTGATGCCAAACAGGCATGTGAGCTGTGGAGCCATTTTAGCCAGAAATTGTGCAGTCCGTCCGGTCCCGCTGATTTCCAGTTTGATAACGAACGGACTGCACTGGCGACATCATTTTCACTAATAACTATTGGCTCCATTGCTTGTATTGACTCACATGACTGCCTGACATCCCGTATCCATTCACCCATATTATATTATATTATTCATTATTATTATTTTATTATTTCTTATTCATTATTTTATTATTATTTCATTATTATATTATTATTATTGTTTTCATACATGCTTCTTTTCATGTGACCTTTCGTTACGACTCAAAATGAAATCAAAATATATTTATTCATGTAGGTCACATACAGACTCCTCGATCAGATTGACATATGAACAACTAGGTCGACCTTTACCGGCTTGGCCATTCACACTCACCTCATGTTTTATCAATCTGCTTTCGTCCATCCTCTCTACGTGTCCAAACTTTTTCTTTAACTAGATGTCCGCTCCCGTAAAAGTCAAAATAGATCAACTTATCTATAGGACGAAGAGTAAGGGAGCGAAATCCAGGCTCCAAAGTGCAGGTTTTGCATGCAACCGGAATCCGTTCAAACTTAAAACCGCTTGAGTAAGGAGGTGTTCGAAAAAATCAATTTATTGTATTAGCTTCTCACAGTTCCGGAGGCGGTACAGCCAGGTTCCCTTGACATAACTGCCATGCCTTCCGAGACATTGACATACAAGCAATTGTTGTGTAAAAAATAAATAGTACTTACACGATGTCAGACCATTACTTATCTTAAATCAGATATAGATTAATTTAAATGACGACCTTTATCAGAGGTCGTGGGTTCGATTCTCGCTCAGTGCAAATATTTGTATGCATGAATATGGGTGTTCTGTACATTATGTATTAATAAAATGTATCTAAGTGTGTTCATCCGCATTCTATAACCCATAACAGCATAAGCTAGCTAGTTAAGCTATGCTTACTTTGTGTCTATAGGGTTCTGAGTAGAATTTCGTCGATTATTATTATTGGATAAAGATTTAGATCGGAAAAAGAGAACATCTAGGACGGGACTTGAACCCGCGACCAGTCCCTTACTCTATGTTCTCTTTTTCCGATCTAAATCTTTAGAAAAAAGTAAGCATACAAAATGCTTAAAAATTTAATTATATTATTGGATACTTTTTTGGCACTGCTGAAATGGCAACCAAGAATAGGTACAGTCAAGTGCCCGAGGGGGCCATCTCGAAACCGGAGATGGCCCAGAGTCAGTGGGGGTGCGAGGTATATGCTCGATGGGCAACCTTACACCCCGGCGTCTGTAGACCCGAGACGGCGTGCGGTTTTAGTCGGTTCAAGCCCGAAATAACCGCCCTCGCTGGCCGGCGGGGGAATCCGAGGGGATTTCCGCACGAAAAAATAAAGAAAAGGTACAGCCAAATGTTTAATGATTTGGTTTGGTTATCTTTTACGGGAACGACTGCGTCTGACGCCCCAACCACGATATTAAGGTGTGGTTGGCTTGGGCCTCATACACTTCTAGTGTAATATTTATACATACATACATATACTCACGCCGTTTTCCCTCCGGGGTAGGCAAAGACAACACCCCGCCATCTGCTTCTATCCTTAGATACATGCTTCACGGGCTTCCTCTACTGTCATTAAATCTTTCATGCAAGCCCGCCGGTTTCGAGTGCTTTTGACCTGCCCTTTTTTCAATACCTTATTAATTTGATCAGCGTATGTTCTGCGAGGTCGACCCCGGCTTGCCTGCCCACTTACATCTGCCTTATATACTTGGTGTGTCATTCGCTCTGTACTCGTTGTAATATTTAAATAGAGACCTATATTCTTAGCAATCCATGGCTTCTCCGTGCGGACGCCGGGTCCATCGCGTTGCTGAGTTGGAAACTCGGGACAGTGCCTGGGACTTGCGACCCAAGTGTAGGTTTAAAAGGGGCCCCTTTTGCTGATGTACATCAACACTCACCTTCACTACCCAAGTTCCCCTCCCTGCCTAACCAAATTTGATGCGAACCTACTAGTGCCGCTTTAGACATTCGTCCTAGTAATGAGCTTATTGTGGCTCTCGATAGGCCTAGATCTTTAAGTAGGTTTTAGATATATATTATATTATTCATTTTATAATGTATGTATAATATGAATTAAATTGTAATCACACAGTCATACTTACTGTTTTTACTTCTTGGCGACTCAGGCGCCGGAGGTCGCTTAACGACCTCAGTCCTCCATGAGCGCAGGCCTGGGGGTGGCGGGTGAGGCCGCCTGTCACCCCAGCAGAAGCAGGCCGGGACGGTGGGGCGACTAGCGCCCCTCCCCCAAACCGGAGCAAGACGGGGACACCGTGGTTCCCAAACCCGAGGGGGCCATCTCGAAACCGGAGATGGCCCAGGGTCAGTCGGGGTGCGAGGGATATGCTTTATGGGCAACCTTACACCCCGGCGTCTGTAGACCCGAGACGGCGTGCGGTTTTATTCGGTTCAAGCCCGACATAACCGCCCCCGCTCGCCGGCGGGGGGGTATCCGAAGGGATTTCCGCACGATAAAAAAAAAAAAAAAAGGTACCTACTCATGCATGTTTTGCAGAAAATAATCCAAATATTCATTACCAAACCACGACTTCAAATAGAACTTGTTCTAATATCAAAATACAAAAAAAACTCGGATCGTTGGAATTCGGCCTCGGTGACGCTGACGGTGCGGTCAACATGTGCAGGCGCCTGGCGCCACTCACAACACAGGGTTGTCACACTCATCACCAAAAATAGAGTTATATTTTTTTATTTTTTTATTTATTTATTCACATAAATTGATATTAAAGAAATTAGAGAAATACAATCACAAAAAATTAAATAGTAAAAGCAACCATAACATCCCAAACTAAAGGTGAGTGAGGCAATTCAATGCCAACCTCTCAAATTCTGCCAAAGTACAGACAAAAATATCCAAACGCTTTGAGATAAGATTTAAAAAATGTAAAGCCTGAGTAATTGGAGCAAACTTTTAAATATTAGTGCGAGATGCGGGCACCTCAAACACCTTCATCCGTGGCGCCTGCCGCAGTCTTGTGTTTGGGACAAGCAGCTTCAACGTTTCCAATACTTGAGGATTATTTACCTTACCACGAAACACTAAAAATACATATTTAGCTAAGGCCAAATTTCTCCTTAGTTCCAGCTAATAGTATCCAGCCATCCCTATGACAAGGAGTGTTGGATACATAAGTGGATAGAAGGGATAAACACTGTATAATTTCATATAGAGGTACCGGGTAAATATTTGCAGCAAAATAGAGAAGTTCTGTGGGGATGAGGGTGCTGCTGATCTGCTCAGCGAAGATTGCGTATTTAAATCACGTTAGAGTCACCACTGTGGAGGAGCAGGCGTGATGTTCCTACGACAACAAAGGAGGATCGTCCAATCAGACAAATTGATCACGCCAAGGCTCGGCCACCAGCTAGCAGGTGAGGTTTACTTTTGGTAGTTTCTTCCCCCCCCCTCCCCCTCTCGTTCCCCTTACCTACAATTTTCACTCAACGTAACGCATTCCTAGACCCTTTAGCTATTGATTGAAGTAATCAAATATTGGGTGTTTATGATAGATATCTGGCTGAACACCAAAACTGTATCCCCTAATTTTGTCACCATCAGATTTTGTAGATTGCTCCCCACTAAGGAAACATATTTAAAAGTTCCGTTTTACCCTTTGGGTACGGAACCCTAAAAAGGAACTCAAATACTTTTGCCAACCCTATTCAAAGTATTTAAACCATTATCAAACAACAGTCAACATTGACAACTGAATCGAATTGATCCTTCATAATTATTCAGTGTCGAGATATTGGCACGTACTTACTCATATATAAAACTATTGGTCGTTACTATTAAATGATACTAAGTACATGGATTAACCGTTTAAATTGATATTGATAGCCCTGGATGTCTTGAATCGTGACATGGTGATTTTGGACCGGATATGTCATTAAGTCTTCTAAAGTTTCGTTACTGCAAAGCATAATATCACGAAAACCGCGGTAGCCAAGTGGTATGGGTAATGGACTGCTGAGACGAGGTCTCGGGTTCGATCCCAGGTTTTACCATGGCACACACCAATGACTTTTCGATGCGTTTCGAAGTTATGTGTGTATTTATCGCAGGCCCGGCAACGGACACTTGGGGAGGACACCGTGCGGTTTTAGTCGAGACACGACATAACCACCCCCACTGTCGGTATCCGAAGGGATTTCCGCACGTAAAAAAAAACACTCACATACAGACATACTCATGAATGTTTTTGTGTGTACTGAAAACTTTTCCCCTATTTTTGGACGGTGATGTAAGAAATGATATTAGCCGTGCAGATAATATAACTCTTTCAAACTTTAGCGTACTTAACTAAAGCATGTCTAAGTACTGTAGTTGTAGTGTAGTGCGAGCGAGTAGACACATTCATAAGCTTTTAATTCCTAAGCAAAGAGTGAATGTTTTTAGTAAAAATGTATATTGTATGGCAATAAGTTACCAAATAGCCTCAAAGTAATTAATACGATCAATGCATTTAAAAGAAAACGGTTTACACTACTAATGGATAAATGTTCTTATACTATTGGCGAATTTTTAAATGATGGTAAATTGTGATCATTGTCTTTTTTTTGCATGATAATGTATATGATAATTTTAACTATCGAATAATTTAATTTTAATTGTAAGACATATTTTTGTACGCCACACAGTGGTAGAGTATGGCTTGCACCTAAAATGCGAACATCTAAAATTTCTGTACTCACTCACCCATATTCTGACAAATAAACTTTCATTTCATTTCATTATGTTACCCAACTCTGCATTAAGATAAATAATAAACTCCCATGCACGCGTGCTCAGCTAATAAACGTCGGCATTGAAGTGTCGCCTGGAGGTCGATATATTCGGAGCTGATGGATTAGACAGGTTCTGTGCGGAACTTAGGGGTCAGTGGTCATTATTATATATATATAGCCATCTGGTTAAATCAGTTAGTTTATTAGACACCTAGGCCGTTCATGAAAATGGCAGAAAAACAACTCTTCGTGCAGTATGTATCTTAAATAATCTAACAATATGATGAACGGCTTAGGCGTTCAATTAGCTGACTAGTTAAACTAAATAAAATAGTATTTAACTACGGAACTCTATCTAGCAATTTAAAATTAACATGACAGCTTTTTAAAACTTGGATAAGAAGGTAACTGATTAGAGTACTTAATGGTTTCGGCGGGACAAGTTAGTTGGCCGGTGGCTAGGTCATGTGGGGCAACAGGTCAGGTGGTTATATCTATGATAAAGTGACTATAAGTATTTTTGAAGTGTAAAATTCTTTTAGCGCGTTGGGCATTTTTGGGAACAAATAATTATGAACACTGTCACCTCTGTAAATATTTCCTGACGATACAAAAACTATACACGTTATTTTTCAAATTTCCAATTCTGGCAACACTTCCGAAGTGTCACTGTTTTTCTTTGAACTAAACTTTACTTTTTGGCTTTTTGAACAGTCTACCTAAGTATTTTCAAAGTTTTGAAGAGACTTCGATTGCCTTGATGTCACTTCAAACACGCCTCAAACCTTGTATAAAAACAAAGAAATAGTTTATGACGTTAATAAGTCTTAGAGTATTTCTTTGTTTATAAAATCCCAGCGCCATCTAAACTCAAACTAAGCAGAGCTTGTCATATGGGTTCTGGAATGCAGATAAACTTTGGTAGGTACTTAGATATATTATATAGAAACATATCTATACAAATAAATAAAATATAAGTGTCTGATTGTAATGTTTAGCTTTTTAGTAAATGCATGATATGAATGTACCTACCTACTTATAGGTATGGTACTTATACAAAAAACATATTATTATTAAAAAAAAATTATATCTTTTTGCCTGTCTGTCCATCTGTCTATTTGTTCCAGCGAAGTATGATTAGCTATGTAAAAAAATCTAAATATAATTAAATATTTCATTTAAATAAACACTATTCATGCATTCGTTATGCCAGATTTAGTAATTTAAATAAAATTCCGTCGAGAATCGAACCCGGGCACTCGCGATACAATTTAATTACAATGGACATTTTTATGTGTGGTCGGAGATTGCTTCATTTGCCGGATATCGACGGCGCTATTTAATAGGTCTTATGACTCGAATGGAGGCCGAATGCCGATTTCGGTAAGGTAAACTTGTTTATAGAAAGTGTGTGCAGAGTTAGAAAATTATTTTGTCAATTTTAGTGGCACAGTTTGTTCATTGTTTGATGCTCAGTTTAAGTCTACTCAAGATTTTTGATAATTTTAGAAACTTCTCATGGGTTGCGGGAACGAGATTAGAATTCCACGAGGGCGGAGCCGCGGTTAGTTGTATAAAAAGTTAACCAACACGAGAACTGTTTATAAAAGTGTAAGAGTTTCAAATAAAAAAATACCGAAATCTGTTATGTAATCTTGTCATATTCAAGTTAGAGGCACGATGTTGCAATATCGTAGTCAAATCAAACCTAAAATAACAGAGAGTTTTCAATGCCGTAGGTATGTTCAGGAAGCAGACTATAATAGCGCTACCACGGCTGTAAAAAAAACATTGCATTTAGTGTGTTGGTCGTGCTAAAGCAGGCTCCCTAAATATACCCTAACTTATACGTAACTTATTACGCGCACAGAGTAGTGTTGCGTCTAGAGAATATGACCACAAAAAATAGTACCTTCGACTGCAGCAACGTTGATCCTCCAACAAGACCTAGTGAAATGAGTGCCGATGGATCACTGTTGGAGAAGGAATCACCGCCTCCCTATGTCACCTTTCGTAAGGGTATGTCACGCAACGATGGTAGCAGTCTGCGCGAGGAGTTCCGAGAACAATTTAAAGTTTTTCAGTCAAATATAACATCTCTGCTTGAAGACTGGTTCTCGAAACAGGACGCTAAATTTTCTTCCCTCCTCTCCGAGTTTGAAGCTTTAAGCGTCGCCACTAAATTCATCAGTGACAAGTACGACGACCTCGCAAAGACATCACAGGAAACCAGTGCTCGCGTGATGGAGCTTGAAGGACAGCAACGGGCAAGCGACCAACGTGTGGCTGTATTGGAGGCAAAGCTTTGAACAAAAGTGTCGCAGCTGCAACATTGAAGTGAGTAATTTACCTGAAAAACGAGGCGAGAACCTAGTTTCAATTGTCGAGAGTATTGGCAATGTAATAAATCTGCCCATTTCAACCCGTGAGATAATTGCAGTTCACCGAGTTCCTCAAATGAATACGAGGACCGCTAGACCTAAAAATTTGATTGTGAAATTTGCCAGTCAAATAGTTCGAGATAACTTCATTTCTGCGGCACGTCTTAAGAAAAATATTACCTCTGATGACCTAAAGATAAATGGTACTCCGCAAAAAATATATATTAACGAGCATCTCACGCTGCAGAATAAGAAATTGTTTCGCTGTGCCAGAGAATTGGCAAAACAAAATGGCCACCGATTTGTTTGGGTTAAACACGGTATTATACTCGTCCGAGCCGATGTTTCTGAAGCAGCTTTCACTGTACGCAGCGAGAAAGATCTATCTAAAATTAAAGCCTACTCTTCTGGTCACTAACTATATTTACTCGAGTTGCAGTGATTTGGATTCTCTGTCGCTTGCATTGCTCTGTGAATCTGCTAATACTTTTATTACCATATGTTTTTTGTGTACCTACAATCTCATAAAATATTATTGTAAAGGAAAAAAAACTTTCATGGTTTATATTCAAATGTTGCGTTATTTGTTTGTTGTTGTCATTGCTATCGTAATCTGCGCCCTTAATGTGTTAAAGCTAGAACTTTTATTATATATAGACCTAAATAGTTCGCAGTGCGTTGTGGTATACGGAAGATGTGACTTGTTATTTGCATTTTACGTTAATTGTAGTGTGTGGTTACACTATATTACCTCGTTTAATTGCAGTCAAAATGTGAAATGTGTGTTAATCTCAATAAATTCGGATACCTTTATTACTCACCTTCAGTGTTTAATACTCGTCTACAAACTAATAAAATGTGTATCGACTTGCTGTGAAAAAATATGTTGCATTCTTTACATTAAAATATCGTGTTTTGTGACTGCAACGGTGGTGTACGTTGGTAATGTATTAAAATTTAAACTTTCATTTAGTATTGACATGAAGGGTACCTGTGTGGGATGTGTTTTTTCTGTTACGTTTTGCTCTGATGGTTTGTGGTCGGAGTTTGCTCCTAGATATCTTACGCATTGTATTGCCCTATCTATTCACCACGAAAATATTATGTACGAGTCAACCTCATCATGTTTGTTCAGTCTAGACTCCAAGTTTTTACTTTTTAACTACTACCTGAGTGCTACATTAATTTTTACCTACATTTTAACTTTCACTCATGGATAAGATTAAGTTGTCTTTTTACTATCAAAATTGTCGTGGGCTACGCACTAAACTACACACACTATTTATGAATATTGTGTCCTTTTCGTACGACGTCATAGTCCTGACGGAGACTTGGATGACTGCGAATGTAGTGGATAGTGAGTTTATCGACGATCGTTATTTGGTTTTTAGATCTGATCGTAATCGTGATGCCACTGGCAAGCTGGACGGTGGTGGTGTGCTGATTGCCATCCTACGCGGATTAAGACCCTCGCGCGTGTCTACGCACTCTGCTTATCCCCAGGTTGAACATGTTGTGGTTCAACTACCAGCCTTTAATGCCAATAGACGTCACCTCATAAGTGCGACGTATATACCTCCGAGCTCCCATGATGAGTTGTATGCTTATCACACGGATGTGTTGCAAAGCCTCATAAACGATGAATGCACAGAAGCGTTTTTTATAATAGGGGACTTCAATTTGCCCAGTATTAAATGGCACGCCCACAGCGATTACAAATATGTTACTGCCCAATCGACTTCGTCCATGGATCACCATGTATGTGACTTAATATCCATTACAAATACCTTCCAATACAATATATTTCAGAATAATTTAGGTCGCATACTAGATTTGTTTATTTCTAATGTTGCATGTTACCCTAGTACTTGTGCTGTTCTCGTTCCAGCCGACGTAGCTCACCCGCCCTTTTGTGTACTGACATCACTAGAAACTGAATGCGCGCCTATGATACGTAAGCCTCGTCCCAAACTCAATTATTACAAAGCAAACTATGAGTTAATCAACAAAGATTTTTCTGAATTAGACTGGGGCGAGATCCTCCATGATCTCCCCGCTGAAAAATCGGTCGAAATGTTTTATGAGATTCTGTATGACGTTGTCAAAATTCATATTCCCCTCGGTCGACCCAGGAATTCACACTTTCCTGTTTGGTTTACACCCGCTCTAATCCGTATTTTTAAACACAAAGACCGGGCTTGGATAAAGTGGAAAAAATACAGTAATGTATCAGACTATGAAACATTCTCCACTTACCGTGAACACTTTAAAACTGAGTGTCACAAATGTTTTCAGCGGTATATGGCTTCGGTCGAGGACAGCATCCCTATAAACATAAAGCATTTCTGGACGTACATCTCGCAAAGGAAGGGTAAAGCGAACATTCCAGCAAATATGTATCTTGCTGATGAGCACTCGAGTGACCCTACCGTGATATGCAACATGTTCTCCAAACACTTCACTTCCGTTTACGAAACCTCCTCCCTTGAACCTGAACTCTGGGAAGCTCCTACGTTATTTGCACAAAACTCACCTTGCTTGTCTGACTTAACCTTAACTTCGGATGCTATATTAAAAGAGATCAAAAATATGAACGTCAACAAGGGGCCTGGCCCTGATGGGATACCCCCAATTTTCTTAAAAAAAACAGCTGATCACATCATATATCCTCTCTCTATTGTTTACAATAAATGTTTGCGTGAAGGAGTATTTCCTGGAATTTGGAAACGCGCTTTGATAACGCCCGTATTTAAAAGCGGTGACAAAAGTGATGTAACAAACTATCGTCCCATCTCTATCTTGTCTACCATGTCGAAACTTTTTGAGAGCCTTGTCCATAGTGAACTATACCCACACATTCACAACATTATTGTGCCTGAACAGCATGGTTTCGTTAAACGGCGCTCAACTACTACCAACCTCATGCTTTTTACTAACTATCTTTTTAAGAGCATGGATGACAGGGTTCAAGTTGACGCTGTGTACACGGACTTCCAGAAGGCGTTCGACAAGGTGGATCACAAATTGCTCCTGGACAAAATTGCCTTCAATGGTATCCGTGGTAACCTACTACGCTGGTTCATGTCTTACATTTTTAATAGGACTCAAAAAATTGTTATCAATGGCTTCGAATCTGATTCCTTAACCGTCACCTCTGGGGTGCCCCAGGGATCTATCCTGGGACCCCTTCTCTTTGTTTTATTCGTCAACGACATTGGCCATTGCTTTGTTAACGCTAAGTTTCTAATGTACGCTGATGACATCAAAATTTATAAGGAGTGCTTTAGTACATTCGATTGCGCACTTTTGCAGGATGACCTTAACCGGCTTTCTCTATATTGTTCCACTAACAGGTTACACCTTAACATACCCAAATGTAAAGTTATAACCTATACCAAAAAGAAGAAAGTCATAACACACAACTACACTTTGCATGATGTTGTTTTGGAGAGGGTTGATAACATTCGTGACTTGGGCGTTACTCTTGATTCAAAATTGCATCTAGATTTACATATTGACAACATTGTTAGTAAAGCATTCCGAATGTACGGCTTCGTCATGAGGTCTTCCAAAGATTTAAAGCGCCCATCAACCTTACTACTCTTAAACATGACTCTTATCAGATCGCAATTGGACTTTGCCGTCCCAATTCGGGATCCCATTTATGACAAGTATGTAGATGCACTTGAGAGGGTTCAAAAAAAGTTTTTAAAATCTATTCACTACAAATTTCACCACTCGAAATGTCCATACAATTTATTGTCTTCTTGAAGAGTACGACATTTTAAGCTTGGAGTCTAGACGCAAACTGCTCATGTGTATGATGTTGCACGGCTTATGCAATAATAGGTTTGATTGTAGCGGCATAACTAATCAGTTGTGTTATGTGGTGCCTAGAACTGTATTGCAGCGCGAGGTGCGCGTACCCCGGTTGTTCTACACTGCCATTTGCAGAACGAATGCCGGTGTGCGGGCTCCTCTCCGCCATATCTTAGAAACGTACAACGAATACCTCGCCGATATTGATATTTTTGGACAGTCACACTCTAAATTCAAAATTGCAGCAATTCAAATGTTAAAATCTCTGTCTTAGGTTTTTTTTTTTTTTTTTGCTATTTCACTATTTTGTTTGTCTTTTTACCTAAACAATAAAAATAATAAATACAACTTCAACATGAAGTGCGCACGATTTTTTAACATAATTGTTATATAGTTATCATATATTATGTCGCGGATATTGCTGTGGGTTATACGTTAACGCAATAGTTATAACTTACTCTAATTTTATACTAGCAATGTACCTAACGTGTAACTGTTTTATGTCCCAATAAATAAATAAATAAATAAATTAAATTATCTATGCTCACAAAAGTCATAACTGTCAATTACGTCAATATTTTTGACATTTGTATGACATTTCAAATTATTTGGATTTGTTATCGCTTGACGCATGGGCATGCAACTCTCATACATTGGTTTAAAATTTTTGCTGTGCTAATTTAATCTGTGGTCACGCATTCTCAGCCCCATCTAGTCGTGAGGAGTAAGAAGTATTTTTTTTTTTTAATTTATTTAATTGTTGTCATTATACGAAAGATAGAAGAGTTTGGTAGTAAAGTTATTACCATGTCTTTATAATTTATATTATTAATTATATGATATTTAATTACTAAAACATTATTTAAATTTTTGAAATACAAAAATACTGTTTCAATTCCTATTTTGCTAGAATTCATTAAGAATATGGTTAAATTGTGGTAGAATTTAAAATCATAATTACACTTTTCAACGCGTCCGTTAACATTCAAAGTCAGTCTTTTTCAGAAAGAAAACTACTAAGGACGAGGCTGCGGCCTTATTGACGTTTGGACAAGAAAGAAGGAAAAACTGAAGACGAGGCGGTATGGTCCAAGATCGTAGCCTGCCCGACACGGGCGAAGGAAAAAAAAAAAAAAAAAAAAAAAATCAGAAAGAAAATCTCTGCCGGCACGTTTCAATGTTTTGAATGTCCTGGCACTTTTCTTTTTGAATTCTAATATTTACGACGATTTACGTTCAGTTTTGCTCACTGCTCCGTGTCCTAGACATATCCATTAATTACAAATAGGTACTTAGGAGTGATCCCTTTGTAGTATCTCGTGATCATAACAATCGGCTCTCATTAGGAATTTGAAATTTAGTTTTCATCTATTCTAGACATTTTTATCAAGTACGGGTAAAAATGCGTGTAAAAAAGTGTTGTGTTACAGGCTGCGCAGTCACAAAAGATGATGGTGAGTTTATTAAATTTATAAAAAACTTATTGCGCAATAGGTAATATTTCTTAGATTCTTACCAACTCGACTTGTGTAGGTAGGTTACTTTATAGTTACATTTATTTTTAATAAAACATTCACAATAGCCTTATACTGTAGCCAACTTAATTTATTATTATTATAATTAACTTAATCGTTGACTAAATAAATACCAGATTAATTTATTTCTTGTAATATCAACAGTGAATCAAATTCAGAATTTAGTCAGAAAAATTAGACATATAGACTTATAACAGATATAATTTCAAAGTGTTTTGATTTGAAATTGCTGGTAGTCCAACCAGCAATTTTATATAAATAATATGTAGTATAAAAAAGTCAAAGTAAATCTTATATAGATCACCACATCTTTCATATTAATCTTATAATTGAAAATTCTACTCTTGAGGAAATGAAAGTGGGATGAAAAATATATATATAGAAGATAAATAAAAGCTTGTAAAACTTTACTTTTAGAAGCTTTTATTTAACTTGCCTTCATCATATGTATAAATGGTTTGAGTCATCAACAAATTTTATGTATTAAGTGTTCTTTTTTTATTATTATAAAATAGGACACGTCAATCTGTCTTCACCTCAGCTGATGGTAAGCTGAAGGCAGGAAAGAGGGTCACCATGACAGAAACATACAATGTTACAATGGTGATCCTCAACTTTATTTAAAGAAATGAGGTCATCATTTTTCACACCCCATTTAAAG
The DNA here is from genome assembly GCA_946251805.1 of Cybosia mesomella. Classification (NCBI taxonomy): domain Eukaryota; kingdom Metazoa; phylum Arthropoda; class Insecta; order Lepidoptera; family Erebidae; genus Cybosia; species Cybosia mesomella. The sequence continues at coordinate 8,547,508 of OX276417.1, forward strand.
GACATGAGACTGTATGGAGAAGGAAACATATGTGTAGTAATGGTCTTGAAAGTTATTTGCAATTATCTTATAATGCTAGTCAAGTAAACTCGAACTAAAGTTAGTTTCAAAGGATGAAGATGAAGAACTCGGTATTGCTGGAGAGGAGGATTGGATTTCCACTGCACCCTTTTCTAATCAGAGAGATACTGATAACCTCAAATTATTGAGAATTTAGGATGAAATCTCCCTGATTCCTCCACTTGGAAAAAGGAGGTGAGTTGTTGGTGCTTCAATGTGCTTCAATGTGGCACCTCCCAGTGTATACTGCAAGAAAATATTACTAACTGAGTATGTGGAATGACACTAAGCTAATAACATATTTTTGCAAGCAGCTTTTTAAGTTCCTTCGTTTAGCATGCACCAATTAAAGATGTGAGTGGTAGAAGGTGCTGTCTACAGTTTTGTGATTTTTGATCTTTAAGTTTGATGTATGGTTCAAAATATAACTATTCTGTAAAACCACTACTTGACCAACAACAATGAGCAACTTTTTATTCTAGTTATATAGATGACAGTACAAAAAGATGGGCTAAGCCTATACAAATAGGTGTCAAACAGTTCCTAAACTGACCCTTAGCATAGCTTACTCCATAGCCCGTTGTAAGACTCTAGATTGTGGACAGTGGACTAACCTGACTGTCAGTAATATTTGCAAATGAAATATTTAGAAATTTCAGATAACACCGTCATCCATTGACATCTTCAATTGCCTTTTTGTACTGAAACCACTTCAAAATTAATATGTCAAAGCCCTCTTTTAGGTGTTGACAGTTGTTTCATTATTTCATGTGAGTTATATTTCGATGTAAAAACACTTTTCTTTTTTCTTTTTAGGTTTGCCTCTTCACCGTTTCTCTAATTTAGCAGTCAATCCTGAACTTTTCATGACATGGATTTTGCGTATTGGTGGTAGTATACCTGAACTGGATAAAACATATGTTTACGACTATTTAAGAGTATGCAGCAAACACTTCAGGACTGTTTATCTGTACCCAAAAAGTTGTCTTTGTAAATTAGCTTTACCAGAGCTACTAATACCAGGTAAAAAACTCATATTCCCCCTAACCCCATCTAAGCTCAATGGTCAGACATAGGCTGAATATTATATAGAACTGAAAAGGAAGAGAGTACACCCACTTTTCTTTTAACTATAATTTGAGCCCACATAAGAGGGAGCTAGTGTATAGCACTCGACAGGGTACTTTCATAGGTTAGAGCAGTTGACGAAATGTGGATATACCCACTGAAAATACTAATTTAAATATGTATAAATTATTAACTGTTACGTGCTTCAAAATAATATAAATAAAAATTTGGTTTCAAAACAGAAACCCGAATACTGAAAAATAACATTCTAAAAAGTATTAAACAAGAAAATACTGAGGTTGTAAGCCACTTCTCCAACAAAACAATACATTCTAGGGAAAAGTGGTTTACAACCACAGTTATCCTTGATATTTAGTTGTCTAATACGTTTTTAATTTTGCAGTAGTTCAATTTTAAATGAAGTTTATAACTTAAGGTTTTTTTTTATCTTCAGGTCATGACCAGCAAGAAACGGAGGCACATCTTCCGTCTACTTTTACACTACTCTCTGAGACTCTCCTTCCTTCGACGTCTGCAGCACTGCATTATTTGGAATGCGCTGTTGCAGGACCCGAAGTTACAAGAGATCATATACAACAAACTTCAGGTAAAGTTCATCCCAGTTCAAACTTGTATTCGTACTTGTCTAATTTCCTGCTAAACATATTTTAAATTAGCAACATCAATTAGTTATGTAAGGCTTTCCACTATATTCCTCGCGCAGTGATCTGGTGGACACTGGGGACTAAAGCGGTTGCAGTTCTATATTGATATTATCTGAGACATGTACAACGATTCCGATTACGAAACCTTTCTCCATCACCTTCGGAGTACACCAGGGATCTGTCCTTAGCTCATATCTGTTCATTGTGATGTTAGACGCTTTGTCAGACAACATCAAAAACTCCTATGAGCAGCCTCCATGAGTTCTTATGTATTCCGATGACATCGCGCTGGTGGATTCGGACAGGGGCAGATTGGCGAGACGTGTGGAAGCATCTCCTTCCATGTTCTCACATGGAAGGAGATGCTTGAGGCGGCCTGAAATAAATGCTGCGAAGACAAGTATATGGCGCTAAACTCCACAGATCCTACATCCGTCTGTATAGGTGATGATTCGGATGAGCGCATGGACCTGGTTCTAGGTTAAGTACCTAATATAAGATATTGTTATGTATTGCATAAAATGAACATAACATAACAAAACTTCACGCCTGTATCCCCGAAGGGGTAGGCAGAGGTGTATTACACACCCACGATTCGCCAGTTATGTTGAGGTCCCAATGTAATAGGGGGCGAGCCTATTGCCATCTACCGGGCACATTATTAAGCGAGCGATGATTAACATTTATTAAGGTGTGTGCCCGGGGCGACTGGGGATCGAACTCGAGACCTCGTCTCAGCAGTCCGTTACGTACGCCACTGGGCTATCGCCGCTATGAATAAAAAGAAAGCATGTATCAAAATTCAATTTCACAAAAAATAATTCCTCATTAATTTATGGTTTTTCTTTCTTTTTCAGCTAATTCCATCCAAAGAAGTCACTGAATAAACTAGAAGAATGTTAAAGAAAACTAAACAATCTTCCAGTTTGTTAAAGAAGATTGTTGTATTAAGAAATAAATTAAAGGAACAAAAGGACCAGGTAAACGCAGCACATAAAATGTTTAAAACCATTTTATTCCGCAAGGTTCTCAAATCTTTGCCTGTGACAACGCAAACATTTCTAAATATGCAGTTGACACAGCACGGTAAAAAATATCGAGGTAGGCGTTTTAATTTACACGATAAGTTATTAGCACTCGCTATATATAATATATATCAAAGCCTTGCAAAGTGGATCCTTTCTTACTATGGACAGAAACGCACTCTCGAAACCGGAGATGGCCCAGGGTCAGTTGGGGTGCGAGGGATATGCTCTATGGGCAACCTTACACCCCGGCGTCTGTAGACCTGAGACGGCGTGCGGTTTTAGTCGGTTCAAGCCCGACATAATCGCCCCCGCTGGCGGGGCCTCTGTGGCGTAGCGGTAGTGCATTCGACTGCTACGACAGGGGGCGCGGGTTCGATTCCCGCTCAGTGCAAATATTTGTATTCATGAATATGTCTATTTGCATTGGTCTGTGTGTTTCTATGTATAATATGTATGTATTTACAAAAAAAAAGTATTTAAGTATTTTTATCCGCATTCTGGAACCCATAACACAAGTTAGTTAAACTATGCTTACTTTGGGTCTAGAAAGCGCTGTGTAGAATGTCGTAGAATATTTATTATTATTGATTTATTATAATAAACTTGAAACCATAATAATCAAAAGTCTGAAATAACAACTCTATAACATTTTTGAAATATCTTTGCTTCTATTTTTAGAGGAAAGGAGGAAATACAACTAGATCCAGAGGAATGTTGTGATAACATACTTTTTGACTCCATATAAAACTCAACATTTACAATAAAATATTTCAGCCTGTGGCAAATAAAGAGGTAAGTTATTTTAGTAAAATAACTAATTTATAAAATATGCCCAGCAACAAGCATCATTAATGATGATTTAAAAAAATATCCCTCATCTTGGCATATATACTGGCAACAGTTTTTCAACTTCTCCACTAAATTCAATTATTGTAACATAATTTATAAAGGAATAAATTAAAAACATCATAGAAGTGGATACTGTCTGTCGTTTAGTAGGTTTTGAACTTGCAGGTGAGGTTGGCTTTGGGTGCTAAGAAACCCCAGGCAACGAAACCTGCAATGCCGTCCTTTATTTCCTGGGAGAAGTATTGCTGCTGGAAGAAATTTCTTTAAGAAGCAAGCAGCAGCTTGAGCCAATACTTTTTGTGCGTTTAGACGACTTCGGCGGTTACTAAGGCGAGCGGGTTCGCTGTTCTAGGCTGATGGATACATTGTCTGATCAGATCATTGTTGGACCAAGCTTTAACCCTATCTGATGACGTCATCAGATAGGTTCAGACACACACTTGGATACATTGTCAGACCAGACAATGTATCCAAGCTAGTTGTACGTAGAAAAACAGTATTTTTCAGATCTGCGAGATTAATGAAGAACCCTAATAATATATAACAAAATACCTAATAGTTTCAAGATACTCATACTATCAATTCATTCTAATATTATAAATGCGGAAGTAACTCTGTCGACACTCACGCGGGCGTAACCGCTGCAACAGCTAGTTTCAAGTACTCTAATACTAGTTTAAAATTAATTTTACTTATCTCTTCCAGAAAACAACTACTTCCAGAGGAATATTATGATACAACGCTTTACTTTTGACTCGTTCAATGGACGGTCATATAAATCAATGGAGTAAAACTGCGTCTAAATGAGAAAACATTCCGGTAAGTTTTATAGTAAATTAATTAATACGTAAAATACACACAGCAATTATGTGTCAATCGGCTGAGATAATGATGATTAATAAAATGGCAGATCTGCGAACGGCATTGCGCTTATTAAAGCAATTTTCCTAAACTGTTATCCCACGGAATACGTTACCAGGTAAAAAATGCCTTTTTTTTTTCGTGCGGAAATCCCTTCGGATACCCCCCCGCGTGCCAGCGGGGGCAGTTATGTCGGGCTTGAACCGACTAAAACCGCACGCCGTCTCGGGTCTGCAGACGCCGGGGCGTAAGGTTGCCCATAGAGCATATCCCTCGCACCCCGACTGACCCTGGGCCATCTCCGGTTTTGAGATGGCCCCCTCGAGTTTGGGAACCACGGTGTCCCCGTCTTGCCCCGGTTTGGGGGAGGGGCGCTAGACGCCCCTCCGTCCCGGCCTGCATCTGCTGGGGTGACAGGCGGCCTCACCTGTCACCCCCAGGCCTGCGCTCATGGAGGACGGAGGTCGTTAAGCCACCTCCGGCGCCTGAGTCGCCTGCGACGCGCGGCGAGCAAGTTGCGGGCTCGGCGGGCCGGGAGAGTTCTAAATTTCTCCCGGGCGCGCTCCGCCATCTCCTTCGCGAGCATTACATGCTCGCAGAAGGAGGTGGCGGCGGCCCACGCGCTCGCGCTCCGCACCATTGCCGCAATCATGCTGCCGAGCGAGAGGACTCCCACCCCGATGGCTGCCACGAGGTCACGCCTCAGCGTCTCCCACGCCGGGCAGTCCGCCAGCGTGTGCAGCCCTGAGTCCTCGCTCGCGTCGCAGTGATGACACTCAGGCGTTGGCTCCTTCCTGATCCGATGCAGGTGGTCCCCGAAGCACCCCTTCCCGGAGATCACCTGCGTTAGTCGGTACGAGAGGCTTCCGTGTCGCCTCTCTAGCCAATCCTCCATGATGGGCCTTACCGCCGCTATTGCGGCGTGCCCTAGGTAAAAAGTACCTGTGTTAATCCAGTAACTGGTCTTCAAATCTGGTGGTGTGCCAATTTTCATTCAAATCTGTGCAACAGTTTACGCGTCATTGCGTAACAGACATATGGCGAGCTCCTGTTTGTCAAGTCTTCTATGTGAGATGGCAGTCGGCCTGCATCCTTGTACCTACCAAAACTATATAACTACCACAAGAACCAATATTTTCTAAGTCAAATGAAAAGTATCCTTCTGATGCAACAAATATCCTGGTGTTATTCTTCCCTAAAGATATATTCACAAACTTTCACATTTGTAGAATAGAATGGCTGTTTCTTTCTTGGAATAAGGTACAGACAACAAAGGAGATACGATACGTTTACATACAATAAATATGAATAACCTAAGCTGTATGTACATTATTGGTCTCACATATTCTACCGCAGTTTGGTGTAAAAGAAATACATAACAGCTCTTATTTCTACATTCATTCAGTGTCTACTCGTTATCATTGCATTAATATTTGTATGATAATTGAATTGAATTGAATGTAATTAACAAATGTAATATTATTACCTATTTAACATTAGGATATCCCGGCCACCCCTTTCTACTTCTTAATGTCTAACTAATGATTCATTCTTTTTTCCAGGAAAGCAACCACTTCCAGATGAGTGCTATGATACAACCGATATTTAATTATTGTTTGATCTACGCTTGACTAGTTCATAGGATATATATATATACCAATACATGAACTAAGTGAAAGTTAACTAGACAAAGTTTATCCTACGAAATGAAACTTATACGAACACCGATTAACCGAAAAACTGCATAACGGAAGTACAATCTCCATCCGCGCTTTAATCTTCCTACTGTAATTGAAAATTTGTGATAAGAAGTCATTTTTAGGGTTCCGTACTTGAAAATGAAAAAAAACGGAACATACAACAATACATACATACAGTCACGCCTCTTTCCCATTGGGGTAGGCAGAGACCACATACTTCCGCTTGCTACGATCCTGGCCTATTATTTCGCTTCTTTTTTTTTTCTATTCTATTCTTTTTAAGTTCATTTATTTGATTGCCATATCCTATAAAAATTTTGTAGCATACTTGCCCTTGCAATTATTTTGATGATCATACTGTAATGGTGTTGCGTTTCTTTACAATTACTTATTGACTTCAGATGAATCTGAGTTTATAAATTGTATCCGTGAAATGTTGCAATTTACACTTCACTCCCAGCAGTTTTCTTAGATCAATGACTATATGAATAGATGAAAAGAATAGAATAGAATGAAATAGTAAATTCTTTATTAACATAACATAACATAACATAAACTCACGCCTATATCCCTGAAGGGGTAGGCAGAGGTGCTAGCACCCACATTTCGCCAGTTTATGTTTAGGTCCCAATGTAATAGGTGGCGAGCCTATTGACATTAACCGGGCACTTATAAACCTGCGATAAATACACACATAACTTCGAAAAGCATCGAAAAGTCATTGGTGTGTGCCATGGTAAAACCTGGGATCGAACCCGAGACCTCGTCTCAGCAGTCCATTACCCATACCACTAGGCTACCGCGGTTGTTTCAAAATTCTTTATTGTACACTATTAGATACTACACATATTATCTATATTCTGATACAGAAAGCAAACTGGAATGTAAACAGATATTGTAATTTTATTTTGATTTGAAAAGAGTAACCGTGAGTTTCTTGCCAAGTTTTTGTCTCATAAGCACTGTTTGCTATTTAATCTGCCCTGAGAATCTGGCAATAAATGTAGAAGCAGTTGATTTAATTTATTCTGATGTCTATACAAGTATTTCTTTATGACCTATGTGAATTTGATGTGAATAAAGACATTGAATTATATTATTTGTAATTGCTAGTTTTATATATTATATTTAATATTTGTTATAAATATAAAAATAAAAATTACAATGAATGTTTGAAATGTCTTAAATTGGTCCATGAAGATTGTTTAAAAAAATCTGCTTACTTATTCTTCAATTTTATTTTTATTCAAATATTACTTTCAGCAGATGTTTATATTAGATTAATTAATTAATAGTGCACTACTAACTGAAAATATTATTTATATTATGAAGTTATTGTTGTGTACTCTGTGAATCGTGCAGTAAAAATGTAAAAACAGTAGATTTAACTTATATTTGACGTTCTTATGTATGTTACTTTGTGACCTATGTGAATTAAGAATGTTATATCTTCTTCTTCTTTATATATAAAAATGAATTGCTGTTCGTTAGTCTCGCTAAAACTCTGGAACGGCTGGACCGATTTGGCTAATTTTGGTCTTGAATTATTTGTGGAGGTCCAGAGAAGGTTTAAAAGGTGAATAAATATGGAAGTTGTTATCGATTGAGGCAGTACGAAGTCTGCCGGTTCAGCTAGTTTTTATATAAAATTAACAATAATTACAATCAATGAAATATTCTAACGTGGTTCATTGTGATAAATTTACAAAATTTCTGCTTGCTTATTTTTAGTTGAGTTTTTATTTGATATTAATCCATTACATTAAGTAATAAATAGTGCATTACTGGTGAATATATAGTGATAACTGAAAATATAATTATGTATTTTTATTTTGAAGTTATTGATATACCTAATACACATTATTTTTAATTATTACAGTGGTATTTTTAAGGCCACCACCATTCCTCTGAGAATGCCATGATGTATGATTGCTATTTTGTAACTTTCAAGATATTTTTTAGGAATATGGTGCAACTGTTTTCCTTGTGGCAGGAAATTGTAATTATTCTTTTTAAAAAAACATGACCCGCAGTTACCAAAGTAGTGATCTATATCAGAATGCTTAGTAATCATTAAATAAATAAAATATTAAATACAATATATATATATAAAAGTACAATATATATATATATATATAAAACTCCAAAAAAAAATGCACTGAGTGGGATCGAACCCGCGCCTCCCGTGTAGCAGTCGAATGCACTACCGCTACGCCACGGGGCGGAGAAACAGCGCCATCTTGTTTGGAGGTTCCGTATTAATGAAATCAAATGACACTAATGACAGATGGAATGAAATTGAAAAAAAAAACTTGAGTTGCGCATCTATTTCTAGTATATATATAATAATCTATGGCTTGACGCTTGATTTTGTATTGTGATTTGGTTTAAACATAATGGTATAAATGTATTGTATAGAATGAAAATATAGTTTTTAGGCTCGAGTAAGTGTCTGATGCAAAATGAGTAACATTTACATACAGGAACCGCCAGCGCTAGGAAAGGTAAATTTGGAACCAAACATTATACTCTGCTTTAGATATTTTTCTATGGAAGATTTGTATGCCTAATCAGGAACATGAAATCAAGTTGCACTTGTGCGAAGCTAGGGTAGATCACTAGTTTAATCATCACCCTCATAGCGAATGCCCAGTAGTGAGTAGTCCGTTTGCACTCTAGAGCCTTACTGTTTTTGATTGGGATGTCAGAAAACCTGCACCAGAATTTCATTCGTTGTTTAGCAGGTGAGGTTGGCTTGGGCCCCAAAGGTGTTTGTAGGTCCCTGTACACCCATAAGTCTCTAGTTCAAAAATAAACTACATTTTATTTCAGGTTCTAGTAAAAACAACTGCAGGAGAAATAGACATAGAACTATGGACCAAAGAGGCTCCAAAAGCATGTCGGAATTTCATACAACTGTGCATGGAAGGATATTATAATGGTGAACATTTTTTTATTGTTTTAATCTTTAGGAACTAGTTAGCAATACAATTTAGAGGGTTTCTAACAAGATCTTCAGGTCCACGCCAGATGGTACTCCTCAGGTGCCGGCTATCCTCTCTGGTTTTGAGGTTCAGATGGCAATCGCCCACACAAAGGTCAAGATAAGCCAAATCAAGACCAAAAGAACAAGAACAGAGCCCAGACCCCCAAGTTAAAGTTTTGGATATAACCGGTACTACTGCTGTGATTATGATGATTTAAGATGATGATGATGAGACTGGGTTTCACCAGTGAAAATCCATTCAACCAAACTGGATTTTCAGATTTTCTCAATGAAACGAGAGAGCCTCATCCTTTTAATGGTATTTATTAAAATTTAATCATTAATGTTTGTATCACCTGTTTCAGGCACAATATTCCATAGAGTAGTACCAGGGTTCATAGTGCAGGGCGGAGACCCAAATGGTGATGGTACTGGCGGAGAGAGTATCTATGGTGCCCCATTCAAGGTAAGTTAACAACAGGTGAGATAGTGGTCAAACACGAGGCTATCGACTATAAAATAAATAGTATACCTTAATTTACACAAAAAATGTGATTAATGTAAACTGGCTTAAATAGAGTCTATAAAGGAAGTTTACTCAAGTCTCAATGGGAAGCATACATTCATACAATACTCATGCCTTTCTCTCTCCAGGGTTGGCAGACAAGTTTTTTTTTATTATAATAATAAAAAAAACTTGTCTGCCTACCCTGACTGATTATTTTATTTATTTATATTTGGAAAAGCAACAGCCAAGTTACAACAAAATATATACATAATAAGTGGCACAAAGCCAATTATAGTCTCCATGAATAGATACAGAATATTATCAGATGTCTCAGAATAGAGTTGAACCAAATATTATTAATGAAAAATAGGTATATAGGTATTATCAATGAAAAATAAGCGGCGATAGCCCAGTGGCGTACGTAACGGAATGCTGAGACGAGGTCTCGAGTTCGATCCCCAGTCACCCCGGGCACACACCTCTGACTTTACGTAGTTATGTGTGCATTAATAAATGTTAATTATCGCTCGCTTAATAATGTGCCCGGTAGATGGCAATAGTCTCGCCCCCTATTACATTGGGACCTTAACATAACTGGCGAATCGTGGGTGTGTAATACACCTCTGCCTACCCCTTCGGGGATACAGGCGTGAAGTTATGAAAAATTGGTTAACAATGCTACACTAATCATCTATGTGAAGAAAGATATAAATATAAATGTACCTTATGTTACTCCCTATGTTACTTAACCAAAAGAATTCATGCTTCAAGAAAAAATCCAGACTGAGCACCGGTGTCACAGGTTTTATGCTAGCATTAAATATATTGAATTTGAATTGCTTAAAGCGATTGTTTTAACTTAAGATTTGCCATCATCATCATCATGTCAGCCAAACGACGCCCACTGCTGGGCATAGGCCTCCCCCAAGGATCGGTCCTGCGCTGCCCGCATCCAGCGGCTTCCCACGACCTTGGCTAGATCGTCGGTCCACCTTGTAGGGGGTGAACGTCGTCCGGTACGCGGTCGCCATTCGAGAACCTTTCCGCCCCAGCAGTCATCGGTTCTCCGCGCTATGTGTTCCGCCCACTGCCACTTCAACGATGCAATCCTTCGAGCGATGTCGGTTGTTTTAGTTCTCCTGCGGATCTCATCATTTCTGATTCGATCGCGCAGGGAAATACCGAGCATCGCTCTCTCCAATGCTCGCTGGGTGACCTTGAGCCTTCTTATGAGACCCATAGTAAAGGACCACGTCTCGCTTCCATATGTCATAACTGGCAACACACACTGGTCAAAGACTTTCATCTTGAGACTTTGAGGTATTTCGGACGCGAATATATGCTGGAGCTTCCCGAACATCCCACCAGAGCTGGATTCGACGAGAGATCTCTTTCTCGAAGTTGGACTTACCTAACTGGATCGTCTGTCCAAGGTAAACATAGTGGTCAACAACTTCGAGTGTAATGTTCCCAACATTAACTGGAGCAGGTGCAACATGAGCATTGGACTTGAGTTTCGTCTTATCCATGTTCATCCTAAGACTCACTCTTTGAGAAGCATTACTCAGATCTTCGAGCATTGTGTTCAGGTCTTCCAAGGTCTCAGCCATAAGAACTACATCATCGGCAAACCGTAGGTGTGTTAGGAACTTGCCATTGATGTTGATGCCGCATCCTTTCCAGTCCAGAAGCTTAAAAATATCCTCCAACGCAGCTGTGATCAGTTTCGGAGAGATGACGTCTCCCTGTCTCACACCTCGCTGTAGTTGGATAGGATTAGAGCTCTGGTTCTGTAATCGGAATGACATGGTGGCGTTTTGGTATAAGTACCTCAGCACCTCGATGTACCTGTAGTCTATTTGGCACCTCTGGAGGGACTGCAGCACCGCCCAGGTGTCAATCGAATCGAAGGCTTTCTCATAGTCCACGAACGCCAAGCAAAGTGGCAAGTTGTACTCTTCGGTCTTCTGTATAACTTGCCGCAGCGTATGAGTGTGGTCTATGGTACTATAGCCTTTCCGGAACCCGGCTTGTTCGGGTGGTTGGAAGTCGTCAAACCTGCGAGCGAGACGATTCGTAATGACTTTCGAAAACAATTTATAGATATGGCTCAGAAGCGAGATGGGTCTGTAGTTTTTCAAGAGAGTCTTATCACCCTTCTTGAAAAACAGCATCATATCGCTTCTGCTCCATGCTTTTGGCGTTTTGCCCTCATTGGGTATGTTAGTTGTTGGGTAGGATGACTGAGTTGAAAAGCTTCTGGAGGACCTTAAGTATCGGCTTTCCGCCCACTCTCAGAAGTTCTGTTGTGATTCCGTCTTCCGTTTCGTCTGCCATAGGTCTGGTATTTTCAGTAATGTGTACTAATGAAGAAAGAAAATTGATTTATTTTAGTACAACACACATAATAACATGCACAAAAGTAACATAGGTCTTACTATTGTCTGCTTTGCATCAAAAAAATCATCTAATATTCACCCAACAGGATGAATTCCATTCCCGTCTGCGCTTCAACCGTCGCGGCCTCGTCGGGTCTGCGAACGCAGGCAAAGATGACAATGGCTCCCAATTCTTCTTCACATTAGCTGCAACCCCGGAGCTGCAGAATAAACACACTATATTTGGAAAAGTTACGGGTTAGTTATGGATATTTTGATGGGTCAATTATAAACAGGCAGGTCCTGCAAGACATACCTATATATACATACCTGCTAATTGATAGACGAGGCCTCTGGCGCAGGTTTTCCTCGCAGGATTGGTAGGGTGACCACAATCGCTCCCGTATGTGCCAAATCAAGAGGGAGAGTTGGACAGCGGACTCTGGGTCTCTAAAGTACCAACTTTGGATGCAACTAGGATTGACGCGTGATGATGATGATTAACAAATCGGCAAGATACTAAAATTACTACACCAATCATGCACTAATGAGCTGCCTACATGTACTTAAATAATAATGGGTTTGTTTCAGGCGAAACTATCTACAATGTCCTCAAGCTATCTGAAGGTCTTATTGGGCCAGACGATCGCCCTGAACACCCTCACAAGATCACCAGTACGACTGTGATCATCAACCCTTTCACTGATATCGAAGCGAGGGTTGTAGCAGAAGCTAAGGTAGAGGAACCTAAGAAGAAGAAGAAAGAGCGGCAAGGTATCAAGTAAGTATGCTTAATTTTTTTTTATAACATTACTAGTATTCCTTATAACCCCTCTAGCTAGGCTAAATTGCTTGTATTAAGAGTGGGTTCACGTCGGTAGTGTCATGGCCAGGTTCGGAAACCGGACCTCTTAATCGTAAAGCCGAGTCCTTACTCATTAAGCTACGGACATTTCTCAAGCTCTCTGGAGGTCAGGATTCGAATTCGGGACCTAAGTATCGATCATAAGACTTCTATTATTTCAAATTCAGTTTTGTAGTAGTATGGAGGGCCCATCAAGGTCTTCGGGGCCCAAGCCCACCTCAAGCCTTTGCACCTGGTGATTAACAGACGGGGCTCTGACACAGGCTTATCTATCGGGGAGATCAGACGGCAGTCAGAGGTGTCGCATTCCATTTGAAATGCGATTGGGGGTTTAATTCGTTTAATACTAATACGAATAACCCTGGTATCAACCCCCCATTTGTAGGCCTACTGGTTTCTTTCTATCAAAAAGCTAGCATTGTATTACATAGCAAATTATTATTTTCCCAGAAATTTTGGCCTTCTGTCATTCGGTGAGGAGGCAGAAGAAGATGAGGGTGAAGCTCTAGAGTACCGTGGCAAGCCCAAGTCTACTCACGATCTTCTAGAAGACCCCAAACTGAGCAAGAAGACTGCTGCAGGTATGTTTTATAACATCTTCAGGGATTGGTTAGAGCTTTAGTGTTGACTGGGCTGGGTGTAGGGCCAAGCCTCCACTTGCGAGCCAGTACACTTGCTGATTGACAGACAAGGCTCAGGCAAAGAGTATGTGTAACCGGAGTTACTAATATCCTGTTAATCCCTCCAGCTAAACTAAATTACTTGTGTTAGGAGTGGGTTCACGTCAGTAGTGTAATAACCAGGATTCTAATCCCACACCTTTGATACTAAGGGGGTCTCCTTAACCACTAAGCTATGGACGCTATTGAACGGATTTTCACTGATTAAATCCAGACTTAGGGTAGTATTCGTGCTAGGAAAAAGCATACACTTATCAAATTAATATTCTCTCACCTTCTAGAACTAGAAGAAGAAGAACAGCACGGTAAAGTAGAACTATCAAAAGAAGACGAAGAGAAAATCAAAGAAACTGCAGCCACCGTCAGCAATATTAGAGATAAACTTAGTTCCAAGCGCGCCAAGAGCCCAGATGGCGACAGCAAGAGAATGAAGAAGAATGAGAAAGAAGAGAGTTCCGAGGAAGAAGAGAAACAAGAAGAAGAGTACTATATTGGAAAGGATAGAGATGATGCCAGGAAGAAGGAAAAGTGAGTGTATTAGTGTTTTTTTTTTTGAAAGGTTACTAAGGGACGATTAATTAATTATGTAAGGGTCTCGGGGAGGGGACGGGGGAAAGAAAATTATTAAAATCTCTATATACAACATTTTAACGCCACAAATATGGTTCGAAATTTAATGCCTTTGACTTTTAGTGTATAACAACAAGAGTGTTGTTATACACTAAAAGTCAAAGGTTTCAGAATAACAATGTTGTTAGAGAACAACATTGTTATTCTGAAAAAAATCTAACAACACTTAATCTCCAATACGAGATAGAATCTTACGTTAAAAAGTCGCCAAAATCATCCTTATTTATTTAATGAATGAACCTCTAAGGTAGTACAAAATGAAAATAAATACAATTATACCTTAATTTATTTATTTGGTTACAGGGAAAGAATCCAGAATGAAATAAAACAGTTGAAAAAAGAAATGAAAGGTGCCAAAGAAGAGAAGATTCAAGAGACAATTGAGCCAGAAGTAGCAGAAGACAGCAAGAATATTGAGGAAGACAATGAGATGGTGAAAAAGTTTGTCGAGGAGCAAGAGAAGTATAGAAAAATGAAGGAGAAGATACCTAAGAAGGGAGCTGCCAGGTATTCAATTATTTTATTAAATATAAAAAGGGGCCCCACCACCTTACAGCCAAAAAGCAAAAAAAATATATTACCTACATATATTCGAGAATAATGTCATGCGTTAAAATTTATTTTGGTATGTTTCAATTATTTATTGAATAAACAGCGTGTGATTCCGACTGAAGTGCGTTGTGCCTCTGAATAGTACAATATTTATAAAATACTTATGTTAAAAGTCATAGCAAAAAAAAATTATTTTTTTCAAAATCACAAAAATATTGTGTACTTCAAATAAAATGTTTAATTGAGCTTATTAAATCAATTATAATAAAAGAGCGGTTACATTTTTACTCACCCCGGTGGGTGAGTAAAAATCACAATTTGCCAAATTGGCAATAACGAGGTATGACGTCAAACTTTGTTATTTCATACGAGTTTCGTTAGAACTTACGGTTTAGACGTTTAATAAAAATAAACTGATTTGACTTGACAGTAATTTAACCTATTGCTTCATTAGATACTGTGTAGTACCCTCCCCCAAACAAGGGCAAGACGGGAACACCGTGGTTCCCAAACCCGAGGTCCGAGACTCCAGGGTTAGTCGGGGTCCGAAGGATATGCTCTATGGGCAACCTTAGATCCGAGACGGCGTGCGGTTTTAGTCGGTTCAAGCCCGACATAACCGCCCCCGCTGGCGGCGGGGGGTATCCGAAGGGATCCGAAGGTATCGTATTTAGTCTAACGTTATTCCTTATTCGGATTGACCAACCTTTACGTGACCACGCACGTTCGTATCAGTCACATTTCTTTTGCTCCAGTTCTTTCTTCTATGCCAACCAATTGAAATCCACTGACTACTCACGTTTCTAACATAACATAACTTCACGCCTGTATCCCCGAAGGCGTAGGCAGAGGTGTATTACACACCCACAATTCGCCAGTTGTGTTTAGGTCCCAATGTAATAGGGGGCGAGCCTATTGCCATCTACCGGACACATTACTAAGCGAGCGATAATAAACATTTTTAATGCATACATAACTACGAAAAGTCAAAAGTCTGTGCCCGGGGCGACCTGGGATCGAACTCGAGACCTTGTCTCAGCAGTCCGTTACTTACACCACTACGTACGTATGTACAGTGATTAAAACTCGTTACCAAACTGAAAAATGCCCTGTAGTGAAAGTGTTAAGATTGCAACTTTGACTCCACAAGACAAGAAACCTAACTCAAGCAAATCGGCTTTCAGAAGCAGTCGTTCAAAAAATCGAAAGCCTCCCCGACGCAAACCCTGGGTGAAGAACCTATATGAAAACCGGGACTACCCCGACAACTACACGGACATACATTTCCTACAAGAACTCAAGAAAAACGTTAATATAGAAAAAGTAACCTTATCTGAAGCGATACAAGGTTCATTTCGGGTTGTACTCCGTGTCTGCATATGTGTGCTATACGCTTTAATATTTGTATACATGTACAACAATTGGGTACACACAAATACAGTAATATATGTGTCTGTTATAGCTGGTATGATAAGTTATTTATTGTATATAGCTTTTGAGGGTAGTGCGATAATAAAACATGGTAAAACTGTATTAGTTTACGTCACTATAGGGTATTTATTATCACCTATTTTACATACTTTAACTGATACAGTGAGTACGGATACTATATACGCATGGGCTGTGATTATGATGTCCATACATTTGATATTTTTTGATTATAACGTACCAGCTGCGATTGTTTCGAAGTCTTTATCTATAAATGCTGCAATTTTTGCGTCTGTATGTCTTGTTTCCAGACTTTCGACTCCGTTCGATGCGTTTATATTATTAACTATATCTGTTTTATTGTTTGTATTAAGTCCCCAGCTATTTAAAGCATGTTTGCATACGAAATTATTTAATAAATTATATTTTGTCACATTGTTTGTGACTATTTTAGGGTTATATACAGTGTCTAGTACGCTGTTAGTTTATTTTATGTTGGTAGTATTGATTTTGAGTTTGTATTGTCCGTATTTGTTTGTAAGTTGGCAGAAGTATAAGGATAATAAATATGGGCCTTGGGATGAGGCTATTGTGAATGATGCGGCGGATTTGGACGACAGTTTGTATGATGTTATGTAAATTTAAGGCCCCATTCAGATCTGAGCGGTATTCGCTGCCACTTTGGGAAGATATATATACCTCTACCCACGGCGGTATGTACCTCTACCCAAGGGGACTTCTAGGGGATTTCCGCACGGAAAAAAAGACGGTAGAAGTACATATCGCAGTTCAAGCCCGAAGTAACCGCCCCCGCTGACCGGCGGGGGAGAGGGGGGGGGGGGACCGAGGGGTTTTCCGCCAGAAAAAAAGGATCAATAGTTTCGCGGTTAGATCGGAATAGTTGGTACATACAGTATCGAATACCGCTAAGTGTGAATAGGCCTTAAGACTGTATCCAATATCTTCTGTGTATACTAGTAGACTGGCTGTATGGAACAATAAATTTGATATCGCAGAAGATCAGTACTTGACCAGCAATAATACGTGATTTTTGTAGTTGTCAGCGCGCTATGTCAGAGCGCTATGACTAAACAAATAGGTTGCAAAATTCATTACCTCGTTTATCTAGTTTCGGCGTCCCGTTCCAAATTCGAAATTGAAAATTCCAGCCTCACCCAGGTTTGCCTCGAGACAAAAATCTTGAATAAACGTCAGCAAGTTCGCGCATGTGCACTAACTGACCAATCAAAAAACCAATAAAATGACTGATTAACAAATGACGCGAGCCATTTGAGCCCATGATTAGTTTAAATAATCTATGATTGGTTGATTGGGGCTCTTCCACCGTCGCGCCCTGCGCTTACCGCCAACGAGACCTATAAACCCGTTACTGCTCATTTGGAGTTCATTGTAAAGATTTCAGTCCATAGTTACATTGAAACAGCACTACTTGACCAGCAACAATGCACAATTTTGGTAGCTGTCATACAGATAATATTTTAAAGAGGCACGCTTGAGGCTTAGGTGACGATTCACCCTATAAAAATCTCAGCTAAAGGTGAGTTGTCAACCTATCCGAGAGGGCCATAGTTTACCCGAGCTGGATAGGGCCAGGGCGGCGAGAAGTGTCGTGCAGGGTTCCGCAGGGGTCGGTCCTAGGGCCACTCCTGTGGAACATCGGATACGACTGGGTGCTGCGCGGTACGTTGCTTGAGGGTGTCAGCATAGTCTGCCATGCTGACGACACCCTCGTTATGGCGCGGGGAGCAACGTACCGAAGCGCGGCACTGAAGGCCACGGCAGGGGTTGCTCAAGTCGTGGGTCGAATACGGCGGCTGGGACTCGAGGTGGCTCTCCACAAATCCGAGGCTATGTGTTTCCACGGGCCTCGGAGGGGGCCACCTGCGGGAACCAGCATAACCGTAGGGGGCGTGAGCATCGGCATCGAGCCCACGATGAAGTACCTTGGGCTCGTACTCGATAGCCGATGGGACTTCGGACCTCATCTCCGAAGTCTGGTCCCGAAACTGAGGGGGGCTGCGGCCGCGCTATCGCGGCTGATGCCCAACGTTAAGGGACCCAACGCCCCCACTAGGAGACTGTACCTGGGGATCGTGCGAAGCATGGCCCTATACGGGGCCCCCGTATGGGCGGAGACTCTGGCGGCCCGCAACGTGGCTGTATTAAACAGCCCGTTAAAAGCGATGACCGTTAGAGTCATCAGGGGGTATCGCACGATCTCCGTCGAGGCGGCATGTCTCCTAGCCGGGACCCCTCCATGGGACCTGGAAGCGAGAGCCCTTGCGCTGCTGTACCAGTGGCGCAAGGAGGCGCTGGAGCGGGGCCATAGGCCGGAGCCCCGAGAAATCAGGGCTCAGCGGTCCCAGCTCCACCGGGAACTCATGGAGACATGGAGGGTGCGACTTGAGCACCCAAGGTGGGGGGAATCCACCATTGCGGCGGTGAGACCGATCATGAAGGAGTGGTTGGAGAGGGACCATGGGGACCTCTCCTACCGGATGTGCCAGATGGTTACCGGACACGGGTGTTTCGGTAAGTATCTGTGGCGCATCCACCGGGAGACAACGCCGCAGTGCCAGCACTGCGAGGATCCTGGCGAAGACACGGCGCTCCACACGTTGGTGGAGTGCCCTGCGTGGGCGAGTAAACGCCGGGATCTCGTTGCGGTCCTGGGCGTGGACGTTCTCTCGGAGACCATGGTGAGGGCCGTGGTCTCCGACGGGAGCAAGTGGCACGCCGCCGCCTCTTTCTGCGAGGAGGTAATGCGCGCGAAAGAGACGGCGGAGAGGGAGCGGGAGAGAACCCTGCCCCCCGAGTTTCGCAGTCTGGGCACATAAGCCCAAAATTTTGTAAACAGTTGCAAACGCGTTATTATATATTTTACCAGTGTATGTAGCTAATAAAAATATGTTCAAAAGAATAAAATAGATAGATGAAAAGAATCGTTAGTTATGCAGTTAGGTAAATAAACAAAACCAATACCAAAAACAGATTAATAAAAAAAGCAGCCAAGTGCGAGTTGGACTCGCCCATTAAGGGTACCCCTTAATGGGCGAGTCCAACTCGCACTTGTCCCAAGGAAGTATTGCCTTTTTACATTTTTTTTTCCCGATATAGCCAACCTTCGGATGTAAAATCTTTCGGAAGATTTGCAAGAGCTTTTTTTAAGAGATGTTAAATAAGTTTATTGTTAAATCAACTTTTTTCATCCATGTTCCACTTAATTAATTTAAATTCTGATTAGTGAGCGTTTATTAAATCAGCACTTTTTGTTAAATAACGTTATTTTTACATTTTGTTAAATGAGTTAAATCCATTTTTATTAAATCTGTTTTTGGTATTGGTTTTGTTTATTTACCTAACTGCATAATAACTAACGGTTCTTTTTATATCTATCTATTTTATTCTTTTCATATTTTTATTAGCTATATACTCGTACACTGGTAAAATATAAGCACAAACATTTTGTAAACAGTTGCAAACGCGTTAGAAATATTAGTTGACTGAGTTGACCACCTCTAAATTTGGACGTAGTGAACTCACCCATACAGTGGGTGTATAAACCACCAAGGATTTCAAAAAGTGACAACTCACCTTTAGCTGAGATTTTTATAAGGTGAATCGTCACCTAAGCATATACAGATAAGTGTCAAAATTCATTAACACATTTATGTAGTTCATGCGACTCGTTCCAAATTAATTCCCGCTTCGCCCAGGGACCGTGACACAAATTTTGTTCTAAATAGTTTGTCTACTGTACATAGAAGTCATTGTTTGGACATATTGAGCTCTGTTTAGGACTAATTATTATGCCAATAAACCAAAAAAAATGTTGGGCCTAGCGCTTCTTAATCTATGTACCTAAATAGGTACACAATGTTATTTAATATGTAAATATTTAATAAACTGATATTTTTTGTATAATACATATTTTGATTTCCGTTGCCAAATGGCAAAAAACTGAACCCTTATAGATTCGCCATGTCTGGACGGACAGACATGACGATTCTATAACTGTCACTTCTATCTATAGCTGTCACTTCCAAAATAAGAGAATGATAAATCTAAAAAACATATATGATGATATATTACCATGTAAACTTCCACCGAAAATTGGTTTGAACGAGATCTAGTAAGTATTTTTTTTTAATACGTCATAAATCGTAAACCGCAATTTACCTTTCATTCAATCAACTCGAACATAAAATTTTACTTGCTGCTACGGAACCCTTCATGGGCGATTTCGACTCGCACTTGGCCGGTGTTTTCACATTTTATCTTCTACTAGCTGTCCCCGCGGCTTCACCCCGTGGCACCCATTTAGTTGTCTTTACTGGGGCCCGATTTAGTAATGCCACGTTTTCAAAACTTGGCATGATTTCCATTTGATTAGGAAGATAAACGTAAAAAAATAACTTTGGTATTCAGTATGTTCTGTCAAAACAAAACTATATGCGTTTTCGTGAGATTATTAAACGTTTAGAATCACATATAGTTTGCTTCGTTTTCAATTAGATTTTAAAATTTTAGTTTTATAAATGATCGTAATCTTTGATATAACTTTTTGTTTTCGTGCGGAAATCCCCGCCGGTCAGCGGGGGAGGTTATGTCGGGCTTGACTTCAGACGCCGGGGTGTAAGGTTGCCCATAAAGCATATCCCTCGCACCCCGACTGACCCTGGGCCATCTCCGGTGTCGAGATGGCCCCCTCAGGTATGGGAACCACGGTGTCCCCGTCTTGCCCCGGTTTGGGGGAGGGGCGCTAGTCGCCCCGCCGTCCCGGCCTGCTTCTGCTGGGGTAATTTATTTATTTATTTATTGATTTATTGCCATTTGGCAATGCCAATTGGGTGACAGGCGGCCTCACCTGCCACTCCCAATCTTTGATATACCTATCACGTTTATAAGCGTAATTTTATCGGGCCCCTTAATAGCTGAGTGAGCTGATCAGAAACAACACGATCATTGATATATAACTTAATCTCAACTTTTCCTAGGGAGAGCTTCACGCTTCAACTACTGGCTAAATTCAAGACTAAACTTCACGCTATTAAAGAGAAGTCGCAGACAGAAGAGGAGGTGGAGAAGAAAGAAGACAATGACGAGAATTTGAATTCTGACGATTGGTATGTACCTTTTTTTTCGGTCTGTTAAGTTAGCCAAGATTTAAGTTCACGCTATTTGGGCGCAACTACTTTTATATAAACCTTTTAAAAAGCCCCAATATCAATATTCTATATTATCGGATATCTTATACATCATTTGACGACTGGTTTGACATAGTAGAACGTTCGACTACTAAGTCAGAGGTCGTGGGTTCAATTCCCGCTCAGTGCAATTATGCAAATATTTGTAATGCATTTACAAAAATGTATCTAGGTTTTATGTTTATCCGTAGAACCCATAACACAAGCTAGTTAAGCTATGCTTACATTGGGTCTAGAGAGCGCTGTGTAGAATATTGTAGAGTTTTTTTTCAACAGGCTAGGCCACACACTACGCTTCGAAGAAAAAGGTGCAGTGCTGGCTAAAGATGCCAGCAGCAAAGGCGATGACTGGTTCGATATATATGATCCGAGGAACCCTATCAATAAAAGGAAAAGGGAGAAAACAGATAATAAACATAAGAAATAAAGTTTTAAAATATATATTGAATGTGTTTTTTTACGCGCCAAGTATGTAAGGCACATGTGGAGCGGGCAGGAAGGCCGAGGTCGACGTCGCAGAACATATACTGATAAAATTGATGATGCATTGAAAAAAAGGCAGTTCAGGGCAATTCCACTCATACGCACGAAACGTTTCGGCGACACATTTATTATGCGTAAAGCTAAGGAGTGAAGTTGCCTGCCTGAGTCTGTGTTTCCGGAAAGCTATAACCTCTGAATCTTCAAGTCTCGAGTGATTAAGTTCCTACTTGGCAAACGTGATCTATCGTAGACCACATCGTCACTTACGACCAGGTGAGTTAGAGGTCAAACGTGAGCCTATCCATAAAAAAGAGGTCAAAACAGATGAAACTGGCGAGCTTGCATGAAAGGTTTAATGACAGTAGAGGAAGTTCGTGAACTAGGTATGTTTTACGGACAGAAGCAGATGGCGGGCTGTTGTCGCTGTCTACCCTGGAGGGAAAAAGTCGTGAGTATTTTATTAGGAGCCCGAGCAAACCTCACCTGCAAGGCGGTAGACCTGCTGATTGAGCAACGAGGCTCTGGCGCAGGCTTTTCTCTCAGAGTCAGGGGGTCAGATGGCAGTAGCTCCCGTAAAGCCAAGATAAGCCAATAATAATGAGCTGTGAACTACACGTTAAAAGGTTTAACAGGGTCGGCAGCGCGAGTGTGACGCCCCTGGTGTTGCACACGTCCATAGGCCACGATAACCGCTTCCCATCAGGTGGGCCGTGAGCATGTCTGCCACCTGAGTGGTATAAAAAAAACCTTTAGACGAACTCGTCACAGTGACACCCTCTCCCTCCATAACTGCCAAATTATTTTTTGAATGGTCCTGAATACTTTGTGTTCCTGCTTGTTTGCTTCCTTAGTAGGTAATATACAGAAACAGTAGTGATCATCTCAGCCATGATCCCGGAGCGAACCTGTGAGAAAAGTCGGCGCCAGAATCTCGTTAGTGGAGGTTGTCTTGGCTCTCCTTACATCCATAACTATAGTGTTACTTCCAAAAAAAAAGTTCAAGAGACGGGTCATGACCCCATGACCCCACCCACCTAAATCTGCACTTGAGTAGGTATAATAAACTGGCCGTCGATTTGCACTCCGATAACAAAGTTAATGATAAATCTTACGTTTGTAACAAGGCGATAAAACTTAACGATCCGTAGAACAACGGTGTATCCGTACATATATCTTGTCAGGGTATCGAATGAACTTAGCGCGGGGATCTATAAGACCCACCAACATCCCCAGGGC
Source organism: Cybosia mesomella (assembly GCA_946251805.1). NCBI lineage: Eukaryota > Metazoa > Arthropoda > Insecta > Lepidoptera > Erebidae > Cybosia > Cybosia mesomella. The sequence goes on from OX276417.1 coordinate 8,570,713, forward strand.
CCAAGTCAACCCCACCTGCAAGCCGATACACCTGCTGATTGACGGACGATGCTCTGGCGCAGGCTTTCGTCTCAAGGTTGGGGAGGCTGACGACAGTCGCTCCCGTAAAAGACAAGATAATCGTGACGGGAAAGGGTAGGAGAGAGGAGGAAGGATCTATAGCGCATGATTTGGATGTAACCTGGATTTACACTGTGGACGGTGATGGAATAACTTGATGAGATATCTTACATTTGCATTTGTAACAAGACGATAAAAATCAACGATTCGTGGAACAACGGTTGGTGTTTAGTTTAGTTAGAACCTCTCGACGCGCCGATCTTCGTGTACCTACATTTAAATAAAAAGATTAAGTTCAATCACATCGAGACTTATTGACGTCGAAGGGTCGAGACTCGATGTTGTTCAAGAATGAATAGGTACCTTGGGCAGGTTATCCTGCTCTGTAGAAACAACAGAGAATGAAATCACCAGAAGGATACGATTAGATAGATAGACGGGATAATCTTTATTGTACATAACATCTTAACTAAAAATATATTGTAGGTACAATGGGCGGTCATATCGCTAAGAGCAATGTCTAGGTATCAGACAATATTAGGATGGATTTCTCAGTAGGAGTAGAATGGCAGTTGATGGCGAACTACGTCATAAATGATTCATAGATATAAATAATATCCTACATATCATAGAATTTACACACACACATATATGCATACATACATGCCATACATAAAAATATAATACCAACAGTCCCACAGCAGAGTAAATAATTAAATAGAAGTTGACTAATTAAGCGTAGCGAGCCGAAGGCGAGCGAAGCGTCTTTGGTTTCAAAGTTGCATTTCAAACAAATGATACTCCTCCGAGACCGTTTGACCGATCTCGGCCAAATTAACCACGGTGATCAAGTAGACATTACTGAGTGTCGTAAGGGGTCGAATGTCCAGATCGGTCTTACCATCGAGGAATAATCACCGAAAAACAAAATCAATGGAAAAAGTCGACCGGTTACGTTGACCTATTGTTGGATAGGCAAATCTCGCTACGCTTAAGTTTGGGTTGATTGCGAAGCTGGTAACCGTCCTAGTTAAATATTCAGATAATGATTGTTAACCATAGTTTTAAACGTGGTTAGAGATTGTACGAGTCTTATGTCTACCGGCAAAGCATTCCACAGTCGTGTTGCTCGAATGGCGAAGGAATTATCAAAGAAAGTATGTAGTAGAGTATAAAGGCATTTTTAATTTCAGCTTTTCCGATGATATTAAGACTCTACTTATACTTGTGCGTTTCTTGAAGGAACTCAGATCGATTAGGTTGGGCAACATTTGGGTAATTATGTCGGCTTCTTTCCTCACCCTAACTGCAATACCTCAAAACGAAGGTTTTGAACCAGTCCATCGTATGACACCGTCAGGCAGTCAGTCCACATTTCGGTACCCACAAATTAAAAGTCGTGGGCTATAGAGCGATCAAAGGCTTGGAGTTTGAAGGATATAATTCGTAATGATTTACGATCATCCGACAAAGAACACAACTAACCGTTAGCTCATCGACTAAGTAAGCTGGCGTGGCAATGGGCTGACTCTTCTACCGGAGGACCGATAGCCGCGGGAGCACACAAGTTCTAGAGTGCAGACCGCGAATATGCAAACAGAAGTTGGGTCTTCCCCCAGCCAGATAGACTATTTACCCGAGAAAAGAAACTGGGATATACCTACTGGAGCATCGGGTGCACATATCCAGCAGTGGACTAGGCTAATTGAGGTTTATATAAAATGTATATCCACGAAGATCTCAGTCTAGCCTTTGTTCATTGTTCTCTGAAACCCAATGTGCCGTCACCTCAGTTAGAAAGTAGGTACATGATTATATCAGCTATCTATTAATACAATCAAACTGTTTTCTACCTACAAAAACTATACCTACTCTTCCAATTTCCAACAGTGTGAAGAATACAAAAGACAATAAAACATCTCGGCCACTGACTTCTGAGATGCTTCTACACATAATTGAGTGTATTTTTACAAGCGGTGTAAGTATGTTTTTAACTTTATCTGTGCTGCGATCTAAGAATAGACAATTTATAAATTTGCATCTTTATGGTTTTTTATGCCGGGTACATATCAAGTAAAAGATTCCTAATGAACGAATGTAAATTTTTGTGAATGTTACAGCGAAAGCAAGCCGTTGACATCCTACTTCCTACTACCATTGAGATTTTGTGAAGATGTTTGAATATCTGTTACTCAATCACACTCAAACCGCTGAACGTATCTGCCTGAAATTTTCCGTGGGGTATATATATATATATGTATATATATATATGTATATATATATATATATATATATATATGTCTGTCCCAATATATATATATATATATTGGAGTGACGTTAATGGAACAAGAGAGTTGATGGTAGAAGGTGTAGGGACCAAGATAGAGAAAGGCATGCTTAGATGGTGCGGACACATTGAAAGGATGGGTGAAAGAAGATTAACGAAACACATATGAAGCGAGGTTGAATTGAAAATCCGGTATGGGATCAGATGGAGGACATTTTAAAGTAAGGCCAGGTCAAGAATACTTGCAACCATTTATACATACAGTATATATAAAAAAAAACAATAAAATTATGAGAGTAGACAAGCGAAAGATGTACCTATGTTAGGATCGTAGTTAAGAAAGAAACGTTAATTTAATGCGTGTAGCAACTAGCAAATGGAACCCTGTGGTCTCTGCCTACCCCATTGGGACAGAGGCATGACTTTATGTACGTACTGTGACGTCGGGGGTCTGTCTTCACAGCATTTCGTGATAATTAAATGATAACGCAAGTAATTATATATTTTATAACATTTATTTTTTTACACAAATCCTATCAACGAGTTTTAGGGGATTTTACGCGAGATTATTAAGTTTTACTATTCGAACTGAACTGAACTGCCCAGTGATTGCGTCTACGACCACTTTGCTTGATACTCTCTTCGTACGGCGGGGCGAGGCCGGAGCCCCTGGTCACACGCTGTCTCGAACTGTCCGCCAACCAATTGTTTTTTTTCCTATTCTCTCTATTTGAAATATTTATACAATTTTATTTTAATACCGCTGACGCACGATGGCCAGGCAACTAACTATAGTGTTCGAAGGAGTCCGAACACTACTGAAATAAAACCAAGCATTCTCCAACGAATATTGATTTTAATAAATACTTCACTTCTGTATCACTATTATAATAATTCACAAATTAGCTGCACAATCGGACATAGATTCGCCAAGTAGTCTTAACGCCACCGAGGCTAGCACAAGAATGATTCTCGACTCCACTGTTGGTTCGGCACTCGCCTCTATCCCCACCATCTTGCAACTTCTCTTGTCAAACAAGTTACGGCAGGAGGCGGCCTGCCAGCAGTGTTGCCATTTTATACTTTCAAAAATATACTCAATTAAACAAAACATACTAAAATTAATTAAAATTATAATAAAATCATGACATTCGGCCATCTGATAACGTGCAGTCTCCCGACGCACAATCCAAGCACTTAAACGTAAAACTAATTATTAAAAGCTATTGACATATTACATTATTATTAAAGTAGTGCTTGGTCAGTCACCTATTAGCCTATTGAAATCTAATCTATTTGACCTATTGTCATTATAAAACATCAGCAATATTATATTTTATGTATACATACTTAGTTTCGCAAATCGATAGCCTAGGCACTTTATATTTGAAATTATATAGATTCTTATTTATTTAATAGTAATCATGACATTCTGCAAATTATATATGCTTTAGTTCCTCCAGTTTAATAAATCGATATATTATTACCTATTTTTAAATTATTATTTACATCATTCACTTTGAATACATCGCTACACAACATTTTGTTTAATGCTATTTATTTACACTTATCATTAAATACATTATTTTTACACATAATAGCATGGAGATAAGTTATCAGAATATGGTACAGTAAAGTAAGTTAGAATTTGTGGGTATGGTCTAATCAACAAGTCAATATAAAGTCCCACGTCTACAAGTGATTAGTTAAGCGTTTTTTTTATATAGAATTTTCCTAGTATACTATTAAAATGGGACTTATTACAATAATAACAGACTGACCTATAAATCAGACCATACACACTCTCAGGGTCACTATTTTACATTAATAATTTATTCACAATTACTATTTCGCTCGCTAGAGCGTACTAATACTATCTGTATTATGTAATTCAAGAGCCTTTACATGTATCCAGGGTCTCATTCTGTCGGCGGCTATAACTGTGTTATAAGGTTTACCTCTCTTATTAAATCCAGGGACGTCAGATATTCTATACCGGTCGTTACCTAATGTTTCAGTTACTTTATAGGGGCCCACAAACTTTGACAGAAGCTTTTTACTCTGATGATTGTTTTCAAAATTATTCCGTGAAATTTTTACTAAATCGCCTATTTCGAAGGTAGGAGCAGGAGCTCGGTTCGCGTCATGCCTTTGTTTTTGCTTTACTTAATCCTTGTCGATACAGTTACTTACTTCTTCTCTGATTCATTGTAAATCAGAATTATCAGAATCTTTATTATTACAAATTTCGAGTTTATTTAATAAATCATCGCGTAACTTAAATCCAAACAAAGCTTCTGTCGCGGTTTTGCGAGTTGAGGCGTTGACTGTATTGTTTATACCAAACTGAAGATTACCCAGACACCTGTCCCATTCACGCTCATTGCCAAAAGCATTTTGCGAAGCTAATGAATTTAATATTGTTTGATTAAATCTTTCTGCCTGGCCATTAGCTCTGGGACAAGCAACTGCATTGAGTATATGTTTAATGCCGTGGTTATCACAAAAAGTTTTAAAAGCCGCAGACGTAAAACTAGTGCCACGATCTGACAAAATTTTGACTGGGACTCCGAAGTCGTAAAATATTTTCTCTAAATCTTTAATTTATTGTACTCTTGGTCTTTACATCTCTAACAGCTCTGACAAAAACATATTTTGTAAGCCCATCTACCACTGTGAGAATGTAACAGTTGCCGTCTTTGCTCCTAACAAAAGGACCGAGGTGGTCTATGTGGATCGTATGAAAGGGTATATTAATCTTCTCTATTGGGTATAAATGATCTGACTTTTGTTTTTAAGAGGAATCCTTATTATAAGCACACTCTAAACACGCTGCTACATATTTCTTAACGAATTTTCTTAGCTTCGGAAACCAATAATCATGTTGAATACTGTCGAGAGTTTTGGCGTAGCCATGATGACCAATGTCATCATGATGGGTACGACATATTTGCCACCTAGCACTTCGGGGTACTACTAAACATAAGCGATCATCAACCTTATTATAGACTGTGTGATTTTTAACAGTATAGTTTTTCCTAATATCCTTACATTCTTGGTCATCCTCGGGTTTCAGAATATTATGAATTCGGGAAACATCCGGATCTGCTAATTGCAACGTTAAAAGCCAATTCTGTTTTTCAATGGTGTACACGGACACTACCGAATCTGGATCTGGTTCCACGGACAGTTTAATGTTTCTGCTCAATGCATCCACGTGTGACAATTGAATACCTGGCTGATATTCAATGTCGAAGGTATATTCACTCATCTAGAGCTACCACCTTGTTATCCGTGGAATCAAATCCCCTTTGGTCATAGTGGTTCCAAGGTAGAGTTATTAACCTGAATCCTATTAACTTGACAAGACGTCTGTTCCGTAAAGGGTATTGCTCTAGCTATAACTGAATTTTTCTCGAAAGTCACGGCCTGATGAGACAAATTAGAAATCACTACTTCGCCCTTACCATTGCGTATATGGTAAGCACCCTGAAGTAACGAATATTCTTTTCCTAGCCCAACAGAATTGTAACCATCGATAAAAATATCTCCCGCAAAATCGGAGTCCACATGTACGTGGACGACATTGATTTTGAGAACTTGGGTCGAGTTAGAAATGTGAAGTTTTAAGTTAGAAGATTCATCGCAAAGCAGGGAATCACTGTTGGGGCTTTTGTAAAAAGTAAGTCTTTGACTGTCCTTAAGAACTGTGACACCCGGTGATTCCGTAAAGTTTTGACCAATAATCATAGCAGTCTGCATGTGTGCATCGTCAACGACAAGTACTTCAACCTCTGTAACGCATGATTTGTACAGCGGGATGACCGAAGACTGACCAAACCGTCGAACTACTGGGAAACCCTCAAATTCCTTGGCTAAGTTTAATGACTCTGCGTTGGTTTTACTCAAAAGCGTACTCACTACCGAAATCAATGTAAGCGTTCAGAGAGTGGTCGTTAACAGCGACGGATTTAAAGAACTTATCATTGCCATTCATTCCTATATTTATTTTTAATGTTTTTCTTTCGGAATCGTTCTCTAGAGTCGACAAGTTAGACTCCTTAGGGGTAAAAGGTATTAATTTACATCCGTCATTGTTATGTCCAACTCTATTACATATTTTGCATTTTAAAATTGGTTTTGTACATTTGTAATAAGGATGACCCCTAGATTGACAGTTGTAGCAAATAATAGAATCGGAGGAAGAATTTTGTCCGTTAGCATTTGAACTAGTACCGGGATTTCCTGCGGCAAGTGGTTGTTGTTTTTGGGAACAAAGAAAATTAAGCAAATCTTTAGGTTCAGAGCTATTTAGGGCCTGTGCCCCATTACGAATTGATCTGTCTATTATACCGTAAACAATACATTCAACAGCCTTCTTGCCTACAATTTCGCATCTATTTAACAAACACAATTTATCAAAGAAATACTCGCGAAGACTTTCATCATGTCTGGTAGTACGGCTCAGCATCTCCTCCAAAAGGCGTCCGTAATTCTCCTCGCTAGGGAACGCCTTTCGAAGTTTGCCTTGCCACTCCTCCCAAGTGTATATGACGGTAGGTAAGGACTCAAACCATTTTTTTTTGCAGACCCGCCAACTTTTGCAGAGAAAAATGATTTATTTGTTTATCATTCCACCCATAAATGGTCGCACACTCGTTAATCTTTCTAAGTCAGCATTCAATAGTTTGAGTCCTGTTAGCAGGGTCAAATTCTGGTAAAACGTTGTTCAGGTTATTGTTGTTTAGGACCGGAGGTGACGACTTACTTGTATCTTCCTTACAATTAGCCAAGAGTTTCAAGACATCTTTTGCAGAAAAGTGATTCGAACTCTTACGTGACTTCCTAGACACAGGTTCGCTGCTCGACGTAGATGAAGATGAAGGGCTCCTCCTTCGCTTAGTTTTCATTTTGGATCATCCTCGACGCTTCGGAAGCGTACCAGGCGGTGTACCAGATTCACTCCCAGGCGCCATTCGTTTCTATTCATGTATACTAACTCTTTAGCATATTCTCAAGAAGATGTGATTAATATACTTGTTTAAATCTTTTATTCAATAAAATTATTACTTCCAGTGTTTCATTTTAATCAAATAATCCAAAACCAAAACTAATCTTGGTAAATACATAAATCAAGGAAAGAAAATGTATCCAGTAAGCAAACCTAGCTTACTCAAATCCGACGAATGTATGCAACTCACTCAAATAACCAGTGGAAAAACATATCCACTCAAATAACCAGTGGGAAAATATACCCACTCAATAACCCAGTGAGAACATACATCGCCCCCTAATTTATCCAATGGAATTAGCATAGTCTATCCGATCCGATAATAGTCAAATACAACTTGTCATTCGTTTAACCAGTGAGCATGCATAGCCCACTCAATCCAGTAAACAACCTAACTGCTTTAAGATTACAGGGATATAGGTAACATTAAGTTTATAAAATATAATACTTATAACCCATACAAAATCAGTATCATGAGGGCATTAAACATAGCATAGCTACTTGTATAATAAATAATTGCCTATAATCTTCGTTTAGTATTCGATTAAAAGTACAAATGCAGCAAAATGTGTAATGATATTATAGTTACCAAATGAAATTTAATAACTTTAAATAATTAAATTAAGGCTTTTCATGATCAGTCCTTTAATGTGTACGTGTATCAATCGTATAAGGCGAACACCACAAGAACTGCTAGGGAGTAGCCCTAACCCAGCTCAAATTATGAACACTAGTCCAGCAGATATACATGTTTAAGGCGCATACAATAAGAACTGCCAGGGAGTAGCCCTGGTAAAGGTCAAACTATGCACGCTCTAGTATTTAAACATGTATGAGGTGAACATAATAAGAACTGCCAGGGAGTAGCCCCGACCAAGTTCAAATTATGCACGCTATCAATCACACAAAATATACATACACATGAGCTTTAAAAATTAGATTAAATACTTTGATTCGAAATTAGTGGGTGAAATATCATCATAGGATTTGTAAAAACACTTTTACATACTGTCGCGTAGCGGGTCTAGCTAGCCAGCACTCACCTGATTTCTTCAGATTGCAAGGCGCACTCCGGGCCCGGCGAAAGGTCTTCTAAAATCCAGCAGGGGTCGGATAGCCTCACTATCACAACATAGGGAGTCCATAGGTCGTTGGGGGTTATAGTTTATTCACTAACACTAAGATGAAGTGTACTGTTTTCGAAATGTGTATCAACAATCGCTGGGAGGCGCAGGCGACACCGCTGTCCAGCGGGAACGCGTTTAATGATCTCCCATTGACAATATGTCAATATTCACACCAATTGTGGGTAGGCATGAAGTTAGTCGCAGCCATTGCAACATCCGATGTACAGAATGAAATGCTAACCAGCTGCGACCCTCGAAAGTAAACAAAATATGAAAAGTAGCTATGAGAAAAATATTCAATTCCAAATGTGTTATAAATATAGAAAACTCAGTACTAGTACGGAACATGCCGCTCATCTTAAAAGTACGTAGTATCTTTTAACAGAATAAAATACATGCAACAAAACTTATACTAATACTAACTCTAAATAAAAGAGATGTAACGAAAAACACTTACAAATATTTATGCAATAGGCAATGGACAAATCTTAACACCTGGTCTCTTAATAAAATTGTTACCAACTGTAAAGTTACAACTCGAGTAATCCCGTCGGAACCAGGGTGTAGAGCATGCACACGCGCCAGTCTCCACTTACAATTGGTGTATCCCACTTCTGAAGTGAAATAAAACCAAGCATTCTCCAACGAATATTGATTTTAATAAATACTTCACTTCTGTATCACTATTATAATAATTCACAAATTAGCTGCACAATCGGACATAGATTCGCCAAGTAGTCTTAACGCCACCGAGGCTAGCACAAGAATGATTCTCGACTCCACTGTTGGTTCGGCACTCGCCTCTATCCCCACCATCTTGCAACTTCTCTTGTCAAACAAGTTACGGCAGGAGGCGGCCTGCCAGCAGTGTTGCCATTTTATACTTTCAAAAATATACTCAATTAAACAAAACATACTAAAATTAATTAAAATTATAATAAAATCATGACACTACAGTACTGTCTTCATGCTATCATTTGTTGTTCTTCGTCTGTATTCGGTTGGTGTCGCCCAGCATAATGAGTTAGTCAGTTATTTTACAGACCGTATGGTCATAGTAATGTACTGTGGTATGGTTCCCTGTTGGAGTGAATGAATTATATTTACCTAATTAATTATATGATTAGTGATTATAAAGAGATCAGTAGCACTGGAGTTTAGCTTTACGACTTAATATTTAAACACATTATTCCTATCTACTACCCCACTATTATTTTATAACTATGAAAATATCTGAAGATGTTTGGATGTTTGTAACTTATCACGGTTAAACGGCTGTACGGATCTAGCTCAAATTTAATTCAGGGATAGATTAGGTATAGTCTCGCCGTTTCTAGTTTGCAGACACCGGGGTGTAAGGTGGCCCCATAAGGCATTAGTCGGTTCAAGTGCGACGTAATCTCCCCCGCTGACCGGCGGGGAGGTATCACCCCACCGGAGCTAACAGTGAGATGTGTATGTCAGAGTTGAACCGACTAAAACCGAACGATGTCTCTTGCGTCAGTCATGTGGTATGGGGAATCTGGTGTGCCCTAGAAAGGATATCCCAGAGACCCCGACCGGATCCGGTTGCAAGCGCTGACGACCAAGATGCGTCGTTAGGGATCTAATACCTTAAAAGAAGGCACACGCGAAAACACGCCTTAAAAATTTGTAACACGTGGAAACATTACGATACAAAGGGATCACTCCACTAACTTTTCTTGATGAGGGTAGCTATTATGGAAGCGGCTGACTTCTTATCACCCAAGCCAGAGCGGAAAGCTTGCGTCAGAGCCTCGTCTGCAGGTGAGGTTAATTGGGCTCCGCGATGATGTTACATACACCAGTTATTTTATGTATTCTGTTCGTAGACTGATAGTCTAATTCTGTGCCCGTAACCTAAAGAAAGGAAGAAGAAAGAAAAGTGCTTTTATTGCGGATTAGGTACAAATACAATAGGGGTGTGTGTTGGGTAACCTCCTCGAGTGTCGCTCCGATTCCGATCCCGCTGCAGTCCGGGGGGAACGGAATCGGAGCGGCCGGTACACCCTGGGCGGCGGTCAATGGCTTCCCCTTCACCCCTCATAGGGTTGGCATTGATCGTCGGCCAATACCCAACGTGGCGGGAACACATCGCTCTCCGTACTCCTCTGCTTTCAGAGGAGACAGGATGAGCGATGCTGTTAGTGGTGAGATGGCCCAGGGTCAGCCGGGGTGCGAGGGATATGCTCTATGGGTAACCTTACACCCCGGCGTCTAAAGACCAGAGACGGCGTGCGGTTTTAGTCGGTGCAAGCCCGACATAACCGCCCCCGCTGGCCGGCGGGGGGGTATCCGAAGGGATTTCCGCACGATAATAAAAAAAAAAGGTACAAATACAATAAAATTAACAAAAAAATAAAAACCAAGCTACTCTAGCGGCAAATGCTCGTACACAAACCTTGACCGAAAGCACAGATTACTAAATAGTTACTCGAAAGTCGCGATAAATATATTCCTTATCTGTAGTCGCCGCCACCTGAGCATACGGAGCCTACGTGTGTGATGACTGCGTACAAGATTTTCACCCCTTAATCTATTATGTATTTTCTTTTTTTTGTGGTTTTTACTCTTTGCATGAAATAGTTTAAAGTACTTGGCCATTGTAGCACAATAATCAGCCGTACGCTAATGGGTAAAACTCAGTTGGAAATACTACATAAAAACCCCACGAGACAGGCTAGACCTAGTGTGGGCTTGATAGTTTAAGCTCTCTGTTTTTCTGTAATAAATCTTAGTAATGTAGGTAGGTACCTTTTTTTTTTTTTCTTTTCGTGCGGAAATCCCCTCGGATACCCCCCCGCCGGCCAGCGGGGGCGGTTATGTCGGGCTTGAACCGACTAAAACCGCACGCCGTCTCGGGTCTGCAGACGCCTGTAGGTAGGTACCTATATTAGAACTAAAGAATGTGTAAATTGTAATTTTCTTTCTTGGTAAATAAACGATTATTATTATTATTATTACTAGGACTCCATAAATCCCCCCCCCCCCTTCACAATAAATAACGAACGTATATAATTTCCGTCTACCACATGTAGATTGTTTTAACATCCTTAATGTTAACAACTATACAGTGTGCTTCAGAGTACCGTTAGCAACAAAAAAAAATACATATTTAAACAAAAGGCTTTAAATCCGTCCGGTCGTTGACTCGCGTCATAACACTTATAATTTGAGGTGTAAGAAGCGTTACCGGCGAATTATCTGGCGATCACACAACGGTCAGAGTTTACGGGTCAGTGTAGTTTAGTGATGGGCGTTGAAATATCGATAAAAATAAGAACAGATGCAAATTTAGAGTAAGGGACCATACCAACCCCTTTGCGTCGACTTTATCTCGCTTTCACATTCTATGGTAGTCGCTCCCATAAAAGCCGTATAAATCAAGCGAAGAGGATGAGAAGGAGTAAGGGACTCCGAGCTCCGAAGTGTAAGCCTCGGATGGGACCGGGAACCATTCTAAGATGATGATGAGTGAGAACATCTAGGACGAGACTTGAACCCGCGACCAGTCCCTTACAGGGGGAATGCTCTGACCAACTAAGCCACCAAGACACGTCCCAGATATTCGAAATTCTAAGTGGCTCAGTTGGTCAGAGCATTCCCCCTGTAAGGGGCTGGTCGCGGGTTCAAGTCCCGTCCTAAATGTTCTCTTCTTCCGATCTAAATCTATAGGAAAAGTAAGCATACAAATGGCTTAAAAATGTAATTGAATTAATTAGACGTATCAAAAAACAATGTTTAAAAATGACTGTAAAGTCATTCATTGTTTCCGTAGTTCGCAAGAATTATGGTAGACGGCTCCAGCGTCGCCTTAAGACGTATATAATATATCGGTGAATTTCGAATATCTGAGAATATTGAAATGATGATGAGTGTAAATAAATATTGATAGAATTCACCAAAAAAAAATTAATTTCAATGTTTAGCAAATATTCGGGTAAAGTGTAGGGTAAACCCTGGGTTATCCTTTCGAGGGCGTACCCGGGACTAGACTAGAATGCAATCTGTACTAAAACTATATTTTAGTACAGATTGCATTCTAAAACTGAATTTGAGTGGAGGTTTTATGAACGCTTAGGTGATTTACGTTCATAAAAGCTCCACTCAAGTTCAGTTATAGAATGCAATCTGTACTAAAATATAGTTTTAGTACAGATTGCATTCTAGTCTAGTTGAGATTCGTTACTGAGTATTGCTCTAGAATTTCCTTAGTGGTCTGGTGAGCTGTCACGTTTGTCATCCTCTGAGCCTTTACCCAACTCAGTTAGGGCTTTCAGTGTAACTACGAAACGGCGGAGTTTCGATATTTTCCGTGAAGCTACTGCCATCTGACTACGAAGGTCGGGTCAGATCAACATCATTTTTGCGTTGTTCCCAGTTGCATCTAGGGGTTATCCTTTCGAGGGCGTACCCGGAGTGCCTGGCAATGGGCGCTTGGAAAGGACACCGTGTGGTTTTAGTCGGTTCGATTTCGACATACCCACTTCATCGCTGGCACCGGTGGGGGTTCCGAAACGTAAAAAAAAAATATTCGGGTACACTTCCGATAATATTGGTGTTAATATACCTACTTTTGAACTATCTCGCACGAAAAGAGCACCTGTGCTGAGTAAAAACTCGCAGCAATATAGCATTGTTCATACTGGAGAGGTGAAAATAACTATTGTCTATACTTTGGGACGAGTTGCAATAAAGTCGTAGTGAATTGGAAAATTGATATCGACTTTTTACTATCACATCACTATTCGCAAATATTATTAATTTTATAATAAATTTACCAAGCGCTCAGTGCCTCGGTCTGCAGATTTAGCGATAAGCACATCACTAATTATCTTATTCATTGTTTCGCATCCCATGCGTCATAGGTAACATAAAAGTTATAGGTATTCGAAGTCCAGTGGCACCGGTCACCCACCAGTTTGGTGATACCATTAAAGGCGGTTTCCTATATCTATACTAATATAAAATTGTAAATTAAATGTGTCTGTACATTGGAGATATTTAAAAAAAAATACTTGGGTTATGTTATGTTAATTGAGCGATTCTGAACACGAAAAAATTTTTTTTGCTATTCTTGTTCGCGATGAACGCTAAAACTACTGAACAGATTTTGATGCGGTTTTTTCTTTAGAACGGTTTTGGTAGACTGAAAATCTGCCGTAGGTTTGATTACAATTGGTTTAGTAGAACCGAAGATATTACTTGAAAACTATAACCGACCGAGCCGCTGGCATTTTTTTTTTATTTTTTTTTAACATGCGGAAATCCCTTCGGATACCCCCCCGCCGGCCTGCGGGGGTGGTTATGTCGTGTCTCGACTAAAACTGCACGGTGTCCTCCCCAAGTGTCCGTTGCCGGGCACCCCGGGTAAGCCCTCGAAAGGATAACCCCAGGGTTGCCGGCGGACTTTGGCCGCCACCGCGGCCTCGCCTGGTCGGGTCGGGTTTTATCCCGCTTCGGTGAGTTGGCAGGCGTGTGTAGGGCACACACGACACGCCTCCGCCACGGCCTGCTTCTGTAAGGACGGCGAGTCGGCCAACTGCCGTCCTCAGGCCCCGATCATGGAGGTCGGTAGTCCCGGGCGTAGATGAGTCTGCGGCGTCCTCGCCGCAGACTGCGAAACTCGGGGGACAGGATTCTCTCCCGCTCCCTCTCCGCCGTCTCTTTCGCGCGCATTACCTGCTCGCAGAAAGAGGCGGCGGCGTGCCACTTGCTCCCGTCGGAGACCACGGCGAGCCGCTGGCATCAGGTTGTATTTGTGTGAAATTTATTGTCATAAATTATTTTATTGTGAAATACTTTTACTTTTTGTAATACCATCTAACTTCACGCCTGTATCCCCGAAGGGGTAGCAGAAGTGTATTATACACTCACGATTCGCCAGTTATGTTTAGATCCCAATGTAATAGGGGGCGAGCCTATTGCCATCTACCGGGCACATTACTTAAGCGAGCGATAATCTACATTTTTTCTAATAACGTCAGACTAAACAGTGACGTGATTGGTTTTAATATAAAAGCATTTATTTAACTTTCTCTGTCAGTTTGTTAGTATGGGTCAAATCTTGGAAGCCCAATAAGAACCACTTCCGGACGTTAGATTGGACTCAAATTTGATATAACTACTTGCGTATCTTCGGTGACAAGGCGATAATATGTAACTATGAAGCTGTTCTGATGATGGAGTCGGAAGGAGTCCATGGGAACTCCTGAACTAAACAATATAAACCAATCGAGTTTAGACACATTCGTTGTCAGTCGGGGTGCGATGGAAATATTAATAACAATAATTTATTTCAGATTTCTCCATATTTCTTGTTAGTTACACAAAAGAACTTAACCACTATTGTTAGTATAAGAGAATAATATTATGTAATCTGTGGTATAAGACACAAATAAAAAAAAATTAAATAAATGAGATTAAAACAACAAAACTTGATTCGGCAGTCCCGTAAGTCACCCCAGTACTAGGACGCATATTATTTTATTTATGGGCATACTTACGCCCCTGAGTCTGAAGACCCGAGATGGCGTGCGGTTTTAGTGGGTTCAAGCCCGACATAACCGCCCCCGCTGATCGGCGGCAGAAGGGGGGGGGGGCGGGTATCCGATTGGGATTTCCGTACGAAAAAAATAAGACATTCGTTTTGTCTTGGCAAATACTCTGATGCTTTATAGTATCCTGGGTCTGGAGATGGGACGGTAGGTGGTCATAGGAACTTGTGAACTAAACACGATAAACCCATCATGTTGGGGCTCATTCTGTTATGCACTTAATAGAAAGCAAATTTTTGAAAAAAATATTTTCAACAGATATCGGTTAGCTGCCGCATTACAGCATTTTGGCACACAAGTGAGAGATGTGCAGCATTTCTTCCTGATTTTCTATTTGGGTGTATAGGGTCCGACAACAAACTTATTGATTGCAGTTTGACGGACGAGGCTCAGGCGATTGGGAGATCATACGGCAGTCGCCCCCATAAAAGCCAAAATAAACGTTTAATGGTGAAGTAGAAGAGCGGAACCATTTTTTTTTCGTGTGGAAATCCCCCCGGACATCCGCCCGACGACGGCCAGTGGGGATGGTTATGTTGGATTCGAACCGACTAATACCACACGCCGTCTTCAGACGGGCCTTCAGTGTGTAAGGTGTCCCTTGTACCCTGGCTGACCCAGGGCCATCTCGTTTTGAGATGGCCCCCTCGGGAGAAGAGCGGATCCTGGGTTGTAAAGTGCAAGTTTTGGATGCGAACGGGATTAGCGATCAGATGATGATTGAACATCTTGACATTGTCCCCATTCCTATGATCTACCAAAAATATTTTGATCGTCTACCTTTACCTTCCAGGATATACAAGCGTGGGAGTTCACCATCAACGTTACTAAGACAGTAACTGCAGTTTCCACTCGTCTACGTACCTTCATAAAGAGAAGTGTCATGTCTAAGTGGTAACCAAGCAAGTTAGCACATTGCAAGGTTAAGTATTACTGCGTTATTGGGTGACCATTTTTAGGGTTCCGTTGCCAAATGTGTGCAGGGGGACTGCGACGACAATCCTCTTCTGATGAGGCCGTCAAGCTGAGTGCCACCATTGTTAACATGGTACGTGTTTGTAATGGTGACCCTCTTTCCTGAGACTTTACCTTCAGCTTACCATCAGGCGAGGTGAAGTCAAATTGACGTGTACTAAATATATTTAAAAAAAAAAGGCAAGAACCGAACCCTTATAGATTCGTCATGTCTGTCTGTCTGTCCGTCCGTATGTCACAGCCACTTTTTTCTGAAACTATAAGAACTATGCTGTTGATACTTGGTAAGTAGATGTACTGGTTATGTGAACTGCATTTAGATTTTCATTAAAAAAATAGAAAAAAAAACATTTTGGGGGTTCCCCATACTTAGAACTGAAACTCAAAAAAATGGTTTTCGTCAGACCAATACGTGGGTAGGTCTTCAAAAATGATATTGAGGTTTCTGATAATCATTTTTTTTTAAACTGAATAGTTTACGCGAGAGACACTTCCAAAGTGGTAAAATGTGCCCCTCCTTTCCTGTAACTTCTAAAATAAGAGAATGATTAAAACTATAAAAAATATATTATGTACATACATGTAAACTTTCACCGAAAATTGGTTTGAACGAGATCTAGTAAGTTTTTTTTTTAATACGTCATAAATCGTAAACCGCTATTTACCTTTCATTCAATCAACTCAAATATAAAAAAATTACTTGCTGCTACGGAGCCCTTCATGGGCTAGTCCGATTCGCACTTGGCCGGTTTTTATTAAATTGAGGCCCCACCGTGCTTCGGAGAGCACGTTAAGCCGTCAGTCATAATCGTATATCTGTGGCATTCGTTATATACGGGTAATTTGATCCCAAAATAGTCCGACAACTACAGAACTTTGATATCGCCAGTGGGTTGTGGATGTCAAATGACAGTCGCTTCACGAAAAATATCGAAAATTCATCCGTTTCATAGTTAGACGACCCCAAATGAAATAAGAACAAGCTCGAAAGATGATAATGAGAAACGATAAAATTAAAACTGTAGGTTCATTGAATTATTGTAGATTATTATTAACCAAGGGGATAAAGCAGTGTCTTCTGTCGCGGGTGACGATTTAAGGCGAGCGTAACGAAGGACTCGAGGTTTACTCCCGAGCGTAGCGAGGGTGTTAAAAACTTAAATCACGAGCGAAGCGAGGGATTTAAGACAATCCTGAGTGTAGCGAGGGATTTCAGTCCACCCAAGACTAAGACAGCTTTATTACCGAGGAAAATACTCAACTTTTCGTACCATTTGCGAAAAAATTAACACAATAATAATATGAGATAAGCATTTATTAAAAACTAGCTGACCCGGCAGACTTCGTACTGCCTCAATCGATAGCAACTTCCATATTTATTCACCTTTTAAACCTTCTCTGTACTTCCACAAATAATTCAAGACCAAAATTAGCCAAATCGGTATAGCCGTTCTCGAGTTTCAGCGAGACTAACGAACAGCAATTCATTTTTATATATAAAGAAAGATAATGACAATTAAAAGTAAAAGTTAACATTCGAAACATTGGTCCAATTATTGATAGAGAGAGTTACATTTTTGTTTGGTAGATTTAATTGTTGATGAGTTGATTTGAGTATTTCTCCGTTCTTGCGTCTTGCAAACAGCCTTTGCCCGCGAACGCCGCATATGATTCGAAGCATATTCGAAGCGTGCAAATGGTCAAATGTATGTATAATGCTTTACATACAAACTCAATGGTGTAAACACAGATGTAGTTCAGTATAAATTTCGGTAAGTATTCCAAATTTAAATCACATTCTCCCCCTAGAGGATAAATGAAATTCAGTACAATTTTCTTTCCCTGTTTTTAACAGATTAAAAATGACTATTGTTATGTTCGCTTTTTGTGGCATAGAATGTCACTTTTTTGAGCAAATGGTACGAAAAAACTATTTTTAATGAATTCTGTGTTGATGTTATTTTCTTGTTTACCTCAAACCCGACGTTTTAGAATACGTTAAAAATAGTTTTATTTCAATGTGTGACATTCGCGTAAACTTCCGACAATATCACTGTAGGTTCAGTTTTAACTACTTACTCTCCTGCTCACATAAAAGCCTAATAAGCTAAATGTAAATGAGTAGAAGTAGTAAGCAGACTCTGGACTCAGAGGTGAAAGCTTTTATTTCTTATTTTTTACGCGTAGAAACCGCTACGGGCTTCACCCCACTGGTGCCAGCGATGAGGTGGATATGTCGGAATCGAACCGACTAAAACCACGTGGTGTCCTTCCCAAGCGTCCATTCTCGGGCACCCCGGGTACGCCCTCAAAAGGATGACCCCTATATGCAACTGGGAACAACGCAAAAATGATGTTGATCTGACCCGATCTTCATAGTCAGCTGACAGTCGCTGCACGAAAAATATCGAAACTCCGCCGTTTCGTAGTTACACTGAAAGCCCTAACTAAGTTGGATAAAGGCTCAAAGGAAGACAAACGTGACAGCTCACCAGACCACTAAGGTTTGGCTTCTAGAGCAATACTCAGTCACGAATCTCGACTATAATAGAATGCAATCTGTACTAAAACTAAATTTTAGTACAGATTGCATTCTAGAACTGAACTTAAGTGGAGCTTTTATGAACGTAAATCACTTAGAAGGTACATATGTACTTAGAACTAGTCTCACGAAGAGATTCATGACTGAGTATCGTTATAGAATACGGGCCTTTATTTTATTTTTTCGTGCGGAAGTCCCTTCGGGTAACCCCTCCCCCCCCGCCGGCCAGCGGGGGCGGTTATGTTGTGCATCGACTAAAAGCGCACTAGAATACGGGCCTTAGAAATTAATTGTAGTTCTCACTTGTCTACGTACATAAAACATTAGTTTTACATTTATACTCAGCTTAAGTGTCGTGGGAAATTCTAGATTGTCTGCAATAAATAATTGCTCATTAGATTTTAGTTAGGTAACTTAATGTGACTTGTTACAGTTATAGCTAACTGCATTTTGTAGTCTGTTGCCATTTTTCAGTAAGGATTTATTATTACCAAAATTTAATTACTACTAAGAAATTGTAAGCTGTAGGTAAGCAGTACAATGATATTTCTTATCTTTATAAAATTGTGTTGGTACATGTGTATGTCAATAAATTCTAACTACATAACTGATTCGATTTTAACAAAATTTAATACATAATATGCTTGTTTGGATAGGTCCCTGGATTCCCTGTCGCTTAGGGCTTAATATGACGTATTAAAGCGTTCGTCTTCTGGGCGAGAAACAGGGATGGAGCTTCATAGAGTGTTTTTTTTATGTCTCAATACCAGTAGGTACGTGTAGAAAAATCAATCAATTAGCCTATTGTAGTCCATCGCTGGACACAGGACTCTCCCAATGAACGCCATAGCACCCGATTCTCGGGTTTCCGCATCCAGTCTGCCCCAGTTACCGTTTTCAGGCCGTCAGTTCATTTGGCTGGGGTGTCCCACCTCTCGTTTGCAGGAGTCGCGGTCTTAATTCCAGGAATCCTTTGCTCCAACGACCATTGGTCCTTCGGCAGATCTGGCCAGCCCACTACCACTTCAGCTTGCTAATTCAGCAAGTTCGGATGAGTAGGTACAGTTAACCGATTTAAAATCATCTTTTTAAAACAAAGACATGTAATTCTGAACATTCTCACCGAAGTTCGCGAAATAGCGTTCGTTAAAATATAATTTAGAATATCTTGTAATTATTTGATATAAATCTGAGATAAGCAGCGAACAAGCTACGAAATATCTAAGACACAAATGATTCCATAGTTACCAATTAAAATTCTTCATCATCAGTTGATCATCGTTGTTCTCCTTTGCACCTATGGCTTTCATCTTGGAGTCCAGGGTCCGGTTACTCCCTATACTCCTTTTGATTTGGCTTATACGACTTTTATGGGAGCAGAACACTCTAATTCTTCTTCCGGATATGCAAAATCCAAAGCGAAATAAAAATAGTAAAAAAAAAATACAGATGAACATAAACCATTTTGAAGTTAGTTAAAAAGCGACGGATGATAGACAACTGCATGTAGCAGAGATGCGAATGTTAAGATGGATGTGCGGTGTGACAAAAATGGACAGAATAAGGAATGAGTATATTAGAGGAAGTTTGAAAGTTTCAACAGTTAATGAAAAATTGAGAAGCGAGCGACTATGAATGTAGAGGGCTACAGGAGCTCAGGTAGTTATGGCAAGGAAGGGAGTGATGACGGAGATGACGTCTGATAGGGTCTGGAGAAGAATGGAAAAAAAATGTTGCACCGACCTCAATTTTATGTTTATTTTTAAAGAATATTAGTAACCGCAATTACTAATATTCCCCCTAACCCCTCCAGCTAAGCTTAATTGCTTGTGTTAGGAGGAGTGGGTTTACGTCGGTAGTGTAATGGCCAGGATTCGAACCCGGGACCTCTCGCTCTTAAGGTCGACTCCTTAACCACTAAGCTACCGACGCTGGTGCTTGTAGATATAGACGTTTTATATCAGTTTTAAGATCGAGGTATTCTTGGGTTTCGACCAAGATCCTCGGGGCCAAGCCAAGACCTCACCTGCACGCTGGCACACCTACTGATTGACGGACGAGGCTCTGGCGCCGGGTTTTCTTTCACGGTTGGGAGGTCAGATGGCATTCGCTTCCATAAAAGCCGTAGAAGCCATACCAGGAGTAAGTGGACACCGGGCTCCAAAATGCGAGCTTTGGATGCGACTGGAATAAGCAATCCGATGAAGAAGAAGAGATCCTAAGAATATCTTGGGTAGGGTGAGATCATAGTGGTTTTGAGCTAAAAAAAATACAAAAAAAAAAAGAATAACATAAGATTAATTCTTTTATATTCATTAGTTCACCGGATTTCTCCATCATCATGACGCCCCTGGTATTGCACACGTCCATAGGCCGCGGTAACCGCTTCCCATCAGGTGGGCCGTGTGCTTGTCTGCCACCTGAGTGGTATGAAAAAAAATCGTCATTCTAGCATTAGTCCCGGTCACATCCAAAGCTCTGAAGTCGTTGTTCGAGGTCGACATTTCGACTTTTACTCCTCTACTTCGCACAGTCTTGGGCATCTATGGTAGTGAGACGACGCCTAGCGAGCACTTCTGGGGTCTACCCCTCCTACAGGAGCCCGGTGGAGGTGGCTTGGCCAGAAATTTGTTACCCGGATTTCTTCACTGGTGAAAATCAGAATTTTAAGACCATTCACATAACCTAAGAGATACACAGATACCGATCTATTTCAAGTATAATTCGCACAGAACAAGCAAATATTTTTTTGTGAAGTTTAATAATTACGCTCACCACAAAGATAATTACATACGCTTGTTGTAAAACATTCTAATGGTAGGGCAAGTATATAATGATTAAGTGTTCCTTTCCGTCGCAATTGGGTGTAGTTTCCGGTAAGTTTAAGTACCGAAGCGAAGTAATACGCAAATACGGTATGGGTATTGAAAACATTTATTATAGCCGTACCAATTTCTTAGTACAATCGCCCTAAGAAGTTGCTAAACACTAACAAATTCACAATTAAAACGATAAATTATAAGATTGATGTATACTTACTTATTATTATTTTTGTAATCATTGGAATTTAGTTTTTATTTATTTTCTTTTGAAGAAGGCTTACAGACTGAGGACAAATTATATGGTAACAACAAACCTATAACAATATTACCAATAACAAGCCTCCATAGCTAGGTAATAATTTAGGCATTAATAACATTAACTATTTACAAAGAAATAATAATGCTAGGTAGTAACACTCTCGGGGCGACTAGCGCCCCTCCTCCAAACCGGGGCAAAGCGGGGACACCGTTGTTCCCAAACATGAGGGGGCCATCTCGAAACCGGAGATGGCCCAGGGTCAGTCGGGGTGGGAGGGATATGCTCTATGGGCAAACTTACACCCCGGTGTCTGAAGACCCGAGACGGCGTGCGTTTTTAGTCGGTTCAAGCCCGACATAACCACCCCTGATCCTATCCGAAGGGACTTCTGCACGAAAAAAAAGGTAGTAACATACATAAGTAGGCACTAAAGTACAGAACTACAAAACTACTAATTTTTTTTTCCTAATTTTAGAAGGCATATAGGTATTTAGTTTTTTTTTTAATGTAAAGACTTACAGTCTTAAGGCAGTCGGTATCTTGGAATGTGTTAAACTAATACAGACAGGGACTATACACGTGGATCATGGTACACGCCAAAAGTTGTTGAATTAGCTGATTACTAATAAATTTGCATTTAAATCCTAAGTACTAATGTGAAAGTTTATAAGTCTGGATGCATGGACGTATGTGTAAGGTGTATACGCGTGTGTGTTGCTCTTTCACTGAAAAATAGACGAACTTAACGGATCCGGATGAAATTTGGCTCATCATCATCTTTTGTTATACAGCTTTGGCTTATACAGCTTTGACGGGAGCGACTGCCGTCTGACCTCTCAAACCTGAGGTAAGCCTACGTCAGAGCGTCTTCCGTCAATCAGTAGGTGTCCCGGTTTAAAGGAGATATTGGCTTGTGCCCAGACCAAATTGCACAGAGAATGATTATAGATTAGAATAGCACATAGGCTGAGTTTTGGTCCCAATAAAATCTACGGGGCCGAAGCCAAACTCACCTGTAAGCCGGTGCAACTGCAAATTGGTGTATGAGACTTTGGCGCCGGCTTTCCGCTCGATGTTATGGGATCAGACATCAGACTGCAGTCGCTCCAGTAAAACCCAAGATAAACCAAATTATGGAAGGGAGAAATAGGAAAACAGACCCCGGGCTTAAGTGCAAGCGGGATAGCCGCTAGGATGACGATGATGATGATGATAATACACAGCGCTATCTAGAGCCAATTTAAGTAATGTTATTATGGATTCTAGATTACATACTTCAGTTTTATTGTATACATGTTTATATTATACATAGAAACACCTAAATCATGCATAGGAACATTTGGATTTAGTACGGAATCGAACCCGCAACCTATGACACTACACAGGTCCTCGCACGCGGAAAAAGGAATATAGTATTTGCGTGTATATGGAAGTATAGCCGAGGGTTATTGGAAGTGAAATTTAACCTTTGTCTGCCCTCACAATGATACGAGTATACAAGCCTTGGTTGTATACCGAACCCCTTCGTGTTTACGTTTGCGTGCGAAGGTTTCGAGTTCAATTCCCGGAACGTAGCACAAGTTATGTATTACCGGCTTTATGAGTGTAAGCCAAAGAAGAAACCTGCTTCCTATACAAACATGGACCTGACGATGATACAGAACTGAACATTAGATAATAAATAGAGCATTTGTAAAGGTTTCTAAGGCCCCATTTAGGTAGGCCTACCATGAAATGTACATTCGTGATTGCGGGCCCGCACGAAACATTTCGGAAATCGTTCTTATGATCGGGATCGGGATTTAGTATGTTCGGGACTGAATCAAAAATATCAAGGAGGTTTTCGTTTACAATATAAGTAGGAATTTCTATTAAGCAATGAACTATTATTATAAACCAACAAATTAAGAAATGCATTCCTTTGCATTGGATTATGATAACCATACGACCTTTTGAAAGAAGTCGTATAGTATCGTGTTTTCATTGTATTTTTTTATTGACGCGCTTTCAAAATTCCTAATTTGGTTATTGTAGGGTGTTTCATGGTAGGGTTAGGCCGATTGAACTACCATGTGCCGTATTCGGGCCCGATTGTGGAATAAATGCGTTTTCATGGTACCGATTGCCCGAAATTTCAGTTCGCAATTGCGGATGGTATTTCATGGTAGGCCTGCCGTTAAATCGTGCATAATTTGTGTTAGACTGGGTTTTACGTTATTTTTGACAAGATAGATGGGATGAAAAAGTATCGGGATCCACTCGGAATTTCCCCCTCATGGAGCCGCATGGTGAATCCATGGAATGCTAAGAAGTTCGTCTCGTCTCACTTTGAAGGATTCGTCATTGGCTACGAGGCTGAGATCTACATGGTAATCAAATGAGCTTTATCTTCTCCGTCCAGGGGAGCTAAGGCTACTAGCAACATCCTCTTGGCCCCTATGGGAGACATGACCCCGTCGTCAATCAAGTCACATTGACTTCTACAGCACTTGGGGAGGACACCGTGTGGTTTTAGTCGGTCCGATTCCGACACGCCCATCCCATCGTTGGGGTGAAGCCCGTGATGGTTTCCACACATTAAAAAAAAACGCTGTTTAGACAAAAATTAGGTCAGGTAATGAATTTTGAATTTTCAATTTGTTGGGCTCGCGTTAGACAGTTGGGTCAAGGGTTTGATGCAGAAGGCAGTGCTCCTCGACACGGCACGTATTGTGAGGAGATTCCTATCTCTGGAGCCCTAACCCGATGCCGGTGGGGCACTATTTTTACCCGACTGCGCCAGAAGGAGGGTTATGTTCTTCGAGAGTATGTATGTATGTATAATTGTTTGGCACGCTCTGCAGCCTGAAGGGCTCGATGGATTTTAGCTTGAGAGGTGTCGTTAGATTCGTATTTACTGTGAGAGTGACACTGGGTATATCAAAATAATAAAAAAACGAAATGGTGGATTTTCGGCGCTAAAATGTATGTTATTCAAAAAAAATTTTCACTCAAACTTATCGAGTAGGGTATCAAAATGAAGAACTTTAAATTATTAATTACAAAATCAAATAAACCGACAAAATATATTATACAACATAAAATAACATAACATCACATAACTTCACGCCTGTATCCCCGAAGGGGTACGCAGAGGTGTATTACACACCCAACGATTCGCCAGTTATGTTAAGGTCCCAATGTAATAGGGGGCTTGCCTATTGCCATCTACCGGGCACATTATTAAGCGAGCGATAATTAGGTAACACTTATTAATGCAAACATAACTACGAAAAGTCAGAGGTGTGTGCCCGTGCCGACTGCGGATCGAACTCGAGACCTCGTCTCAGCAGTCCGTTACGTACGCCACTAGGCTATCGTCGTATATTATTGTTTATTGTAGTATAGTATTGTATTGTTATACAACAATAACTTAAAATTATTATGTACAAATACGTGAAATTTTGAGGAAAAACTGATTTCACAAAAAGTGAGGCCCTACCGTCCCCTTAGGCCGGATTCCACCCGTTCACGAACTTAAACTAAGTTTACACCCAAGCAATTTTTGACCGCAGTTTGAAAGCGATCGGGGCAAAAATGCGACCGTGAGAGTGCCGCAAATTTTGGGAAGTGGAATCATACATACAGATATACATACATATAAACATACATATATACATACATATTTATATATATATATATATATATATATATATGTATATAAACTTTTTGACCAGTGGTCATTTCGGACTCAGGGGCCATAACTAGACCTCCTATGACGATTTTTTTTTTAAATTCAACAGTAGTCAAGAAACCAATAGGTAGATCGATTTCATCGGAATCTACCTAATATTTACACACATGAACGGTTATGTAAATGAACGATCCTGGAAACAAAAATTTTTTTTTGGAATTCCTGTCTGTCTGTTTGTTCGCGATGAAAGCAAAAACTGCTGAACGGATTTTCATGAATATATATATATGTGATATATGTATGATGTTTTGATTTTGTATTACAAAGGTCTTGGTCAGATTTAAAATCTGCCGTATGTCTGATGTCTGATGTCTGACCATACGATAACTGACCTCCGTGCGGGCGCGGGCTTCAGCTAGTTTATAATAATAGTAAGAATTAGGATATCCCGATTACAGTAATTCTACTTGTAAACTACCTAACTAGGTACTATGTAAATAAAAAAAGGTATTATGTCACTAGGGTTGCCGATGCCTCGCAATCAAAATGCCATCTCGAGGTCATCATTCCTCGAGTCCAACCATAATGGGATTCCAGCATCGTGGTGTGAAGATTGGTTTTTAATGATTTTTTTATTTTCATATCTCTTTGGTTATGGCAGCCGAGCGTGAATCTAAGTAGGTTTATTCTTTAAATCAATTAAAGTATATGCATAAAATTATCTGCTTGTCACTTTGATTAACTTATAGGTGCCTTTTTTTCGTGCGGTAATCCCCTCGGATACCCCCCCGCCAGCCAGCGGGGGCGGTTATGTCGGGCTTGAACCGACTAAAACCGCACGCCGTCTTGCGTCTTAAGACGCCGGGGTGTAAGGTTGCCCATAGAGCATATCTCTCGCACCCCGACTGACCCTACCTGCCCCCTCGGGTTGGGAACCACGGTGTCCCCGTCTTGCCCCAGTTTGGGGGAGGGGCGCTAGTCGCCCCGCCGTCCCGGCCTGCTTCTACTGGGGTGACAGGCAGCCTCACCTGCCACCCCCAGGCCTGCGCTCATGGAGGACGGAGGTCGTTATAGCCACTTTAACATTATCATCATAGCGTAGTTCCCGGTTTGTTTAAAGAATACGTATTAGTAACCGAAATTATTAGAAAGTATTCCCGCTAACCCCTCCAGCTACGCTTTAGTAAGAAGTGGGTTCACATCGGTATTGTAATGGCTAGGATTCGAACCCGGGACCTCTCAATCGTAAGGCCGATTTCTTAACCACTAAGCTACCGACGCTTTGTATTGATTGGATTTACTTTATCCAATGCGCTCTACGGCCTTTGTACTCTTATTTAAGTACCATTTTTTTGCCATGGTTATATCCTGCCACATACCGCGCGACGACGCGGGGCGGTCGCTCTTGCACGCTAAACCAGCTTATTGGCAAAACTCCCTGCGGTGTGACATACTCTGTGCCAATGATCTTATGTTATAAAATTAATACAAAGAAAAAAACCATCGACACAAATTTATTTACAGCTATGAACCATTTCGGTAATATCGGCTTTCAAACAAAAAATCTACATCAAAATCAGTTCATCCGTTCGGAAGTTTCGATGCTACAGACAGACAGACACGTTAAACTTATAACACCCCGTTGATATGTAAAGTAATTAAAAGCTTAGTCTAATCGATAACTTGAAAATGGTCTTAAATAGAGATACTGCTCTTAACAGATAGAGTTCCGGGAACTGGGAGTTTTTTATTGGGAATTTTCCTCTAAGAAACTTTATTTTTATTTTTATACTACTAAGGTGGCAGACAAGCACACGGCCCACCTGATGGAAAGCGGTTACCGCGGCCTATGGACGTGTGCAACACCAGCGGCGTCACACTCGCGCTGCCGACCCTGTAAAGGAAAGGGGATGGGAAAGGAGTTTGGGAGGGGATGGGAAAGGAGTTTGGGCTCCGGCACTCTCACTCACCAATCGGAACGCAACAGTTCAAATACTGTTACTTGGCGTCGATATTCTGTGAGAGGGTGGTGCTTCCCCGGTCGAGTCGGCCTATTCATGCAACGGCCAAAAATGACTGTTGCTTGACTCTACCACTTCAAAAATAATGTGAAGTCTATAAAATATTGGCGAAAAACAAAATGCTTTGTTTTTTTTTCAATCTTTAATTGTTTATGACTTTAGCTATTGTTAGTGTTATGTGTATATGTGCATGTTTATGTGCTAATACAAGTTTTTGGCACATTTTTCTAGGCGTCACGCGTCATTCCGAATCCAATTACGTATCACAGTATCTCTATTTTAGATCACGACTTGTCGACTAGAATACAAGCTTTCATTTACTTTCACCTGTCCCGAAGTTTGTCATCAAATCTTGCAAATTATATTTGATCCACTTCCCGGTTACGCGATTGTCACGCGATTTACAAATGTATGTAAAATTTCAACTCAATCGAGTTGAAATTTTGCATACATTTGTAAATCGCGTGACAATGCAATATCATGATGACATGGTGCTTATCTGATGATGGAGCTGGAAGGTGGTCATAGGAACTTCGCAATGAAATGACTCAATTTCATCGAGTTTGGGCTCAATTCAATCGTCTTGACGAGTAGTTTGTCTTTTAATGGTAACCAGAGTCTGATGATGGAGCTTGGAAGGTGGTCCTAGGAACTCTGTAATGTAACGAGGCAACCCCATCGAGTTTCAGTTCAAAAATTTAACAACTTTTTCAAAAGTTGTTAAATTATTTAAATTTATAAAAATTTGTAAAATTTAACTTGCTTTAACCATATACGCATAATCGCGATGTCAAAAAAAGTGTACCGCGTTGTATGACAGTAGTCATACTTTATTCTACTTCACATTTAGTTGTTGGTGCATGTCCTGTTACTTTTGTGCTGTGTTGAGGTAGATACGCTAATACCTATCTATCAGACCATAATCTATCTCTGTGCAAAATTTCAGCCTGATCTGTTCAGCCGTTTGAGCGTGATTAAGTAACAAACATCCCATAACCTCTTCACAAACTTCAACATTTAGGTATAATATTCGTAGAAAGTGGGATAGGATTACTTCGTTCCTTGTTAGAGGGTCTGGAACTATCGTTGACCAGTTCTCTACTCTTTAAAACAAAATAAAATGAAAAGAGAGGTAAATTCTTCAAAACTCTCACAGACCGTACAAAAGGCAGCATACTGCAAATTAATATCGGTACTGATACGTCCCCACTAGAGAGCTCGAGAAAAGTAACTCCAAAACAGATAGTGAATAAGAAATAAAACCGTATTAACATTTTTGTTTTCATTAAACTTTTTCACACAGACGAAGTCACTGAACGTAAATTGTATATCAAACGTTCAACCTGCACGATTAACAAACTTAAAGGTTCACATAAGACGCTAAGGAAGTGTTGTCTGGGCATCGAACCATGACACAAGGCACACCCAACTATTTGCGCCATAATATTTGCAAAACCAAAACCGTGTAGACGTGTGCCTTAACCAAACGTACGAAAAAAGAAGTTAAAATTTTCGCATTATCTGTGCCCCGTGGGAAAACGGCGGGAGAATTTAGAGTTTTGAAATCGGTTCGCAGTGTAACTTATAATTTGTCTATTTCGCTCCTATTGTGCTTGCATATAAACGAATGAGATAGCAATAACTTGTTGATTCGATGTGAGATTTTATGGAGTACTATAAAATTGTTGATTATTTGGTTTAAATTTTCATAGTGTATTTCATTGAAGTTTTTGCTTACGAGTAAAAAGTTGATATTCTCTAAGACTTCAATGGAATACGTGTACTACGATTTTGTGTTTTGTTTAGTTATTATCAGTAATCTAATTGTACTTATCTGAGTACATTACAAAATCAAATTCTACACACAAGTGCAATTATTTTATGAAGTTTGATAATTAAAATGGCAGTTTTTGTTTGAAGTGAGCATGTTAGTTTGTTCATCAGTCACAATGATTTACATACTAGTTTTATGTCCGGTTGTGCTTGCTGCCGGTGTTCAAACACTAACGATTGACTCACAACTCGGAACATCTATAGAAGGTAAGAGCATATTCCTACTATAGGTACTAATGTTGAGAAAAACTTAAAAAAATTTAATGTATTTACTAGATCAGATGACCGGATGTAATAAAAATAATTAGTGAATTAGGTTATGTTGATTTTTCGTTGAAATAAATCTGTTTATTAACGGATTCCATCGCGATTTATATACATTATATATATTATTGTTAGGTAGGTACACTGCTTCCTAAATTTCAGTTGATTTTCAGTAGCCATGAGCACGTAAACTAGGAAAAAGATTTATTTCCAATACTACTAAATCATAAATCCCCGTAAACTTTCCACAGTATAACATAATCATTTTGGTTGTGAACTGCGCGGCTTCGCCCTCATAAAATACTGATCCGCATATTCGCTGATCCGGGGCAAGATGGGGGCACCGTGGTTCTCACACCCGAGGGGGCTATCGCAAGGCCGTAGATGGCCCAGGGTCAGCCGGGGTGCGACTGATTTCCCTTATTGGGCCACCTTACACCCTCTCATTAGAGACCTCTCGGCATTAGAGACCCGAGACGACATGCTTCTTTTGTCGGTTCGTACCCGACAATACCACCCCCGCTGGCAGGCGGGGGGGGGGGATATCCGTGGGGATTTCCAGAGTAAAAACAAATAGGTACCTATTTGGGGATATTACTGGGATAATAGTTAGTAGCTTATCAAATCTCATCCATCGTTTTGTCGTGATTGAGTTATGAACATCCAATATTATACCTACCTACTTTCATCCAACATCTTTGCATCCGAAGCTTTCAACTCGGAGCTCTCAAACATCCTCAAATTTCCTTGCGGTGGTTATTGGCTATGTTTGCTTATGTTTCTAATATCGGTCTAGCAGTGTAACGGTCGGCTCTTTTCCAAAATGATGTAAGGCATTTTTGGTGTATGATAACTCGATTAAGTGCCAGTATAATCGTTAAATGATGGCGTAGGGGGTATTTTTAATTTTTAGTCTTAATAGATATGTTATGGTTCAGTTCATTCTTAATTCTTCATTGTACACAAAAGACATACATAAATAGCAAATGAAATATATATAAAGGCAAGCTTAACTCTATAAGAGCTAGCTACCAGCAAATCTTTAAGCACTAGGGTTTTAGTCTGTTCAAGCCCGACATAACCGCCGCCGCTGGCCGGCGGGGGGGGGGGGGGTATCCGAAGGGATTTCCGCATGAAAAAAGAAAAAAAAAGAAAGGTACGGCTTTCATGGGGATGACTGCCGTCTGACCCCGAAAGTAAAAGTCAATCAGTGAGGTTGACTTGGCCCCAAAGGTCTTGGTAGACACACCCAAAAAAAAAACTTAGTAATAAAATCCGTCATTTGGACAAAGCGAATATTATGCAAACGATTATTTATCCCCGCATCTCTACTTTAGCAGATTTTCCTCCAATTTTAGGGGTAAATAAATCGGTTAAGTTTTTTTAGGGGCTTTATATTTTAGGGTTATCACAAGCTTTTATTCTTTTTAACAAGCTTTTATTAATTTTATTTCACTTGTCTGAGACATGTTCCACGATTCCGATTCCGTGGTTCAGACCGATGTTCGCGACACGAATCCTTCCCTATCACCGTCGGGGTAGGTACATCAAGGATCTTTCCTTAGTCCGCTAACCAGAATTTAAGACTAAATATAATAATTGCAACCAATTGATATTAACCACTACGTATTGAAATAAAATATTTTTTAACGGATGCTGTCGCGATTAATTTTTTATTTTATCATTCACACTGATCCAGACATATCGGTTGCTTTTCAGCAGCGGGGAGACTAAAGATGGTGGTTTTGGTGTGGTTGGTGGTGATGTAAGTTAACGCAAAGTATCTAGTCGAACTATGTTGAATTGTTGGCGTTACTATTTAAGCGAATGAGCTTACAGTATCGTGAAGTCTTGTTGTATATTACTTTTTTTTTGGTTTGAAAAAGTGGTCAAATATGTCGCGAAAGATTCCGTTAAAAATAGTTTAATTTCAATATGTAATTATTCGCGTAAACTTCCGACAATATCATAACCATGACATGTTTCAATCTGCCTAATTCACTTTGCAAATTATGAAATCTTAATTTTATCAAAAACAAGAACTGACTGTCAGTTCTGTTGTAATGAAACAACTATAAATACATAATTATATTAAGTAGTTTTACGTCTAATTTAATGTACAAATGAGATATACAATTGACATTCTTATGCAAATATTGCATAATTTCGACAACTACGCTGGTTTGGTTCGTATTATAATGGCGATCATTATTAAACCCATTCATATAGATACTTACTACACAATATATATTAATAGTAGTTTATGCAACTGTCCTTTATGAAGGGGTATTAAAACACGAGAGTCTGCTTATGCGATAATAGGTTGACTCGAGTGTTTTAATACCTAAGTTATATGCAGTTTCATACACTACTTTATATTCACTCATAGGAAAAATTGAAATTAAACAAAGTAGGTAGGTTACAAGGAAGTAATATAGCGTGCGCCATTTTTTTCACAGTTCGAACTGCGCATGCGTGCGCCTTTTTTCATATTCAGCCTAATACCTTAGACTAGTTTAATGAAAAAAAAAAAGATAGCGGTGCTATAATGAGTTTTTTAACATCCTTGCTCGTAAAGCTGATGTAATTCCACCGGTTTTAAATACCTATGTAAAGCGGGTCATAACAAACGCGTGTGTTATCAAAGCAAATAGTTAAGTTATAGTCCATACAAATTCCATAACAGTATTATTTGCCATTTCAAATATGGAACTGATCGCCGCCGCACGACTCCAGCTAGTGAGCAGCGCGCTGTTGCTATTCAAATTTCGAACTAATCGCCGCGCGGCGCCAGTCAGTAGGCAGCGCTAGCGCGCTGTTAATTTCACTAACTGTTTCAATAATTAAAAATGAACAAAATATAAAATGTTTTTTTTCTGTTTCCTCGCAAATGTGTTAAAAAACGTCGTACAATATACGTGCGTATTGATATAAATTCGAATCCTAGCCATAGCACAATACTAGTAATTTCGGTTCCTTAAATTAGGAATATTAAGGTCTTTAGCCCATCGTATCTGTTATCTGATACATCTACTGGTTAACGCACGAGGCTGATCCACAGGCTTTCCTTGGGCTCTCAGGGTTGGGGTCGCTCCCGTAAAAGCCAAGATAAGCTGAATCAAAAAGAAGAAGAGTAGGAGAGCGGGACCCGGACTAAGGCTGTGATGATGTTAATGACTATGATGAATGATCACAATTAAACTAAATTGTATTATTTTTTTAATCTATTTTTAACCCCCCAGGCAAAAACGACAGGTGTTATAAGTTTCACGTATATGTGTGTGCCTGTCTGTGTCATCGTAGCTCCTGAACGGATGAACCGATATTGATTAGGATTTTTTGTTCAAAAGTCAAAATGATCGAAATGGTTCCTAGCTATAAATAAATTTGTGTCGGAACTTTTTAACTTTTAAATTAATTATATTTTAACAATTGGTCACTTACTTTTTCAGATTGTTTCGACAGAATATCTATCGGTGAACAACTTCCGCTTGACGCCATCTACCGCAATGTAACAGAACTAACGACGCGCGAGTGCGAACAGATCTGCAAGCAAGACAAGCAGTGTCAGAGCTACGATTACGGGTAAGCAATTGTAGATGGCGCTTTTACCAATAATTATTAGATTTATATTTTTACTGGGTCCACAACTCGTGCGCGTGTGATCATCGTGGGATAATTTTTTGTTTTACATCCTGTTATGGACTGGGATTATATTAATCCTGGTTAGGTTAAAAGACTCAAATTTAAACTGCGTTGACTGGTTGATATGCGTATATTAGCAACTGTTACAGAGGAATGAATGATTTTTGAAAAATGATGACAGTTTCAATTTTGAAGGACGAGAAGGTCAAGCAAACGTAACACAGATAAGTGTATTGCTCTCCTTGTAATGCTAGGCGTTAACATGCCCCCAGCCGTTGAATGCTAGCATTCAACAGGAATCATCCAGCAATGGACAAATTTTGGAGAAAGCTCGTCGAACGACGCCGGTCGCAGTCCTGACGTCAGCAACTCGAGCAATGTTATCTTGACCTTCATGCAAAGCAACAATCCGACCCAGCTTCCATCTTAATGGCGGCAAGTTGTCATCCTTAAGAACGACGAGAGTGTTTAGTTTCAATGAGTCCGTACAGGTTCGCCATTTTACACGAAGCTGGAGTTCAGAGACATATTCCTTGTTCCATCTCTCCCAAAAATGCTGTCGCAACTGCTCGATCCTCTGATGACGGGCTAAGTGAAGGTGAGAGTGTTCTCGAAGATCCTTGACAGGAAGGGAAGTAAGTGGTCTTCCTATTAAAAAGTGACCCGGAGTGAGAGGTAAAAGGTCTTCGGGGTTCGACGATAATGGAGTGAGTGGCCTTGAATTGAGTATCGCCTCGATTTGAATAATCGTTGAATTTAATTCTTCATATGTCAGGTTACAATTTCCCAGCACCCTGACCAAGTGGTATTTGGTCGATTTAACTCCCGCTTCCCAGAGACCGCCAAAATATGGAGCGTAAGCAGGAATAAAATGAAATGTGATACCCTCATGAGCCAAACTATCTGATAATGAATCACAATTACTCTTTAAAAAGCTAGAAATCTCATTGTATGCACCTACGAATGAGGTTCCATTATCGGAGTAGATATTAAGTGGCTTGCCTCTTCGTGACATGAATCTTTTTAACGCTTGTAAATACGTACTGCTCGTTAAATCGCCCACGAGCTCTAAATGCATAGCTTTAGTCGTAAAGCAAACAAATACAACGATGTAGACTTTAACTAGTCTGCATCCACGACCCTGACGACTGACTGCATTTATAGGACCTGCGTAGTCAACCCCCACATTTTGGAAGGGATGATCTGCCGGTGAGAATCTACTTAGCGGTAAATTACCCATTTTCGGTACAACCGACTGTGCCTTTAGGCGCTGGCATCGCACGCATTGATGACAGCAAGACCTAGCTAGGTTGCGACCACCTAAAGGCCAGTACGTTTCCCTAATGGTTGCTAGGAGTAATTGAGGCCCAGCATGCATTAATTTTACGTGTTCGTATCGAAATAATAATTTAACAAAGTGGTGAGTGGACTGTAATAAGATTGGGTACTTTTTCTCGAAACAGTATTCAGTGTTGTGTAGTCTACCGCCTACTCGTATGATTTTATCTTCGTCGAGAAATACGCTCAGCTTTAACAAATGATTCTTTGTAGGTAATTGTTTATTATTATTTAATATTTCATATTCAGGAAACGATTCCTTTTGTGATTGTGTAACCAATAAGTTAAAAGCATGCTGCAACTCATCCTTATAAAATGTGGAAGAATAAGTGGTTCGCGGTTTGCAACAATTAATAAACCTAACAACATAACAGATAGTATGCACTAATCTTAAGTAGCTTGAAAAGCGATTGAATTCAATTAAACTCATGTTATTGTGAACAACATGCAATGAAACGTTATTCACGGTTTTTATTTCTGGCAAGATAGTGTTATTATTAAATGAGTCACTTGACCATGACCTACTGTCTTGTTGCAAAAAGGCTGGACCATGCCACCATAACTCCAATGATTGCATGGCTGCAGGCTCAACTCCTCGCGATATCAAATCTGCGGGGTTATCATGAGTCGATACATGGCGCCACTGAGAAGAGCCAGTGGTTTCCAAAATCTGAGCTACTCGATTGCGCACAAAGGTATTCATTTTAATAGGTAACATTTTCAACCACCCGAGTACAATCATGGAGTCGGTCCAAAAGGTAATGCTATTAGGGTGCGTACGAAGAGAAGTGGAAACCTTTTGATATAACCGAGCTCCGACAACGGCAGCACAAAGCTCCAATCGAGGTAAAGTTGTGGGCTTGATAGGAGCAACACGACTTTTTGCCATCAACAAACGTACAGTCACGTCTCCTCGCTCATTTATACTGCGCACATACAAACAAGCTCCGTAGCCTCGTTCTGACGCATCAGTAAATATATGAAACTCGAGCTGCACATACAAATCGCAAACGACACGGCGAGGAACCCGAACATCATTGATGGCTGGTAAGGTTATGATTAGCCTAGCCCACGTTGATGCTACCTCTACAGGTAACTGATCATCCCACTTCAATCCTTCAAGCCATAGCCTTTGAAGTAACATCTTCATACGAATTATATATGGTGATAAGATTTCGAGTGGATCAAAAATACGAGCGATTAAAATTAACATGTTCCGCTTAGTATTCTCCATTTTATGGGGAATACTGATGGGGAATCTTAAATCGTCTGCATGTATCTCCCAACTGAGACCTAGGGTTTTGTTCAGCGCATCACCTTCCTTGCAAAAAATGAAGGGAGACTGGTCAGCTGGTTCCGAGAGTAATGATGGCTCATTCGACTTCCACTTTCTCAAGGGCATGCACGCGGATGCAAGGGCAGTGGTTACTTTGTGCCGTATCTCAAGAGCCTCATCAAACTGGTCCGAACCTGTTAGCAGGTCATCAACGTAAAAGTCATGCATGATGACTTCGGCAATGTTTGGGTCATCACACTCAAGACCCACCTGCCGGAGACACCTTGTCGCGAGATATGGGGCACTTGCCGTGCCATATGTGACCCTATTTAGTTTATATAACTTTAATGGACTTGACAGATTGTCGCGCCAGATGACTTGTTGCAAATGCCTGTCAGATGGATGCACAGCCACTTGCCTGTACATTTTTTCCACATCTGCAGAGAGTACGTATTTAGGCATTCTAAACCGCAATAATATCGAAGTCAAGTCATCTTGAACTGTGGGCCCTACCATCTGTATTTGATTAAAGGAAACCCCCGAAGTGCTAGGTGCACTGGCGTTAAAAACTACACGAAGTTTCGTAGTCAAACTACTTTCACGTAACACTCCATGATGAGGAATAAAGTACGACGGCCTAGTTGCGTCATCGACACACTGTGACATATGCCCTAAAGATATATACTCAGACATAAATTCTTTGTACATTTTGTCAAGTGCGGGTTGATTCATGTTTCTACGCTCAATAGATAGAAAGCATCGTTTAGCACGATTAAATGAATCACCTAAATTGTCTGAAGATTCCTTCAATGGTATCTTTACGCAAAATCGACCGTCTGATAAACGTGAAGTATTTTTTATGAAATGTTCCTCACATAATTTCTCTTCATGAGAATACGGAGATGACTCATGGCAGACTTCTTCCAACTGCCAAAACCGCGTTAGTAGGTTTTGAATGTCATCTGTATCATTATTATATGAAGATTTACAATTTAAGTTACTCGCAATTTGAGTAAAATTACATTTAATATTCGAAAATTGATGAGTGTTTACCGCTTCACTAATCGGGCCACTTATAACCCAACCGAGTCTGGTTTGGTACAACGTTGGCATTCTATCGCCTAACATAATTTTTTGTGACCCTAACAATGACCAAAAAACGTCAGCTCCGATAATGATATCTATCGAAGCGGGCGTATGAAAATATGCATCCGCTAACTGTATATTTGATGGTACGTCCAATACTACCTGTCTACAAGGCACGTTATCAGTTATAGTGGGTAACACAAAACATAACAATTCATTGGAATATGATTCGCTTAATGATTGAATATGAACACGACACATCTTGTTTACGAATGATAAAGAATTATTAATGCCTTGAATGGATTTATTAGTGTTCAAATAAGGTAAATTTAACTTATTATATAAGCTCTGAGTTATTATGCATGATGAGCTGCCAGAATCAAGAAGTGCGCGGGCAATATGTTGTTTATTATTATTGTCGTAACATTTGATTAACGCAGTTGATAACAATACGTCACAAGGAGTGTTTGCTTTCGGTTGTGTGGTGAAGATATTAGCCGAGAGTGAGACATGAGCGGCTTCAGTAGATAACTGAATATTGTTGTCCCTGTCGTTCGATAATTTGTTTACCGGTAGTGCAGACTTAAATTCATCATTGTGAATCAGTGTATGATGTTTGCGGTTGCATACTTTACAAGAAGATTTCTTACACTGACTTGGATAGTGACCGGGACGTAAACAATTATAACAAACTTTATAGTTATGAAGTAAAGATATTCGTTCACTGACGCTTAACGCTAAAAACTGTGGGCAAGTGTTGAGGTTATGATTGTCGTTACACTGTGGACAATTACTGTGGGTATGTGAACCAGAACTAGGGTTTGACGTGGAAACCATAACTTTAAGCTTTGTATTTTGTTTGTGACGATTAACGTTGGACTGACGGGATGATTCTAACGATTCAAGCACATACGCATGATTTCTTAAAACCTCAATGAATTTATTGAATGGAATAGCCTTTTTTTTGTCTAATTGACTTTTATGTTCCTCCCACTTGCTGGAGGTTTCAAAATCTAATTTTTGAGAAATAATGTATATCAGTAATGTGTCCCAATTGTGAACAGGCTCGCCTAGTATTTGTAAAGAACGTATGGTTTTATTCGTATGGTCTATGATTCTTTTTAATGATATGGACGTCGCTTTAGTGATCGGTTCAATGTTAAATAGGGCAGAGACGTGGTTCTGTATCAATAAATGCGTATTATCGAACCTCTCACACAACAGTTCCCAAGCTATAGTGTAGTTTTGAGCTGAAAATTGGATGGAATCTACAACCACAGCCGCTGAGTCTACTAACGATGCTCTAAGGTAATGGAATTTACTAATTGTATCTATGTCGCCATTGTCATGAATCAGACTAGTGTATTTGTCACGAAACTCAAGCCAGTTTTCATATAATCCCGAGAATGTAGGTAAATTAATCTTGGGCAATTCAACAAGTTGACGCTTATAACTAGGTGTAGATGTTTTATCATTTGAGTTGAGTATTTGTTTACTCTGACCTAACAGCATGTAATATTGAGATTCAATGATAGTTCTTTCTTCATATTCAGTATCAGCATTATCCGATAAGCACTCCAATTGCAATTGAATATTACTAAATTCATCATACAATACTTCCAGCTTCTCAACACGCAATCGCAACTCCATTACCTGATGGGGTGTTAACTCGGTGGTTTTTAATGTACGTAGATAATTACTGAATGCTGTGATTCTGCTTTTATAACTACCACGCTTTTTTTTAAGCTCCTTGTTATCAGTCACCTTTTGGAGTGAAATCTCCTTACTATCAGGCATCTTGGGAAGCGAGTGTTAATGGACCTGTAACGTTACAATTATAATGCTTAAAGAATGTATATAAATTAAGATTGTAAATAGTTTTGACTACCTACTTATATTTAGTTACTAGTACCTATTAGTTTTGTAACTATATTTAACTGTAAACTACTGTTCAGGACACATATGATACTTAATGATTATAATAAGTTCTAATAGAGTTGTATAATTATTATAATAAAGTTGTGTTCCTTCTCTAATTCTTTCTAACATAATCTGATCGACATAATTTTAATCTGTACAATTTATTGATATCTGTATAATTAAATTAGGCTAATAACGTTAGATGACCAACTAACTAATAATTTTCAATGTAATTATTTAATGATTTTATGAAATTTATACAAAATAACTTTAAGTAGGTAGGTACGCAGGTACTTAGATAATAATTTTAACGTTACTGTACTGTATTTAATAAGTACTAATATATATGCACTAGCTTATTTTCTACATTTATTGCAAACTAATTCATGTAAATAATGCAAATCACACAAATGCATAAGTAGAAAAAAATATATTATTACTGACCTTGTCGACAGTTCTTTTTACCTAACCGATTAGAAATTTTACCTGAATGTAAGAGTGTTGGGTTAATTTTAATAAATATAATGATACTCAAATGACGTTTTCTTTAAAGTCCAAGCCGAGCTCACTTTTTCACACCACGTAGGTACGTTACCCTTTCACTCCAAAGTGCACTTATTATCTTCCGGTAATATTTTATTCTTGCGCTGATGCCGTGAATTCTTATAAATCCGGTTCGTATAGGACCATGTTATGGACTGGGATTATATTAATCCTGGTTAGGTTAAAAGACTCAAATTTAAACTGCGTTGACTGGTTGATATGCGTATATTAGCAACTGTTACAGAGGAATGAATGATTTTTGAAAAATGATGACAGTTTCAATTTTGAAGGACGAGAAGGTCAAGCAAACGTAACACAGATAAGTGTATTGCTCTCCTTGTAATGCTAGGCGTTAACACATCCTATTATCATACTCCATACTTGTAAGTATGAATATTATGGATGTTTGTTTCACTTTCACGCAAAAACGGCTCAATGGATATGGCTGAAATTGGGCTAATTAATCGCTGTTGTATCGATAATATCCCTGGAATAGGTTCCCATGGGAAGCGCAATCAGAATCAGAATCAGAATTCCGCGCGGGTGTAGCCGCGGGTAACAGTTAGTGTTATATAAAATTATTTGCTTTCTGAACTTTTTCTCTATCTATCTAGCTATAAGTGCTATAACTATGCCAAATCGAAAGTTTTCTCTTCACGTATTTATATATAGATATTTTTATGTTGTAGTAGGATTAGGTACCTACTCTTACATAGGTACTGAATAATGACAATATACACACGAAAAATTTAAATTACGATCAGAAAATTCAACAATTTAAAGGTTTTTAGCCTAAATAAGATTCACACTTAGGGAAAACGACACTACTGTATTTAGTATGTGATGAGTTTCAATTTTCCTTTTTCAGTGTTGGTGCGAAAGGCAACGCCACATGCAACCTCAGCAACTCCAGCGAAAAAGAAATAAAAGAGAAGAATATACTCATTCGCCATCCGGACTATGATTTATACGTCCGTCGCTTCAATTGCGAACAGTCACCACCATCCCCCATACAGCCTCAGTTCGACTCACCAGATGAGAAACCTGAAAGACCAGCACACCGTCCAGTCTTCCGCCCAGCAGAAGAAAAACTACCCTTCGCTGATGATTACTTAATATCCTCTGATCTAGAGTCATATGGAGTCAAAAGACCAGTACACAAACCACAATACGATGAAAGACCAGATGATTATACCAACCTTAAACCTGATTACGACTCAGGGCCTAGTTACGGTGCTCATAAACCACAAAATACACCATATAAACCAGAAAAACCAGTTAATAAACCATCTTATAGTACAAGACCAGATCCTTACGATGTTCTGCAGCTTCAAGATCCTCAGAGACCAAATGGTTACGATAGACCTCACACTGGACCATACGTACCAGAGAAACCTGAATACGTATACGTAACCAGACCTAGACCGAAACCTCAACAAGATACTAGTTATGGAAGCAGACCTGAATATACCAAGCCTAATTTTGATAGTTACGAAAGTCCTATAAGACCATACGATCGTCCAAGACCGGTGACTTCCAATCAATATGCCAGTGGTTATGGACCAAATATTCCTGATAATAACAACTATATTCAGGTACAAATTCGAGATCCACCCAGACGTTATCATCAAGGCATTTATGGATACGGTACATACTCCAGTCATAATTCGTATACACATGACCAGAGCAGCCAATCTCAGTACTACGATAGTGCAACGCAGAATGGATATGGTTTATGGCCTTCAAAACCCACTCGTCCAATTTATGGATCTGATGCGTCATATCCAAATTATGCAGATACGAAACCTACATATGAATCTTATGGCAATGACAAGCCGTCTTATGGTAACCAAGCATCTTACGGCAGCAACCAGGCATCATATCAACATGACTATAACCATGCAAGCTATGGAAATAGTGGATATTATGGGACCACTGTACAGAAACCTTATAGGCCAGGTCTTTACGATGAATATTATAGACCTAGCCAGTCTTATGGTGAATCTCATAGTGGCAACCATGGTAGTTATAGTAATAATCAAAGTTCTTATGGCTCTAGTTATGGTAGCTCTTATGGAGGAAGTAAGCCTTCCTATGAGAATGACAGGCCTTCATATGGTAGTGACCAAGGGTCTTATAGTAAACCATCGTATGGAAATGTAGAAGTATCGTATACGGGCAGCAAACCTTTGAATACAAATCAACCTTCTTATGGCAACGATCAAACTTCCTACGAAGGTAACAAGCCCTTATTAGATAACAATCGACCAGCGTATGGTAATGACAAACCCACATATGATTCAGATAGACCATCATATGGTGTAGAAAAACCCTCATATAGTAACGACAAACCTTCATATGGAAATGACCAACCTTCTTACGGGAATGACAAACCTTCATACAATAATGAAAAGCCCTCATATGGTAACGAGAAGCCTTCATATGGTAGCGATGAACCTTCTTACGGGAGCAATGTGCCGTCTTATAGTAATGACCGCCCTTCATATGGAAATGAGAAGCCATCATACGGCAATGATCAACCTTCCTATGGTAGTAACAAACCAAACAATAATGATCCACCGTCTTACGGGACTAACAAACCAAGTTACGATAAAGACCCACCATCTTACGGGAATAACAAGCCAAGTTATGACAATAATCACCCTTCCTATGGAAACGACAAGCCATCATACGACAAGGATCCACCCTCTTATGGAGGCAGCCAATCAAGTTATGGTAATGATCAGCCGACATACGGGAGTAATAAACCATCATATGGTAGTGATCCGCCATCATATGTCAGTGATCTGCCATCATACGGTACTAATAAACCGCCATATGGTAATGATCAACCATCGTATGGGAATAATAAACCATCATATGGTAATGATCCTCCAACATACGGTACTAATAAACCATCTAATAGTAATGATCTGCCTTCGTATGGTACAAATAAGCCATCATATGGTAGTGATCCCCCACAATATGGCTCTAATAGACCGTCATATGGTAATGATCAACCATCGTATGGATCTAATCAACCTTCATATGGTAGTGATCCACCGTCATATGGTAATAATAAGCCATCTTATGGTAATGACCAACCCGTATACGGTAGTGATCAGTCATCGTATGGTAATAATAAACCTTCATATGGTAATGATAGGCCGTCGTATGGAAATAATAAGCCATCTTATGGTAATGACCAACCCCTATACGGTTCGGGATCATACGGCAGTTATCAAGACTTATATGGTGGAAGTCAAAAACCTCATGGGGGCAGTCAATATTATGGCACCAGTCAATATGGTAGCAGTACTTATGGAAATAGTCAAGAATCTTATAGCTCTAGCGGCTATGGTGGCTCTTACGGTGGAAGTCAGGCATCTTACGGAAACAATCAAAGTGGTTATGGAAGCCAAAATGATTATTATAGACCTTCATACGGTATTAACCGGCCACCACAAGACTCACCCAGTTACGGAAACATCCGCCCATCACAAGATCAGGGTTCATACGGTAACAACCGCCCATCACTAGATCAACCATCATACGGGAACAACCGCCCATCACAAGATCAAAAACCGCAAAAACCGAAACCGGTTTATTCAAATGATGATGCAAATCAAGGTTATGGTGGTGCTAGTCAGAACTCTGGTTACGATGACAACCGTCCTGATTATGTTAACCCTGATGACACTGGAAATACTGATAATGATTCCGGTTATAATACTAAAACACCAAATAAAGCGGGTGTTAGACCGGTTTATGAGTACGAGTTTGATAAACCTATCAACGCACCTAGCTATATCGCCAGGCCAGGGGGTAAGGTGGTAACTTCTAAACCAATGGTGATTGGGCAATTGGATGATCCTGGCTTCTTCAGGGCATCAGGGAAGCCGATTTCTTATGAGGGTAAGTGATATTTTACACACAGAGCATATATAGAGAGGTGGTGTTGTAATTAGATTTTCTTATGAAAGAACGCGTGACACTTTGCGGGGCTGAAAGTTTAGTGAAGAGGGATTAGATCGCACCCACTTTTTATACGCTATTTATTAGCTTCACCTGTATGTTTGTTTGTAAGTTTGTATGTTTGTTTGTTCGTTCAAACTTTGTAGATTTATCGAGGGCCGATGACAATACACTAATTTGATAAAATAATTCCATTTTTCAATTTGCAAAATAATACTAACTAATGAATTCGCGAAATATTTACTGACAACTGTGTAAATATTTGATAATAGCGCCATCTATTCCGTCAACTTTGTATCAAGTAGTAGCGAATAATGTCACATTATAAACTCTGAAATAGGTGGCAACAGCAGCGCATTAATTTATTTATGAATAAACAAAACTAAAAAGTAGGAAATAAATAATAGTAAAAAAAACTAAAAAACACGCTTTTTATAGAAAACCGAACGAAAAAAATAGAAAATTAGTTTTAATAAATTTAAATTAAGAATAGTGTTAAAAATTTCAATTAATATAACTTAATAATAGTGTAAATAAAAAAAAAGTATTTTATTTTTTAAAAAGCGTGGGGAGCTTTTTAAGATATTATCAAAATGATAATAACTCTACTCATGTCTGTCAATGAAATATTTATATCTATTGACCCATGCTTTTTATGAAATAAAATACATTTTTTTTATTTACACTATTATTAATTTATATTTAGTGAAATTTTTAAGAGTATTCTTAATTTAAATTTATTAAAACTTATTTTCTATTTTTTTAGTTCAGTTTTCTATAAAAAGCGTGTTTTTAGGGTTCCGTACCTCAAAAGGAAAAAACGGAACCCTTATAGGATCACTTCGTTGTCCGTCCGTCCGTCTTTCAAGACCGTTTTTCTCAGGAACGTGTGGAGGTATCAAACTGCAATTTATATCTAATACTCAGGTCTACTGTCCCTTGGAGCTGTGAAAAAATCAAACTTCTAAGCCAAAGTCATCAAAAGATACAGCCGTTTATGCCGCAAATTTCCGCACATTTTCGAAACTCGCACGGGAATCAAAACCTACAGGGTACTTCCCGTGAACTTAGAATCTTGAAATTTGGTACGAAGTAACGTCTTATAGTACAGATAAAGGAAAAAATGCGAAAACCGTAAATTTTTAGTTACATCATATATAAAAAATATTTTTGAAAATTTTAAAGTTACTACTTCTTTTCTCATAAATGCGTAGAGGTATAAAATTGAAATTCATATCAAATACTCAGGTCTATAATACCTTTAAGCCGTAACAAAATCAAACTTTGTACGGAATCCTCGGTGTACGAGTCCGACTCGCACTTGGCCGGGTCTTTTTAGTTTATTTAAATTATTATTTTTAATGTTCCATATACCAGACAATGGCAAAACTACCCACTTCGTTCTATGTCGATATTACTCCAGATCACACTAGTCATCA
This sequence comes from Cybosia mesomella, assembly GCA_946251805.1. Taxonomy (NCBI): domain Eukaryota; kingdom Metazoa; phylum Arthropoda; class Insecta; order Lepidoptera; family Erebidae; genus Cybosia; species Cybosia mesomella. Next base: position 8,615,387 of record OX276417.1, read on the forward strand.
CTAAATATAACAGGAATGCACTCTGATACAAAGTACCGCCATCTAGCATCGAGTAGAATTATATTTGGAGACATTTGATTTGGTTTGTACGGCTTTTATGGAAGTAATTGCTGTCTGACCTCTAAACCCCGAGGGAAAAGCCTGCACCAGAACCTCATCCATCAATCAGCAGGTGTACCAGGTGAGGTTGGCTTGGGCCCCGGAGATCTCAATGGAACCCCAAAAACAATCCATCAAAACAAAAACGAAAAAATATATCAGCATTCTAGAACCCATGATACAAGCTAGTTAAGCTTGGCTTACTCTGGTACTAGATATAGCTGGGTAGAATATCCTTGAATATTTAATAGACTTTTTTATTTGTTTATTTCATGCTCGACCAAACTTTTGATATGGTATTTAGGGATTTTCTTTAGAAAAGCCCTATTGCTATCGAGTTGTTGTCGTCGTCGACGTCGTCGTTGCCAATTTTCTGTCACGGTTTTGGGTATGAAGGAGATGAGCTATCGAGTTGCTGTTTTCGGTAATAGATTCGTGCTGGGGTGAACCATTGCAAGATAAAAAAAAATCGCAAAAAATCGCAAAAAAAATAATCGCAAAATCGAAAATCCCTTGTATTCGGCTGAGCTCGTCTCAGGAATTCAACTTGTTTAATAACACACGTGTTTACATCTTCCTATGACCCCGGGTCCTTTGAGTGGTCCTCAGTCGAAGCTGTCAAACTGAGGACAACCATTTTAGCTTTGATAGTTGTTGGCATCTATATTGGTATAATGGTGGCCTTCATTGATCATCTCTTCTTAGGAATGTTGCCATATATATCCGAGGCTTTTATCCTGGAGCTCGAGGTCTGCTTACTCCTTGTTTATGTAGGGTACGTTAATATTACCTAATCGTAAGCTCTCGTCTACGCCCGGGACTACCGACCTCCATGATCGGGGCCTGAGGGTGGTAGTTGGCCGACTCGCCGTCCTTACAGAAGCAGGCCGTGGAGGAGGCGTGTCGTGTGTGTCCTACACACGCCTGCCAACTCACCGACGCGGGATAATGCGTGACGGCGAGGCCGCGCTGACGGCCAAGGTGCGCCGGTAACCCTGGGATTTCCCCCTTTCGAGGGCTTACCCAGGGCGCCCGGCAATATACACTTGGGGAGGACACCGTGTGGTTTTAGTGAGTCCAATTCTGACACGCCCACCCCATCGTCGGCACCGACGGGGTGAAGCCCGTGGGGGTATCCACACGTATAAAAAAAAAGAGGAAAAAGTTGCAGGAATGAGGGTCATCATCGCAGATACAAATAATGCTACAATCGTAATCTCAGTTTGAAATCCCCATCAGCGAACCATCAAAAGTTTGAAATGTATGGGAGTGACATTATTTGACGGCCTCTGTAGCGTAGCGGTAGCGCATTCGACTGCTATGACAGGGATTGCGGGTTCGATTCCCGCTCAGTGCAAATATTTGTTTGCATGAATCTGTCAATTGACATTGTTCTGGGTGTTTCTTTTTATAATTTGTGCGTATTTAAAAAAATAAGTATATAAGTATGTTTATCCGCATTCTGGAACCCATAACACAACCTAGTTCTACTATGCTTACTTTGGGTTTAGAAAGCGCTATATAGAATGTCGTAAAACATTTATTTATTATTTATTTATTTATCGACATGTCACGTGTAACAAATAATGTCACTCCCATAAACTTCAGACTTTTGAAGGTTCTCTTCGAAGCGATTCCCCTAGTAGAATATCACCTTTGTCTAACCCCCAGATATTTTATACACCTCACATAAAGGACCTGTGTTTGCAGGAAGATGGAAACTCGTGTGTTGGTAAATAATTTGAAGTCTTTGAGGTGCGGCAAAGAATAGAGGGGCCGAACCGCTTGGTCTTGGAGGGAATTGGATGCAATGTACGAGGGTGACACTTCAGCCCCATACGTGTTGTTAACCCCAAACCCGAGAGGAAACCCTTAACAGCTTCATAGCATATAGCGTGGTGTAGTTACAACTCCGCCGGTTACCCTGGGGTTATCCTTTCGAGGGCTTACCCGGGGTGCCCGGCAATGTACACTTGGGGAGGACACCGAGGATTCCGACACGCCCATCCCATCGTTGGCACCGATGGGGTGAAGCCTGTTTCCACACGTAAAAAAAAAGCTACAATGTAAATTGAGTCTTTGAAAACAACAATAATTAATTTGTTTATCCAATTAACATGGTAGACTAACAAAGAAATAATCTTCCGTATTCTTTGTAATCGTTAGATTTAATTGCTTATTGTACTTTGCTTAGGCTCTACGAATATAGACGCCGTTGCCAAATGTTTCATTGTCATGCAGTGAATTGTTGATTTTGTGTGTTTTTTTTAAATAACTCCCATACTAGGAAATTTTATATCACACGCGACTTTAGAAATGTGATAAAAGTGAGCAGGCAGGCCGGGTCGACCTCGCAGAATATAACACTGATCAAATTGATAATTTATATCCGATCGAGTGAGGAACAGCGTGGTAAGGCAACTTTATAGTATGTTTGAAGATGTAGTGACTAAGATAGAGAAAGAGAGGCTTAGATGGTTCGGACACGTAGAGAGGATGGACGAAAGAACATTGACGAAACAGGTTCATTGGATGCGCAACCCGGTAAAGGTCGGCCTTTTTTTTTATACGTGTGGAAACCCCCACGGGCTTCACCCCATCGGTGCCGACGATGGGGTGGGCGTCTCGGAATCGGACCGACTAAAACCATACGGTTTCCTCCCCAAGTGCCCATTGCCGGGCACACCGGGTAAACCCTCGAAAGGATAACCCCAGGGTTACCGGAGGCGTACATACGTGTGTTAATCAAATCGAGGACGTTTTAAGGAAAGGACAGGATTAGACTACTCGCAACCGGCGAGCATGTATACAAACAATAATTATGCATGTACTAGTTGTTGCCTACGGCTCCGCCGGCGTGGAATTCTAATAACGTTCCCGGAACCCATGGGTACCCTTTTTTTTTCGTGCGGAAATCCCTTCGGATACCCCCCCGCCGGCCAGCGGGGGCGGTTATGTCGGGCTTGAACTGACTAAAACCGCACGTCGTCTGGGGTCCTCAGACGCCGGGGTGTAAGTTTGCCCATAGAGCATATCCTTCGCACTGACCCTGGGCCATCTCCGGTTTCGAGATGGCCCCCTCGAGTTTGAGAACCACGGTGTCCCCATCTTTCCCTGGTTTGGGGGAGGGGCGCTGGTCGCCATTCCCAGGATAAAAAGTAGACTATGTTATTCCGGACTATAATCTATCCCTGTACCAAACTTCAGCAAGATCCATTCAGCCATTTTTGTTTGTAAGACTAACAACAAGACTAAACATCCATACATTCTCACAAACTTTTGCATTTATAATATTTTTAGGAAAACAAGGGTCGTATGGCACGTGGAAACATGCGATCTCTGCCTACCCCATTAGGAAAGAGGTGTGACTGTATATATCAATCATTCAATCAATTAGCCTAGCCTAGCCCAGCCCACTGCTGGACATAGGCCTCTCCCATTGTACGCCATAGCACCCGGTCCTCTGCCTTGCGCATCCAGTCTCTCTCAGCTACCTTTACAGGTCGTCCGTCCATCTAGGAAAACGGTAAACGGAAGGTAGGACGTCCCCCAGACGTCCTACCTTCCGTTTACCGTTTTCCTGTATGTATGAACTCGTAAATAAAAATTACCTTCTAGCTAGTAGCTAGTACCTACACCTGCATAACAAAGGACGAGGATCTGTCGCCGACCTTCCTCCCGGGGTTTGGAGCTTGGAGACCAGACGACAGTTTCTCCCGAATTAGTTAAATCAAGCCAACATGGAAAGCAGACCCCAGGCTTCGAGATACTGGCATACGAATGCAAACCTGTCTCTACCTACCTCAAGGCGAAAGAGGCGTTACTTTATTTACGTTCTAAAACAAGAAAAAAGTTATCATATTCACTCTTCCAAAACTTATTCGCCAGTTTATACGATGAAGCTCGTTAATCCCATCACGCTATCAGTGACCAAATCTTCACCGGCCATGGGAGCGGAAGGTCAGAACACCTGTCATTATCATGGTAATAATTAAATGTTGGAACATTATGGTGAGACAAAAAGGTTGACGGTTCACCGCGAAAGGTCATTATTATAGTAACAGATAGTTTTAATTCATATTACAGTTTGTTATCGGTTGAAGTTTTGACTGCTAGTTAGGTATTAATATGGTTACTAGCTATTGCCTGCGGCTCTGAACGCATAGATGTCGTTATCGCGACTAAACATAGCATCATCCTCTATTTCATCCCCATACAGGTCGAAATTTCAAAAACGCTCCATTATAGAACTGTAAATTAGATTCCCGAAAAAAGCGGCCAAGTGCGAGTCGGACTCGCCCATGAAGGGTTCCGTAGCAGTAAGTAACATAATAATGTTTTTTTTTACAATTTTAAATTTCAGTTGATTGAATGAAAAGCAAATTGCGTTTTACGATTCATGACGTATTAAAAAAAAACTACCTGCCAGATTTCGTTCAAATCAATTATCGGTGGAAGTTTACATGGTAATGTGCATCATATATTTTTTTTAGTTTTATCATTCTGGGACACACATTTTACCACTTTGGAAGTATCTCTCGCGCAAACTACTCAGTTTAGAGAAAAATTATATTAGAAACCTCAATATCATTTTTGAAGACCTATACATAGATACCTCACACGTATGGGTTAGATGAAAAATAATTTAGAGTTTTAGTTCTAAGTATGGGGAGCCCCCAAAATTTATTGTTTTTTTTTCTATTTTTGTGTGAAAATCATAATGCGGTTCACAGAATACATCTACTTACCAAGTTTCAACAGCATAGTTCTTATAGTTTCGGAAAAAAGTGACTGTGACACACGGACGGACAGACAGACAGACATGACGAATCTATAAGGGTTCCGTTTTTTTGCCATTTGGCAACGGAACCCTAATAAAAAGTAGCCTAATTGCTATTTTAAACCATCTTTGTGCCAAAATTCGTCCAATAGATTTAGTTCGGAAAAAGTGAACATCCAGCAAGGGCCTTGAACCCGCAACCAGACCCTTGAAGGGGGAATACTCTGACGAACTGAGCTACCTGGACACATTTTTTTTATATTCACCCACATAGACACACACCGGTCCCACCAGTGCGGCGACCACAATCCCCCTGCCCGGCTATGCACTTGCTGACCCCTGAACGCAATCAAAACCAAATTGGATTACTATGGAGGGTTTTTCGCAATCGTGCACGGTGGTACCTACCCGCTATCAAATTTCTACCACCAGTATATTCCTATATTCCTCCTAGATTATTCCTCTTGTAAGTGACTGGTCGCGGGTTCAAACCCCATCCTGTATGTTCACTTCTGCCGAAATAAATCTATTGGACACGTTAGCATACTACTTTAAAATTTCATTGAAATTTTATCCACATCCATTTAGCCTGATTTAGCCGTTTTTGAGTGAAAAGTCAATGCATCTTGGTTTTTACGGGACTGCCGTCAGACTCCCCCAAAACCAAGAGCAAAGCCTGCTCCAGAACCTCGTTCTTCAATCAGCAAGTCCGTCAACTGCAACGAGGTTGGCTTGGACCCTGAAGATTTGGTGGGACACCATACCCAATATTTCTGCTGTTTAATGCTACACTCTTAAGGCTGAGCGCCGATTAAAGACAAAGCAGTCTTAAGACAGATAAGGAACTGTTTTGCTACTAACAACGAGTAAACCGTTATCTCTTTACTGAAAAACTAGTTGATTTCATCAACTGTTTTACGAAGCCAACGATAACCGAACGAACACCCGTCAATGCCGTCAACGAATGAAATATTTCATTTAAATTCGTTTATCGTTTGCGTCCTACAACAGTTGATGAAATCATCTAGTTTTTCAGTAACGAGGTAACGGTTTACTCGTTGTTAGTAGCAAAACAGTTCCGCCCACTCCTTGTCTGTCTTAAGTCTTTCGTGTCTAGTCTCTAGTCTGCCCATAGCCTAAACGTATCTACTATTCGCCACTAGTGTCTACTGTCTACCAGCAAAAAAGGTCCAATATAATGCTCACCTTCGGTGCGGCCATCACGGCGGCTAAACACCCATGAATGCATGACATGGTTTTTGTACTAAACCATTTATGTGAGTACTAGGAATTGACCAAATTATATTCATGCCCTTTTTGTGATGAGGCGCGTATAGAATCTCAGGGTTAGTTTGAACAGTGTATTGTGACGTGAGTGTCTGATCTGTACTAGCCAACTTCTATGTACGAGTATACTAGACAAGTTCTTCGGAACAAAAAATAAACATTGAACCTAGATATAGACGAATATAAAACCTCCTCTCATTTGAAGTCGTTTAAAAGTTGTGTCACGGTTCCGGCACATGAATATATTATGTATTCTGTGGTGCCGGATAAATTTTGAATTTTGAATTTGGAACGGGACGCAGAAACTATATGAGTTAATGAATTTTGAAACCTAACTATATAGTCCTCGCGTACCTTTTCGTAATGTCATCTGAAAAAGTCGCTCATTGTTGCTGATCAGGTAGTAGTCTTTCGCGATACTAATTTCTTTGTTCCATACCGCCAGTCTAGTACTAGTAGTATACATAGAAATAATTTGTTCTAACTCAGTACGTGAATGCGAGTTGCAATCATTGTGTAAGCTAGAGTCTAGATTGATAGATAGATCAAGATTAATTTCAAACAAAATATGCGCGACGACGGGGTATAGAGGTATATACAACCAACATTCCGCCAAATATGTGTTACGGTCCCACGTTTTCATGTAAAAACTTTTTTTTACATTTGGTTGCGGTACGCGAATAGTTAATTGAATCAATTTAATTGAAACTTTCAGGAACGTTTAAAAACCACAAAAGTTACAATATGTTAAAGTTTCTAGTCTTTGTACTAACAAAAAACCGACCACCGCTGGGGTAAACGTGTTCTTGAGTGGAGACCGCGACTCGGCAAACGTAGTGTAGGACGCCCTCCGGCCAGGTGGGATGACGATCTGCGAAAGACTGCGAGCAGATCCTGGATGCGGCAAGCTGAAAACAGGGCGCTATGGCGCTTATTAGGGGCGACCTATATCCAACAGTGGACTAGAATAGGTTGATGATGATGATGATGATGATGATATTAATAAGAACGGAAGTTAGCAAATACAAAAAAAAGGTGAAAACGCAGCTTTTCACGATCTTCCGGAATACTGGTAAACCGATTTATTCTTGAGACTTGAACTTTAGCTTACCATCAGAGGAAGTGAAGTCATATTGACGTGCCAAACAAGAAAAAAAAGAGTAGAGCAATAGTTTGGGATAACCCTGGAATCTGTGGATGTAATGTATTCTATCAGACCCCGAAGGTTGTCCCAGCAATAAGCTGTACATCATCACGCTGTCCGCCCCATACGCTAAGGTTTTATCCAGTAATGACTGCATAATAGAAGGTCTAAACAATTTGCCCAAGCCAACTGTTAGCAATTTACTATTAACGTCTTAATGTGTGGTACAAGTTATAAGAAGAGGTCTAGATAGAAATAAGATAAGGTACTAGTCAGCCCCCGGCACGGTGGAGACAAACCCGCATTGAAGATATCCATGGTACCCGGTGTAATGCTTCTTATTTATGAAACGAACCTTCAGGAGCATGCATAGTTGAACAAACTTTTCAAGTATCATTGCAATCGAATAAATGGCACAAGTTTTTTTATATTTCTGTCTACAGTTCTTCTATAGGTTAAGCCGCATTTCCATTGAACAGTTTTTCACCGGAGTTAGTACCGGCACGCATACAGTGTCCAGTCGCCAATCACGTGTATCAGATTATGGAACGTTTCACTGCAGTACGCCACGAAACTGTGTTCATACCATCTCGTAGAAATGCGGCTTGTCCTCGCGTATTTTCAGTCTTACATCGAACACATTTTTCTCCTATTGAAAAATACCCTCTTAGGTACTTAACTAGGGGGATTTTATATTAAAAATAAAATATATATTTATTAAAAAGTTAAAGAAATACATCACCTACAATACTTTCATTACTGCATACATAATGCAGTAATGGAAGTCTCAACAAGAGTCTCAATATAATTGTTTCTCTGCTGCAAGTTTTAACTTACGGCGCGGCGTTTTATTTCAAGTCAAATCGCTTTTTCTTATAACTGGAGACACCACTTCAAGATAGTGATCTAATATCAAGATTCTTTGAATCATTGTGTACAAAACTTATTGTTAATGTTATATCATACAGCTATTGGATGTGGCCTTCGCCATTGTCTTTTGTTTTTAGGAAAAAAAAACTTAACAAAAAATATGAACTCTTCGTAAAGTTGATTAGGTTAAAGGTGTTAATGAGTCGTAACAAAATTCATTATTTGAGCTTAGGTTTAGGCTTAGAGGAGGTGGAAGGTGACATAATAAGGTGGCTTTATGAGATGGAGGGAGGTAAAGCCCCCAAATATCTCAGCGAAGCCACCTGCAGTCAAGTTTGCTGCAGTTTTATAATTCTAAAGGACATGTGGTATAACCTCGTGTATATAACACAGAAGGCGTCGCATATAACGCGTCGGCTGAGGAAGTACTATACCTACTCTCACATAATATCGGCTTTAAGTTGTTCAGCCATTCTGGCGACATTGAGTAACAAACTTTCATCCATCCAAATTGAACAGTAGCAACATGATACTGTAAAATATGTTAGGACTGCCCCCCGAGTTTCGCAGTCTGCGGCGAGGACGCCGCAGACTCATCTACGCCCGGGACTACCGACCTCCATGATCGGGGCCTGAGGACGGCAGTTGGCCGACTCGCCGTCCTTACAGAAGCAGGCCGTGGCGGAGGCGTGTCGTGTGTGCCCTACACACGCCTGCCAACTCACCGAAGCGGGATAAAACCCGACCTAACCAGGCGAGGCCGCAGTGGCGGCCAAAGTCCGCCGGCAACCCTGGGGTTATCCTTTCGAGGGCTCACCCGAGGTGCCCGGCAACGGACACTTGGGGAGGACACCGTGCGGTTTTAGTCGAGACACGACATAACCACCCCCGCTGGCCGGCGGGGGGGTATCCGAAGGGATTTCCGCACGTTAAAAAAAAACAAAAAGGACTTAAGATTGAATTCATTGATGTTTAAAGAATTACCAAGAATTCCAATTTTTTGGAATTTTCGTAATTTTCAAGAGCTTAGGCCAATACTCCACGTACTACGAAGTATATCGCCACGCTTATAACACTATCAAAAACGTTATGCTTTAAAGCCTATCACCGTTTTTTAATCAACCTGAAAAGCGAACCGAGATTAGCGTTTGATTTCTTTAATTATAAGGTTACATGTTTCAAGACAGTTCATAGGTTATGGTAACTACTTACTAGTAACCATCAGTACTTGATCTTGTTTTCTTATTTTCCTATCTACTAGGTCAAATATGGAATTGAATTCCTAAGGGAATGCCAATTAGCACTTATCGACTTCTTTGGTAATTTTGTTCGTTACCTTTTGGGCATCGAAACGGTGCCGGTGCGGTAAACGAACCATGCCATGGTACCGTAGCTAATACAACCTGCAACTAGATGCACCCACTGATTGAGACGGACAAGGGTTCGGCTTAGCCTTTCTTCTAGTGTGAGAGAGCCACACATAACCGCACGGCCTACGTGCGTCGCGCCGTATGGTGTAATACATTTACCCTGACGAAACAAAAAAAAAACAGCCTTTCCTCTAGGGGTTAGAAGATCAGGCAGCGGTTGCTTTCATAAAAGCCGTGTAAGCTAACTGAATAGGGAAGGAGTAATATCAAAATCCGACGTAAAAACCTCGGATGCAACAGGAAACAAAGCTGAAATGAAGATGTCATTTTTAGCATCGAATTTTTTAATGTTTTTAGTTAAAATATTTTCTGATTCTGAATTGAAAGAGGTAGTAAATTGAATCTCTGATTCATTCAGACGAAATTCATTTTATGTACTTAAATTCCGCGAAGTAATATATAAGTTTCTTCATACCAGGAAGAATATTAAATAAATGAATCACTTTGAAATTTACATAGTATCCGTATTGCCTTTTAGGCACGTTACAAGTCGACATCAATACAGAGGAATTCTTCGACACCTAAGATTTTTAGTTTAATTTTAAGTGTACATACCCTGTCCTTTGTCAAGGTGTAAATATTTTAGTTTATAATCTTGAATAGTCTCAATGTTATTAATTTTAACTTGTTTATTACCTTAAAATGAAAAATCTCGTAGTACGCTAGTTTTAAATACCATCTTACTCATTTACAAATTTAGCAAAATGATATAAGCGTTGCTCTCAACACAATAAATCTTCACTATTGTTTCAAAAACCTTGACTTTTGACAATACAATCGAATAGGAAGACAGCCAGGAACAATATAGATGTTAAGTTCTATTATTAGGTGTCTTAATTATATGCTGCAGATATTAGAAGCTTGACCGTCGATGGTGAAGCACGCTTGTCTAGAAGTACCTGTTCGCTGTAGACTTGAAGACTCCCAGGTTATAGGATTTCGGAAATAAGAACTCAGGCAGGGTATTCCACTCTTTTGCAGTATATAAAAAAAACGTATAAAAACATATAAATCTATCAGTCAATTTCCTTCGAAAAAATTTTTGGTCCAAAAATCGATCCTAGTGGCATGCCGATATTTCATCTTCTATAACATGTTGCTTAGAAATCAGGCAAGTTACATGATGCGTATGTAGTTCATTTATATCAACTTGCAGTCATCTCAATATTCACTCTCTTCCTGGTCATCTTATCTTGCATAATTCATCCATCTTCTTATGGGTCTTCATCTCCCCTTGTATCATCTACGTCTCTCCTTGTATCATTCACGCCATTTTTGGCACGTGGAACAAATATTTCAAAAAATCTTGTCAAATCATAATGTGATTTGTTTAAACAATAGTTTGAGTAAATAATAGTAATTGATCATTCCATAGTATTATCTATCTACTGCGGATGCATCAAGGATAAATGTTTTAAGACGACGAGAAGGCAGCCTTATTGTTTTGTGAACATTGTGAAGTTAGTCTCAAATTTTATAGTGGATTCCGTATGTATATTTTTTGTAAATACGGGTGAAAGTGTTTAAAATTTTTCAATTTAATTTATAAGAAAAAGTTAACATAGTAAATAACAACCCAGAATTTAAGTATCTCATATGCCTTCACAGCTCCGTTATGAAACCCGAGTAGCTGGAAATACTAATATTGGGACTGCTTATATAATGCATCTTCTATAGTTCGGAAAAAGTGAACATCCAGGACGGGATTTGAACCCGCGACTAGTCGTTACAAGGGGGAGTACTCTGACCATCTAAGCTACCTGGACACGTCCTAGATATTCGAAAGTCTCCGACATATATTATTTAGGTAAAAATGAGTACTTCATCATTAATTGTTTCCAAGTTGAGTAGTTCCCAAGAATTACGGTAGATGGCTCCAGTGTAACCCCAAGACATATAATATATCGGAGAATTTCGAATATTTAGGCGTGTCCAAGTAGCTCAGTGAACGGAACAAATGAAATTACTGTGGGCAGGAATAAGGGAAGAAATGCAGCAACAGACAGCCGAAATAACACAAAATGTGACTACTGCATTATCAAAAAATTAAAGGAAGAAATTATTTCCTTGAAAACTAAAACATACTTTTTAGAAAAAGAAAACCGAAAAGCTAACCTCATAATACATGGAATTGCTGAACAAGAAAAAGACACTAAACATCTCATGGACCTAGTCATAAATACTCTCAACTCAATGAGTGAAAAAGCAAAAATCAGAGAATGGGACAATTGGGAGGTTAGTAAAGTCACACGCATTGAAAGGAAAAGCGAAAATAGAGCTAGACCGGTATTGGTGAAACTTATACTGGAATGGCGGAAGATAGAAGTATTAAAAAACAACAAGCACTTTCCAAAGGATGTCTATGCTACAGATGACTACCCAAAAGAAGTATTAGAGAAGCGGCGTGAGCTGAAAATTAAAGTTAAGGAAGAGACCGAAAAAGGAAATATAGCATACATCCGCTATGACAAGTTAATAACCAAAGATAAAGAGAACAACGAAAAAAGGAAAAGACAACCTTCCACGCCACCCGCTGATAAAGCTATGGTTAATTCAAATAAAGCTCCAAACAAAGTTTCTAAAACCAATATTCTACAAAGAGCACGAAGCAGTTCACTCAGCCGCCCAATGAGCGGGCAATAACAACCAGCAGGCATCGCCAACCGGATAAGCAACCAACAAAAAATTAAAAACAACACAAACAAAACATATCCCAACCCGGCTGGTCCCCGTGGGATATTAGACCAATACCCTCCAGGCAAAGGTAAACAAAAACAGACAACAGTTTCAAGTAAATTGAAACAACAAAATTCAACCAATTTTAAACAACAGGATTTAGAACATACGAAATTAAAAGAACGTAATTCAGAACAACAAAACTTAAAACAACAATACAATAAAGAAAATCATCAGAGCCAAAGAACAAATGATAATAAGCACATATACATTTCAACCTTAAACACAAGAACATTAAGGACAGAAGATAGATTAGAAGAGCTAAGACAAGCGCTAACTAATTTAAAATGGGATATCATCGGATTAAGTGAAGTAAGACGTATGGGAGACGAAATCAGAGAGTATGAGGACTTCATTTTCTATTACCATGGAGAAAAGAAAGGGATGTACGGCGTAGGATTTATAATTAAAAAAAAACATAGACAACACATTGAAGAATTCAGAGGAATATCTGACAGAATTGCCATACTAGACATCAAACTGCCAGGAAATAAAAAACCAATATCCTTAATTCAAATATATGCTCCAACAGAAGAGGCAATAGAGGAAGAAAAAGAAAAATTTTACCAAACTCTGCACGAAACTATGGCAAAGACTCATAAACAAAAAATGGTAATAGGAGATTTTAACAGCAAGGTGGGGACAATGCAGGAAGGCGAAGAATTAATACTGGGCTTCTATAGTTATGAAATAATATGAAATTACAACGGGCAGAGATTAGTAAACTTTGCATTAGAATACAATTTAAAGATAATGAACAGTTTCTACAAAAAACACAACAAAAGAAAGTGGACCTGGATTTCGCCAGATGGCAAGTATAAAAATGAAATAGACTTTGTAATAACTAATATGTCTCAACATCTCTCGAATGTAGAAGTAATCAATCAGCTAAACTTCAGTACAAATCATAGGATGATCAGAGCAACTTTTAACACAAAAAACACAAAAACGTCGCGAAAACACTTTAAACCAGGTGATACTAAATACACAGCTGTAAAAATATCTGAAGAAATGGTTGTAAAATTGAAAGAATCACTCCCAGAAATTAGTTTAATCAAGACTATGCAACAAAAGTACGATATATTAGAAAAACATATACTGGCGGTGGGGAAAAAATTGATAACAGAAAAAAGCAAGAAACACAAAGTGGGAGAAGAAGCTAGAAAACTCATGGAAAAAAGAAGAGAGTTAATACTTGATCGAAAAAACAATATAAAAGAAATAGAAGATATTAGTAAAAAGATCACGACAAGTATCAGAAAACACCAGCTGTTAACAAGAATAGAAACTATAAGGAAGGAAATTGAAAAAACAGGAGGTATCAAAAAAGCCCTTAAACAACTTAAAGAACACAAAATATGGATGCCAAGCATACAGCGCAAAGACAACGTACAAACATCAAACAGATCGGAAATTTCAAAAATAGCTACCGACTTTTACAAGGATCTTTACAGCACAGACAAATGCGAAACTTTTGATATACCACCGAGTGCTACAACGGAGGCAGATACAGTTCCAAGTATTCTAACGAGTGAGACAAGGAAAGCAATAATGTCACAGAAAAACTTCAAAGCGCCAGGAGAGGATAAAATTTCAAACGAAATACTAAAACAACTAATTGATGTTATAGATGAACCCTTAACGGCATTATTCAACGAAATACTATATACAGAGCAAATACCAACACAATGGACAAACTCAACAATAGTTGTAATTCACAAGAAAGGCGATAAAAACAAAATCGACAACTATCGACCAATAAGTCTGATGAGCAACATATACAAAGTCTTTGCCAAAATAATATTGGGACGATTAGCTACAACATTAGATGAAGAACAACCTAAAGAGCAAGCCGGTTTTCGTAGAGATTTTTCCACCATAGACCATATGCATGTGGTAAAACAACTGATAGAGAAACTAAATGAGTACGGAAAAATATACTACATAGGTTTTGTTGACTACAACAAAGCCTTTGACTCCCTACATCACAATTTCATATATAAAGCCCTATCTAACCAAAGAATAAATAATAAATACTCCAAAATAATCTACTCGATTTATAAAAATAGCACGGTGAAAATTCAACTGGAGAAAACTGGCGAGCCTTTTGAAGTGAAAAAAGGTGTAAGACAGGGAGATCCACTATCACCCAAGCTCTTTACAGCGGTCTTAGAAGAAATCTTTAAGAACCTTGATTGGGAGACCGGAATAAACATCAATGGTACCACGTTAAGCCACCTAAGATTCGCCGATGACCTAGTACTGTTTGCAGAAGACCCTAAAACTTTACAAAACATGTTACAGTCACTCTCAACTGAAAGTAAGGAGACTGGTCTATCAATGAATGCTTCAAAAACTAAGATTATGACCAATAGCATAAAGTCTAAGATCACAATAGATGACAAGGAGATTGAGTATGTAGAGGAATATATATATCTAGGCCAGTTAATAGCACCAAAAGATCAAACTGCCAAAGAAATACAAAGAAGAGTGAACAACAGTTGGGCAAGGTACTGGTCATTAAAGGAAATAATGAAAAACAAACATATACCAGTATCAGAGAAGAAGAGAGTATGGGATACGTGTATTCTACCAGTACTAACATATGGCTGCCAAACGTGGGCCTCCACAGCCGCTACAACCCAGAAATTAAAAGTGTGTCAACAGAGTATGGAGCGCAGTATGTTGGGTATCCGTCTATCAGACAAACAAACACTCAAAAACATCAGAGCCAAAACGAAAATTGTTGACTTGATCAAAAAGACAAAAACTTTGAAATGGCGCTGGACGGGACACATCGCACCCTTCGTGGAAGAAAAATGTAAGTAAAAAATGACAACTTTTCAGGAGCGTAAAAAAACTGTCCTAAAAATTTATCAACATTATTAGAAATAATTAGTATACATTAAATGATAGGTAAAACTACCTGTGAGGGGCCTATGTGAGCATATTTAAAATTTACTTAATGTGTATTGAGAAAAGCTTAAAAAGGAGCGTTGCGTAATTATTCCTCGAAACATATTAAACGCTTGATGGAGTAATTATGAATATTGAATTGTTGACATGTTAAGGAAGTCTTACTGTTTGGTTTTATTGCAGATAACCCTTTATTTACGTTCTGATTTAGTCATGTATTCAATGTGTAAGTGTGGCTTACGTAGATATTCCTCGAGCTAATCGTTTGTGTAAAAAGGGTTACGTACTTTTACCTTGTCAAACATTACATTTCTTATGGTAGTATTTGAAGTTATAGCTTTACTTAAAATTTTAATATTATTGCATAACAATTTTGTGTTTGGTTACCTTTGGATACAAAGAGGTTTTGCTTTGACTTGCAGACGGTCGATCAATGCGGTCTAACGAATTATTAAAAGATGTATTTTTGAGTAATTTAAAAGAAATATCAAAATAAAGCATAAAGTCAAATTATAGTATAAATCTGCATAAACTTTAATCCAAATCCTCGATTATGCGCAGCGACCTCTTAATAATTAAGGAGTGTACAAAAACAAAGGTTTTTTTATGAAATAAGTAATAATCCAACAATTAATTAAAACTTTTTATTATCGTGCAAAATCAACAAATTGAGCTTATAAGTATTATTCATCACAATTACCTATAGTTTAACATAGTGCTAAATAAAAAATGTTTAACAAATTAAATTAAATTATTAAGAAGAATCACTGTCAGTAACGACATCAAAATTATCCTCATCATTGGTTTGTGGACGCAAATTCTTATAGAAGGCCTGATAATGTGGTGGGATATGATTACCTCTACAAAGATTTATTAAATCTTTGTATAAATTGTCAGCAATCGACAGTGGTCCATCATATAATTGGGTTAAAACAGATGGTCTTCCTATATTTTCGCTACCTGATGTTTTATTTCTCCTTCCGACCCTAATGCACCGATTTGTGTCAACAATTATTGGTGTCTCATCATCAAAATGGTATCTTATCAGCAGCTTTCCAGGTGACAAAGGATCTACAGAAATCTCTTTTATATTTGTCCAATTAACTTTTACTCCAGACATGTCCTTTGCCCAATTAGTGTTATTAGTTATCAGTTTTTTAAAATCAAAAAAATCTTCTTGTGTCATTTCTTTTACGTTATATCTCTGTCCCTGTACTTTAGCATTTCTGATTATTGCGTAAATTTCTTCAGGTACATACAATACGTGACTTTTTTTACTTTTTTCAATGCACGAATGCATGGAGTCACCCTCATTTTGGGTGTGACCTTTTTGCAAAAACCTGTGAGTGATTTTTACATTTAATTTTACTGATGCATGAACATATAACGCAAACACAAATCGGTTTCTATTCTGCCCGCTACAATTATCTGAATAAAAGGACACATCTTTGATTCCTTTATCTGCTTCAGCTTGCAAATAGCTCCACAAACAGCTAGCTATCTCGTTTGCCCCTCGTTTTGCAATTGCGGCGTGCCAAACGTAACAATAGCCACTTTTAGTCAATATATTATATATTGTGAAATTGTAGACGGGGTATTTTCTTTTATAATGAAATACCCCAACCTCTGACTGAGGCAAGTTTAATACCTTTTCTAAATCGAAACACGCAACTGTTTTTGTTGTTGAGTCTGACGTTTTCTTTTCTTCATCTTTAATTTGTCTAACAAGCTCTTTATTCTTAACATGTAGTTCATAGTCTATTTTTAACTGTTCCTTTCTTTCCAAATCAGCCTCTTCGTATAAACTGCATGTCTCGCACCTGTCTTTTTTTGGTTTAAAAAACCCTATATTAAACTGTGTGCTAAATATATGATAATACCAACGCTCTGTTGCCGCCTTGACATTTGGATATACTGGATTATCTTTCATCCAATCCACGTAAAGGCGATACATTTTAGCACAATTCAGCTTTTCATCCAAATACTCTCTTTGAGTCTGTTTTCGGAGATAATGAGACTCTTTGCGGGGAAACAAATTTATATGACCGATTACACTTTCGGTTGTATCCGGATGGATTTTGTTCTGCCTGTTTGTGTGACGGCCTCGTAAATCTGTGATAGTTTGCGTTTCTTGCTTCATCAAGGCTGTGAATACGGTCCGGTCATTTATATTTAGAGTTTGCAAAAACATTTTTTTGCAAACCGTCACTAAATCATGCCCATTTCTCGCTGGTAATGAATATATCAAGGTTTGTGTCCTAGGCCTTTTAGAGTTTACAACTGCAACACGTGTGGGTTTTGTTTTAACACATCTAAGAATAAAGTCCCACTGACGCTCATGGTCTCCCAATTGCCAGTAGGCTTCAAATGCTGACATTCTTGCAGGATTATCAATCTTTTCAGTGCATTTATTTTTGCATGTACATGGGTCACCCATAACTTTGCCGTTTCTCTCTTTTTTTGTAGCTTTTGAATGATATCGTTTACCGGAATTTTTTAACTTTTTATTTTTATTCACTTGCCATGAGCTTTCGTCTCTTAATCGTTTGCGACTCAGCCGTTTTGATATTGTTGGTTCAATATTTTCGTCATTGATATGTATAGTGGACTGTGTTGCAATAAAAGCAGGTTTTATACGAGATTCATGTTCGGTACACATAGAACTAGATGATTGAGTTGGGAATAGGGTATTATCATAAGAATAAGATACATTATTTTCGATAGATGGAGGATCCGTAATTTCAGGCAAAATGAAATAACTACTTTCTCGTCCCGAAGAATTGGTGTTCAAATTGCCTTCTAAGTAAACAGTGGAAGTTGATGCAACGAACCTAAATTTTTCGAAATTCAAATCAGGGTTGGGTAATATGCTTTTATTTATTTTGTTTATTGGAGAGTATTGTTGTTTATACAATGACAATGACTGAGGGTTGATATCACGTATAGAATTATCAATGTTTTTATTTGTGTTAGATTTATTTTGTACCAACTGTAATACGTCTTTAAATGAATCAGGAGTAGAAACCTTTTTGTACGTGTAAAACGAAACTGGTGAAACTTCTGATGTGGCTAAATTATTAGAAACTTGTGCTGAATTTAAAAAAAACTGTTTGGTATTATGTGTAATTAAAGGGCTCTTTGATAAGTCACTCTCATTTTGTTTCCACTCGTTTTCGTATTCACTTGCGGTTTGACAGACTGATGGCAGATTTTTTTTTTTTCTAGACGGCCTATTTCTTTTTCTGGTGTTTAATTGAATGCTTTCATCAGAATCAGACGTTGGATTATATTCTGACACAACGGGGGAAAAAGGCTCTTCTAATTCTTCATATACGTTATCTTCATATTGCGGTACAATGTTCTGGTGACGTAGTTTCATTGGCATTGTTGTAAATAATTCATCTCTGTCGCTCCGTTTCGATATGTCTGGAGTTGTTAACCCTGTAAAAATAAGCAAAATATTTAATTATTATTAAAATTAGTGAATGTTACATAGGGAGTATGTAATGGTAAACTTAAAAAGTTATTAATAAAGTAAAACTAAGTATTATTTATTTATTTTGGTACAAAACAGTTATCAGATACTAATTACGACTAATTAAATTAATTACATATATTAGTTATATTATAATCTAATGACTATCCATAACAAACCTGTGCTGTTGTCGTACTGTCGTACTGTATCTTCCTCATTAAATCCCGGTCTTGATCCAGTAGAATCTGTAGATTTGCAAAATCATAATTGTTATAAATTATATCAAATTTTATTTTATTTATTCACCATGCTGAGCTGAGAAAAAAAAGGTAAAATAATACCATAGTACAGATAATACACAATCATAATAGGAATTTGTCCTTTTTAGCCCACATAGATAGTGATTAGTAAGTTTTAGGAAAAAAAACACCACTTTAACACAACTACAGCGACTAGAATAAATTATAAATGGTTAGTAGGCAAGCACCTTTTTAATAAAAATCATAACAGACCATGCCACACAAAACCACCAGACTTACTTCATATCTCTGCTCGTGTGGTGAGATCCGACCTCGTAAAATAAAAAATACAATCAAAATTACAAAACACAATTTTATTTTGTTTTTAAATAAATTCCTACAGTAAATAATAATGTTTTGATCTGACCTAGAGTTTGAACCCAGGACCTCAAGTGACTATAGCGATGTTCTCATCACTGCCACACCGAGACAGTTTACAATTATTGATTTAATAATAGGTAACAGTGGCGAACGGGTGGTAGGAGGAAAGCCGGAGCAAAAATCTTGAAAATACCCTGAAGTAGGCATATTATGTATATACATTTCAGAAACTACGACCGGCTCCCTGTCTTCAATTCGATACTTAAGTATAATTACGTGCTTACTAAATAACTGATTCTGGTTTACGTAATAAAAGTAGAATTATAATACTTATAATACATATCTTGAAATGTACCGATGTACATGTACCGATTATTTATTAATTATCGCTCACTTTGCGGTGACGGAAAACATCGCGAGCAAACCTGCATACCTAATTCACCCTGGATATGCAAGGCCATGATCATAAGAGTCTGGGGTCCCTGTCTATGGGTTGGAGGTCAGATGCCAATCGCTCTATAATAATCTAGATTCGGCGCATCAAGATCATGGCTTAAACGAACCCTGGGCTCCTAAAAAAGGATGTAACCGGGAACACGCTGGGATGATTATAGTATAAACAGCTAAACTTACCTTTTTCAACGTCAATATTGTCCAAGTTAAGCATACGCCTCACCCGTGGATTTTTTATCTTGTCTCTCAAACGGCGTCGTAATATTCTATCATCCATTGTCGGAGTTGTAAACTTAATTACGAATGGATGGAGCAACAACGTAAACACGCACAGAACGCAAGCGCAAACGCACGACTAAGTTTTTATCCACATCCAAGAAGCTCAGGAGCGGGATATGAGGTGCGGGCGCGCGGTATAGCCAGGTATCCCGCGCAATATCAACAATTAACCTAAATCGCACTGTTATTTTTAGGTACAAATAAATATGTTTCGTTAATTATGACACTTAAATTTATTGCCAGTTTTTCTTAATTATTTTTACGCCAAGAAACTTATAAAAATACTTCTAAGAATAAATAACTTTTATTAATTATGAAATTTTCAAAATAAAACGTAACGGTGAAGTAAGCTATTTCTCTAACTACATCTAAATAATTTCCAAACACTGTTTAGAAAAATGCGTATCAATTGTTATAAAATACAATATCGACAAAAGTTTCGTGGAATAATTAGGTAACTACACTTGCACAATGTTACCTACAAAACTTTGCCTAGAAGTTTCGTGGAAAAATTAAGCAACTAGACTTGCACTACGATACCTACCAAATAATATCCTAAAACAAGTATGCAGCTATAGTTATGCGAAAATATTATATAAAATCTTCGTTGAAGATTTATGTAAGTATAAATATTCTATTAGTCCTAGGGAAATTTGGTAAAGAAATAAGTGCAAATGTATTAACTTCGTTTTTATGATGGATATATACATAATTTACTGTTGCAATATTTAACATATTTGTATTTAATTCCTTCATTTTTAAGATAAAAATTATGAAAAAAAATTGACAAGACTTATTACTTTCTTCTTAATTTTTTAGTACAATAAAAATAAAATCACGCAAGTCTACTTGCATCTTTGTTCCAGGAGTGGTGCGACATGTGGAGAGCAAAAACAAGGAAGTGGACCAAAGATATCACGGAATGGTATCCAAGGGACGGAAAAAGGAGAAGAGGAAGACAAATAAAGAGATGGGAGGATGATTTACCAAAAGGCTGGAGAAGCTCAGCGCGTGACAGAGAAGTGTGGAAATGCCTGGAGGAGGCCTATGTCCAAGGACAACCTGACTAATTAGAGGATGGTGATGCCACAATAACTTATAAATTAAGAAAAAAAAAAAAAAAAAAAAAACAGTTTATATATATATATACCATTTATTGCTAAATTTTGTAGTCAGAGAATAAAGGCTTTTATTATTATTATTATAAGTAGCTCAGTTGGTCAAAGCATCCCCCCTGCAAGGGACTGATCGCGGGTTGAAATCCCATCCTGGATGTTAACTTTTTCCGAATCTATTGGAAAAGTTAACGCACTAATTGCTTCAAAATTTCATTGAAATAATATAATAATGTTTCTTTATGTAATAAAGTCTGTTCTCGTAATAAAAATATTCGAATTCATTTATTAACCGACTTCAAATAAGGATGAGGTTCTCAATTGGACTGTATTTTTTTTCACATATATATTTACAGGTTCAATCAAATTGTTACAATGTTTACTAATACGTTTTAACGTTGACAAAGTCATATAACGTTGGCACTTGTACTAGTGTTAATTATATGGTAAAAAGTCTGCTCCGATCTAATCTCGATCTCTCACAAAATGCCAATTCTCGTTACAAAGGTTTCAACACCCAATATTGACTGTAATGTGATTATATTGAATGGTGACCGAAAGTTGAAAAGTGCTAATCGGTATTCTGCTAGGCTTTGTTTTTATGAGCAGAGTACCTATTTTCAGTCATGAAACGTTTAAGATTATGAAAATTGGCCAGCAGATGAGTCTCCAGGAAGCAAAGTAACTTTTAAGAACGAAATTCTGTTTACCATTTCCTAGTATGTTAATCCCGTCAAGTGTACTACACACCGCCTGCTGGTAAACTCGGGTGAAGTCCAAAGAGTAAAGTTCCAGATGCTGTCTATTTTAAAATGATTTGACGACCTCGATAGATGCTTTTTCATGTCTCACTTAAGTCGGTCATTCGAGTTTCATTTTCATTCATTTCTGACTACTTATTCACTAAGCTATTTTATTGTATTTTAAAAGTTTTAAGTTTTAATCAAACTAATCCTAAAGAATAAATTACTTTTAAAATGCTAGCGCTCTGAAGCTGCGCAGAGGCCGGATAAGCACAATTTGTTAAATTACACGGAAGGGTTCTTGGTTTCAGATCGTCAGTGTTTTTACCTGTATCTATTATGTATTTAGGCTTGTTTTTTATTTTTATGACAGTAAAATGACTGTCCAGAATAATGCTTAACTTGGGCGGCAGATAGGTAGAGACTAAATACCTTTTTTTTTTTCGTGCGGAAATCCCTTCGGATACCCCCCCGCCGGCCAGCAGGGGCGGTTATGTCGGGCTTGAACCGACAAAAACCGTAAGCCGTCTCGGGTCTTAAGACGCCGGGGTGTAAGGTTACTCATAGAGCATATCCCTCGCACCCTGACTGACCCCGGGCCAGCTCCGGTTTTGAGATGGCCCCCTTACTTGCTCTCCACTGTGCCATCTGCTAATCAGAGGGACACGTGGAAAGCTTCCGAACAGCCCTCAACAGGGCCGTCCTCGCCTCGGTCGGAGTTGGCCGTAGGCGGCAGAGTCTCTCCCGCCCTAGGAGAGAGGCGCTGCTGTCTCCATTGCCCAGGGTGCACCGCGTGGAGGTCCCCAACAAAGCACCCCAGAGACTAAATACCTTAATTACTTTTCGAGGGGCTGGAAAGTAACTGTGTAGGTTGTAGGTACATTAGTACTACCCAGGTCAGTCTTGGGATATATGTGTATGGGTGAATATTTCATTTGATGCAATTTGAAGTTTTGAAAAATAGTATGGAAAAAATTTTCGTAATGGTTACAGCTAAATTATATTGAAGACACAGTAATTACTCGTGTTATTAGAGATATTAGTATTTTTTTTTCGTAGAATGGTAATGAGACTTCAAAAGTACGGTAATTAGGACTCAATCTATGGTAATAAGATAAAGTAAAATGGTTATTAGGAATAAAATAAAAGTTAGTCAAATCAGCCCTTTACTGATCAATTAGTAACCTATACTTAAAAACTCAGATTTTTTTTAATGAATCCCTCTCTCCCTCACTCTTCGCTTTTACGCTATCACTATCACACTCACTCACTCTCACCCGTGTATTCATTCGAGTTCACCGCTGTATACGAGAAAATAAATATTGTCATTTATAAATGTTGTTATTGTTCGAAAATGAGCTTGAAACCTGTTTCCCCATCAATATTATATCCATCATCAATATAAAATGTGACCATTCTTAACACATTAACAGGTCTTAATGTGCTCTCCAAGTCACAGAGGGGTCGGAGGACACGTTAAGCCGTTGGGTCGGTCCCGGGTGCCATATGCACATTGGCTTCACGGAACAGGTTCAACAGACTCGAGAAATGGTTCGGAGAATGAAGATTACCTGAATTACTTTTCTATTTAGAAAAGTAATATAAGGTACGCTAAATAAATGTTAGGATGATGAGGATGACGATGGTACTTGCCGAAAATGGCCTACAAACGTATGCGCTTTTCCTAGTACGAATGGATTAGGATTTGGGGAACCTATCATTACCATTACAAGGGTACTTCAAAAAAGTAACCAAAATGTTTTCATAGATTATGGCAATACGCAGTGTTGCAAGCGTACACATAGACTATCGGTGGGCAATATTTAGCGCTTGTCGTATAAAAAACAAAATAAATGAACACTATGGTTCTAAAGAATACATTAATTAACCTCAAAAACCTCATGATCAAAAAATTTACTACACATTCAATTTATAATGTTTATGAATCCATTAAAACGCCATGGTATTATGGTAGCATTCTCATGGGAGGTACAATGGTCGGATGTATTAGGCTTTTTGCCTTAAATAAATCCTTTTTTAGAGAAACAATGGCCCGACTACCGAAGTTATCAGATGTAATGAACACCGCATTCGCTTTGTATGGATATTCCTTTTTAAAAATTCTTTATAAAATTCAGTTTAGTGCTACTATCTACTGTGTGCTATAGTTACAGTATTGTTCATCAACGCTTGTGCGTCGGTAGCTTAGTGGTTAAGGAGTCGGTCTAACGAAGAAGATCCTGGGTTCAAATGCTGGTCATTACACTACCGAAGTGAACCCACTCGTTAAGAGGGATTGACATAAATACTAGTAATTTCAGTTAATAATATTCTGAAAAAAAAATACCTTGAAGTTGATATTTTTGAAACATACTTTACATACTATTTAAAATTTAAAGTATTTGTAATAAGAACTCAGTCTAGTAATTTTAAATTAGAGAAGGAAATATCCTTCTCTCTCATCATCTCAATGTTGTTCCCTATTGCACTCGAGGCTTCACATTCTTCTTAATCTCTTTCTTTTGTTACCTTTTTATAATATCTTTCAGCCTTCGAGCCTCTTCCTAATTCAGTTGGGGTCGATTAGTCTAACTACAAAACCATCAAATTTCGATATTTTCCATGAAGCGATTGCCATCTTACCTCCAAAACCAACTGACAATATCGAATTTCAGTAGTTAAACCAGGTTTACAGTTTTTTGTAATGTCCTTATTGTAGGTATAGGTATTCAAACTATCAAGGCCACTAACAATAGTATTAGAATAAACGGGATATTTATCCTGTGTTGGTTTAAGTGTCCGATATTTCGGCACTGTTGCAAGCGCCAGATTCATAATTACATACAAGGATGCCGAAATATCGGACACACAAACCAGTACATGGTAAATATCCCGTTGATTCTAATTATAAATAATTAAAAGATTTCATACAGGAGTGAATATTCACCTATAAAAACAAGAGGATGTACGATACATTTGACAGCGTGAATGTATATTTTTACATGGTTATCTTGTCAACCATGGATTCGATACCAATAATGATTAAATTTATATAATGCATATATTTTGGGTTATTACAATATTATTCTAAATCTCTGTTTATTGTATGCATATGAGATTTCAGCCACTAAGATTATTAACTATATGTCCTTAAAGTTTTGTTGAATAAAGTACTACATAACAATGAACTATTCAACGTTGTACCTTCTAATACATCGGTTGTATATTTATCAGTTCCTATACATTCATTTATCAAGCAAAGGTACATACATACATACGTTTATTTATTAATCTACACTTACAACTGTTATTACATATATACATTCACACCTTCCTACCTACGGCTACGCTAAGCTAAGGCTTCTGTCTATCCCTAAGCTTAAGCTACTTAAAAAAGCTCAAGCCTAAGCTTCTGTCTAACTTTAACCCACCACCATCTGCTTCTGTCCTAACACACTTCACGAGCTTCCTCTACTGTCATTAAATCTTTCATGGAAGCTCATCGGCTTTGAGTTTAACACATGTCCACACTATTCTTTTGCTAATTTTCCGTTCACATATAAGCTTATTGCGAACAATGCTACTGTTCAGTTGCACTATGTTACGCGTGGCGACCTCATTGACCCATAAACATATAGATAAATAATATTGTTGAATAAATTAGCCAAAATTTACATTTGTTCGTATAAAATATGTAAATATTAACAATAGAACAAAAAATAATGATATTCGATATTCAATAATGGTAAAACCGAATGCAGATAAAATTTGAACTAAAACTAATGTTTAAATGTGTGTGTGTAACTGATGTTTAAATTTAATTTGTTTTGTTTTTAACATTAATAATGAACGTGATTGGACGAATAAGTGAAAGTGATTTTGATGAATTTAGTGAATTATGTTAATGAAGTGTTCTGAAAATGAAATTGTGGACTATAACTTTATTATTTTGTCAGTTTGTGTGTTCTATTCTTGGATCCAGAGTTATACTCGTGGAAAATGCACCCAGTATGTATTTAACTTTCTTTTATCAGAGGATTTTCATGTACTTTGTGGTGGAGCATTTTCTTTATTCCACTGATGTGGTCAACAAGAACCTACCGGCTCGCTTAGAATTACTGAGCAGCGATAGCTATTCAGTATTTTCTTTACAATATATGAAGCAGTGGTAGGTTAGGACCTCTTCCAAGGGGAGAAGCCCTATTAGTCGTACATGACGGCTAAGGGATAGGTCTGTTCTCCATCCAATATTTAACATACAGCCCATGAAAAATCCCCGATTGACAGTAATACTATTTTCATAATATATACTACTACATAATATATAGTACTACCTATTTAATAATATATCTCTTTATTTTATGTACACAAGAACAAAATTACAGAAACAAAGTTGGTACAGTTTTGCGGCATATACAATTGGCGGCCTTATATCACAGGGCAATCTCTCACAGGCAACCTTTGGATGGATAGAATCAATGATTAGAACTAGGGCATTTTGCGGTCTACATATTAAATTTATTTATTTTTTATTTATACTCTGACATATTACATAAAATATACAACATAACTCGCGAATCGTGGGTGTGTAATATACCTCTGCCTACCCCTTCGGGGATAAAGGCGTAAAGTTATGTTTATGTATGTTTACTTACTATACATATAATTTACAGTAATACAGTACCTACAATTAGGTACATAATATATACATAATATAATAAAAACACATCGCAGACATGAATTAGGGAGTCATAGAAAAACTAAGAGACAAAAATAATGAATATTCCCGTAACTAGTAGGTCGTCACTAATTTTTTTAAGACGGGCAGAGATAGCGCGAGTTAAGGAAGGAGGAGTTAAGGTTTTTAAATCTTTCGTTGTGAGTCACTTAATTCGCGCGTCTTATCGTAACAAATAAGGCATTCCACAACCGGACAGCTTGGACAGTAAAAGATTTATCCATGAATCTCCTGCAATGCCCTGGTATTGTCAGCCTCAGATTCTCTGACGATCTGAGGACCCTAGAATGCGAGTCGTGAAGGTATTGAAAGCATTATTTTAAGTAGACAGGAGTTAGAGGATTAAGTAAAATGTTTTATTATAATAGATAAAGAATGTGAGCAATTCCGCGAAGGCGTATAGGTAACCACGTGAGTTTGCGCGAGGTTGAGTTTTGCGCGAAATTCGGATAAGTTATATATTTGCGTAGTTCAAATATAAATCGTATGCAAAGATTTTGGAGTCTCTCAAGTTTATTAAGTTGGTCTTTAGTGAGATCTGGATAACTGGTATCGGCATAATCAAGGATGGGAAATAAAAGAGATTGGTCAAGCGCAGTTTTCGTGGTAATGTGAGTAGAAAATTTTGAAGCCTATGCTCCTTGCGTAGGCTTCAAAATTTTCTTCTTTTCTTAATTTGCCCCTCTGTGGCAAACATTTTGCGGCTAATCTCTCTACATATTTATAAGGCGGGACCAAAAAACATAGTTGGCGAAATATGGGTGTAAAAAAGCCTCTGCTTACCCCTTTGAGAATATATAGGCATTTGTGTAAGTGTAATGAGTAGCTAAACAAAACAGAATGATATAACGGAACAAAAAGTACCTACACAAAAATTTATTGCAACCTTGACTAACATGAGTTATCTTAGATTAAAAATAAGTATGACCTAGTCAGAGGACATTTTTATTTTAGGCGTATTGTTTAATGACTATGTTACGAGACTTAGGCCATCCCCTGCTATGAGCGGGACCCGGTGCGTGTGTAACAGGCTAACTAATTGGGTAACGCTGTCTTATAGCACATGTGAAGGGTAAAACCATAAATTAGTGGCAGAGCGTTTGACTGCCACGTCAGAGGTCAGTGGGGCGAATTAAATTCCTGCATAGGGGAAAAAAAAACTTATTGTAGGTTGTACTATTTGTAGAATCCATACGGGCCATTCTCAAAAACGGAAAAAAATAAGAAAAAATGTTTTAGATATGCTTACAAGCTGTTTCAAATTAATGATACAGTATCCCACTTTAAGTTCCACTTATGAGCCGAGCTATTTTCTAGTTAATCTTCGTGAAAATCAAAATGTAGTCCACGGAAGTGAAATTTAGTAAAAGTTCTAATAATAATGTCACCTCCGTGGACACGTGTCCCTTCAGTGGTAGTTGAAATCCACGTGGGTAAGCACCATGGAGGTGACATTTTGATACTTCTAGTAGTGTGTTTTGTTATAACCCCCTTACTGAATATAAAATTCAATGAAATACCTTCATTTACACTCGAATTGTTTATTATTTAACGTTGTACGATAGGCTTATTGTAATTATTACTTTAAAATCCACATAGGAAACCAAAGTAGCATGCTAAGTTTGGAAAAATATAACCTTTTAATTCAGTACTCCCACATTGTTTGCCATGAGCTGACCAACTGTCATAAACTTGCAAGATGGCGTTATACCTGTTGTCTAGCATCATCATCATCATCATCATCATCATCATCAACCTATTCTAGTCCACTGCTGGACATAGGTCTCCCCTAATGAGCGCCATAGCGCCCTGTCTTCAGCTTTCCGCATCCAGCATCCTGTTGTCTATGGACTTTCGAAAACTACATTCACTGTATTATTTAATAATGGCTGCGATCAATAAGTTTATCCATGGAGGTGACAACTTTACGATGCACAAATATTATGAATGATTTAGACTTCTTTTCCATGTATTTAATAAATAATTAGTATTCTTCAGAATGTTTATTCTATGTATTGCATTAAAAAAATAACAATAGGTAAATTATATAAAACCTTACTCACATTTATTATTATTTTATTATTGTAGGTGGACTTTATATACGACATAGAGTTGACTTTTGATACTTTTTTTTTGTATTTTTTTTTATAATGAATATCATTATCAGTATTACTAAAAATCTTAAGAATTTAAACTACTGCGATATGTATGCATTAAAAATAATAGTACATTACGAAATTAGTGCGTAAAGATGGTTATAACATGCGAGGCGGAATTTCAGCCCGAGCCGAAGGCGAGGGCGTAATTGAGCCGAGCATGTTATAACCAATACGCAGTATATCGTACGACGTTTTTTAATACATTTGCGAGGAAACAGAAATAAAACATTTTATATTTTGTTCATTTTTAATTATTGAAACAGTTAGTGAAATTAACAGCGCGCTAGGGCTGCCTACTAACTGGCGCCGCGTGGCGATTAGTTCGAAATTTGAATAACAACAGCGCGCTGCTCAATAGCTGGAGTCGTGCGGCGGCGATCAGTTCCATATTTGAAATGGCAAATAATATTATTATGGAATTTGTATGGACTATAACTTAACTATTTGCTTTGGTAACAAACGCGTTTGTTATGACCCGCTTTACATATTTAAAACCGGTGGAATTACATCAGCTTTACGAGCAAGGGTGTTAAAAAATATATAACACTAACATTTATTTTTTTAACGCACATGCGCAGAAATAATTCACAGAATTGAGAATGGGCCCATATTACAAGTTATGCTTAGTTTGGATCTAGATCGAATGGTGCTGTGTAGTATGTGTACAATATTTATTTTCTACTAGCTGTGCTCCGCGGCTTTGCCCGTAGCATACTTCACCCCCGTGGCGCCTATTTATCAGAAACATAGTTTATTAGTTCTACAATACTGAATGGAAATTTATCCGATTGGTTGATATTTATAATAACTGCTTCTCTCTCCGGATATATAGCCTTTAACCTTACGCGATAAATGGGCTATCAAACACAAAAATATTTTTTCGATTCGGACAAGTAGTCCCTGAGATTAGCGCGTTCAAACAAACAAACAAACTAACTCTTCAAATAATAGTTTAGATTCGTTTTCTTTTATGTAATTATATTATCACTGTTCTCTGTGTCTATTACTCGCTATCTGAACTAAATTATAATTCGTATGGCTTACCGTAAAGTTATGTACATTGTTAAACGCTTTAAAAGGGCCATTGTTAGAATTTGAGATACGTAATGAACAAGTTGTATACAATACATGCCTCATGGGTTGACCTCTAATATATTTTCGATGAATTGGATCTCAGTGAAAAGCGGCAATAGCCCAGTGGTGTACGTAACAGACTGCCGAGACGAGGTCTCGAGTTCGATCCCCAGTCACCCCGGGCGCACACCTCTGACTTTTCGTAGTTATGTGTGTTTTAAAAATGTTGATTATCGCTCGCTTAGTAATGTGCCTGGTAGATGGCAATAGGCTCGCCCCCTATTACATTGGGATCTAAACATAACTGGCGAATCGTGGGTGTGCAATACACCTCTGCCTACCCCTTCGGGGATACAGGCGTGAAGTTATGAAGTTATGTTATGGTTCTCAGATTGGAATTCTTTTCGCATCCGCCACGTACAGTACTCGACGTTTGAATTGACATCGGGAAGCACTTGCTCTACAGCACATCGTACTGACAGTTTGGGGCCCCACCATAATCTTCGGAGACAGAGTCAACCGCTGTTGCAGGCTTTTCTCTCATGGTTAGAGGTCAGAGAACAGTCACTCCTGTAAAAGCCAAGATAAGCCAAATCAAGGGAAAGAATAGGAGAACGGAAGAAGAACACTTCAAAGTGTGAGCTTTGGATGAACGGAGGCTAACGCTGTGATGATGAAGGTTGCACATCGGAGCGCTCCACTCTCCTAAATCTTTATTTCTTGGTTCATTTTGGCTGTGGAGCGACTGCCTTCTATCCTGGTGGTCAGAAGGGGTTAGGACGACCAAAAAGAAAACCTCCGCCAGAGCTTCGTCCGTTATACGGCAGATTTTTGGTTTTAATTATTTAAAAAATATATCAGCTGTGCACATGCGCTGTACGTTAGAGATAACGTTTAATAAAACCGAAGCCACCCGTATTAGCAGAAGTCTCACTCTGCTTCCCAACATTTACAAATTAGTATTTATTTTCTAATTATATACTTCTAATTTTTAAAGTTTCGCGTTCTATGATATACAATAATGTTAACGTGAATTAACGCGGTCATGTATATTAAATGCATGATCGCGTTTATTCCCGTTAACATTATTGTATAGTTGGTTAATAGTACATTACGATATTAGTGCGTTAAGATGGTTATAACATGCGAGGCGGAATTTCAGCCCGAGCCGTAGGCGAGGGCGTAATTGAGCCGAGCATGTTATAACCAATACGCAAGTATATCGTACGACGTTTTTTAACACATTTGCGAGGAAACAGAAAAAAAAACATTTTAAATTTTGTTCATTTTTAATTATTGAAACAGTTAGTGAAATTAACAGCGCGCTAGCGCCGCCTACTGACTGGCGCCGCGCGGCGATTAGTTCATAATTTGAATAGCAACAGCGCGCTGCTCACAAGCTGGAGTCGTGCGTCGGCGATCAATTCCATATTTGAAAAGGCAAATAATACTGTTATGAATTTGTATGGACTATAACTTAACTATTTGCTTTGGTAACACCCGCTTTACATATTTAAAACCGGTGGAATTACATCAGCTTTACGAGCAAGGGTATAATTTATGAATAATCCGTCTGCATCAAGGACACAATAATACTTTCCTTGTAGTTTTACTTGCCTCTCTGCCCTGGTGACTGCTGGTGTCCTTGGGTGGGGTGAGGAACCTTATGCTGATGGTATGGGTAATACTTCTCGCTGCAGGGTCGCCATTGATCCTCTGAGGGGCCTACGTAACACCTGTAAATAAAATTAGAAGACTGATATTTTGTAAAATTTTAGGCCATAAGTGGCCAAAGTGGAAATAGACAACATGGACTCCATTATCACCATCACGCTTTATGCCCGGTGCACTACATTCAAAACGTGTACAGTCAACGACAAAAGTTAGTTAACACTATAGTACATTACGATATTAGTGCGTAAAGATGGTTATAACATGCGAGGCGGAATTTCAGCCCGAGCCGAAGGCGAGGGCGTAATTGAGCCGAGCATGTTATAACCAATACGCACGTATATCGTACGACGTTTTTTAACACATTTGCGAGGAAACAGAACTTTTTATTTATTGAAACAGTTAGTGAAATTAACAGCGCGCTAGCGCTGCCTACTGACTAGCGCCGCGCGGCGATTAGTTCGAAATTTGAATAGCAACAGCGCGCTGCTCACTAGCTCGAGTCGTGCGGCGGCGATCAGTTCCATATTTGAAATGGCAAATAATACTGTTATGGAATTTGTATGGGCTATAACTTAACTATTTGCTTTGGTAACACACGCGTTTGTTATGACCCGCTTTACATATTTAAAACCGGTGGAATTACATCAGCTTTACGAGCAAGGGTGTTAAAAAAATTATAAAAGTACTCGAAACCGGCGAACTTAGTGCCAAGCTCGTGAAATGTATTCAATTGTCATTTCACCACAAAAAAACCATAAATATACTTTTTTTTTTGCGTCCATAAATACCTTCGTATACCCCCCGCCGGCCAGCGGGGGCGGTTATGTTGGGCTTGATCGGACTAAAACCGCACGCTGTCTCGGGTCTTCAGACGCCGGGGTGTAAGGTTGCCCATAAAGAATATCCCTCGCACCCCGACTGACCCTGGGCCATCCGGTTATAGCTATACTATTTTAATATTATAAAGAGGAAGGCCGAATTTTGCGAGTTTCTTAAATTTTTTGGAGTAATCTTTGGAATCGCTACACTAATTGGAAAAAATCTTTCACCATTTGAAAGGTACATTATTCCCGATATAGGCTATTTATTGTGCCGAGCCCGCAACATGCTCGCCGCGCGTCGCAGGCGACTCAGGCGCCGGGGGTCGCTTAACGACCTCCGTTCTCCATGAGCGCAGGCCTGGGAGTGGCAGGTGAGGCCGCCTGTCACCCCAGCAGAAGCAGGCCGGGACGCTAGGGCGACTAGCACCCCTCCCCCAAACCGGGCCAAGACGGGGACACCGTGGTTTCCAAACCCGAGGGGGCCATCTCAAAGCCGGAGATGGCCCAGGGTCAGTCGGGGTGCTAGGGATATGCTCTATGGGCAACCTTACACCCTGGCGTCTGAAGACCCTAGACGGCGTGCGGTTTTAGTCGGTTCAAGCCCGACATAACCACCCCCGCTGGCCGGCGGGGGGGTATCCGAAGGGATTTCCGCACGAAAAAAAAAAGGCTATTTATTGTGTAAATTACGATGGCTTAAGTTGAATAGCACATAGACTAGAAGGGTTCCTGTGGGTCGCTAGCACAGGTTAGTCCAACCCGTTATCATTTTCATGCAAACGCTCGTACCTACGAGCTACGTGATTATGGCGTTGTAATCTATTTTTGATTTTGAATAAACAGATATCTTGTGCACTATGTTTAGGTTTCTACAGAAGCAAAAAATTAAAATTTTAGAAATGATTTTGAATAAACAGATATCTTGTGCAGTATCTTTAGGTTTCTACAGAAGCAAAAAATTAAAATTTTAGAAAAATAGTCATATAATTCATAAACTATAATCTAGTGGGGCGGAAATCACACAGTGATTGTCAAACTTCGGGCCAAACCTAGATATTTTTGTTGCAGTATTTTTATTCAAAATTACAGACCTTAAGCTTTATGCATATTATTCGACGAGTCTTTATATATTGAGCAATAAATATGAAGAAAATGAAATCAAATCAAACGTCTTCGATGTCAAAAACACA
Source organism: Cybosia mesomella (assembly GCA_946251805.1). Taxonomy (NCBI): domain Eukaryota; kingdom Metazoa; phylum Arthropoda; class Insecta; order Lepidoptera; family Erebidae; genus Cybosia; species Cybosia mesomella. The sequence continues at coordinate 8,648,990 of OX276417.1, forward strand.
AAAAAATGATTTTTTAGGGACAATTTGTATGTTAGGTACCCTAAACCTGAACGTACAAACCACAAAATCTAACCAGTTCTTTCCATTAACCAAACAAGATGATTGGCGAAAGATTTTTTTAAATCGGATAAGTGGTTCTAGAGTTATTGCGTAAACAGACATCCAGACATCCAGACCAACAGACAGACCGACACAAAAATTTTTTTTTGCTTAATTAGACTTAGAATCATGTGAAACGTTGAGAAAAGTGATAAAAAGTGGGTGTATGATTTTCATGTCTTTTGCGTGATTTTAAGACTTCGGTGTCCACCTGGTTGGTGGCCCGAAGTAAAAGTTTTAAAAAAACATGTCTATGTAAACCTTGCACATGTATTGAAGATTATACTTAATAGGTCACCTATGAAATTGCCGAAATTTTCTTACAAATTCATGAGTTCGTTATTCCTGTAATTGAATTGCTATTTCCATTATTTATATTTTGTTTGAAAGCTGATTTCAAGATTTTACAACTCTGTATTAAATTTTGTTTTTATTGGCCGCTTGATAAATTAATTCGATCTTCAAAAACAGTACTTCCTAAATGCTATCCATTTTGATGATAAATTTCGTATTACTTAACAGCTGTCACTTTTCAAAAATGAAATAAAAGTTGCTGTTTGTTAGCTTAATGTTGTCTCATTCATACACAAAAAAATTCATAAAATTTGGATTTGTCATTCCTAAAAAAAAATGCAAAAATGTTAGTACTGAAAATTGGGTTTCCTCCAATTTCTTCAAGAAAAATGGCAATTTCATATGTAACGACCGGCCCACGCGCTCGCGCTCCGCACCATTGCCGCAATCATGCTGCCGAGCGAGAGGACTCCCACCCCGATGGCTGCCACGAGGTCACGCCTCGGCGCCTCCCACGCCGGGCAGTCCGCCAGCGTGTGCAGCCCTGAGTCCTCGCTCGCGTCGCAGTGATGACACTCAGGCGTTGGCTCCTTCCTGATCCGATGCAGGTGGTCCCCGAAGCACCCCTTCCCTGAGATCACCTGCGTCAGTCGGTACGAGAGGCTTCCGTGTTGCCTCAAAAGCACTGCGGTCGCATTCAATACCGGCTGAGCCACAGAACTTCAACAATAAATCTATAAATAATTTAACTGTCCTCTGACTAGGTCACAATATTTTTTAATCTAAGTTAACTCATCTTTGTCAAGGTTGCCATTTTATTATTCTTTGTACTTTTTTGTTGGTGTTATATCATTTTGTTTTATAACTCCCAAGGTTTGTATAGGTGCTAATGGTTAAGTTCCCGTGCGAGTCAAGTGTAACACTCAGATTGTTTTGTATAGATAATGACTTTCGGTATTGTCAAGTTTACACGAATATTTACGCGTTGAAATTAATCTAATTTTTAAAGATTGGTATGTGTTGTCCTACTAATATTATAAATGTGGAAGTTTGAGAGGTTTGGGCAGATGTTTGAATGTTTGTGACTGAATTATGCTCTAACGACTGCAGTAATCAAATTAAATTAAGAAATTGGATTATTGCATAGTCCGAAATAGCACATAGCCTGTTTTTTACTCATAAAATAGATTCCCATGGGTTACGGTAACGGAATCAGAGTTCTACGGGGGCGGAGCCGCGGGAAACAGCTACTTCTGGGAGCTACTACTTTACGGGGTCACGACCAAGTTGCTATGTCTGGCAAACCGGCTAAAACACACGGTGTCCCGAAATCAGACCTATTACCGGGCAATTTACCCACAGAACGGAATGCTCACCAGCTCCCAGCAGGTGTTACCCCTCCTTTTTGGAGGAGAGCAAGCTCTTCTCCTGTTTAGAGAAGCGCGCGAGGCACAAGATTGCGATTTCTGAATGGGAGCCTGTATAAAAAGACCAGGGTCCTGCCAACCTCACCTGCTAATCGATACACCTGCTAAACAACAGACGAGGCTCTAGCGAAGGTTTTCCTCTCGAGGTTAGGAGGTCAGATGGCAGCCGCTCTCTGAAAAGCCGACATACGGATCAAAAACAATGATCGGACTCCGGGCTCCGAAGTGCAAACTTTACACACAACTGGGAAATCACTATGATCATGATGATAAGTCTATAAAAAAAACCCAGCCAAGTGCGAGTCGGACTCAAGCAGCGAGGGTTCCGTACCAATTTTTAAAAATTTTTGGAGTTTTTCCTTTAACAAAACGTAAGATGTTGCTGTATGCAAAATTTCGTGATTCCAGGTCAACGGGAACTACCATATTTAAGATTTTCTACGCAAAACCTATAGGGTACGTTTTGTTTTTCGTGTGGGGTTGGTTATGTCGGATTTGAACCGACTTAAACCGCACTCACGCCGTCTCGGGCTGTTGCCTTAGGGCTAAGGCATTTCCCTCGTACCCCGACTGACCCAGGGCCATCTCCGGTTTCGAGAGCACCTCCCACGCCGGGTAAACCTATAGGGTACTGTGGTACCGAGGGATTGGGTACCACGCGTGTATGAGGGGACGAAATTATACGACTTTAAGGGGAAAAGATATTATTTATTTATTAACCACACGCACTTCCTACTTATATTATTAGGGATTTACGCGGTTGTTTTAACTTTAAATAGCGGACTGGGACGTATAACGCGGACTCGACCCAAGGATAGGGCTTAAATCGGGACTCCTCCAAGGATACTTTTCTCAGCTTCAATCGGAACGGCTCCACTCGACTCGTTCAGATCCAGAATGTCCAGGCCGCGATTGTTTTATATCGTTCCTAAATCAAACCTTTTAAAAATGGCACAATAGTTTTATTTAAACTCTGACACATGATGGCCAGGTCAACGAACTGTAGTGATCGAACGAGGTCCGAACACTACATCCAGCTACGCCCAAGGCCTCATGTGACAGTTACAGCGAAGCCCTAGGAAAACTAAATCTGAAACAAAAAAAAAAAAAATTAAGCGAATTGTCCCTTACAATGGGAATAACGAAGCAATCTTTGTAATAATTAGTAAACGATAGTAGAATCCCAAATTATAGCAATTAAACTGTTATAAATACTGAAAAACACGAACAAAGAAAAATTGCTTCATTCTTGGCCAGGCAAAAAACCCAGGTTAAAAGAAGCCTGGCCACAATCGGCCTCTCTAAATAGACTAGTTTGATGTCATTTGACGACACATTTTAAGGTTTGTCCTGATTGGACCTAAAGTAACAGAGTACTTTTAAGACCTACCTAACTAAAAACAAAAGATGACATAAAGTGATCTATCCTTACACATTATGCATGTGACACAGTCACTCTATGTCGCCTACACATTACTAAATTATTTTTAAATCAACAATAAAGAGAAAGAACTTCGCTCCATAAAGAAGAGTCTGATCGAAAACTAACTTTCAACCATCGTCGGCGCTCATGACCAGAACGATTTGACTCTCTTACAAAGTTTAGATCACAACTCCCAACATCAGATGAAAAAATAATTGCCTAACTCCTACGCTATAACATCACGAATACATAACAAAAGACAGTTTATTCATCAGGAAAATTGCTTTCGTTGTGACGCTGATCTGCAGTCGCAGATGCTCCATGCTCATCACATTCCTCTCTCGAGGCCGGAAAAACTGCCGGCTCGAAGTTGGAGTATTTCTTCTGTTAGATCCCAAAGAATTCGGGTTACTGGGGAAAACATTAGTGTTAGCAATGTTCCGAGGTCTTAGGTTGTATCTCGGAGTGCGAAAATTGTCCCCTTCATCCCGTGGACTCGACGATGACGGAGCTTGACGTGCATCGTAAGATGTCGTGTCTCCTCTATTCCCGTAGCGGTTATGGAATCCGACTTGACGGTTATATCCTTGTGGAGGGTTCGTAGGTAAATTCTGTGTTCTATCCCCCTGCACGTCGGGTTGTACTTCCGATAATTGCAACAGCGCGTCGCGGAGTTCTTTTTTATCGCTGTACACCCTTGCTGCTAAAATATTTCGAAATCTTGGCGACATTGACTTCAGAAATCTACTTATTATCTTTTTATCATCGGTAACCTTAGTTTTACTAGCCAAGTTGCACAATCTGTACCAATAGGTGACCAAGTTCTCCTCTTTGGCTTGATACGTTGAATAGAACAACTCTAAATCATCGCCATGGGAAGGAAATTCTTCTTCTAACAGTGAGCACACTTGTTCGAAAGATAACTCTTCGTTAAAAATCGACTTGTAAAAGTGTAACGCTGCGCCCTCGAGGTAGGCAGCTAATATTGTGGCTTTGTCAGCCAACATAAATTTATGTATGGCGAATACGACATTGAAGTCTCTCAAAAAACTTTGGAATGAGACACCGTCAGTGCCACCAAATTTCTTTGATTCAGCCATCTTAATGGTAGTAATACAATATATATAATAAATTCAAATTTGTTATCTGTTTAAGGCGTCGATCCAATATTGCACGACGTCTTCCTTCTCAAGGTACGGGGTCGATCAATCCACTGCTAACTGCAGAATGTTGGCGTTTCCACCTCCTGTGGAAACCTGTGTTCCTCCACCAAATTCTATGGAAACCAGCGCCTCCACCAAAGCTGTGGTACCGGGGGATTGGGTACCACGCGTGTATGAGGTGACGAAATTATACGACTTTAAGGGGAAAAGATATTCTTTATTTATTAACCACACGCACTTCCTACTTATATTATTAGGGATTTACGCGGTTGTTTTAACTTTAAATAGCGGACTGGGACGTATAACGCGGACTCGACCCAAGGATAGGTCTTAAATCGGGACTCTTCCCAGGATACTTTTCTCAGCTTCAATCGGAACTGCTCCACTCGACTCGTTCAGATCCCGAATGTCCAGGCCGCGATTGTCTTATATCGTTCCTAAATCAAACCTTTTAAAATGGCACAATAGTTTTATTTAAACTCTGACACATGATGGCCAGGTCAACGAACTGTAGTGATCGAACGAGGTCCGAACACTACAGTACCTCCGGTTGACCTAAAATTGACAATTTTGTTAAAAACAGGGTCCTATAGCACAAATAAAGGTAAAATTTCGAAAAATAAAAAGTTAAATATTAATGTAAATTTTGTTACTTACTTACAAGATTTCGCGAAAATCTAAATTTGCCTATATCTTTTTATTGTTTTGACTGAGGACCTTGAATTTCATCCATCTAATAGGGATATCTGATATAAATTCAACTTGCTCGGTCCACCCGTTCCTAAGAAAATCGGTGGTGACACACGGACAGGCGGACAAGAGAGTGAACTAATAAGGGTTCCTTCTTTACTTATAGAGGTACGGCACCCTAAAAATAACTTCAATTTGAGGGGTTTACTTACTAGTGGCTAGACGGTTGTCAAAAAGTTACACTATCCATATAGCTCGATAGTGCCGAATTAATTTATTGCTATCCAGATTTTACAACAGGTATAATTACATTTTGTAATTGGGTGTATAATGCTCTATGGGCAACCTTACACCCACCTCGGTGTCTGTAGACCCGAGACGGCGTGCGCGTTTAGTCGGTTCAAGCCCGACATAACCACCCCCGCTGGCCGACGGGGGGGGGGGGGGTAGGGGTGTCCGAGGGGATTTCCGCACAAAAAAAAAAAACTTAATACCATTAAGAACCTCGCGTTGCAGAACAGCAACAGACTTCTTATCGGCCGATTAGTATTAACTTAACATATGAAAGTGCGCACATTACACCAATTTGGTATGGAGCGACAATAAAAATAATAAATATTCTAAGACATTTTACACAGCGCTATCTAGATCCAAAGTAAGCATAGTTTAACTAGCTTGTGTTATGGGTTCCACAATGCGGATAAACTTACTTACTTATATACTTTTTTTTTGTAAATACATACATATTATACATAGAAACACCCAGACTAATGCAAATAGACATATTCATGCATACTTACTTTGGGTAGCGTTGTGTAAAATCTCCTAGAATATTTATTTTATTTATTTATTAAAATATTTACACCATAAAAACGGCTGGCCTCTTTTGTTTTGCACAAAAATTAGCATTCTCATCCAACATGGCAATGCCGCCAGCCTTTGGGTGCATTACCAGTTGACATCGATAGAGAGGAATTATTCGGAACGCATGTGCATTAACTGGTCAACCAGAAAAGCAATAAGATTCTGATCAACCAGTGACGTTGAGCCCTTTAAGCCCGTGATTCGTTTTGTGTAATATATCTATGATTGGTTGATTGGCACACCTCCGCCATCGCGCCGCGCGCTGACCACCAAAAAGACCTAAAAACTCGTGCATCTACTTAGAGTATATTGTCAATATTTATGACAAAATATAAATATAAAAGTTCGCGCATGTGCATTAACTGGCCAACCAGAAAAGCAATAAGATTCTGATCAACCAGTGACGTGAGCCCTTTAACCCCGTGATTAGTTTTGTGTAATATATCTATGATTGGTTGATTGGCACACCTCCGCCATCGCGCCGCGCGCTAACCATCAAAAAGACCTAAAAACTCGTGCATCTACTTAGAGTATATTGTCAATATTTATAACAAAATGTAAATATAAAAGTTCACCTAGTGCATTAACTGGCCAACCAGAAAAATAATAAGATTCTGATCAACCAGTGACATGAGCCCTTTAAGCCCGTGATTAGTTTTGTGTAATATATCTATGATTGGTTGATTGGCACACCTCCGCCATCGCGCCGCGCGCTAACCATCAAAAAGACCTAAAAACTCGTGCATCTACTTAGAGTATATTGTCAATATTTATGACAAAATATAAATATAAAAGTTCGCGCATGTGCATTAACTGGCCAACCAGAAAAGCAATAAGATCAACCAGTGACGTGAGCCCTTTAAGCCCGTGATTAGTTTTGTGTAATATATATATGATATCACCTCCGCCATCACCCAAAGCGCTTACCATCAAAAAGACCTAAAATCACTTTTTGGCATCTACCTAGAGTACATTGTCAAGAATTTTACCCATACTTATACATTGGTGACTGTAATGTAATTATCATCCACAGCCTGCTTCCGTCGCGTGCTCGCAGGGAAGCGAACCCTTCGCAGCCATGTCCGGAAAGTGGTGCCTTGCGAGAGGCTGGAGGACTGTCGACGTGAATGTGCCACTGAGAAGAGATTCCCCTGTGAGAGCTTTAATTATAGGTAAGACTTTGAGGCTGTTTTCATGTAGAGAAACATGTTGGGTATGGTATGGGGCACCTCCGAAATATTCAGGATCAAGCCAATCACACCAGCAAGCCTGTAATGGCTTGCAGAATCTTGTGACAACAGTAAACAATGTTATATTCCGTGCTAATATCATCTTAGGCGCCGGAAAAACAGAACGGGCGCGCGTCCTAGACGTGTTTTTGTAACACACCGAGCACTTTCATAGACACGTCTAGGACGCGCGTCTGTTCTGTTTGCCCAGCGCTTTAGCGTTGTTTCTAGTTGCATCTGAGGCTTTCACCTCGGAGTCCGGGGTTCGTTTACTCATTCTCCTCCTCTTACTTCTGTTTATACGGCTTTTATGCAACAGACCTCCCAACTTCGTGAGGAAAGCCTGCACCAAAACCTCCTCCATGAATCAGTAGATGTAAAGTCTTGAGGTAAAGTTGGCTTGGGCCCCGAGAACCTTAGTATCCGTACTCCCACTTTGAATAGAATGCATTGGTGATAATACGAACCATGCCGTCAGTCAATTTGAAGCGTCAGTAGCTTAGTGATTAAGGAATCGGCCTTACGATAGAAAGGTCCCGAGTTCAAATCCTGGCCACTCCTAACACAAACAAGTTAGTTTACCTGGAGGGGTTAGCGGCATTACTAGTAATTTCGGTAGCTGATATTCTTTGAAAAAAATATCACACCTATTTGCTAACACAAATGAACAATTACCGTTTCAACAAATATTCAACTGCTCGCACAGATTGGAGATACTAGCACAAAATGAACATAAACGTCTATCGCATTCCCACGGGGTGTTCGCACAATTGTATGTGTTTCCTGATATGCTTACGGCCTTATTAATAATTGTTACAACATTTTTGGTACTGGTGGACTGGCCTTTAGTTTGTGATAAGGCTGATGACAAATTGTGGGAATATATTAGAGGGAGTATTAATAGACTTGTGTGGTTCCTATGCGAAAAGAGAGAAAATGAAATGGTGAAATGTTTAATTGAATTGAATATATTGATCTCTGCCTAACCCTTCTTCGGTAGCTTCGTTGTTAAGAAGTCGATCCTACGATTGAGAGGTCCCGGGTTCGAATCCTGGCCATCACACTACCGAGGTGAACCCACTCCTAACACAAGCAATTAAGCTTAGCTGGACGGGTTAGGGGTAATTTTAGTAATTTCTTTACTAATGTTCTTTAAAAAAAAAGAAAGTTGCACTATTCTAACAGGCGTGACTACCTATTTCCTTAATCATCTTAATGTAGTCATCGATAGATGATATATAGATTCAGAATGGCTATACCACTAACATCGTATTCATATTCTTTGATTTGTTGTGACGATTGCCCATTCATTATATTAGACTACCTGATCGACTCCACCCGCCTGGATGTCGGTATCCTGTTTGCTTATATCTACGGTTCTACTCAATCAACTGCAATCAAACATACGGTAGGTTTTTAGGTCTGACCTTTCTAATAAAATAATCAAAATGCGTTCAGTAATTTTTGCATCCATCGCGAACAAACAGAGAAACCGAAAAGGATTCCAAAAATAATATTCCTAGGTTCAGACTTAAAATTTACAATTTTATAATAGTGTAGATGAAGTTATTAACATAATAGGTCTTTAGCTATGAAATTGCCGAAATTTTCTTACAAATTCATGATTTCGTTATTCCTGTAATTTAATAGCTATTTCCATTATTTATATTTTGTTCGAAAGTTGATTTCAAGATTTTACAACTCTTTATTAAATTTTGTTTTTAGTGGCCACTTGATAAATTAATTCGATCTTCAAAAACAGTACTTCCTAAATGCTATCCATTTTGATGATAAATTTCGTCTTACTTGACAGCTGTCACTTTTCAAAAATGAATTAAAAAATGCTGTTTGTTAGCTTAATGTTGTCTCATACATACACAAAAAAACCATAAAATGTGGATTTGTCATTCCTAAAAAAAATGCACAAATGTTAGTACTGAAAATTGGGTTTCCTCCAATTTCTTCAACAAAAACGGTAATTCCAAATGTAACGACCTAATATTCTATATTCATATGAGTGTCGAGTGAATAAAAAAAATACTTGGCACTTTACCTTTAAATCTACTCTGTGTTGTACACAGGTTTGTTGTATTGTGAACTTTAATCTGCCTGAATATGACCCGTTCATAGTGCCTTATCTTGATAGGTACCTGGCTCTGTAGCATTGTTCAGTGCTATCGTATCTCCGAAGCCCTTCTCTACACGCTCTATGAGCATATAGGCTTATGTAGGGCCGGCTCTACATATAACCTTCGAATAGCCTTATTTTAACACATAAAAAAGGAAACTCATGGTGGGTTATTCGCGAACAAACAGACAAAAATAGGCTATGAATTCTCAATATTACACTAATAAGGGTCTGTGTCTCATTTTGTTATTTCTCTGTGCAGTCTCGGGCTTTACTGAAAAAAAAACTCAACATGTACTAAGCTCGCTTTTGTACATATCTTATTAGATTGTATAAGATATGCCATTCAAGAAGAAGCGTTGGCTATTTCCAGTAAAGATATATCTGGCGCATAAGTCGCATAAGGCGCACAGTCCATAAAAATATCTGGTTAGTATATCAGCTAATGGTTTGATCCCAGGAAGCCTCTCAGTCATCTTGGGAGAGTCACAATTAGCGGGAAGCCTGTGGCGATATAGAAAGGTTCTCTATCAATTATCCAGACGCTCCGGCCAACTGTTGCCCACCACGGTGCGCTTCTTCTTTATTTTAATGGAAGTGTGATGTAACTTCATACATATAATAATTATGAGAGTAACGCAAAACTCTAAGGGACTATTAAATTAGCTTTATTACAACCTTCTGATAACAACAAAATAATGTATCACACGGTTAAAGAAAGTCTCACACCCGCGGGGCAGCTTCTGATGAACTAAAAAAAGCACACTGAGTTTCTTGGCGGAGTCTTCTCAGGATGGAGCCACGGCGCGAACCTGTGGTCCATTTGCTAATAAATATTGTAGTCTAATCTAGTTTGATGTTTTGATGTTTTATAAGTACCGTTTTGATGATTTTTGATTTTGTCGTTGTCTCTACAGAATAAATGATTTTTGATTTTGACTGTGAAAGCACTATACATTGTCGTGTCGAGTGATTTTCGACAAATATTTCACTAAATACATGTCAACAATATACCAGTTGTAGCCCATAATCCATGACGCTCAACCTCGGCTCAGATATCACATCAGCATTGTGTTGAGATCGCCTTGTGTGAGCTCATATCTGATGTCTATTTTATACAAATCTTGTATAATGACATCGTGTACATCATTCAAATATTATAATGTTGACGTTTGGTACGATACTGTAGTGGATGGAACGCGGCTTGGCCCTCCGAGTTAGAGTCTAGAGCCTGCCTAGTGCCTCTCGAAAAGGGATGATGTCTAGGTGTCTGGATATCAATCAGTTAGCAGACAGAGCGCTAACGCCATGGCCAGGTGGCGAGCGGGCTCATGGTGGACAATTGACAATGTACGCTGCAGTCGAAGCGGTCTACATATTTTTAACGCGATGTTATATATTATATTATGTACTGCGTGATGATAGATTTCAAGGCTTATTCAAACTTGAGCGGTATTCACTACCGCTGTTGATAGAGGCGGGTTTTGCTCAGGTATAGTATGAAGTTCCACAGATAGAGTCGAATAGTTGGGTGTCTCATTAGAATCACCACAGTCGGCTTTCTCTCTTTTTTTCTTGTTTGAATAAGCTACTAATTAGTGCATAATGTCCTGTTGTACTCTTGACATTATTGATTTTTTCCATGCGAAGCCGGGACGCGCTGCTAGTTTATAATATTTAATGAATAAAAGCCCTAAAGTACTAAAATTAACATAAAGGATGATGTGAACGGTCACAACACTGGCTTGCGTTTGACATAACTGGGACGTACGCAAGGTTACTAGCTACTAGCTGACATTGTATTGTTGCGTATGCGCTGAATGAAGATATGTGGAATGTGGATCGCAGGCTGATTTTAACTGTTTGAAGATATTTGATTTGTGACTCCGAACTGGTTCTATTTAACCACTGAATAGAAAAAAAATAACCAACTTATCAATGTTTGCAAAGGAAAAGATTTTATTAACAACTAATTGATACCCGCGGCTTCGCCCGCGCGAGGGACGGTTATCGTATTTGGTCATATCTCCGCTGATATTTAACCAATTGCAATCCGTTCAGTAGTTTTAGCGGTTTTTTTGCTAGAAGAAAGAACAAGAACTTTAGACTTTCAAGAACTTTAGAAATATATTGATCTAGAGATCAATATATTTCTAAAGTTCTTGATATTTGTATAATTTTATTATACTAATGGTCGGTTTCTAAATGGAAGTTGTGTCTTATTAATTCCTACTTACGTACAGTGAGCAGTTCTGTTCAGTTACACCTATGAGACCCGAGTTACAGGCCAAACACCTAACCCTACATTTAAATTTCACCGCAGTCGAGTTAAATGCTATATATGACGGAAGACTGGTAGTATCAGCATCATAACCCAAGACATTTATTAGCATAATTTTGTTCCAGATTGGACCCCTCCTTCCACGGTAAAGGCCTCTGCGAGCTGATGACAAAACCCATAGAAGCGTTTGACCTGCAACGAGATTTCGTCGAAGACAAAGACTTTGATTTCTTCGAACTCGACCGCAATAGCTTGGAACCCAATTGTCCCGAAACTTTGAAAGGACCAGGAATCTTGCATTCTGGTTATCTTTCTTCTAAGGGTACTGGAGTATCTGGTGGGACAGATAGAAATGATTGGTATGATGGAAGGCATAGGGATAGAAACCATGTTGATAGGAGAGGGGGTTATGGAAACAGATATGAAGACAGGTTTTTCATACCTTACCAGATAAATCAAGGTAAGTTTAGCGAACCAGAAGTCTATTTGGTTTTTTTTTATAAAAGCCACGGCAATGTGGCTTTACGTCGCCATTTTTATCAAGGTCACTTTAAAGACCAGTAAGCCCCAAGCAGGCAAGCCCCATTGTAGACCAGTTCAGCGGGAATAATGGTGAATTGACTATTTCAGAATTTAAATCATAAAAATCAGGTGTAAAAAGCCTCGTATAAGTGAGCTACGCATGAAATCTATTGTTAACCAATTTCAGAAAGAAAGAAGGGCTCATTTATTACTGCAAATTCCACGAGACACAGTGACAAGTAAACCAGAAGGAGAGAGACATAAATATTATTAAAATAATAATAGCACCTCTGCCTACCCCTTCGGGGAAATAGGCGTGAGTTTATGTTATGTTATGTTTTTATTACGTGGTTAGGTGCAGATTAAAACAGAGTCGAAAACTCACGGATGACATCAAACTATACAATACATCGAACGATTGCTACAAAAAAGTAGCAAAGGAAAGGTCCATCACACGAAGCATAAAATAAATGAATAGTGTGTCTTGATGTTTTAGTGAAGGGTGAAATATGTAATAATAATAATAGGTATTCTGATTCTCATTTCACATTTGTATCTTCACCAGGCTTAGCCCGAAGCGATGACGATGAATCCTGGGGTCAATATGGTGGTAACTATGGAGGCAATGATCGTTATTACAAAGACAGAAATGATTATCACAAATCTATCACCCACTGGCGACTAGCTAGTGACGTCGAAGTACCGTATTATGGAGTCAAACCATATTCCAATACTAAGTTCGATTATAATTCTCTTGGGAAAAATGGTGGAGAAGGATCGTGGAAATATGGTCATGGTTCTTGGAAGAGGGGAAGGTGGAATGGTTCGGGGAATACTAATGGCCTGGACTACGGGGAGTCAAATTTTTACAAACCGAAGCCCCATTTTCACGGGGTTAACGAACACGGGCATGAGCCGATAGCACGGAGTGATGAGGAGCCAGTTAAAGGTAGGTTTTTGTTTCTATATTTTAACTTTTTTACATGTGGAGACTCCCACGGGTACCATATCATCGGGGCTAGTAATGAGATGGCTATATCAGAATCGAATCCACTGAGGTGTTCCGTAGCGGGTACCTATTATGAGGGTCCCCAGGTATACCATCTTGGTTGCATCCAAAGCTTGTACTTGAGGCCCAGGATCCTCTTCCCTACTCCTTCTCTTAATTTGATTTGGCTTGGCATTTGCGGGCGTGACAGACGTTTGACATCCCAACCCTGAGAGGAATGCCTGCACCAAAGCCTCAACCATTAATTAGCAGTGGTACCGGCTTGTAGGTGAGGTTGTTTTGAGCCCTGAACACCCGTGTGCTAGGCAGGAAGTCCCCAGGATTTCTTAACCAGGTCCTAACTGAAGGTAGTCTCACCGAGGAGTGCTGGAGGAGCTCGCCCCATTTCGTTGAGAAAGTCACGCGTGGAATACGATGCGCCACCACCGTTTCGGGCCTGCTTTTAAGGCCTTCAGATCCGTGCCCATAGAAGAGGGAGGAAGGACTTCTGCAAAACCCAAATTATGATTAGCTGTTTCTTTTCAGACTGCTCCTCTCGCCGTCGACCAGGTATGTCTTTAGGATCTGCTGCCATCAGACGATCACTCATATCTCATAATGTGGTGGAATGTGAGGCTGCTTGCTTCGGGGAGAGAGAGTTCAAATGTGTGTCTTATAGCTTTAGGTGAGTTTTTAATCATTTTGTGTTTAAGAAGGCTTAATGACAGAAAAGGAGGCTCGTGAAGTATGTATGGACAGAAGCAGATGGTGGTCTGTTGTCTCCGCCTACCCGGAGGGGGAAAAGGCGTGAGTGTTTTTATAAGCATAGCTATTAGCTATATAAAACATTGACTTATGCTTATGCTGAAGAAGTGAGCAAAAATTTGTGATGATGCCAAATATATACAGCGCCATCTAGTAAAGTTAAGCTGAACTTCTACAAACTACACACTCACACACACTGCATCGCACTATAAAAGTTCTTGCGCTAGGTACATTATTAGTTAACTTCCTAATATCTACTGTTGGGCCGCTGCCCATCAAGCATGATCACTCTGACCTCCCTTTGTGTCGGAGGAACATCACATCCCATTCCTCCATAGGTGTGTCAACATCTGCGAGGGATATGCTCTATGGGCAACCTTACACCCCGGCGTCTGTAGACCCGAGACGGCGTGCGGTTTTAGTCGGTTCAAGCCCGACATAACCACCCCCGCTGGCCGGCGGGGGGTATCCGAAGGGATTTCCGCACGAAAAAAAAAAAAAGGTGTGTCAACATCAATTACTTTTATATATACTACTAGACTGGCTGTACGGAAAAATGAATTTGGTCACTCAGCTGATGGTAATTGCGATCAACTAGCCTGCAACTTTTTGTAGCTGTCATCAGCTGTCTTCTGTACCAAAATTCATCATCAAAATTATATTAATTCATTACTAGTCACTGCGTCCCGTGCCCCATCCTCATACCCGTCTCCGCCACCGCGGTTCCCGTGACAAATTTTAATTCTAAACAGCTGATTCAGGTGTATACATAGAAGTCATCAAGTACCAAACACCCATATTTCTCCAAAAAAAAAAAAACCAAGTCTAATGCCATCAACTGGGTACTTTTCATGAACATTGTCAGGGGTTGACTGATGGATAGAACAACTTTCGCTTTCTTTCAGGTATTCAAGCTCTCATGGCAAAGACAACTGTTTCTTGTCTGAACGTCCATATCGAGGTCTGGAGTTAGCTACAGACAGCAGTTCAGATGTATACGCAATGCCGCAAGACCAGGGTTGTGCCACCATCAATTACAAACCTTGGGTCGAGAGCGGTAAGGTTCTTATTAAATGCTTGATTTGTTTTAAAAGGCTACTAGTAACCGAAATTACGAGTATTCCCGCAAAACTCTCCAGCTAAGGTAAATTGCTTGTTATGACCATAATTCAAATCCGGAACCTCTCGATCGAAAGGCCGACTCCTTTGTTGTACTTTATGATGACAACACATACACTCAGCGCCATCTAGCGAAACAATGCCAAACTAGTTCAAAACTCAGTAGTTTTGAACTAGTTTGCGCAGTAGCGCCATTCAGGGTCAGTACCCTGAATGGCGCTTCTGAAGTTTTCCCTACATCAACCGTAACAACTAAACATTCTGAGATTGTTCCTCCAACTCGCTTGTTCATTCCTCATCATCATCATCACAGCGTTAATCCCGATTGCATCCAAAGCCTGCACTTTGAAGCCCGGGGTCTCTTGATTTAGCTTATTATGTCTTTTATGGGAGTGAATGCCGTCTGACCTCCGAACCCCGAGATGCAAGCCTTCACCAGAACCTTGTCCATCAATTAGCAGGTGTACCGGCTTGCAGATGAGGTTGACCTGGCCATGAAGATTTTATTCGGGCGTTCCCCGTACGGGGTCCTTAAACATTTCTCTAGCTTCAATATTTCTAGTATCTCCTCTAATGTTTCAACCATTCCCTTCTTAGAATGCTTCTGGCACGTCAGATCTGGTGCTGCAGTGAGTGACTCTGCTATCAGAGCAGCGCTAACTGTAGGTGGATTGGGCGCTTGTGAAGCAGAGTGTATCAGAGCCCATGCTTTCTTTTGTAGAGGATTTAGTTTCAGGTAAGTCTGGCAACATCATTTCTTATACTGTTCAGGTAGCAAACAAGCATATGGCCTGCTCATATACAGGCTGAAATTTGTGGACCCCAGCATAAAGGATAGTACTCTTAAATACTGAACATACTATTGATTTAGATTGGAAAAAGAGAACATCTAGGACAGGACTTGAACCCGCGACCAGACTCTTACAGGGGGAATGCTCTGACAAACTGAGCCACCTAGAGTAATAAAAAAACGATGTTTAAAAATGATTGTAAAGTTATTCATTGTTTCCGTAGTTCGCAAGAATTACGGTAGATGGCTCCAGCGTCGAAATCCGAAAAAATAACACCTATACTTTTATGGCATCAAAGCATTCCCGTGAACACCTCCAGCTAAGCTAAATTGCTTGTTATGGTTGGGTTCACATCGATAGCGTAATGGACAGGATTCAAACCCATACCCTCTCGATCTTAAGGCCGACTCCTTAACCGCTAATTATCCGACGCTTTCTACACGTGAAACTAATAAAAACTTAATAAAACAATATAAATTTTCAGATACGATTCTCCGACCATAGGTGACGACTTAGAGAATTGTATCCTCACTTCTTCTCCCCCAACGTCTTTAGACATTTACCATGGGCTCCGTCCCAACAGTGGACATGAGCTATACTCCCGTGGGAACTATGGCAGAGGTTGTGAGCCGGCGTTGTATGACGACACACAGCAACGGGATGAAGGTAAGATCTGTGTTCATTAAGATTACGGTACTTAGTCGATTTTGGTTGTTTGGTCCGTTAAAAGAAATTACTTAGTCGATTTTTGGTTGTTTGGTCCGTTAAAAGAAATTACTTAGTCGATTTTTTTTTGCTTGGTCCGTTTAAAGAAATTACTTAGTCGATTTTTGGTTGTACCTCTCCTGAAGTTGAAGTACAAAAGTTAAAGGATTCTAGATGCTCATCATCCTTCGAGCCTTTTCCCAAATCAGTTAGTCGACTTTGAGTCAAACTTCTACTTCTAGCTTCGATATTTTCCGTGAAACGACTGCCATCTGACCTCCACAATCCACTGGCGAATTCGAAGTTCTGTGTTCAAAGAACCCCATATTGTACTTAGTCCCTTTGAGAAGACCATAATCCAGTGGAATCCCAGCTGAAGTTAGCTTGGGTCCGGAAGATCTGGTGGGCCCCATACATCCCAATGATAGATAATAAGTGAAGCTGAGTGAGGCTTTATCTATCTATACTTTTATAAAATTGTAAACTAGTTGTGTCTGTACATTGGAGATGTTTAAAAAAAAAACTAGGGTTATGTTAAATTAAGGATTCTGAACACAAAAATATTTTTTTGGCATTCATGTCTGTTTATCTGTTTGTTCGCGTTGGACGCAAAAACTACTGTACGGATTTGGATGCGGTGGACCTAAAATCTGATATATGTTTGATTGCAATTGGTTAAATAGAACTGGAGATATGACCAAAAAACGATAACCGACCTACACGCAGGCGGAGCCGCGGGTGTCAAATAGTTATCTATAAAAATGAAAAGCTGAAATGCATGTACGCACATACATTCCGAACGACTGCACCAAAATGGATATCGGTTGTGGTTTAGTGTTCGTTATTGTCAGGACAAGTTTTGTATACTTTTTTTTTTTTTTTATATTTTTTTTTTATCGTGCGGAAATCCCTTCGGATACTCCCCCGCCGGCCAGCGGAGGCGGTTATGTCGGGCTTGCACCGACTAAAACCGCACGCCGTCTCGGGTCTTCAGACGACGGGGTGTAAGGTTACTCATAGAGCATATCCCTCGCACCCCGGCTGACCCTGGGCCATCTCACCACTAACAGCATCGCTCATCCTGTCTCCTCTGAAAGCAGAGGAGTACGGAGAGCGATGTGTTCCCGCCACGTTGGGTATTGGCCGACGATCAATGCCAACCCTATGAAGGGGTGAAGGGGAAGCCATTGACCGCCGCCCAGGGTGTACCGGCCGCTCCGATTCCGTTCCCCCCGGACTGCAGCGGGATCGGAATCGAAGCGACACTCGAGGAGGTTACCCAACACACACCCCTTTACCCAACACACACCCCAAGTTTTGTATACCTAAAAGAAAATTAAAAAAATAGGTTACGGGACGGGTCAGAATTCCACGCCGCTGGAGCTACAAGAACGACGTCAAAGCCAAACTAAAAAATAATTTATTCTGTTTAGACCATTATAACAGCAAAATAGACTAATAATTAGCAAATGGACCACCTGTTCGAAACGCGGCCCTGTCATGAGAAGACTGACAAGAAACTTTTTTTGGTCTATTCACAAACATTTTAACTTAATCTAAATAAAATATTGTAATTAGATTGAGCAAAAATGTAGACTAATAATTAGTAAATGGACCACCTGTTCGAAACGCGGCCCTGTTCTGAGAAGACTCTGGCAAGAAACTTTTTGGGTCTATTCATAAATATTTTAACTTAATCTATGTAAAATATTGTAATTAGATTAAGCAAAAATGTTTGTGAATAGACCAAAAAAAGTTTAGAGCAGCATAGTGAGAGAGCAAACAGTACATATTCAAGCTTGCTTGTCGTCTAAATATTCTTGAACTTTATAATAGCCTTTTTACAAAGTTTAGTTTTAATTTGACTTTTAAATTTAAAGCTATATAGTAATAGTTAAATAAAAAATCTATAAAAGAAGGTTTTCTTGTTTGTTCAAGTTGGTTCAACTCTGTCTACTTTTATTACAGAGTGCTATCTCCAATACGACAAAGCAGCAAAGCTGACGGGCTCAGCAGTTCGCGGCCAAGCGCGAGTCAAAGATGAACAATCCTGTGGACACGCGTGTAACGAAGCACCCTTTACTTGCTTGAGCTTCTCTTTCAAGTACGTATACGATTATCATCATTATATCAGTTTATTTATTCATGTCATCGAAGATAGTGTTTCGAACTCAATGGGCACATATTTGCCCTTTCTTGATTATTTTTTACATGTGGAAAACCTCACGGGTTTCACCCCATCGGTGCCAAAGATGGGATGAATGACCGACTAAAACCAAAAGGTGTCCTCCCCAAGTGTCCATTTCCGGGTATCCCGGGTAAGCCCTCGAATGGATAACCCCAGGGACGTATTTGAACTAAGTTCCGATTTTAACATAGTGGGCACACTCGAGCAGAAATTATAACGATAATCATTTTAAACAACGTTTATTTATATTTATAACCTAATAACTAAGCTAGATAAATATAATAGACGGAGAAATATTCAAACAGAGACGTCCGCTTAATGCGAGCTCCGATTATAAAATGCCCGCTTGCTCTAATGGCGTGTCCAAGTGCGACTCAGAGTGACGTCACGCTTGCGTTCGGTGGTGGGGGCGATTTGCCAACATTTTATATAAATTCCTGCGCATATGGGTTACAAATAGCAGATGTAGGTAGTAACTAAACACATAATAATAATAAAAACATATTTATCACTCACCACAATATAGGTTTCAAACATTTGAGTTGACTTGAACATAGTGTACCTAGATGTATTTCACCATAATACACATAATATGCAAGTTTACATACTAAATAAATCAGAAAGTATCCAGTTTTCTCCTTGGAGCCAAGGGTCCATTTTCTTTTTAAATATTAAAGTACGAGTAAGTGTACTGTTTTAAGGAAATCAAAGGTTATTATTATACCAATTGCAGCTAAACTCGCTTGCAATTCATATTGGGAAAATTGTCATCATCTTAACGAAATGTAAGAAACCTCAACCTGGATCCTCCATGAAAAAAAGTGTTTTTGCGCCAAAAACATAAAAACAACTTACCGCTCTTTCAACTTTTTTATTTTAGTTTTATGATATAGGTACATAATGGAGCGCGCCCGGGAGAGATTTAGAACTCTTCCGGCCCGCCGAGCCCGCAACATGCTCGCCGCGCGTCGCAGGCGACTCAGGCGCCGGAGGTCGCTTAACGACCACCGTCCTCCATGAGCGCAGGCCTGGGGGTGGCAGGTGAGGCCGCCTATTACCCCAGCAGAAGCAGGCTGGGACAGTGGAGCGACTAGCGCCCCTCCCCCAAACCGAGGCAAGACGGGGACACCGTGGTTCCCAAACCCGAGGAGGCCATCTCGAAACCGGAGATGGCCCAGGGTCAGTCGGGGTGCGACGGATATGCTCTATGGGCAACCTTACACCCCGGCGTCTTAAGACCCGAGACGGCGTGCGGTTGTAGTCGGTTCAAGCCCGACATAACCGCCCCCGCTGCCCGGCGGGGGATTATCCGAAGGGATTTCAGCACGAAAAAAAATTCCTTCTTTTTTTTCAGTAACAACGCCCCTCCAAACAAAGACAACTGTCTCCTCTCTGAAATCCGTTTGTTCGATCTTCAACGAGGAGTGGACTACGTCCATTCTGCCGACGACTGGCTGTTTGCCTTCGATCTGTTCAACGGACAATGCTGGAGGAAGGTCCATTCGCAGCACTTTGAGTAAGTCTTTGGACTATTTATTAAGTTCTACTATCAGAGTTTACCCTTAGCTCTAGCTAGTGCATTTTGGATTTTACTGGAGAAAGTTTTAAGAGGTATGGCAGCAATGTGCAGAGTGGAGGCGGCCTAAGTAACTGTGCACTGTGGCTCTCAGGTCTAACCTGACACATAGCAAACATAGGGCGGATGCGGCCTGATTATCTATTCACTGTGGCTCTCGGGCCTACCCTGACGTCATCACAGTAGTGGCCTCAGTCAGTCCTGTGCACAACTCTCTTAGCCTCAGTGTCTCCAAATATAGTTCTACTCGATGCTAGATGACGTCACTTTGTATCTGAGTACGTCACTGTTACCTGTTGATAATGCATGCATGCTTAAGTTCACTGAAAATACAGTATATGTTCCAGCGATTCTTCATCAGAAATACCTCGTCCATTATCAGTGCCTCCAGTCGAAGATCCTTATTCGCTAACAATGCCTTCAGGACCTCCTGGAATAACTGGACCTTCGGGTCCAACTGGAACGGGATATCCACCCGATCATCAGGGTGAGTAGTATTTTGAAGACTTTCCGTTTGATTGCATGTGACCTTCGGCGCCAAGCCAATGGACGAGGATCTGGCGCAGGCTTTCCTCTTGGGGTTGAGAGGTCTGAAGACAGTCGCTCATATAAAACCCAAATCAAAACGAGGAGGAGTAAGCAGACCGAGGGATTCGAGCTGAAAGCCTCGGATGCCATCGGAAAACACACCCTTTATTACTCGTTGTCCAGCTGCGTAGTCCACTTGGGCGGACCATGGGAAATTATTTCTTACCATGGTTCACCACTAAGATGAATGATGATTGCCATTCAGTGCAAATATTTGTACGTATGAACCCTATTCTAATTCATTTGCACTGGTGCAAATTCTGTATGTTGGTGTTACTATGTATAATAATGTAATTACCAAAAAGTATCCAAGTATATTTACCCGCATTCTCGGGCCCATATATTACAAGGCATGCTTCGGCGGTATGCGGCGCATGCGGCGTCCCGCACTATTTGTTATTTATTTCCTCTATTTCATTAATACTCATTTTTAAAGAATACTTGCTGAGTGCCGGTTCTACTTAACCAATTGCAATCAAACATTTTATTCAATTAAATTTTCAAGAAAATATATCGGAGAATTTCGGATATCTGGGAAGTGTCTAGATAGCATAGCTGGTCAGCATTCGCCCTGGAAGGGACTGGTCGCGGGTTCAAGTCCCGTTCTAGATGTTCTCTTTTTCCGATTTAAATCAAACATTTTATGTCAAAGAGAGTGTTATGTCAATCTATCAAAGATTTCATGTCTGACCAAGACCTTTCTAATAGAAAAAGTTCAGTAGTTTTTTTGCGTCCATCGTGAACAAACAGACAGATATACAGTAACAGACAAGAATTCCAAAAAATATTTTTTTGTGTTCAGAAGCGTTCCTTTAACACAACCAAAGTATTTTTTGAAATATATCCAATGGACACCTTTTTTTTTTTTTTTTTTTACGTGCGGAAATCCCTTCGGATACCCCCCCGCTGGCCAGCGGGGGTGGTTATGTCGTGTCTCGACTAAAACCGCACGGTGTCCTCCCCAAGTGTCCGTTGCCGGGTACCTCGAAAGGATAACCCCAGGGTTGCCGGCGGACTTCGGCCGCCACCGCGGCCTCGCCTGGTGGGGTCGGGTTTTATCCCGCTTCGGTGAGTTGGCAGGCTTGTGTAGGGCACACACGACACGCCTCCGCCACGGCCTGCTTCTGTAAGGACGGCGAGTCGGCCAACTGCCGTCCTCAGGCCCCGATCATGGAGGTCGGTAGTCCCGGGCGTAGATGAGTCTGCGGCGTCCTCGCCGCAGACTGCGAAACTCGGGGGGCAGGATTCTCTCCCGCTCCCTCTCCGCCGTCTCTTTCGCGCGCATTACCTGCTCGCAGAAAGAGGCGGCGGCGTGCCACTTGCTGTCGTCAGAGACCACGGCCCTCACCATGGTCTCCAACGAGAGAACGTCCACGCCCAGGACCGCAACGAGATCCCGGCGTTGACTCGCCCACGCAGGGCACTCCACCAACGTGTGGAGCGCCGTGTCTTCGCCAGGATCCTCGCAGTGCTGGCACTGCGGCGTTGTCTCCCGGTGGATGCGCCTATGGACACCTAATTTACAATTTTATAATTACCCGGCAATGGACACTCGGGGACCGTGTGGTTTTAGTCGGTCTTATTCCGACACGTCCACCCCATCGTCGGCACCGATAGGGTGAAGCACGAGGGAGTATTCACACGCTAAAAAAAAGTATAAATATCTAAGAAAATATATAATTATTTAAATTATTATTTATTGTTATTAAACATTTATGAGAGACACGTTTTCCAGTGACAGATTAAATATCATTTAAACACGTTCTATGATTATTAATTTTTATTTATTTCAGACCCATCTTACATTCCATCCGGCCCACCAAGTGGTCCAGCATACAAACCTAGTCCACCCAGATACCCACCCCGTCCAAATCTGGATTATCCAGAACCTTCCGCGCCTGGTTACAAACCTCACTATCCACCTGAAATCAATCTTAAACCAGGTTATTCTGAACCATCAGGACCAGCTTTTAAACCTGGATACCCTAAACCAATCTATAAACCTGGGTATCCTGACCCATCAGGTCCAGATTTTAAACCTGGATATCCTGTAACAAGTTATAAGCCTGGTTTAGCACCACCTGGCCCTTATTTTGTTTCTGCCAATGCCGATACAAACTTAAGGCCAGGGTATCCAGCCCCTTCTGGGCCGGATTTTCAACCAGAATATACAGTTCCTACTGGTCCTAACTTTAGGCCAATTTCATATGATCCCACTAGACCTAATAGTAATCCGGGTTATGTACGTCCACCTGATTCTAATCTGAGGCCTGGGTATCATTCAGATGATAGATTTAATTTAAAACCTGGGTACCCAGGCCTTGACAATTTCAGACCTGCTTATCCACCTCCTGTTAAACCAGATTATCCTGTAGGACCTCCTAGTCCAAACTACAGGCCTGGATACCAACCAGGCCCTGATTATAGACCTGCTTACCGACCACCTCTACCGCAAAAACCAGCATACAAACCTATTGAGCAAGATTATACACCAGGAAAACCCGGGTACTTACCAGACCGCAGACCTGGGTATCCTGGACCAAATAGACCATTTTTAGATGTACCGAAACCTGGTAGACCAAGTGGAAGACCTGGTTTCCCAGATAGAGAAATTACTCAACCAAGTAAGTGATTGACAGAAAATATTACTACTCGTACTTAGCACAATCAATTAATCAAAATATTGTTTCGGGTTCTAAGTAATTTTTAATTATTCATCTTATTTTAAATCATAATGTACGTGTGTAATACACCTCTGCTTAGGGTAAGCAGGGATTCGGGGATACAGGCGTGAAGTAATGTTATGTTATTCATAATGTTCGTATTCGACCGGCATTAAACACTTTTCACGGCGATTTCCTAAATTTTCGTTATTACTTTGCAAGGACAAATACGAACATAAATCATCCTGATCAATGAAGCCGTTCTCAAGTTATAAGCTTTTTCGGTTCAAACGACGTTTCGGTTGCTTTTCAGTCTTTTCGTCTTCCGTAACTGCAACTTTGCGATCAGTGTAATAATAAAATAGTTAACACAAAATTAATTTCGATATAATTCGTTCAAATATTGTTTTTTTTTTCAGATTGTTTTTTTATAAATTTTATTACAATTTGTATTTTACAGGATTTTAACATTTTTTTCTTTCAGTGTCATTATGTGTTAATAATGGTGTTGTAGTTGTTTATTTAAAGTTCTTGTTACTAATATTACAAAAGATTTGCAACGATACAGTAAAATTACTGTTGAGAAATTTGTTTTTTTTTAAATCTTCATATTATTTTAACTCATCGAAAAACAACATATTCAATCATAAATTCACTTACAAGGTTTAATGTCACTTCACCTGTGTTCATTCCATTATCCCCAAACTCCTATGTAGATCTATATAAAGATATTCTGGGTATAAAGCTGAAACAATTTTCACATAGGAATAACAGTACTAACATAACTTGCACAGGTGGCGCAGCGGTTTAGGAATGTAGTGCACTTGCTTATAAAGTTTGGAGTATAATTCTAATTAGAACAAATAGTTGTGTGATAGTAGTTACTGCTTTGTGTCTGGATATTTTGAGTGTCTGGGCTTGATGGTCAATTCGCACAAATTTGTACAAAAACTTTGTGAGAAATGAGCCTTATTAAAATTGAGTATTTTTAGTGGTTGATTTGCGCAACCTGAGTTTTTTAGTATGCGAATCGACACCGGGATAAAACTATGAAAGTTATGTTAGAACTCAATAAAGATTTCACCTAGGCATTTGACACTGTTGACCATAGAACAAAACTAACATAAATCTGTATTATGGCCCATTGTTACAGTTTATGTATTTCTATGAATAATTAAAATTATGTTAGTATTTAAAAAGAGATTTAACCTATGCATTTGGCACTGTTGACCATAGAACAAAACTAACATAAAATGTATGTTGTGGTCCGCAGTACAAGCATCATGGCGCCATTACACGGTATCAGGTTTCCCTTGTCGCTCTGGAACCACCTGTGCCCAGAACCAGATTGTAGGACATTGGGCTTGTGAACCGGAAGGTGGAGAAATTGGTAAGGTTTTAGTTTATTTTTTATTTGATAAGAATCTAATGAACTCAAAACTCAACTTGCTGATTAATGGACGAGGCTCTGGCGGAGGCTTTCTTTGGCCAAATAAAAAGTGATAGAAGAGGAAAGCGGGCCGTCGTAGATCCCCCCGGATAGTCACCCGCCGGCCAGCGGGGGTAGTTATGTGGTTTAGACGGCGGGGTGTAGGGTGTAAGGTGGCCTATAAGGCACTTTCCTAGCACCCCGGCTGACCCAGGGCCATCTCCGGTTTCGAGACGGCCCCCATGGGTTTGGGAACCACGGTGCCCCCGTCTTGCCCCCGGAAGACGGGGGCTCGCAACGCTCCGCTGCACCGGCATGGTTCTGCTAGGATGACAGGCGGCTCTATCCGTCACCCCAGGCATGTGCTCATGAAGGACGGAGGTCATTCAGCGACCTCCGATGCCTGTGTTGCCTCCGCACCAGGTTGAAAGCGGACCCCGGGTTCTGAGGTGATAGTCTTGAATGCCACCGATATCACCGCTAAGATGATTATGTTGATTTTGACTTTCCTCGTAGCAGTGGCTGGCTGTTGAGGTTGACTTTGGCCCGAAGATGAATGGCAGGTGAGATTGACTTGGGCCTGAAGATGTTGTAAAGGATCGAGTACTGACGCTCCTCCAACACAAAGGGAGGATCCGACCAGGCAACGTCTGGCGGGCCGAGGTCCCTAGCTGTTGAAGTTACGAATCTGTATATATACTACTCAGCGCGTGAACTTCATTTTCGCGATGCAGATTGTGACGTAGTAATCACGTGGTAGTCGTGACATTGTAGACGGTAGTAGTTCAGCTTACTGTTGCTAGATGTCGCCTGGGTACATATGGTATCGCCACAATGTTAATATATCTTCGGGCCAAAGACAACCTCACCTGTACGCTACTGCTGCGAGGACAGTGGTGATATGATTATATGAGCAAAAAGAGGGGTGTTATAAGTTTGATGTGTCTGTCTGTCTGTTTCTCTGTGGCTCCGTAGCTCGCGAACGGATGAAGCGATTTCAATTTAGTTTTTCTTGTATGAAAGGTGAGTTACGGGCGAGTGTTTTTAGACATGTTTGATGAAAATCCGTTGAGTCGTTTAAAAGTGGTGGGGGGTGAAAGTGGGGAAGAATAACCGAATCTCTGCAAATATAATCGAGTGGGGTCTCAAATGAAAGCGCATCACGTACACATCACAAAATAATATGTTCAATGAAAATCGGTTGAGCCCTAAAAAAGCTCTGGGATTTGCAGATATTGGGTATTTTCCCCACGTTTACCGTGGGGAAAATACCCAATATCTGCAAATATATGTGTCGGGAGTTTTTTTTTATTTTTAATTTATTATAATGTGAATAATTGTATTCAAATTTTGTGTTTTTAAGATGTATAGAGATCAAAAAATGTATAGGGCCTTACCAAGATCTTTGAGCCAAGCCAACCTCACCTGTAGGCCGATATATCTGCTTATTGATGGATGAGTCTCTGGAGTAGGCTTTCCTCTCGGTCTTAGAAGGAAGGATGATGAGAGGTTGAAATATACGAGAGATTTTCTACCTTAAATAGCTGTAAAGCAAAAAGTTTTAATAAATATTCATATTTCATTCATTTTCATGTTGATTATTTAAAACTCCAGGATCTTGGGACTACTGCTGCGCTCCAACCCATAGGTGTGGTTACAGCGAGGGATTCAATAAGCCATGGTGAGTAATACAGTTTTCCTATTTTACTGGCGTTTGACCTCAGGTTTCACCTCACTGACTAATGGTGGTAGAAATGGGTGACACTCTGATGAACTTCGTCCTCCTTTCCATAATTTGGCCGGGTTGGCTTTTACGGGAGTGACCGCCGTCTTACCCCCAAACCTGAGTGGTCAGACAGCGGTCGTGGCCATAAAATCTAAATGAAGCCAAGTACGCCAAATCAAGAGAAAGAGTGGGTGACCCAGGGCTCCAAAGTACAGTCAACGACAGAAGTCGCGTCACAAATTCTAATCTAAATCTAAAACATGAGTAATGAATAAACTTTGTTCTCTGGGGATTATAAAACTACTTAAACTTATATTTTTATTTTATTTATATAAATATATGTATATATGTATGTATATATATATATATATATATATATACATACATATATACATATATTTATATATATATATATATATATATATATATATATATATAATATATATATATATATATATAAATGTATGTTTGTACGTAGAATTATATGATATGTAGTATATTATTTATATCTATGATCAATTTATGACGTAGTACGCCATCAACTACCATTCTACTCCTCTATTTGATAAATCCATCCAAAGGTTGTCTGGTAGAGATCGCTCTTAGCGATAAGACCGCCCATTGTACCTACAATATATTTAGACTTAACTTATTTTATATAATAATATGTGGTGTACAATAAAGAGTATTCTATCTATTTATCTAAATTTGCATTGATCTGGGTGTGTCTATGTATAATATGTATTTATTTACAAAAAAAAGAATCTAAGTATGTTTATCCGCATTCTAGAACTCATATGACAAAAACTGTCGTTTGGGTCTAGATGGCATTGTGTAATTTGTCCTAGAGTATTTATTTATTATTTATTATTACTATTGGTTAAAAAAGGGTTTGTAAATATTTTAGTGTTAACTAACTTTTGTCGTTGACTGTACACGTTTTGAATGTAATGCACCAGGCATAAAGCGTGATGGTGATGATGGAGTCCATGTTGTCTATTTCCACTTTGGCCACTTATGGCCTAAAATTTTACAAAATATCAGTCTTCTACTTTTATTTACAGGTGTTACGTAGGCCCCACAGAGGATCAATGGCGACCCTGCAGCGAGAAGTATTACCCATACCATCAGCATAAGGTTCCTCACCCCACCCAAGGACATCAGCAGTCACCAGGGCAGAGAGGCAAGTAAAACTACAAGGAAAGTATTATTATGTTGGGTCCTTGATGCAGACGGACTATTCATAAATAAATAAATATTCTACGACATTCTACACAGCGCTCTTTATACCCAAAGTAAGTATAGTTTAACTAGAACCATGTTTTAGAATGCGAATAAACACACTTATATACTTTACTTATTATGAACCAATCATTATGAACAATGACCGAAAGTGTCGGCCAAATTGATGCATTTATTACTTTGGCCAAATTCATACATTTAGTACTTTTATATTAATAATGCCCGACAGCCCGTAGCCTATTTAAGAAATCACAGTATGAGATAGCTTGAATGTATCATTTGAACTGAGTAGTAATTCCCTAATTCAAGCCAGGCTGGTGCTTTTAAAAGAAGAAGAAAATCTTATTTAGGCTTTTTTTTTTTACGTATACGCATTACCTGCTCGCAGAAAGAGGCGGCGGCGTGCCACTTGCTCCCGTCGGAGACCACGGCCCTCACCATGGTCTCCAACGAGAGAACGTCCACGCCCAGGACCATCTTATTTAGGCTAGCGTAGATTTTTTCTCTAAAAAAAGATGCGAAGTGGAATTAAAAAGGAAATTAGGTAAGCTCATATTTTTATAACGTCTCTTGACTTATCGCGATAAATATGGAACTTACTTTTACCGACGTTTCGGATGCGTTACAGCACCTGTGGTCACGGCTTGAAAAAAAAAAAAAAGAAATTAGGTAAGGTTATGCAACTTTAATTTCATATAATAAACCACAAAAACACTACATTGCCCATTTTATGCGGGCATTATATATTTGGATTTCCGACCGATATATATTTTTTTTATTTTTTATTTTTTTAAAGAATATTAGTAACCGAAATTACTAATATTCCCCCTAACCCCTCCAGCTAAGCTAAATTGCTTGTGTTAGGAGTGGGTTCACGTCAGTAGTGTAATGACCAGGATTCGAACCCGGGACCTTTCGATCGTAGGGTCGACTCCTTAACCACTAAGCTACCGACGCTTCAAAAGCATTATTCATAGTGACCGGATTTATCAAGTTGCCCGTAACAAATAGCTATATATTGTATATTGACTTGTGAGCGCTACTAGTGAAAGTACGTACTATCTAATAATATTATTAATAAACTCTTTTGCAATATCCCATAAGCCATTAAGACAAACATCCATAAAATTAATATATCTATTAAATTATGATGTACATTACCATGTAAACTTCCACCGAAAATTGGTTTGAACGAGATCTAGTTAGTAGTTTTTTTTTAATACGTCATAAATCGTAAACCGCAATTTACCTTTCATTCAATCAACTCAATTATAAAAATTAAAAAAAAAACATTATTATGTTACTTGCTGCTACGGAACCCTTCATGGGCGAGTCCGACTCGCACTTGGCCGCTTTTTTTCAATACCTCATTAATTTGATCAGTGTATGTTCTGCGCGGTCGACCCTGGCCTGTTTGCTCCCTTACATCTGTCTTACATACTTGGTGTTTCATTCGCTCAGTACCAAATTAAAATGAACCAATCATAGATTATATTAAACCAATCATGGGTTCATTGGTTGATCAGTCTTTGATAACCCATCATTTTGATTGGATATAGTGTACATGCGGGAAATTTCTGACTTTTGTTCAAGATGTTTGTCGGTATTTATGGCGGTAGAGCCCAACCCGCGACTTCTGACTTAGCGTTTGAACACTAAGTCAGAAGTCGCGGGTTGGATTCTTGCTCAATACAAATTTTTGTATATTTGGATAGATCTGTGTATGTATTTACAAAAAAAAATCTAAATACGTATGTTTATCCCCATTCTAATACTATAATACAAGCTAGTTAAACTATGCTTACTTGGGTCTACAGATCGCGTGTAGAATATTTATTTTACTAAAATATTCTTTCCAGAGCCTGATCGTCCATCCCAGAGACCCTGGACCAGACCTCCAGTATCACCAGGAGTTCAACCAGTGTTCAACGATAGACCTCAAGGTCTACCAAGACAGCCGAATTACGACAGACCGCAAGGTCCATATCTGTCAGAAGCTGATAGAAGATATTGGGATGCACTTTATGCGAATGGACCTCAAGCGTATTATGATAAATTTGGGAACCCCCTACCTGGTGAGCTTATTTATTCTCCGAACCTTTTTCGCTCAGTTGGGGTCAGCTTTGAGTCTAACTACAAAATGGCCGTACTTCGATATTTTCCGTGAGCGACTGGCGATTCGAAGTTCTGTAGTTAGAGTTGGCACTAGACAAAGTGACATTCTATTAGCGATAACGCCAGTGTAATAGTCCGTTTAGTAATGTATGGGATTGACGTAATTATTAATGGTGACAAAATTTACTAAAATTTAATTCTGTCTGTTTTTGTCATCCGAAAACATATGACCGAATTAATTATTATTATTAGCTGATGTCCGAGTTTCCGTCCGCGCGAAGGTCGGCTATCGTTTTTGGTTCATATCTCCAGTTCCACTTAACCTGAATCATCAAAGCCCATCAAAGTAACTTTCGGTTGCGATAACCAATTTGTATTTATTTTTTCAGGTTACTCTCGCGTCCCTACAGAAGAACGTCCCCATATCAAATACACCAATAATTACCCTCGACCTGGCAGTGGACAATGGCAGCAACTCCCTCAAGAGACAGAAGATAGACCGCCTCCTGCATTAGGAGTACCCAGGTAAGCTAAACCTATTACTTTTGAACCCCTGACGAAAAACGAGGGTTGTTTCTGAGCTTACACTTTAGAGCTTGAGGTCCGTACTCTAAACCTTATCTTTATTCGATTTTTCTTGACTTTGATGGGAGCGACTCCCGACCACCAAACCTCGAGAGGCAAGCTTGCACCAGAGCCTCATCCGTCAATCAGCATGTATACCGGCTTGCAGGTGAGGTTGACTTGGGTTTCGAATCCTTGGTAGGACCACTTTATATAAGAAAATTACAAATAGAAAAAAAAATAAGCAAATATTGAATTTTTAGATACTGGCCAGTAGCTTATCTCCACAAAGGACCACCACCAAATACAACATATTTCCGTTACAACGAAACGGAGCCAGAACCAAGCTCAACAACCGAAAGATACATTTACACAACAACTCAACGAGAACAACCATCAACAACAACCACATCACAACCAAACCACATTGAGAAACATAGAGATGAGAAACAACGAAATATGAGTACATTCGAAGAAGTTACACCAGAAACAACCACCATAAAAGTTAAAACTACTACAACAACAGAGTTACCAGAAGTAAAAAAAGAAGTGAAAGAGAATAAAACAGAAGTAGAGATGGTTAAACCAGTAAACGTCCAGATTAAAGATGTCCCCAAAGGAATAGATGATAAATTAGATGATTTCACAGATTCAATTGAAGTGTTAAACTTAGATGATATAAAAGGTGATAAACTATCTGATTTAAAAACTTTAGAGGCAGAAGAGAGGCAAATTGAAGAAATAGGCCGGATTCTTGCTTCAAGAAGAGGTGGAAAATTTATTTTAGATAAAAGATCGCAGAAAGACTTAGAATCTAAAAATATAGCTGTTGATAAAGAAATAACAGACTTTAATTTTGGTAACAGATTTAATCTTGAAAGGAGAGGAATTATTCAAAAGGTCACAAAAGAAGAAATAGAAAGAGAAAGGAATGCAGATAAAAGCTTAGAAGTGAGTGAGACAGCATTTGTTCGACCTCCTAGAATATTATCTACTACAGATAATATACGTAGAGCTATATTGAATGGAAAAGTATACTATGACGCCACAATAAGGGAGCAAAGAGATTTACTTAAAACCAATTCTACTCGAAGAAGTAAAAATTTACGAAATGCAGACGAATCTAGAATACCTAATTTGACAGCGGCATCAAATTTTGGTAAGAAAATTGTAATAGCAAGAAATGTAAATCCTGTACGTAGAGTAAGAAGAGTTTTTAAGAAGAGATATAATCCAGACGAAGTGAGAAGGAGATTATTGGAAAGAGAAAAGAGTAAGCCAGCGAGTAGCACCGAAGTTTCTAGAAGATTCTAGTTTAAATTAGACGACAAATAATGAAAGAAAGAGATTATAATAAACATTTAGCCAACGGATCAATGCTATAAATAGAATAAAAATGAAATTGCTTATATAAATTTAAGTATGAATTAAAAATAATCGAATCTTATTTGTATGAAATTTTCTTTGCTTCAAATTATTTGTCAGTTTGACTTTAACTTGAATTTAAAATTAAAGTTGAATTGACGATGCAAGTTCAAAATTATAGATTATAATTATATTTATTTAGTAATAAATTTCAAGTATTTTATGTTTACGTTTGAAATGAATATGCTTTAAATATTTAAGACATAAACATTTGTTTCAAAAAATTTTAAAAAAATATGTGCGCGTGTACTAGTGTACACAGGTAAGAAGTGAAATTTCTTTATGACCTTATTTTTCGAAAAATGATCTACTATATGCAACTTTACAGAAATTGGTTAAATCAATAAAATTAAATTAGATAAAGTTTAACAAAAGGCTTTTATTATCATAGACATGAATACAAATAATACAATTATTTCATTTTACCTTATTACTACTAAGATTATTTTACAGCATTTCATTAAAGTACAAAACAGTCGTATTAGTTAATAATAACTAGTTTTCATGGAATTATATAAATTGACCGATAGTTACAATCAAAAACGTAGGTTATAACTTGAGAAAAATAAATACCATAATCACACCCACGTGTTAGAAAAATAGATATAATTACTGCCTTTTTTTAGAAATTCACTGGAATTCGAATTAAAATAAACCCTTTGATTTTGCTGATCACTATCAGTCGAATAAATCAACTTTTTTTTAAAAGATGGGGCGTAACGAAAAAATGTGACGCGTAACCGAAAAATGTGACGGTAATTTTTTTCCAACGCCGATAAAGAAGTTTCACTTCAAAAACTTTATTTTGGGTTCAGTGATTGAGATGAATGAATTTAATCTCGTATCATTCATTCATTCAGCGTTGTTCCAATTCGGAACCAGGGATCCGTTTACTCGTTCTACATGTTTTGATTTGACTTATATGGCTTTTATGGCAGCGACTGCCGTCTAACCTCTCAACCCCGAGGGGGAACCTGCACCTACCGAAAAAACAAAAAAAAAATACGATAGGCTTGGGTGTCGAGGAGCTTGATGGAACACCCTCTCGTTACCCCCTTTAATTAAGCTAAAATTCTTATTAGGAGGAGTTATATTTTGGTAGTGTATTGGGGGAACTTCGAGCCTGTAACTCGACGATTGCAAGTTCGACTCTATGGGCGCGATTGGACGTAAATAATATATTGCGATCTTCTCAATATATATCGATATTTTTGATGTGTTAATAAACGCGATGTGTGACGGATCGGAACACCGGATCACGATATTGGATCGCGATTATATATTGACCATCTATTATCTATACGCGCCCTATACCTATTACGATACAGCCGTTTAAGTATATACCTATGATTATATATTTGTGATAATTATTAAAGTTACCATTATAAATTTAATTAAGTCACACTTATATTTTTAAAATTTCTCACTTTTATATACATAGTTTATAAATATATTAATTTGTAACATTATATTATAGAGCAATTCTTCTAAAATGTTTTTTTTTATTTATTCTACCCAATGACTTCTATGACAAGCTTCAAATATACTAGACAAGCAGTTTAGAAAAAAATAACACGGTTCCTGGGTGAGGTGGGAAAGAATTTGGAGTTTGGAACGGAACGCATTTAGATCAGTTAATGAATTTAAAAAAATATATAATATATATATCTATATAGGCATAGCGTGCCTTTATGTAATATCATCTGTATGATTGCTACCAAAAGTTTCACATTGTTGCTTGATCTATGTAGTTAAGTAATGATCTTAAATCGATATCTAATTTTTTGTTTCATACATTCAGTTTAATAGTAATATTAAACGAAGTCACTGATCATTCCGTTGAATTCAGGTTAAATTTCAGGGGCCGTTCACAAAATACATCACGCTAAAACTAGGAATTCAGTGCAGGTTTACGAGGGACGGAAAGTATGACTGTGATATTGAGCGAAGAGTTTTGGCTGGTAATCAAGTGAATGGGGCCCTGCATAATTTTATGAGCAGCCAGAAAGTTTCTAAAGAGGCACGACTGGCTGTGCATAGAGGAGTACTCGTCCCCACACTTATGTATGGTAGTGAATGCTGGGTGTGGCAGAAGGAACACGAGAGTAAGCTGAATGCTGTTGAAATGAGAAGTCTGAGAACTATTGCTGAAGTGACCCTGATGGACCGAGTGAGGAACAGCGTGATAAGGGAACGTTGTGGTATGGCAGAAGATGTAGTGACCAAGATAGAGAAAGGGGTGCTTAGATGGTTCGGTCATGTAGAGAGGATGGATGAAAGGAGATTAACGAAACAGATTTATGAAGCGAGGGCTACTGGGCAACCCGGTAAAGGTCGACCTAGGCGTACGTATGCCAATCAGATCGATGACGTTTTGAAGAAGGGCCAGGTCAGAAGTACCCGTAATCGGCGTGCATGTATGAAAACAATTTTGAAAGTAGAAGAAGCGAAAGGCGTATGCCAAGATCGTAGCAAGTGAAAAGATGTTGTCTCTGCCTACCCCTATGGGAAAAAGGTGTGACTATATAAATTGACTGAAATAAATTGAGGTGAGCGAGCAGGACTCTTATTTGAAAATAAGACATCTTACTACGGTCGCGCGCTTAGCTAAGGCCGCTCGCTCGTGAAACTGTTTTTCGGTGATTATTCCTCAATGGTACATCGGACATGAACCATCTCGCTTCAAAACACTCCTCAGTGTCCACACTATCACCGTGATGAACTTAGTCAAGATCACGCGAGTGGTTACGGAGGAGTTCAGCCACCAACAAACGGCTATGCCGCGTTTAAGAGCTTCGCTTACTCAGCTCAATTAGCTTTTTTGGCCTCCCAACTTGACTGTCGTTTGACCTCCCAACCCCAAGGAAAGCCAGAGTATCGTCAGTCAATCAGCAGGTGTGAGACTGCCTCATACACCCTGTTTAGTATTCTATTCAACCACCTAAGTTTTCGAGGGCTTACCCGGGGTGCCCGGCAATGGACACTTGGGAAGGACACCGTGTGGTTTTAGTCGGTCCGATTCCGACACGCCCACCCCATCGTCGGCACCGATGGGGTGAAGCCCGAGGGGGTTTCCACACTCTAAAAAAAAAACCACCTAAGTATTCTAAAAACTATCTCAACTTTTATATTCAAAAATTATGCGGTAAATAAAATATCGTCGCATTTATTCGAGTTTGACCGCAAAACGTGATCACGTAAACTGCCTCTCTAAAGCAACACAACTGTGTGTAAAATAAACACAGAAAGTGAAACAGTTACCACACAGTTTGCATATAATTTTAGTGCAGTTTGTGAAAGTGCACTTAAGTGTATTTAGAGAGTAATAAGTAAAAGTGCTCTCTAGGGCCCGTGTGACGCATGCCTTGGTTCCGCACATATTAATAAACATAACTTTACGCCTGTATCCCCGAAGGGGAAGGCAGAGGTGCATTACACACCCACGGTTCGCGAGTTATGTTTAGGTCGCAATGTAATATTGGTTGAGCCTATTGCCATCTACCGGATACATCTAAGCGAGCGATAATAAACATTTTTAAAACATACATAACTACTAAAAGTCAGTAGTGTATTTTAATATTATAATTACGAAAGTTTCTAAGTATGTAAGTGTAAGTAATTAGTAGATTATTAACCAAGGGGATAAAGCAGTGTCTTCTGTCGCGGGTGACGATTTAAATCGCGAGCGTAACGAAGGACTCTAGGTTTACTCCCGAGCGTAGCGAGGGTGCTAAAAACTTAAATCACGAGCGAAGCGAGGGATATATGACGAGTCCTGAGTGTAGCGAGGGATTTAAGTTCACCCAAGACTAAGACAGCTTTATCACCGAGGAAAATACTCTACTTTTCGTACCATTTGCGAAAAATGCATAATAAATGCGTATTCCTTTTTCAAAACAATATTTATTATCAAACTTTTTCTATTTTATCACATAAAATACTGGCAGGTCACAAATAAAGAATTAAAACTTCTTATTTAAATTTCGCGCTCGAAAACCAATCAATCAATGTTTTTTTAAACTGTTGGATTATTAATTAAAATATGAATCGCGCGCGTAATTTTTTTAAAGGCAGCATTCCATTTGCAAACAGCCTTTGCCCGCGAACGCCGCATATGATTCGAAGCGTGCAAATGATCAAATTTATGTATAATGCTTTAAATACAAACTCAATGGTGTAAACACAGATGTAGTTCAGTATAAATTTCGGTAAGTAAGTATTTCAAATTTAAATCACATTCTCCCCCTAGAGGATGAATGAAATTCAGTACAATTTTCTTTCCCTGTTTTTAACAGATTAAAAATGACTATTGTTATGTTCGCTTTTTGTGGCATAGAATGTCACTTTTTTGAGCAAATGGTACGAAAAATATCTTATAGTTAACTAGCATCCCGCCCTCGCTTCACTTCGATTTATATAAGTTTTTTCAACTTAACCCATTGTAATTTATATATAATATATATAATATTGTTATAAGAGAATGTTGTTACATGAATTGAAAAGGGTATGCTAAGGTGGTTTGGGCACTTGGAACGAATGAGTACAGAGCGAATGACACACCAAGTATATAAGACAGATGTAAGTGGGCAGGCAAGCCGGGGTCGACCTCGCAGAACATACACTGATCAAATTAATGAGGTATTGAAAAAAGGGCAGGTCAAAAGCACTCGAAACCGGCGGGCTTGCATGAAAGGTTTAATGACAGTAGGGGACGTGAAGTGTATAAGGACAGAAGTAAATAAAGGATTTACCTATTCAGAAGCACTCAAAACCATGCATGCATGAAAGGTTTAATGACAGTAAAAGAAGCTCGTGAAGTATGTAAGGACAGAAGCAGATGGCGGGCTGTTGTCTCTGCCTACCCCGGAGGGAAAAAGGCGTGAGTATATGTATGAATAGTATATATAGCCTATGTCCATCGGTTCAAACGGTGAAATAATTTTTCCTTTAGGTGCAGTGGTTCCGAAGATTACCCCGAACATTTAAAACGAACTCAAATAATTCGGCATCTTTATTTATAATAATATTAGTAATAATAATAGATATATATATTACATACTCAGAAACTTTGGTATTGGGCTCGTTTGTTTTGGGTTCCGTATTTCAAAACGAATAAACGGAACCCTTATACAACTATCAGGAATGCGTAAAGGTTGAAATTAATATTAAA
This sequence comes from Cybosia mesomella, assembly GCA_946251805.1. NCBI lineage: Eukaryota > Metazoa > Arthropoda > Insecta > Lepidoptera > Erebidae > Cybosia > Cybosia mesomella. The sequence goes on from OX276417.1 coordinate 8,686,164, forward strand.
TACTAAAATAATTAATAAAAAATCAAACTTATAAGTTTTTTTTTCACTAAAATTACCAATATTCCCTCTTACCCCAGATCAGCTAAATTGCTTGTGTAAGGAGTGGGTTCACGTCGGTAGTATAATGGCCAGGATTCGAACCCGGTACCTCTCGACTGTAAGGTCGACTCTTTAACCATTAAGTTAATGCAATCAAAAGATACAGACGTTTATATAATATATTTAGACAATCACAAGGGAGACAAAACCTATAAAGAGAGATGAAGTAAGCTAGAATCATTAAAATCAGCAGGTCTTGGCACACATAAAGGGCAAATTGCAGTGTTGCAGTTAAATGTTGTCGACCTTTGACCATCGCCATGGCAGTTGCTAATAATGTATGCAGCTTTCTACTGATGAAATAATTTTTAGAATTGGCATAGTGGTATCTGAGTTTATTTTTTACAAACAAACAATCAAAGCAATCCAATGTTTTATCTTTATTGCCGATTGTTGGTAGCTGAACTCCTCCGTAACCACTCACGCGATCTTGACCAAATTTACCACGGTGATAGTGTGGACACTGAGGAGTGTTTTGAAGCAAGATGGTTCATGTCTGATGAACCATTGAGGAATAATCACCGAAAAACAGTTTCACGAGCGTGGCCTTAACTAAGCGCGACCGTAGTAAGATGTCTTACGAGTATTTTCAAGTAAGAGTTCTGCTCGCTCAGCTCAATTTATTTCAGTCGCACCCTGCACTGAATTCCTAGTAATATTAGTTAATATAACATACATAAAGTCATGCCTCTTTACTATTAGGGTAGGCAGAGACCACATGTTACCACTAACTACGATCTTGGCATCCACTTTTCGCTTCTATTTTCATAATTAATTCTTTTCTAGTTTAGATATTCAGATATTTAGATTATACGTCGCACAGGTATTGAACCTATTGACCTTAGTTGAGAATTTCTCTCCTCTTTCTGATTATATAATGTGTCTTCTAAGGTGTTGTTAGAAAAGTCCACGGCTACTTTCTATTGGGCATTCACCTGACATTTTAAACTCAAAAAGGTTATGAATCTTTGATAACCTTTGGTTTCTTTTTTAATTCATTGACTAGCTAAAAGCATTGCTTTAGGAATGCTCGAGAACTTTTCTACCTTTTTTTTTTTTTATCGTGCGGAAATCCCTTCGGATACCCCCCCGCCGGCCAGCGGGGGCGGTTATGTCGGGCTTGCACCGACTAAAACCGCACGCCGTCTCGGGTCTTCAGACGCCGGGGTGTAAGGTTACCCATAGAGCATATCCCTCGCACCCCGGCTGACCCTGGGCCATCTCACCACTAACAGCATCGCTCATCCTGTCTCCTCTGAAAGCAGAGGAGTACGGAGAGCGATGTGCTCCCGCCACGCTGGGCACTGGCCGACGATCAATGCCAACCCTATGAAGGGGTGAAGGGGAAGCCATTGACCGCCGCCCAGGGTGTACCGGCCGCTCCGATTCCGCTCCCTCCGGACTGCAGCGGAATCGGAATCGGAGCGACACTCGAGGAGGTTAACCAACACACACCCCAGAACTTTTCTACCTGGAGTTTTTTTTTATGATTGACTAGCTGTCCCCCGCGGCTTCACCCGTGACATATTTCGATCCCCGGTAGCATCTATTTAACCCATGCCTACATGCCTGTAATTTATTAGATTTATTATAATGTGTGGAAATTTGCCTAAACTTTTGACATATATGATTACTGCATATATATAGCCTATAGCCTTCCTTGATAAATAACGCTATCCAACACAAAAATATTTTTTCAATTCGAACCAGTAGTTGATGAGAATAGCGTGTTCAAACAATCAAACAAACAATCTCTTCAACTTTATTATATAATATATAATATAGATAACAGATCTAGATATGAATAGAAATTACTATGTCAAAGCCCAAACTGGAAAGTGTGATGTTCTCAGTAAAGTGTACCACAAATATTCTACGATATTCTACGACATTCTACACAGCGCTTTCTAGACCCAAAGTAAGCATAGTTTAACTAGCTTGTGTTATGGGTTCCAGAATGCGGACAAATATACTTTTTTTCTTAAATACATACATACTATACTTAGAAACACCCAGACCAATGCAAATATACATATTCATGCATACAAATATTTGCACTGAGCGGGAATCGAACCCGCGTCCCCTGTCGTATCAGTCGAATGCACTACCGCTACGCCACAGAAGCCGTCAAAAGCATAGATTGTGGAATAGTGATAGTGATTAGACTTGCTTCGCTCGCCCTGATATACAAACAAACAATACAACCTTACTGTTAAATAAAAATTATTAGTTTTACAATAATGTACCTACAGAAATTTGCCCGATTGGTTGACATATATGATTACTGCTCAGCTCCCCTGAATAGTAGCATAATGATAAATAGCCAAGGAAGGCTATTCCGCTATTAAGCTATCAAACACAACAAGAATTTTTCAATTCGAACCAGTAGTTCCTGAGATTAGCGCGTTCAACCAAACAAAGAAACTCCTCAGTTTTATAATATCACTATATAATATAATATACTTTAATTTTTATTTGCCATTTGGTTACATCGCATTGCTATCGGTAGGTTTTGGCTGAACAAAGCGTCACGTCTCGTGTTAGGGCCCGATTGTGGGACAAAAACTGTGACCCAAGGGTCACAGACACCAGAGAGAAAATTTAAAAATGGTATTCTTGCTTACTTTTATATCTCCCCGGTCCACGACAAGATTTTAGGATCTTTTTTATAAGAATACTAGCTGTTCCCCGCGGCTTTACCTGCGTGGAATTATGATCAGGTTCCTGCTACACATAAGACCCTATTCCAACACCACACCCTATATAAGATACACAATTCCACCATACATCATTTTGTTATATCTCAAACGGTTTATTCAGCGTTTTCGTTGAAAGCTCCCCGACGGCTTATTTTTTTCTTACAGCTCCAATAAATATAAACCCAGCGAAGCTAAATTGCTTGTGTTAGGAGTGTGGTCACGACATGCTTGTGTTAGGACCACGATTTGAACCCGGGATCTCCTTAATCGATAAGCTACAACTAGTATTTTGGATCTGCTGCCGGCAGAGCACCGGAAGATCATTTATCTGAGGGTCTCGGAGTAGCACGCCCTGTCGGTCCTAAAGCTGTTCCACAGCTGCGTCATGAGTTTGTTTGAATGGCCCTAGTTTGCCACCGCAGTAGTCGATCCGCCTCACGAGAGCTAGTGTCGTCGCAGTATGCTTTCATGGTACTAATTTCCCGCAACTTCAGATAGGCCTACAGATTATCTTTTTCGCATATAACTCGCATTGTTGAACCCAACGTCCGTTCTACTCTTCCTTTCCATAATTTGACTTTTACGGGAGCGAATGCCGTCTGACTCCCCGAAAAGAAAGCCTGCACCAGAGCCTCGTCTGTCTGTCTGTCAATTAGCAGGTTGGTTGAAAATCTCTAGAAAGAGACATCCCTATGGTTAAACCTAACAAGACAGAAATTGCTGCATATAAGTATTGCGGTCAATGCAACTTAACTGAAACTGCAGGGAAAGTTGAGTTCATGACATTGTCAAGCTAGTCATCTGTAAAGCCGGTGAATTTATACAACTTTCAAAGCTGACTCAAGTTTCACTAAGATTATTAAAACACTTATCTTGGTATAATTATAATGACTATTAGGTATCTTAAATTATGACACTCAACCGCTACTCAATTTGATATTGTACGAAAGGAGACGACCTCTGTGGTGCACTGGCAGTGGTAGAGTATTCGACTACTAAGCAAGAATTCGCTGGTTCGATTCCCGCTCAGTGCAAATATGTGTTTTATGTATAATTTGTATGTATTAACAAAAAAAGCTTTTTAGTATCTTCATTCTAGAACTCTTAGCAAGCTAGTTGAGCTATTATTTATTTCATTAAAGTGTATTTATTTAATACGGTGGCGATAGCCCAGTGGCGTACGTAACGGACTGCTGAGACGAGGTCTCGAGTTCGATCCCCAGTCGCCCCGAGCACACACCTCTGACTTTTCGTAGTTATGTGTGCATTAATAAATGTTAATTATCACTCACTTAATAATGTGCCCGGTAGACGGCAATAGGCTCGCCCCTTATTACATTGGGACCTTAACATAACTGGCGAATCGTGGGTGTGTAATTCACCTCTGCCTTTCGGGGATACAGGCGTGAAGTTATGTGTGTGTGTGTGTGTGTTTATTTAATTAAGTTTCACATTGAAAAATAACTGTTTTTAACGGATTCTATCGCGATTTATCTTAATCCATAGCGTACATAAGCGTGGGTAGCTCAGTGGATAAACAGTCAGCCTTTACAGTTCATTACTACACAGCCTGGCCATTACAGTACCGATGTCAACTTACTCCTAACACAAGCAGCTTATCTGGAGGATCTCGATAGAATCGGTCCGTTAAAAATTATTTTATAACAAAATCTGTTACTATTGAAAAGTAATGATGGTTTCAAAAATATGTTTAATTTTTTTTATTTTCTTTTTAAAGGATTTTAGTAACCGAAATTACTGTTATTCCCCTTAATCCCTTCAGCTAGCTAAACATAATTGGAGAATCGAGGGTGGGAGCGAACCCTCCTTAGATTAGTGTCTGTTTGTTTAATACCCACCTTCATCATCTTAACGTTGCTCCTGGTTCACCAGAGGTTTTCACCTCGGAGCCTAGGGTCCAGGCTTCTTTAGATTCGACTTATCTAGCTTTTAGGAGAGCGACTATGGTCTGATCTCCCAGCCCCGAGAGCAATGCCTGCGCCAGAGTTCCGTCCGTTTTTCAGCAGGAGTACCGGCTTGCAGGTGAGGTTGGATTGGGTCCGAGGGTCTACTTGGTCATATATACCTCACCTTCATTATCTTAGCGATAATCCTGATGGCTGAAGAGGTTACCATATACCCTCACCTCAGCTTCAACATCATCATCACAGCGGAAGTTCCAGTTGCATCTAAAACTTACACTTTGGAGCCCGGGGTCGAATGTCCTACTTTTTTTCTTGATATGGCTTTTGCTGAAGCGATTGCCATCTGAACCCCAACCCCGAGAGGATAGTTTGCACCAGAACCTGATGGCGGCAGTTCTGTCGAAATCGGCCGAGCCGATTCGTAGATTAGCGAGTCGAACAAACAAACAGAGTGACAGACAGACGGACGGACTAAAAACTGTTTATACCTATTTGGTTTTTCTTATTTAAGGACACCTATCTGCAATCTGTATAAGTATAACTACATATCTATATTTTTATGTATTCGTAAAAAATCTGTTATTTTAATGTTACGGACAGACACTTCAATTTGAATTACCTGTAAGGATTATTATCATTATCATTGTGTAAAGCCAATAATAATTTCCTATACTTGCCTATTGTTATTTTCGTTCAAATATTCAACTATAAGTCACAACGACTGCTACATGTTTAATCTGTGGTAAACGGTGTTGGTGGTAAATTTAATTCTACATATACCTAAGTTAAGCAACCCTACTGTAATTTATCACTGTTTGTTTATCCAAATAAATGAAAAAAAAAAACCTCGATGTGAAAGTTTATAATACATATTACTTAATTACATATAAAAGAAGTGTAAAATTAACACACGTAACTAAACTAAATTACAATAATAATTGCTCGTTGGTCATATTGAAAAAGTAATTGTAAAATCTACAAACCTACTTACTGTATGGGAGTTTAAGGCTTGTGTTCACCGATAGTAGATTAACGATAGCAGTATTTAACTTAGGTTTAACTGTGATGCGTTTTTTTGTTGTTCACCGGAACAATTTCTTCTCTGGTTAGTAAACCGAGCTTTTATGAATGAACGAGTGAACAAAATGTATGCTACCAAATGTAGATAGATGGCAAAATAAAGAAATGACATTGACAGTTAATACGTTTTAATTTGGTTATGCAACAATATAAAGTACAAAATTTGGAAGTAGTCTATTGTTGATTGTTTTGGTTTATTAGTACTTCTATATAAATTGGTAGGGTTTATTGTTGCTTTATATCAGTTGCCAGTTTCAGTTTCACGTGGTGTGGTGTTTTTGTTTGTTTTTTAAACTTCTGTGTCGAAGTCAGTTAAAATTCACAAAGAATTAATACGAGTCCTTTAATTTGGATAATACCAAAAAGCGAATTTTGGCAACAACGAGAACAGTGTTTTGTCGGAGCTTGTTATGTAGTACAAGAATATAAAAAAAATGTAAGCATAAGCGTGCGTTTCAAATAATAAATACTTTTCCTTTCTTTCTTCTTGTGAAGATGTTTGGACGCTCACGGCTGAAATTTAGTACAGGGATAGATATATCATACAGGGATAGATCTGAAATAACACAAAGGCTGCTTTAACCCTGGAATAGGTTCCAATAGATACGGGATCAGAATTTCACGCGGGTGAAGTCGCGGGTAACACCTAGTAGTAGTATAAAAGAAAAGAAAAGTATAAACTTTCTCTATATGACATCATATCAGCAAAAAGTTTATAGCGTCACACATATAACCATTATCATTAGATATAGTTTATATTTATGGTCAAAATAAAACGCAGCCATGATGACAACATGGCCGCTCCACACGACATGCGCATTAGTTACTAACTATTACCGCGAAATGTCGATGATATAATCTGTATTAAGTATACGACGCCATTTTCTTTTCTACGTAAGATTGTGTATCTACTGTGAAATAAAGATTGTTAGTTTGTGTGTTTGTATTTTCTGAAGGGGAAAAGTCTTTTTTAGGCACGTTGAGTGATTTTTGGGTACATAATCAGGGCCCAAACTAACCTCACCTGTAAGAAGGTACGGTACACCTGCTGATTACCGAACAAGGCTCTGGAGGAGGCTTTTCTCGCGGGGTTAAGAGGTTCGAAAGCAGACACTCTCGTAAAAGCTGAGGTAAACTAATTCGGAATGGAGTAGAAGGGGAGCGAATCTGGCGCTCTAAAGTATTGTATGCATCGTATAACAGCTCGATGGACAGCTTGTTCTATTCCTACTTATAGGTTCTGGGATTGTAAGGATAAAATAAAGACTTCTATGTATTAGAGACAAGTAGTTCAGAAAAAAAAGTATATTACACTTCTGAGGTGAGGCAGAAACGGGGGTACAGGACGCCTCACCATAGATTCATAATATTGGCGCCTTTAGTTGAAGTGTGAGTTGCTGCCTGTTTTTGTAGAATGTGTATAATAATATTTTTTATTTATGTATCTATGCATGCTTTTAGCTAATTCTAAAACTCCTGTCGTGCCTATTACTATGGGAATAGTTTCAGTGTTTGATTTCTACCTGAGTGCCTTTTTTTTATCGTGCGGAAATCCCTTCGGATACCCCCCGCGTGCCAGCGGGGGCGGTTATGTCGGGCTTGAACCGACTAAAACCGCACGCCACCTCGGGTCTACAGACGCCGGGGTGTAAGGTTGCCCATAGAGCATATCCCGCGCACTCTACCTGAGTGCCTGATATTTACTGAGTTTCTCTATTTCTTTCGGTCATATGTTATAATCGGATGGGATAGTTACGCCTATTAGGTAGGTTTTATTTTCAGTCTTGTCAATGTATATTATATCCGGCCTATTGGGTGTTATGGTAACATCTGTTTGGACAGGTATCTCCCACATTAGTTTCGCTGTTTCGTTTTCTTTTATTTGCGGTTGAGTTAATACTTCTTTCCACCAAAGATCTGCTAATTCAAAATATTATTTGACACTACATTACATTACATTACATTTTATTACTCTGACTTGGCAGTCGAACGCTCTACCACACCCACAGATCAAAGTTAGTAGTTGCTAAACGTTTGGAAAGTGACGATAAACATTAAAAATAAAAGCGTATCGACCGTATTACAGTCTGGAGATAATCGAAACGTCGAGAAACATGGAAATGGTTCATTCGCACAATCGGATTACTCACTTTCCACTTGTTTAGTTATGACCACAAACTCGTCAAAAATTAGGAGTTATTCTTAGTGTTATGCGTCTTAAATCATAACGTAATCGTGCGCCAACTTCACTCATCTCTTGACAAAATACTCGTCTGTAGCGTAGTGGTTAAGGAGTCGGCCTTACTACCGAGAGGTCCCGGGTTCGAATCCTTGCCATTACACTTAACGAGCGGTTTAGGCTCTGCGTTGAAGAATCAGTCAGTCAGTCAATCAGTCGGGACAAGTAATTATATATGTATAGATTACGCTATTGCCGTCCACTGCTGGACATATTCCTCTCCCAACGCGCGTGAGCATATGATCTTCCGCCTTCCGCCTCTGTGAGTATATGTATGAAATTATAATTATTTTAAGATTTGTGATTCATTATCCTGTAATGAATAAAATTATAAAGGTACGGTGGTGTCATCTGTGACGCCAAAATGCCGGGTAGGTTGAAGAAGCAGGTCTACAAAACCATGATTAGGCCTATCCTTTTGCGCGGCTGTAAGGCGTGGCCATTGTTAGAGCGACATAAGAAGGAGCTGCGTGTCACGGAAATGAAAATGTTAAATGGAGTCACGCGTAAAGATCGCATGTAGAGCTCGCGCATCTGCGGCAGCCTCCATGTCCGTTACATTGCAGATAAAATGCAGAATGCTCGCTAGTGCGGCCACGTTTTATGGCAGCCGTCTGACTACGTGGGTAACAAATTTCTGGCCATGGCACTTGCGCCGGGTTCCAGTAGGAGAGGGAGAGTTAAGAAGTGCTGGTTTGACATCGTAAGGGATGACATGCTCGCCAATGGTCTCACTGCTATGGATGCCCAATATCGTGCGAAGTCGATCTCCGTCGGGGCGGCATGTCTCCTAGCCGGGACCCCTCCATGGGACCTGGAAGCGAGAGCCCTTGCGCTGCTGTACCAGTGGCGCAAGGAGGAGCTGGAGCGTGGCCATAGGCCGGAGCCCCGAGAAATCAGGGCTCAGCGGTCCCTGCTCCGCCAGGAACTCATGGAGTCATGGAGGGTGCGACTTGAGCATCCAAGGTGGGAGGAATCCACCATTGCGGCGGTGAGACCGATTATGAAGGAGTGGTTGGAGAGGGACCATGGGGACCTCTCCTACCGGATGTGCCAGATATTTACCGGACACGGGTGTTTCGATAAGTATCTATGGCGCATCCACCGGGAGACTACGCCGCAGTGCCAGCAGCCATCCTTTTGAGGGCTTACCCGAGGTGCCCGGCAACGGACACTTGGGGAGGACACCGTGCGGTTTTAGTCAATACACGACATAACTACCCCCGCTGGCCGGCAGGGGGGTATCCGAAGGGATTTTCACACGTAAAAAAAATAAAAAAAATATCGTGCGAAGTGAAGTACGAAAAGCAGAAACGCAGACCTCAGATGCAGTTGGGACACAACGCTCAGCTGATGATGATGGTGTGTTGGTTTGGGCATGTAGACCGAATAAAGCCCACAACGCACTTGCAGCAGTTGCAGCTAGCCATTTAGGTTTCATATAAAAGTAGATATACGGTCAGCCGCAAGTGCTTAGTGCCCCCAATAACGGGTGAATGAAAGTAAGCAGTTAAGTCAGGGTTTCCTCGCAGAATATACACCAAATAGGTAATGCCCGCCGGTTTCGAGTGCTTCTGATCTCAGAAGCGCTTGAAACCGGCAGGCTTGCATGAAAAGTTTAATGACAGTAGAGGAAGCTTGTGAAGTGTGTGAGGACAGATGGAGAAGCTCTTGTCTCTGCTTACACCTTAGGAAATATAGCAAAAGGTACCATTGTACGTTGCCTGGGGGTTGCAGGTGAGGTCGCCTGTCACCCCAGCAAAAGCAGGCCGGGATGGTGGAGCGACTAGCGCCCCTCCCCCAAACTGGGGCAAGACGGGGACACCGTGGTTTCCAAACCCGAGGGGGCCATCTCGAAACCGGAGATGGCCCAGGGTCAGTCGGTGTGCGAGGGATATGCTCTATGGGCAACCTTACACCCCGGCGTCTGAAGACCCGAGACGGCGTGCGGTTTTAGTCGGTTCAAGCCCGACATAACCGCCCCCGCTGGCCGGCGGGGGGGTATCCGAAGGGATTTCTGCACGAAAAAAAAAAAGGTACCATTGTATGTTTATATGGCAAATATGATAGACACTTACCGGTTTGTTACCCTTATAATATAAAAATAGCATTCACAAGGATGTATGGGGCTCCACATAGACCTTCGGTGCCTAGCCATCCTCACGTACTAGTCGGTACACCTGCTGATTGATTGACGAGACTTTGATGCAGGCTTTCCACTTGGGCTTGGGAGGTTAGATTGTAGTCGCTCCCGTCAAAGTCGAGATAACCCAAATCAAGAGAAATAGTGAGCGGACCCCGGGCTCCAAAGTGCAAGCAGTGGATGCAACCGGAAGAAATACTGATGATGATCACACAAGTCTTTATATTACGTGCTTTAAAGACATGTGTACTAGTAACCTTACCCAGGGTGCCCGGCAATGGAGACTTGGGGAGGACATCGTATGGTTTTAGTCGGTCCGATTTAGGCGCTGATGGGGTGAATACGTGGGAATTTCCACACGTTAAAAAAAATGTGTACTAAGATCCGAAATTACTGGTATTTCTGTTAACCCCCTCTACCTAAGCAAGATTTCTTGTGTTAGTAGTAGATTCACGTCGGTAGAGTAATGGCCAGGATTCGAACCCGGGACCATCTCGATCGTAAGGCCGACTCTATAACCACGACACGAAGCGTCGGTAGCTTAGTGGGTAAGAAGTCTACCCTACGATCAAGTGGTCCCGGGTTCGAATCCTCCCAACTCACTCGTAACACAAGCAATTAAGCTTAGCTGGAGAGTTTAGGGGGAATATTAGTAATTTCGGTTACCCGCTGGTGCGCTCCAAGGGACTCTAGTCCCTTTGTTCAAAACCACTGATGCGCTCAAAGGGACTGTAGTCCCTTTTTATGATCCGGTAGTGGGGGTACGCGGGACTCCAGTCCCTATTATTTATCACTTTTTAACCGTTGAAATAATAGCGATATACGCGTTTTAACTCGACTAAATATTAGTTGGAGCTTCCTTAAAAAATATTTCACGGTCCGACACTAGCTGTTTCGATTTAAAAAATATGTTTGAAGTTGATGGTCTATGGGTAGCGTAAACAAGACATTACGCGTGTGGAGTGCTCTACGAATTTAAATGGTTTTTGTGATTTATTATTGTTATTTTGCAATAAAAACTTGTTTTTAGTGTATAATAAAACATAATTGAAGTGTGTGATAAAAGGATTTAACCTAAACGTAAGTATAATTCTGTTTTTGTGTGACTTTATTGTTCATGTCTGTTACGGTTACTGGAAATAGTCAAAATGTCACGTCAATTTATTTAATTGTAGCATTAATTCTGTGTAAAAATTAATCATTGTGGCATCGAATATATAATCCAAAATAGTTTTCAATAAAGATTTTGCAAAATACTACTAAATTGTAGTCAGGATTACAATTTACATTCATGATCGTGTGAAAAAACAGCAAAAAAAAATGGCCCCCATGTATGCAATACGCAGTACCCCCCCCCCCCCAGATTTATTCGTTTGTTTATTTTACAATCGCAATTGTAAAAATATACAGAATAATGTACAACAAGTGTGATATATCATTTTAAAGAGCGTTTATTGTAGAAAATAGATACGTATGATTTATTTCCTTTACTCAAACTTTACTGAACAAATAAAAACAAGTAAGGTACCATGTGTTGTTACGAAAGTGGTATTACCTACATTGAATCCCTTATTTTTTTGGAAAAGAAATACCTATCGTAATAATGTTTACGTTTTCTGTTACAATATGAATTAAGCTTTCAGGTGTTAACATATTTTTAGATTACGTAGGTCGATAAAAATAAAATAAATCATTTAATTTTGCCGAAAAATTGTTCGCCGCCAGCAAATGTTTCGTCCTAGTCATAGGCCTGTAAATAAATATTTTTGTACTATTACATATGCTTTTTTTTATATACTCCTATGTAGTAGGAACCTGTAGACAATTTAAAATTATAAAATACATAGGTTATCGATTTACTTTTTGAAATAAACACACTTAAAGTTGACATAGTAACAGTTTCAACTATCGTCAATGTTTACAGTCACATATAATAAATTCTTATAAGAATTCTTATAAGATTCTTATTAGAATTGAAAGAATGACTCATAATCTTAACAAAAAATAACACTTCAGCGTCTCTTATCACTTGTAAAGCCATAAATTATTTTTTGTTTCGTAACTCGACCCGCGCGGCCGCGGAATGACGTCATCTGATCTGATGATGAGCGCAGGTGACGTATTATTAATCGGTTGAGCGCACCAGCGGTTACTAATATTTTATAAAAAAAAAGAAAAAAACACCCGCTACACTAGTTCCGACTTAATCCTCTTTAAAAAGTAAGGTTTCAAGTGTACAACGGATATACAATTACACAAATCGAAATACTTAGCTATTGAGTGTCACCTGCGAATTGCCTTGTCTCGATATCAATAGTTTGATATCGAAGAGCGAAAGTTACTTTCACGCGAGTAAAAGTTCACTCGAGTAAAAGTTCTGTGCCGATGTCAAACAGTGGCAATGAACCGTGGATAGATGAAATTGTGTGATGTAATGCAAACAAAGGGGTTCGAGTGGATAAAACTGTTCTTTGAGGAAGGAATAATGTTTGGAGATAATATATAACATTTCTAGGAAGTATTTTCACCCGTTAGCTCAAGTTTATAATTGCTTTTTCAACAAGCTATTCATAGACGGCCTCTGTGGCATAGCGGTAGTGCATTCTACTGCTACGGCAGGGGCGCCCCCTGCCGTGGGGAGCCCTGGGTTTGATTCCCGCTCAGTGTAAATATTTGTATGCATGAATCTATTTGCATTGCTCTGGGTGTTAATATGTATCATATGTATGTATTTACAAAAAAAAAGTTTTTTTTTTATATTTGAATTTCGTAGAATATTTATTTATTTAACATATTACGTTCATCCTCTTCTGCGCATGAGCCTCGTCCGTTCATTGCAGGTGTAGCAGGTTCAAGCCAACATCACCAGATAGCAGTTGAGGTTGGTTAGGGTTCCGAAGATGTGCCCTTTTTAGGGATTTTCGTTAGAAAAGCCCTATTGCTATCGAGTTGTCGTCGACGTCGTCGTTGCCAATTTTCTGTCACGGTTTTGGGTATGAAGGAGATGAGCTATCGAGTTGCTGTTTTCGGTAATAGATTCGTGCTGGGGTGAGCCATTGCAAGATAAAGAAAAAATCGCAAAAAAATAATAATCGCAAAATCGAAAATCCCTTGTATTCGGCTAAGCTCGTCTCAGGAATTCAACTTGTTTAGGGATTTTCTTTAGAAAAGCCCTATTGCTATCGAGTTGTCGTCGTCGACGTCGTCGTTGCCAATTTTCTCTCATGGTTTTGGGTATGAAGGAGATGAGCTATCGAGTTGCTGTTTTCGGTAATAGATTCGTGCTGGGGTGAACCATTGCTAGATAAAGAAAAAATCGCAAAAAAACGCATAAAATAAAAAACGCAAAATCGAAAATCGCTTGTATTCGGCTGAGCTCGTCTCAGGAATTCAACTTGTTTGTATATAAACCCCCATGGGCTTCAACCCACCGGTACCAGCGATGGGGTGGGTATGTCGGAGTCGAACCGACTAAAACCACGCGGTATCCTTCCCAAGCGTCCATTGCTGGGAACCCCGGGGACACCCTCGAAAGCATAACCCCAGGGTTCCCGGCGGACTTCGGCCGCCATCGCGGCCTCGCCCGCGGGCAAATGGGCGATGGGTAATCGTATGATTAACCATTGGCATGTAAAGTTTGCACTCTAGAACCTGAGGTCGTCTTATTTTTTTTGATTGGGATGTTGGCTTTTTCGGGAGCGAATGCCGTCTGACCCCTCATCCTTGTGAGGAAAACCTGTGCCAGAGCCTCGTCAGTTGGTTAGCAGGTGCACTGCCCACCAGGTAAGGTTGATTTGGGCCCCAAAGATGTTGTTACATTCACTGTATATGTCATTCACCATGCAATGACATTATATGGATATACTTATTAGAACCCCGATGCTGTTAAGGACAAATTCAGACAACTGTCGTAATTGTTTCACTTCAAGTGCGACTACCTGCAGATAGGTATCGCTTTTTGTATCATACGTTCCGTATTATCTATTGTATCCATAGTGTTATAATCTAAAAATTATAATTAGAACCAAATTTTGCCCAAATCCGTTCACCTGTTTTTGTGTGGAATAGAAACAAACATACATCCATACTAACAAATTTTCGTGCTTATAATATTGCTAGCTGTTGCCCGCAGCTTCACTCGTGTGGAATTCTGATCCCGGTCCCGCTACCCATGAGACCCTATTCCTCCACCACAACCCAACTAGTGAGTGGTGAGTGGTAGAGTTAAGCAACAGTCATTTTGGCCGTTGCATGAATGGGCCGACTCGACCAGGGAAGCACCACCCTCTCACAGAATATCGACGCCAAGTGACAGTATTTGAACTGTTGCGTTTCGTTTGGTGAGTGAGAGTGCCGGAGCCCAAACTCCTTTCCCATCCCCTCCCAAACTCCTTACCCATCCCCTCCCAAACTCCTTTCCCATCCCCTCCCAATAAACTTTCCCATCCCCTTTCCTTTACAGGGTCGGCAGCGCGAGTGTGACACCACTGGTATTGCACACGTCCATAGGCCGCAGTAACCGCTTCCCATCAGGTGGGCCGTGTGCTTGTCTGCCACCTTAGTGGTATATAAAAAAAAACTCCACCATACATCATTTTGTTATAAATCTCAAAGGGTTTAAGCAGCGTTTTGGTCGAAAGCTCCCAGACGGCTTATTTTTTTCCGACACCTCCAACAAATATCATTATATTTTAGCCAATGTATACAAAAACTTAACAAATTATATACAAAAACCTTCCTCGAGAACTACTCTATCTATTGGTTAAAACAACATGAAAATCAGTTTATGAGTTTATCGCGAACAGACAGACGGACGCAGTGGAGGACTCTTTGTTTTATAATATTTAGTGATAGAAGAAAGTAAGACGATAATACACACATCTCTAAGGACCCAGTTGCTACCCTGATCTACACCTTTGAGAGTGTGATATGAGCTCAAGAATTTCTGCCTCCATCGCGTTACACATACTGCTACTGGTTTCTGATATAGGCCGCAAAGATGTGCAGAACGTCTGAGCTTAATAAAATCCTGATCTGCACCGATAGTAAAAGCGCTTCATATCAAATAGCTCGGTGCGCCTCTGGTGGCAGAGGTGCACTGATAGCCTATGATATCCTCTCTAAAATACACGAAAGCTATTTGAAGAGCATGGAACTGAAGATGCAATGGGTTCCATCACACATTCGTCTTAGAGGTAACGAGGAGGCTGACGAGTTGGCGAGAACGGCGTCTGTGAATGGAAAACTAGTCTCCATTTTGCCACAGTATACAGAGTAACTACCAAGATACAAGAACTACTACCTCAATCTTTGGAAAGAGTATTTCAATGAACGCTCACTAGAAAATGGCATCTGGTACAAAATGTTACAAATTGAGCCTCCTCGTGTACCTTGGTTTGGAGACATATGGTTGAGTAGGAAACTACTCGTTACAGCATTTCGGCTAAGGTCTGGACACGGCAGTTGGCTGACTCGCCGTCCTTACAGAAGCAGGCCGTGGCGGAGGCGTGTCGTGTGTGTCCTACACACGCCTGCCAACTCACCGACGCGGGATAAAACCCGACCCCACCAGGCGTGGCCGCGGCGGCGGCCAAAGTCCGTCGGTAACCCTGAGGTTATCCTTTCGAGGGCTTACCCGGGGTGCCCGGCAATGGACACTTGGGGAGGACACCGTGTGGTTTTAGTCAGTCCGATTCCGGCACGCCCACCACATCGTCGGCACCGATGGGGTGAAGCCCGTGGGGGTTTCCACAAGCTAAAAAAGAAAAAAAAAAGTCTGTTCGCCTTCCTAATGGGACATACAGACTCTCCAAACTGCGATGTATGCGGCGTGGTAGAGGACGTGCACCACCTATTAATGGACTGTGTACGCTATGAGACGGCTCGAGAGTCTCTAATTGGGACCTGAACAGCCTACATATCCTCCATGATATACTGGCAACACCTCGATGCGAAGCAGCTACAAGTTTGCTTGGGTTATTTGTTCCCCATCAGGAATAGTTAATTTTCTCTATTTGCTATACTGTGTAAGCATGTCTACTGTTTTAAGCTACGATGGGATTGACATATTCGTAACGGATAAAAATCCCTAAAAAACAAAGCGAAAAAAAAAACGTTTGAGATAAATCCAACCATCGCGAATTTCACTAACAAGTGAAATCGTTACTCAGAATGAAGTAATGGGTAAGTAATCACATAAAAAAGAGAAATATTATTTATTATATCCGCTTGAGTCGCCTATAAGGTCAAAAGTGTAGTGGACAATTTATTATTATATTAAGTGTTCCTGTTTGTCACTTGATTAAGCGAAAACGGCTTGATAGGTTTGGCTGAAATATGAATTACAGATAGACTATGATCTGGAAAAGGCTATATTAGACTTTTAATACAAGTAATAGATCTTTAACAAAACAAGCAATTTATTTTAAATATCTGATACGAAGTACCTACTGTTTTCAAATAAATAGATACCCTTTTTTTTTTTCGTGCGGAAATCCCTGCGGGGTCCGAAGGGATTTCCGCACGCACGGCCGCCCGGCCAGCGGGGGCGGTTATGTCGGGCTTGAACCGACTAAAACCGCACGCCGTCTCGGGTCCACAGACGCCGGGGTGTAAGGTTGCCCATAGAGCATATCCCTCGCACCCCGACTGACCCTGGGCCATCTCCGGTTTCGATATGGCCCCCTCGGGTTTGGGAACCATGGTGTCCCCGTCTTGCCCCGGTTTGGGGGAGGGGCACTAGTCGCCCCAAAATAAATAGATACCCATCGATAAATTTGAGCCTAAATTGCTTTACCTGAACAATCAGTAATTTACGCTATCACCAATCCACAGCATACAATTTAAATTTATGTTTTCTACTAATTGGTTACCCATCTAGAAATTTGACCGCGACTAACTTGCTTTACCTCGTTAATCAATCCAACGTTACGCTATCGCCAGTGTTACTATAACAGCCGTTACTAAATATGTTATGCGCGTTGTTTTTTTTACGTGTCTGGTAGAAAGAAGGTGGCACAATTGGGCGTTTTCGTGAATGAGTAACAAAGGTCATTGAACTGTTGACCGACTGCGTATAATGAGGGTATTCTGTTGACCTACGGCAAAAGGGAGAGTTGGTTTATGGTGAGCTAAAAACGTGTCTTTACAACTCTCTCAAAAACGGGAAGACAGCTTTTGGCGATACATATCTATACCAATATTATTAAAATAAAGAGTTTATCCTATAGATTTTAGATCGGAAAAAGAGAACATCTTTTTTTTTATCTGGGACGTGTCTAGGTGGCTGTTGGTCAGTCGGGGTGCGAGGGAAATGCTCTATGGGTAACCTTACACCCCGGCGTCTTAAGACCCGAGACGGCGTGCGGTTTTAGTCGGTGCAAGCCCGACATAACCGCCCCCGCTGTCCGGCGGGGGGGTATCCGAAGGGATTTCCGCACGAAAAAAAAAAAAAAGTCACTTGTCGCGGTCAAGTCCCTTCCTAGATGTTCTCTTTTTCCGATCTAAAATCTGTAGGAAAAATAAGCATATGCTTAAAAATTTAATTAAATTAAAGAGTTAATTTTTTGACGTGAAACTTCTTTAGAATCGTTGTGATTTCAAACTCGATGAAACGAAAAAATAAGTCCATAGATTTTTTTTTAATCAGGGATTTTTCCAGAAATTTCACTTCTACCGTGTGTGACTTGCACACACACACACTATAAAAAGGTAAAAAGGGGAATTGTGTAAAGGGTATAAAGGGGAAATGTGGCAAGGGTAAAAACGGGAAATGTGAAAAAGGGTAAAAAGGGGAAATTTGAAAAGCGTAAAAACGGGAAATATAGAAAGGGTAAAAATGGGAATAGTGGCAAGGGTAAAAAAGGAAAATGTGACAAGGGTAAAAAGGAGAAATGAGGCAGGGTTAAAAAACGGGAAATGTGAAAAAGGGGGAAGGTGGAAAGGGTAAAAAGGGTAAATGTGAAAAGGGTAAAAGAAGAAAAGAGGCAAGGTTAATTTTTTTGTTTCATTGAACGTGCTAATCCTAGGAACTCATCATCCTTCGAGCCCTTTCCGAAGTCAGTTGGAGCCCGCTTTGGAGTCTTACTACGAAACGGTCGAACTTCGATATTTTCCATGAAACGACTGCCAGCTGACCTCCACAACCTACTGGCGATATTGAAATTCTGTAGTCAGATAGGTAAGTTGTTGGACTTTACGGCCGGTTTCAATAATCCATCTATCCTTTACACGCAGTAAAAAAATCCCTAAAAATCCCGGTAGTTTACCGGGATTTTTAGGGATTTTCTTTAGAAAAGCCCTATTGCTATCGAGTTGTCGTCGTCGTCGACGTCGTCGTTGCCAATTTTCTGTCACGGTTTTGGGTATGAAGGAGATGAGCTATCGAGTTGCTGTTTTCGGTAATAGATTCGTGCTGGGGTGAACCATTGCAAGATAAAAAAAACGCAAAAAAAAAACGCAAAATCGAAAATTCCTTGTATTCGGCTGAGCTCGTCTCAGGAATTCAACTTGTTTCTGTTTCAATAAACAAAGATAAACAGAAAATGACTTTGATAATATTGAAACCGCAGTTACAGCGAGATTAATTTTGACTGTTTATCTGGGATAGCTATCTACCGTTGACTGTAGGTAGATTATTGCGACTGGCCGAGGGCTCTTACTACCCGTACACAAATGTTACAGATGTTTGTATGACAATCAGGACCAATGGGACGGCTTAACGTGACATACCAGCTGGTGAGGTTGGCTTTGAAATTAAAAATATGACCTATATTTAAATAAAACTATTTTGCTTTTCAGCAGCCATTGTCATTGGGAGACCGACCGAAACGTCGAGATCAATGTAAAATATAAAATAACATCAAATAAATCGCGATAGAATCCGTTAAAAATAGTTATATTTCAATGTGTGATTTCGCGTAAACATCCGACAGTATCAAATAGGACCTATAGATATATGTATTTTTGCACGTAAACAATTTTGAGCGTGTTCAAAATTGTTTACGTGAAAAAGTACAATAACCAAAACTATAAAACAAAGGATTTCATATTTAAAAGGTGTGTCCCTACATGCGTTTCTCTCTGACCACAGCCTGTAAACATTACATTTCTTTTTTTTGTCAATACCCTCGGTCAATGTCGTTAAAAATTTCGCTTTTATGTGTTTACGTTTAACACACACGTTCTCGTTTTCACCAAATGACAGTCAACTACACACAGTCTTAGCTCTCGGACAACAATTGAATAGACTCAAAATTAAGCCATCGGTTATAATTTTTTCCCACAATTGTTTCAATGGACCACAGGCCTATAGTTGAGCTTTTCGGGCTGTGGACAATGAGGTGATGATTATCGCAACTTACATTTAATTGGTACTAATTCTTTGGTTTCAACAATAGTGGTGATAATCAGGGATCATTACAATAAGCATGATGACACAAAGTAAAAGTTACTAAAATTATGTATTTATTAGATGAAACATGACTCGTGTCATAAAAAACATGTATTTATTTTTTGATGAAGAGCGTGATTGATAATAAAATTATTTGGATAAAATAAAAAGTTCCCTCAAGTTTTGTTGAACAATAATCAAAGCGAATGACGTCACTCCTAAATTCTGACCAACTTATTCTGTGGTGCCTTCTGATTGTAGTACATCTAATAAAAAAAGCTTACTCAGATTTGACGTCACAAGCAACGCCATGACACTAAAAAGCGTTATGGTGCGAATTTTAAATATAAAAACTAAAATGCATTTTTTGAAGAGAAAACTTCTTTAGGGAGGGAGGGAGTGATTGAGAGGGAGGGAGGAAGAGATGATGACGATTCAAAAAATACACACGTAACTGTTTCACTTCTGTCGGCACTCTCGGCGTGCCACCACCTTTTTTTCTTTATAAACCTTTAATTTTTGCAGAAATATGTTTACCCTAGAAATAATAAGCATTATAAGACGGTTTTTCAAAATCTGTCATCATGCCTATTGAGATATGTGGCACTGTAAGTTTCTACAAACTAATCATCAGATCTGAGCGTTGTTCCCGGTCGCATCCGAGGCTTCCATCTCAGAGCCTGGGGTCCGCTACTACTTCTCCTTTTATGGAAGCAACTGCTGTCTAACCTCCCCACCCGAAAGGAAACCCTGCGCCAGAGGTCGAAATCAGCAGTCTTGCAGGTGAAGTTGGCTTGGGCCCCGAAGAGTTTGGTAGAGCCCTAAAGCACCCAGGGGTCTAGGGCTCCAACTACCCGGAATGAATGCCTTAGATGTTCGTATGGCAACTGGGCCCGACGGCTTAACATTCTCTCCACGGCACGGAGTTGTCTCAGTATGTTAAGAATGGTCTCCCATCCAGACAGGAGGAATATTATTGTTAAAATGAAATTACTTCCCATGAGAGCCTAATGCCCCACAGACACGATTTGAACACCTAATTACCTCATTTATTCCATAATCGCAAGTTCTTAAGACAGTTGTAACCTTTGCCTACTTAAAAAGTCGCATCCGTTAACCTAGTCGGCGCCCGCGCAGACGCGAGGCGCATGCGTGAATCTCATAGTTTTCACTCAAACAATAGTTGATTAGAAGTCACTGCAAGTAATATAGGCAGATGAAAGTTCCGTATGTGAGCTTCTGGTGCACAGATGTGTCCAGTGGCAATTTTGAGTTTGTTTGTTTGAATTATTCATTTGGAATTATTCTACATACATATATTTACGAATGTATATAAAGCGGCGATAGCCCAGTGGCGTACGAACTGTTGAGACGAGGTCTCGAGTTCGATCTCCAGTCGCCCCGGGCACACACCTCTAACTTTTCGTAGTTATGTGTGCATTAATATATGTTAATTATCGCTCACTTAATAATGTGACATTTAGTGCTTAAGCATGAAGCGTCGGAAGTTTGGTGGGTAAGGAAGAAGTCCGCCATACTATAAAGAGGTCCCTGTTTAAATCCTGGACTTTACACTACCGATGTGAACATTCTTTAAACCACTTAAGTGGCAGACTAGCACACGGCCCATCTGATAGGAAGCGGTTACCGCGGCCGGCCTATGGACGTGTGCAACATCAGGGGCGTCACACTCGCGCTGCCGACCCTGTAAAAACCATCAAATGCCCTTCTTCAAGAACCCCATATTGTAGTCGCTTGGGAAAGCCATCACAGCAGGGAGATCATAACACTGCCTGGAATAATAAATAATTAAATATTCCTAACATAAGCACTTTAGCTTAGCTTAACATACATTATATGTGTATAATAAAAAAATAGATCTAAGCATCCAAGTTAGTAAGTTTATCCACATTCTAGACCCCATATTACAAGCTAGTTTGGGCCTAGATAGCGCTGAGTAGTTTGTCCCAGAATATAATTTTCTTTTTTCCAAACATTTCATTTAGGAGCCTTTCCTTCTTTTCTTATGGATTGGTTTACTTTTACGGGAGCGATTGCCATCTGATCCCTCCAACATCATTTTTACACACTGGGGGTTTGAGCCTCGTCCTTTATAGGAAGACATACCGGCTTGCTGACCTACCTCTGCTCCTAAAACCCTCTAAGCAACCTTCGTTAACGTTAGCTACGGTGTGTTCACACCCTAATAAATGCATTCAACTTCGGATAATCACAATGACGTATGGTCAGCAAAAAAGAAAACTCAATTTTAAACATTGCCATTTTTAGGGATTTTCTTTAGAAAAGCCCTATTGCTATCGAGTTGTCGTCGACGTCGTCGACGTCGTCGTTGCCAATTTTCTGTCACGGTTTTGGGTATGAAGGAGATGAGCTATCGAGTTGCTGTTTTCGGTAATAGATTTGTGCTGGGGTGAACCATGGCAAGATAAAAAAAAATCGCAAAAAATCGCAAAAAAAAAAAAAAACGCTAAATCGAAAATCCCTTGTATTCGGCTGAGCTCGTCTCAGGAATTCAACTTGTATTACAATAGTCTAATGTTACACCTATTATGTATTCGAAGCAGGTCGCGTCAAAAAATGGTACATATTGGAGGTCATTATAAACTTTTTATGTTCTGTTTGTGAACAAATAAACCAATCGGTCAAGCGGTTCGGCACCTTATTTTGCCGCACTATAAAGACTTTGAATTCTGTACCAGTATATAAGGTGTCACAAAATTAGGTCTCTGAATTTGGTGAGATGACTTGGTATCGACAAAATATGTATTTGAACGCACGTGGTAGGCGTGCAGTCCTTCTCCTCGCAGTATTCTCCAAGCGGATGTGTGGGAAATACCTAAATCGCGACCAGCGTCACGTGTGCACGTCGCGTCACGTGCCGCTGGTCGCTGGTGGTGTTTTTTTGTCTTTTTTTTATTTATTTTTTTATTTTACCTGTTTTTTTTTTGTATACATATTTTGTCGATACCAAGTCATCTCACCAAATTCAGAGACCTAATTTTGTGACACCTTATCTATCATATCTCCTTCCTACAGTCCCGAGTCCATTTAGCGGAGCGTGAAAAAGCATCTAATGAGGTCATCAAGCTGAGGGCTACCATTTAAGCATTATTGGTACCTGTTATGGTGATCCTCATTCCTGGGACTTTACTTCTAGCTTACCATCAGGTGAAGGGACGTCAAAAAAGGGAAGAAACTTGGTTATTTGCAGCATAAAAAATAATTTATGATGATATAGTAATTATATTGCAGCGTGGGACAAATAGCGTAAGGTTTCTGGTGTCATTTGTGATCCCAAATCCGTTAGATTGCAGGGACAGTGGCAGAAGAAGCATGAGTTATTAGAGGTTTGAGAAATATAGCTAGAGTGACGTTGATGGACTAAGTTCACTGCGTCATAAGGCAACGTTGTGACCACAATAGATAAAAATATGCTGCAAAAAGATGCTTTAGATACCGGGGTGCAACGTGGCCCATAAGTTATTTCCCTCGCACCCCGGATGAGGTTGACTTGGCCTCGAAGGTTTTGGTAGGCCTCGATCATCAGTGATTATAGAAATGTAATAATGTCCTGCTCATTCATCCGCTTTTATACACTCTTCTTTTCCGGTTCAGTCTGTGTTTCTTTGGAACGCTCTACCTCTCGAGATCAGGATGGTCACTAGCTCTCACAAGTTTAAAATAAAGGTTCGGACATTCTTGTTGAGCAAATTGGCAGAATCTACATAGTTAATACTCATTATGTACTTAAACTTTAAATATGTATGGTTATAATTATATGTATGTATATTATTATTTTTTGTATATATTTATGTATGTATATTTATGTTTGCGTATATTAGAATTATGTAGGTATGTATACCTACTTTACGGTTCAATTTGATATATGTATTTCAATAATTTGACTCTCCTTAATGCACCTACTTTTGTATTCTCCGCATCACCTATAAGGTTGACTTTACATTATGTACATGAAGTTTTAATAAATAAATAAATATTTTCATCCTAACGCCACCGTTCCTGTGACTGCTGTTAACGGCTATAATTCACCATCCTTGCACAATTCTCAGAAGGCAACACTGTCTTTCTCTCCACGGTAACAAGTCGATACACTGAACTTTCATTTTGTATAATATCGGTGTGGATTTAAATACGCAATTTTTTTATGTATATTCAAATTAGCTAATTTTATAGCTGCATAAATATTAAAACTGCGGGAAACGACAAATTATATAGTAGTAACGATTTTGCAGGTTGTCATCAGAACAAGCTTAATGGATGGTATCTAAACACATAAATGTCTGTCTTTTCTCATAAATTGAATCAAATTATAGTACTAATTCAGATTATCATACGATTTCACCAGTGATAAGAACTGGCCTTATCATTGGTGAAATTGGATTCGTTCTTAGTTGCGTTATTAATTAATATGCATTAATGTGCATGTTTACGTTTTACCAATGAATTAATTCATTATTTACTTTTGAATTATATATATTCTTAGTTACGTTTAATGTAATCTATTTACTACATAATAGGTCTTTGAACCTATGAAATTGCCGAAATTTTCTTACATATTCATGAGTTCGTTATTCCTGTAATTTAATAGCTGATTTCAAGATTTTACAACTCTGTATGAAATTTTGTTTTTATTGGCCGCTTGATAAATTAATTCGATCTACAAAAACAGTACTTCTTAAATGTTATCCATTTTGATGATAAATTTCGTATTACTTAACAGCTGTCACTTTTCAAAAATGTAATTAATGTTGCTGTTTGTTGGCTTAATATTGTCTCATTCATACACAAAAAAAAACATAAAATTTGAATTTGTCATTCCTAAAATAAATGCAAAAATGTTAGTACTGAAAATTGGGTTTCCTCCAATTTCTTCAAGAAAAACGGCAATTTCATATATGTAACGACCTATTATAATAAAATTGTAAGTTAGTTGTGTCTATACATTAGAGATATTAAAAAAAAAACTTGGGTTATTATGTTAAATGAACGATCCTGAACACAATATTTTTTTTTTTTGGAATTCTTATCTTTTGGTCTATTTTTTCGTGATGAACGCAAAAACTACTGAACAGATTTTGTTGCGGTTCTTTATTAGAAAGGCCTTGCAATTAGTTAAGTAGAACTGGACATTTGACCAAAAAACGATACCCGACATCCATGCGGACAGAGCCGCGGGCATCAACATAACTTCACGCCTGTACCCCCGAAGTGGTAGGCAGAGGAGTATTACACACCCACGATTCGCCAGTTATGTTGGTCCCAATGTTAATTATCGCTCGCTTACCAATGTGCCCGGTAGATGGCAATAGGCTCGCGGGCATCAGCTATTTTATAAATTTAGTGTATTATCATAATTGGATAAATTAATATGTGGTAAAATAATTAATTTGTGGTAAACGGTGTTGGTGGTAAATTTAATTCTACCTGAACTAGCTAAGTCACATTATTGCAATTTATCACTGTTTGTTTAACCAAATAAAAATAAATTGTTATAATAAAAAATAAATATATTTATTTGACTCTAGTACACATTAGACATGATGTTGAGAACTCAAAAGTCAAGAATAAAAAACATTGAATAAAACGTTATACATAATTCCTTTCTTTTTTTTTAGGATGTAAGTATTTTACTTTATATAATTTTGTTTTTAGTAAAACAGTGAGTAAAATAATCAAACGACTATTTTATCATTCATTACAATTGGTTCCACCATTTGGTACTTACAAGAAAACATAGGGACAGAAATACATTCTTACATACATGTAGCCCTTATTTTTTAACTTCACCACAATGAAGTGGTAGAGTCAAGCAACAGTCATTTTGGCCGTTGCATGAATGGGCCGTTTCGACCGGGGAAGCACCACCCTCTCACAGAATATCGACGCCAAGTATTTGAACTGTTGCGTTCCGTTTCGTAGTTAGACTGAAAGTCGACCCAAACTGAGGTGGGAAAAGGCTCGGAGGATAAATACATAAATAATAAATATTCTACGACATTCTACACATTGCTTTCTAGACCCAAAGTAAGGATAGTTTAACTCAATCAAGAATCAATCAAGAATTAATTTCGTTTATTCAGTTTAGGCTCCGTGGGTGGGGTGGGCAGTGGCAGCCCAGCGCATGGAGAAAAAAAAAGTTTTTTCAGTCATTTCCTCTCATTTGAAAATTTATCAGAGTATAGTTTATGTAGTATTTTGAAAGAAAAACATTGTCAGCTGACCATAACACGGTGGATTATACGTCAGCTGGCTCCTTGAACATGAAAAAAAATAAATATTTTCAATGATTTCCTCTCAACTAAAAATTTACCTGGTGATCGTTTATATGCTACTATGAATGAAAATTAATGTCAGCTTGCTGTATCTCAGTGGAAAGTTTGTCACCTTTTTTTTTTTTTTTTTTAATCGTGCGGAAATCCCTTCGGATAAACCCCCGCCGGCCAGCGGGGGCGGTTATGTCGGGCTTGCACCGACTAAAACCGCACGCCATCTCGGGTCTTCAGACGCCGGGGTGTAAGGTTACAAATAGAGCATATCCCTCGCACCCCGGCTGACCCTGGGCCATCTCACCACTAACAGCATCGCTCATCCTGTCTCCTCTGAAAGCAGAGGAGTACGGAGAGCGATGTGTTCCCGCCACGTTGGGTATTGGCCGACGATCAATGCCAACCCTATGAAGGGGTGAAGGGGAAGCCATTGACCGCCGCCCAGGGTGTACCGGCCGCTCCGATTCCGTTCCCCCCGGACTGCAGCGGGATCGGAATCGGAGCGACACTCGAGGAGGTTACCCAACCCAACACACACCCCTGTCAGCTGGTACCTTGGAAGGTCAACGCCACAGCATCTATGACCTACTGAAACTTATCAGCTGACGACTTTTCCCTTGGCTTACAGCTAGCTGATTTTTTTAATTATTTTCTAGAGTATTTTAACAATTCTCTGATAAATTTTCATCCAGAAGAAAATAACGTTTCTTAAGTTATTCTTTACTTCTATATTGCAGCTAGATTGTAAATTAAAATTACCTTCTCCAGATGCTATACTATAGCAAAAGGTGCACTTGGAGAGGGTAAAGCTCTAAAGATTTTAGCGATTTTATGACAGTTGCATCTATTTTCGCCAGTAAGATTTTACCGAATTCATACACCAGAAAATGCCAAGTCAGACGTGATGTTAAGTAGTTGTCATATATCCAAGCTTTTTTGATATAGTTTAGTGGTAGCTGATCTATCTTATTTAGGTCATTTATAAACGTATTGACAACTTCATCTAAGGATGGTGTGCGTCCTTGATAGTCTATCTTTCTCCCAAGAAATTTAAATGGCACCGATTCAGCGACTATGGAAACTGGTTTACCCCCAATGAAGAGTCCCGGGTCGTAGGTTGGTGTCCCGTCTACCCAGACACAGACAGTGACACTTACTGGGCTTCGTCCTCAGTCGATTTGTCCACGAACGATGCACCTCCCCAACTACTTTTATATCTTATTCGCGATCGGTACTGGCCGTTGAACGGTAGAGTACTGGCGAGACAAACTTACCGAAGTTGCGCTCGTTGCAAACGGATGAAAGGAGAGGTTGCGAAGCAAATAATGGGAAACCTACCATCGCAGCGTGTCGTACCTGGATTCCCATTCGAGGTAGTAGGAACTGATTATGCCGGACCTTTTCATATTAGTACTAAAAAGGGCCGCGGTGCTAAATTAGAAAAATGTTATTTGTGTATTTTTATTGATTTTAAGATTAAGGCAGTACACTTAGAACTTGTAAGTTCTTTGTGTACAGAAGGATTTATTTTAGCGTTACGTCGTTTTATATCTCGTCGTGGTAAGCCCCGCGAGATATTCTGCGATAATGGTAGAAACTTTTTAGGCGCTAGCCGTGAGTTAGGTGAATTTCTTAGTGCTCAGGCAAGGTCTGTGTCAGACGCATTTGTGGATGAAGGAATTAAGTTTAATTTTTCTCCTGCTTATGCCCCAAACTTTGGAGGCCTATATGAGGCAGCTGTGAAATCAGCAAAATACCATATGAAGCGTGTGTTAGGTACAACTCACTTAACTTTCGAGGAGCTTTCCACTTTGTTCGCACAAATTGAAGCGTTACTTAACTCTAGGCCCTTGTCCCCCATGTCCTCGTCTCCGGACGATTTAACTCCTTTAACCCCAGGGCACTTCCTCATAGGAAGACCTTTATCATCGTTACCGGCCCCTGACTTGCAAGAAGTCAACCCAAGCCGACTTCATAGATATGCTCGGATTGAACAAGCAAGGCAGCATTTCTGGTCAAGGTGGTGCCAAGAATACATCTGCGAGTTGCAGCAGCGTACTCGATGGCAACAGCGGCACCCTGATATTAAACCTGGGCAGCTTGTGCTCATTAAGGATGAAGGCACATCTCCACTAAAATGGCCTTTAGGGCGCATCCAAATGGTCTACCCGGGAACCGATGGAGCTTGTAGAGTAGCTGATATTCTTACGACTAAGGGAACAATCCGTAGAGCCATTAACCGGATTTGCCCTTTCCTGGACGATGACGAAGGCTTAAAAGCAGGAGCTTTGAAGAGAGGGGAGGATGTTGATGATATCAACACAAGCAGCCAGCACGCAGTGAAATGAAACGTATCGTGTGACGTGTTCCCCCACCGCTCGCGCCGCCGTTCTTAACTGTCATTGTACGACCGGAGTGGCAACACATTATTTGTTTTAAAATTTATATATTAATTCAGTCTGTCTGCAATAAATTGAGTCTTCAAAGTAAAACTTAGCAAGATTATTATTTCCTGGATCCAGTTAGACCATATACTGTAAACAGAACTCATCGACATTATTTCCTCCCGGATAAAAATTTATCAGAGAATTGTTAAATACTCTAGTAAATAATAAAAATAATCAGCTAGCTGTAAGCCAAGGGAAAAGCCGTCCGCTGATAAGTTTCAGTAGGTCATAGATGCTGTTGCGTTACACCTTTCAAGGTACCAGCTGACAAACTTTCCACTGAGATACAGCAAGCTGACATTAATTTTCATTCATAGTAGCATATAAACGATCACCAGGTAAATTTTTAGTTGAGAGGAAATCATTGAAAATATAATTTTTTTTCTCATGTTCAAGGAGCCAGCTGACGTATAATCTACCATGTTATGGTCAGCTGACTATGTTTTTCTTTCAAAATACTACATAAACTATACTCTGATACATTTTCAAATGAGAGGAAATGACTGAAAATACTTTTTTTTTCTCCATGCGTGGGAGGCTGCCACTGCCCACCCCACCCACGGAGTCGCAGCTGTCGGTCGCGAGTATTCATAGTATAAGTCCCTTATGCATTTTACGAAGTTTCGCTCGAGAAGAAATAATTGACCGAAAATGTACCTGGCTCCTGGACTAATATGAATGTCAAAGTTTTACAATTGCATTTGTCAAAAATATCAAAAAGATGTAAATAAATCATTTGAAAATGATTCTTTCGCTAGCTTGTGTTATGGGTCCAAGTAGTATCACGGTGGTAGAGTCAAGCAACATTCTTTTTGGCCGTTGCATGAATGGGCCGACTCGACCGGGGAAGCACCACCCTCTCACAGAATATCGACGCCAAGTAACAGTATTTGAACTGTTGCATTCCGTTTGGTGAGTGAGAGTGCCGGAGCCCAAACTCCTTTCCCATCCCCTCCCAAACTCCTTTCCCATCCCCTCCCAAACTCCTCTCCCATCCCCTCCTAAACTCCTTTACCATCCCCTCCCAAACTCCTCTCCCATCCCCTTTCCTTTACAAGGTAAGCAGCGCGAGTGTGACGCCACTGGTGTTGCACACGTTCATAGGCCGCGGTAACCGCGTCCCATCAGGTGGGCCGTGTGCTTGTCTGCCACCTTAGTGGTATAAAAAAAACGGGTAGAAATAATGCTTATATTAATTTAAAATTGTTTTCTTTTTTGCTGACGCTCCGAATCAACAAGACAAATAAACTTTCTATTGTGTCGGGCCGTATCGAATAATTTATCGATAATAACTAGTGGTGTGTGACGGGCGACGTTTTATATCGTTAGAAAGATTTATGAATTACTTCAATACCACGTTTAACATCACTAGCCGTCCAAATAAATCACGGTTTCAACAAATTTGAGTTATTTAAATCTGATTAGATGATCATGACTTGAGCCCAGTGGCGGACGTAACGGACTGCCGAGACAGTCTCGAGTCCGATCCCCAGTCGCACCGGCGAATGTTTTTTAAAATTCAGTTTCACTAGTTCCATTGAGATAATGGAACTGAGCTTGATAGTTTCATGGGACAAAATGACACTGGAGCTAGTGAGAACAACCCGGGCACACACCTCTGCCTTATAAATTAATAAAAAAAATGTGTGTATTACAAATGTTAATTATCGCACGCTTAGTAATGTACCCAGTAGATGGCACTAGGCTCGCCCCCTATTACATTGGGACCTAAACATAACTGGCGAATCTTGGGTGTGTAATACACCTCTGCCATGTATCCTAAGTAGGCAGTTGTCCCCGTAAGCCTCAAGCCAATAGGCTTTTCCAGAAGCGACTGCCTTATCTGACCTTGGCTTGGGCCTCGAAGTTTCTTGAGTTTGTTGAGTGAGTTTGTTGAGTTAGTTTGTTGAGTTGAGTGAGTGAAGTTTGTTGTTACACCCCTCTACAAGTGGTGACTCTTTATAATTCTGAGGTCTTTTATAAGTCTTCACTTTTTGGCGCTGGATATTTCTATCCAGTTTTTTTTTATAAATATTCTAGACAACACTATCTAGAGTAAAGTAAGCATAGCTTAGCCAGCTTGTGTTATGGGTTCTAGAATTCAGATAAGAATACATTTTTTTAGCGTCCGGAAATCCCCTCGGATACCTCCCCGCCACCCGGCGGGGACGGTTATGTCGGGTTTGAATCGACTAAAACCGCATGCCGTCTCGGGTCTACAGACGCTAGGGTGTAAGGTTGCCCATAGAGCATATCCCTCGCACCCCGACTGATCCGGGGCCATCTCTGGTTTCGAGATGGCCCCCTCGGGTTTGGGAACCACGGTGTCTCCGTCTTGCCCTGGTTTGGGGGAGGGGCGCCAGTCGCCCCACCGTCCCGGCCTGCTTCTGCTGGGGTGACAGGAGACCTCACCTGCCAGGAGGCCGCCTGCGCTCATGGAGAACGGAGGTCGTTAAGCGACCTCCATCGCCTGAGTCCCCTGCGACGCGCGGTGAGCAGATAAGCATACCTATTTTTTTTTTTTTTGTAAATACATTCATATCATACCTACCCCCAGACCAATGCAAATATAACATGCTAGCTGTTTTATTTGCATCTCGTACCCGCTTCCCATGGGTAGGTTCCAGAGATAAAAAGTAGCCAATGTGTTAATTCAGACTAGGATCTATCCCTGTACCAATTTTCAGCCAGATCCGTTCAGATTAATGCGTTAAAGAGTAACAAACATCTTTCCATACATCCTTACTAACTTTTGCGTTTATATTATTAGGGGGATTCATGCATACACATTTTTGCACTGAGCGGAAATCGAATCAACGACCGTTCACTTAGTAGTTGAATCCTCTACCGCCACACCACACAGCTTCTTTAATATCGATTAAGCAATAAAAATCATAACATCGATAATTTAGCCCCTTCCCTAATATTTAGACGTGAGTTGACATGACCCTTGAGAAAGTCTGAAGGAGCTAGTGATGCGCTTTATGTACGAAATCACTAAACAACATCGACTTTAGTTGAACCTTGTAAATTGACATACTTACGAAAACGAAAGTTTTGATTTGGACGATGTTTCGGATTCCTGTAGACATTTTTTAACCGAGGACAAACAAGGATAGGGTATGGCATGCGGTTACCTGCGCCTATGTAAATATGTACTTGGGACAAGATCTAAAAAAATACCAGTATGCCACCTTTGTTCTGGTGCAACTCTAAACTCGGGTTCAAAACAAAACAAATAAAATGAAAGAAGTAAATAAATATCAAATATGATAAAAACTCCGTAACAAAGTTCTTAATCTATAAAAATTAAAATTAACAATGCATCGCCAAAATGTATGTACGCGAATTATTTCCGAACGACTGCACCAAATTGGATAAATCATTTTTTTTTGTGTGTTCTTTATTGTCAGGACAAGGTATAATAGAAAAAAATAGGCAGTTCACGAGTTAGGTGCTATTATTGCAGCGGAGCAAAGCCAGGACATGCAGCTAGTTACTAAATAATCATCCTCGTGGCGATTTCCCAGTAGCTGGAGCCCAAGGTCCGCTTATTATTTTTGTTAGTTGGCTTTATCGAGAGTGGCTGCCGTCTGACCTGTGCAGGTGAGGTTGGTTCAGGCCACAAATGTATTATTGATAGGGCTCTGTACAGTAAACTCCTGCGGGCTCTGTACAGTAAACCCATCATCATCATCATATCAGCCGTAGGAAGTCCACCGCTGAACATAGGCCTCCCCCATCGACTTCCATTTCGACCGGTCTGTAGCGGCCTGCATCCACCGAGTCCCTGCGCTCTTTGTTAGGTCGTCTGTCCACCTTGCGGGAGGCCTTCCAATGCCTCCTAACCCATATAAAAATCTTTCTTATCTTCTTCTCTTATATATAAAAATGAATTGCTGTTCGTTAGTCTCGCTAAAACTCGAGAACGGCTGGACCGATTTGGCTAATTTTGGTCTTGAATTATTTGTGGAGGTCCAGAGAAGGTTTAAAAGGTGCTATCGATTGAGGCAGTACGAAGTCTGCCGGGTCAGCTAGTAAAAAATAAATATCCACTAATTTACTCGACGCGCCCTTCAAAGGGACTGTCCATAGAAACGTAAAAAGCTGTTACACATATCTATTTCAGTATTCAGTCACAAGAAAAAGCAAATTGAATCATTAAATACACAATTATTTTACCGTTAGCATATAATTAGCTCGCTTTGCAATCATCTTGAACTACGCGTGAATTGATCTACCATTGCATTATAAAACGCAACTGTTCAAACATAGCTATCTCTTTTTCACAACTGAAAATTTATTTAAACAGTTATAAATCAAAAGAGTGTAAGTATAATTTAGTACTCAAAGGAAAAAAGTGTCAAATGAAATCATAAACACTGTATATAAGAGTGATTTTCGTATCAACTGTCAGTGTTCCATATATCCTTTTGCCTTTGAAACGTGGCTTGTATCGACGTCTCATATCTCTTTCCCACGTTTAGTATGCAGTGATTAATGTTTATTAATATATTTTAATTTGAATCTTGGAAATCAAGTATTTATTTAATTACTATTAGGTGACGGCTTCTGTGGTGTAGCGGTAGTGCATTCGACTGCTACGAGAGGGGGCGTGGGTTCGATTCCCGCTCAGTGCAAATATTTGTATGCATGAATATTCATGACATGTCATACACATGACATATGTGTATTTGCATTGGTCTGGGTGTTTCTATGTATTTACAAAAAAGAAGTTTATAAGTATGTTTATCCGCATTCTGGAACCCATAACACAAGCTAGTTTAACTATGCTTACTTTGGATCTAGAAAACGCTGTGTAGAATGTCGTAGAGTATGTATTTATATTTAAATTTATTTATTTAAAACATTAGGTGTATGGAGCCAAACCAAAATCTTCGAGACTTAAGCCAACCTCACCAGCAAGTCGGTACACCTGCTGACTGACGGACGAGACTCTGGCGCAGGCTTTCCTTTCGAGATTGGTCAGGCGGAAGTCGCTTCTATGAAAACCAAGATAAACTACAAACAAAGTTTGGATGGTGCTTGGATGATGATGAACCAGAATTCATTAAGTCTTTGCTATCTAGAAATAAGTGTATACGCTGAGATTTTGGGTGAAAATCGAGGCAGTGTTTAATTTTCTGAAATTTGTGTAATTTCGAGTTTTTATTCTTAAAACTTGTAAACACCAAAATGTATCTTAATTACCTTTTGAGGTACAAAACCCTAAAAATGGTGGATTTTCAGGTATAACGTATTTGACAACGTGCACAAGTGCAGGAAAGAGGCCGTGAATTTTGATTTCTGTGTTGTTTCTAAAGCTCGACGGAAGTCTCTAGTAATATATCCATTCCTTTACTAGGGCAGGACTTTGACTTGACTAGGACTATGAAGGACTTTACTTGACCTTGATTGTGATTAAATGATGAAAACGCTGCATAATATTGAATTCATATGCAAATTATAATAGTAATAACAAATTATCTTTATTGATACAAAAAGGGATACAAGGTACACAAATTAAGGCTATATTTATATGGATTTTACAAGTATTAATCTCTATCTCTTATACTAGGATGATATCCTGTATCATAAGAGGCAGTGTACGCGACAAAAATATGCTTATTAATATTAATTGATTACTTATCTGTGGCCAAAAGCGAAGCATCGAAGCCAAAAAGAAGTGTATACGTACGTATAGCGAGATTTCCTTTTTAAATGTACAGCCGTTTGACTCAGAATACTCATGCTTATAGGATATCCTTGAAAGAGTTTTCTTTTTCATCTGAGTAAATATAAAGTCAGTCAGTGCAACTACTTGCACGGAGTGGGATCGAACCCGAACCAAACCGAATGCTATAAGCTTCTACGACAAGGTCTCTAATGAAATTGCAAATTTACATATCAGTAAATTTAAATTTTTAATTGAATCTCTACCAAAAAATAAAGATTAGAAAATTCATGAATATTTAGTTGACTAGTTCAGAAATAAACTGCTTATTATACTAGGCTAGTCAATTAAAAACTAAGTTACTTATATAAGGTGTCACAAAATTAGGTCTCTGAATTTGGTGAGATGACTTGGTATTGACAAAATATGTATTTGAAACAAAAAATAAATATCGGGTAAAAAAAAACAAGAAATATAAAAATAAAAATGAAGAAAAAAACACTACCAGTGACCAGCGTCACGTGACGCGACGAGACCGTGACGCACGTGGCAGGCGTGCAGTCCTTCTCCTGGCAGTATTCTCCAAGCGGTAAATCGCGACCAGCGTCACGTGTGCTCGTCGGTCGCTGGTGGTGTATTTTTTTCATTTTTTTTTTTTTTGTTTTTAAGTAAGTATATTTTTTATTTTATTTTATTTTATCCGATATTTTTTTTTTGTTTCAAATACATATTTTGTCAATATCAAGTCATCTCACCAAATTCAGAGACCTAATTTTGTGACACCTTATATACTAATTTAAATATACGGCAAAACAGAAAAAAAACACGTTCATTGTGTGGGCGCCTTCTTTTTTTTTTATACGTCTGGAAACCCCCACGGGCTACACCCCATCGGTGCCGAGGATGGGGTGGGCGTGTCGGAATCGCACCGACTAAAACCCACCGTGTGGTGATTCCGATTCCTCCCCAAGTGTCCATTGCCGGTGAATATTTAAGGGTCTACTTGTTGCCGTTATCAATACCGAAGGAAAAACGGCAACAAAAACACGTTTTTTGTATAGGAATCCCCCTTAAATTTTAATTAATTCGGTTTTTAGTATTTCATGTTACTGTCTAGCTATCATGGTTCATAAGATATAGCCTGGTGACAGACGAACGGACGGACAGCCGGAGACGGAGCCTCAGTAATAGGGTCCCGTTTTGGGTACGGAACCCTAAAAACTAAGTTATTCAAATATATAAATTTAAAAATGGAAAAGGTCAATTCAATTAATTAATTTTTTAAGCAATTAGTATGCTAACGTTTCCGATAGATTTAGATAAGAGTTAAGAGAATATCTAAGACGGGACTTGAACCCGCGACCAGTCCCTTACAGATGGGGATGCTCTGACCAACTGAGCTACCCAGACCCGTCACAGACATTCGCAATTCTCTGATATATTATATACGTCTCAAGGCGACGCTGGAGCCATCTAACGTAATTCTTGTGAACTATGGAAACAATGTTCCTAGATGTTCTTTTCTTTCCGATCTAAATCGATATGGAAAAGTTCAACATCCAGAATGGAACTATGTCATATGTTGTAATTCCACTCATACGCACGAAAGGTTTTAGAAACTGATTCATTATGCGTCCAGCTAAGGAGTGGAATTCCGTACCTGATTCTGTGTTGCTGGGAAGCTATAACTTGGGAATTTTCATGTCTAGAATGAATAGGTTTCTTCTAGGCAAATAATTAACAATATCTCTACGTTTACAGCCAGTCGGCCAGTCTAAATAAATTTGCAATGTCTGATTTATATCTGCTAAATTTATTCTCGTGTGATATCCGGGAACTCAACTTTCTTTTCGCCATCATGAAATGACTAACTCTGACTTCATTGGTCAAAAATGCTAACTCGTCGTAATGCTGACTACTTCTAACAAATATCATAATTTATTATTTGTTAAATATTTACATTCGAAACTCATCATTATCATGACTTTGCAGCCCGAG
The DNA here is from genome assembly GCA_946251805.1 of Cybosia mesomella. Taxonomy (NCBI): domain Eukaryota; kingdom Metazoa; phylum Arthropoda; class Insecta; order Lepidoptera; family Erebidae; genus Cybosia; species Cybosia mesomella. The sequence continues at coordinate 8,722,167 of OX276417.1, forward strand.
GTTCGCTCTTCTATTTCTCCTCTTGATTTAGCTTATCTTGACTTTTGCGGGGGCGACTACCGTCTGACCATCCAACCCAGAGAAGAAAGCCTGCGCCAGAGCTTCGTCCCTTAATCAGCAGGTGTGTACCGGCTGGCAGCTAAAAGTTTCATGTGGTATAATGACCAGGATCCGAACCCGGGGCCCGTCGAGCGACTCCTTAACCACTAAGCTAACGGTACTTCAATTCTTAAACTCATACAGTTTTTGGAGGTATATTTTTTTTTAAATATTTAGTTCGTCAAATTGACTGCACCCCGCCCGATGGTAAGCTGAGGTGAAGTCCAAAAAGTAGTGGCCACCATTTCCAGAGATTGTCCCTAGAATGGTGGCCCCTACCTAGAAGGCCTCAACAGATGTTTTTTCACGCCCCGCTTAATGAGCCCAGGATTGAAGGTAGAAGGGAACACGTGTGTGGCTAAAGTGTTCCAGTGCTTTATGGTCCGACAAAAAAAGGAGTCACCAAACCGCTTGGTTTTAAACACCGCTAAACCTTTACAATTTAATAATTTCAATAATTTTAAACTGTTACAATTCATTCTAAAAATATGGAATACGAGTCACTAAACGACTTGTAATCGTTCTGAAATGAATCACACCGGGAACTATGCCGCTCTTGAATGTGTATTTTTTTCTATAATTATATCATAGAGTACGAGTTGTGGAACGAGTTGTGGAAAAGCGTGAAAAAGTGATATAGATATGTAGACACTGCTTAAACTGTGAACTACGTTTAAAATATGTAATTTCTTTGTGAAAAATATTTGGTTTACCTGGTTGTAAACCAAATATTTTTCACAAAGAAAGAAGACGGCGGCCGGGTCCCGGTTTCGCAGGGGAATAAATACGTATAAATTGAAAAAAAGTTATTTCCTCAATCTTGCAGGTATGTAGGTGATGCGAGAAATAGATAAAATAATTTTGAAGCGGGTTGCGCTTCAAAATTATTTTATCCATTTTATTATATCGAGTCAAAATTTGAGCTCAATCGATGCAAAACTTTTTGAGTACACGAACCAACTTAACGTTTTTATATAGATCGATTTTTGGGATTCAATATGAATCTAATAACACTTTTCCTGAGTCGAGAATGAAACCCAGCACCTCACGATAGCACACATGCGAATTAAGTAAACTCAACCTTCGAGAACAAAGATGAGGTAGTATTTAAGTGGTACATAAAATGGATCACATTTTTAGTAAATTATTTAAGTTTAACTAAATTATTTAAGGGTGGGTTCACATCGGTAGGTAGTATACTGGATGGAATTTAAGCTCGTAACTATTGTCTTCTATGGATTCTCCCCTTGGATTGAGAAATAAAAAGAAAAGCAACCGAACAATGGTTTAATCTCAGAAGCACTGACCAATGGACCGGAACCATTATGGATAAAGACCATGCCAGTATCCGCAAGAACCACGAAGAGAGGCTTTCGATGATCCTCTCTAACAAAGATTGATAAGGAAGGAGAGAGTGCGTGTGCACTTAGGACCAAGAAACGACTGGAGGACAGACGCCAGTGGCACTGTCTGCTACACGGATGGCTCAAGGAAGTAAAACAACAAAGCTATCTGGATCTGGAGTGGACATTAGGTGCAAAGGCAGATCAGAGATAAATATATCAATACCCTTAGGCAGATTCGTAAGCGTCTTTCAAGCGGAAGTCTTCATAAAGGAATGTGCCGAGATGGTAGAATACCTGAATAACATCAACAGGGTGACCATCTATAGCGACAGCCAGGCGGTGCAGAAGGCACTAAGAAAAGTGGAAACGACCTCAGCAATTGTAAAAAATGTAAAGAGTCACTAGAGAAACTGGCCAAGAAAGTCGACTTAACGATCGCCGGGGTGTCCGGACATAAGGGCAACATGGGCAACGAGACAACTGATAAACTAGCCAGAGACAGCACTGATAAAGAAATGATGGAGCCGGAGCCCTGGCTCTCAATATCACACAGAATAACCAAGGGAGTAATTAGCTGCAGTATTACAGCATAAACCAACCAAAGATGGAGATCATTGACCAGCAAGAGACAGTCGAAGATTCTCATCAAGTTCATCGACAAGGGCATGGACAAGTAAAAGACGAGCCAACTGACCAGACTCTCAAGAGGGAACATGAGGCTTGTCATAGAAGTAATAACAGGACACTGTAGACTAAACAGATACCTAACAGTGATCGGAGTGAGGACTGACCCCAATTATCCGGAGTGCATGGAGACAGAAGAGACCAGTTTCCAGCTACTGGCCGAGTGTCCCATGTACTCACTAATTAGATGGGAACTTCTGGGATCGGACACACTGGACACGGAGGAGTTGAAGGATCTGAAAGTGGAACAGATCGCCAGATTCTGCAAGGATACAAAAAGGTTTGAAGGTGCGCCCTGAAAGCTGGAATAACCACGCACTCCCCAATGGGAGGGTTGGGGAAATGGATGAAGTGGCCCGCATGCTTCGCGGGTGTATCGTCTGTCCAGGTTTCGGTGTCCCCATTTTAAATAATAATAATAAATTGTCTTCTATGGTACTCTAAACAAAGTGTTTTAGATAAAAATTATATTACTGTTCAGAGTGAGGTGGGAATGAATTTTGAATTTCGAATTTGGTACGGGACGCAAAAACTAGACTATCACAAACCCACTTCTTGTGGTTTGTGATTGTCGACTCCACAAGATCAGTTATTCCTTCCAGAGTAAATACTACTTCTACAACATGAAATGAAGGATTTACCTATTCATAAATTTAAAAGTCAAATTAAAACTAAAATTGCCAAATTTGCTATTATAAAATTCAAGAATATTAAGAGGACAAAAAAGCTTGGATATGAACTGTTTGCTCAAAAAAAAAAAATTGTATTAGATTAAGTAAATATGTTTGTAATTAGACCAAAAAAAACAGCCCGCTAAGTTTCTTGCCGGAGTCTTCTCAGGACAGGGCCGCGTTTCGAACTGGTGGTAACATTAGTCTATTTTTAGGGTTCCGTAGCCAAATGGCAAAAAATGGAACCCTTATAGATTCGTCATGTCTGTCTGTCTGTCCGTCCGTATGTCACAGCCACTTTTTTCCGAAACTATAAGAACTATGCTGTTGAAACTTGGTAAGTAGATGTATTCTGTGAACCGCATTAAGATTTTCACACAAAATCAGAAAAAAAAAAAAATTTGGAGGTTCCCCATACTTAGAACGATTCTGCAAGCGTTATTCGATAGTCGTTTCTCCTTTGGACTGATCACCGACAGGACGTTTCGTTTTTAAGAGATTCGTCGATAGAACGTTTCGCCTATGGATCTTTCGCCGACATAATGGCTCGCATTTGTTTGTTTCGCCAACAGGACTTTTCAATTATGGAATATTCGCCGTCAGGTCGTTTTGTCTACGATGTTTCGACATGGCTTTTTCACTATTTAACTACAAAGCCACCAATAAGCTACTAGCTTGCTATCGAAATCCAACTCTCCGGACTAGTGGTTCCGGCGCTTCGCCAGCCGCTGCCTACCTTAGAACTGAAACTCAAAAATTTTTTTTCAACGAACCCATACGTGGGTGGGTGGAATGGTCTTCAAAAATGATATTGAGTTTTCTAATAATATTTTTTTTAAACTGAATCTTTTGCGCTAGAGACTTCTAAAGTAGTGAAATGTGTGTGTGTATGTGTGTCCCTGTAACTTCTAAAATAAGAGATATAGATAAGAGATATAGATATCACTTTTACGTGACAGAGAACTCAATAACTTAACTTAAGCTACTGCTGTTCATTTCCATGACGAATATAACCTCAAATTATAGATTTTGAATATTAATTTTCCTAATTAGCTTTATAATTTCAAGGTCATAAATTTGGGGTGTCGAAATCCCCAAAATTTATGACCTTGAAATTATAAACCTAATTAGCTCTTAATTTTGAAATATTAAAATATTAAATTTAAATTTGCTAAATTCTTTTTTATCAAAAAAAAAGGTGAACAACAATATTCTAAAATACTAACAGTTCCTAATTATAATATTTAAATAGATAATTAAAAATAGTTACATTTTGTTTTATCACAATACCTATATATATGGTCACTGATTTAGAGGAACCATTACTATATTCAATAATATTCTAAATTCAAAAACGGCATAGGTATGTACTCTGGCCAGTCGGGGTGCGAGGGATATGCTCTATGGGCAACCTTACACCCCGGCGTCTGTAGACCCGAGACGGCGTGCGGTTTTAGTCGGTTCAAGCCCGACATAACCGCCCCCGCTGGAACGCGGGGGGGTATCCGAAGGGATTTCCGCACGATAAAAAAAAAAAAAAAAAAAGGTATGTACTCTGCCAGACATTCAATAAACTATAAAAAACCATGTCACTTTTGATTACGTTCCGTTAAACTACAACTCTATTAAAAAATCTTTATAAATCCTCAGAGTACTCCCTACCTGTTGAGTAGATTATAAAACCTGATAATAAATAAATACCACGGATGATTTCTAATGTTCTCAGTTTCACCGGTTGTACTATAAAAAGAAATGTCTATCTGTCTCCTTCCGACATATACCTGTCTCTCACAATTTCTCATTTCACCGTTCACTCGTTTAGCAAGTCCGTACTAAGTGTGACCGAGTTGCTTTAGACACTCAATATAGACAAATTGAAACTTTATGGCATGTGTGGAAAGATAGAATATTAATTGGTGAAAGTAAGGAATATATAACTTTCTCGAAATAAATCACTGTTAGTAATATGTATGTTTCTTATTTTACAGTGTAAAGTTGGTCACTTGGCTAGTAGGTTCAAAGCCGTGACGACGCGCAGTCGTCGATGCCATAGATTTATTTAAAAAATATATCGGAAGATATGACGACGAAGTCACGGGATTACATTTAAACAATTATTAGAAAAAAATGTGAATGTGTATTCTAAATACGAATGAATTTTATTTTCGCGCGCGTTTTGAAACGTCAGGATGACAGTTCGAAAGTGGTTCAAATTTGGAAAATCCTTGCAGCGTAGTGATGTGAAAATGATGTTTTTAATTTTAGTGTCACTTTCCGTTTTGGACATTTTGCCCTTAGGTTGTAAGGGCGAAAATTACGATAGAGGTACGTTTTTTATATAGTTAACCTTAGTATAAAAATTATTATACTTAGTTATACTACGTTAAAAATAAGCAACCGGCCAGTTAATCAGTTTCACTCACGTAGTGCAGGACCTGTCAGCTTCCCAAGGAGTATTGATGACCCTATTCCATCCCACTATTAACAATTGAGCATAGTTTTATTTTGCTGCACTTTTCTGTAGGGCTTTCCTAGTTAGGCAGCTCCAAATTTGAACTAAATATACCGTTATGCCCTTACTTCCTTGCAATATAAAATTTATTACAAAGTCGATAGATTAAAACAGTAAAAATCCATTGACACTCATCTTGATGAGGATTTTAACACTGACCTACACTTTAGAAGAAGTTATTGATAAACCATCGCAATAAAAAATATTTATTTTTATTATTAATATCTACTCTTTCCGTTTTAATACGATTAGATTAGATTACCGAATGATGAGTTTCTTTTGAATAACCAATTTAAGGCGTACTAAAGTAACAAAAACTTTGAAAAAAAAAAATTATATTAAAAGAAAAAAAATGTTAATCTCTAAATTAGGTAAGAATATCTGTATGGAAAGCCCCACCAAGATGTTCGAAGTCCAAGTCAACCTCAGCTGCCAGCTGGTATTACTCCTGATTAACGGACAAGATTCTGGCGTAGGTTTTCCTATCGGGTTTCGAACTTCAGACGGCAGTCGACGTTCCCATAAATACCGTGTAAACCGGGACTTCGATGTGAAACCCTCCGGGAACATTGTCAAGATAATGATGCCTCTTTAACGTGAATCTAAAACATACATAGAGTCACACTTTTTTCCTATAGGGTAGGCAGAGACCACGTGTTGCCTCTTGCTTCGATACTGGCATACACCTTTCGGTTCTTCCACTTTCATAATTGTTTTTATACAATACATGCTCGCCTCTGAAACAAATAAAAATTAAAATCGAAATTCTCATGTGTATAAAAATTGTTTCCTGTAGGAGTCGTGTACAGGGCTCATAGTATTTCTATATTAATAGATACGCTAAATGAAAACTGCGGGAACCTAAACTCCTTTGTTTATAATCTAATTAAGTAGCTAACAAGCTTAAGTTTTAATCTATTATAATAATTGGAAACGCCCCCACCTTAACTCATGTTTTCATCAAATTATTATAATTCAACAGTCATCATTATTAATTAAAACTAAAATGTTTGGCTCTACAAAATAAGTACGACTATTTTCAGGACAGTTACAACGCGCCGGATAGAAATAGTTAATAAATATAAATGTCTACAAAGAAATATGGAGTAGCACACAATATTCAATGATTGGCAGTTCATGCAATACTTATACCACATTAAGTATCGGCAAGTAGGCAAAAAATACACCGTTACGTATGGTATACTTAATACACACTTATAATATTATCTATCTGTCTATCTGTACCATTTTACGACGAAAATACTGAGTCGATTGTAAGTTGTTTTAAATTTTATTTAATATCCTAACTAATAATACTAATCTTTATATACCTAAGCGTCGGTAGCTTAGTGGCCAAGGAGTCAGCCTTACTATCAAGAGGCCCTGGGTTCCGATCCTGGCCATTACACTACCGATGACATGCACACACTTTACCACCTGCATAGGGAATAAGGTGGGCTCTTTCCCATTATGTCACGCGAGGACGTGAGGGAAAGTTTTGAAGTGAAACTTACTGGTGGTAGAAATTTGATGACACAAATTTGTCACAAAATTCGGCCGGGTAGGTGCCACCTTGTACGATTGCGAAAAACCCTCCATAGTAATCCAATTTCGGTTTGATTGCGTTCAGGGGTCAACGAGTGCATAGCCGGGCAGGGGGATTGTGGTCGCAGCACTAGTGGGACCGGTGGGTGTCACGCGGTGCTGCGACGACAATCCTCTTTTGATGAGGCCGTCAAGCTGAGTGCCGCCATTGTTAACATGGTACGTGTATGTAATGCTGACCCTCTTTCCTGAGACTTTACCTTCAGCTTACCATCAGGCGAGATGAAGTCAAATTGACGTGTCCTAAATATAAAAAAAAAGCTTCGGAAACAACTGAAAATAACGGGAGGATGATAATAAAGTGGGGAATGAGAAGTTTGGCACAAGGGAAGGTAAACGAAGTGAGGGTAGTAAAGCGTTTGGGAATTAAATTTTTGCGAAGTAATTTATTCATAGATAAACTAGACGTTTTGAATTCTGGTGAAAGAAAAAATGTAGATACCTACGCTTAAAGTAATTGTACACCTATTTAAATGTCAACAAAGATTATTATTTTTATTAATTATGTCAGTTAATAAAATTAAAGAAAATGATTAAAGGAATTGTAATACAAGTATAAATTCATATTTTGCGGGCTATTTCTCGTTCCCACATAAAAGGGTGTCAGCCTAATGACGTGTACCACTCACTTTTTTACTGACTCCAAGATATTAATAAAAAGAATCTATCAGAAAAAGGTTTGCCCAACTCGGGAATAGATGCCAGGACCGTATACAGGAGTGACACTCACTACTGTTGTTCTACTGGGACAATTGCATATTACTAATCATTTAATCAACTTAATGCTATAAACTACGAACGAAAAAAGTCTAATTCTAATAGGTACATCATCAAGAATTAAAGATAATATTGACTAAACATTAAACAATTAGATTACATCACAAATTACTTTGATCAACATGTGTATACGGCCACAGTCAGCTTGACCGCAATCTCACAATCGTCTCTAGTCTGTGGTTAACCGCCCACCTGATCAACGTCGTGGTACAAAGTATACGCACTGAGAATCACTGAATATAAAATCAAGAGGAAATGAAGAATTAATGTCGCCAATCCAGATGAATGACAAGAAAACTCGCAAAATTCATTATAATTTTCAACAGAGCATAGGCCTCCTTACACTCGCCGTCCTTACAGAAGCAGGCCAAGACGGAGGCGTGTCGTATGTGTCTTACATACGCCTGCCAACTTACCGTGGCGGGATAAAACCCGATTCCACCAGGATGGCCTGCCGCGGTGGCGGTCAAAGTCCGCCGGTAACCCTGGGGTTATCCTTTCGAAAGCTTACCCGGGGTGCCCGGCAATGGACTTTTGGGGAGGACAACGTGTGGTTTTAGTCGGTCCGATTCCCACACGCCCACCCCATCGTTGGCACCGATGGGGTGAAGGCCGTGGGGGTTTCCAGACGAAAAAAAAAGAGCATAAGCGTAAAATGAATGTCAACTAATATAGTAGCGAATCGCATTGCGATTATATTGTGTTGAATACATTTGAGTTCAGCATTATGGCACATAATCTATAGATGCGGAGCAATTTATTTTGGTTATAACATCATTCGGATTTTATAAGTTCCGTTTAGCATATAATAAACTGAAAATAACTAACTAACTAAGCAGGTTGCAGGTGGAATACAGATGCAATATAGCTTGGTATTAATTGTAAATAGGTATAATATGTATCGTTTACTGCTATAACACTAATAACTCTTTTTTTTCGCGTAAGGGTTAGTAAATTTTTTTTTTTAAGCAATTTGTATACATACCATAAGCAAAGGCTTGTAATATGCCTATACTACAGATAAGGTATTGCTTACTACGTAAACTCATTCTACTAAAACGGCTCGGCAGTCGGAAAACAATTTTCATTTCGCTATGACTTGGTCATCTAAAGGCGCGAAAATTAATGGTTATAGTCGGTTCAAGCCCGACATAACCGCCCCCGCTGGCCGGCGAAAAAAAAAGGTATAATCGAAACTCGAAACCGGAGATGGCCCTGAGTCAGTCGGGGTGCACATTACCTCTCCCGGCGCCTGAAGATCCGAGACGGCGTGCGGTTTTGGTCAACATAACCTCCCCCGCTGGACGGCGGGGGGGGGGGGGTTAACCAAGGGGATTTCCGCACGAAAAAAAAAGTATAAACGGAACTGGCTGTTCGGAAAAAAATGGTATAGATTTTTTAACGCTACTGTCCTCAAACACCTTGTCGCCAGTTTTTGTTGCTGTTATAGCCACAGAGTATATGAAATCATCATCTGTCATCCGTAAGGTAGTGTAAGTGCCAAAATTATTAATTTATGTTGAGGCGTCCCGTACCTTTTTTTTTTTTTTTTTCGTGCGGAAATCCCTTCGGATACTGCCGGCCAGCGGGGGCGGTTCCCCGCCTCACCCCCGAAGTGTGACTCACTTTTTGTTCTTTTAACAGGTTGTGTAGTATACTCGGACAGAAGTCATTGGTATAAACGTATTTAATGAAATTTACTCGTAATTTGTGCAAAATGTGTAATAGAAATTTTTGTTTTATAACATTTGTTTGGAGGTTTAATGTAACTAGATTTTTTTAATAACTCGATACATAATATGACTTCTATATGTACTACTAGACAGGTTGTACGGAACAAAACATTTGATATCGCAAAAGACCACTAATAGACCATCAACAATTAGCAACTTTTTGTTGTGTACAGATGAAGATATAAGAGGCACACTATGCATTTACAGATAAATGTGAAAATTATATATATAACCTATATATAGAGAAGTTCAGGGGTTGACACATAAGGAATTGTTCGTAGACCACTGTAACCGGTTAATAGCAAATGGGTAGTATACTTTATTACTAATTTAATCGTACGAAAACTACTTCCTCGGGTCGTTGGTGTGCCGTTAAGTGTCTAAACAGAATGGAAAACTTAAGCAATGGTACTTACGGTTATGGTTTATTATAGAAAATAACCTTTAAGATTAAATGGAGATATTTTATTGCAAACAGGTTTAATGTATTGCGTACAAAGACTTTTCTATCTATTCTACTAGGGACAAATGTGTTGGTTACTTCAATGACTTATATGTATACCTTTTTTTTTTTTTTTTTTTTTTATCGTGCGGAAATCCCTTCGGATACCCCCCCGCGTGCCAGCGGGGGCGGTTATGTCGGGCTTGAACCGACTAAAACCGCACGCCGTCTCGGGTCTACAGACGCCGGGGTGTAAGGTTGCCCATAGAGCATATCCCTCGCACCCCGACTGACCCTGGGCCATCTCCGGTTTCGAGATGGCCCCCTCGGGAACTTATATGTATACCTGGCTGTGTTTAAAATCACTACTTAACCAACAACAATGTGCACTTTGTAGCTGTCATACAGATGACATTAGAAAAAGCCGCGCTATTCCTTTACATATAGGTGTCAAAATTCAATAACTCATTTATCTACTTTCTGCGTCCTGTTCCAAATTCGAAATCCAAAATTCATTCCCGCCTCACCCAGGAACCGTGACACAATTTTTGTTCTAAACAAGCTGTTTGACAGCAATGACATCTATGTAAACTACAGACTGTTTAAAACCAATAAACTTTGGCGCTACTATTTAATTTTTGTCATAGCCATAGAGTATATCAATTTTATTTTATATGAGATTATCATTTGTCATCTGTAAAGTAGTGTAAGGGCGCCCAAATTATTTATTCCCCCCCCCCTCCTTCCCGCCTTACCTCCAAAGTGTCATACTTTTGAACTGTGTAGTACTTATATTAGTGGTAGTATAGTAGGTATACATTACATTACATAAGTCTTTGTTTGACAAAGAAATAATTGATACCAAATTTTTTTCAAGTGAAATGTACCAAATTCATATAAAACAATACTGGGAATTTAAAATAAAACTAAGTTAATATGCTTCATAAAAAAAGTACCTAACTAAATGATTACTTATACGCACGCAACAGGTTAAAACTATTTGATGTGAATTAAAAAATGTGAAACATGCGTTTTTAGTAGCACGAATAAGCTGGCTCGACGGAATGCTGATTTGACGATTGGAAATTATTAATTAATAAATAAAAAAAACTGACTGCTCCAAACAGACCGAAACAAGTGTGATAGCAGGCGGGAACCATTAAATTTCTTTCCGTTTATGATTTGCAAATGGGTTCCGCCTGCTATCGAATTGTACAAATTTGCCAAACAATTGTACATACATACCTACTCTCGAAAACATAACCCTTCTTCTGGCGCAGTCGGGTAAAAAGTGACGAAAGTTTCATTGCTTTTGCCTCGCATTACACCTGCACTTTACCTGTTGCATTGCGACCCTTAGGCCCTATTCAGCAACGTCTGAGTTCATTTCATTAAAAATGTATAAAGCTTTGGTATTCCTTATAATCTGTAAAAAAAACCCTGCCTACGTTTTCGTGTGGTTATTAAACCTTCAGACTCACTTATAATATGATTCGTTTTCAGTTAGACATCAAAATTTTAATTTTATAAGGTTTCGTTAGCTTGGAAATCACACTTTTAAAAAACGACCAAATTTGACTGCACTAAATTTTAATTCTGACCGTTATAAGGTCACATGGTTGAAATATTTCACTCACTCTACTTCTATTTTAAAAAAATACTCATATAAGTTTAAGTCTACCTACATTTAGATTTAGAACCGTTAATATGCTCATGCTAAAAACAAAGCAAAGTTCACACATTATTACCATTCTCTTTGACCTCGCTAGGCAGCTAATCTGTTATTTTCAACGCTACTAAGGTGGTAAAAAGCACACAACTACTTGCACCCTGAATGACCTTGGGCCATCTCCGGTTTCGAGATGGCTCCCTCGGGTTTGGGAATCACACCCCGTCTTGCCCTGGTTTGGGGGAGAGGCGGGGGCTAGTCGCCCCAAAGAAATAAATACGTTAATGACCTTAACTTTTTCAGATTTTAGATCACGTAATTCATATAAATTACCTATGTTCTGAAATATCGTTAAGATAAAAATGTCGAGCAATAGAATTTAGAAATCCGGCGCTGCAAATGTGTGATGAACTCACTCACGAATTTATTCCTGAGCGAATCCGCGATACTTTATGCACGGAGACTTCGATCTAATCAACCCAGCTTCAAAAACTCACGCTTGACTGTTACGAACCCACAGCCTCCCAATCACAATTTCAACATCTCACTCACTGCTTCATCACCTTTAAACCAATAAACTAAACTTAGTTCATCACAATATGTAGTCACATTCAATCAATAAATCACTATAGCAATAATCTTCACCTTAATCAAGTCTAAGGCTATGTTACCACCAGAAATGTGCGAGGATGCGTAGCGAGCAAGTGTTTTTTAATAACCAATAGAATCACTTCATTTACCTAGCCTTGCTCAGCGTAGCTCTAGTGGAAACCGCTCAGTGGATGAGGTAAATAAGGTTTTTGTACATGCAAAACAAGGTAATAATGTGTGTTACAGAAGTGTTGCGAGGGATGTCTTGCGAAGGATGTGTTGCGAGGAATGTGTGCGAAGAAGGTGTTGCGAGGGCGCGCGTGCAATCCGCTTCCACCACATCTCACCCCGCTCGCATCAGAAACGAGCTCGCTACACATACTTGCACTACCCATCCACAAAGTATCACAGCGTCGCGACGTATCGTTACGAAACCTCGCAATGCTCAGTTGCCTGACACATCTCCGGTGGAAACACTAACACCGTTCCACAGCGTCAAGAGAGAAAAAGATTTATTTTCGTAAACTGCAACGCAGGAACATAGCATATCATTATAAAATTCGATGTATTTATACACTGTGTACTTACATACTACAGACTAAAATTATAACTATTTTAGGATCGCAGACAGAGAATTAGTGCCTAGAACCTCCTCACACCGCCTAGCTACCTCACACATCTCCAGTGGAAACGCAGCCATTAACATTCACCAGCAGCATAACAATTGGCAACAACAATGTACCAATTTCGCGTACCGAATAGGCACATCACTATTCGGGCCGCGCACCCGAAATCGCGGTCACTGGATACCGGAATTTGTATCACTCGTCGAAGACCGGTTGGTGCACCACTAATGGGAGTTTATTTTTTATTCTGTGTTCCCAAAAACGGTCTTAATTATCTCAAATTTAGGTCTGATGGTGTTGCTGGAGTGAATTCAGTTTGACTTATTATGCTGTAGTATGTACAATATATACATACATATACTCTCGCTTATGTGTCCCTGAAAGGGTAGGCAGATGTGGATTGATAACCGCATTTCACCTACTTTTTATGGTTCCATCCGTCATTCGAGCACTAATTGCGGTTGCACTAAATATTGCACGTTGTGAAGACCGGAGTACGCTCTGCTCCTTATCCCCTTTCCTTCCTTATCTTGGCTTTTACTAGAGCAACTGTCATCGGATCGGCAAAGCTCAGGGGCAGGCCTCCCAACCCCGAGAGGGAGGCCTGCCCCCGAGCTTTGCCATCATTGGAGTACTAGGATAAGTACTTTCTCATATTTATGTAATTTATTATAATTGAAGTTAATTATTATTATATTTTACGTCAATATGGCTTTACCTAGCCTGATGGTAAGGGGAAGTCTCAGGTATGAGGGTCACTATTGCAAAAACAAGTAATGCTGCATTGGTGGCCCTCAGTTTGACGTCGTCATCAGAACTTTTCCACGCCCCTCTTAAAAAGCTCAGGATTGAAGGTGCTGCTAAAATTATCCACGTTTTTATGGTGCGGTAATAGAGAGGTTGAACTGCTTGTTCCTGGATGGAATTGGTTGCACCGTATGAGAGTGATACCTCAGCCCTGCACATGTTGTTCTGTATAGGCAAGGAGAGGGTGGGACTAATTAGAACAGCTTATCGGAATACTCGCCATCTTAAACCTGCTAAATTAAGCTTATCTTCGAAAGTGAATACGAGTGATACTTTAGTACCTTTTTTTCTTCGTGCTGAATTCCCTTCGGATACCCCCCCGCCGTTCAGCGGGGGCGGTTATGTCGGGCTTCAACGGACTAAAACCGCACGCCGTCTCGGGTCTCAAGACGCCGGGGTGTAAGGTTACCCATAGAGCATATCCCTCGCACCCCGACTGAACCTAGACCATCTCCGGTTTCGAGATGGCCGCTTACTTGCTCTCCACTGTGCCATCTGCTAATCAGAGGGACACGTGGAAAGCTTCCGAACAGCCCTCAACAGAGCCGTCCTCGCCTCGGTCAGAGTTGGCCGTAGGCGGCAGCGTCTCCCCCGCCCTAGGAGAGAGGCGCTGCTGTCTCCGTTGCCCAGGGTGCACCGCGTGGAGGTCCCCAACCAAGCACCTTGGTACTTTAGTACCTACATTACATAAAGAAATATAATATAAATATATTCTAGGACATATTTTGCAGCGCCAACTTATACCTTGGATAATATCCTCATAAAATACGAAATCATTTCATGAGTGCGTATAGAATTTTCATTCGATTTCACACCGAAAACGGTAATGAATAATTATTTATTACACTTGAATCCTCAATTCCCACATTAATTCCATCATTTAATTATCAGTAAAAACACAGATAAAATAACATACTCCATAATGAAAGTAAGCAATGACTTCGAGATTGCTAATGATTTCCTGGTGTCTTAATGAAATAACCAACCGCCATTTCTCTCATTAAATCATATTGTTATGATTTGAAATGTTGCAGTTTAATTAAACGAGAAAGAATCAAAATAAACGTGGTAGGTACAGTCAAAAAAATGTATAGTCTACGTGCGAGTGTCCGTATGCGTGTGTATTTTACCACGTTTTAATTAGTTTCACTTCGTGTCTGTGTTTCTGTGTTTCTTTCCTTCTGAAGCCAAAAATTGACACTTAATTTTCGACCACTTCTGATCACCCTAAAGCTCTGAAATTTTTTATGTAGGCTAATGCCACCTTACATTTTCATATTTAATCATCAGAAATAGTCAGTAGTTAATAAAAAAAATTAAAAAAAAACTTTTTAAAAACCACGTTTTCAACATAACTCCTTTAATGTATCGTTTTCCTTAGATATTCAATAATTTAAAAATTTCAAAGCGCCCCGCGCGTTTTTTAGTGTCGACAACGTGCTTTTAAAAAAGTTTTATTTATTTATTTTTGAGCATGTGTGCATAAGGGTGCGTATCTGTGTGTGTGTGTTTATATATAACTAGCTCTGTTCATCTGTTCGGGAGCTAAGATGCCACAGTCAGACATACACACAGCCACTTCAAACTTATAACACGCCGTCGTTTTGCATCGGGGGTTAAAATCAAAATAAGCACAAAGCTTTCTTATACCAAGGTTTGGGAGCACGGGGCCAAATGTAATGTAAGCCGGTACACTTGCTCAAAAACGGTCGAGGCTCTGGCACAGACTTCCATTTCGGGGTTGGGAGTTTAGATAAGACGGAAGCCGCTCCCGTAATAGCTAAAACACCTTATAAAAATAGTTAGGAGTAAAAAAGTGGCGATCAGGGAATAAGGGTGATCACTAGTGGTGAATTGGGAATAAGTTTTTCCCAGTTGAACACCAGTGGTAAAATGGGGTGGTTTCCGTCTCAATTGACAACCGGTGGCAAGTTCATGGTGGTCAGATGGTCCGGAGGGGTTTAATCGTTTCGTACCACGAGTTATTCGGACAGCGCGCGGTTCGAATCGCCCCAAGACACTTTCTGCGTTCGGCGTTTCATACCTAACTAGACTAACTTCAGTACCCGGATACGTCCTGTTTCGCAACTCATATAAAATACCTATTCAAGTGTCCTTTCCTAACCACTTAACATTACCGTTACGATACCAAGGAATTAATTTAGCCAAAAACAAAAGTTACATTGTACACGCCATACATTTTTTCTTGTCATCGTTAATAGGAATCTCCACGAAATCTCAACATTGACTGGTTTCTTCGGATTTCGTGCTCAGAATGCGTGCGGACAAGAATTCAGCACCGAATGCACAGGCGGAATGCGCTGTTCCGTATGAGCACACGCAGCGGTTCATTGGCTCCTACTTTCATGCTAAAATATTTAAATAGCAGCTGGCCCTCCCCGGCTTCGCCCGTGGCATATTTCGAGACCCCGTGGCACCCTTAAACCCATACCCATAAATATATATAAATACCCCTAATTTATAGTTTTCAAATAATGAATAGGTACCTACCAGATTTCTTGATATTTATGATTACTGCTCCGCTCCCTTGGGTAGTAGCGTGATGATATAGAGCCTATGACACTCAGAAATAACGTGGCTTTTTATTGGTAAAATAATATTCCAAATCGGTTCAGTACATCCAGAGATCACTCCCTACAACCTCACAAATTCATAAACTTTACCTCTTTATAATATGAATATAGATGTACATTCATATACCATATGCCCTTATCCCTACGAGGTAGGTAGGGACAACAGCCCACCATTTGCTTCTGTCCTTACACACTTCACGAGCGTCCTCTACTGTCATTACCCGTTTTTTTTAAATATTTACCATTTGTTATTTTACTTTTTACATGCATATACTTACTACTATATAGATGTGGTGTTTTTGGGCCCCACCAAGGTCTTTGGGGCCCAAGTCAACCTTAGCTGCAAGCCGGTACAGCTGCTGATTGGTTGACTTTTTTTTACGGGTTGGGAGGCCAGACGACGTTGGCGGCCATTGGTTTTTAGCAGATGTGGCCAGTCCATTGTCATTAGAGTATGCTTATTCTGCGAGTTATATTAGTAAATCCAGTTTTCCAATAGAAATGATACGTATGTCTCTCCATCTAGTTTTGTACGTAACCCTTAGTGCGTGAGTCAGACTCGCACTTGACAGGGTTTTTTAATAATTGTAACCTAGTGAAACTTGCAAAATAAACACGAATTTAACTACATAAATCATTCATTGAAAGAACATCATTCGAAGAACGAAATGGCGAGTAGTTACGAAGGAACTTAATAACAAACATTTATGCATAAAGTAACACATAACTCTCCTTTTTTCTCTGTACAGCAGTCGGTTAAAAAGAAAGACGTCGTTACGAACAAAACTCAACGACATAAAAAGGGAAGTATATTCATTATTTACCATTTCTTTTGGTCCATAAATCTTGTGTGAGTCATTTACAAAAATACGGGCGACGCGGCGCGACAGAGATAACGACAGCGTTTCGAGTTGTACTGTTATGCCCTCAAAACGGTTGCTTTGCACTTTTTTTTAACATAACTTTTTAATTTTTAGTTTCGTTGACCGCGTTAGAAAGTGGTTTTTTGATATGCGTTTGCGAGTGCGGTATTATTATCTTGAAGTCTTTACCAATTACGCTGTCGGCAGTTACTACCCAAAGTAAGGTTTTATTTTCGAGTTTATTATAATAAATGGTATACACGTTCAGCTGATGCCCACGGCTCAGGCCCGTCGGTTATCTTATTTTGCTCATATCTTCGGTTTTATACTTAACCAATTGCAATTAAACATGAGTCCCGTACGGTTTCCTGAACTCATTCTACAAATTAATGAATCTTAACATAATAGGATTTTAAGTCTCATCATGACCTTTCGTAAGAAACTGAATAAAAATCCGTTCAGTAGTTTTTGCGTCTAATGAAAACAAACAGAAAAACAGATAAGAATTCCAAAAAATTACAACAGAAACGCTCATTTAACGTGACCCTAGTATTTATTTTTAATATCTCCAACTGATTTACATTCAGCTGCACGATTGCGAAAAACCCTCCATAGTAATCCAATTTCGGTTTGATTGCGTTCAGGGGTCAGCAAGTGCATAGCCGGGAAGGGGGATTGATGGTCGCAGCACTAGTGGGACCGGTGGGCGTCACGCAGTGCTGCGACGACAATCCTCTTCTGATGAGGCCGTCAAGCTGAGCGCCACCATTGTTAACATGATAAGTGTATGTAATGATGACCCTATTTCCTGAGACTTTACCTTCAGCTTACCATCAGGCCAGGTGAAGTCAAATTGACGTGTCCTAAATATAAAAAAAATATATAATCTATCCCTGTACCAAATTTCAGCCAGATCCGTTCAGCCGTTCTGGCGTGATTGAGTCACAAATATCCATCCAAACTTTCACATATCTCCAACTTATTTCCAATTTTATAATAATAGTTGTTATACGAGGGTCAAACTGAAAGTTCTTAGAAAATCAAAAACTGATTACATTAGCCAGTTATTAGTTTTATTATATCTTTTCAAAATATTGTCCATTCACGTCAATACACCGCTGCATGCGATGGAACCACTGGGAAAAGCACTTTGCCCACTCGTCCTTAGGGGTCTCTTCAATGGCATCGCTATACGCAGCCACCGCTTCTTCAGCATTCATAAACCGCTTTCCTTTAAGTTTTTCTTTAATTTTTGGAAATAAATAAAAATCACAAGGCGCGAGGTCGGGGCTATACGGCGGGTGACCCAGTAATTCAACGTTTGATGTCGCCAAATAGTCGATCGTTCGCTTGGCGGTGTGCGACGAGGCGTTGTCGTGGTGAAGGAGGATCCTACTGCGAGGTCGTTTCTCTCGAACTTTTTCCAAGACAAGTGGCAAACAATTGGTAGTGTACCATTCTGCAGAAACTGTTTTTTGATCCTCTAACACAATTGTTACGAAATGACCTATCCTTCCAAAGAACGAGGCCACCATTTTTTTTCCCGCACTTCGATCTCTCTTCACTTTAGTTGGCAACTCCTCGAAAGGAAACACCCACTGAGCAGATTGTCTTTTGGTTTCAGGATCATAACAGTAAATCCAGCTTTCGTCACCTGTTAGTATGTCGAACACAGCATTAGAGTCACCTCCGTTAAATCTTTCAATCATTTTACGGCACCAATCCACACGATGGAGTTTTTGAGCCTCAGTCAAATTATGAGGTATCCACCGGGCGCAAAGCTTCCTGACCGCTAAATGTTCGTGGAGGATTTTGTGCACTTGACTCATACCGATGCCTAAGCTTGTCCGAATCTGCTGATAGGTCACTCTTTTGTCAGTCTCTATCATACGCCGCACAACACAGATGTTATTTTCAGTCGTCGCCGTAGAAGGCCGTCCCTCACGTAAATCATCAGTGAGATTAGTGCGACCACGTTTAAACTCATTAAACCAGTTGTAAACAGTCGCACGAGATGGGGCTTCATCGTAAAAGGCCAATCGTAGTCTATCATAACTTTCTTGTTGACTTAAATGACATCGAAAGTCATAAAAAATCATTGCACGAAAATTTTCTCGTGTTAAATTCATGTTAACGTGACACAGACAATTTTCAATTTGCCGCCAAATCATAAAACAAATGATAAATGAATGAAATATATACTCAGTAATATTGGCAAAGAGATCTATTTTCAAATTTTAGAATTATTTTTTTATTATATTGTTTATAAGTGGCCAGTTCTAAGAACTTTCAGTTTGACCCTCGTAGATGTAAATTTTTTTATTTCACCCAACTCCCATATTCCATATTCACCACCATATTCCCAACTCACTATAACTACGAAACGCCGAACTTGAGCACCGTGAAGGCACTGCCTTCTGTCCTTCACAACCAACACTGGCCCTGAAGTTCTGTATTTAGACCAGTTTTCGGACTTTTTAGGGCTCCAAATAAGACAAAATAATTCTAAAGACAGTAGGAGACCGGATCCTGGGCTCTAAATGCTGCCGGGAACAGTATAAACATTATTTAGTCCATAAATAAATCCCTCCAAATAGTAAAAATTCCAAGGTTAATAACATTTGACATTTCGTTATCAGTTTGTCCGTTAATCTTATCTATCTATTATGAGTATTTCTCTTAAACAACTGGCCTCGTCTTAATGGGACTTTCACTACCACATTGTTTGTCTGACGATAAAGTACAGGAATTTCATTGTTTGACCTGCCCATACAAGGTTTCTTAATAGCCTTACCTACTAGTCGTAGAAAACTAACCTCTACAGAATTCCCGGGATACAAAGTTGTGTATATTATTCCTGGTCATCCTGTGTGATATAGCAGTAGAGCGCTCGACTGCAACGTCAGAGGTCGCGGGTTCGAGTCCTGCTATGTGCAAACTTTGTTTTTTGTCTTTCCGTTAAATCCTCCAGCTAAACTAAATTGCTTATGTTTGGACTGGGTTCACGTCGGTAGTGTAATGACCATGATTCAAACCAAGGACCTCTCGATCGTACCCGTAATACCGACTCCTAAATCTAATAGTAGCTACCGACGCATGCATGAGTTTTTATTCATCATCACATTAAACCGGTCACCTATCCGAAATAATCACTCCACTCGGTAAACTTAACCCGAAACCCGGAACCGAAGGGGGATTGTGGTCGCAGCACTAGTGGCACCGGTGGGTGTCACGCGGTGCTGCGACGACAATCCTCTTCTGATGAGGCCGTCAAGCTGAGTGCCACCATTGTTAACATCGTGTATGTAATGGTGACCCTCTTTCAAGAGACTTTACCTTCAGCTTACCATCAGGCGAGGTGAAATCAAATTGACGTGTCCTAAATATAAAAAAAAAGCCAAAGCATACTTAACTACAGTCATCCATCCAAAAAGTAACCTCACTGAGTGTGCTTAACCTGAAACTAAGTGTCCGTTTGATATAATCTTACGAAACAAGAAAAGTATAAGTAAATAAATGTTATATTTGTACACCTGCAAATGGTCGCTTTTATATTTATAGGAGTAGGACAGTTTCGATTTCGTTCGGCTCGAGAAACATTTACTTTCTATTATAGTCTGTGGTACAGTTCGTAGCCTCCGCAACCGAAGATTCGATAAGACGATTGTTTCCAATGATAGATTGATGTTTCAATTGAAAAAAAAATTAAGCTAGGGATTGGATTGCTTTCATTAACGTGCTATTTAATAAAAAGAAATCGAAATAGTTTTGTTAATATCTTTCACTTTTGTTAACCGACTTCGAATAAGGAGGTTATAATTTGATATAAGTATGAAAACATAACACAACATAACATAACTTCACACCTGTATCCCCGAAGGGGTAGGCAGAGATGTATTACACACCCACGATTCGCTAGTTATGTGTAGGTCCCAATGTAATAGGGGGCGAGCCTATTGCCATCTACCGGGCACATTATAAGTATGAAATGTTATTGGAACTGGCCAAAGTGATATGGCATCACTTGGGCTTTCAAACAAATATACCAAAATAGCTGTTGCTCGCAGCTTCACCCGCGTGGAATTCTGATCTGCCTCATGTGCCACCTTACACCCCGGTGTTAGAAGACCCGAGACTACGTGCGGTTTAAGTCCGTTCAAGTCCGACATAACCTCCGTCGCTGGTTGGCGGTGGCTACTGAACGGATTTTGATGCGGCTTTTTTCTATTAGAAAGGTCTTGGTCAGACTTAAAATCTGCCGTATGTTTGATTGCATTTAAAAAAAAAAAAATTATACCACTAAGGTGGCAGACAAGCACACGGCCCACCTGATGGGAAGCGGTTACCGCGGCCTATGGACGTGTGCAACACCAGTGGCGTCACACTCGCCCTTCCGACCCTGTAAAGGAAAGGGGATGGGAAAGGAGTTTGGGAGGGGATGGGAAAGGAGTTTGGGCTCCGGCACTCTCACTCACCAAACGGAACGCAACAGTTCAAATACTGTTACTTGGCGTCGCTATTCTGTGAGAGGATGGTGCTTCCCCGGTCGAGTCGGCCCATTCATGCAACGGCCAAAATGACTGTTGCTTGACTCTGCCACTCTTAAAATTATTAGAAATTATTGTTCAGACTTAAAATCTGCCGTATGTTTGATTGCAATTGGTTAAGTAGAACCGGAGATATGGACAAAAAACGATAACCTACCTCCGCATGGGTGGAGTCGCGAGCATCAGCTAGTAAGTAATATGTAAGACTATTATTATCATGTCACAAAAGTAAAAGCATTTAAAAGTACATTGAAACATTATAATGTATTCAGTTAGCTTTTGACATACGAACAAGGTGTTCTGTCATTCAATACTATTGGGAACACTTTTGTTTTTCAATTTGTTTTGTTTATGACGTTGTAGACATTACTGAACTGAACGTAAGTATTTAGTTAAACTTTATTATGCCCGACATAACCGCCCATGCTGGCTGGCGCGGGGGTATCCGAAGGGATATCAGCACGAAAAAGAAAAGAAAAAGATATCCATAGTACAGTGTGTGTGGGTGAACTTAAATTCCCCTTTCACCCCCCAGCGGGTGAAACCCACAGAACTAATAATAAGAAGATCTCATTATGAGTTCTGTGGAGAAACCGGTCGCTGGGAGGGTCATGCCTGTTACTAGCTGTGCCCTGCGGCTTCACCCGTGGTATACTTCGCCCTCGTGGCACAAATTTATCTCTATTTAATGTATTAGTTTAACAAAAATGTATGGACATTTGCCTGATTAGTTGACATTTATGATTACTGCTGTAGTCTCCTGGGTAGTAGCGTGATAATATATATACCCTTCCTCGATAAATGGGCTATCTAACACAATAATATTTTTTCAAATTAAACCTGTAGTTCCTGAGATCCGCGTGTTCAACCAACCAAACAAACAAACTCTTCAGCTTTATCATATTAGGATTATACTACTTCGTGCCCTCCTCTTAGTTTGGGAGAAGCCGCACCATTGGCGCACCATTGGCCAGCACTGGCGAGGTGGGCAACAGTCGGCGGAGCGTGCGATTGGCAGAGGAACCACCACAATACAAAAACCAATATATTTGGGCATTGTCGAGCAAGACAATGCTGCATCTTGGCCGCCACCGACTCCCCACTGATCCCGAGCCTCTTGAGATGGACTGAGAGGCTCAAACCTGGGATCAAACCATTGGCTGAGACCACCACTGGGACTATTTCTGAGGACCCCACCTTGGTCATGTCCGTATTATTAATGTTTTCTTTAGTCATTAAGTATACCATTTAAATTTTATTTTTAAATTAACATAAAAAATAAATTTCAAAATATAAAAAAATATTATCTTTTCGGCATCAGGTATAGGGACCAAGCTACCGGTGATTAGGGCTCCAGAGAGAGAGGAATCTCCTCACAATACGTGCCGTGTCGAGGAGTGCCGCCTTCTGCATCAAGTCCTTGCCCCATTTACATAACGCGAGCCTCTTGATATGGTGGTCGAGGCTCTTCACAATCAGCCCGTGAACCGATACGACTTCCGGAACAATAATCACCGAATCCACATTCCACATATCGACAACCTCGTGAGCCAAATCCAAATATTTTATTTGATTGTCTATTTCGGCTTTCGTGAGACTTTCGTCATGTAGAATAGTGATATCGATCTATCACCACTATATAAGGCCTATTGGCTACAATAGTCCTGTCAGTAATGACAGATCGACCCCAGTACAATACATGTGGTATTGTCCACCACAATATCTGTAATACGGCACCTCCGAACCCATAAGGTGATTTTTTAGAGCAAGTTGCAGATGAAAATAATTATAATAATAGTATGGATACTACATTTACTCTCATTTACTCTCCCTATACTGGCCCGGCTTTGGAGCCCTAGCTTTGGAGCCCGGAGTCTGTTGTCCTGCTCCTTCTTCACATGATTTAGTATGGTTGGTTTTACAAAAACAACTGACGTCTGACATATGCAGTTTGCACTGAATGAAACGTCAATTTTTTAAATTAAAACTATATAAACTAGGTCTGCAAGGCGAATCGCTGCTTGCAATGTTGAGCTGAGTGAGACATCGTGAATCAGATTTTGAAAATTTTGAACACTGATCATTCCTCCGTGGCAAGTCCGATTTTGAAAATTCTTTTTGAAAGTCACAACTCTGGACATGCTTTCTGAGCGTGTAAAGTTTGGTCACAGTGTCTAGAGCCGTTATTATGTAATTCCATCTGGAATTTTTTTAACGGTGATCATTCCTCTGTGGTAGCATTAATTTTTTCAAAATATATCTATAAACCTTCCTCTGATTGACCTCTTTAATCATGCCAAATTTGGTTCTGATTGGATTAGTAGTTTAGGAGGAGACCTGTGACAAAGAAAATCCTGAAGTTTGATATGAGGAGCTTTCGCTCGTCTTCGTCTCACTCAGCTCAATGAACTCAGTTCAGTTGAGCGAAATTGCAATTTATTCTAACACAGCCAATACAAAAAGACAAACGGTTTAATATAACAAGCATATAATGAAATTCACACATATTCTATGTGTACTCGTACTTGAAATATTGCACCTTTCTTAAACTATTAAACCGTTATATTAAATAGAGAAATTCGAAGATATACAGTAACTTGGACAGCTGTACCCAGAGTTTTGACGGTATAACATAGCTCCTTGAACGACCAGACGTACAGCGAAATGGCCACTCATCCGCACGAAACGTTTTAGCAATACGTTATTTATGCGTACTGCTATGGAGTGGAATGGCCTGCTTGTGTCTGTTTCCGAAAAGCTATAACTTGGGAGTCTTCAAGTCTAGAGTGTCTTATGAGGAATAGCAAACTCACTTATGTTCCAAATTGTGTTGTCTCAAATGGGGGTCCAGACCAGGGATTATTGCAATAATAAAAATAAATTCAAATCCACAAACTCACGTTCAAGTCCGACTCTCTGTTTACACGCAAAATCATATGCCCATTTGCCACGTAAGTGACAAAACATATGCCATTATCCGAATTTCTCTTTTAACCTTTAAGCAGGCTCTAAAGAAGACAATTTGTGCGCAACTCGTAATGTATTCTGCACACCATAACAGATTTTAATTCAATTTTCTCTGTACTTTCGCTGTTAAACGTGCACTGAGAGCTCTCGCTTCAGTTGATATGAATGTCAATGTGTTTATAAGATGCGTTTACATGTCTGTACATATTCCTGGACTTAGTACAAATACCGGCAAACGACTTGAACAATGCGACATATTTTGTGGCGGAACCAAAACCAATAAAAGGACTGTTTAACTAATGACGCAAGTCCTTTGAGAGAGATTAGTCTATACTGATATTATAAAGAGGTAAAGTCTGTGATCACAAACTTGCCGTCCAAACCCATATGGGTTAAAAGAGCACAATGGAGGTTAGAAATGCGCCGCGGGTGAAACCGTGGCGGGCCAGGGCAAGGGAAAACTAGAAAAGCTTTTTATGAAACTAGAGTACATTGTCAACATGTTTGCCTGTCACTATGAGATCAGAGAAGATAATGAATTATGATTCTTTAACATATAAATCTAATACAAAAAGTGAAGACACTGTTTGAAGGCGCTAATATCTGGAAGTAACTTGCCAATTTCAAACATTCATTTTGTATATTTTGATGGCTCAGTTCTTGAGCGTAAGATCTTCAGGGCGTAAGCTCCGGTACACCTGCTGATTATTGGACGAAGCTCTCGTGGTTTCTTCTCGGGGTTGGGAGAATCAGACTGCAGTCGCTTCCATAAGAGCCAAAATAAATCAGCTTCTACGAGCAGGAGAGCAAATCCTGGTCTCCAAAGTGCAAGCTTCGGGTGTAACCAGGACAACCGCTGGGAGGATGATGATTAAATAAAACATCCATATCTTCTGAAAAATCTAGAACCATTGCAGTGAGACACTATGAGCCATAGACTAGATAAACAAAATGATCACTAGACACTGACTACTGTTCATAAATTACATTATTTTCACAGTTCGCGAATGTTCCGGCTCTATTCCCATTTGATAAGCTGTCTCAGCTGACAGTTCGCAGATCAGTTCGTGCCACGGAATCCAAACAATAGCTTTCAATGTCAAGGCGGCGGTGACGTCATCACTTTCGATCTGTCAAAGTGACACCTGTCTTGAGTGTAATAAATAAAAATAATTGTAGAAAGTG
This sequence comes from Cybosia mesomella, assembly GCA_946251805.1. Taxonomy (NCBI): domain Eukaryota; kingdom Metazoa; phylum Arthropoda; class Insecta; order Lepidoptera; family Erebidae; genus Cybosia; species Cybosia mesomella. The sequence goes on from OX276417.1 coordinate 8,747,885, forward strand.
TACATTAATGAATAAATGTTTTGTTATTAATTATATTATTAACAAGCTGATGCCCGCGGCACCGCCCGCGCGGAAGTTTGTTATCGTTTTTTGGTCATATCTCCGGTTCCTCACCAATTGCAATCAAACATACAGCAGATTTTGAGTCTGACCAAGGCCTACTCCAATAAAAAAACGCATTAAAATCCATTCAGTAGTTTCTGCATACGTCGCGAACAACCACAAACTATACAAACCAACAAAAGGACTGATCAACCAATGACCCCGGCCCTTTTGAGCCCGTGATTGTTTTAATAATAAATAATCTATGATTTGTTGATTGGCGCACCTCCGCCGTCCCGCCCCGCACAACCACCAAAGGGACCTAAAAATTCGTTCTGCGTAGCTAGAACACATTGTTAGGAAGTTTGCCAGTCATTATAATATGTTACAGCAGCATCCAGTTACCTGGAACCAGCGTATGATCTGAGCAAATATACAATTATTGATTCGTGAGACCGGCATCTGGTATGCGTTTCTTTTGCGCTCTACTTAGCAACTAGAACTTCCGCCTCCGCGTAATAAGGTGGATGTGCCTGTTATTATCCCGTAGTTTATTCTGAGAAAAAGACAACTTCGATGCGGGAGTACTAGTTAGGATCTATCCATCATCAATTAGGAACAGCATCTTGAAGTCAATTTCAACGGAAATTGCCCAAATATTGAGCGGTAAGCAATTTTAGCCAGCTCAGTCTTAGGATGGGTGAAAATTCTATCTAATCTAAGCCGTGAATCCTGGTTATCGCACGAAAGTCTGAGGCATTTGTTACGGGTAGTTGGAGCCCTAAAAAGTTCGACAACTGGTCTAACTGTAGAACTTCGATATCGCCAGTGGGTTGTGGAGGTCAGATGGCAGTCGCTATATTGAGGTTCAGCCGTTTCGTAGTTAGACTGAAAGTCGACCCAAACTGAGGTGGGAAAAGGCTCGGAGGATAAATACATAAATAATAAATATTCTACGACATTCTACACATTGCTTTCTATACCCAAAGTTAGCATAGTTTAACTCAATCAAGAATCAATTTCGTTTATTCAGTTTAGGCACATAAAGAGCACATATGAATGTCAAAGTTTTACAATTGCATTTGTCAAAAATATCAAAAAGATGTAAATAAATCATTTGAAAATTATTCTTTCGCTAGCTTGTGTTATGGGTCCAAGAATTATAACGGTGGTAGAGTCAAGCAACAGTCTTTTTGGCCGTTGCATGAATGGGCCGACTCGACCGGGGAAGCACCACCCTCTCACAGAATATCGACGCCAAGTAACAGTATTTGAACTGTTGCGTTCCGTTTGGTGAGTGAGAGTGATGGAGCCCAAACTCCTTTCCCATCCCCTCCCAAACTCCTTTCCCATTCCCTTTCCTTTACAGGGTCCATAGGCCGCGGTGACCGCTTCCCATCAGGTGGGCCGTGTGCTTGTCTGCCACATTAGTGGTATAAAAAATAAAAAAAGAATGCGAATAAACATACTCATAAAAGTTTTTTTTGTTGTAAATACATATTATATACATATTATACATAGAAACACTCAGACCAATGCAAATATACATATTCATGCATACAAATATTTGCAGTGGGAATCGAACCCGCGCCCCTTGTCGTAGCAGTTGAATGCACTACCGCTACGCCACAGATGCCGTCTGAAAGAAATTACTCAACAGTCTACAGGCACTGGCTCGAAATTTTGTGTACACATTTTGAAAGTTTGTTTAAAATGTTTAATTTTAATTTATTTTGTATAAACCAAGCTCACGAAAACTGTACTCGATGTGATAATATTATGCACTTTCGCTTTTTCACTTACCTACCTTATCTAACAATATATAAAATATAGTTTATGCTGCCTGTATTCACTTCTATGACAGACAAGCTGTTTGAATAAAAATTGTTTCAAAGTTCCTTTTTTTAGGGATTTTCTTTAGAAAAGCCCTATTGCTAAGGAGTTGTCGTCGACGTCGTCGTCGTTGCCAATTTTCTGTCACGGTTTTGGGTATGAAGGAGATGAGCTATCGAGTTGCTGTTTTCGGTAATAGATTCGTGCTGGGGTGAACCATAGCAAGATAAAAAAAATCGCAAAAAAAAAAAACGCAAAATCGAAAATCCCTTGTATTCGGCTGAGCTCGTCTCAGGAATTCAACTTGTTTATATTTAGGACACGTCAATTTGACTTCACCTCGGCTGATGGTAAGCTGTAGGTAAAGTCTCAGGAAAGAGGGCCACCATTACATACACGTACCATGTTGACAATGGTGGCCCTCAGCTTGACGGCCTCATCAGAAGAGGATCCCACCGGTCCCACTAGTGCTGAAGCCGGAAAGAATTTCGAACGAGACGCAGAAACTAGATAAATGAGTTAATTGATTTGCTAGCGCAGCTTTTTGTATCTATATGACAGCAGAAAAAAGTTGCGTATTGTTGGTGGTCCAGAATCCATCAACTAATGGGACATCAACAGTGCGCATAATTTTGCAAAATTTTTGCAGCGAAATCGTCGCAATTTCATCGCAAGTAACACAACAATATTACAATATTCTTTAAAGTTAAGCGACGTTAATAAAGTTTTAAAATTTCTTATACCTGGGTGTCTCTACTATTATAAAATTGTAAATTAGTTGTGTCTGTATATTGGAGACATTTAAAAAGAAACTTGGGTTATAATAAATGAAAGATTCTGAACACAAAAATATTTTTTTGGAATTATTTTCGGAAGACTTTCTAGAGACCAGACTCTTTAGGGCTCCAAGTACTACGGGTACTTGGACGGGTGAATGTCACTGATGTTCGTATGACAACCGGGACCGACGGCTTATAACGTGCTCTCCGAGGCACGGAGGGGTCCCAATGTTTATGTATTGTAGCTTGTGGGTCACGGGAATGGGATCAGTAATCCATGCGAACGGAGCCGCGGGTAATAGCTACATATATTATAACCTATCTGATGTCCACGGCTCCGCCCGCCCGGAGGTCGGTCTATCCATTGCTGAAATGCAATTATACATACGGCAGATTTAAAGTCTGCCACTCTTAAAACCGCATCAAAATCTGTTTAATAGTTTTTGCATACATCGCGAACATAAAGACAACACTTACAAAAATAAATTTTAATTTAATAAAAATAAAATATATGTTCGGAATCGTTTATTTAAAAGTATTTTTATTTAATTTATAATATCATAGACTATCCACAAATAGAATGGCTATTTAATTAACTTTACATTATTGTAATGTAATACTTACAATAAAGTAAAATTACATTTAAGAAATTAATTACATTTTACTTTATTGTAATTGTACATGCAGGTATTATTACATTGTATTTACAAAGTGTGTGATCAAACAATGCCGCACCTGCCTGCCTCCATTGAGAACATACACTTTCATTGACCTCAAAACGCTTAGTACGCTATGGTGCTTTAATCAGAACCAAAATGACGTATGCGTTTATGACACACCGTTTGCAATGACTAGTTTAGAGATATTATTTGTTAACTTTCAAACAGATTGAAGATACTAAGATAGCAAATATATATTCCTAATTGGTTTCCAAGCCAATAAGATCTTCGGGGCCCAAGACAACCTCACCTATTGATTGACGAATGAGTCTCTGGCGCTTTAGATAAGCTGTTTAGAACACAAAATGGTTTCTGGATGAGGTGGGCATGAATTTTGAATTTCGAATTTGGAACGGGACGCATTAAATACAATCGAAATATTCTAAGGAGTACCTTTTGACACATGGGGTTGACAGAAGCTAGACACAGAACGCAAGCTTTGCACGATGAGTTTTGGCGCCAACACTGGAAAAGACGCATCGAGGCAGTGTTTCATTGTCTAAAATTTGTGTAATTTCGAGTTTTTATGTGTAAAAATTGTGGGTTTAGGCGGGTGTAGGAAATTGGCATATTTAACGTAAATTGTGATTTTCCATGTTATTTCCAAAACTCCAAAGAAGCCTTTAGTAAAACTCCCACTACTTTACCAGGGCAAGACTAAGCCACCTTTAGGATTAGGCTAAAAATATAAATTGAATTTGTATTTACATATACTGGACTTGACATTGGCTAAAAAAAAAGCTTGAACGAAAATGAAATTAATTTTAAAATTAAAAGTTATTATTTTAACAACTTTTAAATGAGTGATAATGTATAAGTGATCTATGCATACATCGGCACACAATCTGGTTATATGTACACTTAATATTTTTGTTTGTTTTTATTATTATTTGTATTATCAGTAAGTATCACTGTTTGAAATTAATTCTGTTTTTTTTGTTTAGTTTTTTTTCTCTCTGTTTTTGTTTCCTACGTGATTTGTACTATGTACATGTATCCGAATGGGATTAAATAATTTCTTTCCTATCTTTTTCCTTCTTTATAAATATTGAGTTGAAGAAATTTATACAATAAATTTAAAATATGGCGGGATTCTTTATTACAGCGAGACGTCATAAAAAGGTTACGTTCAACTATTTTCATTTTAAAATTTTAGTGTTGTTACATTTTAATCGTTACGATGGTAAAGATTAATCGGTACATATGACAAATGGTAAGTTAGCAAGGAAGTTGCTAAAATAGAGATCATAAATCGATCAATCATAAATTCATTTGTTATTTGAAATCGGTTATTCTGACAATCGATTTGTAGACACCCAATACTAAACGACAGCTGTCAAAAGGTACATCTTAGACTATTTCAACTGTAGATAAATGATGTAATGAATTTTGACACCTATCTTTAAATTCATAGCGCACCTTTTTGTAATGTCATCTGTATATAGCTACATAAAGTTGCGCATTGTTAGTGGCCTATCCGATGGTTTTGCGCGATACCAAATTTTTTGTTCCATACTAATCTATGCTACGTTCAAATATAAAGACGCCAGCTCTACAGCAACTCATGGTAGTTAAAACATAATAACTACAATATTGTATTATATTCAATGTATATATGTTTATTGTACCAGCTAATAATAATAATGTTACATCAAAACCATACGAGCACCATTTTTTTTTTCGTCTGGAAATCCCTTCGGATGCCAGGCCAGCGGGGACGTTTATGTCGGGCTTGAACCGACTAAGACCGCACGCCGCGCCGTCTCGGGTCTTAAGACGCCGAGGTGTAAGGTTGCCCATAGAGCATATCCCTCGCACCACGACTGACCCTGGGCCATCTCCGGTTTCGAGATGGCCCTTCGGGTTTGGGAACCACGGTGTTCCCGTCTTGCCCCGGTTTGGGGGAGGGGCGCTAGTTGCCCCGCCGTCCCGGCCCGCTTCTGCTGGGGTGACAGGCGGCCTCACCTGCCACCCCCAGGCCGGCGCTCATGAAGGACGGAGGTCCTTAAGCGACCTCCGGCGCCTGAGTCACCTGCGATGCGCGGCGAGCGTGATGCGGGCTCGGTGGGCCGGAAGAGTTCTAAATCTCTCCCGGGCGTGCTCCGCCATCTCCTTCGCGAGCATCACATGCTCGCAGAAGGAGGTGGCGGTCATGCTGCCGAGCGAGAGGACTCCCACCCCGACATACGAGTACCTTTTTTTTTTTTTTTTTTTTTTATCGTGCGGAAATCCCTTCAAATTTATCTCTACATCACCCTAATGTAGACTGGTAGATAATGCCTTTGGCATTAAGTCCGCCTTTGTACATCCCCATGTGCATAAAGTTTTAAATAAATAAATAATCTAGGATTAACATGACACTCAGCGAAAGGTTAGAAAGGTTATTTTTACAGTTGTACGATTAATACTCTGCATAACATACGGATATGCACTATGTAGGTAGGTATAATATAATGTTCGTATTTTCTATACCATTTTACGTATAATTATTTATTTGCTCACTGTCGTTTTCACAAGTCACACTTAAGCAGCGAGGTATGACCACAATCTTAATCTCATTGTGACCATGACTACTGAAAAGTAACCGAAATGTCGGGAAAAATGTAAAAACAAAAGTAATTAAAAAATCGCGATATAATTAGATAAATGTATAGTCTTATTGCAATAAATTTGTATTTTCCATGTTTGTTGCCAATGTCTATTTATAATATTATAAAATTGTAAATTAGTTTTTTATTTTATAATTTTGAAGCGACGGTAGCTTTGTGGTTACGATCGAGAGGTCCCGGGTTCGAATCCTGGTGGGGTGTGTGTTGGGTAACCTCCTCGAGTGTCGCTCCGATTCCGATCCCGCTGCAGTCCGGGGGGAACGGAATCGGAGCGGCCGGTACACCCTGGGCGGCGGTCAATGGCTTCCCCTTCACCCCTTCATAGGGTTGGCATTGATCGTCGGCCAATACCCAACGTGGCGGGAACACATCGCTCTCCGTACTCCTCTGCTTTCAGAGGAGACAGGATGGGATATGCTCTATGGGTAACCTTACACCCCGGCGTCTGAAGACCCGAGACGGCGTGCGGTTTTAGTCGGTGCAAGCCCGACATAACCGCCCCCGCTGACCGGCGGGGGGGTATCCGAAGGGATTTCCGCACGATAAAAAAAAAAAAAAAAAAAAAAGGGTTCGAATCCTGGCCATTACACTACCGAGGTGAACCCACACCTAACACAAGCAATTAAGCTTAACTCGAGGGGTTAGGGGAAATATTAGTAATTTCGGTAATTATTATTCTGTTAAAAAAAATAATTGAAGATATTTCAAAAAAAAAACACGGGTTATGTTAAATGAACGACGCTGAACACAAAAATATTATTTTTAAAATTATTGTCTGTTTGTTAGTGATGGACGCAAATACTACTGAACAGAATTTGATTGTTCTATTAGAAAGGTCTTGGTTAGAAAATCTGACATATATTTGATGGCAATTGGATAAGTAGAACCGGAGGTATGACAAAAAATTGATAACCGACTTCCGCGCTGGCGGAGCCGCGTGCATCAGTTTTTATTTTTATTTTATTTTTTATATTTAGGACACGTCAATTTGACTTCACCTCGCCTGATGGTAAGCTGAAGGTAAAGTCTCAGGAAATAGGGTCACCATTAAATACACGTACCATGTTAACAATGGTGGCACTCAGCTTGACAGCCTCATCAGAAGAGGATTGTCGTCGCAGCACCGCGTGACACCCACCGGTCCCACTAGTGCTGCGACCACAATCCCCCTGCCCGGCTATGCACTTGCTGACCCCTGAACGCAATCAAACCGAAATTAGATTACTATGGAGGGTTTTTCGCAATCTGGCCCCTACCCGGCCGAATTTTGTGACAAAATTTGTGTCATCAAATTTCTACCACCAGTACTATAGTTATACTATAGTTATAGTTAGTTAGTATATAAAATACTAGCTAAAAATGGAATGGAAGCGAAGCAAAATTGTAAGCACATAGCATAACGCACTTTCTGTTCGGCCACAGTCTAGGTAAGTGTGACGATAAGTTGCTCTATTTGGTTGCACTTATCCATGACATAAACAACAAAACAACAAAAACCGTGATGTCATTGGAAGAGAAAGTGACTCTTCATTTCACTCAGTTGATGACTCATGACTCAGTCATGACTCGTGAATGACCAAACAACTTTATGTAATTCCACGGAATTATGTTACTTTTCGCCTTTTTTCAAATGTTTAATATTAGTCACGGCTTGACCGAAAAGGGTTTACATAATAATTGTATTATACTAGTATATTATTGAGTGCTGTATGCTGCATAATGAGGTGGCTACCAGGCATGCGGTCTACAATTTTTGTACTATTAGAATAGCAAATGATTATGGAACTTGATACCTTTTTGTTTCGTGCGGAAATCCCTTCGGATTCCCCCCCGCCGGCCAGCGGGGGCGGTTATGTCGGGCTTGAACCGACTAAAACCGCACGCCGTCTCGGGTCTACAGACGCCGGGATGTAAGGTTGCCCATAGAGCATATCCCTCGCACCCCGACTGACCCTGGGCCATCTCCGGTTTCGAGATGGCCCCCTCGGTGAGAACCACGGTGTCCCCGTCTTGCCCCGGTTTGGTTGAGGGGCGCTAGTCGCCCCACCGTCCCGGCCTGCTTCTGCTGGGGTGACAGGTGGCCTCACCTGCCACCCCCAGGCCTGCGCTCATGGAGGACGGAGGTCGTTAAGCGACCTCCGGCGCCTGAGTCGCCTGCGAGGGAACTTGATACCTGTATTTATTTCTACTGTACTGACTATACCTAGCCAATCCCGGAATTCCGGGATGTCAATTTTATATCGATATTGAGTATTGTGTACCAAGATAATCAAAAAATAAAGCTAAGAAGAACGACACAAATTGGATAGCAGGCGGTAACCATTTGCAAATCATAAACCGAAAAGAATTAATGGGTCTGTCTGCTCTCAATTTGTTTCGGTCTTTTTAGCAGCAGTCGGCATTTTACTTTTTAATTATAAATATTTATTAATTTTATTTGCAACTTTTTATTTTTAAGCATACAAGAGAAACAAGTTTTGCAATCACAACAAACGAAAACCTAACTTAGTACAGAGCCTTCGCTTGTTGTAAGCTCCGTAAACGCTTTAATTTATCCTCATTCCAAATTACATTAAAACATGTTAGTAGTGTTGAAATAAAACTATTTTTTAACGGATTTTATCGCGGTTTATTTGATGTTATTTTATATTTTACATTGAACCCGACATTTCGGTTGCTTTTCAGCAGCCATGGTCACGGGGAGACCGTTAAAAATAGTTTTATTTCAATGTGTAACATTCGCGTAAACTTCCGACAATATCATGTTAGTAGTGTATATTTGTAAATAAACTTTTAAAGCTCTTTATTTTGATACCCTACTCGATAAGTTTGAGTGAAAATATTTTTTTAACAACATAAATTTTGGCGCCAAAAATCCGCCGTATAGTTTTATTTCACAATTTATGTACCCTATGACACTCTAGCCTATGTTCAGCAGTGGACTTCCTACGGCTGATATGATGATGATGATGATGACACTCTGGAGATAAATCCCTTTCATTTGAGACCTCATTCATCGAGATCCTTACAGTGGTTTAGAAGATTTCAGCGAAAAACGTAAACCTTCCTTGATAGTGAGGTAAAAAAAAACAGAAATCTGATTTTTCACCAATTAATGAAAAGGAGAATGGCCATTCTTGGTTGCGCTTTTAGACGTTCGCGTCAATATTTCAAATTTAAAAAAATAATATTGATTATAGTATGACTTTTCAACACTAAATCGCGTCTATAGAACTTGGGGTTTGAATTTAAATTATAAAGATATAAAACTTGAATGAATAATCGTTTCCATTTTAATTTAATTGTTACCATTATATAAAATAAACGATTGGTCGTAGAATGCAAATATATACCAATCTTTTTAAAATAAAATGGATAAATAATAATACGTGATAATAATTCGCAATGTGACATTCAAATATATTACAGTTATGTAATCTTAATATTTCGTGTATGTATTCGTAGTTTATTGCTGATAATCAGTTAAAGTTGTAAAATAATGTATGCTTCAGTGGTAGTTTTCTCTTAATTTATACATGGTATCCCTGTCTTAAAACATTACAAAAAAAAGAACTCAAACGTCAGTGTCACAATATTTTCTTGTTGTTGTTGTTTTTCTCGTTGTAATTATTTAATTTCTCAATAACCCCAAGTTCTGTTACAATATGCGTTTATATTTCAGATAATACTTAATGCAGGCTTTTTAATGTAGTTTATACTTATGTGACATAGCCAAAAAAGTGTGCAACCGTTTTCCATACTGACATGGGCATTGTCCTTTTGACTAAAATAAAAATATTTTATGAGATATCTGCATCTTATTAATCTAGTCCCACTAGAAAATCTCAAAAAAAAAACAATAAGTTAATAATAAAACTTATAATCACTGTCTTTATGCAAAAAATATTTTTTTTTTAAGAATCAGTGGAACTCTTGAAAGATACATAAATTTGAAAAAATAACTAATTATTTAATATAACTGCAAAAACGTAATTTTCATTAAAATCTCTCTTACATCTCTTAAATGGACTGTCATATTACAATTTAGTAAGTAATTAATGTGTGACTGTGAGTTGTGTCTGTACTAAATTGTACAGACACAACTCTATAGTAATATAAAATTGTTGATAAGTTGTGTCTGTACATTGGAAATATTAAAAAAAAAATACTTGGGTTATGTTAAATAAATGATCGAACGCAGAGCACAAAAATATTTTTCTTTGGTATTCTTGTCGGTTTGTCTGTTTATTCGCGATGGACGCGAAAACTACTGAACGGATTTTGATGTGTTTTTTAGGGTTCCGTTGCCAAATGGCAAAAAACGGAACCCTTATAGATTCGTCATGTCTGTCTGTCTGTCCGTCCGTATGTCACAGCCACTTTTTTCCGAAACTATAAGAACTATGCTGTTGAAACTTGGTAAGTAGATGTATTCTGTGAACCGCATTAAGATTTTCACATAAAAATGGAAAAAAAAACAATAACTTTCGGGGGTTCCCCATACTTAGAACTGAAACTCAAAAATTTCTTTTTCATCAAACCCATACGTGGTGGTATCTATCTGAGGTTCCTCATATCATTTTCTAAACTGAATAGTTTGCGCGAGAGTCTAAAGCTAAAACTAAAAAAAATATATGAAGTACATTACCATGTAAACTTCTATCGAAAATTGGTATGAACGAGATCTAGTAAGTAGTTTTTTTTTATACGTCATAAATCGTAAATCGCAATTTACCTTTCATTCAAGCAATTCAAATTTTATTATATTGCAGCTACGCCCTTCATGGGCGAGTCCGACTCGCACTTGGCCGGTTTTTTCTTTTAGAAAGGTCTTGGCCAGACTTAAAATCTGCCGTATGTTTGATTTCAATTGGTTCAGTACAACCGGAGATATGACCAAAAAACGATAACCGACCTTCGCGCGGGCGCAGCCGCGGGCATCAGCTAGTATTACATATTACATACAGTCACGCCCGCACGCACGTCTTTGCCAGAGTTTCAGGGTAGAAAAGACCAGCTTTTTCCACCTGCAACGATCCTTTCGCTTCTTTAACTTTCATAACTGGATTTATTGCTCACGAGTTGCAGTTACTTTCGACTTGGCCTTTCCTTAAAACATCCGCAATTGCGGAATGAAATTTCGGACAATTGGTACCATGAAACGCACTTAACCCGCAACCGCAATTTTGAGAGCCCGCCAAAAAAAAATTGAAATTAAAACACGATACTATACGACCTATTTCAAAAGGTCGAAAGGTTATCATAATCCAATACAAAGGAATGTATTTTTGAATATGTTGGTTTATAATAGTTTATTTTTATAGAAATATATTGTAAACGAAAACCTCCTTGGTATGTTTGAATCAGTCCCGAACATACTTTATGGTCCCGACCCAAATCCGAAGTAATTTCATAGTACCTTCTTTTTTTTTTTCGTGCGGAAATCCCTTCAGATACTCCCCCGTCGGCCAGCGGGGACGGTTATGTCGGGCTTGAACCGACTAAAACCGCACGCCGTCTCGGGTCTTCAGAAGCCGGGGTGTAAGGTTGCCCATAGAGCATATCCCTCGCACCCCGACTGACACTGGGCCATCTGCGGTTTCGAGATGGCCCCCTCGGGTTTGGAAACTACGGTGTCCCCGTCTTGCCCCGGTTTGGGGGAGGGAACTTCATAGTACCTAAATGACACTTCTTTTGTTCGCGATTCGTGCGGGTCCGCAATCGTAATTGTACATTTCATGGTAGCCCTACTGATTGACATACGTAAGCCTATGTTGACTCTTACCAGGTCACCCAATCATCCTCGCCTCATAAATTTTGCTTCGTCAATCTTCTTTCGTTCATCCACTCCGATTCCAACCATTTAACCATCCCTTTCTCTATCTTGGTCAGTACATCTTCTACCACAACGTGACGAGACAAGGATCGAAGATTTATAAAGTGAAGGAGAATTGGTAACCAGGTCAGCGTTATATACGATACGTTTGTCTAGTAGATCGACGGTGTAACATCCTAGAGGCCCAAATTAACCCCGTCTGCTCTGGCGCAGGCTTGCCCCTCAGGGTTAGGAGGTAGGACAGTAGTTGCTGCCGGAATAACAAACATACCAATCCAAAATAATAAGGGAACCTCGGGGTCCGAAATGCCAACTATGGATGCAACTTGAAATTGATATCAAGGTGAAGATGATGTCAATTTGATCGAGGACATTTTAAGAAACAGCTTGGTCAAGATTCACATAACTTCATAACTCCACGCCTATATCCCCGAAGGGGTAGACAGAGGTGTATAACACACCCACGATTCGCCAGTTATGTTAAGGTCCCAATGTAACAGGGGCGAGTCTATTGCCATCTACCGGGCACATTATTAAGCGAGCGATAGTTAACATTTATTAATGCACACATAACTATGAAATGTTAGAGGTGTGTGCCCGGGGCGACTGGGGATCGAACTCGAGACCTCGTCTCAGCAGTCCGTTACGTACGCTTTCCACATTAGGGTAAGTAGAAACCACATCTTTCCACTTGCTAAAATACTGGCATGCACCTATTTATATATTTATTTAAAACTTTATGCACATGCGGACGTACAAAGGCGGATTTAATGCCAAAGGCATCATCTACCTATCCACCTTGGGGTAATGTAGAGATAAATTAAAGTTGGTGCTGGAATGGTTTCGACGTAACATTATTATTAGTTGGTACGATAAATAATTATATGCATAATATAAAACAACACACATATATAAGGTGTCACAAAATTAGGTCTCTGAATTTGGTGAGATGACTTTGGAAAAAAAAAATATCGGGTAAAAGAAAAAATAAAAGATAAAAAAAAATATATATAAAATGAAAAAATAAACACCACCAGTGACCAGCGTCACGTGACGCGACGAGCCCGTGACGCACGTGGTAGTCCTTCTCCTCACAGTATTCTCCAAGCGGATGTGTGGGAAATACCTTTTTTTTTTTTTTTTTTCGTGCGGAAATCCCTTCGGATACCCCCCCGCGTGCCAGCGGGGGCGGTTAACTCACGACCAGCGTCACGTGTGCTCGTCGTGTCACGTGACGCTGGTCGAAGATGGTGTTTCTTTTTTCATTTTTTTTATACATTTTTTTTTATTTTACCCGATAACTTTGTTTTTGTTTCAAATACATAAATATATTGTCGATACCAAGTCATCTTACCAAATTCAGAGACCAAATTTTGTGACACCTTATATACATTCTCACATTTACACATCCAAGCATACTTATGGCCTAAATATAATACTGTAGTTATTATGTTTTAATAATATAATAACAATAACATATCTTTATTGCACACCAAGGACATTGAAACACGAATCCGAATTACAACTTGTGGTACATACAATTGGCGGCTATATCGCTCTGAGGCAATCTCTTACAGGCAACCATAGGATGGCGAGTAATATCAGGAAAAAGAAAAGTTTTGGGGCAGTTTGGTGTACTTTGAAATAGTAAATAAATTCACATATAAACATTATAAATACTTAGATATAGGTAATATATAGTAAAACTTACCTACATTACATACTAATTAATACACACATAAATAGGTACTTTTTTTCGTGCGGATATCCCCTGAGATACCCCCCCCCCCCACTCGTTAGCGGGGCGGTTATGTCGGGCTTGAACCGACATAAACCGTACGCCGTTTCGGGTCTTCTGACGCCGGGGTGTAAGGTTGCCCATAAGGCATTTGCCTTGCACCCCGTCTGACCCCGGGCTGTCTCCGGTTTCGAGATGGCCCATTCGTGTTTGGGAACCACGGTGTCCCCGTCTTGCCCCGGTTTGGGGGAGGGGCGCTAGTCGCCCCGCCGTCCGGTCTGCTTCTGCTGGGGTGACAGGTAGCCTCACCTGCCGCCCCCAGGCCTGCGCTCATGGAGGACGGAGTTCGATAAGCGACTTAATTATATATTAACCAGCGGATGCCAGCGGCTTCGCCCGCGTGATATTATGCATGTTTTATACATATAAACCTTCTTCTTGAATCAAAGTCAAAGTCAAAGTCAAAAACCATTTATTCTGCATAGACCATTAATACGGCACTTACAAAACGTCATAAAAAATAAATAATCTAATGTTTGGCAAATGGACCACCGGTTCGAAACGCGGCCCTGTCCTGAGAAGACTCCGGCAAGAAACTCAGCGGGCTGTTTTTTTTTTGGTCTATTTACAAACATATTTACTTAACCTAAGTACAATATTCCATTTGAGTAGCATAGAGAGAGAGAGCAAACAGTTCATATCCAAGCTTGTTTGTCGTCTAAATAGTCTTGAATTTTATAGTAGCCTTTTTGGCAGAGTTTACTTTTAATTTGGCTTTTAAATTTATGAAGATGTAGATTCTTCATTTCACTAGGAAGCTTGTTGTAGAAGCGTATACAGTTACCCTGAAAGGAATTACTAATCTTGTGGAGTCGACTATTACAAACCACAAGATTGTTTTTATGTCTAGTATTTACGTTATGTATATCACAAAGCCTTAAAAAATTGGAAATGTTTCTTCTAACATACAAAAGATTTTCAAAAATATATTGGGAAACTACAGTTAGAATGTTTATTTCTTTGAACTTTTCTCGGAGGGAGACTCTTGGGCCCAACTTATAAATTGCCCGCACCGCCCGCTTTTGCAGTACAAAGATTGTATTTAAATCTGCGTCATTACCCCAAAGGAGAATGCCATAGCTCATAATGCTATGGAAATAACTGAAATAAACTATTCTAGCGGTATCTATGTCTGTTAAAGTCCTAATCTTTTTCACAGCGTAGGAAGCAGAACTTAACCTACTAGCTATTTTTTCAATATGTGATCCCCACTGTAATTTAGCATCGATACTTAAACCTAAGAACACGGTTGATTCCACAAGGCTCAACAACTGTCCATTAAGTTGTACATTGGTTTCCACCTGTGTAACATTAGGTAAGGTGAATTTAATACATTTGGTTTTTTTTTTCATTAAGGCAAAGATTATTTATATTAAACCAATGAACCACTCGTGAGATTGCGTTGTTCACTTCGTCATAATTATCTAATTGTCTTTTAATTTTAAATATTATGGAAGTATCATCAGCAAACAAAACAATACTATTTTTATCCCTTACGTAGTAAGGGAGGTCATTTAAATAAATTAAAAATAAAAACGGTCCAAGTAACGAATTAATATTAGTATAATTCATACAATCTCCTCCTGCTATTATAAATCCCTGGTGTTGCCCAGTCACTGAAAACATGACGGCTGCCAATCGATAATGTCTTTGGGTTAAAAATTCTCCCAAACTCAGTATTGATCAGGTTAATTAAGTCTGCATAAGACTTATCTACACTAGTGTACAAGGGCAAATCAGGTAGTTTATTAACTATATTTTCCTTGAAAGCTTCTAAACGATATTGGTTTATCGGTACAAATTTAATTTCTTTTCTTCTTACTTCATAATAATTTCTGTAGCATTTTATAAATTGGCCACGATGATCCGAGTGTACAGCATCCACAATACATTTGTTAATAGGTTTAATGTCCGTGAAAATATTATCAATACATGTTGCACTTGTGGCAGTTATTCGAGTAGGTTCCAAAAATACATTACCAAGATTAAAGGACTTGAGCAGATTCAACATTTTGTTTTTCTCTACTGGCGCTAAAGTGTTATCTAATATATTAACATTAAAGTCTCCACAAACTATTATTGACTTTTTAGAGCAACGGCATTTAAAAAGCGCTTCTTCCATCGTTTCTTCAAATCTTGCATAAGGCGCGTCCGGGGGACTGTACACGCTTAATACAATGAAGTGCTCAAACTCAATACCAGCTATCTCAATAACTCGCTCAATAGAGAGGCTTACTAGGTCTTTACGCTCTTTAAATTTAATGTTCTTATTAATAATAATTAAGGTGCCTCCACGTTTGCAATTTTTTCTACTGAACGAGCTAGCCACCTGGTGATTTTTGAAGTTGAAGATGACTTGATGGTCTGTCAACCAATGTTCAGTTACACAAAAAATATCAATATCATTCTATATATTAAAAACAACCGCAACAAAATCCGTTGCGTAGTTTTAAACATCTAAGCATACATAGGGACAGGCAAAAGCGACTTTGTTTTATACTATGTAGTGATGGCAACTACCATGGGATACTGTAGAACTGGCATTCTTTATATTTGAACGTAGATAATCGCTCGACCCTTATCGATGTGCCCATTCGCTCTCGTCTTATAAATCTTCGTTTGTTCATTAAATTGGGAGTATGTTGTAAACGGAAGCTAAATATTCCTTTTGGGAGGGTTTTGGCGTAAAAACAATCGCTTTAGAAGTTGGGGATTTCCGCACGATGTATTTGTAGTTTTTTCATTTTATTCGAAACGTCGTCGGTAGCGTGTTAGTTAAGTATTCGATTACGAATTCACATCGAATCGAACGGGCGATTCTGGTCATTGGTCTGTCGTCGTGAATCCACTCCTAACACAAGCATATAGCATGAATTCTAATAATTTTGAAGTTTCCTCTTTAAAAAAAAAACACCTCCCCAATAGCATTGGTCCTAAAAACTTTCTCAAATTAATAAATGACTGAGATCAATGGGAAAGTGTCCCAATTCCACGAGAATAACAAATGAAATCCTATTACAATTCGATCCTCGTACGGCACACTTTGCTCTGATAGATGTTAACTATCCTTCCGGCTACTTTACGTGATACTATTTCGTTGTTTACAAGTGACGATACGGGGACGACACGACCTTCAAGGTCTTTTTTTGATTAACATTTTAAGATGATTTTGGTTCTTATTGCTGTGCCATTCTATTCGAGTAGTCATCCACAACATCGCAAACCCTTTTTTTTTACGTGCGGAAATCCCTTCGGATACCCCCCCGCCGGCCAGCGGGGTCCGTGAATTTCTGACATTTTTTCTCATTACTTGACATCGAAAAGTAGTAGCGTGATATTAAAATGCCTTTAACATTGCCCCAGTACTGGGCTATCAAATACAAACGACGTAGAAAAAATGATAAGTTTTTTTAATTACGCTGTGATAGTACCGTACCGTTGTCGTCTCGTAGAGTGTAAAATGCCTTTAACTATAATGTAGGCTGTATCATTAATGTGAGTCTCGGGTCAAAGTCTTGACACTAATAACTGGTTAGTTCCATAACTTATAATAATAATAAATTAAGGTTCTGTTTAAACTGTGTGATAATAACAGAAGATCTTAATGTATTGTCTTGAATGTTAAAAAATATATTTTATTCTCCGAGAGTAGGTCACTTCGTAGGTAGCTTAGTGGTTTAGAAATCGGCTTAACGACCGAGAGGTCCCAGGTTCGAATCCTGGTCATTACACTACCGACGCGACGTGAACCCACAAACAATTTAGCTTAGCTGGAGGGGTTAAGAAGAAAACTAATGTTTGACCTCTATCTCACCTGGTGACTAGTATTCTCTAAAAAATCGCTTGAACCGCGTACTTTCGGCACGATTTACATGAATCTTATGGAACCAAACCAAAATCTTCGAGACCCAAGCCAACCTCATCTGCAAACCGGTACCTTTTTTTTTTTCGTGCGGAAATCCCTTCTGATACCCCCCGCCAGCCAGCGGGAGTGGTTATGTCGGGCTTGAACCGACTAAAACCGCACGCCGTCTCGGGTCTTCAGACGCCGGGGTGTAGGGTGGCCCATAGAGCATATCCCTCGCACCCCGACTGACCTTGGGCCATCTCCGGTTTCGAGATGGCCCCCTCGGGTTTGGGAACCACGGTGTCCCCGTCTTGCCCCGGTTTGGGGGAAGGGTGCTAGTCGCCCCACCGTCCCGGCCTGATTCTGACAGGCGGCCTCACCTGTCATCCCCAGGCCTGCGCTCATGGAGGACGGAGGTCGTTAAGCGACCTCCAGCGCCTGCGACGCGCGGTGAGCAAGTTGCGGGCTCGGCGGGCCGGGAGAGTTCTAAATCTCTCCCGGGCGCGCTCCGCCATCTCCTTCGCGAGCATTACATGCTCGCAGAAGGAGGTGGCGGTGGCCCACGCGCTCGCGCTCCGCACCATACGCAAGCCGGTACCTGCTGATTGACGGACGACGTTCTGTTGCAGGCTATCTGCTCGAGGTTGGGGGTCAGACAGATAATGGAGGAGTAGGAATAGGCTTTGGACACCACCAGAATTGATGTTTCGATATGATGATGATTTATGCTTGTACGATTTCGAAGGTGTTAGGAGACGTGTTGTTTACTTTGGGTTTAGAAAGCGCTGTGTAGAATATCGTAGACAGATGTCCTGCCTTTTAATATAATTCCGACCAATGTAGTTGTTAATGTGTCAGGCAATATGTCAATCGCGCCAATAACAAACGACTGACAGGTATGTCAAACGCCATTAGGTTACATTATAAAAGTTATTATGGTCGTTAAGTATTTTTAAACTTTCTTATTTTTCGCACAATTTTCTTAACATTTTCTTTCAAAAGAACCTTGTCCTGACAACAACACAACAAAAAAGGATTTGCGAAATTGGTTCAGCAGTTCACGCTAGCTGATGCCCTTATTTTTATTACCACGTTTTTCTTAGTTGCACTTCGTGTCTGTGTTTCTGTGTTTCTTTCCCTCTGAAGCCAAAAATTTACACTTAATTTTCGACCACTTCTGATCACCCTAAAGCTCTGAAATTTTTTATGTAGGCTAATGCCACCTTACATTTTCATATTTAATCAGAAATAGTCAGTAGTTAATAAAAAATACAGTGGGGCGGGCGCTTTAATCTTTTAATGTATCGTTTTCCTTAGATATTCAATAATTTAAAAATTTCAAAGCGCCCGCCCCACTTTTTTTAGGGTTGAAAACGTGGTTTTTTAAAAGTTTATTTTATTTTATTTTTTTACGTGTGGAAACCCCCACGGGCTTCACAACAGTATCAGCGTTGAGGTGGGTATTTCGGAATCGAACCTACTAAAATCTACACACGATGTTCTTCCCAAGCGCCTATTGCCGGGCACCCCTGGTAAGCCCTCGAAAGGATAACTCCAGGGTTCTCAGCGGACTTCGGCCGCCGTCGCGGCCTCGGTCTTGGGGTCAGGTTTGATCCCTCGTCGGTGAGTTGGCAGACGTGTTTGTACAAGACCTTTCTAATAGAAAAAACCGCATCAAAATCCGTTCAGTAGGTTTTGCGAACTTATTTACAATTTTATAATACTGTAGATAGATTATTTATTTGTCTCCATCATAGCGTTGTTTTCGCTAGCATCCTGCACTCCTTGGTCCACTTACTTCTTTTCCTGCTTTTAAATAAATAATAATAAATAAATATTCTACGACATTCTACACAGCGCTTTCTATACCTAAAGTAAGCATAGTTTAACTAGCTTGTGTTATGGGTTCCAGAATGCGAATAAACATACTTATATACTTTTTTTTTGTAAATACATACATATTAAACATAGAAACACCCAGAATAATGCAAATAGACATATTCATCGAATCATCGAATCGAACCCACGTCCCCTGTCATAGCAGTCGAATGCACTACCGCTACGCCACAGAAGCCGCCGCGCAGACACCGCTTTTATGATGACCCCTATTCCGTATAGAAAAGCGTTCCGAAATGTGGCTGGCAATAAACCTCTGCATACCCCTTTGCGTATACACTAGCGTGATAATATGTATGCAGTTTTCCGCAAGTCATCGAAGTTATTTATCTGGCACGAGCCTAGAGAAAATGGTGGAAAGTGTCACAAAACTCACAACATAAATAAGTCAGGGAGTAACTATTTGAGTGATGGATGGAAATTACAGCGGCTCTCGCTGGCCGACAGCCGCCAACCGGCTTCTGAGTTATGTATCACTTATAATCATTTTATATTCTAAACTAAATAAGCTTGTGGTTATCTATTAGTTAGTTAGTCTGTTAGTTTAATAAATATATTGAAAGTAAAAAGGTAATAAAATTGAATATGTATTGAATTTCGTTGATAGGTACTGGTAACAATAAAAGACGTATAGAAAAAAAGGTCTCGAGTTCGATCCCCAGTCGCCCCGGGCACACAGCTCTGACTATTCGTAGTTATGTGTGCATTAAGAAATGTTAATTATCGCTCGCTTAATAATGTGCCCGGTAGATGGCAATAGGCTCGCCCCCTATTACATTGGGACCTTAACATAACTGGCGAATCGTGGGTGTGTAATACACCTCTGCCTACCCCTTCGGGGATACAGGCGTGAAGTTATGTTTTTGATGTTTATGTTAAAAAAAGAAAGAAAGAAAATATGTTTATTAAGGACACGCACACATAGGTAACAACAAAATTTATATAAGTATGAACATATAGATGATAGGTGTGCGAGCCTCACCTCAATAGGTCACCATCTCAGCATAAATACTGCATATCACATGCTAAACATATGATGAGCAGCGCTGATATTCTGATGGCGCCTTTGTAACAACGCGACGACCCGCACGTGTGCACAAGTACACAAGGATTCACACTTATAAAATTAGTTACTTATTATTACTACACATATTTACATAATACATACATACATAATACAAAAAAAGAGAAAAAAAGAAAAATGAAACGACACGCCACCAATTGGTATCTTAGAGAGAAGACAACCGAAAATATTTATTGCATCTTTTCCTTTCTTCCAGAATCAAGAAAACTCTTCGGAGGTTACCGAATAACGCCATCATACTGCAAAGCATCTAGAGCAGCAAAATACAACAGAGGGAATACGATATGTATGTTCAACCACGAATGCACCCAACGAGGCGGAGAAGTCGTCGGAGCCTGTATGGACGGCTTCCTCTTTGGAGCCTGCTGCCAACTGAAATCTGACAGCCAGTCCCATATACCCAAAGGGCCAGGTGTCGTTATGACAAGCTACTTAGATTACCCAGAGACCACAGAATCTGATGAATATGATGTAGAAGAACTCAGTGCTTGGCATAACAGCTATAAACCTATTGTTACCCCAGGATATAAACCTGCAGATAAAACTCAAGTGACAACATTAAAGCCAGAAGACACTTTAAATACTGATGAAGAACAAGGAGAAATTCTATCAGAAGGACTGACTCAAATTACTAACTCATTGTTAAGTACACCACCTAAAGATAGTGATATCGCTTATTTGAGACCAAAACCAGATTATTATACTCATAGCAGTATAGACCATGGAGGTCCAGATACTATTTTGGTGCATGTAAATGGTACAATAGATAATACAGTAGTCAGGCCTTCAGATTTTAATATACAAGTATCTTCTATGCAGACCAAACCTACGAAAGCACCTAGCACAACTGCTTCTGTTCCTCCAAAAACTGTTTCAACACATCACCCGATAAAACCAATATTTAGACCAAAACCTATCTCAACGACCGAACATTATATAGTCATTTCGACAGCAACAAAAAATACACAGAAAGTACCAGAATTGTCTTCAATAAACTCGATAATTCAGATGCTAAATGATAGTACACCAAGCATGAAAGAAGATGTGACGCCTTCCATTGAAATGAGTGAAACTAAATCTTCACCAGCGCCATTATATACCTATCCAAGTTACCCATCAACTGGTCATTATGTCACTCTAAGACCTTCTGCCCTGTCGACATACATAACTAAGAAACCATCTACATATTTGCCAAATAAAAAACCATCTTACGAATACTTACATACGACTCCGAACAGCTTACCACAGGATGATAAGCCAACATCATACTATTCTTCACCTAGCCCTAGTCAATCCACTAGTCAAGCAGCCATCGACGCCTTCAATAGGTACCCCACAGATCCTACTGATTTCGGGGATTTATCCACCTTTAGCTTTGTTAGTTCTTCGACAACGCCCAAACCAAAACCAAAGCCAACACCGACGAGAAAACCACCGTCTACTAGCTATGTGACTGGATCAGCTCCTATTAGAAGACCTGCAATCCCTTCCAATGTATTATCATACGACCCAGTAGATACATTCTCAAGCGTCACTCCTACTGTAATAGTTTTAAATGATATACATACAACCCCTCCACCACCAGTATCTGATGAGCCTCAATTCGTGGAGATTTCTCAAGAGCCTTTCAAGAAACCAGTCAGTCAAATCACTGTGAACAATCATCTTTCATCAACCAACAATATTTATGTTCAAAAACCTTCACCATACAAACCATCGTCTCCTACCATAGTAATTACTCCAAAACCTGGTGTTACAACACCATACCCAATAAAGGTATCTACGCGACCTGTATCAGTCTCTACTAGACCTGCATCTGTCTCTACAAGACCTGCACCTGTCTCTACAAGACCTTTACCTGTTTCAACAAGTGCCAGTTATGATTACGTAGAACAATATACTACGAGCAAACCAGAAATGCAAACTTCTCCTGATGATTCGATAAATTTCCCACCAGTAAGAAACCCGATGCTCAATGCTACTGGATCTAACCCTGCTATGTTTAACACAAGCATCTCATTATCAGACAACGAATTAGATGAACTACCTGATTCGGGCTTCACAACACCAATATTTGAATCCGATGACAAACTTAACGACAAAATGAATGTATTCGTCAACAAAATTGTAGGAAATCTCCAAGGGACCTTCCAGGAGTTACACGATATAGTTATTTTAGGAGTGAAACCTAATAAAACGCTTGTGGTGACCACACAAAAGCCAAAAAAGACACCACCGACGACCAAAAGACCTTTTTTGACGACGACAAGAAAGCCGATTAGGTTGACGACCACGACTCGTAAGCCGACGGTGAAGACGACTCGGAAGCCTGTTCGATTGACTACTCAAGCGAGACGGACGACCACAACACCCACGCCAACCACGACCACTACTAAAAAGCCGGTAAGATAAATTTATATTTTATTTATGTATTTTTTTTTATTTATTTAATATTATATAAACTGATGTATGAATGTGGCCAGATATACCTATAACTATTGTATCTAGACAACAAAGTTATGAAATAATAATTCTTAAGAATTCTGGTAGATGGGTCTTGAGTTCTGAGATGAAAATTTCAACTGTGCAGGGCGATTCCAAGTAGTTCAGTTAGTTAAAAGTTTCCTCTAGAAAGGGATTATCATAGTCCAAGTCCTGTTCTGGGTGTTGACTTTTTCCAATTATTCAAAAAAAGTTAATTAAATTATTGCTCCAATAACTCATTGCTGGCATTTAAACCATGATTCTTAATTACCTAAACTACATATAGACAAAAAAAGGAATTAAGTAATTAAGTATATTCTGTAAGTACAAAAAAAATGCAGCTGGTATACACTGCTACCATTTTTTGTATAATATGTATACCTATAATAAGGTAAAATATGTTTTAGCCATAAAGTTTGTTTGCTTTTAAATTTTAGATTGACATGGTCATTTACATTAAAATTAGAATTATAAACGGGATATTTACCATGTTTAGTATCTTTTTCGAGAATCCGATATTTCGGCACTGTTACAAGTACCATGATCATGGTAGACCACATCCGTGATCATGGTGCTTTTAAATTATTTAGTATTTTTAATTTAAGAGACGGTAGTTATAATTATTTTATTTCATTTAAGTAAGTACAAAACTTAGTATACTTTACGCTAGTATACTAAATGTATGGTTTACTGTAACTAGGTATATTTAGTTTACATAAATGCTAATGGTCGCTTAAAACATTAGTGAGACCAGACAAAACTTCGTACCCTCTTAATCCAAATATGCTCCAGGGGAAATTAAAACAACCAAAATATGGAGCGTTAATTTACAGTTTTCCCAGTACGAATCGCCTAACTAGCTCGTGTTTCATCACACGTATCATCACCATCATCATCATATCAGCCATAGGAAGTCCACTGCTGAACATAGGTCTCCCCCAATTGACTTCCATTTTGACCGGTCTGTAGCGGCCTGCATCCACCGAGTCCCTGCGCTCTTTACCAGGTCGTCTGTCCACCTTGCGGGAGGCCTACCTACGCTGCGCTTGCCGTCACGTGGTTTCCACGCAAGGACCTTTCTGTCCCAACTTTATTATATCCTGTCTCGTACTTTAGTATTACTGAATCATAGACTTAGTTTTTATTTAATTTTAATTAAATTTACGTTTTTTCTATTGCTCTTGTCAACTTTACTATGGCCAATAAAGTAATCTGCTATGAGTACATACAAATATGAATGTTTCTTTGGTTGTCCCTTAAGCGACCCTATATAAATTTTAAAAATGTACCCTTCATCCGATTACGATATAAAGGAGAAGGGCCTGTAAAATCAATATGGCCACCCGGTGGGGCCAATTGGGACATTTTTCACATGAATTCCCAGTTTCCCCCAGTAGAGGCAAACTCTGTGGGGGATAGTGGGAATAACCCGCTCTATATACTTTTGGGTTAAGATGTCAATAGAATGAAAGTACTTTTATTTAACTGCGGTTATAATAGCAAGCAGCAGGAACGAAGTTATATAATAGTCAATTACAAAATCGATGCTGGATAACATTACATTAGTAAGTGTTCAGTTTCATACATTTTTTAAAACAAACGCACGATAAATGGGCAAATAATTATTCTCTACTTTGAATGAGCTAGATACAGTGGATGGTCCTATTAATAAAATCTCATTATATACTATGTTTGCTTCAAATTAGAGCGTAACTCCGAAATATGACCTTATAATGAAAGAGAATCGAAAATGTCGTAAAATAATTGAATTATACTGAAGATCGGCAAGTTCCACAAAAATTATTGTATACATACGGGCTTACCTAAGCCTAAATTAAGATGGATTCACATACTAAAGAAATCTTCTTTTTATTAGTCTCGGGCTCATACATCTGTCTGGGACACAGAGCAAACACATAGAGGAGGCGGCCTAATTAACTGTTCATTGCGACTCCTAAACCTACCCTAACGTATTCACGATAGGTGTGGCTTCAGCCAGTGCACTGTCGACGTTCATACTTTGAATAGCTCTTTTAGACTCAGTGTCTTCAAATATAATTCTGCTCGATGCTAGACGATGATACTTTGTATCTAAATACGTCCTTACATTTAGTGACATATATTGCGAGATAGTTATACTATGTAGTAACATCGACGGAAATGAGTAGTTTTGCTATTGATAATAGAAAATAAAGAAATAATAATATAGAAAATATATATTAATACAACGCCTCTCCTCTCTGTATATGTTCTGTGGTCTAGTATGACAGGCCCCCTGGTGACACAGCGTAAAAAACATGAGCTTACTTAGCCCAAAGCATTCCAGCAAGTAGCCATGCAAACTTCATCTGCACACTGTCGAGCTTCGAGGCAACGGTTGGAGGAACAAACCTGTGGCACTAAGCAGTAACAATGCAGCAACTTTACTTGAACTCACCTGAATTCCACATCTTCCGTTATTCTTTAAGTGATCTTTAAATTAGATCCATATATTATAAATTATTCCAAGTGAACAATAAACAGGCATTGTGTAAATATGGTTCTCATGACATGCTAATTTTAATAGCGCAGCAATGAAACTACTTACTGCTACACATTTTGTGTTGCCATAGGTATAAAAAAATGTAGTACTATCATTTCTTTAGCTTTAAGTGGGTAAGTAGGTATAGAGAGAAATTGAAACTCTCCTGGTGAATACAATGTGTTAAGTCGGTACCTGTACAGTGGTGCATTACAAGCCTTTATAGCACAAACGTTGAAAATACCGGTATGACAAGATATTACCATAGTGCTATCATACCTTTAGCCCCATGACTTCTAATTTGGTATCGATTTATGACCACCACTTGACTTATAGTAGTATACATGGAGGTCAGTCAGCGGGTACAGTTAAGAAAGTATCATTGTCTCAATATTTACTATAAATATCCTGCATTTCGAATGATACCTTTCGTCCATTATTTTTTGATATCCTACATTTCCTACGATTTTCTTTCGCTACTATTTTCCCATTCTCTTCTGTCTTACTTATCTTACCCTCACACCTCTGCGGTGCCAACCAAGTCATCAAGTACTCTATTTGCTATCTTAGAAGTCAAAAAGAGACACTTTATTCCTTTTAGATTCGTGCGCCGTCTTTACTTACTCTGATTTCAGGTGACGACCACCAAAAAGGTGAAGCCTACGAAAAAGGTGACCACGACCACACAAGCTGTAACCTCCACCACGGAGCTGAATGACGAGGTGACCACCGAGAACGACGTTGACCAGCCTATAGATTATAGCGATAAAAATTGTAAGTATCTTCTTTTAAGTAACTTTCTTTGTGACCTAAATACGTCTTTAAAATGCTTCAATAAGGGGGCTATTTAAAAAAATGAATGGTAAGAAAATCGGAGACATAGTTTGGTGTTGCATCTACATATCTATGATCTCCATTCAAAATTCAATCACAACACAGATCGCTTAAGGGTCAAAGAATTTATTACACTAAGTAAGGACTGTGACACATCGCAAATTCCAGAATCAATCATTAATATAATGGTTTTTCATTCCTATTGTTTACCTACCCATATTTTGTCAGTGATATTCCTTATTTCACGAAATGTTTAAATCAATATACCGTAAACTGTAAATGGTGTGTACCAGGCCCGACCAACATCATTGAGGCCCAAGTCAACCTATCCTACAAGTCGGTGCACCTGTTAAAAACGGACAGGGTCTGACTCCGGCATTCCGTTCTAGCCACCCGCAACCAGGTGACGTCCGTGTGTGCCTGGACGTCGCCTAATTGAGAGTTCTTTAGTGACACACTGCGGGCACGCGCTAGGGGGAGGGGGTCGCCATGGAAGTATTCTTGTAGCGTTTCAGGCCCCCCCGACAAGGCGCAGAATATGGCACACCGCAGGGGTTTTAGTGTATGAGAGCCACAAATAACCACGCGACCTCCCCGCGTCACGCGGTATGCCCTAAGACATTTCCCCCGACGCAACAAAAAAAAAAGGCTTTCTATTCAAGGTTGGAAGGTCAGGTTAAGAGGAGAATCAAAAACAATAAGGGGATCTAGGACACCAAAATGCAAACTTGGGACGCAACTGGAAAATCCCCATAAGTCTGATTAAACTGTACAGAGGGTATTTAATTTTTGCATAACGATTTAAGAGCAAGAAAATGAAATCTAGAGAAGTCAGGGTTTTAGCCATACCGACTCTTCAGTTGAAACTATTTCAGTATGTGGAGTCCGTCCCCTCACGAAGTCAGGGCGTATCGTCGGCGGCAAGAACGCCAAGTTTGGTTCCTGGCCATGGCAAGTACTGGTCAGGGAGTCCACTTGGCTCGGACTCTTCACGAAGAACAAGTGTGGTGGCGTCCTCATCACTAGTAAGTTTGTCACCACGGCTGCTCATTGCCAACCTGGGTAAGTGAATAGTTATATTATATTTATATACTAAAGCCTTTTACCGGGGTGTAAGGGTTACTCCAACAATACCTTCGGGCCTAGTCAGCCTCATCTGCAAGCCGATTTCCCATCTACTGATTTATGGACTAGGCACTCCCTTGGGAGTTGGGATTTCGGACGGTATGCTTCCATTAAAGCTGTATAAGCCATATCAAAAGGAGGAGACGGAGTAAGCGGACGCTGAGCTCCGAGGCGAAAGTCTCACATGCAACCGGGAACCACACTAAGATGATGATGATGGAGCATTCTATCTCCTCTTCCTTAAACGGTATCCTAAACCATCAGCATCGTTTACCGTAGCATCCGCAGTCAGAGTCCGGTGACTCCTTCTGCCCATTTTAGTTCGGCTTATACGGTTATGGGAACGACTGCCATCTGACCTCCCAACCCAGAGAGGAAAGCATGCCTCAGAGCCTCTTCCGCTAATCAGGAGGTGTGCCCCTCATTCTGCGCCTCTTGGCCTCAAAGGTCGTGATGCGTACATTCCAGTGAAGTATTCTACCCCCTATTCCTCAGCCAATGAGGTGGAGAATCTCTAATATTCTACTTTTTGTTAAACCTCCTCTATACTCCACTTTCAGGTTCCTGGCGTCCTTAGTAGCAGTCTTCGGTGAGAATGACATATCAGGTGACACTGAACCGCGGAAGCCTGTCTCGAGAAACGTACGCAAGGTCATCGTCCATAGACAGTACGACGCAGCGACCTTTGAAAATGACCTGGCACTATTAGAACTAGAGTCACCTATTAAATTCGATGCTCATATTGGTAAGTTGAGCAACCAAATAGGTTAACACGTTGCAAGGTTAAGTAATACTAGTCAAGTCAGTCTTAGGCTAGATGACCATTCATAATGAGACCCCTCGGTGCGTCGAAGAGCACATTAAACCTTCGGTCCTGGTTGCCATGGAGGAGTTGTAATGAAGATGGTGATGATGCTCATATTGGTAAATGTAATTTAGGAACAGGATGAGGTATGGGGCCCTGCCAAGGTCTTTATTGCTAAGTCAACCTCACGTACTGATTGACGGAAGAGGTCAAACGGTAGTCGCAGATGGTAATGATGATGATTTATTATGAAATTATTCCTATTCAATAACGTGGCTTTCATAATATTTTAGTGAACATGACATGTCTTCAAGATTACATTATGTTTAATATATAATTTCAGTACCGATTTGTATGCCTTCTGAGGAGATTGATTTCACCGGGCGAGTGGCTACCGTCACCGGCTGGGGACGGCTCAAGTACGGTGGTGGAGTACCAGCGGTATTGCAGGAAGTACAGGTATGAAACAGCCGTTTACGATCCACTTATTTCATACCAACTGTTGCCAGCGGCTCCGTCTTCTGGTTCCGTTCCCGTAGCCCATAGGACCCTATTCCAGAGAGAGCCTATACTCCAAATTTGGGCAAGATCTGTTCAGCCGTTTGAGCGTGATTGAGTAACAAACATGTTTTTGAAGATGTTAATCTTCAAAAACTTTCACATTTATAAGTAGGATTGTTGGCGGTTTATTTGATACATGTTTGCCATAACTGCTAATAAGTAACAGAAACGACGGCGTTGCAAAAAGTGCGCTGTATAAATACAAATAAATGTCAAAATTCATTACCTCATTTATTTCGTTTCTGCGTCCCGTTCCAAGATCAATAATCAATCAAAATTCATTTCTGCTCACCCCCAAATCGGTACACAATTTTTGCTTGTCTAATAGTACCTTTTTTTTTTGGAGGAGCACACCTCGTTCCTTCACAATTTGTTATAACAGTTTCATTATTTTCCTCAGGTACCTGTGATAGAGAATAGTGCTTGTCAGGATATGTTCCAAACAGCTGGCCACTCTAAAGTAATCCTTAACTCCTTCATCTGCGCAGGCTATGCGAACGGACAAAAGGACTCATGCGAGGTATTAATTAAGTGCATTTATATTTTTACTAGCTATTACCCGACTTCATCCGCAATACTGATCCAGTTCCCGGAACCCATGGGAATCCATTCCAGGGATAAAAAGGAGCCTATGTGTTATTCTAGACTATAATCTATTTCTGTGCTTGGAATATTTCTGAGGTCTCAACAAGACAAACCAAGCTCGCCTGCAACCCAGTAGGTACTCCTGATGATTGACGAACGAGGCTATGGCGCAGGCTATATACATAGCCTGCGTCACTAATGCTATATGGGACTTCGCCAAGAGCTTCAGAGCTCAAGCCAATCTCACATGCAAGCCGGTACACCTGCTGATAACGGACGATGCTCTGGTAGAGGCTTTCCTCTTGGGGTTGGGAAGTCATACGGAAGTCACTCCCATAGTAAGCCCTATAAACAAAACCAAAAGGAGGAGAAGGATTAAGCAGACCTTGGGCTCCAAAGCTTTGTTGCAGACGGGACTAACGCTGTGATGATGATAATGATGAGAAAAGTGAGAGATGCTCAAGAAATATTATGGTCTTACCCCAATTTCTATAATGAACTTGCCCCAAGTCTACTAAAAGAGAACTGTACAATCAAAACCTAATAATATAATTATTTTTATTTGCAGGGTGACAGTGGAGGTCCTTTAGTACTCCAAAGAGACGATGGAAGGTGGCAACTTGTGGGAACAGTGTCCCATGGTATCAAATGTGCAGCCCCCTTCCTACCAGGGGTATACATGAGGACTACTTTCTACAAACCTTGGTTAAAGAGCATCACTGGTGTGCACTGAAAAGTAATTTAAAATGAAAATAATTAGGTGAACAAAAAATCTACTACATATTTTTTAAACTGACAAGGATTGGTTTAATTTTGGTAATTAAAAATGTTTCTTGTTTCTAAATTCTAAATCTATCAACGTACACTTTTACATCGGGTTGAAAACAAATAATTATTGTATACTTATTCATTTATTTTGCTAAAAAATCAACGATTTCCCACCTCTAATAATAAATGAATACAACTAAAATATGTACGATTGATATAATCCTTTCAAAAATCTATTATAAGTAAAATATAATTTCTAAATCTATTATTTAAAAAATGTAACAGCTCTCTATTACAAGAAAACCATAATTGAATATAATTATCATAATAGAATAAAACAAATAACATAAATTATTAAAAAGTGAATAAAACCTTTTAGTGATTGTTACTTCGATTTTTTTTGATATTTGAAATTATGAAAAATTAGGTTACCATATTTCTTCCCCATTTAACATGCGTTATGGGGGAATTTTATTTAATAAATTTCCTTAAGTTTAATCGACGTATGTAACATTTCTATGGGGCTTTTTAATGATGACATTATTAAATTAAAAGAAGATTGTATAATAATATTAGCTTAATATAAAATTGTAAATTATTAGAAATGCATTTATTTATTGTTATTTAGACTTGTAATTGTAGCATTTAAGACTGAATTGTAGAAAAAATAAACTATTTTATGTTAAATAATTTAATTATAACAACGAGCTTGGCAAATTCATTTTAATATTATGCTCAAATAGCGAATGTTATAAAAATAAAATGTTCTAAAATCTATGACTATTTAATTTTTTGAATAAACAAATAGTACCTACAGTGTTAATATTTGATCTGTAGCAAACAGCACGTACGGATCATACGCCGAAATGAAATTAGTATCTAATTACAGAAATTAAACATAATTATGGCGTAATTATATGTAACAAGATCACATATCATATCAGTAGGCTTAACATAAAACATCCACAGTTGCCTGTACATAACTTCGATCCGAAGTTATGTACAGGCAATCGGTTCTATGAAACACGTCTAACCCGCAATCGGCTCCGAAAACAGCACATACCACTCAGTTCGACTAAAACCCTACCGAAAGAACTGTCCTCTGTCTCTGAAAAGTGACTTAACGATGGGTAAATGCTAGGACTTTCGTTTCGACAAAAGTTTCGAATGTTTCCTGGTAGCCTGGTAGGTAGTTTGCAAAGTTAATTTTTATATGTATATCTGCCACAATGTTCAAAAATGTAAATTTCTATAAATTTCCGCATCATTCCCTATAAATCCGTCAATCTAATCAGTTTAAATCAATCTAAATATTATAATGTTAAATTCTCCAAAACGCTGTGCTTGTGAAAACTATAAAATTTTCTTTCTTCCTTCAAACTAGAATTATGAAAGAAAACGCTCAAATAAAATAAAAGAATGTTAATATTAACAGTTATGCATTTATTAAACATATTAAGAACTTATATTGAGTTTTATTTTGTGAAATGTACTAATACTCTCCCTTTTCTTCTAGTATGTCAAACTTCACCCGTTTGAGCTATGATTTTCCCAACAAAACTCGGTTGTACATATTCATAATGGACAATTATAGTTTCAGTCACTACTGAATTCCTATTATGTTTTTAGTAACTGCTGACTTCCATAACGGCCCCTTATGGTTTTAGTAACGGCTGACTTCCATAATGACCCATTATGATTTTAGTAACTGCTGACTTCCATAATGGACCATGGACCATATGGTTTCAGTGACTTGAATGAGTGATTTGTGGTTCGTGATTTTGGGGCTCCTCCAAGATCTTTTGGAGCCAAGCCAACTTCACCTGCAAGCCGGGACATCTACTGAATGACGGACGCGGCTCTAGTGCAGGCTTTCGCCTCGGGGTTGGTCAGTAGGCAGGAAGGCAGACGCTCGCATAAAAGCCTAGCCTAGCGTCCACTACTAGAAGTAGTGGACCCTAGGCTCTGAAGTGAAAGTCTCGAATGCTACAGGGAACCACGTTAAGATGATCATTATATATTATGGTCTTTCTTGGTTAAAAGAAAAAGTGAGAGATCTCTACGTAAAATAAAAATGGCGGAATGTAAAAAAAACTCAAATTTAATGCTTCACAACATATTTAATGCACATAAACTTTTAAATTTAAATTTACATTTTCGACTACTTGCCTAATGCCTAGGATTTATATATATTAGATGGTATACACATATAAATATAACATAATAATACTACAACATTATACTTTAAGCCAG
Organism: Cybosia mesomella; assembly: GCA_946251805.1. Lineage (NCBI taxonomy): Eukaryota > Metazoa > Arthropoda > Insecta > Lepidoptera > Erebidae > Cybosia > Cybosia mesomella. The sequence continues at coordinate 8,780,264 of OX276417.1, forward strand.
TTGATAAGTTAATTACTTTTCACTAACAAGCATGATCAATTTGACAACTTTGCCGCTTCAGTGCCATCTTTGCCGCTGACTGGTTTCAGAGGCATGAGATAAATAGTAATGGCGTAGAAAAAATTTTAATAGTAAATTTCGTTTTCAAATAAATTTGAAAATTGCTAATTGGCTCTGAAACACGTTTAAGGAGGTAATCATTTTTGAACAGCTTTAAGTCACTTTTATATGTTTTATAATAAATACAGAGTGCCTACTGATTTAATATCAAAATTCGAAAAGAAATTTAATTTACTTTTAAATTAAGCGTACATTTTTCTCTCCAGTCTACAAATCTGAGCGCTGACATAATTTCTTTTATTTAACAGTGACTGATGATAAGCCGCTAGTTCAATAATTTAATATAGGTATAGCATTACTGTAATGTTCGAACAAATTCGAATACTTAAAATTTATACTAAAATAATTATAAATAAGTGTTGATAAGAGCCAACCAGGAAGTTATATTATTCTCTATAACCAAGTGAAATTGAGTAAGTTTAAACTGAGTTTTGATCTACATACTATAACTTCTTCATTTAATACACGTAAAAACTCCTATCATTGGCACTCGCCATTTGTCAGCACCTTGAGTATAAAGAGAAAAACAAGGAATATTTTTACTTTGACATTGATATTGGTTTTTTTTTTTTTTTTTTTTTTTTTTCTCGGATAAGCACGAACGACTTACTAAAATTTATCTAAATATATATTTTTTTTCCACTGGGTTAGCGAGTGGGTGAGATCGCAGGTAGAACTTAGATTGTTTTTCTTAATTTTTTTTTTTTTTTATCTATCTATCTTTTGTACTGTATATCTATACGTATTTATATATCTATTTTAATATATTATGCATAACTCTGAGGATTTCGACACCATAAATAGCAGCTTCTTTTCATGCTCCTCAGATACGGATAGCTTTGTTAGCGCTGATGGTGACTCTCTCACTCCTGCTGTCATCCTGCACGATGAAATCGCTTCCTTATTCTCTAATTTTCGTAAGAACCTTAACGTGGTCCATATCAATGCACAGAGTCTGCTCGGCCACTACACTGACCTCCTGGCGTCGTTTGGCAACTCCCCACTCGATGCTATACTTGTCTCGGAATCATTTCTGAAACCTTCCATACCTTCTGCTCTCGTCTCGCTTCCTGGTTTCGTCTTGATCCGAAATGATAGAACGGGTAAGGGATGCGGTGGTGTAGCTATATACTTACGTGACAACATTTCCTACAATATTGTTAGTGCATCGCCCACTCCCTACACCGTCAAGTCAGCCGAGCACCTGTTCATAGAAATTAAGTTGGTCCACACCAGGGTTCTTCTCGGGGTATTCTATAGTCCTAACATGTACATCGATTATTTCGATAATCTCGAGAGTCTTCTGCACCAGCACTCTCCCTCCTATGATCACGTGGTCTTGATGGGTGACTTCAATACCTGCTTGTTGAGGAGGGACGGCCGGTCTCGTCAACTATTGGGTGTTCTGTCCTCGTACAGCCTTAAATCTTTGCCACTTTCTGCCACTCACCATCCTCCTGGTCATCCTTCCACCTTACTTGACCTCCTTATAGTTTCCTCCTCTGACGATGTAGACACACACGGCCAATTGTGTGCCCCTTTTTCTCACCACGACCTACTATATCTCTCTTATCGGATCAGGCCTCCCAAACATAAGGCACAGTACCGTTTACTTCGCAACTTCAGGGGTGTCGACCTGGAGGCTTTACGGCGGGACGTTGGTGATACCGACTGGACGCCCATATTCAATTCCATAGACGTCAATGAAATGGTGGACATTTTCGGTTTGAGGGTTATAGAGTTGTTCGACCGGCACGCCCCACTGAGACGCGTCAGGATTGGACGCAGTCCGGCACCTTGGCTGACTGCCACGATCAAAAACCTTATGGCGCGCAGGGACAGAGCCAGGAGGCGTTACAGGAGCAGCCCATCGGATCAGAACCTGATCGCTTTCAAGACCCTGCGCAACCGCTGCAGTCGATTGTGTAGGGATGCTAAACGACGCCATTTCCATGTATCGCTTCATGGTCGTAACTCCTCGGACACTTGGAGATTCCTCAGGTCTGTTGGCATTGGCAAATCAACCGATTCTGACCCGAAGGCACTGGACCTGTGTGCGCTGAATGACCACTTCTCTTTACCACCACTTTCGCTGGACGCAGATATCAAGCAGTGCACTCTGCATGCTCTGTCTGGAGTACCTACCCCGCAGACTCCACCTTTTCACTTGACCCCTGTATCTGAAGCAGAAGTTCAAAAATCTCTCCTGTCTATTTCTTCGTCCGCTACTGGTTCTGATCAAATTTGCTCAAGTATGATTCTTCCACTTCTTCCTGTTACACTTCCTATTATAACGCATATTTTCAACTATTCCCTATTCTCTGGTACCTTTCCCGACTCCTGGAAATCAGCATATATCATTCCATTACCCAAATCGCCCAACCCTTCCACAGTGACTGATTTTCGGCCAATTTCCATTCTTCCGTTCCTCTCAAAAGTTCTTGAGCATATTGTCCACCGACAACTGTCCTTATTTTTATCCTCCTCTAACCTTCTCAGCTCTTTCCAATCTGGATTCCGTAAAGGTCACAGCACAGTTACGGCTCTAATTAAAGTAACTGACGATATTCGTTGGGCTATGGAAAAGAAAGAACTAACACTATTAATATTACTGGATTTCAGCAGCGCTTTTAACTCTGTGGATTTTGACATATTGCTTGGTACTTTGAAGAGTATTAATGTTTCCTCTAATGCTATCTCTTGGTTTGATTCCTATCTCCGGGGACGGACGCAGCGCGTACACCTAGGCCAGGAAGCTTCTGACTGGTGTGGGCTAGCTGCTGGTGTGCCTCAGGGCGGTGTCCTGTCTCCTCTCTTATTTTCCATCTTCATCAACTCTGTTACCAGCCTACTTTCATTTAGCTATCATCTCTACGCCGACGACCTGCAACTATACTGTCATTTTGCTGCACCTGATGCACCCTCTGCAGTGTCTGCAATGAACTGTGAGCTGGACCGTATCAGTGCCTGGGCCAAATCATTCGGACTGCGTATCAACCCAACCAAATCACAGGCAATGATCATTGGCAGCACCCACATGCGCAGGCAGCTTGATTTCTCCACTTTAGCTCCTGTAACGTTGGATGGAACTCGGATACCCTACTCGGATACTGCCAAGAACTTGGGTGTACTCTTTGATGCTAACCTATCCTGGAATCCTCACATTAATGAAGTTAGCAAGAAGGTACATTACAGCTTCCACTCCCTGAGGTGTCTTCAGAGCTTTCTACCTGTCAGAACTAAAATTTCTCTTGCCCAAACTCTTATTCAGCCCATCATCGACTACGCTGATGCATGTTTTCCTGATGCCACTGAGGATCTTTTAAGCAAACTGGAGAGACTACAAAATTTATGTATCCGATTCATATTCAATCTGAGGAAGTACGACCATGTCTCGCGGTTTCGCCGAGAGCTCAAGTGGCTCCCTATCCGCCTTCGTAGAAACACCCGGGTTCTTTGTCTTCTTTTTGGTATCCTGCACAACCCTTCTACACCATCTTATCTGAAGGAAAGGTTCTCATTTGTTCGTGCTTGTGATGCACCGTGCAGATCAAGCCTCCGTTTTCTCCTTAAATTCCCTTCCCATAAAACCGATTTCTACTCCTACTCCTTCACAGTGCAGGCGATTAGACTATGGAATTCGTTACCATCTGACATTAGAGCTAGCAACACATTATCTGTTTTTAGAAGTAAAGTTCGAAAACACTATCTCTCTTCTGTTCTGTGACGCTAACTCGCGGAGTGGAGGAGATATGACGGAGGTCTTCCCTATGCATGGATATTGTTTTATTTATTGTATTATGTATGTTTATGTATGTATACATGATATATTTAGGTTTATGTAAATTATGTTTAGTATGTATATCTATATATGTATGTATATATATATATATATATATATATATATATATGTATGATTTTGCTATTGTAAACTTAATACTACTATAAGCTTGTGTGTGTACCTAAGTGTTTCTCTCCCGTTATCATACACACATTTACACCTCTTTTCGTGTTCTTCACGATCTCCTCTCGCCGGTCTGCTGGGAGAAATTTCTATGTAGAAATAAGCAGTACCAATGTACCATTTTTCAACATGCAGTTTATATTATGATTATTTTGTGTGTACATAAATCTTAAATAAAATAAATAAATAAAATAAGGAATCATGAATTATTTGATTTTGTTAGTGCAATTTTTTTAATAACCTAACATCACCTTCTGATTCCTTGTTTTTCACTTAAAACTCTGCAGTGCCAATAACTGGACGGGTGCCAAGGATAGGTTTTACCCCGTATATATAAATATATAATTTTACAGTATATTATAAACATGTGCTACAACAACTTTCATAAGCGAATATTATATTTTTTTATTGATAATGCACAGCAGTATTTTGATGTATAGATCTATAGTACATTTATATAAATATATATATTGTTATGCATTTTTTCTAATTTACTTTAAATATATAACACGCAACCATAAATCACATGAAAGCCACATATTTTCAACAACAGTTTGAATAATATATTATATTTTCATATTTATTATAATATTTATTTGAAAGTTATATTCAGTATTTAACACTACATTAATATTATACTAGTAAAGCATTTCTAATAAGCGCTATTAACGTTATGTTGCTCATAATAAGTTTTCATCCTTAAAATACACTTATAATAACTAATAACAGTAGGTAATACAATATTCCAAAACGCAATAACTAAACCATTGTGCATCAAAATAAGATTAAGTTAACCTTTCCCAAATAAAGTAATATTATAACATAACATCGGGGATACAGGCGTGAAGTTATGTTATATTATGTTTATTAATAATTATTAAAGAAAGAAATACCTGCATATTTAAAAGAAAACTTCCAAAAATTAATATGAATATTTCATAATAGTTGCGGAAGTTTACGTGAATATTACACAATGCAATGAAAATACGTTTTTCAGAATATATCCTGATTTATTAACGATTTATTTATCGTTTTCCCCTCTTTTCAGTTGTTTTTCCAAAGTCTTGATCACGGGAACACTTCGGCGTAAGGTCGATATTGATAATTAATTAGTTAAGCTGTTGTAGGTAAACACGTCTTTACTTATAAGACAACATAATATACATATATTAGTTAATTAAACGGAATGAATAAAAGTTTGAGCTAAATTAGAAATCTTAAATAATTAAAATTAAATAAATTAAATCTTAAAAAACTAATTTCTTCTACAAAACTTTCAATTTGATCATTCTGTATATTATTAAGTCATCTAAAATAAAGTGTGGTTTCACGTAAAAGGAAATAATTTGGAAAATTTATCTAACCATTTATAATTTATGCATCCCGTTTATAAAAATATAAAATCTTTAAAACAGATTTTAATACTTGAAATCAAATGTTTAATAAATCATATAATATATAATAGAATATCTATATTCGCTTGAATTTTATATTATTGAAGGTTTCCAAAAAGACCTGCGAAAACCTTTAGCTGCCATTCCTATGTTTGAAGCTTCACCAATGTCATCTTATTTTGAAATTTTACCTTTATAGTGTAAGCATTTTTTACAAATTGCATCTGCTTTATCTTTGATAGTTTGTGTAGACATAGCCCTCTCGCTTTCTGGCTTTGAATCGTCTCCTTCAAAAGGTCCCTCACTGAATTGCTGAATCAATTTCTTAATATAACTTCCAGGGCCTCTAATAGTTAGTTTACTATTGCTTTCTTCGGTTTGTTCTTTATCCACAGCATTCTTAGACTCGCTTAACATTTGTAAGCCATCTTGAAAATTTTCAAAAGCTTGACTAATTTTGTCTCCAATATTAAATTTTTCTTCATTATTATCTGATTTAGAAGCTGTCATTTCTTCAACAACATCCTTAGATTCAGTAGGAGTTATTATAATTTCATTATTCTTAAAGTCGATAGTTATTTTTGCATCATCTAAAGATAGTCCAGACAGAGAAACATCGACAGATTTAGACCTGTATTGTCTGGCCGGCGTCAATGGTACTTGAAGCTGGTTTGTGTCGCAGACGATATCTTGTTTAATAGTGCTGATAGATGTCACTGGTGATGATGTGAGTGATGACCTGTCCCCCGGACTCGATCCTGGAGTTTAATTAACTTTGTAAAGAAAAGAGAATATAGTTTAGTCACACATTTTATTTCATGATATTTATTTGTAATTCATCACAAGCAAATTTTACATTGTGTAAGATAAGTCGGTGGTCATTCATCTCGGGGTTGGATGGTCAGACGACAGTAACTTCCGTAAAAGCCAAATTAAACCAAATTATAAGAAGCAGTAGGAAACCGGATCTTGGGCTCCGAAGTGCAAGCTTTGAATGCAACCGGCGCTCAGATGATAATGATAATTATCATCATCAATATATTCATTATAATGAATATTAATTTTATTTAAAGCCCCTTTAGGGTCCTCTACTAGTAAGTTCCCCTTGTTAGTAATACTTAACCTATTGGTTAGTACTTGAAGTAATAAGTATGGTAACCCCACCACCACTATTACTTTATCTAGTTACCTTTATTACATGGTTGCTTTAATCTTTTCAGAATTGGCACCTATAAAAAAAAACATTTAATTTAATAATAGCCAAGACCTCACTGTCGTGGTATTCCCCTCTGTTGCAATAATTAAATGGGCATAATCTGTTTTGTCTTGGTTTTTTTATACAGCTCCTTTACTAACAGGGTGAAGACATCAACGGTTTGAGTGTAAATATGACTTCACCCGCTAGTAAAGGAGCTCGTAAGCTAGTAAACGTAGTCAATAGAGTGAAAGTCACCATTATGATGCCCACAGTGAATAGTACTAAAATTGTAGTGCTCAGTTTAACGGCCTGGATAGCTGTTTTGTCCTACCCCGCTTAAAGGACCTGGGATTTTAGGAATATTTTTTTATTGTAATAGACTCGCTTATTACCACTATTTCAACTGTTAGTAAGTGATGATGCGGTCTAAGGTGGAGACACGCTTGCTTAGAAATAACCGGTTCACTCTAGACTTGAAGACTCTCATTCATGTGGCAAAGAAAAGAAAAGTAATGATACACCCACCAGTAGAGATATCTTCCCTCTCCTCCTCCGAGCACTGGGGCAGTGACTGTTCCATCATTAAACCCTGCACCATGTCCATGCAAGAGTCCAATGACAGTTTTTTCCCGCACATCTTGATGCCTCTGATTCGGCGACGCATTTCTATTATTGTGTTAGTTACATGTTAGTTTGATGGCAAATTGTATACGAAGCAGGCTGTTGAGATAGTAATTGTTAAAAAACTACTACTAATATTAATGGTTAATAGACGAAAAGTCTTAAACGACATTGACCTTTTAAAGAAAAAAGATATCAAAGACATCGTATAAGAGTTTTCTTGTCGTTTATTTTTACTTTCAACCATAGAGCTTATTATCAATTGATGCTTGATAGTATGGAGCAGTAATACTACTGCGGCAGTACCTCCACCCATGGACGATGATAGTTAAATGACCTTGATATATTCCTTGAAATAGGTACGTATTTTTTCTACAGTTTCATTTCCAATCCTGGACCAGAACAGTTAGAATTCTGGTCCTTTGACCAGTCAAAGTTGGGGCTCCTACGGGTCTAGAACTGGTAACATCATGTTCCCGTGGTATTAAAAAGACTTACTATTACTGCTTTCAGACCAAAGACTGTATAGCCAAAGTAAAACTGTACTGACGCAGTTATAGCCGGCTTACTGATACTACAACCTGTTTATGACTCCCTTAAAACCATCTGGTTTTAACCATGTAAGAGATAAAATTAACGGATTTCCCCGTTCAAATTTGAAGCCTGATAAAGTACCACCTCACTATATAAAGAAACTGCAGACACTTGTTTACTGTGGCATTTTAACTAGTTAGTATATTCACAGATCTATAGTAGGGTAGATATCGAATGTGTTTTCACTCATTTTATTTGTAATATCATTGCCTCAAATATTCTGATTTTCTAATGGAAGATATGAATTTGGAAAAACAAACATTGGTATCGATTTAAGACTATTAGACCAACAACAGAGAACTACTTTTTATTGCTATCATACCTATGATAGCAATAAAAATGCAAGAGTTAAGGAACTCAATCCCTGGTAGACTTTCATAAGCTAATATTATTCTAGAACTTTCGATTTGCATCAGGAAACCGATCTAGGACAACCGTCACTTCCGACGAAGTACCGAGTTTGCATTAATATAGTGCCTATGTAAGAGCATTATTTTGTCAAATTAAATTAATTACTATTTACACTGTTACTACCTATTTCGTTTTAATCTATTTCGTTGTGAGTCACTTTATTCGCGCTAGGTCCATACATTATCATTTTAAAATATCATTAACTCGTTCCGAATTCGATATTCAAAATTAATTCCCACACTACCATTCGACCAAGAACCGTGACACAATTTCTTTTTGTGAATACCTTGTCTAGTATACATACAAGTAATTGAATTTTATACCTTATTAATACTCACCAGGACTATCTTTGGGTTCCATTTTGAGTTGTGCGAAGGTCTGAGCACATGAAGTTAAGACCTGGTCGTAGTCGCATATAGCAGCATGCGTACCATTGACTATCTTTGGGCTCATGGGGCTGTTTGCAAGAAGAAGGCTCGTACCGAAGGCAGCGTTGAGCTCCCGAGTGTCTGAATAAATAAAACAATTAGGTTCAAACAATGTTGCGGGTGACCTACTGGATGTACAGCCAATGTTAGGATTAAGTTTTTCAAGTAACTCTCAACATATTTGAATGAAATAATCATAATTCATAATTGATAACTAATTTATTAACGACTACTAATTTAATTCTTATTTCTATTTCCAACTAAGCAAAACCATGACATTATTTAATAATTTCAAAATATAATGATTTAAGCTGAATTCAGATGGGTCAATTTTAATTAAAAAATGTTTAATGGTTTAATATAATATATTGTTAATGTTAATGTTTGCATGCCATAAACTGAAATGGTAAATGTGCTGAACGAAAATTATGTGACATCTTGTACTACCACATTTCCGCAAATAAAGTATTTGAATTTGAATTTGAAAATTGGTGCAAGCATAGATATTGGTGACTTATAAAAATAAAATAAATTTCGTGTATGTACATTGAGAGTTACCTACTTGAAAATCCTTAATCCTTACGCGCAGGCATCTACAGGTATTTATTTAGTTATGCAGTGATCAACGAAAGGTCGCGCGGAGCGGATATACATGCCACAGCAGGTACCGTGAAATATGCCAACATTGCCCATATTTTTTAAATAGAACTTTGGTATCTGTGGTACCACTAATATTATATGCATGCATTGCTTATTGAATTTTTTTTTTTCTCGATCATATAAACCATTTTGAAGGCGGGCAAAGTTATCTGAACTTTTAACGTAGATTACCCACCATGATTCTTAGCGGCATTTTATAACCCTTATTCGAATTCCATAAAAATCGGTAAAAGCATTTTGGCTATCAAAGCGATCGGTTAATTAACTGATAATCATATTGTATTTTACTACCACAATGAATGGGCAATGTTGACCTGACATTTTGTCTTTTCTCCATACAAACAGTATGTAGTGATTTATAGGTGCTAGAGATGTCACATTTGAGTAATTTTTAGAAAGATGAAGAAAAAGAAGAAGTAAGATTAAAGATTTCTAAGGGTTCAAGGTTGTTCAAATTATGGTTGAGTTTAAATTTAATTGACTCATACTGAGTGTGGCTTGATTTTATTTTTTTTAAAGAATACTTAAATCAACATTTTAAATGTAATAACTAACAAATCATAAAATATTTATAATATAGCATATAAATATAGCAACATAGATTTCTATACAGAATCAAGATTCTAATTCTATAGGAATACTCCTATGATGATAAATTGGTACAGTCTTGTATTGGTAAGGTCACGTTTTGCGACAACCGCCTGTGGGCAACAAAGGTATGACCATGCCATCTTCACCGGGCATGATGATGATACATTTTTCAAACAACTTACCCTTAAGACAAACCCGAGGCTTTTTAGGCACGACGATATTGCCATCCTCAGAACCAAACTCGTTTGTTATAATCTTAATGGCGACTGTTTTTATCTCGTTCCAGTCATCTGAAAAAAAAAACATTTAAGTTCCCTCTGTCTCAACAGCTGCCGTACATGAGGTTTCAGTTTAGATTACCACTGGTGGTAGAAATTTGATGACACAAATTTGTCACAAAATTCGGCCGGGTGGGTACCACCGTGCAGGATTGCGAAAAACCGTTCATAGTAATCCAATTTAGGTTTGATTGCGTTCAGGGGTCAGCAAGTGCATAGCCGGGCAGGGGGATTATGGTCGCAGCGCTAGTGGGATCGGTGGGTTTCACGCGGTGCTGCGACGACAATCCTCTTCTGATGAGGCCGTCAAGCTGAGTGCCACCATTGTTAACATGGTACGTGTATGCAATGGTGATTTTCTTTCCTGAGACTTTACCTTCAGCTTACCAACAGACGATGTGAAGTCAAATTGACGTGTCCTAAATATAAAAAAAAAAAATAGTTCATGTGATTTTGCTTTAAGTTTTTTTTTATAAAGAAAATTCTCTTCAAAATTCTCATTCTCATTCTCTCTCTATCTGAATAGTGTCGGATTGGTAGCAATAGATTGATCCAGCTTTTGCCTCAGAGCTTTAAATACCTACGAAAAAAAACTTATTTTATTTCTTTCTTCCTTCCTTTCTTTCTTTAAATCTTTCTTTAAATTGTCTCTTTCTTTCTTCCTTTCTTTCTTTATATCTTTCTTTCTTCCTTTCTTTCTTCCTTTCTTTCTTCCTTTCTTTCTTTGTATCTTTCTTCTTTACTTGTCTCTTTCTTTCTTCGTTTCTTCTTTATATCGTTCTTTATTTCTTTGTTGCTATTTCTCTCTTTCTTTCTTTCTCCATTTATTACATTCCATACCTTATCTGAAACGGCAAGACTTTCAAGGCAGATCCCGTTATAACCAAAATAGCTAAACATAAAATGGTAAGCAGACTGGCTCTGAAGTTTCAGGTGTAACCGTTATCATCGCCAAGATGATGTTCATGACTAGTATAAAATACAACTCACCTAAAATATCTTGATTGGTAGTTCTTGGTGACGTCACCGTGAATCGGATGACATATATCCCTTTGAAACACGCCGGTACAGCGTGGATGTGGCCTCGAGCATTCAAGCGCTTCAACAAGCGCTCGGTAAGCGCGTTGTCTCCTTTAAGGCGGAAGGCTACCATACCTTTTATAGAGAGAAAATATAGAGAATTTGTTATGAATTATGGTTATCTAGGGCCCTACTGGATTCTTTGGGGCCCACGCCAACCTAACTTGCAAGCTGGTACACCTGCTGATGGGCAGACGACTCTTTCGCAGGCATTTCTCTCGCGTTTATTTTGGGGGCAAAAACCAAGATCAGGATTACAGCTTTAGGCTTTCTTCTCGAGGGCTGGGAGTCAGACGACAGTCCCTCCCATAAAAGTCAAGATATACCAAATCCACATGGGGAGAAGTAAGATCCCTGCCGAGGTGAAAGTCTCGGATGCAACCGGGCACAACTCTAAGATGAGATGATGATGATGATGATGATGATGATGATGATGATGGCTTACCCAAATTCCTCGGTTGTGGTATTTCAAATCTTGGATCAGACAGCACCAATGCTTCGAACTTTTGTGCTAGACGGACACTCTGAAAACAGAAAGAGAACAGTTTCCATTCTTAATAGACTTCAAAACAAGTGGAATAAAAATAAAAATAATAGAATTAAATTAAAAGAATTAAAAAGAACTGAAAATTTGAAATCAAAACGTGCTGAAACTCGATGGGGTTGCGTCGTTTAATTACAGAGTTCCTATGAACATCTTCCAGCTCGATCATCAGACCCTGGTTACTATTAATTTAAAATTAAGACGATTCACACGAGCCCAAAGTCGATGAGGTTGTGTCGTTTCATTGCAAAGTTCCTATGGCTACCTTCCAGCTCCATCATCAGAACCATATTATCATAATATTGCATTGTCACACGATTTACACATGTTATGCAAAATCGTCAACCGGAAAGTGAATCAAATTTAATTTGCAAGATTTGATGACAAACATCGGGACAGGTAAAGTTAAAAAAAGGTTTTAAAAAGCAGGTGGTTCTCAATTCGGTTATATATATTTTTTATGTTTTATTTTTAGATTATTTTCTTCGAATGGTAACTGGAATTTTTGAGTACGGATCAACCAAGGACAATTATTTTTACAAAACCCAACAGGACACTATAGTACATAATATACCAGCATTGCTACTATGACACGCTTATAAACGATCATGTTTTGGACCGCTATCAAGAGGGAGAGGGATAGAGCTATATAAGGGTATAGATCCCCATCTCTTTCTCTAAAGCCTTGTACAGACTACGCGTCCCAATATACGCGTAAACGGCTGCGATGGAACGATGGTCCCTCCCATACTGTACGGGTATACAATTTATCGACACGCGTATCGTGTGTCGACTTCCGACTCGTGGTGAGTCGTCGCCAGTCAGAGTGCCTAGTGCGAGTTTTGTTTAATTCACCTCACAGAAACGTGCGTATACGTGAAGATTATTTTGTATGGTAATTTAAACAGTGCAACCTAGACGATAAAGAATAGAATACGATACAATCGATACAGAGTCATCTAGCGGCAAACGCAAGAACTATGTTGCACTGTTTAAATTCCATATTTCTCATACAAAATGAAGTTAAAATTTAAGCCCGTTGTTGCGAGGCAGATTAAATAAAACTCGCACTAGGTACTCAGAAGCAGTCCTGTGACTACGTGTTCATAATCTAGCAATGCAATGAGTTCTGTACGCGTATACACCTGTACGCTTAGTCATCTAAACCGCTACGCGTTCCCAAAATATCGATGTTACGCGTACATTGGAACGCTTAGTATGTACAAGGCTTAAGAACTTGTATTGGAATGCTCCGAAACCGAAACTAAACCATTTTATAAATCGTCATGGTACTACTGTATACCTATTTATAAGAAAGTATGTATGGGTTCCATAAAGATCTTCGGGACCCATGTTAACTTCACCTGCAAGCCGGTACTCCTGCTGATTGATATACGAAGTTCCAGCGCAGGCTCGCCTCTAGAGATCAGACGGCAGTAACTCCCGTAAAAGTTAAGTTAACCCAAAACATGGAAAAGAGTAGGAGGATGGATCTTGGGATGCAACCTACATTGGCGCTCAGATGATGATGATGAGACTTTTAAGAAAGCAATGTGATCACCTACCTCGCGAATATGCTGCTGGAGTCCCACAGCACCGTAGTTTCTAAGTACGAACCATAACTTCAGCGCCCTAAAGCGACGACTCAACGGTATTTGCCAGTGCTGTAAACAGATACAAAATAATATTTAGTTAACCGAGGAATAATATTATATATACCAATATACCCATACCCATTGAATATTATATTAATTGCTCTACAGAAACATATTAAAGTGCGCACGCTTCGAACAAAACTGTTTCATTAACAAAGCTTTCAAATACCTACAAGAGCATGGTGATAAGTCTGTCTTAAGACTGCCTTGTATCTAATCTGTGCTCGCTCTAATAGTAGTATAATCGCAATCAAAAATCTTGACTTTTGAGCTTCGCAAAGGGCTGCGTGATTAGTTATGCGTCAAGGTCAAATGAGTCAGTTAATTAAGCGCATTGGCCGTTCATTAAACGCCCGCATTCAATCAAATGGCTGGAAAAGAACTAAATTCAAGCCAAGTTTTTGGTTGTTATGTAGTTTTGAAATGTGTTCTTGCGATTATATCAAATGAAAATTAAACAACTGTGTTGAATTTTGCTCAGTTAAAGTTTGAAACTTAAAAAACCATCAATTCAATATTAAACCCCGAGATAGAAAAGTACACTCCTGACTAATTCACCTTGCAAACAGAATCAAGAGTGGTCATCCACGCATGCTCGTCAAACTTACAACACCCGTTTTTGCGTCGGGGCTTAAAAATGAATAATTTCACAAATTTTGCAGCATTATGTCCCTTCACCAAAGTTATTTCGTCTCTTTATTAGGCCAACTACTTATTAGGTAATCTGTGTTTAGGCATTGTCTACATACTAAAATACCTAATGGTGGATTCCCTTTTTTTTTTTTTTTATACGTGCGGAAATCCCTTCGGATACCCCCCCGCCGGCCAGCGGGGGTGGTTATGTCGTGTCTCGACTAAAACCGCACGGTGTCCTCCCCAAGTGTCCGTTGCCGGGCACCCCGGGTAAGCCCTCGAAAGGATAACCCCAGGGTTGCCGGATGGTGGATTCCCTGATATAAAATATATAATATAAAATCTACAAAACGATGTGATTTAAATATTTTTTTAAGTAATTATAGTATGCTAATTTTTCCTATAGATTTTAGATCGGATAAAGAGAACATCTAGGACGGGACTTGAACCCGCGACCAGTCATTTACAGGGGGAATGCACTGACCAACTGAGCCACCTAGATACGTCCCAGATATTCGAAATTCTCCGATATGTTATATACGTCTCAAGGCAACGCTGGAGCCATCTATCGTAATTCTTGCGAACTACGGAAACAATGTATGACTTTACAGTCATATTTAAACATTATTTTTTGATGACTCCACCACATTAATTCAATTAAATTTTTAAGCAAGTAGTATGCTTATTTTTCCTATAGACTTTAGATCAGAAAAAGAGAACATCTAGGACGGGACTTGAACCCGCGACCAGTCCCTTACAGGGACAATGCGATATTGATGTGACACTGTTAAAGAATAATTTGATTTCTTGATCCATTGATTGCCCGTTTTTTTTGTTAATTTTTTTTATATCCGAATTATATGTGCACTTATAAGCACTTTAAAATAAATGAACAATGTTTACAATTTTCACACTACACAATCTCAGGTGAAAAAAAAAGTTATCGTGGTAGGTAGTTTTTCGAATTTGGGAAATGTTTCGAAAATCGTTCGTATAAAATCACCATTCTATAAAAGTAATGCCAAAATAAAGCCAAAAACATACTGCACATAATATTTCTATAATTCTAAACCTATCACTTGACTTCTTTATCGCCTGAGACCTATGAAATCGAAAATTTCCAAGACCAATATAGTTTTCCAATCACCAAAATATTGAAGATAAACTCCAAAATATCCAAAGCTATTTCAAAATAAGGATCCCATTAAACTCCATCACCATCACCGATCACCATTATTGTCAATCCTTCCTAAATCTTACGAGTAACTCCTTTTTATGGGGATCTTCAAGCTGTATTTTCTCACCACAGCCAGATGACATTTTACTATATCCATGAAGTTTTAAATCGTCATCGTCATTCAAATCGCCATTAGACACATTATCGCCATCTGGAGTTACTTCTCCATTTCGGTAATCACCGTTAGATGCAATATCACCATTTCCATTCATAACATTTTCAATCAAAAGTTTGTGATGAACTTTAGCACCATTGATCGTGTTCATCGTGGGTTGATTATCAATTTTATTGGTATTTATTTTTCTTAATGGTTTTTTCTTAATTTTCTTTTCTTGATCTGCAACCTATTTCAGTGGAATGGTTAAGATAAAATAGATATGGTAAGAGCCTAATACTTGTAAATGAATATAACTTGAAAAAGATCATTCAACTCATTCACGAGGCAAGAGAACGAATAAAATTATGTTCACTCACTTTTATATCTTCGGTCCTACAAATTTTAACTTGACTATGACTATGACTTTCGGGGCCAAACCGACCTGCAAGCCGGTATACCTGCTGATTGATGGCCGAGGCTTTTGTCTCGGGGTTATAAGGTCAGACGGCTCTCGCGTACCTGCCTATAAGCCAAATCAAAAGGGAAGAAGGAGTTAGCGGACTCTGGGCTCTGAGGTTAGGTTAGGCTAAACCAGGCTAAGATTAGGACGATGATGATGACTAGTATAGATTACTATCTAAGGGAGATTTTCTTCGTTCTTACTCATTTTGGGACATAACTTAAAATTAACAAACCTTAAGCTTTACTGTCCGCGACATTCATTCACTCAATGCTATATGGTTATATTTTAGTGACGCCAAATAATTAACACACACACAAAATAATTAAATTAATTCAACTTTTACTCACCATATAATCAATAGCTTTGCCTGAAAGTATAATAAAAATTATTAACATCATCATATCAGTAGAATCAGTATATGCGAAGAAATATCAGAGACCAACACTTAATACATTGTGAACGCGGTATTTTTTTAAATCTTTTTTTTAGGAGGAGATAATAAGTTATGCTCATCATATCAGCCGAAGGAAGTCCACTGCTGAAGATAGGCCCTCCCCCATTGATTTTCGTCATTTTGAGGGGGTTTGGACCATAACACGCCGCGCTGGTCCAGTGCGTGTTGGCGGGTCGCCAGAGCCTTCTCCGTTAATCAGCAGAGTGCACCGCGGGCAGGCGAGGTTGGCTTGGGTCGCGAAGGATATCAGTAGGGACTCCTTACACTCCATAAGTTATGATGTTTGTAAGATATTACCCACTGTAAGGCATTTCAAGACATCTCTCTCTCTGCTATTGTGTGAGTATATGAAGTCTCCACCAAAATTTTCGGGTCCCAAGTCAACCTAAACTGGAACGGTAGGCGACGAGGCTCTGGCGCAGGCTTTCCCTGTGGGTTAATTTTCTCGGGTTTGGGAGGTCAGACGGCAGTTGCTTCCGCAAAAGTCAAAACTAGCCAAAATCTACGGTCAGAAAAAGAGAGGGATAGGGCACTACCGCATAACGGCACGCTCCTGTCTGTCCCAACTCTTGGCTCAAATGGACAAGGGCTACGTGCCAGTTGGAGTTCATTTCGAAAGGCTACGCTCAAAGTATGAAACCAAGAAACTACGCTTTGCAGTGACCGTGGCGTTCCTTCAGGATACTCGGTGGAAAGACAGTAACTCCCGGCTCCTTGTGGATAGCCATAAGCTGACATATATAGGTGCACTATGTGAGGGAGAACGGAGTAGCCATGGTGCTCCCCAAGGAACTTTAGCGCGACAATTTAGGGGTGATTGATGTGAGGAGTTAGAGCGTAACCACGGTACTTTTGGTTACGGTGGTCATAACGCAGCGCACATCCTCAAAACGTGTGCGGCTGCTAATCTTATTATCGTGAACACGTATTTCAAAAAGAAAAACGCGGGGTGCAATACTCTGATCGATTTCCTACACACTAACGCTATATCAGTAAACTGACCAACTTAACTTAACTTAACAACGAACTGTTATACGCGGAGAGAGTCTCACTGAACTACCTTATTAGTATGGTTACTTAGTTTAGTGTAACCAGCAAAATTTTGAAAACTATAAGTAGGTACCTGAATTTTCATGCCTCAGATAGATAGGATTCACGTTGAAGGTGCGGTGAAGAGCGGTGCTGTCCTTGACCCTGAAAGAGATATGACACTCTAGGTAGCAACTACTACATCTTTGATTTTAATATAGTTACTGGTGGTAGAAATTTGATGACACAAATTTGTCGCAAAATTCGGCCGGGTACCACTGTGCACGATTGCGAAAAACCCTCCATAGTAATCCAAGTTCGGTTTGATTGCGTTCAGGGGTCAGCAAGTGCATAGCCGGGCAAGGGGATTGTGGTCGCAGTACTAGTGGGACTAGTGGTGCTACGCGGTGCTGCGAGGACAATCCTCTTCTGATGATGCCGTCAAGCTGAGTACCACCATTATTAACATGGTACATGTATGTAATGGCGACCCTCTTTCAGCTTACCATCAGGCGAGGTGAGGTCAAATAGACGTGTCCTAAATATAAAAAAAAAAAAGTTGCTAATTGATGGGTCCATAGGGCCCACATATCTTTGGGGTCCAAACCAACCTTAACTGCAAGCCGGTACCTGCTGATTAACGGACGAGACTTTGGCGTCTGCCTTGCCTTACTTTCAAGGTTGAGATGTCAGATAGCAGTCGATCCCACAAAAGCTAAACCAAAAAGAAGAGAAGGAGTAAGGGCCAAGTGTAAGCTTTGCATTTAACCGGGATGGATGCTCGGATGTTGCTGATGGTATCTTACCACATTGCTGTGCAGTCAAAGTTGACCATGAGCCACTTAGAAGGATTGAAGGCAAAGGAGTCTGCTAGCTCCACACCTTTAAGCCAATGCCTGTAAATAAAAAAGTACTGGGTTACATATAAATCACTGTTTTAAGGGGCGTACCCGGAGTGCCGGCAATGGGCGCTTGTGAAGGACACCTTATGGTTTTAGTCGGTTCGATTTCTTAATAACCACCGCATCCCTGACAACGGTGGGGTGATACCCGTGGGGGTTTCCAAACGTAAAAAGCTACCTATCAAGATTATTCACGGTTCAAGCCAACCTCACCTGTAAGCCGGCACACCTGCTAATTGAGCGGTTAGGCCCAGCTGGAGGCCAGATGGCAGTTGTTCGCGTAAAAGTCAATATAAACCAATCCGTAAGAAAGGAGGAGTAGAAAAGTGGGCCCCATGACCGGAAGTTCAAGCTTTGGATGGGATTGGCGCTTGGATGCATAGAAGAAGATTTACTTCGTGTCTATCTTTGCGAAGCTGTCTTTTTTGATGAGTAATGATGAATGAATGAGCAAAGATGGTAATATAAAATATAGTAACTATATCTAGTGGAAGCACATTTCGCCATAATGTTGGCATGCAAACACAGATATTATACATAGCAATATTGAAGTACTTAAAAACTAAAAATATAGCCGTCACAATAACAGCACAACGGCTGCTACAACGCATTTCTGCAGTGGCACGAACGACATGCATATTTCTTTAAAAAGTCTTCCACTGTATAAAAGGTCTCGTCCACCAACCATTTTTGTAATGCAACACATTTTTTTTTATAAGGCAGGTCTATAATCGACGCTGGCAATGAGTTGTAAATTAGTGGAGCCATGTAAACACAACTACGTCTAAAAATTTCCAACCTAGGTTACTAGCTTTTAATGTGACTGGGACTGACATACCCATGTATTCAGATGACGAAGAAGAAAATCAATAGAAAAACACATCTTCGCTTACCCCGAAGATATAGCATGAATAAATTTCATATACCTACCTAAATTCAGGACATACGAAGGCGCTGCCGGCGTAAGCTGCATCCACATGCAACCAAGCCCCATATTTTTCACACACCGGTCCTACTTCTAGAAGGTTGTCGAACGCAACCGTCCCCGTAGTGCCCAAGGTTGCACACACCTGGCAAAGGAACAAACCAATCATTGAAATACAACTATTTTTAACTAGCATCGCCACGTGGTTTCACCCGCGTTATTCCTGATCCTGTGGGAATACCGAGATGAAAAGATAATGTAGTATTCTAATAGTGAAATTGTTTGAAATCGCCTCAGTAGTTTCAGAGTTTATCAATTACAAACAAGCAAATAATCTTTCCTCATTACATATTAGTAGAGATTAGTATAAAAGGATTCCATCGCGATTTATTTGATGGTATTTTATTATTTTCACTGATTCTGATGTGTTGGTTGCTTAACAGCAGCCATGGTGACGGGGAAATTCTATGTGTAATATTCACGTACATTTCGGACAATATAAATAAAAAAATACTCTACATTTTACACAGCGCTATCTAGGCCCAAAGTCAGCACAGCTGAACTAGTTTGTGTTATGGGTTCTAGAATGCGGATATATATACTTTGATACATTTTTTTTGTAAATACATACATATTATACATAGAAACATCCAGAACAATACAAATATTCATATTCATGCACATAAATATTTGCACCCGCGACCTCTGGCAGTCGAGCGTTCTACCACTACGCAACAGAGATATAACCGCCCGCGCCTCCGCTGGCCGGTGGTTCATGTGTATCCGAGGGGATTTCCGCTCGAAAAAAATATGGTACTCTCAGATTGAATGATGACAACTGTTAATATGAACGGCCATTTTCTAAAACTTCACTTTGAGTTTGACAGATGGCCGGGCATTATCCGTTTGCACCTCGTCCGAGCAGTACGTGTTTTGAAGAACGTCCTTATTTTGTGTTAATTAGAATTTGTAAGAGTTGATCAGTGATTAGTGTAAATGAAATATAGCATCCGTGTAACGAGCTTTTTTATCTCCTCGCCCGATTACCCACGCAGATTGTGAGTGGAAACTTACAATGGACCACCAAGAGGAAAGACGTGTCTCCCAGCGAGTCCACATATTTGTATTATGCTTTGTTTTATTTGTAATAGTATTAATTTTAAAAGTATAATAAAAAAAATGTTTATAAATATGTACTAGCTGACCCGGCAAACGTTGTTTTGCCATGCATATTATTAATTATTGCACTGGAAATTAAAAAATTAACATAAGAGATGCACAGAAAAATTAAAATAAGACGTATAACAGTCACTACTACGATCGATACACAGATAAAACCAAAAGAAAATGAAAATAAAAATCGCGATGGAAAAATAGGGGTTGATCATAGAGGGTTGAAAATTCAGGGTTGTATGTATTTTCTAATGCTGTATCACAAAAAAAAACTTAACAAAAAATTCTCTAAAAATTTTAATAAAAAATTTGGACTACCCTTAACATTTAGGGGGATGAAAAATAGATGTTGTCCGTTTCTCAGACCTACCCAATATGCACACAAAATTTCATGAGAATCGGTCAAGTCGTTTCGGAGGAGTTTAACTACAAACACCGCGACACAAGAATTTTATAAATTAGATAGATGTTCATCCGTACTCTAGAATATAATCCTGATTATAATGAGTTTTATGTTTACTAGACTGGCGGTTTAGAACCAAAAAATTGGTATAGATTTTTGGACGCTACTGGACACAACATTGGTGTCACTTTTTGTTGCTGTCATAGCCACAGAGTATATTAAAGATCAACATATATCATCTGTAAAGTAGTATAAGGGCACCAATAATATTAATCTGTGGTGAAGGGTCAAGTACCCCGACCTGATTATAGTCCGAAAATCTGGTCTAACTACAGAACTTCGATATCGCCAGTGGGTTGTGAAGGTCAGATTGCTGCTTCGTCCTTAGACTGAATAAGTTAATATTCAATACTGAATAATAAGTTGGGAAAGAGGCTCAGAGGAGAATGAGAGACCTTAAATGTAGAATAGTCCATCGATATTGCTAATAGGTACACTAGAATTCCCCTGCCCCCTCCCCTTCCTCCACGAACCTGTTACTCGCCTGTTTAAAGGTTAAGTATGTAATGTACTATACTTGGAACGTAGCACACTGAACAATGTAATCGTTTGGAAGATAATTAATATCTGATCGAAAATTAAGAGTTCACAGCCATGTCTTCATTATTTATCTACACAGATAATAGTCTTCCTGGAAATGACATTGAAAAGGTTTTATTTCATCTCTTACATTACATTAGGACGGCCTTTGTGGCGTAGCGGTAGTGCAGTGAATTAGACTGCTACAACAGGGGGGGCGGGTTCGATTCACGATTGCGAAAAACCCTCCATATCGGGTCAGCAAGTGCATAGTCGGGCAGGGGGATTGTGGTCGCAGCACTAGTGGGACCGGTGGGTGTCACGCGGTGCTGCGACGACCATCCTCTTCTGATGAGGCCGTCAAGCTGAGTGCCACCATGTTAACATGGTACGTGTTTGTAATGGTGACCCTCTTTCTTGAGACTTTACCTTCAGCTTACCATCAGGCAAGGTGAAGTCAAATTGACGTGTCCTAAGTATAAAAAAAAATAGTATATAAATATGTTTATCCACAAGAATAGTATAGAATAGTCGTAGAATATTTATTATTATTTATAATTATTATGTAAGAGACCGTTCACTCCTTGTCCACCGACGCGGAAGACGCCATCATAAGGAAGAGGTTTAAGTAAGCCCCTTTGGAGCCGCTGTAACTTCATGCCGGTAGCGGTGGAGACCCTGGGGAGTTTAGGCAGGAAGGCCAAAACCTTTGTGAAGGAAATTGGAAAACGGCACAAAGAGACGACTGGTCACGCATAGCAGCCATTTCACGCATATGGGCCAGTATGGGGACCCATGCTTTCCCATATGCGTGACATGGCTGTTTCAGGGACCGACTTCACCGTATGAAGTTAGCAGACGGGGGGTCTTGTTATTGCGAGTGAAGTGGAAGACGTACACCGTAGAGTCCAATTCCTACAGTGCCTGACTGTGGGAATGTGAACTCTACGGTTAGGAGCGAAGGCACTTTTTAGATAATGTTACGGTTCGTCAGGTAGACCCAGTCTACTAGCCGGATCTGGTGGGATCGGAGGAAAATTTGCAGTACTTCTGGCTGGAGAGAGCTGAAGAACAAAGAGACCGAGGAATCATGGTGGCGCTGGAATTACTGGAAAGTGGGCGCACGGTGGGCTTAAGCACCTAAGGAGTACGTGTGTTGTTCACGCTCCAGAAGGGAGAGAGGCTGATACGAGGGTAATATAAGAAAACAACTTGTAAACAGAAATGTGCGTACCCCCAAAAAAACCATGTGGCGGTAGTGGGTATGTACCATATGCGTTTCATTATAATTTGTCAATATATATTATATAAAATTCGTTAACTTCTTTATTTATTGCTAAACATAAACAATAGTAATCATTCAAGGTTTTGATACAATGCATGGTCATTATGTTCTGCCAATGAGCGTGCGATAGTCTGTATACTACATTAAAAATCATAATTAAATGAATGTTTGAGTATATAGAACATACACTGATCAAATTAATGAGATATTGAGTGGTTATGTAATGTATCGACTAAAACCGCACGGTGTCCTCCCCAAGTGTCCGTTGCCGGGCACCCCGGGTAAGCCCTCGAAAGGAAAACCCCAGGGTTGCCGGCGGACTTTGGCCGGCACCGCGGCCTAGCCTTGCCTTGCATGAAAGGTTTTATGACTGTAAAGGAAGCTCGTGAAGTGTGTAAGGACAGAAACAGATGGCGGGCTGTTATCTCTGCCTACCCCGGAGGGAAAAAGGCGTGAGTATTTAAATAAATAAATAAATATTCTAGAACATATTACACAGCGCCATCTAGACCGAAACTAAGCAGAGCTTGTCATATGGGTTCTAGAATGCGGATAAACATACTTAGATACTTATTTTTTGTAGATAAATACATATTATAAATAGAAATACCCAGACCAATGCAAATATACATATTTGCAATGAGCGGGAATCGAACCCGCGACCTCTTAGTAGTCTTACTTAGTAGTCGAATGCTCTACCGCTACGCCACAGATGTCGTCAAATCGTCGTATATATGTATGTATGTTTCATTGATAAATCCCTAGACGGCTTCACATGCTCTCCGTGGCTCGGACGAGTCTCAGTGTGTTAATAAAGGTCACCCATCCTAAAACCAACCTGGCTAGTATTGTTCAACCTTGCCATTGCAAGGTTGAACAACTTGCTTTTTTCTTTTTTTTTTACGTGCGGAGTCCCTTCGGATACCCCCCCGCCGACCAGCGGGGGTGGTTATGTCGTGTATCGACTAAAACCGCACGGTGTCCTCCCCAAGTGTCCGTTGCCGGGCACCCCGGGTAAGCCCTCGAAAGGATAACCCCAGGGTCGAAAGGATAACCCCAGGGACCTTGCAATATGCTAACATACGTTTAAGGGCACTTCCTCTTCAGTTAATATGTCGTTTTTAAACACCTCTTTCTAACCCTTTCAAGGATAATATAAACGCTTCCAGTAATTCTATATCTACGTACGCATCTCGGCGTATATTCAATGTGTTTGTAATTAAGTGTTTTGTCTTGAGTTAGCAGGCAATCACTTATTAGAAATAGGCTGATGTATCGATCTACACACGTAGGCAAGGCAGGTACAAAAATAACTAAAACTATATGACGACCTCTGTGGCGTAGCGGTAGTGCGTTCGACTGCTAAGTCACAGGTCGCGGGTTCGATTCCCGCTCAGTGCAAATATGTATATTTGCATTGGTCTGGGTGTTTCTATGTATAATTTGTATTTCTTTATAAAAAAAAGTATTTACGTATGTTTATCAGCATTCTAGAACCCATATGACAAGCTCTGCTTAGTTTGGGTCTAATTTGCGTTGTAAACTTTGTCCTACAATGTTTATTTATTTATTTATTATATATTTGACACGCTTTTAATACCTTATGTTTGTATGTTACTTTGAACTCGATTTAGGAGCACTTCGAAACGTTCGGATTGATTAGCAATTTTGCATATGTACTTATCAACAACCGGTGACAATACAATAATTTATTTATAAATATTTATTTAATACTAGCTGACCCGGCAGTCTTCGTACTGCCTCCTGCCTCTATCGATAACAACTTCCATATTTATTCACCTTTTAAACCTTCTCTGGACCTCCACAAATAATTCAAGACCAAAATTAGCCAAATCGGTCTAGCCGTTCTCGAGTTTTAGCGAGATTAACGAACAGCAATTCATTTTTATATATAAAGAATAAATATTTATTTAATACTAGCTGACCCGGCAGACTTCGTACTGCCTCAATCGATGACAAACCTTTTAAACATTCTCTGAAGCTCCACAAATAATTCAAGACCAAAATTAACCAAATCGGTCCAGCCGTTCTCGAGTTTTAGCGAGACTAACGAACAGCAATTCATTTTTATATATAAGAGATTTAATACTAAAAGTTTATTACTTCGGGCCACCAACCAGGTGGACACCGAAGTCTTAAAATCACGCAAAAAAATATCAAAATCTTACACTCACTTTTTATCACTTTTCTCGACGTTTCACATGATTCTATGTCTAATTAAGCAAAAAAAAAAATTGTGTCGGTCTGTCTGTTGGTCTGGATGTCTGGGTGTCTGGATGTCTGTTTACGCAATAACTCAAGAACCACTTATCCGATTTAAAAAATTCTTTCGCCAATTATCTGGTTTGGTTAATGGGAAGAACTGATTAGATTTTGGGGGTTTTGTACGTTCAAGGTTTCGGGTACCTAGCATACAAATTGTCTCTAAAAAAATATCTAAGTTTGGCCCGAAGTTTGACAATCACTGTGTGATTTCCGCCCCACTAGATTTTTTTTTTAAAAAAAGCTTCTTTTTTTTTTAATAAAAGATGAAACTAAAAAGTAGTATTTTTTTGATATTTAGGACACGTTAATTTGACGTCACCTCGCCTGATGGTAAGCTGAAGGTGAAGTCTCAGGAAAGAGGGTCACCATTACATACACGTACCATGTATCCTCAGCTTGACGGCCTCATCAGAACACTCTCACACGCGTGACACCCACCGGTCCCACTAGTGTTGCGACCACAATCCCCCTGCCCGGCTATGGACTTGCTGACCCCTGAACGCAATCAAACCGAAATTGGATTACTATGGAGGGTTTTTCGCAATCGTGCACGGTGGTACCCACCCGGCCGAATTTTTTGACAAATTTGTGTCATCAAATTTCGACCACCAGTGTTTCTTTAAACTATTGCGTCACACGGTCATCGTGTTGGTTTTTTTTCAAAGTCACCTATCTAAGAACACTTGGGTTACCTCGACGAATCTAACGATATGCTAATTAAATGGATCCGTGCAGCAGTTTGGTAGATATGAGGTTATAAGGAATATTATATCCATACAAGATACGCGTGAAAAATATAACCCTTCTTGGCTGTCGGGTAAAAGCATTTATATTATTGTAAGAAAAGCATAGGCCTCGGGCTTTTTTCACCCAATAGTGTATGATTATCACCCTTATAGCGATTTCCCAGTTGCATCCACTGGTCCCCGTTTATTATTTTTGATTGGTATGTCAGTTTCATGGGAGTGAACGCCGTCTGACCTTCTGGCCCGGACAGGAAAGCCTGCGCCAGACCCTCGTCTGCTGTGTGGAGGAACGGGGTGTGATGTTCCTCAAACACAAAAGGAGGAACCTCCGACCAGGCAAGGTGGTGGGCCGCGGCTGTGGTTGCTGTTGAGATGTTGTATACATGTTACACCAGCGCGCGAACTTCAGTTTCGCGATTCAGGATCGGTAGTGGCGTAGTTGTATCGATGTAGTTCAACTTGTTGTCACTAGATGGTGCTAGGAATATGTGGTATCGCCACAGTTGTTTCGCAGGTGCACCAACTTGCAGGTGAGATTGGCTTGGGCCTCAAAGGTGTAGGTAGGACCCTGCACACTCGATAATCGATATCCAATAATAACTCCAGTTATTAGAGTCTCTATCTAACTTTTCGTAGCTCGACAGCAATTTTACGTAATTTTGTATTCGCTTTTTAAAACTGTTACTTTTAAGACTGCTGCCTTTTTTTTTTAATGAATATTAGCAACCGAAATGACTAATATTCCCCCTAACCCCTCAAGCTAAGCTTAATTGCTTGTGTTAGGAGTGGGTTCACGTCAGTAGTGTAATGGCCAGGATTCGAACCCGGGACCTCTCGATCATAGGGTTGACTCCTTAACCACTAAGCTACCGACGCTTCGATGCTGAATTAATTTGCTCTGGAAAGAAAGTAAATAGCTGAAGATTATAGGAGTAGTAATGACAGCATGACGCCCACGTTGTGTTCACAATATTGCAAACAAATCGCGTCACAATAAAATCTAGGTAATATAGATAGTAATTTGTTTGTCTTAGCGTGTATGCCAAGTAATGAGCGAGAGCGAATATATTTCTAGTGGCTTAGTAGGTAACCTCGACTACAAACTGTAAAAGTTATAAGCTTAAAGTACAGTGCACATTAGTAGTTGATTAAAATTAAAATATATTTGTTAAATAGAAATGAGGTTATATAATATTTTTTTAATTTCTATAATGTTATAAAATGGTAAATTAGCTGTTCTGTACATTGGACATATTGAAACCTTGGGTTATGTTAAATGAACGATTCTGAAAACAAAAATATTTTTTTTGGAATTCTTGTCTGTTTGTTCGCGATGGACACAAAAACTACTCAACGGATTTTGATGCGGTTTTTTATATTAGATTTGATCTTGGTCAGACTTAAAACCTGCCGTATGTTTGATTATAATTGGTAAGTATAATTAGTAAGAAGAACCGGAGATATAACCAAATAAGATAAACGACCTCCGGGTGGGTGAAGTCCTATGTGGTATCAGCTAATACCTAGCTCATAAAAATTATAAATCTTAAGCTATGAGAATACGCTACCGCTTCTACGCTACCCGTGAAGTAATCTTCAATTCATGCATACATCTAGTTAATGTACTACCCATTATGCTTTCAAATTAGTTTAGAAACCTGTTATATTACCAGCAGATTACGTAAAATAAATGAAATATTGCATTATTTTATATTCTCATATTTCGCTTATTACTTGCACCACAAACTTTAAAGTCCGAAGCTCCTTCCGCTCATCTGTTGCCAACACAAATTGGTCCCACAGAGAGTCGAGTTAAAAATGACAACCACCTAATCTCTATATAACGAACGAATTAATTTAAAAGCATTCTGTAATATTTCCTTGAAGTCCCTTGAGATCACTACCGGAGATGTAAAAAGCTGGGACAGAAGAAAAGGGTGAATAATATCGAGACATTACAGTTTTAAAGATATCTTAGTCATTACACAAACAGTAGGCCTACCATGATCACCTATCATGACCATGATGAATAATGTACATCACCGATTGAAGGCCCGCACGAAACATGAAAATAAAACCGGCCAAGTGCGAGTCGGACTCGCCCATGAAGGGTTCGTTGCAGCAATTTTTTTTTAACTTCAAGTTGATTGAATGAAAGGTAAATTGCGGTTTACTATTTATGACGTATTAAAAAAAGTACTTACTAGATCGCGTTCAAACCAATTTTTGGTGGTAGTTTACATGGCAATGTACATCATATATTTTTTTTAGTGTTATCATTCTCTTATTTTAGAAGTTACACACACACATTCACATTTTATCAGTTTGGAAGTATCTCTCGCGCAGAACTATTCAGTTTAGAGAAAAATTATATTAGAAACCTCAATATCATTTTTGAAGACCTATCCATAGATAGGTTGTATGTATGGCGGGGGGGGGGGGGGGGGTATCCGAGGGGACAAAAAAAAATTACCATGAAGTAACTTCGGATTTGTAACATTTTGTAATTCTATTGTTTCTTTATTATCCAATAATATCGACACATATGTTTGAGCTAGTAATTAAGTTGTGTACTTAGAAGGAGAGCCCTGTCATACATAATACAAGTTTAATCTTAGCTTGGATGGCAGAGACACAACCTAAGTGACATTTGTTACAATTGTGTATTTTGTCTGCAATCTTTACTGCGACTATTCCTACGTGTACTGTAATGCAAAATTGTAATAGTAAATAAACTTATTTACATTTCTATGTTTTCATCGGGACGTTTTATATGTCGTATAGTATCGTGTTTTAATTTAATTTTTTTTGGCGGGCTATCACAATTCCGAATTTTGCTGTTTTAGATCGTTTCTAGGTATGGTTCAGGTCGAATGGACGGCACGGGGTGGCAGATGAGGCCGCCTGTCACTCCAGCAGAAGCAGGCCGAGACGGTGGGGCGACTAGCGCCCTTCCCCCAAACCGGGGCAAGACGGGGACACCGTGGTTCCCAAACCCGAGGGGGGCATCTCGAAACCGGAGATGGCCCAGGGTCAGCTGGGGTGCGAGGGATATGCTCTATGGGCAACCCCGGCGTTTTAAGACCCGAGACGGGTTGCGGTTTTAGTCGGTTTTTCTTAGTCGCTACCGCAAAGGCCAAAATAAAACCAATCAAGAGAAAGAGTGGAGAGTAGATCCTGGACTCCAAAGTACTAGCTTTGGATTCCACCGCGACTAACGCTATGGTGATGATGAATAAAATATATCTTACTGATATTATAAACGATAAAGAGTGTGTTAATTTTATTACCACATATCCCCGTAACTGCTCAACAAATTTGATGAAATTTATAATTTAAAGCGGCTGTTGCCCGCGGCTTCACCCGAGTGGAATTCTGATCCCGTTTCTACAACACAAGGGACCTATATAAGATGCACAATTCCACCATACATCATTTTGTTACATCTGAAACGGTTTACGCAGCGTTTTCGTTGAAAACTCCCAGATGGGTTATTTAACAATAAATATAATATACTTATATTTTAGCTAATGTATACACTTAAACCTTCCTCGAGAACCACTTTATCCATTGTTGAAAACAGCATGAAAATCGGTGCAGTAGTTTATGAGTTTATCGCGAACAGACAGACGTGGCGGTGGACTTTGATTTTTACTATGTATCGACAGCTTATACTCTAGAATAAAATAATACATGCGACTACCGTCGGACCCTCAAACTCCGTGAGGAAAGCATTTAACAGACCCTCGTCTGTCAATCAGTAGATGTATGATGGCTTGCAGGTGATGATTGTAACATTAAGTAATATTAGACAAGTCAGTCTTGGAGTATGTGGCGATACCACATATACCCACCGCCATCTAGAGAAAACAAATTGAACTACTTCGATACTACTTTGTCACTACCGATCCTGAATCGCGAAAGTGAAGTTCGCGCTCTGGTATATACTATATATATACTATATATAGTAGTTGCAATGCATTCTGCTATTGCATTGTTGAGCTGAGAGTGCACTACATGACGCCTACAATTCACGCGCAATTTTTTTTCAATTGAATACCATTGAATTGTTTTTTCGGTGATTGTTCCTCCGTTCCTAGACCAATTTTCATTACCAATAGTTAAGTTGCATATTTTGGCGCCAAAATCGTGGTCTCAACATTGATCATTTTGGAGAAATCAGATTTTGAAATTTTTTGAAGGGTGATTATTCCTTCATGGTATGTTCGATTTTCAATTTTATTATATTTATTATTATTTATTTTTCTAAACCTTCCGGGTATTAAGTTGTATTTACATGCCAAGTTTGGTCGAAATTGGTCGATTAGTTTAGGTGGAGTAGCGTCGCAACCGAAATTCGCCGAGTGGAGTATAGAGAGAGCTTTTCGCTCGACTTCGTCTCACTCTCAGCTCAACAACATCCTCGATGATCGATGGATATGGCCCGCCAGGCGCGATCAATTTGCCTGGTCGGAGGATCCTCCCTATGTGTTGGAGGAATATCACACCCTGTTCCTCCACAAGTATATGGCCTGAACGTACATTTCTTGTACAATTTTTCTGATTCATAAGAAATTTTTACACTTTGTTTTTAATAAGCGTACAATTTAGTACACTTTTCGTAAGTTTGAATTCCATACGAGACCATGTCACCGCTAGAAAGTATGACACCCATTCTTAATACACTGGCTCTTATTGGTTTACTGTAGCTCGAAGAATTGGCACTGAGGTCTTTAGGTTAAAGATTAAATTTAAAAAACATACCCAGAATGGGACTAGGCCCTTTGCTTTATCACTTAAGATGGCTTCTTCCAGCTTGTCCCCACGCATGCTCTGCTGTGAGTCAGACTCGATGTATCTTATCCGGACCAGACCTTGGAAAAACATACTTATATTAAAAAAAATTACAAGTTTCTAAATCTATAAAACTTTTAGGCTGTTATTTAATCGACTTAAAAATAGAGTTGTTATATTGCCTTTAATTCGATTTGGAAAACAGTGCAGGTCACATGTACATTTTTTTTTCATGCGGAAATCCCTTCGGATACCCGCCCGCCGGCCAGCGGGGGCGGTTATGTCGTGCTTGAACCGACTAAAGCCGCACGACGTCTCGGGTCTACAGACGCCGGGGTGTAAGCTTGCCCATAAAGCATTTCCCTCGCACCCCGACTGACCCTGGGCCATCTCCGGTTTCGAGATGGCCCCCTCGGGTTTGGGAACTACGGTGTCCCCGTCTTGCCCCGGTAAGGGGACTAACACATGTACCATAATTTTTTTTTTTCGTGCGGAAATCCCTTCGGATACCGCTCCCGCTGAAGAGCGTGGGGTCTCCAGCGGGGGCGGTTATGTCGGGCTTGAACCGACTAAAACCGCACGCCGTCTCGGATCTTAAGACGCCGGGGTGTAAGGTTACCCATAGAGCATATCCCTCGCACCCCGACTGACCCTGGGCCATCTCCGGTTTCGAGATGGCCCCCTTACTTGCTCTCCACTGTGCCATCTGCTAATCAGAGGGACACGTGGAAAGCTTCCGAACAGCCCTCAACAGGGTCGTCCTCGCCTCGGTCGGAGTTGGCCGTAGGCGGCAGCGTCTCTCCCGCCCTAGGAGAGAGGCGCTGCCGTCTCCGTTGCCCAGGGTGCATCGCGTGGAGGTCCCCAATCAAGCACCCCACACATGTACCTTTTTTTTTTTTTTTTTTTTCGTGCGGAAATGCGGTTATGTCGGGCTTGAACCGACTAAAACCGCACGCCGTCTCGGGTCTACAGACGCCGGGGTGTAAGGTTGCCCATAGAGCATATCCCTCGCACCCCGACTGACCCTGGGCCATCTCCGGTTTCGAGATGGCCCCCTCGGGTTTGGGAACCACGGTGTCCCCGTCTTGCCCCGGTTTGGGGGAGGGGCGCTAGTCGCCCCACCGTCCCGGCCTGCTTCTGCTGGGGTGACAGGTGGCCTCACCCGCCACCCCCAGGCCTGCGCTCATGGAGGACGGAGGTCGTTAAGCGACCTCCGGCGCCTGAGTTGCCTGCGACGCGCGGCGAGCAAGTTGCGGGCTCGGCGGACCGGGAGAGTTCTAAGTCTCTCCCGGGCGCGCTCCGCCACCTCCTTCGCGAGCATTACATGCTCGCAGAAGGAGGCGGCGGCGGCCCACGCGCTCGCGCTCCGCACCATTGCCGCAATCATGCTGCCGAGCGAGAGGACTCCCACCCCGATGGCTGCCACGAGGTCACGCCTCGGCGCCTCCCACGCCGGGCAGTCCGCCAGCGTGTGCAGCCCTGAGTCCTCGCTCGCGTCGCAGTGATGACACTCAGGCGTTGGCTCCTTCCTGATCCGATGCAGGTGGTCCCCGAAGCACCCCTTCCCTGAGATCACCTGCGTCAGTCGGTAGGAGAGGCTTCCGTGTCGCCTCTCCAGCCAATCCTCCATGATGGGCCTTACCGCCGCTATTGCGGCGTGCCCTGCGCTTGGTTGCCCAAGTCGTTCCTTCCAATCCACCACGATGGCCTGGCGGAGCTGGGACTGCACGGCCTCGATTTCTCGAGGCTCGGGGTTCCATCCCTGCTCCCGCGCCTCCTTTCGCCACTGGTACAGTTGCGAAAGGGCTCTCGCTTCCAGGTCCCATGGCGGAGTTCCGGCAAACCCCACACATGTACCTAACGTTTGAGATTCTTCTGTGTATATACTGATAAAATGTAACTGTGAATGTAATTAACCTGTAATTTAAATTGTACCAGTATGTAAATAATCGTATTGAAACAATGTATCACTTGTACTTTTGCACAACTTTATTTAATAACTGTTATTATTATTAAAGTTGCGGAAAAGTACAAGTGATACATTGTTTCAATATGTGTAGCAAGTTTCACCAAGTGCAATCAAAACAGTATAAATAGATGTAAATAATCATTAATAGTAATTGAAATGATAATATCATTAAAAAATAGAAAGTTGTTTAGAACAAAAATTGTGTCGCGGTTCCTAGGTGAGGCGGGAATGAATTTTGAATTTCGAATTTTGAACGGGACTAAAATGGATTTATGAATTTTGATACTTATCTGTATAGATTTTTGTAATATCGTCTGTTTGACAGCGACAAAAACTTGTGCAGTTTGTTGGTCCATTAGTGGTCTTTCGCGATATAAATTTTTTTGTTCCATACAGTAGTCTAGTAGTATACTTAGAATAATTGGTTCAAATATTAAAATCTCCAAATTCCCTATAAACCTCTTGCTTGTGCTGTTGAAAACCTAGCAATATTCCACTTACCAATAAGACCCGCCTTCTCAACCGAGGAGTGTGCTTGATCAGAGCAGTAGCATATCAAGTGGCCTAGCAGTTCTGATGTCTGCAAGTCAGGGTTCAGCTCCGATAGTTCAATCAGTGCCCGGGTGCGTGCTGCCAGCAGACTTACTAGGGTCGCTTCGCTTGCAGTTGTCTGCCAGAGAAAGTTCAAGGTCACCAAATACATCAAATAGTAATAGTTTTTGTGAAATTATTGGTGTAAAACGTGTATTTTTTTTCGTGCGGAAAACCCTTCGGCTTCGCCGGCCTGCAGGGGAGGTTATGTCGGGCTTGAACCGTTTAAAATCGTACCCATTCAGACCCTTCAGGCGCCGAAATGTAAGGTGACCCATAAGGCCCTCGCACCCTAACTAACCCAGGGCCATCTCCGGTTTCGAGATGGCCCCCTCGGACCATATCAGGACCAAGGGAGCGCTTGCCACCCCGCCGCCCCGACCTGCTTCTGCTGGTGTGACAGGCGGCATCACCTGCCACCCCCAGGCCTGCCATGAAAATAATATACCCAAATTTTTTATTAAAATTACTTTCGTATTTACGTCGCGAAAATGGATAACAGTCAAGTTTATATCTTTAAACGATGGTCAAGCGTGAGTCGGACTCGCACACGAAGAGGCGCAGAGTATGGCACACCGTGGGGTTTAGTGGATATACCCATCCGGTTACCGGATGAGAGAGTCCCACACACGATCTCCGGCGGTGCGGCGCGTAACAGCATTCCCCATGTAAAAAAAAATTGTGTGTACTATGTACTTTTCAAATATTAGGTCGTTACAAATGAAATTGCCGTTTTTCTTGAAGAAATTGGAGGCAACCCAGTTTTCAGTACTAACATTTTTGCATTTTTTTTAGGAATGACAAATCCAAATTTTATGTTTTTTTTTGTGTATGAATGAGACAACATTAAGCTAAGAAACAGCAACTTTTATTACATTTTTGAAAAGTGACAGCTGTTAAGTAATACGAAATTTATCATCAAAATGGATAGCATTTAGGTTTTTGAAGATCGAGTTAATTTATCAAGCGGCCAATAAAAACAAAATTTAATACAGAGTTGTAAAATCTTACATACAATAAACACAACACAATAACAAAATATAAATAATGGAAATAACTATTATATTACAGAAATAACGAACTCATGAATTTTTAAGAAAATTTCGGCAATTTCATAGGTAAAGACCTAAAGATATTTTTATGCAATAACACACAGCCAAATGCGGTCTCAGAAAGAAGGACGTATAGCGGAGTAGTCAGCAATAGGCTTCGGCTAGTTACCCTTCGGATACGGAACCCTAAAAATGCGACATTTAAGGAGTTGTTATATTATAGAACTATGATTACCTGTATGACTCCACCACCTGGACTGTCGTTCTTCTCATTGAGAAAGCACTCAGGCATACCCAGTAGTTTACCAAGCCAGTTCAAAGAGATGGTCTCAAGTTCTGTACCAGCTGGTGATGAGGCCTAGCAGAAAATAAAATGGTTATAAGTTCTGAGAGTGATAACGGGAATATAAAGGGCCCTACTCCTCACTTCGAAGTCCGTGCTCCTGCTAAACTACTAATGAGGTTCTGGCGCAGGCTTTCCTTCCAGGGTTAGGAGGTCAGACGCCTGTCGCTCCAGTCAACCAGACCTCCCAACCCCGAGAGGAAGGCCAGGACCAGAGCCTCATCCATTAATCAGGGGGTGTACTGGCTGGCAAGTGAGGTTGACTTTTCTTTTTATAAAAAGAATATTAGTAACCGAAATTACTAATATTCCCCCTAACCCCTCCAGATAGCTTAATTTTGCTTGTGTTAGGAGTGGGTTCACCTCGATAGTGTAATGGCCAGGTTTCGAACCGATCTCGATCGTAGGGTCGACTCGATAACCACTAAGCTACCCGACGTTTACAGCCCCCTTACAGCCCTAAAATACACAAAACACATTCGTTTCGGTGGTAATGCATCAGTCAGCATTCGACATTTCATATTAACTATCGTCAGGCAAGGTGGAATGTAGATGTGTGGAAAAAAAAACGGAAGGATTCCGCACAACACCAGTTTGGTTATGTGTCGGGACGAACAGCTTTTGACAATTATTAGGCGTCATCAACGTTTCTACACATCACACCTGTACACGACTTTCTATCAATTTCTTAGCCTATCAAGGCCTATCAATTCTGTCAGTTACCTTTTTAAATTATAGAATTAATGTAACTTACCCACGTAAAACAAAGGACGTTTAACGAGCTGGACAGCATTTCACCCATGATGGAGGGGTACGACGTCAGCGCGGGGAAGTACGCGTGCATATGAGGACTTTGCCAATGGACCAGCTACGAAAAACATTACTTTTTAAAATGTTAAGTTACTAGCTGTGCTCCGCAGCTTCGCTCGTGGCATACTTCGCCACCGTGTCACCCATTTATCCCAAAGATAATTTATTAATTCCACAATACTCAATGAAATTTGTTCGATTAGTTGACATTTATTTTACGCTTATGCTCTTTTTTTATAACGTGTGGAAACCCCTACGGCCTTCACCCCATCGGTGCCAACGATGGAGTGGGCGTGTCGGAATCGGACTGACTAAAACCACACGGTGTCCTCCCCAAGTGTCCATTGCCGGGCACCCCGGGTAAACCATCGAAAGGATAACCCCAAGGTTACCGGTGGACTTTGGCCGCCACGGTGGTGCGTTCATCTAATGAGTGGTCGTTGACTTCGTCAAGGTTTGCTAACCCTTTTTTTTTTTTTTTTTACGTACGGAAATCCCTTCGGATACCCCCCCGCTGGCCAGCGGGGGTGGTTATGTCGTGTCTCGACTAAAACCGCACGGTGTACTCCCCAAGTGTCCGTTGCCGGGCACCCCGGGTAAGCCCTCGAAAGGATAACCCCAGGGATGCCATCGGACCTTGGCCGCCACCGCGGCCTCGCCTGGTGGGGTCGGGATTCATCCCGCTTCGGTGAGGGCACACATGACACGCCTCCGCCACGGCCTGCTTCTGTAAGGACGGCGAGTCGGCCAACTGCCGTCCTCAGGCCCCGAAGGTTTGCTAACCCTAATAAAACTTTTCAATCCCACGTAAAATGGGATGAGTAACAGCTGAAGCCCTCGGCTCCGCCCGCGCGGAGGTCGGTTATCGTTTTTGGTCATACCTCCAGTTCTACTTGACCCACTGCAATCCAACATACGGCAGATTTTAAGTCCAAGACCTTTCTTATAAAGAAACCACTTCAAAATCTGTTCAGTAGTTTTTGCGTCGAGATTCCAAAAAAAAAATTTGGGGTTAACTTACTCCAGGCATAATATGTTTCTCCACATCCAGGAAAATGTCATCCCATTGTTCAGGTAACTGGGGTGCTTCATTAGGCAGAAGCTTATGAAGGTACCCTGGCTGCACACCAGGGTACACGCGACGTTCACGGATGTTCTCTAAGTAGTCTGCTATGTAGTCTACCATCTCCTTGGCTAAAACAAAATGTATGTATATGATGTATGCTAAGATTATAAAGTGAGAGGCCGAATTTTGTGAGTTTATTTATATATAGTTGCTGCGACGACAATCCTCTACTGATGAGGCCGTCAAGCTGAGTGCAACACATATCATATGATAAAAAAAGGTATACCTATCATACTATGCTTTTGCAATTTATTAATCATATCGGATGTACATGTTACATATAGTCTGTCAAATTCTTATTTAGTCTATGTCTAGTATAAAGTCTGCAGGTTTACACTTGTCTATGTCTCTTCTCTGAATACACGATTCCCGCCGAGTAGACGTGTCTTTTCTTAATGCTCATCCTCGAACACCTCAACCCCCTTAACAGTACAGACTGTATTACCCCCTCAACATCTTTGAAGCCCAAGCCAAACTCACCTGCTAAGCCTCTTACGAGGCTCGGGCGCAGGTTTTCCTCCAAGTGTTGGAAGGTCAGACGGTAGTCGCTTCGGGAAAAGTCGACATTCCAATAAAAAAAAATAAACAGAGCTTGAACTCCAAATTGCAAGAGTCGGACTCGCCTATGAAGGGTTCCGTAGCTGCAAGTAAAATGTTTATTTTTGAGTTGATTGAATGAAAGGTAATTTGCGGTTTACGATTTATGGCGTATTAAAAAAAACTCAAAATCTCGTTCAAACCAATTTTCGGTGGAAGTTTACATGGTAATGTAAATCATATATTTTTTTTAGATTTATCATTTTCTTATTTTAGTAGTTACAGGGGGGGGGGGGGGGACACTTTTTACCATTTTGGAAGTGTCTCTCGCGTAAACTATTCAGTTTAGTTAAAAATTATATTAGAAACCTCAATATCATTTTTGAAGACCTATCCATTACTAAGACTTATGGGGAGCCCCCAAAATTTATTGTTCTTTTTCTATTTTTGTGTGAAAATCTTAATGCGGTTCACAGAATACATCTACTTACCAAGTTTCAACAGCATAGTTCTTATAGTTTCCGAAAAAAGTAGCTGTGACATACGGACGGACAGACAGACAGACATGACGAATTCCGTCAATAAAAATATTACGAAAATACATTTAACTTTTTAAAGTCTCTCCACTGTGTGGAAGATACAGAAAATCGTCGTCAGAAACCTATCAACGTCTACAAACGTCCCTTTGATTGAAAGAAAATAGACCACAGACCAACACTTGTGCTCGCTTAGTGACAAACGAATCTATTGTAAGTATGCTGCTGAAGAACGTCCAGTTGATTATTCTCTGGCAAAGGATAGTAAAAAAAAAGTTAGAAGACCAAACTAGAAATTTAAAATAATAGTTAAGGCCGAATAACACTCTATTTATGTGTCAATAAAAAAAAATACTTCTAATATTATTGTAGTGTCATCGGTCCTTGATAAGTCGCAAATTGTTTCATTTCAATATTCGCGTAAACTTCTAACAATATCATATAATTAGTTCAAGCAATTTCATTCCACAACTGGATAGTTTGTTCCGTAAACTAATTATGTATGAACTATTATGGAATGCGCGATCATTTCATGTTTATTATTTCTGATACAGTAAGAAACTGAACTTTCAAACAGATCTTTATAAAGATACACATCGCTACAATCTCACCATTTATCTGTCTATATGTAAACTGTAGCCAATAAATGCCAATGGACACTGAAACACTGATATCAATAAAGAGACGCCCATAAAAGAGCTTTACAGTAACTGCAATGAACTGGCTAAAGCCGGATTGAACCGGTTCGAAGCTGATAAAACCAGATCGAATGAGTCAATAACAAAATCAAAGCAGGGTAAACAGGGATTTTGTTTTATTGTTTAAGAAAACGCGTAGCACATCAAAATTGTTCTGGCATGTACTAGACTTTTTAACCGACTTCAAAACGAGGTTCACTGTCTGACCTGTATGTTTGTTTGTCCGCGATTTTCTCGCGTTTGGTTGAACCGATTTTGATGCGGTTTTCAGAACCCACGTTGTGTGTGTGAGTGGAACTCACTCTTTTCATGATCAGCCAGAAATACTAATAACATCTTGCTCGACCCAGGAATCGAACCTGAGACACAACAGCTGTATTATCTGCCGCCGTGCCTTCGGTGCAATCTAGATACATAGTTAATGTCCTACGAAACCTAATCAATATTCCACAAACGTACCAAACAATAATATTGCACAATATCTAATTGTAATTTAATTTCTGCGTAATGATAGCGAATAATTGGAATGTAATTATATAGTTTTATATTGCTACCTGGGTTTGTTTACTTGTAAGGTCAGCATCAACATTGAGAGCAATTGAAAAAATGTAATCGGTGAATCATTGCGGTATTCACCTTCGAATACTCCCCGCCGACTTGAACCGACTAAAAACGCACGTCGTATCGGGTCTTCAAACGCCGGGGCGTAAAGCGGCTCACAAGTTATTTCCCTCGCACCCGGGCTGACCCAGGGCCATCTCCAGTTTCGAAATGGCCCCCTCGAGTTTGGCAATCACGGTATCTCCAAGTTGCCCCCGGAAAAGGGTGATAAACGGCTCCACCTGTCAAGGGGTGCCAGGTGCTTATTGACGGAAGAGGTTCTGATGCAGGCTTTATTTTCGATGTTGGGAGTTCAGACGGCAGTGGCTCTCGTAAAAGCCAATATAATCCGAACAAGAGAAAGAGTAAGAGAGCGGAATCCGGGATCCGAAGAGTACCCACCAAGAACATCAGGGTTATACGTACCTCACCTTTAAGCTGGTACATCTGCTGTTGAATGGCTTAGGCTCTGGCAGAGGTTTTCGTCTTGGGGTGGAAGATCAGACAGCGTTCGCTTGCGTAACAGCTAAAATATACCAAACTAGCTGATCCCTCGGGTCCGCCCGCGCTGAGGTAGGTTATCGTTTTTTGGTAATATGTCCGGTTATAATTGACCAGTTGCAATAAAACGTACATCAGATTTTTAGTCTGATCAAGACCTTTCTAATAGAATAAAAAGGTATCAAAATCTGTTTGGTAGTTTTTGCGTCCATCGCGAACAAACAGACAAACAGATGAACACACAGACAAGAATTCCAAAAAACAATGTTTTTGTGTTTAGAATCGTTCGTTTAAGATAACCCAAGTAGTTTTTAGGGATTTTCTTTAGAAAAGCCCTATTGCTATCGAGTTGTCGTCGACGTCGTCGACGTCGTCGGTGTCGTCGACGTCGTCGTTGCCAATTTTCTGTCACGGTTTTGGGTATGAAGGAGATGAGCTATCGACTTGCTGTTTTCGGTAATAGATTCGTGCTGGGGTGAACCATTGCAAGATAAAAAAAAATCGCAAAAAATAAAAAAAACGCAAAATCGAAAATCCCTTGTATTCGGCAGAGCTCATCTCAGGAATTCAACTTGTTTTAAATTTGTCCAATGTTCAGATACAATGTAGAGGGGCTCGTGGCTACGTAGTAACCGAATAAGTCAACACATTGCAAAGTTAAGTAATCTTAGCCAGGTCAGTCGTAGGATGGGTGACCATTCTTAACATATTGATATCCCGGTTGCAATACGAACATCTATGGCAGTCGTTACGGGTAGTTGAAGCCCTAAAAAGTCCGACACCTGGTCTAACTATAGGACCGGAAACGGTGCGTACAGTTAGGTACGACAGGGTGAGAGGGATATGCTCTATGGGCAACCTTACACCCCGTCGTCTGCAGACCCGAGACGGCGTGCGGTTTTAGTCGGTTAAAGCCCGACATAACCGCCCCCGCTGGCCGGCGGGGGGGCATCCGAGGGGATTTCCGCACGAAAAAAAAAAAAGGTACGAAAGACACTTTATTCCGCGCACCCTCACGCTGTGGAATGATCTCCCTGCTGTAGTTTTCTCAAGCGACTACAATATGGGGTTCTTCAAGAAGGGCATTGGAAGGTTTTTATAGGATCGGCAGCGCGAGTGCGACGCCCCTGGTGTTGTGCAAGTCCATAGGCCACGATAACCGCTTCCAATCAGGTGGGCCGTGAGCTTGTCTGCCAAGTGAGTGGTATAAAAAAAAAATCTTCGATATCGCCAGTGGGTTGTGAAGGTCAGATGGCAATCGCTTAAAGGAAAATATCGAGGTTCAGCCGTTTCGTAGTTAGACTGAATAAGCTGACCCCGACTGAGTTGGGAAAAGGATCGGAGAATGATTATGATCTCCAATTTACAGACACAATTATTTGAAAATAAACTAAAAATAAACGTGATCCATCGTAGACCATTTTTTTTTTTTTTTTAAGTGCGGAAATCCCTTCGGATACCACCCCGCTGGCCAGCGGGGGTGGTTATGTCGTGTCTCGACTAAAACCGCACGGTGTCCTCCCCAAATGTCCGTTGCCGGGCACCCTGTACACCATAGCCTATCATCCATAAAAAAAAAACTACTACACCTCCCTGGGGTTATCCTTTCGAGGGCACCCCGGGCCCGGCAACGGACACTTGGGGAGGACACCGTGCGGTTTTAGTCGGTTCATACCCTCAAAAATTTTTTTTTTTTTACTTTACCCGATATTTTTTCTTTTTCATGTACATATTTTGTCGATACCAAGTCATCTCACCAAATTCAGAGACCTCATTTTGTGACACCTTATATATATATATATTTGTTGTTACCTATGTGTGCTGTCCTTAATAAACATACTTTATTTATTTTGTTCTAAATTTCAATTTTATAATAGTATTGATAGAAAATAGATGGAGTTGAGGGAGAGCATATCTCAGGCTTCAAAGGGCAAAGCAATCTGAATTGGCACTCTCATGATGATGAGGTCACTATATGAATCGGAGTTCTTAAATTGATATCAATCAATCAATTAATTAGTCTATTGCAGTCCACTGCAATAGACTAATTGATAGGCCTCTCTGGAATAGGCCTCTCCCATTGTACGCCATAGCACCCGATCCTCCGCCTTGCACATCCATTAGATTGATATAATCATTCACATTCCAAAAAAAAAACATCCCGCTGAATTTCTTGGCGGAGTCTTCCGGGTACGCCCTCGAAAGGATAACCCCAGGGTTCCCGGCGGGCTTCGGCCGCCTAAGTTTTATTCGGTACTGACTCTAGCTCGCGGCTTCACCCGCGTGGAATTTTGATCCGTTCCTGGTACCCATGGGACCTGATTCCACCACCACAACCTGTATAAGATACACAATTCCACCATTCATCATTTTGTTATCCGCACGATAAAAAAAAAAAGGGTTTAGGTAGCGTTTTCGTTGAAAGCTCCCAGACGCCTTTTTTCCGACACTTGCAACAAATATCATTATATTTTAGCCAATGTATACAAAAACTTGACAAATTATATACTAAAACCAAGAGAGAACCACTCTATCTATTGGCGTAAACAGCATGAAAATCGGTGCAGTTATGTAGGTACTACTATCAGGATATTTAGGTACTACTATCAGCGAGCGAGGACTCAGGGCTGCACACGCTGGCGGACTGCCCGGCGTGGGAGGTGCCGAGGCGTGACCTCGTGGCAGCCATCGGGGTGGGAGTCCTCTCGCTCGGCAGCATGATTGCGGCAATGGTGCGGAGCGCGAGCGCGTGGGCCGCCGCCACCTCCTTCTGCGAGCATGTGATGCTCGCGAAGGAGATGGCGGAGCGCGCCGGGGAGAGGTTCAGAACTCTCCCGGCCCGCCGAGCCCGCAACATGCTCGCCGCGCGTCGCAGACGACTCAGGCGCCGGAGGTCGCTTAACGACCTCCGTCCTCCATGAGCGCAGGCCTGGGGGTGGTAGGTGAGGCCGCCTGTCACCCCAGCAGAAGCAGGCCGGGACGGTGGGGTGACTAGCGCCCCTCCCCCAAACCGGGGCAAGACGGGGACACCGTGATTCCCAAACCCGAGGGGGCCATCTCGAAACCGGAGATGGCCCAGGGTCAGTCGGGGTGCGAGGGATATGCTCTATGGGCAACCTTACACCCCGGCGTCTGCAGACCCGAGACGGCGTGCGGTTTTAGTCGGTTCAAGCCCGACATAACCGCCCCCGCTGGCCGGC
This sequence comes from Cybosia mesomella, assembly GCA_946251805.1. Classification (NCBI taxonomy): domain Eukaryota; kingdom Metazoa; phylum Arthropoda; class Insecta; order Lepidoptera; family Erebidae; genus Cybosia; species Cybosia mesomella. The sequence continues at coordinate 8,822,771 of OX276417.1, forward strand.
GGGGGGGGGGTATCCGAGGCGATTTCCGCACGAAAATAAAAAAAAAAAACAAAAAGGTACTACTATCAGGATACTTACTATACTTTGTGTTTGTTGAATTTCCGATATGTCAGCACTGTTCAGGTGCTTCGATATAAATACTGTATAGGTCATAACGGCATGTTAATGCTGCGGTAATGGACGCTTAGGAAGAATGTGTTAGTTTAGTCGGTTCGGTTCCAACATACCTACCTCGTCTTCAGACGTAAGGTTGCCCATAGAGCATATCCCTCGCACCCCGACTGACCCTGTACCATCTCCGGTTTCGAGAAGGCCCCCGCGGGTTTGGGAACCACAGTGTTTCCGTCTTGCCCCGGTTTGGGGGAGGGGCGCTAGTCGCCCCACCGTCCCGTCCTGCTTCTGCTGGGGTGACAGGCGGCCTCACCTGCCACCCCCAGGCCTAGTAATTATTGAAATAAGGTGAAGTAAGAAGACTTAAGTAGTTTGTGAATATCTCTTACCTTTCACTCGAAACTCGGAGTGGTCCATGGTAGTGGATGATGGTTGATTACCTGGAACAAATGAAGAATCCATTAAATCGTGTAGGTGATATGTAATTATAAATGAATAATTTTCTACGACACTACACAGCGCTATCTAGACCTGTTTAGTAGGCTTAACTAGCAGGTAATATGGGTTTTAGAGTGCGCGTAAAACATTTAAATATATTAACTTTAGTAGTACATGCATATTATAAACTAGCTGATGCCCGCCAACACACGCCTCATTGAAGAGGCGATAGAGCGAAACCGAGGGTCCAAAGTATTGACTCAGCAGCTTGGCAGGTGCCATGTGACGAAGCTCAAAACGCACGATGGGAGGACCGTATTGTCGAAGCCGTAGAGGCGGAGATCGCCGAGATAGAGGATTTCTATGGCCGTCTGTACACTGCACATGCTCCCCGTCCTCGACGAGAAGACCATGACTACAGAGCCACCCTGACACGCCACTATACCGACGAACTGCCTGATATCAGTCAAGATAAGATCGTGTTAGCTCTGAGGCAGTTTAAAAATGGAAAAGCTCCCGGTGAGGACGGAATTACTTCAGAGCTTCTGAAGGCAGGAGGAGCTCCTGTTAAACAGGAGCTACAGAAACTCTTCAATACCGTACTTCACAGTGAGAGAACTTCTAAGGCGTGGAACAGGAGTTTGGTTGTTCTCTATTTTAAGAAGGGTGACAAGACCCTCCTTACAAACTACAAACCCATCACACTCCTGAGCCACGTCTATAAGTTGTGTCTCGCCAGGAGACTCGACGAGTTCCAGCCAGCGGAACAGGCTGGGTTCCGCGGAGGATATGGCACCATAGACCACATTCACACAGTGAGGCAGATTATACAGAAGTCCGAAGAGTATAATCAGCCCCTGTGTCTCGCTTTTGTGGACTATGAAATGGCCTTTGACTCCGTCGAAACTTGGGCTGTTCTGGACTCCTTACAGCGATGCCAAGTAGACTATCGTTAGGTCGAGGTGCTGAGATGCCTTTACGAAGCCGCCACTATGAGTGTCCAAGTTTAGGGTCAGCAGTCTCAACCCATCCAATTGCGCAGAGGAGTGAGACAGGGGGATGTCATATCCCCGAAACTGTTCACGAGCGCATTGGAAGATATGTTAAAGACGCTGGACTGAAAATGTAAGGGCATGAACATAAACGGCGACTACATCTCACACATGCGATTTGCTGATGACATAGTCTTAATGGCGAAGTCATTAGAGGAGCTAACCCGGGTTAGCTAACCCGGGCTACCCGAAAGCATCCGGTGCTGGGCAGCCTAGCGTCAGCCTCGCAACGCATCGGTCTTGGCATGAATTTGGATAAAACCAAAGTCATGATCAATGGCCACTTGATCCAGGACCGGTCGTCCTGGATTGAAACCTTCTTGAAACTGTTTCTGAGTTGACTGACTTACCTCGGGCAGATTGTGCAGTTAGGTAGTAATTTTGAGAAGGAGGCCAAGAGGAGGATCCAGCTAGGCTGGGCAGGGTTTCGGAAACTACGTCGAGTCTTCTCGTCATCCATACCGCAGTGTTTGAAAACGAAAGTTTTCAATCAGTGTGTCCTACCCGTAATGACCTACGGAGCTGGGACGTGGACACTCACGGTAGGACTGGTCCACCAGTTCAAAGTCGCTCAGCGAGCTATGGAAAGAGCTATGCTCGGAGTTTCTTTGAAGGATAGGATTCGTAACGAAAACATCCGACAGAGAACCAATAAGGTTATCGACATAGCTCAAAGAATTAGCAAGCTGAAGTGGCAGTGGGCCGGCCATATCCCGCGAACAACCAATAACCGCTGGGGTAAACGTGTTCTTGAGTGGAGACCGCTACTTGGCAAACGTAGTGTAGGACGCCCTCCGGCCAGGTGGGATGACGATCTGCGAAAGACTGCGGACAGATGATAGATGCGGCAAGCTGAAGACAGGGCGCTAGGGTTACATTAGGGGAGACATATGTCCAGCAGTGGACTAGCATAGGTGGATGATGATATTGATGATGATCCCTGCAGCTCCGCCGATACTTAACCAATTGAAATCAAAAATACAGCCGATTTTAAGTCTGATTAAGACCCTCTAAAATAAAAAACCACATTCAAATCCGTTCAGTAGTTTTTGTGTCCATCGCGAACAAACAGACAAATAGATAAACAGACAAATAGACAAGAATTCCAAACAGATACAACTACAGATACAATTATTTAAAATTTATGATGGTATATGTAGAAATGTTAATGCAAATAAACATTTTTTTAGGAGCTCTTCTAGAACTGAAATTACTATTATAGTATTCCACTTAAACTCTCCTTGCAATTTGTTAACGTCACTAGCGTACGAGGGTCAAACTGAAAGTTCTTAGAACTGGCCACTTATAAACAATATAATAAAAAAAAAATTCTAAAATTTGAAAATAGAACTCTTTGCCAATATTACTGAGTATATATTTCATTTGTTTTACGATTTGGCGGCAAATTGAAAATTGTCTGTGTCACGTTAACATGAATTTAACACGAGAAAATTTTCGTGCAATGATTTTTTATGACTTTCGATGTCATTTAAGTCAACAAGAAAGTTATGATAGACTACGATTGGCCTTTCACGATGAAGCCCCATCTCGTGCGACTGTTTACAACTGGTTTAATGAGTTTAAACGTGGTCGCACTAATCTCACTGATGATTTACGTGAGGGACGGCCTTCTACGGCGACGACTGAAAATAACATCTGTGTTGTGCGGCGTATGATAGAGACTGACAAAAGAGTGACCTATCAGCAGATTCGGACAAGCTTAGGCATCGGTATGAGTCAAGTGCACAAAATCCTCCACGAACATTTAGCGGTCAGGAAGCTTTGCGCCCGGTGGATACCTCATAATTTGACTGAGGCTCAAAAACTCCATCGTGTGGATTGGTGCCGTAAAATGATTGAAAGATTTAACGGAGGTGACTCTAATGCTGTGTTCGACATACTAACAGGTGACGAAAGCTGGATTTACTGTTATGATCCTGAAACCAAAAGACAATCTGCTCAGTGGGTGTTTCCTTTCGAGGAGTTGCCAACTAAAGTGAAGAGAGATCGAAGTGCGGGAAAAAAAATGGTGGCCTCGTTCTTTGGAAGGATAGGTCATTTCGTAACAATTGTGTTAGAGGATCAAAAAACAGTTTCTGCAGAATGGTACACTACCAATTGTTTGCCACTTGTCTTGGAAAAAGTTCGAGAGAAACGACCTCGCAGTAGGATCCTCCTTCACCACGACAACGCCTCGTCGCACACCGCCAAGCGAACGATCGACTATTTGGCGACATCAAACGTTGAATTACTGGGTCACCCGCCGTATAGCCCCGACCTCGCGCCTTGTGATTTTTATTTATTTCCAAAAATTAAAGAAAAACTTAAAGGAAAGCGGTTTATGAATGCTGAAGAAGCGGTGGCTGCGTATCGCGATGCCATTGAAGAGACCCCTAAGGACGAGTGGGCAAAGTGCTTTTCCCAGTGGTTCCATCGCATGCAGCGGTGTAATGACGTGAATGGACAATATTTTGAAAAGATATAATAAAACTAATAACTGGCTAATGTAATCAGTTTTTGATTTTCTAAGAACTTTCAGTTCGACCCTCGTATTGGCCCGATTCGAACCTGAGACCTCTCGATCGTAAGATTGCTAAGCTACTATCGCTGATCGCACTAAACTATCAAGCATACAAGTATTTGCAATAAGCAGAAGTCCTTAGAAGTATTATCCAAACAAATCGTATATCAACTCTATAACGTCATTAAAACTATTTATTCCGCTCAGAAAATGAAGTTCTGTATTCCAAGTAGTCACTTATAAAAAGTAGAATGATAAACTAACAAATTCGGTATGAAACCGCATCGTATTAAACTAATCCTCGCAGGTAGACATTTTAGAAGCCTTAGCAGTTCACGTCGATATGTGTGTAGTTACACTTAACGTGTGCGGGGAATTTTGTTAAAGAGCTCTTCATTTGAGGTACGTCCCCTAGTAAAACGCCGGGAATCATATGCTTTTAGTAGCTATTGTGCTACTAAATATATATGTGTATGGGGTGATAGAAACACCCAGGTCTCTATGTATATACAGGTGAATTTTTCAACTGGGCGTGAATGGCCAAATACGAAACTATGAGGAATAACGAAAAATGCTCAAAGTCTTAAACCAGATTTTGATGAAAACTAAATCTGCACCATTAGATTAAAAAAAAACAAAAAAGAGCACCGCCTGTATACACCGGCTTCTGTGGCGTAACGGTAGTGCATTCGACTGCTACGACAGGGGGCGTTCGGTCCCGGGGTGCCCGGCAACGGACACTTGGGGAGGACACCGTGCGGTTTTAGTCGAGACACGACATAACCACCCCCGCTGGCCAGCGGGGGGGGTATCCGAAGGGATTTCCGCACGTAAAAAAAAAAAAAAAAAAAAAAAAAAAGGGGGCGTTCGGTTCCTGCTCAGTGCAAATATTTATATGAATGAATATATTATGTCTATTTGCATTAGTCTGGGTGTTTCAATGTATAATAATATATGTATTTAAAAAAAAATTGTACATAAGTATGTTTATCCGCATTCTGGAACCCATTACACAAGCTAGTTTAAATATGCTTACTTTGGGCCTAGAAGGCGATGTATAAGGAGCCAATTCTAGGAAGGAATAACATACGGTAAAATGAAGGAAAATCTCATTTTTAACAAAATACTTCTTCGTTTTTACACGGTGGTTCCCAAATCCAAGGGGTCCATCTCGGAGATGGCCTAGGGTTCGCCGGGGTTGAGGGAAATACCTTATAGGTCACCTTACATCTGAAGACCCGAGACGGCGTGCGGTTTTAGTCGCTTCGAATCCGAAAAAACCCCCCCCGGGGGATTTCCGCAAGAAAAAAAAGTACCTTTTCACGCTTGAACCAATCAACAGATTTTCTTAAAAATTGGTAGGTACAGAGATGTGTATGATTTTGAGCTTACTAACTATTGCAAGGCTATCTGGCAACTGTTGGGGTAAACGTGTTCTTGAGTGGAGACTACGACTTGGCAAACGTAGTGTAAGGCGCCCTCCGGCCAGGTGGGATGAGGATCTGCGAAAGACTGCGAGCAGATGCTGGGTGCGGCCAGCTGAAGACAGGGCGCTATGGCGCTCATTAGGGGAGACCTATGTCCAGCAGTGGACTAGCATAGGTTTGTGATGATTATGATGAACTATTGCCCGTACCTTTGCCTGTGTCAAATATTGACCAGCTCCTGCGACTCACAGAAAAATATATGCAGGATAAAAGACAGCTTAAATGCTATTTCAGACTATAATATTATATAATATATAAAGAAACAGCATATATAGTAGGCTACATTTTACTATCATCATCAACTCAACGTTGCCTGGGGTCTTTCCTATTTCTCAGACTGTCGTCTCACTTCCCAAGCTAGAGACGATAGCATTCACCTAAGACTCGTCAGTCAGTCAGCAGGTGTAACGGCTTGCAGGTGAGGGTGGATTGACCCCAGAAGTCTCGGTGGGACCCCAACACACACATGAAAGATAGCCTAGGTGCTATTCCAGACTAGGATTAATCCCAGGACTAGGAAGAGTAACAAACATTCATCGTATTGTAATAGATTACAATCGTCACGATAAAGCTAGTCCATAGTGTCGGTAGCTTAGTGGTTAAGTAGTCGGCATTGGGATCGAGAAATTGCGGATTCAAATCCTGGCCATTACGCTACCGTGGATTACAGTCTACAAAGAAAACCCGTCAATGAGTGGAATGAGCTGGTAAAACGAAGATATCTGTATAAATAAAAATACAAGGAGAAATGAAATGTCATCGTTCATTTGTGATATATTGTGACGCATCGGCCGATAAGTCAACAGTTGGAATAAACTTGTAATGGCGAGCGACAATACTAGTTTCTTTTATTTTAGAAGAAATTATACACCACACGTAGAAATAGAAATATATGTATGTAATGGTAGAAATAGATGGGTGTATAAGGACCAAGCCAATTTCATCTGCTTGTAGGCTTGTCTCTTGGACTTATTCTCATGAAAGCTAATATCTTTTATATGAACAAAACCCAAAATTATCTGTGCTTTTCTTTTCTTTTTTTTTCAGCGGTTATAACCCAGTGGCGTACGTAACGGACTGCTGAGACGCGGTCTCGAATTCGATCCCCAGTCGCCCCGGGCACACACTTCTGACTTTTTGTAGTTATGTGTGCATTAATAAATGTTAATTATCGCTCGCTTAATAATGTGCCCGGTAGATGGCAATAGGCTCGCCCCCTATTACATTGGGATCTTAACATAACAGGCGAATCGTGGGTGGGTAATACACCTCTGGCTACCCCTTACGGATACGGGCCTGAAGTTGTTTTTCTTTTCTTTTCTAACTTAATTTTTTTAACAATATTTTTCACAACCTTTGATGCAAATACCTTTTTAAAAGGTGCAGTGACCTAGCAACAGTTTTTATCACAGACTAATAAGAGATGCGACTCATTAATTATTATTCAGTTTATGGCAGGGAAATTATTTTTGATCGTTCTATCCTGATCACCTTTTTTTTTCTTTATGGAGTATTTGGGCCTGAAACAGGACCTAACTGATGGGCATCCAGGAAGCTACGGTGACAATACTTAGAAGTTTGTCTACATAACTATTATTAGTATTTCTGTTGAGGGTACGTATTTTTCAGTCTAAGAAATTCCCCTTTATGAATTTGAAGATGAATAGCATTGAATTGCATCTTTAAAACTGAATAGTAAAATTAATGTTTTATATTAGATCGTTACATATGAAAGTGTCGTTTTTCTTGAAGAATTTGGAGGCAACCCAATTTTCAGTACTAACATTTTTGCATTTTTTAGGAATGACAAATCCAAATTTTTTGTTTTTTTTTTGTGTATGAATGAGATAACATTAAGCTAACAAACAGCAACTTTTATTACATTTTTGAAAAGTGACAGCTATTAAGTAATACGAAATTTATCATCAAAATGGATAGCATTTAGGAAGTACTGTTTTTGAAGATCGAATTAATCATCATTATCAAGCTGCCAATAAAAACAAAATTAAATACAGAGTTGTAAAATCTTGAAATCAACTTTCAAACAAAATATAAATAATGGAAATAGCTATTAAATTACAGGAATAACGAACTCATTGATTTGTAAGCAAATTTCGGCAATTTCATAGGTAAAGACCTATTATTTATTTAGTACCGTTATTATTTAGTACTTTGGTATGTGGTAGAGTCAAGCAACAGTCATTTTGGAAGTTGCATGAATGGGCCGAATCGATCGGGGAAGCACCACCCTCTCACAGAATATCGGCGTCAAGTAACAGTATCTGAACTGTTGCGTTCCGTTTGGTGAGTGAGAGTGCCGGAGCCCAAACTCCTTTCCCATCCCCTCCCAAACTCCTTTCCCATTACCTCCCAAACTCCTTTCCCATCTCCTCCCAAACTCCTTTCCCATCCCCTTTCCTTTACAGGGTCGGCAGCGCGAGTGTGACGCCACTGGTGTTGCACACGTCCATAGGTCGCGGTAACCGCTTCCCATCAGGTGGGCCGTGTGCTTGTCTGCCACGTTAGTGGTATAAAAAAAAAATCCCTATACTCTGTTCATTATATTAATAGTCTTTTGACAGCTCGACGATTGACAAAGTTAGTGATGTACAAAAGTATAAAATTAAAAAATTCAAGATTGGACAAATGTTGTCTTTACGGATGAAATATGGCTCAACGCTAACCACACCGTATCTCGGTCCTGGACTGACGACACTACTGCTTCCACCTCCGCAGTACTTATTGGTAAAGGCGAACGTCTCATCATTTGCCACGCAGGTACAGCTAAAGATTTTATGCAAGATGTAATGCTGGCATTTAAATCAAAGAAATCTGGCGATTACCACGAGGAAATGAATGCGGAGGTGTATGAAGAGTGGTTCAAGAATATGCTTCTATCGTTGGAAGAACCATCAATAATTTTTATTGATAACGCGCCCTACCACTCTCGCCAAATTGACAAAATGCCAACACAAGCCAATAATAAACATGAAATTATTAATTAGCTACGCTATAAAGGAGAATATGTAGACGATTCTATGTTAAAAATAGAATTATTAAAAATATTAAAAAAACAAGAAGAAACCAAAACGGTATGTGATCGATGAAATGGCAGCAGAGATTCCTCCGTATCACTGCCAATACAACGCCATCGAACTTATATGGGCACAAGTAAAAGGGCATGCTGCAAGAAGCAATACAAGCCCCCCATTCACAGCGAATAAAATGTTAAAATTACTAGAAAACGCTTGCACTCGCGTGACGACCGAAAACTGGGCGAGTGTGGTGGAGAGAACTAAGAGAGTCATAAGGTCTGATTGGGACCGGGACATTGCATTTGATAATTCATGCACACAAGAGCTAATCATAAATATTACTGAAGACTCCTCATCGGACCAATCAAATTCAAATGAAGTTTCTGACGAGTCATGTTAATGAAGAAATTGAAATGACAATTTTGTTTCCTTTCTGTTTAAATTACACATTACACCTTATTAATATATGAAGAAATTTAGATTTAATCATAGCATTTATTTCTACCGATTATTTGTAATCTGTGGCACAATCGTAGTAATCGTTATGTGTAGCACATCACTAAGTGGGCGGTAACCGTCCATGCAGTACAATACTATTTGTTTAAAATTTAAAGTAAACAATACGAAACTTCATGGGCGTGAGCTGTCAAAAAACTAATAATATAATGGACAGAGTTATAGTTGAATTTTGACAAATTGGTGTAAAGTATGCCGCCATCTTGGTTTTTCTGTTAATGTTATAGTCGTGTCAGAGATGACCGTTTATAACTCGAGAATGGGTGGACCGATTTTTATGTACTTTGGTTTTTGTTTTATTTGTCTCCCTCCCTCCCTCCCTGAATCCCTTCGGATACCCCCCGCCGGCCAGTGGGGGCGGTTATGATAGGCTTGAACTGACTAAAACCACACGTCATCTCGGGTCTTCAGACGCCGGGGTGTAAGGTTGCCCATAGAGCATATCCCTCGTATCCCAACTGACCTTGGGCCATCTCTGGTTTCGAGATGGAGGTGGATAAGCTAGTCGAAATACAAAAATGTGATTAAATTTGGATGTGTCACATCTGGGAGGCGCTCGACCTCCTCCTCCTCTAAAACTCGTACTGTAAAGCCCAGGGTTCGCTCTGTTACTCTATACTAATTACTTGGCTTTATAGGCGTTATGGCTTCTTGATTTCCTTGAAAACATGACAATATTTTAGATAGTCAAAGTCAAAAACCATTTATTCTGTATAGACCATTAATACGGCACTTACAAAACGTCAAAAAATATTAAACTAATGTTTGGCAAATAGACCACCGGTTCGAAACGTGGCCCTGTCCTGAGAAGACTCCGGCAAGAAACTCAGCGGGCGGTTTTTTTTTTGGTCTATTTACAAACATGTATGATTTTCATTTCAATCGATTACCAGTGGGTGCGAGGGATTTGCTTTATGGGCAACCTTACACCCCGTCGTGTTAAGACCCGAGACGGCGTGCGGTTTTAGTCGGTTCAAGCCCGACATAACCGCCCCCGCTGGCCGGCGGGGGGGTATCCAAAAGGATTTCCGCACGAAAAAGACAAAAAAAGGGTCCAAGAATGTCGGTCTCCTTCACCAAGTTACACCTACTAATTAATATCTATTAAATAAAAACTGGGATGAAAAAGATTTAAACCCAAGATAAAATGTGGTTTTATACACAGCAAGTGACCCATCAAAGGTCCTTTTCAAAACCTTCGAGGTCACAAAGCGCAATAAAGGCATAGAAATGGGTGAATGCGACATTACCCTAGTTGTTTGAAAAATTAGACAGAATGAATCTACACTGATATTATTTGTATGGCGCCTATAGTATTTAATAAATTTCCTAGAGATTGGAAGGAGATGAGTGGCAGCGCATTTAAACTGACATTTAAAAAAAATAAGCGATAAATACACAAAAAGCATATTAACATAACATAAAATAAACTCACGCCTATATCCCCGAAGGGGTAGGCAGAGGTGCAAGCACCCACATTTCGCCAGTTTATGTTTAGGTCCCAATGTAATAGGGGTGTGTGTTGGGTAACCTCCTCGAGTGTCGCTCCGATTCCGATCCCGCTGCAGTCCGGGGGGAACGGAATCGGAGCGGCCGGTACACCCTGGGCGGCGGTCAATGGCTTCCCCTTCACCCCTTCATAGGGTTGGCATTGATCGTCGGCCAATACCCAACGTGGCGGGAACACATCGCTCTCCGTACTCCTCTGCTTTCAGAGGAGACAGGATGAGCGATGCTGTTAGTGGTGAGATGGCCCACGGTCAGCCGGGGTGCGAGGGATATGCTCTATGGGTAACCTTACACCCCGGCGTCTGAAGACCCGAGACGGCGTGCGGTTTTAGTCGGTGCAAGCCCGACATAACCGCCCCCGCTGGCCGGCGGAGGGTATCCGAAGGGATTTCCGCACGATAAAAAAAAAAAAAAGGTCCCAATGTAATAGGTGGCGAGCCTATTGCCATTAACCGGGCACTTATAAACCTGCGATAAATACACACATAACTTCGAAAAGCATCGAAAAGTCATTGGTGTGTGCCATGGTAAAACCTGGGATCGAACCTGACACATCGTCTCAGCAGTCCATTACCCATACCACTAGGCTACCGCGGTTATTACAAAGTTATAGTGTCTAGATGACGAGATTGAGACATGAGACACTATTAACATTTTATGTATATCTATGTATTGACATTAGAATTTCATTGTAACATTATTATTATTAATTTTGACATTTTTTACATTTTATGTCAACAATGTAATAGGTATTTTAATTAATTATTATCTTATTTGACATTTGGATTTAGACCAATTATATATTATTTGAATTTTTTTTTTTATATTTAGGACACGTCAATTTGACTTCACCTCGCCTGATGGTAAGCTGAAGGTAAAGTCTCAGGAAAGAGCGTCACCATTACATACACGTACCATGTTAACAATGGTGGCACTCAGCTTGACGGCCTCATCAGAAGAGGATTGTCGTCGCAGCACCGGGTGACACCCACCGGTCCCACTAATGCTGCGACCACAATCCCTCTGCCCGGCTATGCACTTGCTGACCCCTGAACGCAATCAGTCCGAAATTGGATTACTATGGAGGGTTTTTCGCAATCGTGCACGATGGTACCCACCCGGCCGAATTATGTGACAAATTTGTGTCATCAAATTTCTACCACCAGATTTTTTTTTAATGGATGTTAACATAATAAATAGCCTTTTGTACGCCGCCACAAAAACGGCTAAACATGTTGGACATAATCACTGACTAACATCTTGCATGCACATGTATGTATGACACATGTTTAAACAAATAAATTTGATTTGATTGTAATTTTGTATGTAACGAATAAACTTGAAAACTACTGCACCAATTTCGAAAATTCTTTTACCGTTAGAAAGTTAGATTATCACTGAGTAACATAGGTAATATTAAGTACTAGATTTTTTTTTTACTGGTGGTAGAAATTTGATGACACAAATTTGTCACAAAATTCGGCCGGTTGCGAAAAACCCTCCATAGTAATCCAATTTCGGTTTGATTGCGTTCAGGGGTCAGCAAGTGCATAGCCGGGCAGGGGTGGGATTGTGGTCGCAGCACTAGTGGGACCGGTGGGTGTCACGCGGTGCTGCGATGGCAATCCTCTTCTGATGAGGCCGTCAAGCTGAGTGCCACCATTGTTAACATGGTACGTGTATGTAATGGTGACCCTCTTTCCTGAGACTTTACCTTCAGCTTACCATCAGGCGAGGTGAAGTCAAATTGACGGGTCCTAAATATAAAAAAAAAAATTGAGATTCTTAGAAAGGTGTAAAAAAATTAGTTATAAAATGTCTTTCATCGCATGCTCTGCGGAAAGTATTGATGATAGAAAAAAAAGGTTCTATAATAGTATAAAACATAGAACAAACAATATCTACAAAACAAATCGCTAGACCATATGTACAATACAATACAATATGTATTGTAGTTATTTCACCTTTTAAATTTTTAAAGTGTTAGAAATGCCGATTAAAATCAGACAATGTTATCCATACATTTGTATTAATTATTATACAATAAATAATTTGGTTTTCAAGACTGTTTCAATACTTGTTGATTACTTTTTGAATTATTGAAATCTGACATTCCATTCAAAAGCTATTACGAAATTAAAAATACAAAATTAGAAATTAAGAAATGCCAGCGCACACTGTAACGAAATCGCAATCTACTGGGATTCAAAATTCAGGATTCTAAATTTGAACATAGTTTTATCTATTGGGGTCTCAATATTCCACAGCTACGACTTTAAACGGATTCATTTTTTTTATTGTGGATAGGACAACGTAAATATTAGAAATGTTTATAACATAAACATAAACTCACGCCTATATCCCCGAAGGGGTAGACAGAGGTGCTAGCCCCCACATTTCGCCAGTTCATGTTTAGGTCCCAATGTAATAGTTGGCGAGCCTATTGCCATTAACCGGACACCTTATAAACCTGCGATAAATACACACATAACTTCGAAAAGCATCGAAAGTCATTGGTGTGTGCCATGGTAAAACCTGGGATCGAACCCGAGACCTCGTCTCAGCAGTCCATTACCCATACTACTAGGCTACCGCGGCTTCTTTACGATTACGATTACGAAATTAAAAATACAAAATTAGAAATCAGGAAACGCCGGCGCACACTGTAACGAAATCGCAATCTACTGGGATTCAAAATTCAGGATTCTAAATTTGAACATAGTTTTATCTATTGGAGTCTAATTATTCCACTTAAAACGGATTCATTTTTTAGGGATTTTCTTTAGAAAAGCCCTATTGCTATCGAGTTGTCGTGGACGTCGTCGTTGCCAATTTTCTGTCACGGTTTTGGGTATGAAGGAGATGAGCTATCGAGTTGCTGTTTTCGGTAATAAATTCGTGCTGGGGTGAACCATTGCAAGATAAAGAAAAAATCGCAAAAAAAATAATCGCAAAATCGAAAATCCCTTGTATTCGGCTGAGCTCGTCTCAGGAGTTCAACTTGTTTTATTGTGGATAGGACAACGTAAATATTAGAAATGTTTATATCAGCAGCAAATCTGAGTCACACACAATACGCGATTTGCTGATTTGATTTGTGCGCATTACGATTTTGATTACGAAGTCATAATAAAGTCAATGGTGTTATTAACTTTATTTATTATAGTGTTTGTGTTTAATATTGTTTCGATTTATAATAGGTAATATCTGTTAAAATCAATCATTTCTACTAAAACTTGAAATTAAATTCAATTTTTTGAAGTTTTAAATTCATTGGACCCGGAATTAAATTATATGGCTTTATATAGTGAAGTTTACACCATTATAATAAAGCTGATAGTTTGTCGGAAGTTCTGAAAATAAAATCAACAGTTTCTTGAGAGATGCCAACCAAATGAAGCAAAACTAACTAAATGTTATCGTCATCGGGACCGTTTTTTTAATAATATGAATTGGCTAAGAACAAATGTTACTTTGCTGGTTTTTTTTTTACAATAAACTCCATCATCTGGCTCCGTTAGTCCAGGAACACCAGCAAAACGTTTTCAAAACCGTTGTGCTAAAACAAAGCAAACAAGTAATATAGGCATATTACTATTTTCTGGATATTTCAATTTTTTAATTAAAAATTTAATGAAAATCCTATGCTATCGTACTATCCTATTTCCTATCCCTTTACTAATTTTATAAATGTGCAAGTTTGTGAAGACGTTCGCATGTTTGTTACTCAATCATACAATTACAACGGCTGAACGGATCTGGCTGAAATTCGGTACAGGAATAGATTATATTTTAGAATAACATCCCATTGGTTGCGGAAACGGGATCAGTGTTCTACGCGGGCGGAGCCGCGGGCAACAGCTAGTAAATAATTATTCTCAAAAATTTGGTTTCGCTATAGACCACAAAATTTTTGTATCTGTCATACAGATGATATCACAAAAAGGTGCATATGTGCGAATATGTATATGTATACAAATAGGCGACAAAATTCGTTAAATAATTCATCTAGTTTCTACGCCTCGTTCCAAATTCGAAATTCAAAATACATTCCCGCCTCATCCCCTTGTTTATGAACTCAGAAGTAAAAAAAGCATTAAATACTTCTACATACTTACAACCCCACTAAATTTTTTATTGAATTTGATTGTCTATGGTTCATTTAGTTTTACGAAAGGTCTCCAGGAAAACTCTTTGATCCATGGGTTCAAACTCAAGTGATTTTGTAATAAATTTATGCGGAGACAGTCAAAATCTTTTGATATACGAAAAAATCCTATAAATTTTACCATACTACTTGCTAAAATACAAATTGATTAAAAATTTCATTGAATCAAAACATTTACCATTATTATAATTTTTTTTTCAAGGAAAAGGAAAAATTGGTGTTAATAACTTTAGTCCAGCAGTTTTTTTGAGGCCCCACCAAGGTTTTCGGGTTAAAGCTGGTACACCTGCTGATTGACGGATGAGGCTACGGTGCAGCATTTCCCCTCAGGGTTACTAGGTCAGGTAGCAATCCCTCCCATAAAAAAACAACACGCGCAGGCCTTATACGGTGCAATCGATACCATCGCGAACCAAGCGGTTTGGTAATTCCTGAGGTTCATGAGGTCGTCTAGCTAGGACCAACCATTCTAGGGACAACCGCTAGAAATGGTGACCACTACTTTTTGGACTTCACCTCAGCTTCATCACCTCAAACCAAAGGGAGGTTAAGTAGTAAGCAGACCCTGGGCTCAAAAGTGAAAGCCTTGTACCGGGAACAACGCAAGAGTTCGCCGACTCTGGTTTCCATACTATCAAGACTTAATAGTTCTTCCTCCTGACTTAATATACCACTGAGTTTTCAGAGCCCGTTACCATTTAAAAAAAAATCGACTTATTACCCTTATTTTTTGAATCGTGTGTGACTCAAAAAATAATTGTTCAGTAAACTCAAATGGGTAAAATTCGTCATAGATATTGGAATTCGTTCTAGCATACATAATGTTACAACGGTCAAGTTAATAAATGAAGTAGCCCCGACCCCCACCCCTACGGAATATACCGATGAACCCTTAAATATTTTAAGGCGAATATAATATATAATGCTGATTGACGGACGAGTCTACAGTATATCAACACCAGACGGGAGATGGATAGGCATGTGATTTCAGGAAGTGAAAAATTCAAAACGTATTTTTTGAGCATAAGCTAATTTTTGAAATTATTTTTTATAATTTTTTTTAGAAATGAAACAATTTTTTTTTATAATATTAGTAACCGAAATTACTAATATCCCCCCTAACCCCTCCCGCTAAGCTAAATTGCTTGTGTTAGGAGTGGGTTCACATCGGTAGTGTAATAGCCAGGATTCGAACCCGGGACCTCTCGATCGTAAGGTTGACTCCTTAACCACTTCATAATTGTTGTCAAAGCACTATACCTATTTGAAATAGAAATATTAATGAAATAACATGTATTTAGGTGATAAATATTTCTAAAAATTTGCTATTTATTGGAAAATAAGACCTAAATTTAAAAAAAGCATTTAATACGAGGGTCAAACTGAAAGTTCTTAGAACTGGCCACTTATAAACAATATAATAAAAAAATAATTCTAAAATTTGAAAATAGAACTCTTTGCCAATATTACTGAGTATATATTTCATTCATTTATCATTTGTTTTACGATTTGGCGGCAAATTGAAAATTGTCTGTGTCACGTTAACATGAATTTAACACGAGAAAATTTTCGTGCAATGATTTTTTATGACTTTCGATGTCATTTAAGTCAACAAGAAAGTTATGATAGACTACGATTGGCCTTTCACGATGAAGCCCCATCTCGTGCGACTGTTTACAACTGGTTTAATGAGTTTAAACGTGGTCGCACTAATCTCACTGATGATTTACGTGAGGGACGGCCTTCTACGGCGACGACTGAAAATAACATCTGTGTTGTGCGGCGTATGATAGAGACTGACAAAAGAGTGACCTATCAGCAGATTCGGACAAGCTTAGGCATCGGTATGAGTCAAGTGCACAAAATCCTCCACGAACATTTAGCGGTCAGGAAGCTTTGCGCCCGGTGGATACCTTATAATTTGACTGAGGCTCAAAAACTCCATCGTGTGGATTGGTGCCGTAAAATGATTGAAATATTTAACGGAGGTGACTCTAATGCTGTGTTCGACATACTAACAGGTGACGAAAGCTGGATTTACTGTTATGATCCTGAAACCAAAAAACAATCTGCTCAGTGGGTGTTTCCTTTCGAGGAGTTGCCAACTAAAGTGAAGAGAGATCGAAGTGCGGGAAAAAAAATGGTGGCCTCGTTCTTTGGAAGGATAGGTCATTTCGTAACAATTGTGTTAGAGGATCAAAAAACAGTTTCTGCAGAATGGTACACTACCAATTGTTTGCCACTTGTCTTGGAAAAAGTTCGAGAGAAACGACCTCGCAGTAGGATCCTCCTTCACCACGACAACGCCTCGTCGCACACCGCCAAGCGAACGATCGACTATTTGGCGACATCAAACGTTGAATTACTGGGTCACCCGCCGTATAGCCCCGACCTCGCGCCTTGTGATTTTTATTTATTTCCAAAAATTAAAGAAAAACTTAAAGGAAAGCGGTTTATGAATGCTGAAGAAGCGGTGGCTGCGTATCGCGATGCCATTGAAGAGACCCCTAAGGACGAGTGGGCAAAGTGCTTTTCCCAGTGGTTCCATCGCATGCAGCGGTGTATTGACGTGAATGGACAATATTTTGAAAAGATATAATAAAACTAATAACTGGCTAATGTAATCAGTTTTTGATTTTCTAAGAACTTTCAGTTTGACCCTCGTAACAATTATATTACAAATTAATTTTATATACTAACATAATAAAATAGTATACTTAATTTTAAATTAAAATAATAATTTAAAAGTAGTCTGTAACTATATAACAAACTGTGTGTTTATTTATTTATATATCATTCTAATAAATGTGAATATTAATTAATAATATTATGTAATGAGAAGTACTCACTTGTCCTTGATAGTTGATAAGTTGACACAATTTATAAGCTACAACGCGATACACAGGGTGCGACAATACTGCGCCGAGAACTCGTACTGTATCGTTTATATAGGGGTGGTGTAGCGGTAAGCTGTTTAGGGTGTGAACTTAGCTACAAGCGGAGCGGGCAATGTTTTTCTTTCTAACACAACATTTTAAATAAGCAAAAAAGAAATGATTCTTTATTTAAGCTTAAAAATATATTATTCAACTTAAAAAACGTTTTTTTTATCATTTGAATGTACAAAGGGTACAATTAAAATTCGTTATTCGCCGTAAGCAAAGGACATTAAAAATCTTCAAATTATACATAGATAGATCAAATTAGATAGCTTAAGCCTAACTCATGGTTAGAGCCATGAGTTTCTTAACCTAAGTAGTAAAATTAATGGTGTATAAAATTAAGGTATTTTTTTTTAAATAATATTAATTCTTAGCAACCAGTTGCTTGTCAGGTTGTCCTTCAGAAGTATGGAAGAAACTGGGGGAGGCCTATGTCCTCCCCCAGTTTCTTCCATACTTCTCTATCGCGAGCTAATTTTCCAAACCCCGTCGGTAGATCATCTTACCATCTCTTTATTTGACGTCCTCTTTGTCTTTTCCCGTTCTCTGTTTGTTCTCATAATGTGTCTAGTCTAGTTCCATTTAAATTTTTTATTTTTTTTGGAAACGTCACTTACTTTTGTTCTTTTTCTTATTCTTGAAATGGTCACCGATCTCGTAACCTTATATTTAACATACTACGTTCCATGTGACGTTCGCAAGTTGCTAGCTTTTGGTTGTTTTTGTTCTTGAAAGGCCAGGTTTGGCATCCATAGTGCAGGCCTGGATTCCGTCACCGGCCAGGCCTGCGCATGTCGACGCAGAGGCGGAATGGTTCAAAAGAGCCATGTCGCATATCTGCGATGCGGTGATGCCTAGGGTTAAACCCAGCACGGCAAAGAAGTAGGTGTACTGCTGGTCAGCGGAGATTGCACAGCTGCGAGTAGCGTGCGTGACCGCTCGCCGCCGGTATACCAGGTTTCGCCGGAGGCGTCGCCGCGCAGACGATGCGGCAGCCTGAGAGGCGGAGCTATATGAGGCGTACAGGGGGGCCAATAGGACCCTCCAGGAAGCCATTAAGCTGGCCAAACGGCGGGCCCGCGAAGAGCTGCTGGAGTCTCTGGAGCAGAACCCATGGGGGCGCCCTTACCTTGCAGTCAGGGGTAAAATCCACCCAAGAGCGCCCCTACATACCCAGAGTCTCCGGTCAGAGCGGCTGGAGGGAATCCTGGGCTCCCTGTTCCCAGCAAGAGCGGAGGAGCATGTCACTCCGCGTATGTCTCCGCCTCAGGCGCCTGACGCTGATAATAGCGAGAGCGATGTGCCCGAAGTCAGGGAGAGTGAGCTAGGGGTAGCAGTGCTCCGGCTTAAAGCTCGGAAATGCACTGCCCCCGGTCCCGACGGCATTCCAGGCCGGGTCCTAGCCCTTGAGGAACTAGGGCTTCGACTGGTGGCGCTCTTTAGCGCATGCCTCGAAAGGGGCCAGTTTCCAAAGGCGTGAAAGACGGGGAAACTGGTCCTTATCCGGAAGGCGGGGCGGCCTTCGGATCAGCCATCCGGTTATCGGCCGATGGTGTTGCTCGACGAGGTGTGCAAGCTCTTTGAGCGGATTATTCCAGAGTGCCTCGTCGAGCATCTCACGAAAGTGGGGCCAGATCTGGCGGACAACCAGTTCGGTTTCCGCCGAGGGCGCTCCACCGTGAAAGCAATCATGCGCGTTAGGCGCCTGGCGGAGGAAGTAGTCTCGCGGTGTGGGGTGGTGGTGGCGATGTCTCTCGACATCGCCAACGCCTTCAGCCAGGAGCTGCGTTAGGGAGGCTCTCACGTATCACGGAGTGCCTGCCTACCTCCGCCGCATTGTCGAGGCATGCCTATCCGAGAGGGCCATAGTTTACCCGAGCTGGCTAGGGCCAGGGCGGCGAGAAGTGTCGTGCGGTGTTCCGCAGGGGTCGATCCTAGGGCCACTCCTGTGGAACATCGGATACAACTGGGTGCTACACGGTACGTTGCTCCAGGGGGTCAGCATAATATGTTATGCTGACGACACCCTCGTGATGGCGCGTGGAGCAGCGTACCGAAGCGCGGCACTAAAGGCCACGGCAGGGATTGCTCAAGTCATGGGTTGAATACGGCGGCTGGGACTCGAAGTGGCTCTCCACAAATCCGAGGCTATGTGTTTTCACGGGGCTCGGAGGGGGCCACCTGCGGGAACCAGCATAACCGTAGGGGGCGTAAGCATCGGCATCGAGCCCACGATGAAGTACCTTGGGCTCGTACTCGATAGCCGATGGGACTTCGGACCTCATCTCCGAAGTCTGGCCCCGAAACTGAGGGGGGCTGCGGCTGCACTATCGCGGCTGATGCCCAACGTTAAGGGACCCAACGCCCCCACTAGGAGACTGTACCTGGGGATCGTGCGAAGCATGGCCCTGTACGGGGCCCTTGTATGGGCGGAGACTCTGGCACCCGCAACGTGGCTGTTCTCTAACGGCCATCGCTTTTAACGAAAAGCGATGGCCGTCAGAGTTATCAGGGGGTATCGCACGATCTCCGTCGAGTTGGCATGTCCCCTAGCCGGTACCCTCCATGGGGCCTGGAAACGAGAGCCCTTGCGCCATTGGTACAATGACGCAAGGGCTCTGGCGCTGGAGCGGGCCATAGGCCGGAGCGGCGAGAGATCAGGGCTCAGCGGTCCCAGCTCCGCCGGGAACTCATGGAGACATGGAGGGTGCGACTTGAGCACCCAAGGTGGGGGGAATCCACCATTGCGGCGGTGAGGCCGATCATTAAGGAGTGTTTGGAGAAGAACCATGGGGGCCTCTCCTAACGGATGTGCCAGATGGTTACCGGACACGGGTGTTTCGGTAAGTATCTGTGGCGCATCCATCGGGAGACAACGCCGCAGTGCCAGCACTGCGAGTATCCTGGCGAAGACACGGCGCTCCACACGTTGGCGGAGTGCACTGCGTGGGCGAGTCAACGCCGGGATCTCGTTGCAGTCCTGGGAGTGGACGTTCTCTCGTTGGAGACCATGGTGAGGGCCATGGTCTCCGACGGGAGCAAGTGGCACGGCGCCGCCTCTTTCTGCGAGCAGGTAATGCGCGCGAAAGAGACAGCGGAGAGAGAGTGGGAGAGAACCCTGCCCCTCGAGTTTCGCAGTCTGCGGCGAGGACGCCGCAGACTCGTCTACGCCCGGGACCATGATCGGGGCCTGAGGACGGCAGGTGGCCGACTCGCCGTCCTTACAGAAGCAGGCCGTGGCGGAGGCGTATGGTGTGTGCCCTACACACGCCTGCCAACTCACCGACGCGGGATAAAACCCGACTCCACCAGGCAAGACCGCGGCAGCGGCCAAAGTCCGCCGGTTATCCTGAGGTTATCCTTTCGAGGGCTTTTCCGGGATGCCCGGCAACGGACACTTTGGGAGGACACCGTGCGGTTTTAGTCGATTCATGCCCGTAATAACCACCCCCGCTGGCCGGCGGAAATCCCGAAATCGCGAAAATTTACGCACGTAAAAAAAAACGGTATCCATTGTGTAAATTCCTTGAGTTGTTTTAGACTCTTTTTCATGCCGCCTGTTTTCTCTATCTGTTATTTTTTGTGTTAAGTCTTTCTTTTTACCTGTGCCTTTTAATTGATATCTGGATCTTCTTACTGAAGTTCGCTATATTTCCACGGTTATCTTTTCGTTTCTCTATTCTCTAACAATTTATTTCTCTCTTCCATTAATTTTATTGTTTCGTCTCCTAGTTTATTTCTTTTCTCTATTTTTGTCCGTAGTTTGTATACATCCTTCAGTGTCTTCTTCAAGAACGTACTCGTCCTGTAGCGTCTTAGGTGTTTCGATTTCCAGTAACATGTTCTCTAATTCTTTTAAGATAGTTTGAGGTAAAGGGAGTGTTATGGCATTTTTATTTGGTATGACGTTCTTGAGTTCTTGTTTTCGCATATAATGGCTCCTCTTACCATTCTGTGATCAGTATTGAAATTTAGCTTGTTTATTACGCTTACATCGCTTCATATTCGTTTTTCTCTAGTCATGATAAAATCAATCTCGTTTTTAACTCTGCCATTTGGAGAAATCCTTGTCCACTTCCTTGAGTTTTCCTTTTTGAAGAAACTATTCATTATTTTTAGATTAAATGCTAACGAAAAGTCTATGAGCAGTTGTCCGTTATCGTTTCTTTCTCCACTGCTGAATTTCCGTAAGACGAATTCGTCTTTGTTTGATTTGCTGCCTATCTTCGCATTGAAGTGTCCTATTACATTTACGTTTTTGTTCGTCCTTTGCCTTACTTCGGTAAATTTTTTGTAGAATTCGTCCTTCGCTGTCTTCGCATCTTGTTCTCTCGGTGCGTGGGCTTGAATAATTGATGACGGTTGTTTGAATCCAGGCAGTTGTATATTGAGAAGTGCGATTATATCTGATATTCCCTCGAAACCGACTATCTTGTCTATTAGGTATTTCTTAATTAAAAATCTTACTCCATACATTCCTTGTTTCTCGCCTTTTTAATAGAACTTGTATTCGAACCCTAATAGGGAAACAAATAATTTAAATTATACAGTATGTAACAAAACTTCTACTGTTCAATAAGTAGCACATGTGTATCCTAAACACATAACTAGTTTGTAACGATGCAAATTGTCTTATTATAATTAAAATAATTAATTACACAATTAGTCGATTAATCACTTAGTATCCATATAAAACTATATTTTAGCTACATTTTTAATCTGCCGTACCTGTATGTTCGGTTTGTCTCTGGCCGTGTGCGGTCTACCAACATTGCAAAATAGTAGGCGGATCGCAGTGAATTGACATAAAATCAGTGCTAATATACAGGCCCAGAGAGGCAATTTCGCCATATAAGACATTACCAAGAGCGGAAGCTAGGTCATGTAAATCTCCCCACTGACTGATGTCTGAGCGAGGCTATATAAACCACTGCAGCCTCATTTTCAATTCCTTTTCTATTGACATCAGCTTCCTACTCTAAGGCTTGGGTGACACGAGCGGGCCACGCGACGGGTTAGGCGTCAGCGCGGTACGTGTTGTCCAGACCCAGGCGACAGTGAGCTAAGTGCCTCCACCACCTTCACCACCGCGGGCTGTTCCACCAAGTTCCAATATTCATCAAGATAGATTCTTTTTCTATCGGCTGGAGGTCACGTACTCCACGCCCTGATATATTCATTAATATAAATTATAACGGTTATCAATTGTATACTTTCCTGCTTAAGGTCATCAATCAGGATATTGACTGTTCGGACCTTTTGAGCTCGATTCGTTTTAATGTACCCTCTAAATCTTTATGCTTTAATTCTCTTCTTTGCATACCTACTGCTAAAACTGTTTATACTGGAGATTGATGGCACTTGGTGGAACTTACTACACATATTGAATAAATCACTTGTACTTCTCCACTTGTGGAAAAGTACAAGTGATTTATTCAATATGTACTGCTAAAACTAATTACAGACAGAATAGCTACTTGGTGCGTGCTAGCAGGAACTTTAATGATTTATGTAGACAGCATGATATTGACCCCTTTATAATTAGTGTGTCCTCTGCAAGAAGGTGTTTAAGCTTTAGCTTCTTTAAATAGACAGTGGTTTTAACATTATTGTAAGTACTAGGTTAGAATTGAAATACTGGTGTTGTACGAACTAGTATTATTTTATTTTTTTCAACTTAAACAGATATGTTTTGCTCACTTTTTATAAGTATCCTTGTATTCTATGTCTATAAGTGAGGACTTATAATTGGCTAACCAATGTTAAACTTATTATTTAAACCTGTGTAATTAGCTGTAAGTCTTCCATGCTTCAAAATAAAATAAATAAAATAAAAAAATATACAAATATATCATTTATTTCTGCTCTACCCTAGCCGTTACAGACATACAAAACCTCCAACCTTTTCTTAACTTCAATTTAAAATATCAAGTAAAAATCAATCTCTTACGTTTCAATGGCGCCCAACGTGGGGCCCTTGAATGAAATAAAATTATTAAAACAAAACAAAAACTATTAGTGAAAATAAACATATTATTGGAATTTAAAATGCCATTTCCTAGTATCATAATTACGCGAGCGGCGATAGACCAGTGGCGGACGTAACGGACTGCTGAGACTAGGTCTCGAGTTCGATCCCCAGTCGCCACGGGCACACACCTCTGACTTTTCGTAGTTATGTGTGTATTAATAAATGTTAATTATCGCTCGCTTAATAATGTGCCCGGTAGATGGCAATAGGCTCGCCCCCTATATTACATTGGGACCTTAACATAACTGGCGAATCGTGGGTGTGTAATACACCTCTGCCTACCCCTTCGGGGATACAGGCGTGAAGTTATGTATGTATAATTACGCGACTTATTCTCAATGAGTATCCCTTAAACAGGCACCTGTAGTGGTCGTTGGGACAAAAATTTATATATTTAGTCCCAACCGCCCCCAGTGGTAGCCATTGGGAACACACGCTATCTCCCCAAAATCGGAGAATTTGATAACACCATAGAATAGATATCTAATTATAATAGAACCTGCGCCTGCGCAATAGCGATCATGTATGTAATTAGTAAAGTACGTTTCCTCATCGAACTAAATTTTATTGAAGTTTTTGTAGCCTTTCGAGCGTGATTGAGTAACAAACATCCAAACATCTTCACAGACTTTCACATTCATAATATTCGCGCGATATCAGGAGGTAAGATAAAATTTCGTTAGTTGTAAGTCCATTATTCTATGAAGATGCCTAGTGAATGAATGTCATAGAAAATAATTCATAAATAAAATTTTCTTGAATTTATTTAGACACTACGGTAATGTTAGCAAGGCCTTAAACCGCTGTAAAAATTATGCAGTCTACATAAATCGCTGCGTCTTGTAATGTGTGCTTTACCTTAAGAGGATGTAAGAACCAGAATAAATATCGTTTGCTATACTTTTAATAGATTTTCCGGAAAAAGTTACACGTACGATTTTTATCTAATTTTTAAATACTAACAAATATTATAAATGAGAAAGTAAGTTTATCATAAAACATAAAAAAAAGCCTAACTTCACGCCTGTATCCCCGAAAGGGTAGGCAGAGATGTATTACAGACCCACGATTCGAGCCTATTGCCACCTACCGGGCACATTACTAAGCGAGCGATAATTAACATTTTTAATACACACTTAACTACGAAAAGTCACAGGTGTGACCGGGGCGACTGGGGTTCGAACTCGAGCCCTCATCTTGGTAGTCCGTTACGTACGCCACTGGGCTACGGCAGTTATGTTGTTATGTTTTATCGTGGAAATAGATTCCTCTGGGTATATTTATGGAATCTCGGGGCCTTTCAAATTCAAATTTACTTATTGATGGCAACTAGGTCCAATTTGTTAGTAACAATTTGACTTAAATCTACTGTTAGTAACAATGTTAAGTCAAGTGAATTACTAAGTTATAAAATTATCGATATAATATTACATTAGATTTATGTCAGATAAAATTAAAATTAGATTTATGTCAAATAAAATTAACATTATATGTATATATTATATTAGTCCTTTTGATAATCTTTTTTTTCACTTGTGTTTAAAGTTACAGTCAAAGACAAACAATTTTTTTTTCTTAACGGTGCTTTCGAAACGTCAAAAAACCACTAGACTAATTGAAATAAAACTATTTTTAACGGATTCTATCGCGGTTTATTTGATGTTATTTTATATTTTACATTGAACCCGACGTTTCGGTTGCTTTTCAGCAGCCATGGTCACGGGTAGACTAAAGATGGTTGTTGTCTTTAAGTTTCAAGTGAAAGTTATCTCAAAGTACCCGAACTATGTTGAATTGTTGGTGTTACTATTTACGCAGAATGAGCTCACAGTGTCATGAAGTCTTGTTGTATTTTGTTTTTTTCTTGGACTTAATTAAGTGAATGACTGGGTCCCAAGCTGGTGGTACATTCCAACCATCTTCTATATTAAAATTTATTATGTTTTTTAATTTCAATAGCTTCGCGGAGCATCCTAGGTAGGAATCGAAACGTCGGGTTCAATGTAAAATATAAAATAACATCAAATAAACCGCGATAGAATCCGTTAAAAATAGTTTTATTTCAATGTGTAACATTCGCGTAAACTTCCGACAATATCACTAGACTAATGTTTAGCAGGTTGAGAGGTTAGACGACAGTACCTCCCATAAAACCCGCACAAGCCGAATCGACAGGAGGAGGCGGAGTAAGCGGACCCCGGGCTCCGGGGTGATGGCCTCGGATGTAAACTGGAATAACGCTAAGATGATGATGATAAGTCTCGAGGAATCCAAGGCTGAATTTCACCGATAAATATAAACGCGTTCCAGTTTTTTTTTTATTAGGGAAAAATGATGAGTACAAATTTTACAATTGGGCGCACACACCGTCACGCAGAAAAACCAACCCCCTTAAACTAATTTTTTTTTAGAACATATTAGTAAACGAAATTACTAGTTTTTCCAATATTCCCTCCAGCTAAGCAAAATTGCTTGTGTTAGGAGTGGGTTCTCGTCGGTAGTGTAATGGCCAGATTTCAAACTCAGAACTTCCCGTCCATGGGCGGAGACTCTGGCGGCCCGCAACGTGGATGCTCTAAACAGCTCGTTAAAACCGATGGCTGTCAGAGTCATCAGGGTGCCACGGGGCAAAGTATGCCACGGGCGAAGCCGCGGGGGACAGCTAGTTTATAATATTAGTAGGATTTACTAACTGTACAGAGACCGATATTCTTAGCAATCCGTGGATTCTCCGTGCGCGTGCCGGGTCCATCGCGTTGCTGAGTTGGGAACTCGGGACAGTGCCTGAGACTTGCGACCCAAGTGTAGGTTTAAAAGGGGCCCCTTTTGTTGATGTACATCAACACTCACCTTCACTACCCAAGTTCCCCTCAATGCCTCACCAAATTTGATACGAACCTACTAGTGCCGCTTTAGACATTCGTCCTAGTCATGAGCTTATTGTAGCTCATCGAGAGCTAGATCTAGGCCTAGATCTTTAAGTAGGTTATAGAGAGATTTTGCTGGTATACCTCTCGCTCCCACTTCCACTGCATACAAATTAACCACGTAACCGTTTTTGATTAATTCGTTTGTGAGATCATAGTATTTATTTTTCTTTATTGTGTGGTCCTTCGGTATATTTGTTTCCCACGGTACAGTAAGTTCCACAAGAACCACATGTTTTAACCTCTTAGAATAAAGGAATATCAGTCAGGATGACGAAACCCCAACATCCTCCGGAATTTTATAGTGCTTTTCATACGTGTCGATTAGGAGAGTCCAATCTGGGGCAGTATCTAAGATTGAATAAGGTTTGTTCCTGGATGTTATGGATGAACCTTCAGACACAAAGTTGATATGACGTCTGTTAGTAGTCAATAATATTATAAATGTGAAAGTTTGTGAAGATGTTTAGATGTTTGTTACTCAATCACGCTCGAACGGCAGAACGGAACTGGCTGAAATTTGGTACAGGAATAGATTTACTAAATTTCAACCAGATTCGTTCAGCCCTTAGAGCGTGATTTAGTAGGAAACATACTTACAAACAATTTAACATTTATAATATCAGTAGGATATCAAGGGAAAGATAATTTGTAAATTTGTTTGTGTTCATCAACTTCTGACGGTGACCGTTCCATAATAACTAGTGGTGTGTTGAGATTACAATTCACTCTATGGGGCAAACGAAGGGGAATCCATTTGCATCTCGCGAAGACAAGACGTGTTCGGTGGAGTGTCATTGCAATATAATTGTGTAGTGATTAGTGATTATATTAACGGCTATATTTCGCTGAAATAATAATTTGATTTCGAATAACATCTAAACACGTGGTTTTAATTTCTCCTCGCCCGACTACCCACATTCGCTCAGCATTCACAGATGGATCAAATAAGCAAGGATCTGCCTTTATCAGAAGTGGGATGTGAAGGGCTTACTTCTGAGGAGAATACTCGTACCAGATCGTCAGTGCCGGCACCGGAACAAAGCCTGTCGCAACAGATGGAGTTGTTTTTATCCCGAATGATGGCTTTATCGCAGCCGCAACCTTCGAGCAGCGCGTCTATCCAGTTGATTGAGTTCGATCCTGATAACAACGAAGCAGACATCGAAGGTTGGTGCAACGTAACCGAAATCGTAATCAACGACCGTAAGTTGAGCGGGGCAGACCTACTTTTGTTACTTACACGTGCACTTAAAGGCCGAGCTAGTACCTGTTTAACACGACTACAAGCAGCGCAGCTGACATGGCCTCAAATAAAGGAACTATTGCTCGCCAAGTTTGCCAAACCTATGACGCCTCAAGATTACTTCGATGAAATTCTACGTTTCCAAGTTGGTGCTAAAGAAACCGCGAGTGAGGCAGCCATACGCCTTTGGAACATCATCGGACGTATACCGCGGATGGAAATGCCTGAAGACATAACCACGGGATTCGTATCGTCAGTTTTGTGCCAGAAAGATGGAATGATTCGTCGTGAGCTCCACTCTCACAACCCGACCACTAGATCTCAACTTCTACGAATTCTCAACGGTATATCGCTGAAACGGAAGCACGAGGGCAGTGATAACCACGATCCGGATGTTAAGAAGACCCGATTTAATGAATGGCGCTTCACGGGAACATGTCATCGCTGCGGTGTTCCGGGTCACAAAGTGATAGACTGCCGCAAGCGAAAAGAAGAACCTGCTGCTTCGGACAAGACGCGTCCCCAAAGTTCCAGAGCCGCTGCTAGACCAATCACCTGCTTCATGTGTGGACGACCAGGACACGTGGCGTCGGCGTGTCCAGATCGAGCGGGCAGCAGCGGAGCAGCGGTGGTCAAAGAGGCCAATGTGTGTGAACGCAAGGCGTCGAGCGGCACGTTGACTACATCATCCGGTGAGCCAGTTTCCTTTCTTTTTGATAGTGGATCTGCTTGTTCTTTAGTAACGAATAGCTACGCGGACAAGTTTCCTGGCACTGCGCAGTGTGAATTAGTGTATCTGACGGGCATCGGTAGCGGTGATGTAGAATGTGTTTCCCAGGTCATTAGTCCCATCAACGTTCAAGGCCTTTCGCTCTCAGTATTGTTTCACATAGTACCTGATGGCACTATTGCTGAACCGGTAATAATAGGTAGGGATATATTAGAGGGGAACGTGCACGTACATATCGATAATGATCGAATCACCTTTTCTCAGCATAAAGAAGTTAACATAGCTGACAAGTCTAGCGGATTTAATTTTGCGAATATTAATACGGACTTACAAGGTGATGCAAAGTTGGCCTTGATTAGAATTCTAGAGAAATATAGTGAGTTTTTCATCGACAATATCCCAACGCGACGAGTCACGACGGGCGTTCTCCGGATAGATCCTATTGATCCGAACAAGACCGTGCAAAGGCGTCCTTATAGGTTAGCACCCGCGGAAAAAGAAATAGTCAACGAGAAAATAGAGTCCCTATTAAAAGCGAACGTTATCCGAGAAAGTAGTTCTCCTTTTGCGAGTCCCATTTTATTAGTTAAAAAGCATGACAATACTGATAGGATGTGCGTAGACTATAGGGAACTCAATGCCAACACGCGTCCCGAGCATTATCCGTTACCGCGTATTGATGAACAAATTGACCGTCTCCACGGTGCGCACTATTTCTCGTCACTAGACATGGCGTCGGGCTATCACCAAATACCAGTTGACCCCGATAGCGTGGCGAGAACGGCATTTGTGACACCGGAAGGTCAATTCGAATATTTGACCATGCCGTTTGGGTTACGAAATGCCGCTTCCGTGTACCAGCGGTGCATCAATACTGCTCTCGGGCCCTTAAAAGACAAAGTAGCGCTGGCGTACATGGATGACGTCATGTGCTACTCAAACGACGTCACTACAGGGCTAGAGCGTCTAGACTCTACTTTGAAAGCTCTTTCTGAAGCGGGTTTTTCATTGAACTTCAAAAAGTGCAAATTTATGAAAAGCGAGATAGATTACCTCGGTTATGTCATAAGAGCAATAGAAGTAACACCAAACCCCAGAAAGATACAGGCTTTAGTTGATGCTCCCACCCCAAAAACAGCCACTCATGTTAGGCAGTTTTTAGGTCTGGCTTCTTATTTCAGAAGATTCATACCGAATTTCACCCGTGTAGTAGGACCTTTGTACCCTTTAACGAAATTGAAAGGTCCTATTAAATGGACAGACGCTCACAACGACATTCACAAAAAGATTGTCGATATTCTTACGTCAGAACCGGTACTAACAATATTTGATCCAGACTCCCCTGTTGAACTTCACACCGATGCGAGCTCTGAAGGCTACGGGGCCATATTAATCCAGAGAAAAGATAGCGCTCCTCACGTGGTGTCTTACTTTAGTCGTCGAACGTCTGACGCGGAATCGAGGTATCACTCATACGAGTTGGAGACCCTGGCGGTTGTTCGTGCGGTTGAGAACTTCCGACATTATTTGTATGGCCAGCATTTCACGGTCTTTACAGACTGTAACTCTTTAAAAGCATCCAAATCAAAAACCGATTTAACTCCACGCGTACATAGATGGTGGGCTTTCTTACAAGCGTACGATTTTGATATAGTCCATAAACAGGGTATTAGCATGAGCCATGCCGACTATCTATCTAGAAATCCCATTTTGGAGCCCATATCCAGTGCGCAAGGAATTAATGACGCCAGTGACTCAAGTAAGAGGAACAAGGAAGTTCATTTTATAGAGTTACATCAGGGTTGGCTGGCCGTAGAGCAAAAGCGCGATAGCGAAATATGTGACCTTATCAGCAAACACGAAAACAACGAGTTGCCCGAAGCGATTGCACACACGTATGACGTGCGAAGGGGTATACTGTATAGGAAAATTGACCGCAATAGAAACAGCGCGTGGTTACCGATTGTTCCTAGATCCCTCACGTGGACACTTATAAATCATGTCCATTCAGAAATTATGCACCTCGGGGCAGATAAGACACTCGACAAAATATATGAGCAGTACTGGTTCCCACAAATGTCCAAGCAGGTGCGTAGATTTGTAGATTCATGCATAGTATGCAAAGCTTCAAAAGGATGCTCAGGGGCACAGCAAGTTCGACTTCATCCGATACCCAAAGTGTCCGTACCCTGGCATACAATACATATAGACATCACGGGCAAACTAAGTGGTAAGAGTGATAGGAAAGAATACGCATCCGTAATTATCGATGCGTTCACTAAATATGTTCTCTTAGAGTACACACCTTCCCTCGATGCTGCAAGCGCAATCCAATGCCTCAAAAAGGCAATTTGCTTATTTGGCGCACCAAAGCGCATTATAGCGGACCAGGGTAGATGCTATATTAGTGCAAATTTCAAACAATTTTGTAGCGAACATAGTATAGAGCTTCACCTTATCGCCACTGGCTCTAGTAGAGCTAACGGTCAAGTTGAGAGGATAATGCGCACCTTAAAATGCCTGCTGACAATAGTAGAAAATGACCCAAACAAAACGTGGCGAGATGAACTCCCCGAAGTCCAGCTCGCGTTGAATAGCACCAGATCCAGAGTAACGGGTTACTCTCCCACAGAGCTAATGTTCGGTATACGGGCACAATCACTAGGGATATCATCCTTATCCGTGCACGAAGAACCTGAGCCCCGTTTAGATTTAGATACTATTCGGCATAACGCTTCGGAAAATATCAAAAAGACAGCTTCAGCGGAAGAAAAACGCTTTAACCGGGGTAAAGCAAAAGTGAGGCCATTTAGTGTAGGTGACTATGTCTTTATCAAAAGCAGTGAACGTAACCAGACTAAACTACAGCGAAAGTTCAAAGGTCCTTTTACTATAGTCAAGGTATTAGATCACGATAGATATGAGCTGCGAGACATTGATGGGACTAACCGAACCTATAAATACGCCCATGAAAACTTACGTGCAGTGCCCGGGGGCTACAGTGGGCTAATAGAAGTAGCTACTTCCTTAACTCATAATGCAGAAGGGGCCGAGACGGCGGCAGTCCATAGTCTTGAGAAGGGAATGGTAACATCTGATGATGATAGTGATACTGTGTCGGTATCTAGTTTAAACACTTTGACTGCCGGCTCTGACACCCTCTCTGCTTCCGGACATGAGGAATAGTAAATGGTGAGTGTATAATAGTGTGTAAATCCTGCTCTTCTGCCGACATCAGATCTAGAGTTCATGGTATTGTTTCGGCTGTTGGGTGCGGTGTAGTTGGCCAAGCGGGCTGGCCTAAACCGGGTCGATGCCCATGACCAGACTATGTTGTCTTATGTGGTGTATGGTGTGGCTGATCGACTGGGCTGGCCTAAATCGGGTCGATGCCCAGGGTCAGATCACTACATCTTGAGTGTGAGCTGAGTGGCAAGGTACTGGTCTAGAACTGGCCTATGGGGGTCGACGTTTCGGATCAGTGAATTGCAGCAGCTGTGTGTGATTTTCGTGACTGGCGGAAGGGGCGCTGACTGGTTGTCCGGTCCATCTCACCATGTGACTTGGTGAGCTGGTCGAAGGGACGCCTGAGGCCCGCCCAGTGTGTGTAGTTAAAGTGAGAGATGAGAACTCGGATCTGTTTAAACAGGTGACGTAACTGAGTAGCTGGTCAGGGATGGGCGAGCAGGCCTTGTAGTGGACTACAGTGGTATTCTGTCTTTGCAGGTAACACGGGGCGTACGCTGTCGCACGAGGACGTGCGAATGTCAGTCCGGCCGTGACGGCGCCTTGGTGTTTCGAGAGTCAAGAAACGTCAAAAGTGACATGACAGTTGACAACTGTCAGTTTGAAAGGCGCGTTCTGACGTTTCTTCACTCTGACGCAACTCCGGACACTTTTGTACGCAGAGGCAAACGAAGGGGAATCCATTTGCATCTCGCGAAGACAAGACGTGTTCGGTGGAGTGTCATTGCAATATAATTGTGTAGTGATTAGTGATTATATTAACGGCTATATTTCGCTGAAATAATAATTTGATTTCGAATAACATCTAAACACGTGGTTTTAATTTCTCCTCGCCCGACTACCCACATTCGCTCAGCATTCACAGATGGATCAAATAAGCAAGGATCTGCCTTTATATACATTAATTTTGCGTAACTTTTCCAGTTTCAGTTATTTAGTTATTTTCACATAACATTTATAACATATAAGTAAAACAGTACCATGGTACAAGTAGCACTTTACCCACCTTATACCACAGTACTATTTATAGTCGTTGGTTTAGGTTAGGTTAGAACTGTGACAATTTACTCGGTAAATATTTCTTTCCGAGTATTAATGACAATATTATGGTAATTATGTTTAGGGATAAAAACGTTAGGATAAAAAACAGTAGGAGCTTTAATATTGTATGTTAACGATTTTATTGATAACAATTTTCGGAAACATGAGTGTTTTGAACATCGACGGTAGCACTACAAATAGTATGAATAAAAACTTTAGGATGAAAAATTTTAGGAGGAGTGATCATTCGGATTACAAATCGTTAAGAAGAACAATTTCGGATAAAGAACTTTAGGTGAGTCAATATGGACCCGAAATAACAATATACAAGTGAGAGTAACTCTTAGCTGATTTTTCTTCCAGCAAACTCCAGGAGTATACAGACCCCTACCAAGATCCTTGAGGCCCAAGATAACCTCACCTGCAGTGCACCTGCGCAGGCGCACCTCTCAGGGTTGGCAGATCACACGGCAGTTGCTGCCGGAAAGGATTTTCTTTTTTTACGTGCGGAAATCCCTTCGGATACCTTCCCGCCGGCCAGCGGGGGCGGTTATGTCGTGCATCGATTAAAACCACACGGTGTCCTGCCCAAGTGTCCAATGCCGGGCACCCCGGGTAAGCCCTCGAAAGGATAACCCCATGCAGGGTTACCGGCGGACTTTGACCGCCACCGCGGCCTCGCCTGGTGGGGTCGGGTTTTATCCCGCGTCGGTGAGTTGGCAGGCGTGTGTAGGACACACAACACGCCTCCGCCGCGGCCTGCTTCTGTAAGGACGGCGAGTCGGCCCACTGCCGTCCTCAGGCCCGGATCATGGAGGTCGGTAGACTCATCTACTGTACTGGTACAGTGGTACTGTGAACTGGTACAGCAGCGCAAGGGCTCTCGCTTCCAGGGCCCATGGAGGGGTCCCGGCTAGGAGACATGCCGCCTTGACGAAGATCGTGCGATACCCCCTGATGACTCTGACGGCAATCGCTTTTAACGGGCTGTTTAGAACAGCCACGTTGCGGGCCGCCAAATTCTCCGCCCATACGGGGGCCCCGTACAGGGCCATGCTTCGCACGATCCCCAGGTACAGTCTCCTAGTGAGGGCGTTGGGTCCCTTAACATTGGGCACCAGCCGCCATAGCGCGGCCGCAGCCCCCCTCAGTTTCGGGACCAGACTTCGGAGATGTGGTCCGAAGTCCCATCGGCTATCGAGTACGAGCCCAAGGTACTTAATTGTGGGTTCGATGCCGATGCTTACGCCCCCTACGGTTATGCTGGTTCCCGCAGGTGGCCCCCTCCGAGGCCCGTGAAAACACATAGCCTCGGATTTGTGGAGAGCCACCTCGAGTCCCAGCCGCCGTATTCGACCCACGACTTGAGCAACCCCTGCCGTGGCCTTTAGTGCCGCGCTTCGGTACGTTGCTCCGCTCACCATAATGAGGGTGTAGTCAGCATAACAAACTATGCTGACACCCTCGAGCAACGTACCGCGCAGCACCCAGTCGTATCCGATGTTTCACAGGAGTGGCCCTAAGACCGACCCCTGTGGAACACCGCACGACACTTCTCGCCGCCCTGGCCCTAGCCAGCTCGGGTAAACTATGGCCCTCTCGGATAAGTATGCCTCGACAATGCGGCGGAGGTAAGGAGGCACTCCGTGATACGCGAGCGCCTCCCTAACGCAGCTCCAGGGAAGGGTGTTGAAGGCGTTGGCGATGTCGAGAGACACCGCCACCACCACCCCACCCCACGAGACTACTTCCTCCGCCAGGCGCCTAATGCGCATGATCGCTTCCACGGTGGAGCGCCCCGGCGGAAACCGAACTAGTTGTCCGGCAGATCTGGCCCCACGTCCGTGAGACGCTCGACGAGGTGCTCTGCAATAATCTGCTCAAAGAGCTTGCACACCTGCGGTAACCGGATGGCTGGTCCGCCCCGCCTTCCGGATAAGGACCAGTTTCCCCGTCTTCCACGCCTTTGGAAACTGGCCCCTTTCGAGGCATGCGCTAAAGAGCGCCACCAGTCGAGGCCCTAGTTCCTCAAGGGCCAGGACCCATGCTCGGCCTGGAATGCCGTCGGGTCCGGGGGCAGTGCATTTTCAGGCTTTAAGCCGGAGCACTGCTACCCCCAGTTCACTCTCCCTGACTTCGGGCACATCGCTCTCGCTATTATCAGCGTCAGGCACCTGAGGCGGAGCCATACGCGGAGGAACATGCTCCTCCGCTCTCGCTGGGAACAAGGAGCCCAGTATCCCCTCCAGCCGCTCCGGCTGGAGGCTCTGGGACCTTGGGCGGATTTTGCCCCTGACCGCAAGGTAAGGGCGCCCCCATGGGTTCTGCTCCAGAGACTCCAGCAGGCCTGCTTAATGGCTACCTGGAGGGTCCTCTTGGCCCCCTGGTACGCCTCATATAGCTCCGCCTCTCCGGCTGCCGCATCGTATGGGCGGCGACGCCTCCGGCGAAATCTGGTGTAATGGCGGCGAGCGGTCACGCACGCTGCTCTCTGCTGTGCTATCTCCGCTGACCACCAGTACACATGCTTCTTTGCCGTGCCGGGCTTAACCCTAGGCATCACCGCATCGCAGATATGCGACATGGCTCTCCTGAACCATTCAGCCTCTGCGTCGACATCGGCAGGCCTGGCCGGTGACGGAATCCAGGCCTGCACAATGGATGCCTCCAGGAGAGCCTCCCGATCCAGGCGTCTGAGCGCCCAACGTGGATCCGGGGGTTCGCTATAGTCGGCGGTAGGTTAGGTGGAGGGGAGACGTTGAACCGAATGTACCTATGGTCGGACGACGTCTCCTCCTCCTCCACCACGCGCCAACCCTGGACGCGGCGGGAGAGAGCAGGGATCGCGAATGCAACATCCACGACCGAACTGAGCCCCCGCCGCTCCCAGGTGGCGACACTCCCCCGGTTGAGGACCTCAAGGCCACGGGTGTTGGCCCAGCCCTCCAGAACTCGCCTCTTGGCATTGGTTTCCCGGCAGCCCCGAGCCAGAGACCAGGCGTTGAAGTCTCCCAGGACCAAGACAGGGCGAGGACGGCACGCAGCGAGAACGATGTCCAGTCCAGCGAGCCATAGCTCAAGCTCATACAGGTCAAGGCTTGGCCAGAAGTAGACGGCCACGACAGCCAAACCCTCATAGTCCGCCGCGACACAGCCGCGGCCCCTTGCAATGACTGCAAGGCGCGAGGTTCCCGCGGCGGAACCCCCGAAGACGGTCGCTACGCCATCCAGGTCCACCGGGCTTCCGGGGTGGACCCAGTACGGCTCAGTGACCACGACCACATTGATAGACCACTCCACGATGCTCTGGTACAGAAGATCCTGAGCACCGGTGCAGTGCTCTATGTTCACCTGCAGGATGCGGATTGGTGTGTCCATTAATGGACGTCCATCTCCGCATCCCGCCGTGAATGTGGCCGCTCTTGAGCCGCACCGCTACCCGTTGCGGACAAACGGGGCTTTGGCCTCGAGGCGGCGCAGGTACGGCTGTCCGCCCAGTGTACCGCCGCTTTACTCTCTGCTACGCACTTGTAGCAGCGCGGCGGAGCATCACAGGCACTGGCCTTATGACCGGGCTGACTGCAGCGGAAGCACCGATCCCCCATGGTGTCTCCCGCTGTACACTGCACTCCCACATGCACCCGCGCCTTTAGGAAGCCCCCAATGAGCAGGCTCCGTTCGTCCGCAATTTTCTGCGCCACTGCGACGGGGCAGTTGACGACTGCCGTGCCGTGACCGGTGGAGCTGAAGCGGATTTCTCCAGCTCTCACCTGATCCCGGGGGCAACCGTCCGCCTCCACGACGGCGGAGATAAGTTCCTCCGTCGTGGCCGCATCATCCAGACCCGAAATGCGCAAACCTGCGCATTTATTGGGTCTGGTGAAGCGGATGTCTTCCGCGTCCAGCGACTCCCTCAGCTTGGCCGCTAGGGCGTCAGCTTTGAGGCCGCTGGTGGCGTCGGAGACCTCGAGAAGGCGAGCTCCGGTGCGAGTAGTCTTGCACCGGAGCCCACCCTCAATCTCGAGGGCCTTGAGGTCCACCGAGGCTTTCATCTGCCTCAGGACCTGGGCGTACCCCACGCCCTTCTCCATACCCTCCGTCATCACCGTCAGGACGACGGCAGTGGAGTGTGGGGCGCGGAGCCTCTTCGGTGCCTTCGCCGCAGCGGCTTTGGCCGCCTTCTTAGCCTTCTTTGTGGCGGCTTTTTTTGCCTTCTTTTCGGCTCCCGCTACCATCCATCCATCCCCTCTGGAGGGACATTCGGGTGCAACGGGAGCGGCGGCTGCAGCGGGGGCGGAGGTGCCACGATTTATCCCCTTTCCCTTCCCCTTTCCATTAATCTTAGGAAGCGTTGGGTTTGCAGGGACCGCGGTCCCCGTCTTAGGAGCTTGGGACCGGGACTTCCGCTGGCCGCAGCCGCAAAGGATGCGGGCCGCGCCAGCGGAGGACGGTACGCCAGGTCCTCGAGCACGCCAAGGCGCCTCTCAATCGACGCCAGCAACTGTGTCACGCTCGGTGCAGATGACGTCGCTGGCTCAGGCACTTGCTTGGGCGCCGGCTTAGGTACCGATTTAGGCGCCGACTTTGGCATCGATTTGGATGCCTCCCGCGGCGGCCCAAAAGCCCTCGGCTGGACCGCCGCCTCTTGGGCTCTTGGGGCCATCAGTGCCTCCGGGGATCCCCTGACCATCTGGGTCAGTTGTCTGACCTCCTCCCGGAGGACCTGCTGTTGCTCCAAGGAGTTGGCGGGCTAAGTTTCCAGGCTTGTCACCCGGGCCCTGAGCTTCGTCTCCTCCTCCTACGCTCCTAGCAAGGAGTTCCTCCAGCGCCGTCCTGGCGACGGCGACTTTTTCCGCCACCGTCTTTTTCTTTCCCGACACATTTTTGGCACCTTTGATAGGTTCCGTAATGCGGGCAAGTGCTGCGAGGAGCTCCCTCGCCGCGGATGCGCCTTGGTCCCTGCCACTGGGTAGTGGAGGGACGTGCAAGGGTAGCTTCGGCACTCTAGCCGCGGGAGTGGTCATAATTTTTGCCGGCCGATCGTCCTCACTCGAAGAGACCGCCCGTTGTCCGGAGGAGCTTCTGCTCCGGTCGAAAGACGGTCCACCCGGGCGTGGCCTCTTCTTTCGAAGACTGTCCGTCTCCATTTGGCTGGGAGCTGACTCGCTGTCAGTCCCAGCCAACGACGCAACCTCTGCGTCCGATTGTACGCCTATTGGTAGCGGACCTGATAAAAGTGGACTTGATCGACCGCGAGCGCGACCGCAGCTTCGCCTCCTGGTCTTTCCCCACTATCTCCGTATCCTCCGTTCCGTCAAGTTCAAGTCCGTTATTGGTAGTTATTTCGTCATTAGATCCGTCCGGTTTGGGCTGGTTTTTATTATTTGTGCTCATAATATATCCCACGATTATGGGGGAAAGATGGCGGATCCCCTGTACCTGGATAAGCCTATATACTATGGAGGTCGGCTGGTATCCATAGGTTTTAACGACTTCGCTGTCGGGTGTTATAGACTTTTCCTTGTCGTGGGCCGGCCAATAAAGGCAAGCCCTCCGGTCAGCAAGTTCACAGCGTACCCTTCTGGAGCCACCAGTCAGGTCGTTGCTAATCACCTGCCGATTACGGAACGCAAGAGGATGGCTAGTCCTCTCTCACCGGCGGTGGCACAAGTGCCCGTCGGCCCCTGCGTTAGCAGTGGGCCAACCCGCCCCTGGATCCCCCAGGACCCTACGGTGGCCTCCACCACTAACACCATCGCTCATCCTGTCTCCTCTGAAAGCAGAGGAGTACGGAGAGCGATGTGTTCCCGCCACGTTGGGTATTGGCCGACGATCAATGCCAACTCCATGAAGGGGAAGCCATTGACCGCAGCCCAGGGTGTACCGGCCGCTCCGATTCCGTTCCCCCCGGATTGCAGCGGGATCGGAATCGGAATGACACGCGAGGAGGTTACCTAACACACACCCCCTGCCGGAAAGGTTGACATACCAATCAAAAACAATAAACAGACCTCTGGCTCTAAAGTGCAAACTTTGGACGCTACTGGAAAATCGCTATGAGGATTATGATGTACAGTCAACGATAAAAGTTGATTGACACTACAATATTTACAAACCTTTTTTATATTAGAATACCTATACCGATGATTGATGTATAGGCATTTTAGGGTTCCGTTGCCAAATGGCAAAAAACAGAACCCTTATAGATTCGTCATGTCTGTCTGTATGTCCGTCCGTATGTCACAGCCACTTTTTTCCGAAACTATAAGAACTATGCTGTTGAAACTTGGTAAGCAAATGTATTCTGTGAACCGCATTAGGATTTTCACACAAAATAAAAAAAGAAAACAAAAATTTTGGGGGCTCCCCATACTTAGAACTGAAACTCAAAAAAAAATGTTTCATCAAACCCATACGTGTAGGATATCTATGGATAGATCTTCAAAAATTATACTGAGGTTTCTAATATCATTTTTCTCTAAACTGAATAGTTTGCGCGAGAGATACTTCCAAAGGAGTAAAATGTGTAATGTAACTTCTGAACTAAGAGAATAATAAAACTAAAAAATATATGATGTACATTATCATGTAAACTTCCACCGAAAATTAGTTTGAACGAGATCTAGTAAGTAGTTTTTTTTAATACGTCATAAATCGTAAACTGCAATTTACCTTTCATTCAATCAACTCAAATTAAAAAAAAGCATTATTATGTTACTTGCTGCTACGGAACCCTTCATGGGCGAGTCCGACTCGCACCCAGAGGATAAACTTAATATATTTCATGTTTTGTTTATTAAAGGTTTGTAAGAGCTGGAAGGTATAGTAATTTGTAACACCACTTTTGTCGTTGACTGTACATTGGTATAAAAACAACTTTTATTGGGTCTACCCCTCCTATTCAAGTTATTTTTTAATAGCGTGTGTAAATGTGTATTATGTAGGTCTTCATTTACTAACAACGCTGCCTATACCTTGAGTTGTAGCTACTGTCGTGACTATATAGAAAACTGGACTCGGATCGATGGTTATAACTAATGCATTAGTTATCAAGAGAAAATTACCAAGTCATGACTGACGTCCAAATCTTTAGACATGGCGGCCATCTTCTTTTTCTGTTCTCACAGGTTTACTTAAAGTAGGCTAGATACGCAGATCAGGTGTATCGGAGCCCTCTAAGATCTTTGGGACCCAAACCAACTTAACCTGCAAGCCTGCTGTTGCTGATTGACAAACGAGGCTCTGGGTCAAATCAGGGCCGTTCGGAGTCTCAGGGATATTCTCTCTAGGGCATTATTGGTTCCCCGACAACAGGGTGAATATTGTGAAACACCATGTTACACGCGGGGTTTCACAAGCTCTTTAAAAAAAGGACTTACATATTTATTTCAACACTTTTTTTATATCTAAACATATGTAACTAGGTCTGCAAGGCGAATCGCTGCTTGAAATGTTGAGCTGAGTGAGACATAGTGAATCAGATTTTGAAAATTTTGAACAGTGATCATTCCTCCGTGGCAAGTCCGATTAAGAAAATTCTTTTTGAAAGTCACAACTCTGGACATGCTTTCTGAGCGTGTAAAGTTTGGTCACAGTGTCTCGAGCGGTTATTATGTAATTCCACCTGGAATTTTTTTAACGGTGACCATTCCTCTGTGGTAGCATTAATTTTTTCAAAATATATCCATAAACCTTCCTCTGATTTACCTCTTTAATCATCCAAATTTGGTTCTGATTGGATTAGTAGTTTAGGGGAAGACCTGTGACAAAGAAAATCCTGAAGTCTGATATGAGGAGCTTTCGCTCGACTTCGTCTCACTCAGCTCAATTACTCGTCCCGATTGAGTGACTGACTTACTGATTGACAGATTGATTCATCAGCGCAGAGCTTAGAACTTGAAATTTTGGCAGTAGATACTTTTTATGTTGTTTCACTCCTAAGGTGGTATAATGAGGGATAAATATTTGTATGGAACTCTGTGATTTTCAAAAGTTAGTGGCACAAAATTTCATCACTTGATTCCGGTTAGAATTAAATGATCACGTGTACAAACGTTTTTTCAAAATTTTACCCCTAAGAGCGTGAGATGAGGGTTGAAAGTTTATATGGAAAGGTCATAACTTTTGAAGTTAGAAGCACAAGAACTTCCCGCCCGCTGTTCTTGACTGTCTGTAGCAGAATATATATACGATACTCCTACGATCTTAAATTCTGACTCATAGAAATTGACTTATCAAACGGACTTTATATTTTTCTACTTAAAACCCTGTTATGCTTAACAGATATTTGAGTAATGGAAATGTTGTAACACTCTAATGAATAAATAAGATACGAGTACGGTACAGTACGGTACGGATACAGTACGGTTTTAGTCGGTTCAAATCCGACGTACCCATCTCATTATTAGCTGCGATGAGTTGAAAATGTCGGCTACGCACGTAAAAAATACTTTTAATTAAATATTATGAAAAGTGAGCGTTAATTTAGTAATGATGCTCACCGTAAACAGAGTCGTTTCAATTTCAACACATCAGTCGAGATAATTATTTAAATTTTATGTTGACTTGCGACTGGCAAGGTTTAACGAATACTAAAAGTATGAGCGCAGAACGGCGCGGAAAGATACGCTGAGATAAACGGCTTGCGATAAGGCCTACGCTAAACTTGACGGAAATTCCGTCGCGGATCTTCCGCGTCGGTAAACCAAGCAGCGACCGATTTTCCGCATAGTGTGCCCGCTATTCGTCATTTATATGCATTTATATCCGTCGTGTGTAGCAGTAGCCTAAATCTATGGTTATTATAATCTATGTTCAACCATAGACAAATAGTTCTACGGAATAAAATTTGAAGAAATAATTAAAGTGTGATTTGCAAGATTTTTTAAAATCCTTAATAGAGTTTCACTTTTTATAGAACTACTCACCGCTTTTCACGGTTTTAAAATAAATTGGAACAGATGACCTGCTACATGAACGAAATCGGGGCACATAGAACGAATGAGTACTGAGCCACAGATTAGATAATAGGTAATACTCTGAGCGACACCCGAGGGGGTCATCTCATAGTCGTAGATGGCCCAGAGTCAGTCGGGATGCGTAGGAAACGGCTTATTGGGTCACTATACACCCGGCATAATATGAGCCAGACATGGCGGCCGGTTCGAGTCCGCACTGGCCGGCTGGGGGGTAGAGTATCTTTTAATATAATAAATAATCACTAATCAAGTACTTATGTCACTGTGGACTAAGATGGATACAAAATAAAAAAAATAAAAAAATCTCGATATAGCTCAGTATAATTAGCTTGATTTCGATATGATAACTTATTCCAACACGCCCATCCCATCGTCGGTACCGATGGGGTGTAGCACGTGGGGGTTTCCACACGTTTAAAAAAAGATAAGGTATATCTGATATAATATGACTTCACCTCGCATGATGGTAAGCTAAAGGTAAAGTCTCAGAGATGAGGATCACCATTACAGAGAGCAATAATTCTACAATGGCGGCCCTCAGCTTGTTAGACTCATCAGATGCTTTTTCACGCCTGGCTTAAAGGACCGGGAGTCTACGAAGTAGAAAACACGTGTACGTGTAAGTGAGGTTGGCTAAGTCCCCCGAAGAGTTTGATGAGGCCCCAGATATTATATTCGATATATGTGTCCGGCGGGCTTGCATGCAAGGTTTAATGACAGCAGAGGAAGCTCGTGAAGTATGTAAGGACAGAAGCAGATGGGATGGTTGTCTCTGCCTACCCTGTACGGAAAACGCCCAATGGTGTACGTAGCGGACTGCCGAGATGAGGTCTCGAGTACGATCCCCACTCGCCCCGGGCATACACCTCTGACTTTTCATAGTTATGTGTGCATTAAAAATGTTAATTATCGCTCGGTTAGTAATGTGCCCGGTAGATGACAATAGGCTCGCCCCTTATTACATTGGGACCTAAGAGAATCTTGGGTGTGTAATACACCTCTGCCTACCCCTTCGGGTATACAGGCGTGAAGTTATGTTATGTTCTATGTATGTAAGTATATCTGTCAAAGGTACTCATTTACATGTGAGGGATATA
This sequence comes from Cybosia mesomella, assembly GCA_946251805.1. Taxonomy (NCBI): domain Eukaryota; kingdom Metazoa; phylum Arthropoda; class Insecta; order Lepidoptera; family Erebidae; genus Cybosia; species Cybosia mesomella. The sequence continues at coordinate 8,865,846 of OX276417.1, forward strand.
TGCTTTTGCGAGGGAGATGCTCTATGGGCAACCTTACACTCTGAAGGTTCAAGCCCGACATAACCGCCCCCGCTGGCCGGCGGGGAGGAATCCGAGGGGATTTCCGCACGAAAAAAAAAAGGTACTCATTTACAACCACACCTTCTGAATAATAAAGTGTCACATATATTGCACAACGTTTGACTAAAACAACGAAACAGGATGTCTAATATTATATTACATCAATTAATACATCATAATGAATATTAAATATTAATTTCTTAGTAATTTATGATTTTAAGATGCCCTTATCGATAAGTGTTGATGTGTTTATCGAGTATTGAGGGGCCTGTTGTACTGTGAGACTGTTTGGATAGATACATTAACTGTTATTATGAGGGATTGGTCAGTTATTATATATTATATATTTATATATATATATATATACCATTATAACATTGTAAATTAGTTGTGTCTGTACATTAGAGATTTTAAAAAAAGCTTGGGATATGTTAAATAAGCGATATGTACAACCGAAAAAATCACCACTATTGGTCCAAAGAAAATCCACTAAGAGTTACGGCAAGTCATAATCAGGTTCGTTTCTCATTCAACTGTTGGTGTGGTATAATGTCCAATCGAGTCATAATGGTAGAATTTTATGAAGGGAAACTGAATTCTGCCATATATAACGACGTCATTTTACACCATCTTGAAAACGAGTTGGACGAATGGCCCCTGTCGGAATTATGAAAAGTTCATTTTCAACAAGACGGTGCTCCGCCACATAACAGCCACCTTTCACGTTCCAAATTGAGCCGCCTATTCGGTACACAGTGGATAGGTACACATGGTCCAACACAGTGGCCACCTCGTAGCCCCGATCTCACGCCACTCGATTTTTTTTTATGGGGCTTCGTAAAAAACGAGGTGTATAAGACGCCGTACACCAGTGTTCAAGACGTCTAGGATGCATTAACGACCATTTTACGTAATATTCATCCCAGAACATTATTAGCCGCCATTCGTTCAGTGCAACTTAATGTAAACTTATGTATTCGTGAAAATGGAAGTCATTTTGAGCAATTTATTTCATAAACTAATTTCATACATGTTTAATTGATTTTTTTTACTTATAAAGTTCAAAATTTTACTTGACTCATGAGTTTCGAGTTGATTTATCGTATTTCCGTACGAAATGTATGGGAAAAGATTTTGGCGAGATCTGTATTTCCTAGTACTCAAAGCTAAAATGGTCCCATAGAGTATTTTGATCCCTAGATGAAATAGAATCGTTTGGCACACAAAAAGAAAATTTTGGACTTTTAGCATTTTTTTTGCTAACTGTAAGATTTTTGCAAAATCTGTGAATGCAATTCAAAATATCTCAAAAGTTAGGAAAGGTCTCCTAAGAACGTTTTGCTGTAACTAGAACGGTTAAGGTACTTGCCCTTACTGCCCCGTTTCAAATATACACCCTGTATAATAATCAATATCATATATATTAATCATTAATATCTACGAGTGTATACCATGATTTTTTTAGTATTTTAGGCCAAATATTTAAAACTCATCATCATAATCTCAGTGTTGTATCTCAGTCATTTCCGAGGCTATCACATCGGAGCCGGAGTCAGCTTGCCGGTTTTTATTCTCAACTTCACACGGTCTTCTTGTTTAAAAAAAAATATCTGCATCCCTGGCTAAGATTTTTTTTAAACCTAATGATATTTTTTTATTCGTTTAATCTTTGACGACCTCTGTGGCGTAGCGGTAGTGTTCGACTGGTAATTCGCGGGTTCGATTCCCACTCAGTGCAAATATTTGTTTGAATGAATATGTATTTTTGTATTGATTTGGGTGTTTCTATGTATAATACGTATGTATTTATGAATAGAACTATTTCTAAGTATTCAATGAAATTTTGAAGCAATCAATATGCTTACTTTTGTAATAGATTTAGATCGGAAAAAGAGGACACCTAGAACGGGACTTGAACCCACGACCAGTCCCGATATGCCCCCTGTAAGGGACTGGTCGCGGGTTCAAGTCAAGTCAAAGTCAAAAACCATTTATTCTGTATAGACCATTAATACGACACTTACAAAACGTCATAAAAAAAAATAATCTAATGTTTGGCAAATGGACCACCGGTTCGAAACGCGGCCCTGTCCTGAGAAGACTCCGGCAAGAAACTCAGCTTGCTGTTTTTTTTTTGGTCTATTTACAAACATTTTTACTTAACCTAAGTACAATATTTCATTTGAGTAGCATAGAGAGAGAGCAAACAGTTCATATCCAAGCTTGTTTGTCGTCTAAATAGTCTTGAATTTTATAGTAGCCTTTTTGGCAGAGTTTACTTTTAATTTGGCTTTTAAATTTATGAAGAGGTAGATTCTTCATTTCACTGGGAAGCTTGTTGTAGAAGCGTATACAGTTACCCTGAAAGGAATTACTAATCTTGTGGAGTCGACTATTACAAACCACAAGATTGTTTTTATGTCTAGTATTTACGTTATGTATATCACAAAGCCTTAAAAAATTGGAAATGTTTCTTCTAACATACAAAAGATTTTCAAAAATATATTGGGAAACTACAGTTAGAATGTTTATTTCTTTGAACTTTTCTCGGAGGGAGACTCTTGGGCCCAACTTATAAATTGCCCGCACCGCCCGCTTTTGTAGTACAAAGATTGTATTTAAATCTGCGGCATTACCCCAAAAGAGAATGCCGTAGCTCATAATACTATGGAAATAACTGAAATAAACTATTCTAGCGGTATCTATGTCTGTTAAAGTCCTAATCTTTTTCACAGCGTAGGAAGCAGAACTTAACCTACTAGCTATTTTTTCAATATGTGATCCCCATTTAGCATCGATACTTAAACCTAAGGACACGGTTGATTCCACAAGGCTAAACAACTGTCCATTAAGTTGTACATTGATTTCCACCTGTGTAACATTAGGTAAGGTGAATTTGGGGTGCTTGGTTGGGGACCTCCACGCGGTGCACCCTGGGCAACGGAGACGGCAGCGCCTCTCTCCTAGGGTGGGAGAGACGCTGCCGCCTACGGCCAACTCCGACCGAGGCGAGGACGGCCCTGTTGAGGGCTGTTCGGAAGCTTTCCACGTGTCCCTCTGATTAGCAGAGGGCACAGTGGAGAGCAAGTAAGGGGGACATCTCGAAACCGGAGATGGCCCAGGGTCAGTCGGGGTGCGAGGGATATGCTCTATGGGTAACCTTACACCCCGGCATCTTAAGACCCGAGACGGCGTGCGGTTTTAGTCGGTGCAAGCCCGACATAACCGCCCCCGCTGGAGACCCCCCGCTCTCCAGCGGGGGCGGTATCCGAAGGGATTTCCGCACGAAAAAAAAAAAAAAAAAAAAAAAAAAAAAGGTAAGGTGAATTTAATACATTTGGTATTTTTTTCATTAAGGCAAAGATTATTTATATTAAACCATCACCACCAACCAAGTCCCTTCCTAGATGTTCTCTTTTTCCGATCTAAATCTATTTCTAAGTATGTTTATCCGCATTTTAGAACCCATAACACAAGCTAGTTAAACTATTCTTACTTTGGGTCTAGATAGCGCTGTGTTGAATGTCGTGGAATGTTTATTTACTTGTGATCATTAAAATTCGTTGCTTATAACTATTAGGTAATCTGTGCTTATACTGAGTGAAGTAGAGGACCGTAAGGTTACCAAAAGAGTTTCGGGGTGCGAGGGAAATGCCTTATAGGCCACCTTACACCCTGGCGTCTGAAGGCCCGAGGTGGCATGTGGCTTTAATCGGTTCGACATAACCTCCCCCGCTGGCCGGCAGGGGGGTATTCGAGTGGATTTCCGCACGAAAAAAAAAAGGTTTCGAAAGAGTTAGAAAAGCGGTCGCGAAATTTGAGGCAGATATATCCACTCATTAGCGAATGCGTCTCAGTCATGCTTTTGATAATGATTTTTCAATCGTTTCTACAATAGTATTGAACTCGTATAGTACCTTTTTTTTTTATTGTGCGGAAATCCCTTCGAATACCCCCCCGCCGGCCAGCAGGGGCGGTTATGTCGGGCTTGAACCGACTAAAACCGCGCGCCGTCTCGGGTCTACAGACGCCGGGATGTAAGGTTACCCATAGAGTATATTCCTCGCACTCCGACTGACCCTGGGCCATTCACAGTGTCCCCTCTGATAACAGCAGAGGGGTACCTGGAGCGACCCCCCCCCCCCCCGCGGGACTTGCAGGCCCGCCATACCCCGACCCCCTCGTGCAATGGGGTCAGCTGGCCCGGTTGGTCAGACTCTTGGCCGTTGACGTTGACGCCAGCTACTCCAGAGGAGCAATCAATGATGCGTCATCGCCCACGTTGCCCAGGGTGCACCAAACTTGGAGGTGATCCAACCAGTCGCACCCCACTCGTATAGTACCTATTGAAAGCGAACGAGTGCAAAATATTATTACAATTATTACTCAAAGTCAACAATCATTTTATTCTGTATAGACCATTCAAACAAAACAAATCGAAACGTCTGGAATAACAACAACTAGACCAATATTTGGAAAAGGGACCATCGGTTCGCAACGCGGCCCTGTCCTGAGAGGACTCCAGTAAGAAACCCAGCGGGCTTTTTAGTTTGGCCTATTTACAAACATGTTTGATATTGTCGGAAGTAAACGCGAATGTCACACATTGAAATAAAACTAGTTTTAACGGATTCTATCGCGATTTATTTGATGTTATTTTATATTTTACATTGATCCCGACATTATTTTATATAGGCATTTATATTTATATATAGTCTCCCCGTCTAAAAAGCAACCGAAATGTCGGGATCAATGTAAAATATAAAATAACATCAAATAAATCGCGATAGAATCCGTTAAAAACGGTTTTACAAATATGTTTACTTAATCTAATAACAATGTTTTGCTTGAGTATCATAGCTTAGTAGAGTTCATTTCGAAGTTCGTTTGTATATTTTTTATTTATTTTTGATTAGACTTTCAAATTTATTAACAGGGCAATTCTTTTTTATAAGGGAAGCTTCCTTCACACACAAAGCATCGAAAATGCACAATAATAAGAAAATATGATTATATGAGCCAAGACAAGAGCAGCAGCACGCCCAACAACTCTGGACTCCGTCCCACAGCCACTAGCAGGTTCGCCAACACCTGTACGTCGGCAGGGGAGAGACCGGCCACCGACTGGCTTGAAGCCCCGACGCCCACCGGCTTCGATTAGGGCCCCCGCTACCGGTGATGATGTGCACCGCATGCGATGGAGTACTTCAATGAACGAAAGGCTCTTTGCCTTTTTGATGAGAAATCAATAGAACTATTAAAATCATACTTAACAGATAGGCTTCAGACTGTTGTTGTGAATAACGTCAAGTCAAACGGATCAAACGTCAAAATAGGCGTACCACAGGGATCAATCCTAGGACCTTTTCTCTTCTTGGTGTATGTCAATGACCTGCCTTATACGATCGAGGCTCAAGCTGGCATAGTATTGTTTGCAGATGATACATCACTGATATTCAAAGTAGATCGGCGTAGTACAGATGCGAGTAATATTAATAATATTTTGAACGCCATTTCAAATTGGTTTTATGCAAACAACCTATTGTTGAATGCAGAAAAGACCAAATGCATTAAGTTTACACTGCCTAATGTAAGGCAAGCACACGTTAATGTCGTGCTGGAGGGGCAAAGGTTGGAATTTGTAAACAGCACTACTTTTCTAGGCATAACACTAGATTCGAAATTGCAATGGGGTGACCATATCACTATTTTGGCCAATAAACTCAGTTCTGCTGCTTATGCTGTCAGACGGATAAGGCAGTTGACAGATGAACCCACTGCTAGGCTGGTATGTTTTAGTTACTTTCATAGTCTGATGTCCTATGGAATACTACTTTGGGGGAATGCAGCAGATTTAGAAACTATATTTATACTACAAAAGAGGGCAGTTCGTGCCATTTATTGTTTAGGCAAGAGAGATTCTCTTAGGGAACGATTTAAAAAGTCTAATATTTTAACTGTAGCTTCCCAATATATATTCGAGAACATACTGTATGTCAGGAAAAATATATCCAATTTTACAAAAGTAAGTGACATCACAGACAGAAATCTGCGTAATAAAAATAAACTGATCGTTCCATGTTATCGGCTTAGCAAAGTTAGTGATTCTTTTAGGGGGGAAGGTATACGCTTTTATAACAAATTGCCTGCACCTGTGCGAGCATAGGCTCGGACGATTGCTCAACATCCCGCGTCCAATCACCCTCTGTTTTGATTAAATTAAGATCATGGATCCGGTTACAATACTGCAAGAGGATGTAACCGATGCAGTCCGTCTGTTGCCTGAAAAGCTAGGTAGGTACCTACCCGGCCGAATTTAGTAACAAATTTGTGTCATCAAATTTCTACCACCATCATAATCAAAATGCATCATCCGCGTTCATCTGTTATGAGGTTGTACATACCGCGGAAATGCGGGGGACGTGGCTTTTGAAATGCCAAATCCCTCTATAACCGTGAGGTGTGCAACCTCAGGGAATACTTCCTACACAATGAAGTCAATACTTATGCATCGTGATGTAGTAATGGTGGATAACGGACTTACCCCGCTAGCTTTGGCTAAAGAGAACTGGCGCAAACCTGTGGTATTAAGTATTAATGACCGTATGGATGTATGGAAGAGCATGGACTTGCATGGTCGTTTCCATCGGGCTCCCCATGGGCCTGATATAGATTTACCAGCATCTGTATCTTGGCTACGCTTCGGTGACCTACTTGGGGAAACCGAAGGTTTTGTTTTTGCAATTATGGACGAAGGTTGTGATAACGAATAACTATCGGAGGTATATTCTAAAGGATGGTATGGTTGACATAGGTCCCGGAGAATCTCTTAGACATATAATTTCTGGTTGTTCTTGTCTTGCCAACAGCGAGTATTTGCATAGACATAACCAAGTAGCCAGGATTGTTCATCAACAGCTTGCTCTAAAGTACAACCTTGTGGAATCAGAAGTACCGTACTATAGGTATGTGACCGATGCAGTTCTAGAAAATGGGCATATCACGTTATACTGGGATCGAGCTATCATCACTGAGAGGACTATTGTAGTTAATAAACCTGATATAGTGTTGTTAGATCGATCAGAGCGCCGCGCAATAATTATCGATATCACCATTCCACATGACGAGAATCTTGTGAAAGCCGAAAAAGAAAAACAAATAAAATATTTGGATTTGGCTCACGAGGTTGTCGACATGTGGAGTGTGGACTCGGCAATTATTATTCCGATAGTTTTATCGGTTCACGGACTGATTGCCAAGAGCCTCAATCAAAATCTCAAGAGGCTCGCGTTAGGCAGTTGGGTCAAGGGTTTGATGCAGAAGGCAGTGCTCCTCGATACGGCACGTATTGTGAGGAGATTCCCATCTCTGGAGCCCTAACCACCGGTAGCTTGGTCCCTGTACCCGATGCCCGATGAATCTTTATTGACATTTAAACAGGTGTACAAGTTAAATATAGGCGGTAGAACACGCACAGAGAGGTAAAATCTTACCTATCGCTGAGAGGTTCCACACTGCCTCAAAGCACGGGATCGTCGACGATCCTCAGCGCCCGTCTTTGCACCGAGTCAAACTGGTCAAGCTGGTATGCAGGTGCTACGGCAAAAAGTCGACAGCAGTACTCCATGTGAGGCCGTACTTGCGACTTATATAGAAGAAGAAGCTGGGTATCCTGTCGAAGATGCAAAGGTGCTCCGAAAAAGCTGCTCAACGTATATCAAGCGCTAGTTCGATCGTGCATGGAGTACTGTTCGCACCTTTGTGACAGCTCAGCTAAATACCATCTTGAAGCGCTTGAGTCGATTGAGAGATGAGCCCAGAGCTCATCAACAATGATGTGCTAGTCGAGGTTAGACTTCAGAGCCTATGGCGGAGCGCGCCCGGGAGAGATTTAGAATTCTCCCGGCCCGCCGAGCTCGCAACGTGTTCGCCGCGCGTCGCAGGCGACTCAGGCGCCGGTGGTCGCTTAACGACCTCCGTCCTCCATGATCGCAGGCCTGGGGGTGGCAGTTGAGGCCGCCTGTCACCCCAGCAGAAGCAGGCCGGGACGGTGGGGGGACTAGCGCCCCTCCCCCAAACCGGGGCAAGACGGGGACACCGTGGTTCCCAAACCCGAGGGGGGCATCTCGAAACCGGAGATGGCCCAGGGTCAGTCGGGGCTCGCACCCCGATATGCTCTATGGGCAACCTTACACCCCGGCGTCTGTAAACGGAGTGCGGTTTTAGTCGGTTCAAGCCCGACATAACCGCCCCCGGAGCCTGTAACATCGACAAAGAGTTGCTATTCTTTCGTCGTTTTATAGTTAAATTTTTCAACCTTCTTTTCCTGATTTCTCGATCTTCCTTTTTACTTATCACACCACCTCGTTTTTGCATATAAAAACGAGGTGGTGTGATAAGTTTGATGTTTTTTGTTGTTTGTCTAACTGTAGCTCCCGGACGTATGTACCGATTTTGATGCGGATTTTTTGTTCGAAAGCCGATATGATCACGATGATTCTTATAAATAAATTCGTGTCGGGGGTTTTTTAATTTTTTAATTATATTTATTTGTCAATGTTTCCGCTTCGAAATTACGGTCTCTCTTTTATTATTCTGTTTACTGTTAGTCTACTTTTTATATATAAATATTCTGTACATACTGACCTTGACATATTGCTCCTATGTTGTGCGTACATACGTGTTAGATAAATTTGCGACGCACAAAATTATTAGAGAGCAAATAACCTCCGTTAACCCCCGCCGGCCAGCGGGGGAGGTTATGTCGGGCTTGAATCGACTAAAACCGCACGCCGTCTCGGGTCAGACCTCTTCAGACTTCAGACAGGTGTAAGGTATTTCCCATAAGACATTTCCCTCGCACTCCGACTAACCCAGGGCTATCTGCGGTTTCGAGATGGGTTTGGGAACCACGGTGTCCCCATCTAGCCCCGGAAGGGGCAGGAGGGGGGAAGCGCTTGTCGCCAAACCACCTCATCCTGCTTCTGATGGGGTGACAGGCGGCCTCACCTGCCACCCCCAGGCTTGCGCTCATGGAGGACGGAGTTCGTTGAGCGACCTCCGGCGTCTGAGTCACCGCAATATGGATTATTTAATGTGTAACATTCGGGAAAACTTCCAACAATATTATAGAGATCTATCTTAAAATTGAAATTAGAGAGCTGAGCGGTAGAGCATTCGAATGCTAAGCCAGAGGTTGAGGGTTCGAGTCCCACGCAGCGCAAATATTTGTATGCATCAATATGTATTTTTGTACTAGTCTGGGTGTTTCTATGTTTATTATGTATGTACTTACAAAAAATATACATTTATGTATGCAGATCCCCAGAGAAAGAAGAGCAAGGATAACCCGGGGTGCCCGGCAATGGACACTTGGGGAGGACACCGTGTGGTTTTAGTCGGTCCGATTCCGACACGCCCATCCCATCGTTGGCACCGTGGAGCCCGTGGCGATTCCAAAACGTAAAAAAAATGCTTACTTTTGGTCTAGATAGCGCTGTTTAGAAGGTCTTCGAATATTTATTTAGTAATATTCCGTATTAAAAAAGTATGTTTAATGTGTAAAGAGTAAACAAGTAGGTACGTATCTACTCTATTTTTAATTAATTCTTTCCTACGAGTCACCCTCCAACGTCAGTAACTAATGAATTATTTAGACTTTAATTTGGAATCAAATTCATTGATTTGAAACACAGCGTAATATTATATAATCAACTTGGGTCTACGAGCGTAACGACGTTTGGACTTGCAATCGTTTAGCACCAGGTTCTGACCTCTGCTGTGCCTCTCTGGCTGTATTTTCTCGACAGATTGCAGCGGTGTGCCATCCGTATCATTGGGAGTCCTGAGATTACCAATAGCCTAGAACCTCTGCAGCTGCGTAGAGACATTGCCTCTCTGGTTGTATTTTACCGCCTCTACCACGGCGAGTGTTCTGAGGAGCTCTTTCAACTGATCCCAGCTTGTCCATTTCGATCCAGAACAACACGTGCTGGAATGCGATGCCATCCGCACACGGTGGAAACCATACAGTCCCGAACTCAGCGGTTCGGTGCTTCCTTTCTTTGTCGCACGATAAAGAGCTGGAATGCTCTGCCCGCGCACGTGTTTCCTTCTTTTTACAATCCTGGGTTCTTCAAGCGGGGCGTGAAAAAGCATCTTTTGAGGCTACCATTTTAGGATCGTCAGCATCTGGGATGGTGGCCCATATCTTCTGGACTTCACCCTAGCTTCTCACCATCCAACGGGGTGCAGTCAATTGACGGAACAAATATAAAAGAAAAAAAAAAATTTCATCACCTCTACCTCAGCAAGTGTTCAAAGAGCTCTTTAAACTAATCCCACCGTTACCCTTCCAGTCCAGAACACCACGTGCTTGACAGCGATGCCACCAGCACACGGTAAAACAATATCTCCCCAAATGCAGCGCTTCAGCGCTGCACTTCCTTTCTTTGTCCACGATAAAGAACTTCTCTACCCGCACACGTGTTTCCTTCTTCTACAATCCCGGGTTGAAAATCTATCTGTCGAAGCCGTCTAGGTAGGACTACTATTTTCAGATCGTCAGCATCTGAAATGGTTACCCGTATTTTCTAGACTTCACCCTAGCTTCTTAACATCCAGCGGGGTGCAGTCGATTTTCGCACGAAATAATCATAAACAAGTTGAATTCCTGAGACGAGCTCAGCCGAATACAAGGGATTTTCGATTTTGCGATTATTATTTTTTTGCGATTTTTTCTTTATCTAGCAATGGTTCACCCCAGCACGAATCTATTACCGAAAACAGCAACTCGATAGCTCATCTCCTTCATACCCAAAACCGTGATAGAAAATTGGCAACGACGACGTCGTCGACGACAACTCTATAGCAATAGGGCTTTTCTAAAGAAAATCCTTAAAAATATTATGTACTACTACACACTCTCGTGACCCACACCAACCGTGGTGATTTTCATCACCATTTGAAAGGTACAGTATCTCCGATGAACGTAGGCTTTATGTTATGTGTAGTCGACGGCCTCTGTGGCGTAGCGGTAGTGCATTCGACTGCTACGACAGCAGCGCGGGTTCGATTGCCACTCAGTGCAAATATTTGTATGCATGAATATGTCTATTTGCATTGGTCTGCGTGTTTTTATGTATAATATTTATGTATTTACAAAAAATGTATATAAGTAAGTTTATCCGCATTCTGGAACCCATAACACAAGCTAGTTAAACTATGCTTACTTTGGGTCTAGAAAGCGCTGTGTATAATGTCGTAAAATATTTGAATATTTAGACTACGATGGTTTCAGTTAAAAAAACTCAGTAACATATATTTGTAAATCAAAACATTAATACTTAGGTGCTAATACGACCTTAGACGAATAAAATATTTAATAAACACATCCACTACGACAAACAACCAAAACCGATAAACTGATGTAATAAAATCATAATTAATAATTATTAATCGTTATTAATAATACACACATATTTGACAGGTTTCTTATCTTAAAAATATATCAATAACTTAATTATTATTAAATAGACTAATCGTATCCCGCGGCGATGATCTTTAAAATATTAATATTTTGATATGTATCGTTAACGGAACAATGATTGACATTAATAAACAATATTTGTTGAAGACTAGTCTGGACTGTGACGCGGAAGACCTAATTCCCAGTGATGGAGCAGCGGTTTTTTAAGTCAAAATATTAGAAATCATTTTGAATCTTATCTACGTGAGCTAAAGTTCATAGTTATTCAAAGGCAAAAGAGGATTGCGCGAACCTTCTCGCTACCGTTACCCTCCAGCGGTCTGCGTTTCTGTATTAGGATATTCTGGAGAGGCATCTGCAGATTGTCTCAAATACCTTTTTTTTCTTCGCGCGGAGATCCCTTCGGATACCACTCCGCCGGCCAGCGGGGGTGGTTATGTCAGGCTTGAACCAACTAAAACCGCATGCCATCTCGTTTCTTCAGATGCCGAGGTGTAAGGTGGCCTAATAAGGCAATTCCCTCGCACCCCGACTGACCCTAGGCCATCTACGGCTTTGAGATGGCCCCCTCGGGTGTGGGAACCACGGTGTCCCCATCTTAACCCGGAGAGGGAGGGCGCGCGTCACGCCGCCGCTCCGGCCTCCTTCTGTGGGGAGACAGACGGCCTCATCTATCACCCCCAGACCTACACTCATGGAGGACGGAGGTCGTCGATGCCTCAAATACGTACCCAAAAATGTAAACCAGTTCTCCCTCTACTAGGGAAGTCAGCGTATTCTCTCTGCAAGGGAATGGTCGCGGGTTCAAGTCACGTTCTGCAAAATCTATAAGAAAAGTTAGCATACTAATTACATAACATAACATAACATAACATAAACTCACGCCTATATCCCCGAAGACCAGGCAGAGGTGCTAGCACCCACATTTCGCCAGTTTATGTTTAGGTCCCAATCTAATAGGTGGCGAGCCTATTGCCATTAACCGGGCACTTATAAACCTGCGATAAATACACACATAACTTCGAAAAGCATCGAAAAGTCATTGGTGTTTGCCATGGTAAAACCTGGGATCGAACCTGACACATCGTCTCAGCAGACCATTACCCATACCACTAGGCTACCGCAGTCATACTAATTATTGCCTTCAAAATTAAATTTATAGTAAAGTTTATATTTAAGTACCAATTACGTGACTAATTTTAACCAATCAATAACAGTTCAAATTATCGGTATTCCATTTTTATTGACTAATATAACTTGTCAGATTGGTTACACTAGTAAATAAGACTTGTTAGAAACGATCAGAAATGGATACAGCACTGAAAAGGGCTATTTTAAGTAGTCCTTATAAGGACTATTTAAGATCTGCATTCTAGGAAATTGATACCAACAACTAAATTAATGAATCGCCTTCAGACTGCAACTTCTCTAGATCCATAGTTTTGATTTCTTCTATTACCAGCTCTGACAACAACAAAAGTTATTTCACATCTGGGAATAGGTCTAATTGTCTTGAGTTATTATATTTTAGTTGAATGTGCGATAAATATGGATCTGGTCGATTAAAAAATTATGTAGCAACTCTTAATTGGTTTTTATCCTATTAAATTTTCTTGGCAGGCATTCACGAGCTCTTCATAATTATTTATTCCTTGTTTACAAGCTTCTTCTGAAAGTATACCAATTGGTAGGAGGCCAAAGAGATGTCAAATATCTCTACCATGCACGAGAAGCTTGTGTGCACTTGCTGGCCTATAAAACCACGGGTAAAGATTTACAAAAAGCTCAGCTGTCTCTCTGCATTAAGTCTTGAATTTTTCAATATAATCCAGATGAAATGGTTTGAAGAATAAACGCAAAATTTGAATTTTTAGTTTTTAACTTTATTATTAGTATTTTTTTTTAGCGTAATCCTTATTTTTTTAAATTTCTATTTATTGATATAGATTTAGATCGGAAAAAGAGAACATCTAGGACGGGACTTGAACCCGCGACCAGTCTCTTAAAGGATTCCGATCTAAATCTTTAGGAAAATTAAACCTACTCATTGCTGAAAAATTTCATTGTATTCTATTTATTGATTTTAAAATTTTAATTTTAAATTTCAATCCATAATTTTTATTGGTAATATTAATAATATTATGTAATCTGTGGTAATATTCAATCTGTAATTATGACTTTGATTGTATTTTGTCCCATCAATAATTCAATTATGATTCTAGTGTATTCATTTAAATTGTTGCTTAAAAATGTATGTATGTTGGAATAGACACTGACTTCTGAAATGCAGGTAATTAATACCTAGCTCTGGAGTCAGGGCCAAACATGTTTGTAACCTTTTTTTTTTTTTTTTTTTTTTTATCGTGCGGAAATCCCTTCGGATACCCCCCCGCCGGGCAGCGGGGGCGGTTATGTCGGGCTTGCACCGACTAAAACCGCACGCCGTCTCGGGTCTTCAGACGCCGGGGTGTAAGGTTACCCATAGAGCATATCCCTCGCACCCCGGCTGACCCTGGGCCATCTCACCACTAACAGCATCGCTCATCCTGTCTCCTCTGAAAGCAGAGGAGTACGGAGAGCGATGTGTTCCCGCCACGTTGGGTATTGGCCGACGATCAATGCCAACCCTATGAAGGGGTGAAGGGGAAGCCATTGACCGCCGCCCAGGGTGTACCGGCCGCTCCGATTCCGTTCCCCCCGGACTGCAGCGGGATCGGAATCGGAGCGACACTCGAGGAGGTTACCCAACACACACCCCAACATGTTTGTAACCTAATTTTATGCTAATAAAGAATGATTAAAGGTTCTTGTCGATTTTGGTTATTTCAGCAGATTTCTTAAAATCTCCAAAATACTTTCTGGCTGTGTTGCCATCATTTGTCGTTCCAAAGCCTTGGCTCACAAAAATCGACAAGTATTCCCATTTGAATTCCAACTTGAATTCTTCTTATGTTAATTGTTTCCTGACAGCTTTCAGTTCCTTATTTGCACCTCGTGCAGTCCATATTATAAGGTATGTGCAAAATACACTCCATGCAACATTTTCTCGTACAGATCTTGAAAATACTTCTATCAATTTATTCATCTCTGTTGGGTTAGCAAGACAAATATTACACGCTGCTGCAGATGAAGTATCTGTGGCCACCTTCCCGTCGATCATTGTCATTGAGGATACATTACAGGAGATAAGTCTCGAATCTGCTGCTCCTGCTCATTAGGGTTCCGTAGCCAAATGGCAAAAAACGGAACGGAACTACGGAGTTCTCTATATAAAATAATATTAATTGCTTCACGAAATCTAGGTACCTGTGCGTTCCCCCTGCGGGAACGGATTTTTTTTAGATGTGAGGTTTTCTAGTTCTTTCTTCATTGCAGCTTCTTCTTGCTTGAAATATTCTATCTACTGTGTTCTTACAAAATTCGAACTTAATTGGCCGCCAAATTGAGTTAAAGAAGGTCTTGGATTTTCCCGTAAATGGTGGCATTGTTAGAAACTAATTTCAGAGGTAAATTCGCCGGGTCAGCTAATTTATAATAATAGTAACTTGATAAAAATAGTCGAAGTCTAAAAAACAATAAGATAGGTACCTACATATCCCTGTTACCCCAGCAGAAGCAGGCCGGGCCCGCCCCCAAACCGGGGCAAGACAGGGACACCGTGGTTCCCAAACCCGAAGGAGCCATCTCGAAACCGGAGATGGCCCAGGGTCAGTCGGGATGCGAGGGAAATGCTTTATGGGCAACCTTACACCCCGGCGCGGCGGCGTTTGTCTGTAGGCCCCGCTGCGCCGGCCGGATCACCGAGGGGATTTCTGCACGAAAAAAAAAAGGTACCCATATCATCATCATCATCATAGCACGAGTCTCTGTTACATCCAAAGCTTGTACTTAAATGCCCGAGGTCCGCTCTCAGACTATTTATCTTTATTTGGCTTATAATAACTTTTGCGGGAGCGGCTGCCGTCTGACCAACCCTGACAAAAAAGCCTGCGCCAGAGCCTCGTCCGTTGATTAGCAGTGTACCGACTGGCAGATGAGGTTGGCTTGTGCCCAGAAGATTAGGGTTCAATTTCAACCATTTTGGTAGGGACAATAACAAAGTAGCAATGCTGATAGTGGTAGCAATTCTGTTGCTGACATCACTAAACTAATTTTTCTCTAAAATTTTCTTATTTTAGAGAAATTTAGAGGGAATGCTATTCTGTTGTTACGTCGAACTAAATTTGGTGTTCAATATGACAGCACCAAATTTGAATCTGACATCACCAAAATTTAAATATGAAAGTGTTACCGTTATTAAAAAAATAAGAATGAATGGATAAAGAGTGAATTATTAAATTCTTTAAAAACTATATTCTTAGGTTTTAAGAATGCCGAAAAATGATTATTAATGCATATTATAGATCAAATAGTAAACAAACCGTTATTTTTCTTAGTCATAGCTAAGCTAAGTACAAACGGTTTTATTCAGTTCACTAGCCTGGCAACCCGGTGTTAACCTCTTTGTTATCTACGCAACTAAACTATCTCTGGCTGGAATATGTGCAAGTCAATTTGACGTGACATGACACAATTGACATATCGGATCAGTTAAAAATTTAGCAAGGAAATAATTGCTTGATTTGAAATACATACATGAACAATTTAATATTTATTTTAGGGAATTACATTGAGCAGCTCGCCACCTGTATCTCTATTGCTGCCCTCTGTACAATCTCCTCAGGAGGTACAGCAGCCACAACTGCTTCAATCTGGTGTATTGGCAGAAGCTGGCCCCATTCGCCATCGGATTGTGCCGAGACGCCGCATCTTGCCTAGGCCTTCACGACCTCCTGCCTATGAAAACTTAGTGAATGCCCTGCATGAAAGCAATAACACCTTACAAGAAACTATTCGACATAGTGTTGATGTGATTGCTGGTGCATTGAGAGACAGCAGTGCTGCTACACTACATGCTGCTGAGATCTTAGCAGCATGTAGTGTACATGTTTAACTAGGACGGTTACCAGCTTCGCAATCAACCCAAACTTAAGCGTAGCGAGATTTGCCTATCCAACAATAGGTCAACGTGACCGGTCGACTTTTTCCATTGATTTGGTTTTTCGGTGATTATTCCTCGATGGTACGTCGGACATCAACTTTCGACCCATAGAGACACTCAGCAAACAGAGCTTGATAACCGTGCCAAGTTTGGTCAAGATCGGTCGAGCCGTCTAGGAGGAGTATGGTTTCACGCGAAAACCCGATTTGTGGAGAAAGACGCTTCGCTCGCCTTCGGCTCGCTACGCTTAATAAATAAAAATAGCTTTAAGTAAAACATAATTTTTGGTGATTATATGTATAAAAAATAGCTTTACTTAAAACGAATTATATGTTTTTTATTAAAATTTCTTTCAATTAATTCTGCCCGCATTTGTCTGTGAAAAAGATTAGGACTTTTACAGACATAGATACCGCTAGAATAGTTTATTTCAGTTATTTCCATAGTATTATGAGCTACGGCATTCTCCTTTGGGGTAATGCCGCAGATTTAAATACAATCTTTGTATTGCAAAAGCGGGCTGTGCGGGCAATTTATAAGTTGGGCTCAAGAGTCTCCCTCCGAGAAAAGTTCAGAGAAATAAACATTCTAACTGTAGTGTCTCAATATATTTTTGAAAGTCTTTTGTATGTTAGAAGAAACATTTCCAATTTTTTAAGGCTTTGTGATATACTTAACGTAAATACTAGACATAAAAACAATCTTGTGGTTTGTAATAGTTGACTCCACAAGATTAGTAATTCCTTTCAGGGTAACTGTATACGCTTCTACAACAAGCTTCCTAGTGAAATGAAGAATCTACCTCTTCATAAATTTAAAAGACAACGTAAAAGTAAACTCTGCCAAATAGGCCATTATAAAATGCAAGACTATTTAGATGGTGGCGCATCCACCGGGAGACAACGCCGCAGTGCCAGCACTGCGAGGATCCTGGCGAAGACACGGCGCTCCACACGTTGGTGGAGTGCCCTGCGTGGGCGAGTCAACGCCGGGATCTCGTTGCGGTCCTGGGCGTGGACGTTCTCTCGTTGGAGACCATGGTGAGGGCCGTGGTCTCCGACGGGAGCAAGTGGCACGCCGCCGCCTCTTTCTGCGAGCAGGTAATGCGCGCGAAAGAGACGGCGGAGAGGGAGCGGGAGAGGACCCTGCCCCCTGAGTTTCGCAGTCTGCGGCGAGGCCGCAGACTCATCTACGCCCGGGACTACCGACCTCCATGATCGGGGCCTGAGGACGGCAGTTGGCCGACTCGCCGTCCTTACAGAAGCAGACCGTGGCGGAGGCGTGTCGTGTGTGCCCTACACACGCCTGCCAACTCACCGAAGCGGGATAAAACCCGATCCCACCAGGCGAGGCCGCGGTGGCGGCCAAAGTCCGCCGGCAACCCTGGGGTTATCCTTTCGAGAGCTTACCCGGGGTGCCCGGCAACGGACACTTGGGGAGGACACCGTGCGGTTTTAGTCGAGACACGACATAACCACCCCCGCTAGCCAGCGGGGGGTATCCGAAGGTATTTCCGCACGTAAAAAAAAAAAAAAAGACTATTTAGATGACAAACAAGCTTGGATATGAACTGTTTGCTCTCTCTCTATGCTACTCAAATGAAATATTGTAATTTGGTTAAGTAAACATGTTTGTAAATAGACCAAAAAAACAGCCCGCTGAGTTTTTTGCCGGAGTCTTCTCAGGACAGGGCCGCGGACGGGGCGCCGGACAGGGTTAACATAACTGGCGAATCGTGGGTGTGTAATACACCTCTGCCTACCCCTTCGGGAATACAGGCGTGAAGTTATGTTATGTTATTCATCATAAAAATGTTATTTGCCACAAAATTTTAACGAAATTTCAATTATCACTATAACTGGTCGGCAGTATTTTAGATGGCGTCTAATTTTAGTGTGACGTTTCTAATTTTAGACGTTTAGGACGTACAACAGAATACCAAATAAGCAAATTTGGACTATGTTGAGTAACTAGGCTAATTTTGGTTGTGTCAAACTAATAATAGTTTAGTCATACGTTTTCAGAATACAAAACGTCGTTTGACATCACTAAACTAAATTTTAGTGATTTTTAGTTTAGTTTAGAGAGTTTTTGAACAACAGAATTGCTACCAGTATTTTTCACTTGTACGAACTAAATACTAGTAGGTAACGACTGACTAACGACCACAGATTAATAAATAGTTACTAACGTCTAACGACCGAGTTTTAATATTTATTAAAGTTAATATTTTTGTGATTTTATTGGTAAAAATATTATAAGTAACCAAAATTAATTTGTACTACATAGAATAGTTTATATTATAGCATAAATTTTTTTTAATCATTGATTGTGTTTTACGACATCTGTCGGTGAGTATTAAAACTACATCACCTTCAACTTTACTGCGCAATGTGAGCGCTTCTGCTTCAATTATTACTTGCATAGATGGCGCTAATGTACGTTTATTTTACAGTCCACGGGGTTCGAGCCGAGCCCAATGAATAAAAAAATCCTAATAATTGTATAATTGCCTGTAATAGCTGATGCCCGCGGCTCCGTCCGCGTGAAGGTTGGTTATCGTTTTTTAGTCATATCTCCGGTTCTACCTAACCAATTGCGATCAAACATACGGCAGATTTTAAGTCTGACCAAGGCATTTCTAATACAAAACCGCGTTAAAATCCGTTCAATAGTTTTTGCGTTCATCTTGAACAAACAGACAAACAGACAAGAATAAAAAAAAAAAATGTTTGTTCAGAATCGTTCATTTAACATAACTCATGTATTTTTTTTAAATATCTCCAATGTACAGACCTATAGACACAACTAATTTACGATTTTGTAATAGTATAGATGTCAATATTAAAAAATCCTTTACATTAAATTCTGATGCCCGTGGACATAACATATGGCGCGTGGAGACAGTCAAATTCAAATATCGTGTTTTTTTTTAAAGAATATTAGTAACCGAAATTACTAACATCCCCCCTAACCCCTCCAGCTAAGCTAAATCGCTTGTGTTAGGAGTGGGTTCACGTCGGTAGTGTAATGGCCAGGATTCGAACCCGGGACCTCTCGATCGTAAGGTTGACTCCTTAACCACTAAGCTACCGACGCTTCTCAATCTATCTATCGTATCTATCGTAGGGACCAATCGCATTTGTTTGCACATCAATAATATCGCGATTGCACACCAATAACATCAACACTAGACAGGCGTTTAGGCGCGATTGGTCTAATTCGCGATTAGTACAGAATCGCTTTATTTATTTATCTCTAAGAAGTGGTTTTCCACTGGTGCTAGAAATTTGATGACACAAATTTTGAAATTCGGCCGGGTTTTTCGCAATCGTGCACGGTGGTACCTCCGTGCACGATTGCGAAAAACCCTCCATAGTAATCCAATTTCGGTTTGATTGCGGGGGGTTGTGGTCGCAGCACTAGTGGGACCGGTGGGGGTCACGCGGTGCTGCGACGACAATCCTCTTCTGATGAGGCCGTCAAGCCGAGTGCCACCATTGTTAACATGGTACGTGTATGTAATGGTGACCCTCTTTCCTGAGACTTTACCTTCAGCTTACCATCAGACGAGGTGAAGTCAAATTAACGTGTCCTAAATATATAAAAAAAAAGAATCAGTCGTAATTATGTTTTTATTTATATATAAATGTTTCAAAAACAAAGATTTTTTTTTACAAGCAAGCACTAAATATACACATGCGAAAACTCATAAATGGTTTACCTACAGTTGTTTTAACAGTTGTCAATTGGTTGTAAGATACTGGTTGTTTTCCTAATAAAATAAAATAAAAATAAATAAAATATATTGACTGTCTCCACAAACCCATAAACCCACCTAATTTTTACATCTAGCGAAAATAGTTGTGAGCCATTAAATTATAAAATAACGCGTATTTGGATATTTCATATATATCTTTAAAATACTATATAAGGTGGCACAAAATTGAGTCTCTGAATTTGGTGAGATGACTTGGTATCGACAAAATATGTATTTGAAACAAAACAAAAAAATATCGGGTAGAAAAAAAAACACCACCAGCGACCAGCGTCACGTGACGCGACGAGCCTGGTAGGCGTGAAGTCCTTCTCTTCGCAGTATTCTCCAAGCGGATGTGTGGGAAATACCTAAACCGCGACCAGCGTCACGTGTGCTCGTCGCGTCACGTGACGCTGGTCGCTGGTGGTGTTTTTTTTATATATATTTTTTGTATTTCTTTTTTTTTCATTTTACCCGATAACTTTTTTTTAGTTTCAAATACATATTTTGTCGATACCAAGTCATCTCACCAAATTCAGAGACCTAATTTTGTAACACCTTATATAATATGCCTAGACGAATTGAGGTATTTGGATGGATGTTTAAGAATATTATTATTATTACATTTTGTCGCTGACTTTACTTGTAATAACATAATATGGAACGAATACTTGACACCTCTGTGATGGTCATTAACTATTAAAATTGTACCAGTTGTTTTAACATCTGCGTTAAAAAAAACGATAAACAAAACTAAAATTGTAAAATGTTAAATTGGTCTTCTAAAAATAACAAAAATAAATTAAAACATAAATTATTATTTCAATGTAAAGATTGTTTGTCAATTTGTTGGGGTTCAGCAACTTCTGCAGGCGACTGTACCTAATTGATCTTTAACCAATCGTATAATATGTTCACGAACTTAAGAAATACTTTTTTGAAATCGGTATTAAAAACCACTCATCTTTGTAGTAAGTCGAAGGTGTTATCAAAAATAATTGTAATGTACAAGTTAACATGACCATACATCTTGCTTTAAAGCGGACAGTCCCATTTTTGAGCTAAAAATAATAATAATAAATATTCTACGAGATTCTGCACAGCGCTTTCTAGACCCAAAGTAAACATAGTTTAACTAGCTTGTGTTATTATGGTTTCTAGAATTCGGATAAACACACTAATATACTTTTTTTTGTAAATACATACCTACATATTATACATAGATACGCCCAAAGAGAGAGTGGCGATAGCCCAGTGGTGTACGTAACGGACTGCTGAGACGGGGTCTCGAGTTCGATCCCCAGTCGCCCCGGGCACACACCTCTGACTTTTCGTAGTTATGTGTGCATTAAAAAATGTTAATTATCGCTCGCTTAATAATGTGCTCGGTAGATGGCAATAGGCTCGCCCCCTATTACATTGGGACCTTAACATAACTGGCGAATCGTGGGTGTGTAATACACCTTAGCCTACCCCTTCGGGGATACAGGCGTGAAGTTATTTATGATGTATGAAAGCCAGTGCTAGAACCTAGTTCTTCAATCAGCAGGTCAACGGCTTGCTGGTGACGTTGGCTTGCTCACCAGCCAGGTATCTGGTTGGACCCCACCAGATACCTCACCAGGTATCTGGTGGGGTCCCAAACATAAGTATATGTTCTTATTAATATAAATAAAATTGGTAGTATCACGAGGCAGCCCACCATCACGCACCGTTGCATTGTCGACTTCTATTTTATTGTTTACTGGCTGATACCCGCGGCTCCGTCCGCGTGGTATTCTGATCCCGTTCCCGCAATTCGTGGGAACCAATTTCAGGGAAAAAAAATCCTATGTATTATTATCCATAGGCAAATATAATAATTTTCTTTTTAAACAAATTTAACTTTAAAACATTTTTTTCCAAAATAATAGTTGATATTTTTTTTATATATACATTTAGGATACGTTAATTTGACTTCACTTCGCCTGATGGTAAGCTGAAGGTAAAGTCTCAGGAAAGAGGGTCACCATTACATGGACTGTTGCTCCTTACTACAGGTTAATAACTAACCTATCAAGGGAAACGGAACTTCACCCACTAGATTGTAAACAGAATTAGTTGTAAGACCTAACCTGTAAGTACTACCGTTGTAACTACAATCACTTTTTTTCAATAAAACATTTATTTTATTATTACATACACGTACCATGTTAACAATGGTGGCACTCAGCTTGACGCAGCCTCATCAGAAGAGGATTGTCGTCGCAGCACCGCGTGACACCCACCGGTCCCACTAGTGCTGCGACCACAACCCCCTGCCCGGCTATGCACTTGCTGACCCCTGAACGCAATCAAACCGAAATTGAATTACTATGGAGGGTTTTTCGCAATCGTACACGGTGGTGCCCACCCGGCCGAATTTTGTGACAAATTTGTGTCATCAAATTTCTACCACCAGTAAATAGTGATATGTCTTCTAGGAGCGATACTGATGCCGAAAATGTGATTCATGGTCATTTTTGTCTGTTTCTTGGTTTGTCTGTTTCTCCGTTTGTGTTTCTGCTTTTTATCATCGCCGTGTGAGCGTGATTGAGTAACAAAGATATACATACATGACGTCTGTCTTTGACATTTTTCAGTTATGGTGACGAAGCGTCGGTAGCTTAGTGATTAGGGGCCAGCCTAAATATTTGGTATCTTGAAAGATCACTACTTGACATACAGATAACATACCGGATGACATTACAAAACAGGCGCGCTCTGCCTATACAGATAGGTGGCAAAATTCATTAACTCATTTATCCAGTTTCTGCGTTCTGTTCCAAATTCAAAATTCAAAATTCATTCCCGCCTCACCCAGGAACCGTGACACAATTGTTATTCCAAACAACTTGTCTAGTATACATAGCAGTGAACGGTTATACTAGGATTTTTTTTTTTAATTGTAAAATAAGGCAATAGGTAATTTCCCGGTATGGCGGAGCGCGCCCGGGAGAGATTTAGAACTCTCCCGGCCCGCCGAGCCTGCAACATGCTCGCCGCGCGTCGCAGGCGACTCAGGCGCCGGAGGTCACTTAACGACCTCCGTCCTCCATGAGCGCAGGCCTGGGGGTGGCGGGTGAGGCCGCCTGTCACCCCAGCAGAAGCAGGCCGGGACGGCCCCCCAAACCGAGGCAAGACGGGAAAACCGTGGATCCCAAACCCGAGGGGGCCATCTCGAAACCGGAGATGGCCCAGGGTCAGTCGGAGTGCGAGGGATATGCTCTATGGGCAACCTTACACCCTGTCTGTAGACCCGAGACGGCGTGCGGTTTTAGTCGGTTCAAGCCCGACAGAACCGCCCCCGCTAGCTGGCGGGGGGGTATCCGAAGGGACTTCCGCACGAAAAAAAAAAAGGTAATTTCCCGGTTTAGGGTGATAAATAAATGGTCACATTAGTTGAAATACACGCGACTAATGATCTTATTCTAAAAAAAAAAGAATTATAAATATCCATGGGCCAAATTGTCTGAATTTGTTGACTGGGCCAAGGGCAACGGTGAATGGTAGTTTGGGTAATATAGATAATGACGGTAATGGCCTAATGATAATCATTACATCGTATTCAAAAGTAGAATAAAAAGAGTTAAAAAAAAAAAAAAAACTTTTGAGGTAATTTCAACCATATCTCGTTTGTCCAAGGCATACAATGGAATCTGTGGGAAGATGGATTTATTCACCGTTACAAAAATGTTTTTATTAGGTTGTCTAGGATTAATAACCTGAAGCACAGGTTTATAAAAACCTAGATCAGGTAGGTCGCAAAATGTAAATAAAGTAAGATTATTAATTTAAATTCTATTTTTACCAATAAAAACTATTGTATGGCACATTTATAATATGCTACTTCTAATGTAGACATTATTATAGTACTTACTTATATGACTTAGCTATTAAGACCATAATTGTAAAACTAGTATTAGTACAATGTACAGCCCTCATTTTTTTTGATGAATAAATTATTATTATTATCTCTTTATTTACTTTAAAATTACTTATAAATTACATTTTTAAATACATATTAAAAAAAAGAAAACATCTATTTAAAAATATAAAAAATAGTGCTCCACCGGCAGCGTGGCAGGGCCCAAGCTACCGGCGATTGGGGTCACAGAGAGAGAAACCTCCGGACAATGCGTGCCGTGTCGAGGATGACCGCCTTCTGCATCTGACCCTTGACCCAACCATCTAGCGAGTGTCTCTTGAGGTGTTGGTCGAGGCTCTTCGCTATCAGCCCGTTCGCCGAAATGACTATCGGGACAATGATCGTTGAATCGACATCCCACATGGCGGTAACCTCGTGAGCCAAGTCAAGGTACTTGCTGATTTTGTCCTTCTCAGCCTTCACGAGGTTTACGTCATGCGGGATGGTGATGTCAACGATCATTGCCCGGCGCTGGGGCCGGTCGACTACCACGATATCAGGCTTATTGCAAGCAATAGTCCTGTCCGTGATAATAGAGCGGTCCCAGTAGAGCAATGCATGACTATTTTCAAGAACCGACACCGGTGTGTACCGATAGTACGGCACCTCAGACTCAACATGGCCATATCGAAGAGCAAGTTGCTGGTGGATGATCCTGGCCACTAGGTTATGCCTGTGCAAGTACTCGCCGTTGGCCAGATGAGAACAACCCGAAATAATATGCCTGAGTGACTCTCCGGGACGACGGCATGCCCGACAGATGTCGACCGTACCGTCCTTCAGGATATATTTCCGATAGTTGTTATTATTATTATTATTATAGATTAAATTGATTTAACTGATAGCTTACGAGTATACTATGGACTCTTTCTTCTGCTGTTCACAAATTTTTCTTAGTTCATATAAGTCTTTTAGGCATTTATAATCCTTTAAGCTGGCTGTGATGTGATACCTTAAAATGTTGTGCATCAAATAAAATAAGAAAATGCAAGTGATACTGTAACAACATCTACAAATAAATAGGATTTGACCTAAAATGGCACGGATTATTTGGTCAACCCACTTTAGAGATATAAATAAATAGATACATAAGTGTTATTATGATATAGATACCTACCTGATCTCTTAAATGACTCGTCCTAAATAAAACTACTTTCTCATTTAGTTACTAAACGAGAAAGTTTGTTCGTTTTCCATTTTATGCTGAATATATTTTAGCATGTTTTTTTGTTTTTATTAATATTAACATAATTTTATTATTGCCAGTCAGCTAGTGAAGCCGGTAATACGTATTTGTTTATTATATGTTAAGGAAACTTACAGCTAATGGTTAGTTTACAGATATATGCTAGAAGAGAGCCAATTACAAGTTTCCACTTATATATTAGTTTAATGGTAATGTATTTATTAGACAGGCTATTGAATAGAATAAAATAGAATTGAAGATGTTTATTTCCCTGGTTAATATGTTACATTATGTCCACAGCTCGATGGTGAATTCGGCCTGTGGGGTGTGTCAGCTAATTACAGTCTACCTATGTTTGTCTAAAGATATCTATATAAGTGACGTGTAGTGTGTGTTATGCTTGTTAGGATGTACAGTATGAATTTATATAAATGCATAATGTTGTTCATTATTGTCCTATCCTATTTACGGCACTAATTACAATCTATGGGGACGTGGAGCGGTTGTTCGCTTGCTGAGTAGCCGAATCCTGTCGTTTTTTGGTACATAGTCGACTTCACTAAGTCTAGTATTAGTTAGGAGGGGGTTATACTGTCCGTATCCGAGGTAGGCGTCACCAGGAGTCTCTAGGTCCTCGATGTCAATTTCGCGGAGTCGCCGCAGCATGTCCTCGTTTAAGTCTTGTGCACGAAGGTGCCATAGATCCCAATCAAGCATTTCCCAGAGAACTGAGGTGTCTAGGCGTCTTGGGAATTGACCGCTAATCTTGAGAGGCTATTGATATGGACGCGCATGTTAAAGCTAAGATTATATAAAAATACAACAAAAATAAAAAAAGAGGTAGGTATAACAAGGAAGGGGTGTGTGTTGGGTAACCTCCTCGAGTGTCGCTCCGATTCCGATCCCGCTGCAGTCCGGGGGGAACGGAATCGGAGCGGCCGGTACACCCTGGGCGGCGGTCAATGGCTTCCCCTTCACCCCTTCATAGGGTTGGCATTGATCGTCGGCCAATACCCAACGTGGCGGGAACACATCGCTCTCCGTACTCCTCTGCTTTCAGAGGAGACAGGATGAGCGATGCTGTTAGTGGTGAGATGGCCCAGGGTCAGCCGGGGTGCGAGGGATATGCTCTATGGGTAACCTTACACCCCGGCGTCTGAAGACCCGAGACGGCGTGCGGTTTTAGTCTGTGCAAGCCCGACATAACCGCCCCCGCTGGCCGGCGGGGGGGTATCCGAAGGGATTTCCGCACGATAAAAAAAAAAAAAAAAAAGGTATAACAAGGAAAATAAAATATACAATATAAACAGTATTACTAGCCAAGCTATTTGACCAAAAAATGTGACACGGTTCCTGGGTGAGGTGGAAATGAATTTTTAATTTGGAATGGAACGCAAAGACTAGATAAATTAGCTAATGAGTTTTGACACCTATCTGTATTGACATAGTACCCCTTTTGGTAATGTCGTCTGTATAACAGCATTCAAGAGTGGTGCATTGTCGTTGGACAAGTAGCAGGCTTAAAAAAAACGGCCATGTGCGAGTCGGACTCGCCCATGAAGGCCCTTGAAGCAGCTAGTAAATGTTTATATTTGAGTTGATTGAATGAAAGGTAAATTGAGGTTTACGATTTAAGACATATTAAAAAAAACTACTTACTAGATCTCGTTCATACCAATTTTCGGTGGAAGTTTACATGGTAATGTACATCATATATTTTTTTTAGTTTTATCATTCTCTTATTTTAGAAGTTACAGGGGGGAGGACACACGTTTTCCCGCACAAACTATTCAGTTTAGAAAAAAATGATAATGAGAAACCTCAATATCATTTTTGAAGACCTATCCACGTAGGGGTTTGATGAAAAAAAAAAAATTCTGAGTTTCAGTTCTAAGTAAGGGGAACCCCCAAACTTAGAACTTTTCTATTTTTATGTTAAAATCTTAATGCGGTTCACAGAATACATCTACTTACCAAGTTTCAATAGCATAGTTCTTATAGTTTCGGAAAAAAGTGGCTGTGACATACTGACGGAAAGACAGACAGACATGACGAATCTATAAGGGTTTCGTTTTTTGCCATTTGGCAACGGAACCCTAAAAAGTAGTCTAATCTATACTCGTACATTATAATTCACATGTCCCGACTAACTGACTGATTCATCAACTCAGAGCCTAAACCGTTGGAGTTAGCGGAGCGGTAACCGCTTCCCATCAGGTGGGCCGTGTGCTTGTCTGCCACCTTAGTGGTATAAAAAAAAAGTTACAAACTTCAAATTTTGCAATACCTGTATGCAGTGGCGTAGCAAAGGCGGGGGCGGGTGGGTGTCACCTTTTTTGGGGTGACACCCACCCGGTCTCTCAACTTTATGAACAATGTACAAACAAAAAAATAAAATCGCTAGCACAAAAATTTCTTTTTCGGGGATTCCTCCACTAGCACTAGCTCAGCTCTATGTATAGCTCTCTGTGGCGTAGCGGTAGTGCATTCAACTGCTACGACTGGGGGGCGCGGGTTCGATTCCCGCTCAGTGCAAATATTTGTATGCATGAATATGTCTATTTGCATTGGTCTGGGTGTTTCTATGTATAATATGTATGTATTTACAAAAAAAAAGTATATAAGTATGTTTATCCGCATTCTGGAACCCATAACACAAGCTAGTTAAACTATGCTTACTTTGGGTCTAGAAAGCGCTGTGTAGAATGTCGTAGAATATTTTATTTTTTTTAAATTCGGAGATTCGCGCAAAAGAGCCTGACGCTGTCGTGGGGGATTCCCCGTGCCATACTCGCAATCTTTGACGTCTCAGTTGTAAAATTTCTCATTTGATTCGTGAAGTATGTTGTGTTTGGTTGGCGTGAATTGTTAAACGTGTATTATTCTACAGTGATAGATAATAAAAAGTAGTGATAGATAATAGAACATTTATTGCTTTTTACTTTCGATGGGGTGACACCACCAACTTCCGCACCGGGTGCCAGCCAAGGTAGCTACGCCACTGCCTGTATGTCTTTTATGTAGTAAGCATTCATTAAGAAAGTATTTTCGAAAATGTCGATTCTAAGGTGGTAAAATAGGTAAGTGAAAAACCGTTTGTATGAACTTTTGTCATTTTCAAAATAAGCAGCATGAAATTTGAACACCTGCGTCTGGTTATAAATAAATGAATACGTGTGAGCCGGGGCGGTAGCAAGTAAACATAAAAAAAAATACTAGACATAGTATTTTAGATTAAGCAAACGGATGTAAAGACCTTCGTGCCTCGGAGAGCACGTTAAACAAGCAGACAGACGAGACATTGCTCGAAATAATTAGCGAACAACAAAACGCAGTATATGTCACGTAACAACTTAACGCATGACTTGTATGAGCCTTGACCAACTGAAGAGTTACAACTAAACGTAACTATATGTATAGTGCTGGGCTAAACTATTTGACCTTGATATTAAAACTATTTTATTATTATAAATAATATTATTATTGAAAGTTATTATTATCCTTCGTTATATAATTTCTTGAAAATGTTCAATAATAAATATTTAAAAGTTCGAATTTCATAATTAGAACGAAAACACACGGACAATATCTTAATACATATATGATAACAACTTTAAATTAGTTAACAAGTTTTTAGTTAGATAGGCGTCAAAATTCGAAATTCAAAATTAGTTAAACAATAATGAATAAATAAAATAAATATTCTAGGACAATAACACTCGCCACCTATTACATTGGGACCTAAACATCAACTGGCGAAATGTGGGTGCTAGCACCTCTGCCTACCCCTTCGGGGATATAGGTGTGAGTTTATGTTATGTTATGTTATATAACACAGCGCCATCTAGACCCAATCTTAGTAGAGCTAGTCATATTGGGTTCTAGAATGCGGATAAACATACTTAGATACTTTTTTTTGTAAATAAATACATATTATACATAAAGACACCCAGATCAATGCAAATATACATATTTGCAATGAGCGAGAATCGAACCCGCGACCTCAGACTTAGCAGTTGAATGCTCTACCGCTACCGCTAGGTCCCGCCTCACCCAGGAAACGTGACACAGTTCTTGTTCCGAACAGCTCGTCTTGAAGTAAATGATATTCCAGAACATTGTGCACAGCGCAGTCTAACCCCAAACCAAGCATTACTTATAATATGGGTTACAGAAAGCAAATAAACTTCATTTATAAATCTACACTTTTTTGTGATTGACCGGAAGTCGAACCCACCACGACATAGAGATCTATACTATTATAAAATTTTAAACTAGTGGTGTTACATTGGAGATATTAAAAAAATACTTAGATTATGTTAAATGAACGATTTTGAACAGCAAAATATTTTTTTTACCATTCTTGTCTGTGTGTCTGCTTATCTGTTTGTTAACAATGGACGCAAAAACTAACAAACGGATTTTGATGCGGTTTCTTCTATTAGGAAGGTCTCGGTCAGACTTTAAATCTGCTGTATGTTTGAATGCAATTGGTTCAGTATAATCGGAGATATGACCATAAAAACAATAACCGATCTATACAAATCAATATTTAATATAGTATAAAAATCTAGTGGGACGGAAATCACACAGTAATTGTCAAACTTCGGGCCTAACTTAGATATTTTTGTTGCAGTATTTTTATTCAAAATTACAGACCTTAGGCTTTATGCATATTATTCGACGCATTTATATTTCAGTTTCTTTCAGAGTCTGGTTGTTTTATGTAAATATACAATATACGTATTGTCATTGTCACTCAAATGTCAAAGTCAAATACGCGTTACTCTGATCTCTGAACTCGAAAGAAACTCACTTGTAAAAGATTTTTAGGGACAATTTGTATGGTAGGTACCCGAAACCTTGAACGTACAAACCCCAAAATCTAATCAGTTCTTCCCATTAACCAAACAAGATGATTGGCGAAAGAATTTTTTAAATCGGATAAGTGGTTCTTGAGTTATTGCGTAAACAGACATCCAGACATCCAGACATCCAGACATCCAGACATCCAGACCAACAGACAGACCGACACAAAATTTTTTTTTGCATAATTAGACTTAGAATCATGTGAATCGTCGAGAAAAGTGATAAAAAGTGGGTGTAAGATTTTGATTTTTTTTGCGTGATTTTAAGACTTCGGTGTCCACCTGGTTGGTGGCCCGAAGTAATTATTAAAAATCTTAAACGACAAGAACTTGAACCGCACTGTACTAGGTAAATAAGAAAAATAAATATTTGGACCTGGCTCACGAGGTTACTGACATGTGGAGGGTGCGGGTCCACAGAAATAGTCCCAGTTGTCATATCAGCCAATGGTGCCAATGGAGACTCCTTGGGGTTAACCAAGGAGTCTCTAAAAACATCTTGAGGGATAGTATGCATGTAAATTTAGTATGTATATATGAATTTTACTGGTGGTAGAAATTTGATGACACAAATTTGTCACAAAATTCGGCCGGGTTGGTACCACCGTGCACGATTGTGAAAAACCCTCCATAGTAATCAAATTTCGGTTTAATTGCGTTCAGGGGTCAACAAGTGCATAGCCGGGCAGGGGGATTGTGGTCGCAGCACTAGTGGGACCGGTGGGTGTCACGCGGTGCTGCGACGACAATCCTCTTCTGATGAGGCCGTCAAGCTGAGTGCCACCATTGTTAACATGATATGTGTATGTAATGGTGACCCTCTTTCTTGGACTTTACCTTCAGCTTACCATCAGGCGAGGTGAAGTCAAATTGACGTGTCCTAAATATAAAAAAAAAAAAAAAAAAAAACATTGTATGCTTATTTGTAGGTATTTATTTATTTATTTAATATGCATTACAAATTGATATATAAGACATGTTTAGCGAGTAATGTGGCTGATACATTTGCCAATTACGGATGTAGCATGCGTAATATTATAACATTGAAGGAAAAAAACAACCTATATTAGCACAGAGAATTAACTAGACAAAATACCATTTCATACAGACTGAGTTTAGCAGAAATAAGTAAAATGAATTACATACCTACCACTATTTATTGATTATACTGAGTAGGTATACTATCTACTTTAATTTGGTGGTGACTAAGTATATTGTTATTATTGAGGGCTCCAAAGGTACTAAATATTTTATTTTTAAACCTTTTTTTGGAATCATGGATCATAGGTATATGTATCTCCCCCAAACCGGGGCAAGACGGGGACACCGTGGTTCCCAAACCCGAGGGGGCCATCTCGAAACCGGAGATGGCCCAGGGTCAGTCGGGGTGCGAGGGGTATGCTCCATGGGCAACCTTACACCCCGGCGTCGTAGACCCAAGACGGCGTGCGGTTTTAATCGGTTCAAGCCCGACATAACCGCCCCCGCTGGCCGGCGGGGGGTATCCGAATGTTATGTCGGGCTTGAACCGACTAAAACCGCACGCCGTCTCGGGTCTAAAATTGATGTTTCATTGCAATTGGTTAAGTACAACCGGAGATATGACCAAAAACGGTAACCGACATCTGCGGGCATCAGATAGTTATGAATAATAATAATATCAGAAATTGATGCTAGGCCATTTTCTGATCCCTATACGCAATTAAATATTTTTTTTGTAAAATATTGATCAGGCTGTTCTTACACTCGCGGCCTCATATCTGAATATAACTTATTATTAGCCTCGATACCGTAGCACTCGTGTAATGTGAAATAAACCTTCAGTGATACGGAATCTACACAAAAGT
This sequence comes from Cybosia mesomella, assembly GCA_946251805.1. NCBI lineage: Eukaryota > Metazoa > Arthropoda > Insecta > Lepidoptera > Erebidae > Cybosia > Cybosia mesomella. Next base: position 8,898,042 of record OX276417.1, read on the forward strand.
AAATGTAAAATGTAATCAATCTGTGGTCTTAGTAAAAAAAAAAACCAAAAACGTAGGTCAGTTTCAATGACCTCCACAATCACTCACTTACGACCACGACGGGTAAGCTTCGCGACCTCTCTTGTTGTTTTTTAATGGTGGAATGATTAGCCAAGAGCTATTTCCAATTGGAGCGTGAGAGGTAGGATACTCTGGCGCCGCAGAAGTCTTAGTAGCCAACCTGGTTCATCTGGACGATTATCCTCTCTCAAGCAATCCATGCTTACAACTACAAAAGTTGCTGAACATAAATTTACGGGCATCGGACCAGCGACATTAGGTGTGAATTATACAGAAAAGGCGATTTCGCATCGGGGGCAAGACGGGGACACTGGTTCTCAAACCCGAGGCGGCCATCTCGAAGTCGGAAATGTCCTGGGTCAGTCGGGGTGCGAGAGAAATGCCTTTTGGACCACCTAACACCCCGGCGTCTGAAGACCTGAGACGGCGTACGGTTTTAGTCGGTTCGAGGTCAACATAACCTCCCCCGCTGGCCGGTGGGGGGGTATCCGAGGGTATTTCCGCCGAAAAAAAAAAGGCGATTTCGCTTCGTTACGTACCACTTTGCTTTGATTATGCCTTACGCCTTATGCCTCTGCCTTTCCTGTATAATTCACGCCTTAGATTGCATGTTTGTACTGTAGATGTACCGAAATAAATAAAGAAATACCTACCTACCACCACACCACAGGTTATCAAAATGTAACTGAATTATGCACGCAGATAAAACAAAAACAAAAAGCATTAAGGATATGTTTTTTTTTGCTATAAATAGAATCTCAGTTTTCAGTGTTACTTGGAAATCGCATTTTAATTAGAAATTAAATGCAATTAAAAGACAGCCATGACATGGATACTGCAATCATAATGTAAACACTATATCTGTACTTACAGTTTATTATTCAATACTATGTTTGCTCCTTTCTTCGCTCGCCTTTATGTGACCAATCACGACGCACAATATGGTTTGTTTTGATTATTAATTTCAACATAGGACTTACCTAGCCAAACGTGCCTCAGAGAACGCGTTAAGCCACCTGTTGCATTCGTTACGGGTGACAGTTTGCAGGTTTAACTACAGAACTTGGATACCGCCAGTGGGTTGTGAAGGTCAGGTGGCAGTCGTTTTGAAAATATCGGAGGTCAGCTATTTATGGTATACAGGACAGAAGATATTCTTTTTTAAATCGAGAGGCTCGCGCTTTACCACTATCTCACCTGCTGGTATTTGATGATGTGGTCGACGATGGAGCATATATATATATGCGAATGGTCTCACCACCATGGATGCGAAAGACCGTGCGAAGTGGAGAAGACCGTACGAAGTGGAGAAGTTAAAAGACCGTGCAAAGTGGAGAAGTTAAAAGTTGGAAAGCGGACCCCGGACTTCGAGGTGACAACCTCGAATATGACCGGTACTAATGCAAAGATGATGAGGATGCAGAGGAAATATACACAAAACAACATACATAAAAAAAATAGAATTTTAATTTAATATTAACAACAACATAAATTAATATTTAAAAAAAAACATAATAATGTCACAACAGTGAAATAAATAGTCAATTGGAGGAAGTAAACATCAATATGACATTTTTAGTCTTAAATCTATGTAAACTAGGACGGTTACCAGCTTCGCAATCAACCCAAACTTAAGCGTAGCGAGATTTGCCTATCCAACAATAGGTCAACGTGACCGGTCGACTTTTTCCATTGATTTGGTTATTCGGTGATTATTCCTCGATGGTAAGACCGAGCTGGAGTTTCGACCCCTTACGACACTCAGTAATGTCTACTTGATCACCGTGGCAAATTTGGTCGAGATCGGTCAAACGGTCTCGGAGGAGTATCATTTGTTTGAAATGCAACTTTGAAACCAAAGACGCTTCGCTCGCCTTCGGCTCGCTACGCTTAATTAAAAAAGTCGTGTTAGTGATGACCGGGATAAACTCAAGAACGGGAGGACTGATTTTCATGATCTTTGATTTTTCAGATTTATCTCCACCTATACTGTGCCTCTTTGTGGTTTCTTTTTGTGCGGAAATCGCCACGGTTACGCCAAGCCAGCGGGGGTGGTTATATCATACCTGAACTGACCAAAACCTTACGCCGTCTCGGATCTTTAATGCCAGGGTGCAAGAAGAAATTCCCAAAATGAATTCTGCTGATAAGGTAACCAAAATACTTTGATTCTAAGGCACAAATCAGATCAGCTACTTTTATATAAAACATAATTTTGATATTATCTATAAGATGATCTACAAGACCCTTAAGTTATACCGCACGAAATGGCGCTGGGGCTGGACATGAAAACCGTGCCTCGAGAAGCCAAGACACAAGAAAGATAGGCCCACCAGGTAGAAAATAGTAAGAGTAGGAAAAAATAGTAACGAATTACAGAGAACTCAATAAATTTCAATTAACTGAAAAGGCGACATGGCGATCTTTCGTACAGATAGATTCACGCAATATGACTGCATCGGGAAGGACCTGCGTATCTGTGTAGACAGAAGCTAATAGTGTTACAATATTGACGAAATTTTCTACTCCTTAATATTTCCTTCCAAAAATATCATTCCAAACTCAATTATCATTAGTAGCAGCATTTGAATCTTATAAGTTCTCTTTATGATAATAATGCTAGTCTAAAAATCTTAAATAGTATTTATAAGTTTCTTAATCATATCAACGGATTCATTCTGTCCAATAGTTCCAATATATTCAGTTGCTTTTTTAGCGTGTTCTTCACACAGAGTCTTAGTCTTTTCAACAGCGTCTGTTTTCAAAATGTTGAATTTTAAATCTTCATAGTCAACATCTTTGACATCATTCTTTGCTTGATCTATTATTTTATACAATTCAGGATTACTATCTAAAGCAAAAAGTACAGGAGCACTTGCCAGACAAAATTGTTCTTTATTATTAGATGTTAGTTGCTGTATTTCTGTAGCAGCCTGCCACGCTAGGCCTACATGACAACCGAATTGATAAGCATTGTTTTGCATCTCACGGTTTTGTCTATCAAGTACCATAGCCGATTGGCAGCCTCGACCTAGAAGACTTACACCATTATAGACCGTTCTAGCTGTCCATTCCTTTCTGGGTTTTCCTAAAAGATCATCTACCGCCATCGCATTTGTATCAAAAGTTATTTCGTAATCCTTGCCAGTAATTTTAGGTTTACCTGGCAAAGGCATATTTTGCTCGTCTCGTTCACCAAAAAATTCACCTTCAGATAAATCTTTTAAAGCAGTCGAAATTATATAAGAGACGTCTGAATTTCTAAGATTTGCAAGCATACCGTTTGCTGTTACTAGAAGATAGTCTCCTAGTAATATTGCAATTTTGTTACCAAATATAGCAGATTCTGAGTCCTTGGATCTCTTAGCAAAAGGTACATTGACAATACCTTTGTGAATCAAGTGACCAGTTCTCATCATCTCTGTGAGCTCTGCAAGCACTCTGGTGTCTTCCTCAATTTTTTTCACCTGGGGAGTGAAATTGGAAGTTTTGACAGACTTTGAGAGTAGGAGGATGATGAGGCCCCAGGGTTGTAGGTTCTTAGAGTCACCGTAGAGGACGTTCTTGGCTGTTTGCATCACCAAATGATTGCTGCCAACCTGTAAAGAAAGAAAAACTGCTATATTATTTGAAGATTTTACATTTATACAGATATTTTTGAAGTGAAAACTTCTTTAGCGACGTTGTACACTTTTTTTGTAATGGGTAAAAAACGTTAAACTCACGTGGCCTGCACGTGTCCTGATTCAAAAATCCGTAAGACGTTTGCAGACAAATATAGAAGCGCTAATTTCACACTATACTTTACAACCTTGCCACCAAGGTTGTAAAGTGCGTTCGTCTAATGAGTGGTCGTTGACTTCGTCAAGACTGAGATCGATTCCGACCGAAGCTCAAGAAACACTTTTTGTCATCATATAACTTTTTGTAATATTTATTATATTTTGTGCCATAAATCTATTGATATAAAATGGAAATTAAACAAAGTGCATCTATTAATGAAAAAAATGACGAAGAAATAGCGAAAGTAAATGAGTGAGTACTTTATAAATATATTGGCGATGATGGTTTTGGTAATACTGATGGTGAAAAAGTCGCTGAAATGTTAAATTTTTAATGTAACATAAATTGTCATGTTTGTGTACGATAGCGCAATAAATGAATATTGTATGTTACCACATAAATGATAATACTTTTATACTGATAATTAAAGCAATTCGTGCAAAATTATTAACCATTACAAAATATCAAAAATGCAAAACGTCAAAATTCAAGTTTTCACTTCTGCCGGCACTCCCGGAGTGCAACCCGTCGTTTTTTTATGGTTTTGGGTGTGCAGGGCTGTACCAACATCCTTGAGGCCCATGTCAACGTCACTTGTAAGCCGGTGCACCTGCTTAACAACACACGAGGTTCTGGCGCAGGCTTTCCTTTCCTTGGGAGGTCAAACAGTAGACGCTCTCAGAAAAGACGACATGCCAATCAAAAACCATAAGCGGACTTCGGGATCCAAAGTGTAACCTTTGGACGCAATTGAGAAATCCCTATGAGGGTGATGATGACAGATATTTTTCAGGGAAAGGTTCATCATCATCACAGTGTTAGTCCCGGTTGCATCAAAAGCTTGCACTTTGGAGCACGGGGTCCGCTCACCTGTGCTTCCTCTCGATTTGACTAATCTTGGCTTTTTCTAATGTTCTTATGTTCTTCATTTCATATAATGATGAATATCCGATAATAATATAATGATCGGATATGTCGAGTTTGAACCGACTAAAGCCGCACGCCGTCTCGGGTCTTCAGACGCCGGAGTGTTGCCCATAAGACATTTTCCTCGCACCCCGACTGACCCTGGGCCATCTCCAGTTTCGAAATAGCCCCGTCGGGTTTGGGAACCACGGAGTCCCCGGTCTTGTCCCGGTTTTGGTGCTAGTCGCCCTGCCGTCCCAGCCTGCTTCTGCTGGGGTGTCAGGCGGCCTCACCTGCCGATCCGGTATCTTTTGGCTATACTAACTGATTATATATTATTATAACAGACATTGTCTAAAAAATAGTTAAGTAATATAATGAAAATAATACATAGCATTCTTAGCATTGTGTTGAAAAAATGTTTTTTGCAAAAGTGTCCTTGTCAAAACAAATGTTTAAGAAATATATGTGTCCGAAACAATAGACTCACTTCACTTTGTTAAGTGATATCAAAAATACAGCTGATAGAATGTCGGTTAGTACCCATTCTATCAGCTGGATAAGGACCTAGGGCTTTGACTATGATATAGTATTCACTGCACGGCCACATCTGCGTCTAGGCTCTCCTGGACTCAACGAGACTCACCGCGTTGAGTTGAAGTGAGTTAGGACTTAGTCCTAACTCACTGGGGAGTTCCGACTCACTGGGACTAGCGAGAACTAATATTCTAGGATATTCTGCACAATGCTATCTAGACCTGAAGTATAGATAGCTCAATTTCAATAACAGTTCTAGACCACCGTCCTGAATCCGGAGAGAAAAGGTTCGTCCGTCAATTGTTAGTTATTCCGGTGTGTAGGTAAGATTGGCTTAGCTCCGAAGGTTTCGGTAGGGCCTTTTTTTTTTTTCGTGCGGAAATCCTCTCGGATACCCCCCCCCCCCCCGCTGGCCAGCGGGGGCGGTTATGTAGTTTTTTCTTTTATTGATAAATAACTTACAAGTGAAGTCTAAGTAAAGTTATTAGGTATGTTGAAAACTTGCCTGGGGGTGACAGGTGAGGCCGCCTGTCACCCCAGCAGAAGCAGGCCGGGACGGTGGGGCGGCAAGCGCCCCTCCCCCAAACCGGGGCAAGACGGGGACACCGTGGTTCCCAAACCCGAGGGGGCCATCTCGAAACCGGAGATGGCCCAGGGTCAGTCGGGGTGCGAGGGATATGCTCTATGGGCAACCTTACACCCCGGCGTCTGTAGACCCGAGACGGCGTGCGGTTTTAGTCGGTTCAAGCCCGACATAACCGCCCCCGCTGACATGCGGGGGGGTATCCGAAGGGATTTCCGCACGATAAAAAAAAAGAAGGTATGTTGAAAACTTTATAATTCTAGCCGTTTCATAAGTTTCAATACACCTTACCATTCAACACATAACTGTATATTCTTCCAAAATGATGTAAATATATAGCTATAAATAAATTTTAATGATTTCAATGGTGGTGTACGATTCAATGGAATTATTATTATTATAAGTAAATTACAAGTTTATTGCATAGCTGATTCTATTTAAATTAAACTTGAGTTAAATGTCATACTAATTATTATATCGTTATCCAACTAAAATATAATAATAGCGTCGCGTCGGTAGCGTGGTGGTTAAGTTATCGGCCTCACAATCAAGAGGTCCCGGTTTCGAATCGAATCTCACCCTTATACTACCGGTGTGCCACTCCTAACACAACTATTTAATATAGCTGGTGTTCGTTATTCTTTAAAAAAAAACGGTCAAGTTCGACTCGGACTCGCACACTGAGGGTTCCGCACAAAACTGGAATGAGAGGAAATCTTAACGTTGCCATAGAGCTTCTAGTCTTGACAGACACACATGGGTAAAGATATTTATTTTTTGAACTGGGATTTTCCCATTACTTGTGCTACAAGACCTTCCTTCTTGCCAAATTTCATGACTCTAGCTCAACAGGAAGTAATTGATATATTCCGTTAAATTCGCCGTACGCGTACGAAGTCGCGGGAAACGGCTGATGAATCTGATGATGAATACCTACATCCTGAAGGAAAAAGCACCTGTCGAGTCCGTCAAGGTAAACCCCTATTTTAGGATCATCAGCATCTGGAATGGTGGCTCATATCTTTTGGACAGATTCACATCACAGCATCGCTGGACATTTACCGAGTAACTGTGGCAACTAACACTAAACTACATACTAATAAAGAGAACGCTCTACAAAACTGTAGCAAACCGATCTCAGCCGAATTCTCACTTTTCTACCCGAAGTGCTAAATCGAAAGCCAGGAGCCACTTATAATGCCCGGCAAACTTCATAACAATGTACCTGCTCTAGCTGCGCAGAACGCGTTTTTAGGTCTCTGTTTTGGTGAGCGCTTGCGGAATTACGCGGCGCAGGCCCGCCAATCAACCAATCACAGATTATACAAAACTAATCACGGGCTCAAAGGGCGCGCGCCATTGGTTGTTTTTTTTTCTTAAAAAGAACATTAGTAACCGAAATTACTAATATTCCCATTAACCCCTCCAACTAAGCTGAATTGCTTGTGTTAGTAGGTTCACGTCGGTAGTGTAACGGCCAGGATTCATACCCGGGACCTATCGACCGTAGGGTCGACTCCTTAACCACTAAGCTACCGACGCTTCAAACGGTTAATCAGTCCTATCATTGATTTTTTTGGTAGACCAGTCAATGATGCGCAAACTTTTTGACGTTTGATCACGAAGCTTGCCGGTAACTATACTGTCACTATATTTATGTACAAGAATGAATGATACATGCGGGTTTTTCTTGTGACTTAAGTTAGTATTCTTGAATACATTCCAATAAATAAAACAAATAGAACATTGCTTGTATAACATTTAAATATGGTAGTGTTAAATGGTAGCAAAGATAATAATTATCACTTTATTACATATGTATCAGCTACTGTTCAAAAAGATGACAGAAAATTCATAGACTTAGGCCCGTTAGAACGATACACAATCATGAGTCTCGACTTGAATATTGGATCGCGATATTTGTTGACTGTCGAACCTTTGCCTAACTCTTATTGGAAGTTTTTTTTTTTAAAGTGAGAACCTAACCAAACTTAGTACCTGATGAAGCCGTCAAGTAAGGGGCCACCATCATATAATACATATATATCCCTTTTTCCACTCCGACCAACTAAACGGATCAATTAGTTGATCCGTTTGATACTCTTAAAGACACTTCGTTCCTAATCGGACCAACTAATATGAATGTATATGTCGCGATTTAGGTATTTCCCACACATCCGCTTGGAGAATACCCCACACATCCGCTTGGAGAATACTGCGAGGAGAAGTACTGCACGCCTACCACGTGCGTCACGGGCTCGTCGCGTCACGTGACGCTGGTCGCTGGTGGTGTTTTTTTTTTCATTTTTATATTTTTTATTTTTTTTATTTTTTATTTTACTCGATATTTTTTTTTTTTGTTTCAAAACGTTATTTTTTTTTATATTTAGGACACGTCATTTTGACTTCACCTCGCCTGATGGTAAGCTGAAGCTAAAGTCTCAGGAAAGAGGGTCACCATTAAATACACGTACCATGTAAACAATGGTGGCACTCAGCTTGACGGCCTCATCAGAAGAGGATTATCGTCGCAGCACCGCGTGACACCCACCGGTCCTACTAGTGCCGCGACCACAATCCCCCTGCCCGGCTATGCACTTGCTGACCCCTGAACGCAATCAAACCGAAATTGGATAACTATGGAGGGTTTTTCGCAATCCTGTCCGGTGTACCCACCCGGACGAATTTTGTGACAAATTTGTGTCATCAAATTTCTACCACCAGTAAATTTTATCGATAATAATATTTTGTCGATACCAAGTCATCTCACCAAATTCAGAGACCTAATTTTGTGACACCTTATATATAAACCTCCCCTTTAGTCTACTATCAGGCGAGGAGAGGTCATATGTATGTGTATATGTATGTACTAAAAAAAACGTAAGTACCCATAACTCCTATGTTTGGTAATTACCCCCCTTTTTAACTATTTATCGATTTTTATCACTTCGTCCTTGCACATTTTTGTTCTATATAGCTTATCCGGTCGAATTTCATAATCTTAGTAATATAATAGCCGCGGTAGCCTAGTGGTATGGGTAATGGACTGCTGAGACGAGGTCTCTGGTTCGATCCTAGGTTTTACCATGGCACTCACCAATGACTTTTCGATGCTTTTCGAAGTTATGTGTGTATTTATCGCAGGCTTATAAGTGCCCGGTTAATAGCAATAGGCTCGCCACCTATTACATTGGGACCTAAACATAAACTGGCGAAATGTGGGTGCTAGCACCTCTGCCTAGCCCTTCGGGGATATAAGCGTGAGTTTATGTTATGTATGAAATTTTGTGAGGTTGTATGGATGTTTATCACTCTGAACGGATCTGGCTGAAATTTTGTACAGGGATAGATTATAGTTCGGAATAACACATAAGCAACATTTCGTCCCGGGAATAGGTTCCCATAGGTTTCGGGAACTGGATCAGAATTACACGCGGGTGGAGCCGCGGGTAACGACTGATTGAAAATAGTTGCGTTGAAGTTCAATTAAATTGGGTTTAAATGTTTCATTAATGATATTCATTGATAAAATGCAATTTTTTGTTTTAATTAATACCGGTGTTTATTATTGATGTGCTTAATCCGCTCTTAAATTGGTATTCTAGTAATAAAATTCCGTTGAATTAACCTGAGTTCTCGAGTTTTCCTCAATGAGATTCATTTAGTAAAATATGGTGGTAAAGTTCCTATCGTTGGTAAATCCAACGTTACAGTGAATTTCACTTTCAAAAGTGAAAATCCGTTCAACTCAACTGGATTTTACCCATATTTTCCTTAATGTGATTCATCGAGCAAAAATTCAATGACTCCTATCTATACTAGACAAGCTGTTTATATAAAAAATTGTTCCTGTGTGAGGCGAATGAATGAATTTTGAATTTCAAATTTGGAACTGGAAGCAGAACTGGTGGTAGAAATTTGATGACACAAATTTGTCACAAAATTCGGCCGGGTGGGTACCACCGTGCACGATTGCGAAAAACCCTCCATAGTAATCCAATTTCGGTTTGATTGCGTTCAGGGGTCAGCAAGTGCATAGCCTAGTGCATAGGGATTGTGGTCGCAGCACTAGTGGAACCGGTGCGTGTCACGCGGTGCTGCGACAACAATCCTCTTCTGATGAGGCCGTCAAGCTGAGTGCCACCATTATTAACATGGTACATGTATGTAATGGTGACCCTTTTTCCTGAGACTTTACCTTCAGCTTACCATCAGGCGAGGTGAAGTCAAATTGACGTGTCAAGAATATATAAAAAAAAAAAGAACTAGATAAATTAGGTAATGAATTTTGACACCTATCAGTATGAAACTAGCGCGCCTTTTTGTAACGTCATCTTTATGAAAGCTACAAAAAGTAAGTGGTCAGGTTGTGGTCTTAAATCGATACCGAATTCATTGTTCCGTACAGCCAATATTGTAGTATACAAAGAGGTCACTGACAAAAAGTAATAATAGAGCTTAGTTAGACTCGATCGCGGTTCCTAACACTGGAGAAATCCGCTCTTAGAAGTATTTACTAGTTACCAATAAGAATAAAAACAAATTACTCACCAATTTCCTCAAATACAGTGCCAAGTTTGCGAATTCATCGCTCAACAAACACCTCAGATTCATAAAAGAAGTTGGATATCCAACCACTTTCTCCGCGTCTCTTATAATATTACTCCAATTCGTAAATGGTGGCCGCAACAATATTAAAATTTCGTCTTTTGTTAAACTTGCAACAGTGGACTCCAATCTTTTTTGACAAAAGAAAGGGGACACTCGTCTGAACGCGCGGGAAACCGCGAAACACGCCATGTCTGTTGTTTTTTTTTCAGGCACAGGTAACACGAGTATACGGATCCGCGGTTGTTTAAGCAATGGAGTTGTAAACTGATAGTAGGGTGTGTGTAATGTTAAGAGTCAAATCTCCCTACTTTTTAGATGAAAATTATGGTAATATTAAAACTATTTTGGAGATTAATTATTAATTACAATGACTTGTAATCTCCTAATCGATAATTAATTAGACATTGCGCACTTTTGGGGGACGAAACTCATTACACATTATATGACTGGTAACTACTACTGAAATATCAATTACAAATATAATAAATAGCATTTAAATTGAGTTGAACATATAATATAAGGTGAATAATATATATGTAGGTATATGTGAAGAAGTTCTTAGTACAACTGTGTAGGTTATATTAAGAATTTCTCAATATTATTAAAGAAGTGGTATTTGTTTTAGGCATTAGGTTCATCATAAAAAAGTGCTAGTATTCAAACTAATTAATTGTAGATAACTGCTCGTGATTTTTTTTGTAAAAAACTAAAAATATAAGGCAAAAAAGATAAGGCTTTTCATTAAAATTTTACATGCCCTATAGAATCCATTTGAAAATGATCTAAAATATTGCGCTTCTTTTGATATTCAACTACAACAACATTCGATTATAACCTAATTATACACTACCGAATATGATTACCATGAATTAATAATAAGAACAAAACATTATAGCAAAAAGAACTGTGAAAATTGATTTACGTTTTACCGAATTCCCCATTTCTAGGTAAAAGTATTCAAATGGCCACACCTATGTTCTTGACCGTGAAGTGGAAAGTAGCGTTGAACTAGTCTTGAAAACCGTATTTATTTACCGTTCACCCTAGTTCGTTCAATCAAAATCATACCGTAACACAATGTAGTAAGAATCAAGTCAAATAATATATCTGCTTAAGTCATTTTGTACATATATTAACCAATTAAAGTTAGACCTGTTGCTTGAAAGGCCGGCCTGCTATAGAGAGGTCAAGATATAATTGATAACTGCTCCATCGAATGCATTCTTTTTATTGTGGGCTGGTTGTGAATGAATTTCTCCTTATCCAGTTTACCTTTTTAGTTTAATAACTGGTTTGAAATTCCGAGTTTTTGAATTAGGCATTACCTAACTTACTTTTTTATTTCTTATTAGCTGCCCCGGTAAACATTGTTCGCGCCTTATGTTGGTTACCTTATCACCAGAATTTATTTCCGTATTTCGTGAATGTCTCCTTGCACCCCTGCAGTTAATACCCGAGACGGCGTGCGGTTTTGGTCGGTACCAGTTAAAATTTACCCGACTCTCTAAAATCAGGTAATATTTCTAGTGCGTAGATATTACAGCTTAATAAATACAGTACAGTAACGTTAAATTAGTCCCCAGGGGGGGGTCCCGAGGGTTATGTTGGGCTTGAACCGACTAAAACCGCACGCCGTTTCGGGTCTTCAGACGCCGGGGTAGTTACCTATCAACCTACTATAATTTAGGTTTCTACTAATCTCACAAAATTCTTCAATAATTGCATTGTAAATCATTACGTGTTCCCCGAGGGAAATTACGAAACTAGTTTTCATCTCTCCTGTTCGGAAAATTTAATTTTCATCTCTCCTGTTCGGAAAGTTTAATTTTCATGGGTAGATAGCCGGGTGGAAAGTAGCTCATTTCATCCCTAGGGCAGAAATACTTTTTTTTAAATTTTAAGTTGAGATTTAAGACCAGGCAAAAGCTATTGTTAATAATCTATTTTCAAATTGTTCTAATTTTACTTTAAATTTTAACTGATAATCAATATACCTGTTTCATTACATGTGTGAGTAGTATTTTAATTTCCTCACATAGTCGAAATGAAAAGTAGAGTGTTTACCTCGGGTGAATGTCACCATTTCACCCTCGAACTATTGGCGCTCGAACGTAGTGAGAAATATCTCGGGTGAAATGGCTGACTTTCAACCCTTGTGTAACAATCTACTATTTCATGGGTAGATAGCCGGGTGGAAAGTAACTTATTTCATCCCTAGGGTGGAAAGTATTTTTTTTTAATTTTAAGTTTTGCCATGCCTTGATATCATGACGCTTTTTTTGCATGGCCGCCTAAATGCAATTCTATTGACCAACTAGATTACAATGTAACCAATAGATTCGATTTTCTAATATTGGCAGTATGTACGTGAATAATAACTTTTTTTCAGTATTAAAAAACAGCTAAAGAATTAGCGGGAAAACGTGATTCAATATAAATAAATACCTTGTGTTAATTGTGGTTAAAAATGGTTTCAAAAAGTGATTCCAGTGATATGGATAGGTATTACTTCATCTGGGGTGCTTGGTTGGGGACCTCCACGCGGTGCACCCTGGGCAACGGAGACGGCAGCGCCTCTCTCCTAGGGTGGGAGAGACGCTGCCGCCTACGGCCAACTCCGGCGAGGACGGCCCTGTTGAGGGCTGTTCGGAAGCTTTCCACGTGTCCCTCTGATTTGCAGATGGCACAGTGGAGAGCAAGTAAGGGGGCCATCTCGAAACCGGAGATGACCCAGGGTCAGTCGGTGTGCGAGGGATATGCTCTATGGGTAGCCTTACACCCCGGCGTCTTAAGACCCGAGATAGCGTGCGGTTTTAGTCGGTGCAAGCCCGACATAACCGCCCCCGCTGGCCAGCGGGGGGTATCCGAAGGGATTTCCGCACGAAAAAAAAAAAAAGTATTACTTTAACTCCGGATGAGATTGAAGAACAGGCAAAAGCTGTTGTTAATAATCTATATTCAAATTTTTCTAGTTTTACTTTATATTTTAACTGATAATCAATATAGGTACCTATTTCATTATATATGTGTGTAGTATTTTAATTTCCTCACATAGTCGAAATGAAAAGTGAAGTGTTTCCCTCGGGTGAATGTCACCATTTCACCCTCGAACTATTGGCGCTCTCACTTCGTTCGAGCGTGAGAGAGAGTGGGCTAGACACCCTGCCGCCCGGGCCTGCTTCTGCTGGGGTATCAGGCGGCCTCACCTACCATCCCCAGGCCTGCGCTCATGGTGGTCGGAGGTCGGAGGTGAGAAGTTAGAAAAATTGCATAATGCATTTCATGAGATTCAGTTACAGTTGGAATGTTTATCCGATAGTGCGGGTGCTGAATATGAAAAACAAACTAACATTGAGTTTCCATTTTACTTGCTTTTGGGTCAGAATAAATAAATGCTCAATTCGTATGACATGTGGCGATACCACATATACCCAGCGCCATCTAGCGACAACAGGTTAAACTTTTTCGATTACACTACTACGTCACCACCAATCCTGAATCGCAAAGTGAAGTTCGCGCTCTGGTATAACAAATATACAAACATCCCAACGAGATCCGTTGGGCCGCGGTCCGCTAGGCGTGATCACCTTACCTGGTCGGAGGATCCTCTGGATCTGTGGAGGAGCATCACACTCCGTTCCTCCACAGATACATTAGAATAAAATGCAAAACAACTATTGAATGAAAGGAGTACTTGCTTCGTAGTTTCATGTATATGGCAAGCCTATAAGACCTCACTGAAGCTCAACTCCCTCGGCATTTAGAGGATACCGAGATACCATAGTTGAAGAGGAAGCAGGGTCGTGTTGTCACCTTCTACTATCGGGACTGCAACCGGCGTCTTACAAAGGGAGTTTCTTAAGATTTCTACTTCGCTGGCAGATTTCTGTTGAATGCAAGCATTCAACTGCCGGGGGCATGTACACCTACGCCTACAACGACATGAAGAGCAAATCACAGGAGCGTGTTACTACGTCATCTTGTCCTTCAAAGTCAAACTGTCGTCTTTTCAAAATCTTAATCATTAATATCTTTTTTTTTTCGTGTGGAAATCCTTTCGGATACCCCCCGCCGGCCAGCGGGGGTGGTTATGTCGGGCCTGAACCGACTAAAACCGCACACCGTCTCGGGTCTTCAGACGCCGGGGTGTAAGGTTGCCCATAGAGCATATCCCTCGCACCCCTACTGGCCCTGGGCCATCTCCGGTTTCGAGATGGCCCCCTCGGGTTTGGGAACCACGGTGTCCCCGACTTGCCCCGGTTTGGGGGAGGGGTGCTAGTCGCCCCACCGTCCCGGCCTGCTTCTGCTGGGGTGACAGGCGGCCTCATCTGCCACTCCCAGGCCTGCGCTCATAGAGGACGGAGGTCGTTAAGCGACCTCCGGCGCCTGAATCGCCTGCGACGCGCGGCGAGCATAATCATTAATACCTCTGTAACAGTTGTAATTATACGTATCATCAACCAGTCAACGCATTTTATATGTGAGTTTTCACCTAAACTAGATTAAAATATTCCCAGTTCATAACATTATCTGACCCATCCTAACATTGACTGATTAGAATTCCTTAACTTTGCAAGGTGTTAACCTTAGATTACCACTTAACCACGTTGTGAGAGTATTGTCGAAAGTTTACGCGAATGTCACACATTGAAATAATTTTAACGGTTTCAATCACGGGTCTCCCCGTGACCATGGCTGCTGAGAAGCAACCGAAACGTCGGGTTCAATGTAAATAATAAAATAACATCATATTAAAATAGAATCCGATAAAAATAATTTTATTTCAATGGTACAGAGTAATATAAGTGAATAAGGCAGATGTTACAAGCTTAGGGTCACATTTTAAGTGTTAAAAACATCACAAATGAGAGAAACATGACGTCACGCGTAAGGTGTGAAACGTAATAATAATACGTGTTAAATTACATTTGCAAACATATACTACACGCAATGTTCCGAATATATCTTTTGCTAACTAACCATGAACAAACCAGGCGCAAATAGTAACAGAAACAGACAGACAAAGTTTCGCTATCATACTACTTGTAACTATTGCCGAATACTGATCCCGTTTCTGCAACCCATGTGCACCTATTCCAGGGATAAGACTATAATATCTATCCCTGTATTAAATTTCAGCCAGATTCGTTCAGCCGTTACAGCGCGATTGAATATCAAACGTCTGAATATCTTCACAAATTTCACATTTATAATCTTAGTAGCACAATAGGATATAGTAAGATCAACATCAGCCTCATAGGGATTACCCAGTTGCGTTTTTTGAGTTTTTGCCGACATTCTACACAGCGCTTTCTAGACCTAAAGTAACCATAGTTTAACTAGCTTGTATAATGGCTTCCAGAATGCGGATAAACATACTTATATACTTTTTTTGTAAATGCATGCTTATTATACATAGAAACATCCAGAACAATGCAAATAGACATATTCATGCATACAAATATTTTCACTGAGCGAGAATTGAACCCGCGCCCCCTGACATAGCAGTCGACTGCAATACCGCTACGCCACAGGGGCCGTCTTTTCCGGCTTTTCCGAGAGCGACTGCCATCTGACCTCGCAACCCCAAGAGGAAAACCTGTGCCAGAACCACGTCCGTTGTTTTATTAAGTAGTATGGCTTACCCAGGGTGCCCAGCAATGGACACTTGGGCAGGACACCGTGAGGTTTTAGTTGGTTCATGCACGACATCACCGGGGGTATCTGAAAAGATTTCCGCACGTAAAAAAAAACAGTACGAAATTATTGGTTGTCACTATTATCTACGCAAATAATAGCGATTTTCTCTGTGTGTACGATGGCGGCTTTGTTTCGTCACTGGCGTAAGGGTGGTAGGTGGAAATGGAAACTAGGAGCAGTGTAGCCATATGAATATGGTGCGTTTAGCGATAGTGTATGCGTATGAGTTTTTAAATGATAGTAAAATTAGTTGTCTAATAGTAGATTGTTACACAAGGGTTGAAAGTCAGCCATTTCACCCGAGATATCTCTGGTTCGAGGGTGAAATGGTGACATTCACCCCAGTTAAACACTCTACTTTTCATTTCGACTATATGAGGAAATTAAAATACTACACACACATATAATGAAATAGGTATATTGATTATCAGTTAAAATTTAAAGTAAAACTAGAAAAATTTAAAAATAGATGATTCACAACAGCTTTTGCCTGTTCTTCAATCTCATCGGGAGTTAAATTTAATATCCATGTCACTGGAATCACTTTCCGAAACCATTTTTAACTACAATTAACACAAGGTATTAGGTAACAATTAGTTATATTATGACCATACAAAATTAAGCTGAGCGAGCGAAGCTCTTATACGCGGCATAGCCGTTCGTTGGTGGCTGAACTCCTCCGTAACCACTCACGCGATCTTGACCAAATTTACCACGGTGATAGTGTGGACACTGAGGAGTGCTTTGAAGTGAGATGGTTCATGTCCGATGTACCATTGAGGAATAATCACAGAAAACCAGTTTCACGAGCGCGCGGCCTTAGCTAAGCGCGCGACCGTAGTAAGATGTCTTATTTTCAAGTAAGAGTCCTGCTCGCTCAGCTCAATTTATTCCAGTCGCACCCTGCACTGAATTCCTATTTATTATTATCTAACTTACGCTAGTCTGGCAGAATTCTGGATTTTCTAGAGGCGGTAACTCCATTCTCTGAACACTGTATCTCTCTCTCCATTCTATAGGAGATTCTACGTTTGTACTACCCCCAAGATCCCACAAATACCTATGGAGCCAAGTCGACCTCACCTGCAATCCGGTATACCTGCTGATTGACGGACGAGGCGCCGGCGCAGGCTTTCTTCAAAAGAGACTCGCAGGACTTACCGTTAGCTGGAGACATCTATGCCACTTCAGTAGTATGAAAATAGTATTTGTACTTACAGGAGCGCCTGTTTGATTTCAACTTACACATGTCTAGTCCCTTGCTGAACAATAAATTAGTTTGTCTCAAGGTCGCGGGAAGCCACTGGATGCGGGCAGCGCAGGATCGATCGTTGTGGAGTTCCTTGGGGGAGGCCTATGCCCAGCAGTGGGCGTCGTTTGGCTGACACGATGACATGATGAAATTAGTTTTACAGAACTAAAATATATTCCCATATCGGTCTTAACTTCGAAAAAAAAGTGATGCAGATACAGTTTAGTCCTTTTAAAAGGGTTTGGTTAAATTTTGTAACAGATTCAATGGGGATACATATGTAGTTTCGAATGCCGCACTCCTGCGACATGCTGCTGCATATGAGGCATTGAAAATGTTTTTCGAAACAGCGTCTTTCGCGACTATTTCATTCGAGTCCATGAGCTTTCGAACCTGTGAGGCAGTGGAAAAATAATTCGCAACAGCGTGTGTCGCCACATCGGCGTTCGGAACTACATACGACTACGGATTCGATGATACTGTAAGTAGGCATATAGCCATAAATATATTATTTGCTAGCAACCTAGAACCTTCAACTGAACCCGAACCATGAACACGAGACCACATCTACTTTTTCTGCCACTATATTGTGGGCTACCGTGAGAGAAGCGTTGTCCAACAATTTAGTTCTACCAAGTGCCGCGGTACCCTCAATAAGTTCGGCCGTCTATGACGATATCTATTTGGCACACATAAACCTATGGATTGTAATATACCCGGATTACTAAATTATCCACGGAACACTTTGAGAATGTAGGTTACCATCGTCAAGTCCCTCCTAACTTCCAGCTTATTGTATCCGACCATACCTTTTTTTTTTTGTGCGGAAATCCCTTCGGATATCCCCCCGCCGGCCATGTCGGGCTTGAACCGACCACGCCTCCCCGCGGACCTTGCAGGCCCGCCATACCCCGACCCCCTCGTGCAATGGGGTCAGCTGGCCCTGAAAAGGGCCGGTTGGTCAGACTCTTGGCCGTTGACGTTGACGCCAGCTACTTCAGAGGAGCAATCAATGATGCGTCATCGCCCAAGTTGCCCAGGGTGCACCAAACTTGGAGGTGATCCAACCAGTCGCACCCCTGTATCCGACCATACCTAATACAAGTTGGATTCATCTGGGATAATATACATTTCAAATGGTGAAAGATTTTTTCCAAAAAGTGCAGTGGTTCCGAAGATTACCCTCAACATTTAAACAAACACACAAAATTCGGAGGCTCTCTAAATAATATGAAGTATAGACCAGCTTTGCGCCTGCTCATTTCTGCTATGCAATTTCTCAGATCTTGCGTTTTGCCTGTTGGCCTTCGGCATCTATTTAACCTGACGTAGAAACGACATGATGTAATAAGTTTGACGTGTCTGTGTGAGTCTGTCTGTGGCATCGTAGCGCCCGAACGAATGAACCGATTTTCATTATTTATTTTTTTTGGTTGAAAGGTAAATTAGTCAGCAGTGCTCTTTGCTGTTTCAGGGGTTTAGATTTTTTAAATATTTGTATCGTATGGTACTGCTATAAACCACTTAATCCCTTCATATATAAAATTTACATCCGCTTAACGACCTGCTGCCTAGTTCCTTTCCCCTTTTACAGCGTGTAGAATTTCAGTTGGAGCTAACGATGACGTGGGTATTTCTCGGTATTTATTGGTATTTCGTCAAATACCGATAAAAACGCCTCTGTGGCGTAGCGGTAGTGCATTCGACTGCTACGTCTGGGGGCCCGGGTTTGATTCCCACTCAGTGCAAATATTTGTATGCATGAATATGTTTATTTGCATTGGTCTGGATAATTCTGTATATATTATGTTTGTATTGACAAAAAAAAGTATATAAGTATGTTTATCCGCATTCTGGTACCCATAACACAAGCTAGTTAAACTATGCTTACTTTGGGTCTAGATAGCGCTGTGGAGAATGTCATAGAATATTTATATCGAGTTCGGACGTGTTTTTGTGGATCAATTCCTTACTTGCTTATGGTAGGTCTGTTACTGCTAGCGCTAATCGTCGCCACGTTCGTGGTTGTCCGAGATAGTTGTTCAGAAATCGTCAGCGTTTGAACTTAGCTTCAGTGGTACGGAGGTTGTCCGAGATAGTTGTTCAGAAATCGTCAGCGTTTGAACGCAGCTTCAGTGGTACGGAAATTTTTGCTATCTCTTTGACACAAATTACCACCTTACTAAATAAGGTGACGGCACTCCACATATTCTCGCTGCTGACCATGACTAGCATCAGGGTCTGCAGCGTGAGTATTTCCACTTAGATGGTACCCACTCCGGCACTCCGCCAATGTATAAAGGGTGTCCATGGAACATTTGTGGTGACACAATGGCATGGACTCCCGAACTACCTTCCTATCCATTGACGACCCTTGTGGCGTAGCGGTAGTGCGTAGAACTACGAAGCCAGAGGTCGCGGATTCGATTCCTGCTCAATGCAAATATGTATATTGCATTGGTCTGGGTGTTTCTAAGTATAATATGTTTTTATTTACAAAAAAGTAAAGTTGTTAAGTCAAATAAAGTATTTAAGTATGTTTATCCGCATTTTAGACCCCATATGACAAGCTCTGCTTAGTTTGGGTCTAGATGGCGTTGTGTACTATTACCTAAAGAATTATTCATTTCCATAATATATTTAGAAATTGAAAATTTTAAGGCGAGGCGATTCGCCTAACGCAACGCTGCTCTACACATTTGGACGAACGAGAAAACGAGCGCGTGTCACGCTCGACGCAGCGCAGGCTCTTAATTTATCTGTGTATTACATTGACGCAGATATGTGTAGATAATGGACTGATCAGATGTATATCTTATAGTACGTGTCTTTACAATACTTCCTGATACTGCAATGAAGACTATTCACGTACGGTTTTGGATACAGTACTACCTCGTAATGCAACTATTTACACGCTCTTTATATATCTGTTGACCGCAGCTCCGCCCGCATGGAATTCTGATCCCGTTCCCCAGCCCATGGGAACCTATTCTCGTGATAAAAAATAGCCTATGTGTTGTTCCGAACTATAATCTATCCCTGTGCCAAATTTCAGCCAGATCCGTTCAGCCGTTTTTGCGCGAAAGAGCAACATACAAAACATAAATACATACCTTTTTTTTCGTGCGGAAATTCCCTCGGTTACCCACCCGCCGGCCAGCGGGGGCGGTTATGTCGGGCTTGAACCGACTAAAACCGCACGCCCTCTCGGGTCTTCAGACGCCGGGGTGTAAGGTTGCTCATAGAGTATAACCCTCGCAGACCCGACTGACCCTGGGCCATCTCCGGTTTCGAGATGGCACCCTCGGGTTTGGGAACCACGGTGTCCCCATCTTGCCACGGTTTGGGGGAGGGGCGCTAGTCGCCCCATCGTCCCGGCCTGCTTCTGCTGGGGTGATAGGCGGCCTCACCTGCCACTCTCAGGCCTGCGCTCATGGAGGACGAAGGTCGTTAAGCGAACATACCTACTCACAATCATTTCGCGTTTATAATATTAGTAGGATTTATAGATTCTTCGTCTTCATCCGCGGCCTCTGTGGCGTAGCGGTAGTGCATTCGACTGCAACGACAGGGAGCGCGAGTTCGATTCCCGCTCAGTGCAAATATGTGTATGCATGAATATGTGTATTTTCATTGGTCTGGGTGTTTCTATGTGTAATATGTATGAATTTACAAAAAAAAAATTGTGGTCGTGGGCATCATATCAAACAAGTCTTCTGAACACACCCTATTGTACAAGTGGATTAAAACGCACCAATGTAACTTTTTTTTTCTAGTACCTCACAACTTAATCACTGGTGGTAGAAATTTGATGACACGAATTTGTCACAAAATTCGGCCGGGTAGGTACCACCGTGCACGATTGCGAAAAACCCTCCATAGTAATCCAATTTCGGTTTAATTGCGTTCAGGGGTCAGCAAGTGCATAGCCGAGCAGGGGGATTGTGGTCGCAGCACAAGTGGGACCGGTGGGTGTCACGCGGTGCTGCGACGACAATCTTCTTTTGATGAGGCCGTCAAGCTAAGTGCCACCATTGTTAACATGGTCCGTGTATGTAATGGTGACCCTCTTTCCTGACACTTTACCTTCAGCTTACCATCAGGCGAGGTGAAGTCAAATTGACTTGTCCTAAATATAAAAAAAAAATAGCTCTATATTTTTTTTATAACACGTGCTTGCGTGACGTCCCGTGAGGAGACGCCACCTGAAAGCCATCCCTGCACATGCTTAAAAGTATGTGCAGCATTATGCTGAGATGGCGACCGGATTTAAAATCCCACAATAGACATAACGACATAGACGACCTCTGTGGCATACCGGTAGAGCATTTGATTGCTTAGTCAGAGGTCGCCGGTTCGATTCCCGCTTATTACAAATGTGTATATTTGCATTGGTTTGGGTGTTTCTATATATAATAGGTATTTTGTATTAACAGAAAAACATATTGAAGTATGTTTATCCGTATTCGAGATCGCATATGATCAGCTCTGCTTAGTTTGGCTCTAGATGGCGCTGTGTAATATTCCTAGAATATTTATTTATTACTTATTTATTTATAAGGTTAGGATAAGTATATATAAGTATATAATATATTAGGATAAGTATATATAAGTATATTTAAGTATATAAGTAAGGTAATAAAATAATACGTTGTGATGTGGGTACTGCAAATAAAATATTTTCTTTTTGTGTCTCTAATTCTTTTCTTGCATTGCAAACACCAAATCTCATTGGCAAGAGAGGTAGAATCTATAACAAGTGACTCTAGTGTCCGGTAACCGGACCCAGACGTTTCATCGATCGACAATTGATCGACATACAATTGGTCGAAAACGACAATTATTGGTCGAGATGACAATTCATCGACATACATAACATAACATAACTTCACGTCTGTATCCCCGAAGGGGTAGGCAGAGGTGTATCATACACCCACGAATGCTAGTCGACATACAATTGGTCGAAAACCCCACTGAGCGATAATTAGTCGACATACAACTGGTCACTTGTATAAATGAAATGAAAATGTATATTGTATAGATGAAAAATAAATTAATAATGCACGTAGAAATAGAAGCCCCGCGAAACGGGGCTCCGTCGAAATCATTTACTTACCTAACCAAAACGACCTCAACGAGTTTAATAATTGATATAGTATAGTAAACTACTATTTTTCGATCAATAATAAGTCGACCAATTGACTTGTCGGTTAATTGTCATTGTCGACCTACGCTCATGTCGACCAAAATGTGTCGAATAATTATAATGTCGATAAATTGTCTGTCGACCAATTGTCGTGAACACTCCGGTAACCCCTTCCCAAATATTGCGACCATAACAAAAATAAAAATTTAGTTAAATAAATGAATCTTCCGCAACAAACCATTACATTACACAAAATGTTCTGAGTTATAGACCTGGAAATGATGACAGAAAATTCCAAGTACTTTGTACTAGTATGACAATTTTTCAATAATCTATTACCCAATGACGTAAAGAAATCAAATTGATTGGCGGCTCAATCACGTGGGTGGGCATTAATCGAACGTGTCGGATAAATTACGAGTGTCGAACGTTTTATTTCAAAAATAACGATTTTTCCGATAGTTGATGAAAAATGAAGTAGGCGATAACGTAATGTCATAACTATCGGAAAAAACAAGATTTTAGTGGAACATATCGTTAGCACTTGGGGAGGACACCGTGTGGTTTTAGTCGGTCCGATTCCGATACGCTCTTCCCTTATTTGGCACCAATTGGGTGAAGCCCATGAGGGTTTCCACACGTTAAAAAAAGACGTTCGATTAACCGCCTCCGCCGGTACCAGCGCTATGACCTTCTTTTACCTTGTCGTCATTAAGTAATTAAACTCCTGAAGAGTCGCCATACTGGTACAAATGATCAGGAATTTTCCGTATTCTATTAACACACTTATTCTAAACCACAAGAATTTTCTTGCCTTTTTTTTAACTATTTTTAGGTTTCCATCTATCTGTAGGTATTTCATTTCTAGTTTTCCTTGGTGACCTCGACTCATTTTGAGTTCGTCTTTCCCTGGAACTCCATATGATATCATTCAGGACCCATTGCGCATAGTATAAAAAGACTAATAACAATGCTGTGACTGCGAAGAACAGGTAAAAATAGACGGAGTCTATGAGAAGACCGAAGATAGGATAGACCCATGCGCCTTTAAACAGGTATACTCCAATTACCCTGAAAATATAGACATAGAAGATTAAAATCAAGATCAGGTAATGACAGTTTTGGAAATTCAGATTGATACTCTTCGCGAGGAGATAGGGGCCCAAGCCAATCTTAACTGCAAGCCGGCACAACAGCTAATTGACGGACGAGGCTCTGGCGCTTTCTCTCCTTTCGGGTTAGGGAGATCAGACGAAAGTAATTCCCGTAAAAGTCAAAATAAACAAAATTATGGAAAGGACAAGTAGGAGAGCGGACCCCGGACTCCAGGTTGCAAGCTTTGAATGTAACAAGGATTGACGCTCGGATGAATAGAATCCTTAAGAAAGATGATGCTTATCAAGACTGGCGGAGGATCCTCCGACTTGGCTTAGAGATCACGTCTTTTTTCCGTATTTGTAGTACCGGGTACCACCGTGCCAAGGCCGCGACGAAGTGGTAATGTCTGAGTTGAACCGACTAAACTCACACTACACACTCTTTGACATTAGACTTCTTGCCAGTTGAGCCGGGTTGCCCGGGAATTGGCCTCAAGGGGCAATGTCCTGTGTCTGCTTGGACGTCGTCTAATTGAGAGTTTATTATTTTGTGAGTGGTAGAGTCAAGCAATAGTCATTTTGGCCGTTGCATGAATGGGCCGACTCGACTGGGGAAGCACCACCCTATCACAGAATATCGACGCCAAGTAACAGTATTTGAACTGTTGCGTTCCGTTTGGAGAGTGAGGGTGCCGGAGCCCAAACTCCTTTCCCATCCCCTCCCAAACTCCTCTCCCATCCCCTCCCAAACTCCTTTCCCATCCCCTCCCAAACTCCTTTCCCATCCCCTTTCCTTTACAGGGTCGGCAGCGCAAGTGTGATGCCACTGGTGTTGCACACGTCCATAGGCTGCGGTAACCGCTTTCCATCAGGTGGGCCGTGTGCTTGTCTGCCACCATAGTGGTATAAAAAACAAAAAAAAGGAAATATACTTGTACAGTTTCTGACCCCAAGCCAAGGAGCTGAGTATGGCATAATACAGGGGTTTTAGTGTGGGAGCCACGCGGCATGTGGCCGCGTGGCTACCAGCCGCGCGGCCCCCCCGCGTCGCGCGATATGCCGTAGGACATTTCCCCAGACGAAACAAAAAAAACGGTCGCATAGGTCCTGACGGGACATTGACTTGGGTATGTAACTCATCATCGTTCTCATAGCGATATCCCAGTTGCGTCCAAAGGTCGGCTTGGGAGAGCCGAAAGGGGCCTGTGCAGCCTGGTTTGCGTATACGACTACTGGATGCTTACGTGGCAAAGTATATGACATCTGTTCCTATCATGGACAGCAAATACCACTTGTGGCTTCGTGGATTGGTCCTGGGCTTCACCATCAGCTCCCATAACATGACGAACACGATAGAGGTGTGCATTATATGGTTTGAGGTCGATGAGATGGCCAAATCAATTCCTGAAGGGTACAGTAGACTACGATCGTAATAGAAGATAGTCCAGAATATGATGAATACCAGCTGAAATCAGAGAAAACATTGTCATATTTTATTGGATGAAGACTTGGAGTTCTTTTCCAGTACATGCGTTTCCTAATTCCTACAGTCCCGGATCATTTAAGCGGGAGTGAAAAGGCATCTGATGACGTTATCAAGCTGAGGGCTACCGTTGTAGCATAAATGGTATCTAAAACGGATGGCGTTGCAAGTTGGTAGTCAATTTAGTACACATATAGTTCAATTCATACCACTTAGGTGCCAGACAAGCACACATGTAAGTTCCATTTTAGGCAAATTTGTTTTTTTTTATTATTTTCGAATATAGTAAGACATTCCACGCTACGTTTTCTAGACCCAAAGTAAGCAGAGCTAAACTAGCTACTAAATGCATATTATACATAGAGAGACCACCTAGCTTAGACCAATGCCAATAGACATGTTCATGCTTATATAAATATTTGCATTGAGTGGGATTCGGACCTACGACCTCCGACATTGCAGTCTCACGCTTTACTGCTACGCAACAGATGTCGTCCAAAATTTTAAGTAGCAAACAAGCATACATCCCACTTGATGTTAAGTGGCACTCTGTCTTCGACAATGATTCTTTTACCAGGAGAAGTAGTTTGCCTTTTTCGTGTAAGTGTCAATTCTGGCACAGAATAAATAATAGTACAAGTACAGAAGACCCTCTGTTTTGATGTTCACGAATGCCGCCTTTTTACGTGCCTATTAATTATTATTAGCAACGGACCGCACGCCTGCCGCGCCGTCATTGAGTTCTATTGCCCGGCGCGAAGGTCGACATTACTCTGCACCTTGCCGAAGATAGGGTTGTCATTTTTTGAAACTTCGTCGGTGGCAAACGAGCGTACGGTCCGCCTGATCGTAAGCGGATACGGTAGCTTTGCACTATTGTCTATTCTGTGGCGCAAGCATCGACTATGTCAGAATAAGGTACCCGTCTAGCAGGGGTGTGTGCTGGGTAACCTCCTCGAGTGTCGCTCCGATTCCGATCCCGCTGCAGTCCGGGGGGAACGGAATCGGAGCGGCCGGTACACCCTGGGCGGCGGTCAATGGCTTCCCCTTCACCCCTTCATAGGGTTGGCATTGATCGTCGGCCAATACCCAACGTGGCGGGAACACATCGCTCTCCGTACTCCTCTGCTTTCAGAGGAGACAGGATGAGCGATGCTGTTAGTGGTGAGATGGCCCAGGGTCAGCCGGGGTGCGAGGGATATGCTCTATGGGTAACCTTACACCCCGGCGTCTGAAGACCCGAGACGGCGTGCGGTTTTAGTCGGTGCAAGCCCGACATAACCGCCCCCGCTGGCCGGCGGGGGGGTATCCGAAGGGATTTCCGCACGATAAAAAAAAAAAGGCAAACTACTTCTCCTGGTAAAAGAATCATTGTCGAAGACAGAGTGCCACTTAACATCAAGTGGGATGTATGCTTGTTTGCTACTTAAAATTTCCTCCCCGACGGCCAGCGGGGGCGGTTATGTCGGGCTTGAACCGACTAAATCCGCACGCCATCTCAATATAATTTCTCGCTCGAGAAAGAGTCACGTGTCACAGTTGGTTTAGACCAGCTGATAAGCGTTTTATGGTCTAGGAGCTAGCAACCAAATTCATTAAAAAAAATACAATATATTTACTTACTGATTACTTTTTATTGGTTTACGTAAGTAAATACTAAAGGTAACGCGGGCGTGACCTGTATTTATTGCTTACTTAACTGCAAATGCCTTACTTTTATATACTTTTTTTTTACCATCTTTAAATTGCCGGTTGTTAAATTTAATTGTTGCATATATGCGAAACCTACAAAACAATTTTAATACAAATATTCCACTGGGAAACATGCACATGGTGATTATGGAGGTATATTTCTAAAAAGTTCTATAAGTTTGCTGCCTGGATTACTTTGAACACAATTTTCAAAATTTTCTATGAAAGTGGTTTCTAAATTTTGTACATACTCTATAAAATCTTTTGGTGGCATTTTTAAGCTGCCATAAATACTAGATTGGTTGTTGAATGCTTTGTATCTAGTAAATCGATTAGTCTCGTCTAAGCCTGCAACTGATCTTGAAATTTCATCTATTAAATCATTTGAAATTTCATCTATTAAAAACGTATAATCCGAATTTTGATCATTGTTTCTGCAACCCGCAGCAATGCAATATTTCGTTGCCCTTATTTTATACATCGTATACAATATGCGCTTGCGACGTTGGTATGCGGGAGACACGCGCGCGAGTGTCGCGGCCCACGGCGGGGCAACCACTGAATAAGCAACCCCGGGGATTCCGCCGGCATGTACTTATAATTTCTCGCAGATCGGCGGAGTGACACCCCCCTGATTCTGGTTGCATCATCACAGAGACAATCATCTTATACATAAAAATGTTTTTTTTTCTACAAATTCAATTCCTCAACTGGCTGCACCACGCTGAATGGTGAGAAGCTAGGGTGAAGTCCAGAATATACGGGTCACCATCCCAGATGCTGACGAGCCTAAAACGGAACACCATTTTAGGCTCATCAGCATCAGGCAACAGCCTATCTTGACGGCCTCGACAGATGAAGTATGAAAGGCTAAATTTATTAGTGCGAATTCCCCGAGACATAGTGACAGGTAAATCAGAAAGAGGAAAACATAAATATTTTGTAAATAATAGAAGAATATGCTGGATGCGGCAAGCTGAAGACAGGGCGCTATGGCGCTAATTAGGGGAGACCTATGTCCAGCAGTGGACTAGAATAGGCTGATGATGATGAGTAGAATATTAGTTACAGATAAGGACAGAGTCGAAATCACAGGGGTAACAATGCAAGGAAGGCACGTGTCCCATGGCTGTGGCAACAGGAACCCAGTTCAGCATCTGCTAGATCTCAAGGACCTGACGCTGGTTTTCAACTGGACCCTAATGTATCACACGGATACCATCAACCTACACAATACACCGAACGATTGCTACAAAAATCTTAAAAAAATTAAAAGGGCAAGGAATCACCACTGGTAAATCACACGAAACTGTAAATAAAATGAATTGAATATATAAATCGTGTGTCTTGATGTTGTGGTTGAATGTGAAATATATAAAAATAACAGGTATTCTGATAAAGACCTATTTACCGAACAAATAGATATAATCGCACATATTAAACTGTACATTCAACCATAGGCCGCTCACTACCGCACCTTAGTTTTTCAGGCCACACTTGAAGAAGGAAACACGTGTGCGGGTAAAGCATTCTAGTTCTTTATCGTGGACAAAGAAAGGAGCACTGAACCGCTGAATTCGGGGAGATATTGTTTCTACCGTGTGCTGGTGGCATCGCAATCCAGCACGTATTGTTCTGGATCAGAAGGGAAACGGTGGGATTAGTTAAAAGAGGTCATCAGAACACTCGCCGTGATACATGCTTTTTCTTATTTTTTGTCTACGTTTTTTGGTTTCTTCGATTTTTAGGCGCTGCTGTATCGATTTGCTGCGTTCATCCAATTGCGATGAAACTTTCTCTAAAGTATAAGTTTTTGGATGCTACGGTGAGTAACACTGCGATGATATCATCATATTTCTATAACAAACATTATCAGATGATCAAACTTACCATGCTAGAAGGCCATACTATTGTAAAGAAGAAAGCATCTCGACAATCATTCAAAATCTTTAGAAGCTGCTGACCAGTTTTCTTGGAGTCCTTGAGTGATGTGACATCACAGTATAAGGATATTGCTGCATATGCTATTTGGAAGGTCTGGAACGAGAACAATCGTGACATTAATATGTAAAGCGAGGCTACTATTGTGGCTAGGTTGTCGAGAGACTTCTCTTATCTTGATATACCTGGTCAGCATTTTTTTTAGTAATATTCCATTACATTTATAGATAGATATAGGGTATTTTTGAGGCCCAATCTCTAGCGCCCAAGACAACTTCGCCACTACACCTGTTAACTGATGGATGAGGCTCAGTTGCAGCCTTTTCCCTCAGGCTTGGGATGTCAGAAGGCAGGCGCTGCCATAAAAGCCGTAACCCAGTCTTCGAGGTGAAGGTCTCGGACGCAACCAGGAACAACTCTAAGTTGATGATGATGATAATCTGTGTTTATCTAGACACCGCATAGGTCAAGGCCCAGTGTCAATTATACCTGCTAGTTGGTTCAGCTGCTGATGATAAGCAGACGTGGCT
The DNA here is from genome assembly GCA_946251805.1 of Cybosia mesomella. NCBI lineage: Eukaryota > Metazoa > Arthropoda > Insecta > Lepidoptera > Erebidae > Cybosia > Cybosia mesomella. Next base: position 8,927,363 of record OX276417.1, read on the forward strand.
CTGGTGGAGGTTTTCTTTTCGAGGTTTGGAGGTTAGATAGCAGTTCCTCCCGTAAATATAAGCCAAACAAATTATGGAGAAGAAAGACTAGGAGCGCGGATCCAGGGGTCCAAATTGAAAACTTCGGATACAACCGGGACTCACGTGTGGATGGAGATACAGATTAAGCTAATATGGCCACATCTCTTGGGTGTTGACATTTAGACCACTCTGTGCCTTGGAGAGCACGATACACCGTCGGTCGCGGTTGTCATACGAACATCTGTTGCATTTGTTAAGGGTAGTCGGAGACCTAATACGGTCGACCTCTGGTCTATCTACAGAACTTCAGTTAGGTCAAAGAATCAAAGAATCAAAGAATCAATTTCGTTTATTCAGTTTAGGCACATAAAGAGCACATATGAATGTCAAAGTTTTACAATTGCGTTTGTCAAAATTATCAAAAAGATGTAAATAAATCATTTGAAAATTATTCTTTCGCGCGAACCCAGTCTTTCGCGCGAATGATGTAGCAAAGAAAGTGGGTGAAATGGACCACTAAAGTAGGGTTGATGACCCACCAGATCACCGGCCTTCCCATTGGAAATAATAATAGATAGCCAAGATGGTAGTATCTTTATGGAAAATATCGAAGTTTGGTTGTTTCGTAGTTAGACTGAAAAGCTGATGGTGATAATGCTTAAAGTCACGCCTCTCATCCATTGGGGTACGCAGAGACAACATCTGTCCACTTGCTAAAATCCTGTTCTTCGCTTCTTCCACTTTCATAATTGTTTTTTGAGCTGAGTGAGACGAAGTCGAGCGAAAGCTCCTCATACCAGACTTCAGGATTTTCTTTGTCACCGGTGTCCTCCTAAACTACTAATCCAATCAGAACCAAATTTGGCATGATATAAGAGGTCAATCAGAGGAAGGTTTATGGATATATTTTGAAAAAAATAATGCTACCACAGAGGAATGATCACCGTTAAAAAAAATCCAGATGGAATTACATAATAACCGCTCGAGACACTGTGACCAAACTTTACACGCTCAGAAAGCATGTCCAGAGTTGTGACTTTCAAAAAGAATTTTCAAAATCGGACTTGCCACGGAGCAATGATCACTGTTCAAAATTTTCAAAATCTGATTCCGCAATAGCGGTCAAATCTATTTATTGGACAAGAATCACGATGTCTCACTCAGCTCAACATTGCAAGCAGCGATTCGCCTTGCGGACCTAGTATACATGCGCGTTGATTGCTAGTACTTTTAACCTAGCCATGCATTAAAACATTCTCGATTTATTTGACATACGTACGCCTAGGTCGACCTTTATCAGGTTGTCTGTTCAACCTCAAGGTAATGTAAAGCATGTAAAAACAGCACTCACAAAAGTCCAACACGTGAAGAAATAAACCTGCATTTCACTGAAGTGTTTCACGTCTTGGTTCTTCATCACGTCACCTTGGAATCTTGTGGTCATCCACAACGCGTTGCCAATGTGCATTGCTATGGTGATCAAGTATCCTATGATCCGTAGGTAGACGATGTACATCGTGCTGAGGAAAAGAAGAAAACCTTTAGAAATACATCTTCAATCAGTCAATTGCTGTCCACTGCTGGACATAAGCTTCTCTCAAAGTGAGTCATAGCACCTGATCCTCTGCCTTCAGCTACGTAGTAACTATTTATTAATCTGTGCTTCAGCATCCAGTCTATCCCAGCTACCTTTTTCAGGCCACCCGTCCATCTTAGAAATATAGCTTCTGTCTGTCTGTCTGTATGCTACGCTTTCACCCCTAAACCACTGAACCGATTTTGATGGAATTTGGTATAGAGATGGACTAGAGCTTGGGAAAGGACATAGGCTACGTTTTGTCGCGAAAGGTTTGAAGGGTTCAAACAAGGGATAAAAGTTCGTCATTTTCGAAGATATCCATGAAACGTTGTATTATTTATAGGCACTTGATTATAAATATAGAGCGGTTTTGTAATTTAACCTGTGTGGGGATGAAAAAGCAGCGGATGATAGTTCGTATGGACGTCCACGCGCGATAAAGGACATCTACGCGGGTGGAGCAGCAGGTAACAGCCAGTTTAATTATATACTACTTGTCGTCACCCGCGAGTTTGTCCGCGTTAAGTTCCGAATAGTTCAAGGTACTTACGAATTACGAATACCAAGGTACCTACTAGGCACTCTCGATCCTAACACGTGTTAAGTTATTACATTGTTATAATTTTGAAATTTAGGGTTCCTTACCTTTTTTTTTTTTTATCGTGCGGAAATCCCTTCGGATACCCCCCCGCCGGCCAGCGGGGGCGGTTATGTCGGGCTTGCTTCTCGGGTCTTCAGACGCCGGGGTGCAAGGTTACCCATAGAGCATGTTCCTCGCACCTCGACTGACCCTGGGCCATCTCACCACTAACAGCATCGCTCATCCTGTCTCCTCTGAAAGCAGAGGAGTACGGAGAGCGATGTGTTCCCGCCACGTTGGGTATTGGCCGACGATGAATGCCAACCCTATGAAGGGGTGAAGGGGAAGCCATTGACCGCCGCCCAGGGTGTACCGGCCGCTCCGATTCCGTTCCCCCCGGACTGCAGCGGGATCGGAATCGGAGCGACACTCGAGGAGGTTACCCAACACACACCCCAGGGTTCCGTACCTCAAAAGGTAAAAAAGGAGCCCTTATAAGATCACTCTATTGTCCGTCTGTCGGTATGTGTGTCATCACCGATTTTCTCAGACAGGTAGACATAGCAAGTTGAAGTTTATACCATATACTGGGGTCATTTCATTTCATTTATTTATTTCGTATGTTTACAGGGTGCTTTGGTACATACTATGTTCCGCCGATTGGCATACTAAATAACATGCATATATTAAATTTAATATAAATTGCTCATTTATATATATATATATAGTCAGACTGTTCTTATTTTATGACCAACCACTATCTAAACTTTGGGAATTCAATCAATTCGTATCATAATTTAGAGAATTTAATTTAATGTAAATCTCAAATGTAAAATTTCTTCAAAATAGGGCAGAAATATGATAATTTATTAATGTCAATTTTAGATAGTTGTTGATTAGATTCTTAAACATAACATAACATAACATAACGTAACTTCACGCCTGTATCCCCGAAGGGGTAGGCAGAGATGTGTATTACACACCCACGATTCGCCAGTTATGTTAAGGTCCCAATGTAATAGGGGGCGACCCTATTGCCATCTACCGGGCACATTATTAAGCGAGCGATAATTAACATTTAACAATACACACATAACTACGAAAAGTCAGAGGTGTGTGCCCGGGGCGACTGGGGATCGAAATCGAGACCTCGTCTCAGCAGTCCGTTACGTACGCCACTGGGCTATCGCCGCTTTATTTTACATTCTTAGATGTCAATTAATTAGTAATAATATCAAGTATGCATTCCAAATAATAAATAAATTATATCACACACAGTTACGAATGATGTCAATTCTATACAAATTTAAAATGGATGTAACCTATTTACTTATTTCATAGACTGGTCAGTTAGATACTCCTCAACAGAATAATAAGCCGTTTCATTCAATAGGTTGAAGAGTTTTCCCTTGAAGTCATGGCTATTCTGGCTGACTCTTGTTACCATGTTAACATGGTACGTGTATGTAATGGTGACCCTCTTTCCTGAGACTTTACCTTCAGCTTACCATCAGGCGAGGTAAAATCAAATTGACGTGTCCTAAATATTAAAAAAAAACTTATGTCCTGGGGAAGTTTGTTAAATAATTTAGGAGCCATTGCAAAAAGGCTTTTGTGGGCAAAACTAGTGTTGGTGGGTAGTAGGTGCAGTTTATCCGCGCGACGTTGACTTTCCACTTTTTTAAATAGGCTAATGTTACTCTTGACAAAAATTACAACCTCATAGATATACAGCGACGGTAATACAGTCAAAACTTTCAAGTTTCTGAAATGTGGTCTGCAGGTATCTGTTTGTGGGGGTGGCAGGTGAGGCCGCCTGTCACCCCAGCAGAAGCAGCCTGGGACAGTGGGGCGACTAGCGCCCCTCCCCCAAACCGGGGCAAGACGGGGACACCGGGGTTCCCAAACCCGAAAGGGCCATCTCGAAACCGGAGATGGCCCAGGGTCAGTAGTGGTGCGAGGGATATGCTCTATGGGAAACCTTACACCCACGAAAAAAAAAAGGTATCTGTTTGTTTTAATTTACAGATAGCTGTCACACACTTTTTCTGTGCTATTAGTACATCTTCAGTGTAGGCATTACCCCAAAAGATAACACCATATCTTTTTTTTTTCGTGCGGAAATCCCTTCGGATAACCCCCCCCCCCCCCCCCCGGTTATGTCGAGCTTGAGTTGAGGCAGTAGAGGCGACGTACCCTTTTATTTTTTTTCGTGCGGAAATCCCTTCGGATCCCCCTCCGCCGGCCAGCAGGGGCGGTTATATCGGGCTTGAGTAGAGGCAGTAGAGGCGACGTACCCTTTTATTTTTTTTTCGTGCGGAAATCCCTTCGGATACCTCCCAGCCGGCCAACGGGGGCGGTTATGTCGGGCTTAAACCGACTAAAACCGCACGCCGTCTCGGGTCTTAATACGCCGGGGTGTAAGTGCCCATAAAGCATATCCCTCGCACCCCGATTGACCCTGGGCCATCTACGGTTTCGAGATGCGTACCCATGATAGGCAGCTATGAGCGAATAGGGCCTGTAGATAAAGTCACATTCTACTAGTGGAATCGCTTCGAAGCGAACCTTCAAATGTTCAATATGTATGGGAGTGACATTATTTGTTACACGTGACATGTCGACAAATGTTGTCTCTCCCATACATTTTAGTCTTTTGAAGGTTCGCTTCGTTGCGATTCCACTAGTAGAATGTGACTTTGTCTACAGGCCTAGGAGTGCATTCGCTATTTTACCCAGCATGTATAAAGCGTAGTTGGTTTGGTCTTCAGAAAATGTATTTTGTTTCAGTTTAAAATTCATAATTTTTGTTTTGAAAATGTTAATCTTAAGGTTGTTAAAATTCAGCCAGTCAATAATTGAAGCAAGAGTTGTATTGACGTTGTCTTCTATTTCGTGTATGCTCCCAGAACTAAAGATAATAGTCCTGAGTGAACACGATAAAAGGATATGGGGAAATTTAGATTTTCGCAAAACTTGGTACTTACAAGTTTTTTTATAGATCGCGCCTGAAGGGTTCAGTAACATTTACAGAACCCGTCAGGGGCGATTCCGACTTGTACTTGCCCGGTTTTTTTATGAGATAAAAAGCCTCTTTCGGGTGACTGACTATGAAGTTCCGAAGCTAGTATTGCAAAATTAGTACAGTGGGTTCCTTCTATGGTATGGCATGCGCTAAGAAAGCATTTTGTTAAAATATTTTCTTTGATAGACTTTGGGCTCCAAAAATCTTGGGCTCCAAGATTTTCGGAGCCAAAGCCAACTTCTCCTTAAAGCCGGCTTTTAATAATTTATTTCTATTTGCATTTTTTTTATTTTTATGGCAAAGAGGATGAACACGCCACGTTGAGTTAATTTATAGGTGATAGCCCAGTGGCGTACGTAACGGACTGCTGAGACGATGTCTCCAGTTCGATCCCCAGTCGCCCCGGGCACACACCTCTGACTTTTCGTAGTTATGTGTGCATTAATAAATGTTAATTATCGTTCGCTTAATATTGTGCCCGGTAGATGGCAATAGGCGCGCCCCCTATTACATTGGGACCTTAACATAACTGGCGAATCGTGGGTGTGTAATACACCTCTGCCTACCCCTTCGGGGATACAGGCGTGAAGTTATGTTATTTTTTTTTAGTTTTAAGCATACAACAGAAGATAAATTTCTCTTTTAATTTTATGGCAAAGAGGATGAACACACCACGTTGAGTTAATTTATGGGTGATAGCCCAGTGGTGTATGTAAGGGACTGCCGAGACGAGGTCTCGAGTTCGATCCCCAGTCGCCCCGGGCGGACACCTCTGACTTTTCGTAGTTATGTGTGTATTAAAAATGTTTATTATCGTTCGCTTATAATGTGCCCGGTAGATGGCAATAGGCTCGCCCCCTATTACATTGGGACCTCAACATAACTGGCGAATCGTGGGTGTGTAATACACCTCTGCCTACCCCTTCGGGGATACAGGCGTGAAATTATGTTATGTTATGTTGTTGTTTGAATAAAAAAACAGAACAAAACCGTTTAAAAACACAAAACCTTCAACTGAAACCAACTAGTATACACGACAAGTATTAAACGAGCAATTCTAGTATTTTTATAAGGCAACAATTTAAGTAGTCACCAAAATGGATAAAAGCTCACCAAAAATTGTTTTACTTAAACAATAAGAAAATAGACTAAATAAACTTGAATACATTAGGTTAAAAATACAATAGACGGTTACAAACAGTTACGATCACTCTTCTTCCACTTCTTCGTCAAACTCTCCCTCGTCATCTGCCGTCGCGTCCTGATATTGCTGGTATTCTGATACCAGGTCATTCATATTACTCTCCGCTTCAGTAAATTCCATCTCATCCATTCCCTCTCCGGTATACCAGTGCAGGAAAGCTTTCCGTCTAAACATGGCTGTAAATTGCTCGGAAATCCTCTTGAATAACTCCTGTATGGCTGTTGTGTTGCCAATAAATGTAGCCAACATTTTCAAACCCCGCGGAGGTATTTCGCAAACTGCTGTCTTTACGTTATTTGGGATCCATTCCACGAAGTAAGTGCTGTTTTTATTTTGTATATTGAGCATCTGCTCATCCACCTCTTTCATTGACATGCGACCTCGGAACACTGCAGCGACGGTGAGGTATCTTCCATGACGAGGATCACACGCCGCCATCATGTTCTTCGCGTCAAACATTTGTTGTGTGAGCTCCGGTACGGTGAGTGCACGATATTGTTGGCTACCGCGTGATGTGAGCGGTGCAAAACCTGGCATGAAGAAATGCCGCCGCGGAAACGGCACCGTGTTAACCGCCAACTTTCTCAAATCTGCATTCAATTGTCCTGAACTAAGAGCCCTGGAAAGTAAAAACCTGAAAAAGAATTTGGCGAGCATTTATCCATTTTGGTCACCATTATTCTGGTGTGATTTCTAATTTATTGTTGGTAAATTAGGTGCATTTCTGGCAAACGTTTGAACACAAGCCTTTATATAAAGGAGAAACGCTTATTATGGAAATTTCTACTGAGGCCGTATGGAAATAACTTATTCCCGAAAGAACCTATTCTTAAAAGGATTCTTTCCGAAAATGACCTATTCTGAAATGAACTCATCCCTATAATGACTTAGGATATCCCCCCGCCGGCCAGCGGGGGCGGTTATGTCGGGCTTGAGCCGACTAAAACCGCACGCCGTCTCGGGTCTACAGACGCCGGGGTGTAAGGTTGCCCATAGGGCATATCCCTCGCACCCCGACTGACCCTTCCTATAATGACCTATACTTAAAATAACTCATTCCGAATAGGGCTTAGATCTGGGAACCTAGAAAAGCTGCTCTGTCTTGGTACTCTTAACCTGGTTTTTCCTTAAAACGTCCTCGATCTGGTTGACGTACGAACCTACGTATGATTTTATGTATACCTAATTAGTGGATTCAGTATGAACTGTCGGATTTGTTATTACTCCTTAATACAATAGTATCTTTGGAACCCTTCTCACGATTTAGATGAAGATTTGAATTTCAATTAAAGTTTTATTTTTTCAAATTGACGAAAAAATATTTCCATTTTATTATATTATATTATAATTCACTGTAATATTATAGTCGTTTTGAAGAATGAAGTAGGTAAATGAGAAAAATAACTTAGTATTGTACATTAAAATTAAATTCTATTTTTATGAAGTGGGAGCGAGAGGTATACCAGCAAAATCTCTCTATAACCTACTTAAAGACCTAGGGCTATCGAGAGCTACAATAAGCTCATTACTAGGACGAATGTCTAAAGCGGCACTAGTAGGTTCGCATCAAATTTGGTTAGGCAGGGAGGGGACCTTGGGTAGTGAAGGTGAGTGTTGATGTACATCAATAAAAGGGGCCCATACTAAACCTACAGTTCCCAACTCAGCAACGCGATGGACCCGGCACCCGCACGGAGAATCCATGGATTGCTAAGAATATCGGTCACATCATCATCATCTCAGATTTGTATCCCGATTGCATCCAACATCTCGGAGTCCGGGGTCCACGTTCCTGCTTTTCCTTCTCCATTGCACACGATCTTGGGCATCCATGGTAGTAAGACCATTGGCACGCATGTCACGACATCAAACCAGCACTTCTCGAGTCTCCCCCTCCGACCGGGGCCCCGTCGGAAGTGCCAGGCCAGACACTTGTTACCCACGTAGTCAGGCAGCTGCCGCAAAATATGGCCGCACTAGCGAAGGTGACTGTCTTGCATTTTATCTGCCATGTATGTCACGGAAATGGAAGCTGCCGCGGATGCGGGAGTTCCTCACGCGATCATTACGCGTGTCTTCGCATATCATATATAATATTCCTTCCCGTGACACGCAGCTCCTGCTTATGTGTCTATAGCAACTTTGAGTTAAATATTGGTAAACATAACATAACATAAGTTCACGCCTGTATCCCCGAAGGGGTAGGCAGAGGTGTATTACACACCCACGATTCGCCAGTTATTTTAAGGTCCCATAGGTATAATAGGTGTAATAGGGGGCGAGCCTATTGCCATCTACCGGTCACATTAATCAGCGAGCGATAGTTGACATTTATTAATGCACACATAACTACAAAAAGTCAGAGGTGTGTGCCCGGAGGGGCTGGGGAACTCGAGAAATCGTCTCAGCAGTCGACATACGGACGGACAGACAGACAGACATGACGAATCTATAAGGGTTCCGTTTTTGCCATTTGGCTACGGAACCCTTTTTTTTTTTCTTGCGGAAATCTTTCGGATACCCCCCCCGCCGGCTAGCGGGGGTGATTATGTCGTGTATCGACTAAAACCGCACGGTGTCCTCCCCAAGTGTCCGTTGCCGGGCACCCCGGGTAAGGCCTCGAAAGGATAACCCCAGGGTGGCCTCGCCTGGTGGGGTCGGGTTACATCCCGCTCGGTGAGTTGGCAGGCGTGTGTAGGGCACACACGACACGCCTCCGCCACGGCCTGCTTCTGTAAGGACGGCGAGGTCGGTAGTCCCGGGCGTAGATGAGTCTGCGGCGTCCTCGCCGCAGACGGCTACGGAACCCTTAAAACGGTTATCAAAATTTACATAAATTCTGAATTATACCCTGAAAATTCAAAATACCCACGTTTTCTACCCCCATACACGTATGGCCCCCATGGGTTTAGGAGGCCCTATGGGGTTCCATCAAGATTTTGCAGCTTGGCGCTCGAGGTCCACTCTACTAGTGCTCTTTTCACAGTTCGGTTCATATAATTATAATATAATTAATTAATTGAGTTACATTCTGAGAGCTATATTACAATATCATAAATCTTATACGTGGCTAAGCCGTTTCGTCGACTGTACTCCTCCGGAACCACGATACCGATCTTGACCAAATTTGCCATGGTGATAGTGTAGACACCGCTGAGTGTTTAGAGGGTCAACTGTTCAAATACAATGTACCATTGAGGAATAATCATCGAAAAACAGTTTCACGAGCGCGCGGCCTTAGCTAAACGCGCGACCGTAGTAAGATGTCTTAATTGTCTCTTTCAAGTAAGAAGAGCCCTGCTCGCTCAGTTCAATTTATTTCAGTCGCACCCCTGCACTGAATTCCTAGTTATTATAAGCTTTATTCCCTGTATCTAAAGTGCAACTAGAAGATCTATGTAAATAACAGTTGCGTCGTTATTTGTGTTGATACTACAACACCACCTTGAGTTAACCTTCGTTGTTTTTCTGTATACTGACGCAAAACACTGGATGCGGATCGCCAGCGCCAGCGCCTCGCTGTAGGGTAAAGTCGCAACTTCACTATGCCAAAACTACCTAAAGTCGCCTTAAAATGGTGGCCGCTCACGCTGTCCCTTTCTTTCACATAGTGTCTTTTATTTCCTGTCTACTGAGATGCAAATTTGTATATTTGCGTGTCATGTCGTTGCTAAAATATCTTTGTGTATGAAATAGTCTTCGTTTTTGAGTTCGTGATGCGTGGAGTTACTTGGTCGAAGGACCGAAAATCGACAACCGATCTCCGCGCAGACGGGGCTGCGGGCATCAGCTAGTGTATCTATTTATACTATTATAAAGTTCTAAATTAGTTATGTCTGTACAGATGTTTAAACAGATATTTAAAAAAAAAGAGTTATGTTATGTTGTTCGCGATGGACGCAAAAACTACTGAACGAATTTTGATGTGATTTTTTTTATTTCAAAGGCCAGACTTAACTAAAAATGCCGGAGATATAATCAAAAAACGATATCCGACCTCTACTTCCCACTGCCGCCGGCGAGACTCTCTCTCTCTCTCTACTAGTTTTGTCGCAGTTTTGTTGCATTTGTCGCTGTGACAAAACTCAAAGATAATAATTCCTAAGAGATCTTCACTTGGCGATCAGAAAATCTCGCCGAGATGGTAGGGTAGGCATACAATGTTTTGTACTACTAGCTGATGCCCGCGGCTCCGTCCGCGTGGAGGCTGGTTATCATTTTTTGGTCATATGACCAAAAAATTACTACCGATTTTGACTAAGACCTTTGTAATAGAAATCCGTTTTAGTAATCATCGCGAAATAATTGACAAACAGATAAATAGACAAACAGACAAAGTAGGTATTCCAAAAAAAAATTGTGTTCAGAATCGCTCATTTAACATTATTTAAATATATTCAATGTACGGACACAACCAATATACAATTTTATAATAGTAGGTTAGATACAAGTTACAAGGTTACAAGTACAATGTATCTATACTATTATAAAATCTTAAATTAGTCCTGTCTGTACACTAGAGATATATTGTTGTTGTATTTTCACTGGTGGTAGAAATTTGACGACACAAATTTGTCCCAAAATTCGGCCGGGTGGGTACCACCGTGCACGATTGCGAAAAACCCTCCATAGTAATCCAATTTCGGTTTGATTGCGTTCAGGGGTCAGCAAGTGCATAGCCGGGCAGGGGGTTGTGGTCGCAGCACTAGTGGGACCGGTGGGTGTCACGCGGTGCTGCGGCGACAATCCTCTTCTGATGAGGTCGTCAAGCTGAGTGCCACCATTGTTAACATGGTACGTGTATGTAATGGTGATCCTCTTTCCTGAGACTTTGCCTTCAGCTTACCATCAGGCGAGGTGTAGTCAAATTGACGTGTCCTAAATATAACAAAAAAAAAAAATTACGACTCGCTGTCTAGACCCAAAGTAAGCATAGTTTAAGTAGCTTGTGTTATGGGGTGCCCGGCAACGAACACTTGGGAGGACACCGTGCGGTTTTAGTCGAGACACGACATAACACAAAATAACACAAAATTCGGCCGGGTACCTAAGTACCTTGGAGTGGAAGGAACGACTTGGGCGACCAAGCGCAGGGCACGCCGCAATAGCGGCGGTAAGGCCCATCATGGAGGATTGGCTAGAGAGGCGACACGGAAGCCTCTCGTACCGACTGACGCAGGTGATCTCCGGGAAGGGGTGCTTCGGGGACCACCTGCATCGGATCAGGAAGGAGCCAACGCCTGAGTGTCATCACTGTGACGCGAGCGAGGACTCAGGGCTGCACACGCTGGCGGACTGCCCGGCGTGGGAGGTGCCGAGGCGTGACCTCGTGGCAGCCATCGGGGTGGGAGTCCTCTCGCTCGGCAGCATGATTGCGGCAATGGTGCGGAGCGCGAGCGCGTGGGCCGCCGCCACCTCCTTCTGCGAGCATGTGATGCTCGCGAAGGAGATGGCGGAGCGCGCCCGGGAGAGGTTCAGAACCCTCCCGGCCCGCCGAGCCCGCAACACGCTCGCCTCGCGTCGCAGGCGACTCAGGCGCCGGAGGTCGCTTAACGACCTCCGTCCTCCATGAGCGCAGGCCTGGGGGTGGCAGGTGAGGCCGCCTGTCACCCCAGCAGAAGCAGGCCGGGACGGTGGGGCGACTAGCGCCCCCCCCCCAAACCGGGGCAAGACGGGGACACCGTGGTTCCCAAACCCGAGGGGGCCATCTCGAAACCGGAGATGGCCCAGGGTCAGTCGGGGTGCGAGGGATATGCTCTATGGGCAACCTTACACCCCGGCGTCTGCAGACCCAAGACGGCGTGCGGTTTTAGTCGGTTCGAGCCCGACATAACCGCCCCCGCTGGCCGGCGGGGGGGTATCCGAGGGGATTTCCGCACGAAAAAAAAAAAAAAAAAAAAAAAGGGTACCTAAGTACCACCGTGCACGATTGTGAAAAACCCTCCATAGTAATCCAATTTCGGTTTGATTGCGTTCAGGGGTCAGCAAGTGCATAGCCGGGCAGGGGGTTGTGGTCGCAGCACTAGTGGGACCGGTGGGTGTCACGCGGTGCTGCGGCGACAATCCTCTTCTGATGAGGCCGTCAAGCTGAGTGCCACCATTGTTAACATGGTACGTGTATGTAATGGTGATCCTCTTTCCTGAGACTTTGCCTTCAGCTTACCATCAGGCGAGGTGTAGTCAAATTGACGTGTCCTAAAATATAACAAAAAAAAAAATTACGGCATTCTACACATCGCTGTCTTGACCCAAAGTAAGCCTAGTTTAACTAGCTTGTGTTATAGGTTCCAGAATGCGGATAAACATACAAAATATTATACATAGAAACACCCAGACCAATGCAAATAGACAAATTCATGCATACAAATATTTGCACTGAGCGGGAATCGAACCCGCACCTCCTGTCGTAGCTGTCAAAAATTAGTTAAAGAAATATGTTTTATAAATACTTAGGTTATATTAAATGAACGATTTGTCTGTTATCTGTTTGTCTGTTTGTTCGGGATGGACGCAAAAACTATTGAACTAGTGTTGCGGTTTTTTTTCTATTAGAAAATAAAAGTCTTGGTCGGACTTAAAATCTGCCGTATGATTGCAATTGGTTAAGTAGTTCCGGAGATATGAGCAAAAAACGATAACCGACTTCCGCGCGGGCAAAACCGCGGGCATCAACTAGTCTACTATGTTAAACATACAATGTAGCAACATAATGAATGTACCTACGCAACAGTAATAATTATTGTTTCAAGAGTTCAACACCTTTTGGCTACACACTATTATTACAAATATATTTTGAATGGAACATAGCAATTTATTAAGGTCCTCAGCAACTACTTCAGTATCTGTGAACGGCGACTTTGGGACCGGCCCTGACTGACGTCAAACGACAAAGGACTTTAACATGACAAACATAATATACCTTAAAAACATAGGCATAATAATGTAATTTCAATAACAATCAACGTATGTATTACAGCACAGCCTCCGTGGCGTGGCGGTATTGAAAGCAGCCGCTACGCAGGAGGCGCGGGTTCGATTCCCGCTCAGTGCAAATATTTGTATGCATGAATATGAGTATTTGCATTGGTCTGGTCGTGCCTCGGAGAGCACGTTAAGATGTCGGTCCCGGTTGCCATACGAATATGTATGACAGTCGTTATAGGGGAAATGGGTGAAATGGTCCCACATAGAAGGGCTGATCACCCGTCTGGTCAAACGGCGTCCCCACTGGCAGTATATATATATATGTATTAAAGCAAAGACGTAGTATAATCATCATTGAAATTTCAATTTTTAGGCGGTGTAATTAAGGTCTATTTTTATCTGCTTTCATTCAGATCCGTCGCATCGCTATGGTCTTGTCTGCGCTTCCACACAGATGACACTCCCTTTAAAGATAATTTTTCACAGCGATTCAGCGGATGGACGTCGTCTGACCAACTTTCTATACAAACCTTCAACGCTTAGCGGTGAAATTTTCAAAAAAAAAACGACGGGTTGCACTCCGGGAGTGCCGGCAGAAGTGAAAACTTGAATATTAACTTTGTGCATTTTTGATATTTTGGAATGGTTAGGGAATAATTTTGCAGGAATTGCTTTAATTATCTGTATAAAAGTACTATCATTTATGTGGTAACATACAATATACATTTATTGCGCTATCATACATAAACATGACAATTTATATTACATAAAAAATTAAACACTTCAGAACTATTACAATTATTTTCCATTAAAAAGTTTATCTATCAGAAAAATAAACTTTCATCCCTAATTTCAACGACTTTTTCACCATCATTATTACCAGAACCATCATCGCCAATATATTTATAAAATTCTCACTCATTTTCTTTCGCTATTTCTTCGTCACTTTTTTCATTAATAGATGCACTTTGTTTAATTTCCATTTTATCTCAATAGATTTATAGCACAAAATAGAATAAATATTACAAAAATATATGATGACAAAAAGTGTTTCTTGGGCCTCGGTCGGAATCGATCTCAGTTTTGACAAAGTCAACGACCACTCATTAGACGAACGCGCCACCACGGTTGTTAAGTACAGTGTGAAATTAGCGCTTCTATATTTGTTGTCTTACGATCAGGTCACGTGTTCACGTGTACTGACGCGAGTTTACCCATTACAAAAAAGTGCACAACGCCGCTAAAGAAGTTTTCACTTCAAAAATCCTTATAGTCCGGTCAATCTAGACCAAAAAATGAGAGTGAAGGTACATAAAGTCCCAACAAGCTGAAAATCAGTAAAATTGTTCAAAACATAACTATAAATAATATTTAAAAGTTCCCCATCATTCCCGTGTATGGTTTTTTTTTTATTCAAGGTCAAAAGTCAAAAAAAATAAATCTTCGCGATTTTCAGCAAAACGGTAAGTTTTATCATAAAAGTACTTTAGACAAAATTATAGATCATAAAATTATCTACTTATAAAAAATGTTTCAATACTTTTTTCCTACGAGCCAGTCGAGCCACCGTTTCTGAGATATAACGATTTAAAAAGTTATAAAAGTTGTTATCATCATAATATGCATGAGTACGCCACGTATATAATTTTTTTTTTTTATACCACTAAGGTGGCAGACAAGCACACGGCCCACCTGATCGGAAGCAGTTACCGCGGCCTATGGACGTGTGCAACACCAGTGGCGTCACACTCGCGCTGCCGACCCTGTAAAGGAAAGGGGATGGGAAAGGAGTTTGGGAGGGGATGGGAAAGGAGTTTGGGAGGGGATGGGAAAGGAATTTGGGCTCCGGCACTCTCACTCACCAAACGGAACGCAACAGTTCAAATACTGTTACTTGGCGTCGATATACATCTCTAGAGTTGTTATATACTAAAATATATCATCATCATCATCATCATCAACCTATTCTAGTCCACTGCTGGACATAGGTCTCCCCTAATGAGCGCCATAGCGCCCTGTCTTCAGCTTGCCGCATCCAGCATCTGCCCGCAGTCTATAATATATATAATAAATGAAATGCCGTTAGTCTTGAGCATCACTCTGTAATGAAAACTCACACACGAGAAAACTCGCTGTGAAACGACAGCAGTTTTCAAAATGTTAGAAAACAAGATTTAGTTCAATGTGCTGAAGTTTTTAAAGTAATTCAACTCAACAAGAAGTTATCACCAACGGCATCTGCTTTCTTCTTTCTATGTACGGAGCTCCTAAAAAACTACCTGTTTAGATAAGCATCGATATGCATGTTTCTTTAAAAATACTAAAAATAAAAAACAAGTTCAATTAGCTTGCCTTCCTCCAACCTCAGTTGCTGCTCATCAACATCTTTTTCGGGTATATTACCAAGTTCAAGTGTGGCTTGGTTATCAGCTAGACCCTACAGACTGGGGTTGGAAGTTGGTCAACAATATATTAGAGCCAGTTCAAACTTTACTCCCAAAATGGTTGCAAAAAAGTCGGACTGTTTTGTTCTCTGGCATGTACAAATTGTCAAGGCCGGTCGTGCTCTAATGTTGAATCACAAACAATGGAGGATTCGTTTGATTTCGACGAAGTGTCATGGAATACATCGCTATTGACGCAATTTACTTACATCCAAAATGAAGATGAAGAAGAAGCAGGAGAAGAAGAAGAAGAAGAACAAGAAGAGAACCAATAAGAATTTGAAACTTACGATGCGAATGAACTTCACCACTTTTAAATTTACATCGCTTTTATCTTTTCCAACCTTTGAAAATTTCCGTTATTTTGCAATAGTTTCACATTAAACAGGATCACAACTGACCCGTGGAGTAGGCCTACTGGGGAAACCACGTTAAAACAAGTTGAATTCCTGAGACGAGCTCAGCCGAATACAAGGGATTTTCGATTTAGCGATTTTTTTTTTTGCTATTTTCTGCGATTTTTTCTTTATCTTGCAATGGTTCACCCCAGCACGAATCTATTACCGAAAACAGCAACTCGATAGCTCATCTCCTTCATACCCAAAACCGTGACAGAAAATTGGCAACGACGACGTCGACGACGACAACTCGATAGCAATAGGGCTTTTCTAAAGAAAATCCCTAAAAACGCGCTAAGTACCTACAGTACCACATAGGTGGCGTGGAAACGTGTGCATATTATGACGATAACAACTTTTATAACTTTTTGAATCGTTATATCTCAGAAACAGTGGCTCGTAGGAAAAAAAGTACGTAAACATTTTTTATAGATAATTTTATGATCAACAATTTTTTCTAAGGTACTTTTATGATAAAACTTACCGTTTTGCTGAAAATCGCGAAAATATCATTTTTTTGACCTTTAACCTTGAATAAAAAAACTTTTAAATATTATTTATAATTATGTTTTGAACAATTTTACTGATTTTCAGCTTGTTGGGACTTTATGCACCTTCGAATGTCTAAATTGACCGGACTATTAGTAGAGAACTCACAACATAAAAGCATTACACAACATTAACTGCCAAATTTTCATGTTTATAGCTTCAGCGGTTTAATAATAAATATAAATAAATAAATACACTTTTTCTTTTATAAGTACATACATATTATAGCGGCGATAGCCCAGTGGTGTACGTGCCGAGTCGAAGTCTCAAGTTCGATGCCCAGTCGCCCTGGGCACACACCTCTGACTTTTCGTAGTTATATGGATATTAAAAACGTTGATTATCGCTCGCTTAGTAATGTGCCCGGTAGATGGCAATAATCTCGCCCCCTATTACAATGGGACCTAAACATAACTGGCAAATCGTGGGTGTGTAATACACCTCTGCCTACCCCTTCGGGGATACAGGCGTGAAGTTATGTTATGTTATACATATTATAAATAGAAATACCCAGACCAATGCAAATAGAACCTTGCTATAGCAGTCGAATGTACTACCGCTACGCCACAGAGGCCCTTAAATTTGGGCTCTGCCGTATTGTTTAGGCTCTGCGTTGATAAATCAGTCAATAGGATAAGTATTTATTCTAATGACTGTGTACCGGCACCGGCTGCACCTAAAGTTGGCTTGAGTTCCGAAGATATTCACGAAAATATATCAATAATTACGATAAAATAAAAAAATTAGAAAACATACATACATACATAAACTCACGCCTATATCCCCGAAGGGGTAGGCAGAGGTGCTAGCACCTACATTTCGCCAGTTTATGTTTAGGGCCCAATGTAATAGGTGGCGAGCCTATTGCCATTAACCGGGCACTTATAAACCTGCGATAAATACACACATAACTTCGAAAAGCATCGAAAAGTCATTGGTGTGTGCCATGGTAAAACCTGGGATCGAACCCGAGACCTCGTCTCAGCAGTCCATTACCCATACCACTAGGCTGCCGCGGTTCATTTTAGAAAAAAATTAGAAAACCCATACACAAATTAGTTAATAGCAGGTACATTCGTTCGGCAGCTACGATGCCACAGTCCGACACATACAGACACTTCAAACTTATAACACGTAGGTTAATAATATACTTACATATTCCAAAAGTGAAATCCAAAACTGCTTTATTTTCTCTGATCACCAAACTTTTGCTATTATATATATTGCACCAAATTCAAATAACAGCGGCTCCGATATTTATAGTCGTTATTACTATACGAACATGATATAACATTAAGTAAAATCAGTTCAGCAATTTACTACACCGCTATCTATACTCAACGATATGACAAGAACTACACTGTAGTTATCAAGGGATAACGAGGCACGTCGCGTTACGTACAGAACCAGTTTCTAACTGATATGATTATTCAATGAAGTTACAAAATTACGATTAAAACAAGATTTGAAAACCGGACAAAACAATTACTAACTAAATGATTCAACTATACATTTATTAAATAACTAGTAACTTGCCCTCGCTTCGCTTCGGTGCATATGATTTTTAGGGTTCCGTTGCCAAATGGCAAAAACGGAACCCTTATATCTATATATATATTATGTCTGTCCACTATGCATGTCATAGCCACTTTTTTTCCGAAACTATAAGAACTATGCTGTTGAAACTTGGTAAGTAGATGTATTCTGTGAACCGCATCAAGATATTCACACAAAAATAAAAACAAAAAAACAATAAACTTTGGGGGCATTTTCATTGAACCCATATGTGTATGGATAGGTCTTCAAAAATGATATTGACGTTTTTAAAATCATTTTTCTCTATACTGAATAGTTTGCGCGAGAGACACTTCCTAAGTGGTAATATGTGTGTGTGTGTGTCCCACCCCCCTGTAACTTCTAAAATAAGAAAATGATAAAACTAAAAAAAATATATGATGTACATTACCATGTAAACTTCCACCGAAAATTGGTTTGAACGAGATCTAGTACGTAGTTGTTTTTTTAATACGTCATAAATCGTAAAACGCAATTTACAACAAAATATAAAATTTAAAAAACCGCATTATTATGTCACTTCCTGCTACGAAACCCTTCATGGGCGAGTCCGACTCGCACTTGGCCGTTTTTTTAATACAGCTATCGTAAAAAACGGTGAAAGAATTTTTTCAATAAGTGCTGTAAGGTTACCCCAAATATATTAAAAAAGCGGCCAAGTGCGAGTCGGACTCGCCCATTAAGGGTTCTGTAGCAGCAAGTAACATAATAATGTTTCTTTTTTTATTTTTATATTTGAGTTGATTGAATGAAAGGTAAATTGCGGTTTACGATTTATGACGTTTTAAAAAAACTACTTACTAGATCTCGTTCAAACCAATTTTCGTTGGAAGTTTACATGGTAATGTACATCATATTTTTTTTTAGGTTTTATCATTCTCTTATTTAAGAAGTTACATGGGGGGGGGGACACATTTTACCACTTTGGCAGTGTCTCTCGCGGAAACTATTCAGTTTAGAAAAAAATGATATTAGAAACCTCAATATCATTTTTGAAGACCTATCCATAGATACCTCACACGTATGGGTTTGATGAAAATATTTTTTTTTGGGTTTCAGTTCTAAGTATGGGGAACCCCCAAAATTTATTGTCTTTTTTCTATTTTTGTGTGAAAATCTTAATGCGGTTCATAGAATACATCTACCTACCAAGTTTCATATATCTTATAGTTTCGGCAAAAAGTGACTGTGACATACGGACGGACAGACAGACAGACATGACGAATCTATAAGGGTTCGTTTTTTGCCATTCGGCAACGGAACCCTAAAAACCGGCCAAGTGCAAGTCGGACACGCCCATGAAGGGTTCCGTAGCAGCAAGTAAAATTTTTATAGTTGAGTTGACTGAATGAACGGTTTTTATAAGACGTGTGCTATCACTGGCATTGTTCAAAAGTATTATATCTGTGTTTTGTCGCGTCAGCTGTGAACTATTTATGTCTCTACAAGTATTTTTACACAATAGTTTTGTATGATATGATTAATCATACTTTGGAGCCTAAGGGCTGAGGAAAGCCGGTGGCAAAGTTGCAGCCCTTTTTCTTACGTGTGGCATCCCCCACGGGCTTCAAGATTCGGTGTCAACGATGGGGTGTGCGTATCGGAATCGGACCGACTAAAACCACAAGGTGTCCTTCCCAAGCGTCCATTGCCGGGCACCCCGGGTAAGCCCGCGAAAGGATAACCCCAGGGTGACCGGCGGACTTTGGCCGCCACCGCGGCCTCGCCAGGTGGGGTCGGGTTTGTTGCACCCCTAAGATTTTGGTTTTTTTTTTATACCACTAAGGTGGCAGACAAGCACACAGCCCACCTGATGGGAAGTGGTTACCGCGGCCTATGGACGTGTGCAACACCAGTGGCGTCACACTCGCGCTGCCGACCCTGTAAAGGAAAGGGGATGGGAAAGGAGTTTGGGCTCCGGCACTCTCACTCACCAAACGGAACGCAACAGTTCAAATACTGTTACTTGGCGTCGATATTCTGTGAGAGGGTGGTGCTTCCCCGGTCGAGTCGGCCCATTCATGCAACGGCCAAAATGACTGTTGCTTGACTCTACCACTCTTGGTGGGCTCCATTACGCCCACTGTACGAGTCCATACATACATTCATAAATTCACGCTTACTACTTTCATAATTGTTTTCATACATGCACGCCGGTTACGTGTACTCCTGTCCTGGCCTTTCTTCTCCTCCTCGATCTGAAATTGTATACCTACAGTCAACAGCAAAAGTTGATAACTGAAAATGGAATGTCAAAACTACTGAATGATATTTCTGGCGTATGTAGCTAGTGCTACAATCTTCCTAAAGTAAGTGATTGAATAAATTGATTGATTGTACTATCGCCCAAAGTTGATGAACAAAAACCATTTCCAAATTACCTTTATTACAATACAATTAGATGAATATTGTATCTCTTCTTTTGAAGCCAAAAAAGGTTTCCCTTTTTGTGGTGGATTTGTATATTCCTGTATATATATATATATATATATATATATATATATATATATATATATATACATATTATATTCAGTAGTTTGACATTTAGTTTTCAGTTTCAATTTTTGCTGTTGACTGTACGCCTAGGTCGACTTTTATGGGGTTGCCCAATAGCCCTCGCCTACTGTATATGTATGAGGAACATAAATAATGATGATTTAGTTACGTTTAGTATAAATCTATACAACAACATTTCACAACACTTAGCATAAATTGAAAATTCCTGATAGAATTCGATAACCTCGCGCGGCTTCATTGTGCGTAACATGCGTGGTTTTATTTTACATAATTCACGTTAGTATGACGCCAACTTCCCTGATGTCAAGCTAAGTCTCAGAAAGGGACCAGGGGTCCTCCAAATAAAATTTAAATACTGCTTGTATCCAGTATAATGCCGAAACGAGATTCATTGTTAAAGGATTGGCAGTATGACGCCCCTAGTGTTGCACGGGTCCTAGGACACGGTAACCGCTTCCCATCAGGTGGGCCGTGTGCAGTCCGCCACCTTAGTGGTACAAAAAAAAGCACACATACAACGCTAGTCGTCTTCCGCACAATCTCTTCATTCGTGGGCCCTACGACTGCCGAGTGCTCAGCGACCTTCGGGCACGCAGGTCCACTTCATATAAACGATTTCTGATTGATTAAAATCTTACCTGAAGCGCTGTGGAGCCGCTTAACCAACATCATGGCGGTCCTGTTACGATGCCATCGAACAGTATTTTGACTGGATTACGATATTGCCTGTCTATATAGTGTATTTACGTATGTTCCATTCTAGCTCCTAAGATATTCAGTATCATGCTCTGAGTGTAATAGGCTACATTTTATACGAATAACATTAACATAACGGATCTTAGACACAAAAATTAGGGGCTCATGAAAATTATTTTTGGCTATTGTATCAAGTTCCGAGTTTAAGTTCAAAAATATAAATATAGTGTAATATTAGTTAAACATAACATAACTTCACGCCTGTATCCCCGAAGGAGTACGCAGAGGATTATTACACATCCATGATTCGCCAGTTATGTTTAGGGCCCAATGTAATAGTGACCATGTAAGCATAATCTATATGTATGTATATATATATATATATATATATATATATATATTGTTGTAACCTATTTGTGCCTGTTCTTAATAAACTTATTTTCTTTCTTCCTTTCTTTCTTTCTTTAATAGGGGGTGAGCCTATTGCCATCCACCGGTACATTACTAAACGAGCGACAATTAACATTTTTAATACACACATAACTACGAAAATTCAGGGCCGTGGCGACTGGGGACAGAACTCGAGACCTCGTCTCGGTAGTCCGTTACGTACGCCACTCGGCTATCGCTGCATATTTTAGTTAATATACCAAGAGATGATAATATAATTTTATAGTATGTTTCAGCGATTTAAAATACTTCTAGCGCCATCTATCGATGGGATTATATTTTACTATTCTTCAAAAAAATTGCTCTTTCACGTCTATATTTTAGACATTACCGTAGAATGGTTACCGGTTTTTAAACTTTTTACTTGTGTACTGGCCCTGTCTGCGAGGTGATGCAAGACGTTGTCTGGAATCAGCTTCCAATATTCCGACTGCTCATCATCTCTTCTCGGCTTAAAATGTTCATTGTTATTCGAAATCAATTTTAGAAGCAATCTGCGAATCATTTTTATTTTATTTTATCAGTAAAACTCCCTTAAATAGAACCACAGTGATCCAAAAAAGTTATTATAGAAAAATTAAATTGCAGTAATACTCAAAAAGTACGATCGAGAGATTCCGGGTTCGAATCTATTACACTATCTACCTGCTCAGCTAGTGGGATTAGGGGGAACACTTTCGGTTCCTATCTTTAGTCGTTTAGTAGCTATGAGGAAATATATAAACAGTCATAGATAACATACTCCTTCGACGCAATCGAGTAAATAAAAACGCATACAAAAATAAACAATTTACTTTTCCATCTTCAATAACAAAACAAAACATGAGGCATACAATTTAGCTCACCAATTTGGACATAAAACATAACATAACATAACTTCACGCCTATATCCCCGAAGGGGTAGGCAGAGGTGTATTACACACCCACGATTCGCCAGTTATGTTAAGGTCCCAATGTAATAGGGGGCGAGCCTATTGCCATCTACCGGGCACAATATTAAGCGAGCGATAATTACCATTTATTAATGCACACATAACTACGAAAAGTCAGAGGTGTGAGGGCGACTGCGGATGGAACTCGAGACCTCGTCTCAGCGGTCCGTTACGTACGCCACCAAAATAACTTCATAGTATAATTATGGTACGATCCATTATTACGAAGCCATCATTTTCATCTCTCCCATTCCGCAATGCCTGAAAACAAAAGTCTTCGACCAGGACGGCGTTGTTATGACTAACGAAGCCGAAACGTCGACACTGACAATGGTAGCTCCATTCCACCACCCAAAAGTCGCGCAGAGGGCTATGGAGTGAGCTATGCTTGGGGTTTCTTTGAAGGAGAAGATTCATAATGAGATCAGAAAATAATTAAAGTTACTGACAGCTCGCAGAAAAAGCAAGCTAAAGTGGTAATGGGGTGGCCACATTTACCGTAGGACCGATGGTTGATGGAGCAAACGAGTCCTAGAGTGGAGACCGCGAATCGGTAAACGGAAGGTGGGACGATGCTCCCCCCAGCAAAATCGACGGATGACCTGAAAAAGGAAGCTGGTACATATTGTATGCGCAAGGCGGAGGATCGGATGCTATGACGCATATTGAGAGAGGCTTATGTCCAGCAGTGGACTGCAATGGTCTAATTAATTGATAGAGCCATTTGAAGAATATAAGACTAATTAATCTTTCCATAAGTTTGTATTTGACGGTGTATGTATGATTTCTGTTTTTTTAAAGATGTATAAGTGTTCGTTTTGAATGAAATGTATCAGATCATAAGAGGCAGTGTTTGGGCCCTACTAAACCTTCGGGTTCAAGTCCTAGAACCTACTGATTGACGGACGTGGCTCTGGCACAGGCTGTCCTCTCAGGGTTGGGAGACCAGACGCCAATAGCTCCTAAAGCTGTATAAGCCAGAAGAAAGGAGCAGTAAAAGAGCTCCGAGGTGAACCGAGAATGCTAAGATAATGATATTGAGAATACTAAGATAACTTTTGGTGCTGTTCGAATTGGTGCTATTCGAATTGGTGCTATTCGAATTGGTGCTATTCGAATTGGTGCTATTCGAATTGGTGCTATTCAAATTGGTGCTATTCGAATTGGTGCTATTCGAATTGGTGCTATTCAAATTGGTGCTATTCGAATTGGTGCTATTCGAATTGGTGCTATTGAAATTGGCGCGATCAATGGAATGCTTGAAAATATAAATGTTAAATTTGTTTACGCAACACTACTCTCTTTTCTTCCTTTTCTGAATTTTCCTTTTCTTTGTCGCACCTTGCGGGTATATTATGTTGCTGAGGGGCCATTGCAGGCAATAGAAGATTATAAGTAATGTATAAACTGCTGCTAGCAGGAACAAGAAGGATATACTGCCATATAATTGCCCGAATATGGGGTACAGCCAAACATTCCTCTGCTTGTAGGTGAATAACATCCTGAAAAAAGAAAAGTAAATGTGTCAAAGTACATAATTAAAAAAAAAACAAATTAATGAAATTGAAGTGTCTGTTTCTAATAATAAAATGACAGCTTTTTAATAAATGCATATGAGCATATAAACGATAAATATAAAACAAAAAGAAAAAAAAATTGTCTGACTTTCTGTCTGTTCAAACCAAACAATTCGTAGTCAATCGCAACATCATTGCAGGAGCGGAAGGAAGGCATGGGAAATACCTTTTTTTTTTTTTTTGCGGAAATCCCTTCGGTTATGTGGCGGTTACATATTAAGGCATAGGAAATACCTGGACAAAATGAAGCGCGAAGCTTAAAACTTGCCCCATCTAGGGTTCACAGGACCTTAAGTCTTTCTGTCTATTTGTTCCAGCAAATCTCTGAAGTGGCTGGACCGATTTTGATAGGATTTTAAAATTCATCCTGTATAATGTGCCTACCTAAATAATCAAAAAAGCGGCGATAGCCCAGTGGCGTACGTAACGAACGTCGATCCCCAGTCGCCCCGGGCACACACCTCTGACTTTTCTTAGTTATGTGTGCATTAATAAATGTTAATTATCGCTCGCTTAATAACGTGCCCGGTAGATGGCAATATGCTCGCCCCCTATTAAATTGGGACCTTAACATAACTGGCGAATCGTGGGTGTGTAATACACCTCTGCCCACCCCTTCGGGGATACAGGCGTGAAGTTATGTTATGTTATGCTAGATAATCAATTGTAGCTCATATCAATTAAAATCATAGAAAAATAATACTTACACCATCAAATACAAACTTATGTAAAGAGTCATCAGTCCAATATTCTTCACATGGCTACTTGGTGCTGTTCTGGGCCTGGACAGAACCTCAAACAATACTATAGCCACTATGGCGGTATGAATGATGTGATTGGACACTGTAGGTAGAATTACGTCCAGGTGCTCAGGAAATATGAGGGATCTGTCATAGTTGAATAAACCCCAGAATATTATGGATACTACCTGAAAATTGATAAGTGGAGAAATGAGGCCAAGAGTGACAAAAATTAGCATGACGATCATTGTTTTTTTTTTTTATACCACTAAGGTGGCAGACAAGCACACGGCCCACCTGATGGGAAGCGGTTACCGTGACCTATGGACGTGTGCAACACCAGTGGCGTCACACTCGCGCTGCCGACCCTGTAAAGGAAAGGGGATGGGAAAGGAGTTTGGGAGGGGATGGGAAAGGAGTTATGGAGGGGATGGGAAAGGAGTTTGGGCTCCGGCAGTTCTAATACTGTTACTTGGCGTCGATATTCTGTGAGAGGGTGGTGCTTCCCCGGTCGAGTCGGCCCATTCATGCAACGGTCAAAATGACTGTTCTCTCTCTCTCTATCACCAATTACTGTGGCGTAGCGGTAGTGCATTCGACTGCTAAGCCAAAGGTCGCGGGTTCGATTCCCGCTCAGTGCAAATATGTATATTTGCATTGTTTTTTTTTATATATATTTAGGACACGTCAATTTGACTTCACCTCGCCTGATAGTAAGCTGAAGGTAAAGTCTCAGGAAAGATGGTCACCATTACATACACGTACCATGTTAACAATGGTGGCACTCAGCTTGGTCTGGGTGTTTCTATGTATAATATGTATTTATTTACAAAAAAAAGTATTTAAGTATGTTTATCTGCATTCTAGAATCCATATGAAAAGTTCTGCTTAGTTTGGGTCTAGATGGAGTTGTGTACTTTGTCCTATAAAAAAAATATTTAGAACGGGACAGTTCATCGTCCTCCTAGCGGGAGCTTCATATCAGCTTACCATCACGCAAGGTGAAGTCAAATTGACGTGTCTTTAATAGGGACACCAACTAGCTCATGAGATTGACACCTGTTCATACAGGATCCGTTTTTGCGAAGTACTTCAGTTCGTTGTCCATCAAAAAATGGTATGAACTCTCCCAAGATGAAGTCCATATCACAGCAGAGAACACAGCATCTCTTATATTGCCTATAACCATGGGCAAAGTGTACATGACAATTTTGAGTGTTTTTTTCGGGGCCCACCAAGAGCTTCAAGGCCCAAAATTTAAAAGTGGAGAAATGAGGCCAAGAGTGAGAGGAATAAAGAACTTTTCTGTTTACCAGACAAACTGTTGAGAATAAAATTTGTGTCACGGTTCTTGGGTGAGACGGTAATGAATCTTGAATTTAAAACGGAACAGTTCATCGTCCTCCTAGCGGGCTCCAGTTCACACTTTGAAGCCTGGAGTCAGCTAACTACGTTTGATTGATCCTTTAACTTTTAGGAGAGCGTTTGACCTCCCAACTCCAAGAGTAATATCTACGCCAGTGGAGCCCCATCCGTTATTTAACAGGGACACAAACTAGCTGATTAGATTGACACCTGTTCACACAGGATCCGTTATTGCGAAGTATTTCAGTTCGTTGTCCATCAAAAAATGGTATGAACTCACCCAAGATGAAGTCTACCACAGCAGAGAACACAGCATCTTTTATTTTGCCTATAATCATGGGCAAAGTGTATGACCATTTTGAATATTTTTGGGGGCCCCCAAGATCTGAAGAAAAGCACTCAATATTTTCATATACTTTGCCAAAAGCTTCAAGGCCCAAGCCAACCTCACCTGGAAGCCTACCCGCTGATTGACGGACGAGGCTCTGGCGCAGACTTTTTCTCTACGGATTTGGGCGGTTAGATGACAGCCGGTCCCATAAAAGCCGTATAAAAAAACCTAAAGTAAGTGGACTTCAGAGAAAGGTGAAAACTTCGTAAGCAATTTGGACCAACTCTAAGTGAGTGATGATGATGATGATTTTTCCACCAAAAATTGTATGAACTCACCCAAGATGAAGGCCATATCACAGCAGAGAACACAGCATCTCTTATCTCGCCTATACCCATGGGCAAAGTATACGACTGTTTCCGAGAATTCTTCATTATTAACACATCACAGATTATACCGAAAAAGGCGTACGCTATTTGTAGCATCTAAAAAAGAAAAAAAAACAATTTTATTACGGGTGCAGGTCCCTCCAAGGTCTTCGACGCCAACATCATCAGCAAACTGGTAAACCTACTGATTGATAGATGAGGCTGGCACTGGTGTTAGTTTGGGGTTGGGAAGTCAAATGGCAGTCACTCCGGTAAAAGTTAAGTTAAGGCAAATCAAGAGTGGAGGGTGGACCCTGGGCTCAAAACAAGCTTTGGATGCCACTGAGATGGACGCTGTGATGATGATGAAAATGAAATAAAATCACTTTTACGCACAGATGCGTTAAAGTGATTTTGACGACGCATCTGTCTGTTTTACCACTGACTTCTTCGAAACTACACAACGAATTTTGATACGGTTTACACTGTTATTGAGATACTTTTTCAGAAGATTTTTATAAAAGTACATTACATTCTGATTCTACACAATACAAGAATTCCTGACTGGTAGAAACAAATCAACTAATCAAATAGGCACCTAATACTGGTTAATGAAGTAAAATAATATTTTTAAAATAATTTGAATTGACTCATTTAATTTCTAGCTTGACATACCTACATGGGAGATTCATAATTTGTATTTCTATAATTTGCATTTTATTTATTATTTTATTCTATTCATCGAATTAAATTTTGACATGTCTGTGATAATAATAAATGTAGCTTTAATAATGTAATTTGATTAATGTAATTTTGTAATGCAATTTAGTACCTAATGGAAGTTCATAATAGAATTTAATAACACAATTAAAAAAATTCATCTAATAATGTAATTTAACAATGCAATTTAATAATTGTAATTCAGCAACTAAAAATCTATAATAATTATATAATAAGGTAAAATGTATCATATTTTATTTAAAATGACTAGATGTGTGTTATAAGGAAACAACATATTATTGCATGCAGACTACTAAGAAATTAGTTTAACTTAAACGAAGTTTAAACCTAAACTGTATTTTTGCACACCGAATACGGTGAAACATACTGCACTTATTAAAATATGTCAACCTATTACACATTATTGAACCATGTTTCTTGCAAATAAAGATTTCATTTCATTACACTATTCTATAAGTACAAAAAGTACGTAAGTACATTGGTAGTTAGTTACATATAGTTAAAGCTAACTAACTAATTCGAACAATTTACCTTAGTTTAAGGAGTAAACGAGATTACCTACTACTTGTGGAAATAATATGTTACTAAAAATACATACAAAAGTCCAAGTTGTTAAGAATCTGTTCCCCAAGTGCCTGAACGCCAGTATCCTCTCATCTTCGGTATGAATTTGTTGCCGGTACCAGTCCATATAGTACATATTTGTTACATGCATTGATATGATGGCTGTGTAGCCCGCGAGACGCAGTTGGGTTAATTGGGGACATTTTTCTGAAAAATAAAAAGAAATTTTTGAGTACAAATAAGAAACGACCAAAGAATGGAAGAAATAAAGAATGTATTTATTCGTAGGCCTTCAAGATCATCATCTGAACGTGTTCCAGGTTGCGTGGCTGTCACTTTGGAGCCAGGAGATCCTGGCTGGGGGACTGCCTTCTGACCCCGAGAGGAAAGCCTGCGCCATACCGTCAATCAGCAGGTGTACCGGCTTGCAGGTGATGATGGCTTAGCTCCGAGGTTCTTAGTGGAGCGTTACACACCCATGTACCTTCTTAAATAATGTCGAAATTTAGGCATGTTACTCAATTAGGGCAGAACTGCTAAACGGAGCACGATGGAATTTGGTAAAGAGATAGATTATGAATAGCTCATATAGTGGGTATTTTTTTCCGGATTTTGAATCTTCTGAGTTTAGTTAGGAACTACCGCATCGAACTAACTAAGAAAGGGTCATGTTAGGTATATTTTTAAATAATATTTTAGGTTAGGTTAGGAAAAGTTTGTTTTCAAATTAATGCCAGATTGGTTAGTATTTCGGGTCAGGAGGTTTTGTAAGTATACGTTTTCAAAGCTTATTAACCCTTCTAAACCTACACTTGGGTCGCAAGTCCCAAGCACTGTCCCGAGTTCCCAACTCAGCAACGCGATGGACCCGGCACCCGCACGGAGAATCCATGGATTGCTAAGAATATCGGTCTCATGTTACAATCTAATTGAAAAAGCAAACCATGAGAGATTCTGAAAGTTTAACAATCTCACAAAAACAAAGTTACGTTTTATTTCAACGGAACATAATAGATTTTTTTACGATTTTTTTTCTAATGACATTGATATCACGCCTTTCAAAAACTCGGCGTTAATCACTGAGGCCCCAAGTAAGTAAGAAAACCTAAACTTTTGGCTAATTTAGCATTTAAAATGAACGAAAACAACATACCTACACTTAAAAAAAACAGTTTTATTCACTATGTAACACACTTGCAACTCCCTACGAACGAGTAAGTAATTACTTAAGTAATTAAGAAAACCACAATTTATTTTACTCTAGACATTATTCTTCTTTGTTTTCATACAAGTTAACCATGCCAAGGTTCAAATACGACTGCGGTAAACAGTACAAGGAAAGATTAGTGAACTAATACGCGTGAGTTCTCTAGAACGTCGCCCACATAACCGGTTTTAGACGACGAACTGCAGTTAGGATTATCAAACGGTATATAAACGCTTTCTATTTTAAAAAACATAGGTATACAAGGTGCGGTTGGATTTCAGGTCAGAACTTCAGGGTCAAGTCAACTTTACCGGCTAGCTGGTATACAGGCTGACTGACAGACGAGGATCTTTCGCCTACTTTCCTGGTTTTGGGGGTCAGACGGCTCCCGCTCCCGTTAATGGCAATAACAAGCCCTGGACTGGAAAGTACAACAAACTTTTTGAAGCAACCGGGACACCGTTTGGATGATGTAGAAGAGATATTAATTATACTAAACAATATTTTAAAAGGGATTGAAACAAACAACTCAATTCTAGTTAGACACAATTTTTCTAACTTACCTGCCTCTTAATGATCAAATCTTCATGAAGCAGTTAAACCCTGACTCAGACAAACTCTGTTGGTCTTATCTCAGACCAATAATAAACGTCTTACTGTCTTAAAATAATGATATTGTAGAAATTTTATTAATACTATTATTTTTTTATACGAAATACAGTAAGTAAAAGCAATGATCTTAAATTAAAATGAGGTACAAAATGTACATATCAAAAATTGAACCTCGTTGAAGGTCTGTATGACAGATGACATACTTCGCTCTCGTTCGCACTCACTGATTGCTGTATGTAATGTTGCACTCGTGCTTATATTGAATTTGGCAAATTAATCTAATATTAATTGACTGTTTCTATGCGCCAAAGTACCTACCTCTTTTTAATATACGATCATTGATTAAAAGTAATTTAACTTCAAATTTAGATTTTGCACTTTGTGGGTTTGTATTGAATTTTTTACCGGTACTTAGTTTAGTTAAACTTGAACCGATTTAAATGAATTATATGTCGTTGGATTCTTCTTCATTACGTGATTAAACGAGCAATTTTGTGTATATATTGGATTTATAATCTGAATCTCGGAAACGGCTCCAACGATTTACAGGAAATTTTGTAAAACAGGAGGTTTTGGGGGCGACAAATCGATCTAGCTAGGTTTCATTTTTAGAAAACATCGATGAAAAAACCTATCACCCAGATGTTCTTGTTTATTGCGTGATTATCGAAAATCAAAGTGGTGGATTTTGTGCCATTTATTTTTTCTTTTTGGTCACTTAATTTTAATATATTAATCTACTAAGCCCTGCCAACATCCCAAGAGGCCCAAGGCAACCTCACCTGCAAGTCGATGCGCCTACTGAACAACGGACGAGGCTTTAGAGCTGGCACTCCTCTGCCATCAGGGAAATGCCTTACACCTTACACCCCGGTGTTTGAAGTCCCGAGACGGCGTGATGTTATAGTCGTTTCAAGTCCGACAAAATCACCCCCGCTGGCCGGCGGCGCGAGGATATTCGAGGGGATTTTCAATCGGTAAAAAAAATGGGTCAAATGGCAGTCGCTCCCGGCAAAGCCGACGTACCAATCAAAAATAATAGAAGACCGCGAACTCTGAGCAGCAAACTTTGGATGCAGCTAGGAAATTTTATGATGATACCTTTTTTTTTTTTTTTTTTTTTTTATCGTGCGGAAATCCCTTCGGATACCCCCCCGCCGGCCAGCGGGGGCGGTACTAACATGCTGTTAGCTCTGAACCGAATCATCAAGTCACCCTTATGCCTGATTGCCACTTTAGCGGAATTCCAAGAGGATAGGGATAAAAGATACTTACCTTTTTTTTTTCGTGCGACAAACCCCGTCTGATTCTCCTTCCCCGCCCCCCGCCAGCCTGCGGGGGAGCTTATGTCGGGCTTGTATCAACTGAAACCGCACGCCATCTCGGGTCTTCAGATGCTGGGGTGTAAGGGCTTTAAAGCGTCGGTAGCTTAGTGGTTAAGGAGTCGACCTTACGATCGAGAGGTCCCGGGTTCGAATCCTGGCCATCACACCGTTAAAAAAAAAAAAAAATAAGGTGGCCCCTCGCACACCGGTTGACCCTGTTTTTTTTTTGTGCGACAAACCCACTCGGATTCCTCCTCGCCGGCCAGTGTTGGAGGTTATATCGGGCTTGAATCGACTAAAACCGTACGCCGCGCCGTCTTGGGTCTTCAGATGTAACCATAATGCAATTCCTTCGCACCCGGGCTGACCCTGGGCCATCTACGACTTTGAGAAAACCTAACCTAACTAAGAAAATAGATAAGACAGGTTCTTCTGCCTATAACAAATAGTATGAAATGTGTCATATTGCTACTTATCATTGGTATTTGAGAGTAGTACCTACTGCACCGCTTGAGCTGGTACCAGTACTGCAAAAGTTCAGTTACCACGTCCAGGCCAAAGATCACAAGGAAAGTGGCAACTCAACGAATGATTATGTGACAAATAGAAACAGACCTTAAAAATATCACGATAAAATCGAAATTTCAATGGTTTCCATGGAAAGTACAAAAACAATGTTGCAATATTATCATCATTCTATTTACTAAAGTCTATTTCTTCACAGTAATCACGTTCAGGCCATAAATCATAAAGAAAGTGCAATGGTAAAGGATCGTAAAGTGACAAATAAAAATAGGTCTTACCTATATGTTTATAAAATTGAAAGTTAAGTAATCATCATCGTACGCTCAAAGACAAAGTTGCAATATGATCGTGATTGAATTATAACTTTATGTTCATACCTATTATAGTCTAATTTTATTCTTCAATTATACATCCTTAAAAATGTCAAGACTAATTCGATTGTAGAGGAATGGGGTGAGCGTTGCTTTTGATAGTCATTTGATAGCTCTATCTGTTTTTTCCAACAGAAAGGGCTATCAAAGATGGGGCAGCGGCATATTAGGCAAGATATGCGCCTAATAGGCTACAGCCCTGAGGTTGATGTTCAAATGTCATCATTTATATTATATCTAAGTAAGAACTTCATTAGCGCGATGTAGGATCATTAGTTTCAATGAAGGGCAGCATGTTTTCACTAGATGGCGCTGATTATATTGCAAATGTAGATTGTCTGTCGCGCTAAAATCTTCATTGGCTATGGCAACCTTATCGGCAAGCTAATTTAACGCTAAGCAGTTGCTGATTGGCGGACGAGCCTCTGGTGCAGGCTTTCTTCTGGGGATTAGGAGGTCAGACGGTAAACGGTCAAAATTGAAGCAAGTCGATCTTGGCCGGACCCTCCCTAAAAAGCTGAGTACTGTGCTTTTAAATGCCAGGGATCGTCCACCTTTTGTTTCTGAGAACATATGACAAGTGTAGCGATATACAAGGTGGATTTCGTATCAATTCTGGTAATTTTTTTCTTCTTTTACATATTATTGGAATCAAATATAGCTCACTAAGGTCCCATAATGATTGTGTCCATGGTGCTTATCTATTTTTTTAAAAGTAGTTTGCCTATTTGTGTCTATTGTCGCCCGTTTGCTATGAAGGGAAGTGGATTTATGATATTTCTGACTCCTCCAATTTACTTCTCATTAATTTCGATGCGGGTTTCAAGACAGTTTAACTATTCCTGGGAATTCCCGAGTGTCATTACTTAGTTTTTTCGGTGGTCACTCACTTGATCCTGGCGTACATGAGATACAGAGAGGAAGTCGCTTAACGAACTCCGTCCTCCATGAGCGCAGGCCTGGGGGTGGCAGGTGAGGCCGCCGGTCACCCCAGCAGAAGCAGGCCGGACGGTGGGGCGATTAGTGCCCCTCCCCCAAACCGGGGCAAGACGGGGACACCGTGGTTCTCAAACCTGAGGAGGCCATCTCGAAACCGGAGATGGCCCAGGGTCAGTCGGGGTGCGAGGGATATGCTCTATGGGCAACCTTACACCCCGGCGTCTGAAGACCCGAGACGGTGTGCGGATTTAGTCAGTTCAAGCCCGAAATAACCGGGATAATATCCGAGGGGATTTGCACACGAAAAAAAATACTATATTACTCACGAATAGTATTCTGCTCTAATGACAGATAAGATTCGAAAACGTGACCGATAAGTGTGAACATTTACGAATCACGCTTAAATGACTAGACGGAAAAAGCTGAAATTTGGTACAGGTATAGATTATAATCTGGAATAACACATAGGCTTCTTTTATCCCTAGAATAGGTTTCTAAGGTTTGCGGGAACGGGATCAGGATGTCACGTGGGGGAAGCCAGTATGCCATGTATTATAACTGGTTAACGTTGAATATTATGTATTATCTGAAATGTTTTTTTATTTAAACTGTATTTAGTGTAATTTATATAGTTAATCGGATATAATAAATCCACTTGCACATTGCATGCTTTCATCAGACCGTCTCTAACAAATATAATGTATTATTAATCATTACACTTGATAAAGATTTTGACAGTCCGAAATACAGGCTAAGCCTAGAATAGTTCGGTAAAATTAACATAACATAACATAACTTCACGCCTGTATCCCCGAAGGGGTAGGCAGAGGCGTATTACACACCCACGATTCGCCAGTTATGTCCAAAAGAAAAGAACCAATACCATAAAAATCGAAATCCACGTGGACGAAGTCGCGGGCACAGCTAGTCTTGAATTATACGCTTTAGAGTGTCACCACCGTGATCATCAGGGCCCAAACCAACCTCACCTGCAACCCGATACACCTACTGGTTGATGGAAGAGGCTCTGGCGCAGCCTTTTTTCTCAGGACTGGGACGTCAGGTGGCAGTAGGAAGCGTAAAAGTCCAGATAAACCAAATTGTATAAAGGAGTTTGAGAACAGTCACCGGTTTTCAAAATGCGTAATTTTGATGCAACTGGCTTTGAAACTCGGTTCATGATGAGCAGTGGAGTAGCAAAGGGGCGGCGGGGGTGAGCCGCACCGGGTGTCACCTTTTTTGGGGTGACACCCACCCGGTCTCTCAACTTTAAGAACAATGTATGTACAAACAAAAACAAGTTGAATTCCTGAGACGAGCTCAGCCGAATACAAGGGATATTCGATTTTGCGTTTTTTTTTGCGATTTCTTGCGATTTTTTTTTATCTTGCAGTGGTTCACCCCAGCACGAATCTATTACCGAAAACAGCAACTCGATAGCTCATCTCCTTCATACCCAAAAACGTGACAGAAAATTGGCAACGACGACGACAAAAAAAATCGCTAGCACAAAAATTTCTTTTTCGGGGATTCCTCCACTAGCACTAGCTCAGCTCTATGTATAATTCGGGGATTCCCGCGAAAGAGCCTGACGCTGTCGTGGGGGATTCCCCGTCCCATACTCGCGATCTTTGACGTCTCAGTTGTAAAATTTCTTATTTGTTTCGTGAAGTATGTTGTGTTTGGTTGGCGTGAATTGTTAAACGTGTATTATTCTACAGTGATAGATAATAAAAAGTAGTGATAGATAATAGAACATTTATTGCTGTTTACTTTCGATGGGGTGACACCACCAACTTCCGCACCGGGTGCCACCCAAAGCTACGCCACTGATAATGAGTGTGTAAGTTGGGTGGGTTTACTAGTAGACGTTGAAGAGTTCTACTAACCACATTCTGGTTCCATCATCAGATCAACCCGATATTGTCAAACTAGTCCCACTAATATCATATATGTGCAAGTTTGGATGGTTAGATGGTTGTATGAATGGACGTTTATTACTCAATCACGACAGAACGGCTGAACGGATCTGGATGAAATTTGGCATATCGATAGATTATAAAATAAATAAATAAATATTGTACGACAAAGTACACAACGCCATCTAGACCCAAACTAAGCAGAGCTTTTCATGTGGGTTCTAGAATGCGAATAAACATACTTAAATATATATTTTTTTTGTAAATAAATACATATTATACATAGAAACACCCAGACCAATGCAAATATACATATTTGCACTAAGCGGGAATCGAACCCGCGACCTTTGGCTTAGCAGTCGAATGCACTACCGCTACGCCACAGAGGTCGGAATAAGACATAGGCTAGGCGTAGGATAGAGGGACTACCGACCTCCATGATTGGGGCCTGAGGACGGCAGTTGGCCGACTCGCCGTCCTCACAGAAGCAGGCCGTAGCGGAGGCGTGTCGTGTGTGCCCACACACGCCTGCCAACTCACCGAAGCGGGATAAAACCCGACCCCACCAGGCGAGGCCGCGGTGGCGGCCAAAGTCCGCCGGCAACCCTGGGGTTATCCTTTCGAGGGCTTACCCGAGGTGCCCGGCAACGGACACTTTGGGAGGACACCGTGCGGTCGAGACACGACATAACCACCCCCGCTGGCCGGCGGCGGGGTATCCGAAGGGATTTCCGCACGTTAAAAAAAAAAAAATAAGGCGTAGGATAGATTTGCTTTAATAGCGTTTTTGAAATTTCGACCTGTGCGGGGATATTTCATCCCCAAACAGGTCGAAATTTCAGGGGATGATAGTTGGTATTTACGTCCACTCGCGATAACTGACGTCTACGCGGACGGAGCCGCGGGCAAAAGCTAGTGTATTATAATCCAGCTGTCTCATGTTTAGCCGTCGACACCGGTTGCCATACGATCATCTCTAGCGTACGTTACACCTGGTACCTTATAGGGTAAGTTCGACAACCTGTAAGTGTACCATTAAACGTACATCCGCGATTGCGCGCACGCACGAAACACGAACGAAAGAAGTGTCATTTAGGCACCATGAAGTTACTTCAGATTTTTTTCGGTCGGGACTATAAAGTACCTATGTTTGGGGGTGAATCAGATATCCATAATCAAAACATATCATTTCTATTAAAAAAAACCTATTATAAACCAATATATTAAAAAACTAGCAGACGCCAGTGGGTGCATGTATTATACATATAAACCTGCCTCTTGAATCACTCTATCTATTAAGAAACCGTATCAAAATCCGTATGTCCATCCGTCAATATCCGTAATTTGAAAGATCTAAGCATACAAAGAGACAGACAGACGGAAAAAGCGACTTTGTTTTATACCATGTGATACATTTCTTTGTATTGTATTATGATAACCTTTCTACCTTTTAAAATAAGTCGCGTAGTATCGTTTTTTAATTTCATTTTTTTTATGGCGGGCTTTCAAAAGTCCGAATTTTGCGGTTTTGGGTCGTTTCATGGTAGGGTTTAAGCCGAAAGAACTTACTGTCACGTACCGTCTTCTGGCCCAATTGCGGGATAAGTGCGTTTCATGGTACCAATCCAATTACCCGAAATTTGAGTCCGCATACCGATATACGTTTCGACACCAACTTTTTTGGGAAAAAGTCTCGGAGGAAGAGGATAAAACAAAGCTTATTAAATATAAATGATATACCTGCTGTCAAAATTGTCCACAAAAATAGTCAGACTACACACACCACTGATAGAACACTATTTCACAAAATGAATCCACATCCGCATACTACCACATCAGTTCAATGCTATACCATGACTAATATTATATATAATATTATCAACTGAAGATAGCGAGTGAACTGATACACCAATAAAATTCTTATATAATTTCGCTATCACATTGACCTGTGAATGACCTAGAAACAGGTCAGTGGAACGAATGATTTGTCTGATTATAAATTGTACAATTATAATTATTTTATTATTTAGGTACTAAGAATTTGGGGTGTATGTTGGGTAACCTCCTCGAGTGTCGCTCCGATTCCGATCCCGCTGCAGTCCGGGGGGAACGGAATCGGAGCGGCCGGTACACCCTGGGCGGCGGTCAATGGCTTCCCCTTCACCCCTTCATAGGGTTGGCATTGATCGTCGGCCAATACCCAACGTGGCGGGAACACATCGCTCTCCGTACTCCTCTGCTTTCAGAGGAGACAGGATGAGCGATGCTGTTAGTGGTGAGATGGCCCAGGGTCAGTCGAGGTGCGAGGGATATGCTCTATGAGTAACCTTACACCCCGTCTGAAGACCCGAGACGGCGTGCGGTTTTAGTCGGTGCAAGCCCGACATAACCGCCCCCGCTGGCCGGCGGGGGGGTATCCGAAGGGATTTCCGCACGATAAAAAAAGAAAAAAAAAAAAGGTACTAAGAATTTTATTTTTTACCGCAAACTGCTAGGGTCCACGTAGACTTGTCGGGGTGCGAGGCATATGCTTTATGGGCAACCTTACACCCCGGCGTCTGAAGATTCGAGACGGCGTGCGGTTTTAGTCGGTTCAAGCCCGACATAACCGCGCCCACTGGCCGGCGGGGGGGAAGTATCCGAGGGGATTTCCGCACGAAAAAAAAAAAAAAAGGAGATGGCGGAGCGCGCCCGGGAGAGGTTCAGAACTCTCCCGGCCCGCCGAGCCCGCAACATGCTCGCCGAGCGTCGCAGGCGACTCATGCGCCGGAGGTCGCTCAACGACCTCCGTCCTCCATGAGCGCAGGCCTGGGGGTGGCAGGTGAGGCCGCCTGTCACCCCAGCAGAAGCAGGCCGGGACGGTGGGGCGACTAGCGCCCCTCCCCCAAACCGGGGCAAGACGAGGACACCGTGGTTCCCAAACCCGAGGGGGCCATCTCGAAACCGGAGATGACCCAGGGTCAGTCAGGATATGCTCTATGGGCAACCTTACACCCCGGCGTCTGCAGACCCGAGATGGCGTGCGGTTTTAGGTACCATGAAATGTAACATCCGCAATTGCGCACCCGCACGAAACACGAACGAAAGAAGTGTCATTTAGGTATCATGAAGTTACTTCGGATTTCTTTCTCAAATAGTATCCATGTAGACCTTGTGGCCAACAGACAACAGACTGCCCTTCCACTTACTTGTGGCTTACATACTTGGTGTGTCATTCGCTTGGCTGTGTCTTGGGAGGTGCGGAGGTCGATCCGTGGGGTCCATTCGGTCTACGTGTACAAACCACCTTAGTATACCCTTTTTAATTGTAGTTATAACATTCTCATTCAGGCACAAACCATTCTCATATATATATATTTATATATATTTCGCAAAATTATCTGCAAATTAAATTCACATTTTATAAAAAATATAATTTATTAATTACTTAACAATTCTCAGCACAATAGATTTACAAAAAAAAAATCTATTCTTCTTTAATTATTCTTTCACTCTACATTTTACAATTTTTCTAAAATCTTTTGAACTTATTTAGTTTTTCTTCTTTTTGCTCAATGTTTGAATTTTCTTTCTTCCGTCCTTAGAGCCATGTATCATTCTAGTTAATGGCCACTGTACGTAGTAGAATGTAAAGAATAGAAACCCTGCGCCGGCTAGGACGATAGGGAAAAGCACCGTGCCATAGAGCTTCCTAAATATTGGGTACAGCCAGATTCCACGTTCTTTGTAGGTGAAGAAAAGTCTGAAAACAAAAAACAAAAAGTGTCGTTACAAAAGTGTCGTTACAGTCTTAATTTTTTCCGTCTAGCCCCCTTTAGTAACGCGCGATAAGGAACTTCGTTCCAAAAATACTTATAAATATATTGGTTTTCACTCATTTTGGTGTCACAACCATGGATGTCCAGGAGAACCGCAGGCCTACCATGAAACGTACATCCGCAATCATCATCATCATCATCATATCAGCCGTAGGAAATCCACTGCTGAACATAGGCCTCCCCCATCGACTTCCATTTCGACCGGTCAATAGCGTCCTGCATCCACCGAGTCCCTGCGCTCTTTGTTAGGTCGTCTGTCCACCTTGCGGGAGGCCTTCCTACGCTGTGCTTACCGTTACGTGGTCTCCACTCAAGAACCTTTCTGCCCCACCGGCCATCGGTTCTTCGAGCTATGTGCCCTGCCCACTGCCACTTCAGCTTGCTGACTCGCTCTGCTATGTTGGTAACTTTAGTTCGTCTACGGATCTCCTCGGACTGAAATTTCGGGCTGTCGGTACCATGAAACGCACTTATCCAGACGTCACATGACAGTTCTTTCGGCCTAAACCCTACCATAAAACGTCTTGAAACCCCCAAATTCGGAATTTGGACAGCCCGCCAAAAAAAATTGAAACACGATACTAAACCACTTATTTCAAAAGGTCGAAAGGTTATCGAAATGTAATACAAAGGAATGTATTTCTCAACATGTTGGTTTATAATAGTT
This sequence comes from Cybosia mesomella, assembly GCA_946251805.1. Lineage (NCBI taxonomy): Eukaryota > Metazoa > Arthropoda > Insecta > Lepidoptera > Erebidae > Cybosia > Cybosia mesomella. The sequence goes on from OX276417.1 coordinate 8,967,326, forward strand.
CATTTTTTAATAGAAATATTGTTACAGTAGGGCTACCATGAAATGTAACATCCGCAATTGCGCTCCCGCACGAAACACGAACGAAAGAAGTGTCATTTAAGTTTTAATAAGTTACTTCGGATTTCGTTCTTTCGGCCGGGACCATAAAGTATGTTCGGGACTGAATCAAACATATCATAGTAAAGTAAAAATGATCTCTTATAAACCAACATGTAATCCAATAAAATGGTACGATAACCTTTCGACCTTTTGAAATAAGTCGTATAGGTAGTATCGTGTTTACATTTTTTTTTGGCGGTCTATACAAATTCCGAATATTGCGGTTTCAGGTCGGTCCATGGTAGGGTTTGGACCGAATGAACTGTCATGTGCTGTCATCGGGCCCGATTGCGGGATAAGTACGTTTTAAGGTACCGATTGCCTGAAATTTCAGTTCGCAATTGCGGATGTACGTTTCATGGTAGGCCTGCTAAGTTCAACCTCTTTGAAACCGAAGTTAACCTCCTAATCAGTGCACCTACTAAACTACAGGCGAGTTTCATAAACTTCGGGGGTAAAAAACACCAAAATTAGAAGTAGCAAGCTATCCCAGGGTCCAAGGTTCCTCAAACGATGATGATGAATTTATTTATGTTTCTCCACATTCTAGAACCCATATTGAGCTCCGATGACTCTTCTGATAAAGCAAGTGTACAACAGCAACGGCAAGGTACCGATCCTTGGGGTGTGTGTTGGGTAACCTCCTCGAGTGTCGCTCCGATTTCGATCCCGCTGCAGTCCGGGGGGAACGGAATCGGAGCGGCCGGTACACCCTGGGCGGCGGTCAATGGCTTCCCCTTCACCCCTTCATAGGGTTGGCATTGATCGTCGGCCAATACCCAACGTGGCGGGAACACATCGCTCTCCGTACTCCTCTGCTTTCAGAGGAGACAGGATGAGCGATGCTGTTAGTGGTGAGCTGGCCCAGGGTCAGCCGGGGTGCGAGGGATATGCTCTATGGGTAACCTTACACCCCGGTGTCTGAAGACCCGAGACGGCGTGTGGTTTTAGTCGGTGCAAGCCCCATATAACCGCCCCCGCTGGCCGGCGGGGGGGTATCCGAAGGGATTTCCGCACGATAAAAAAAAAAAAAAAAAAAAAAGGTACCGATCCTTGTCCGGGATCTTGTAGATAGCTACTTACTTTGGGTCTAGAGAAGGCTGTGTAGAATATCCTACAATATTTATTTTCCTAACTGTGCCCACGTTTGTCCGAGTGGATTTCGATTTTTAACGTTTTTTCTATTGCGCGAAAGCCTTAAATTAACTTAACCCTAAATTAAATTTTTAAGCCATTTATATGCTTACTTTTCCTATAGATTTAGATCGGAAAAGAGAACATCTCGGACGGGACTTGAACCCGCTACCAGTCCCTTACAAGGGCAATGCTCTAACCAAATGAGTCACCTAGACACGTCCCAGATATTCGAAATTCTCCGATATATTATATACGTCTTAAGCCGACGGTGGAGCCATCTACCGTAATTCTTGCGAACTACGAAAACAATGAATGACTACAGTCATTTTTAAACATTGTTCTTTTTTTTCTTGTTTATTTTCTAATGCTGTAATTCTTTTTCTAAAATTAAATTAGGCTATGTTACGCTTTGTAACATTACCTATCTGCCATTGAAAGTCTCCAAAATCGGTCCAGCCGTTCCAGAGATTACCTAATTCAAACAGACAGAACGACTAATTGTTCTGTTTAACTTCTGTTTGTAATAATAAAATCTATTATTTTAATATTACAAACAGATTCATTTATTTTTACATTTATAGATTTATCTTATTAATGTTAGCTCTAAGCTGCACACCTAAAAAAAAAAAAATTACCTAACAAAATTAAAGTACTTACACGCTCAAATATACACAAAGATGAAGAGTCAATTGAGCGACATTCTTGGCATGAGTCTCAGGTTCGAATCTCTTTCTAAAAATCACTTCAAACAGCACCACTGGTAAGATCATTGTATGCATGACATGGTTGGAGATGGGGGGTATTAATGCGTCTAGAAACTCTGGGAAGATGAGAGCTCTATCGTAGGAGTACAGGCCCCAGAATACTGTGAAGACGACCTGAAAACAAACAATTTATTGTATTACTGTGAATTCTGTTCTTGTTTGCGTAAGCCATGGGAAAATGTTCCCAGGTTAAAAAGCCTATGTGGTTTTATTCTATACTATAAGTAATCTATCCCTGTACGAATTTTCAGCCAGATCTGTTTAGCCGTTTCAGCGTGATTGAGTATAAAAAACATCCAAACAACAAACAACTTTACCATTAAACTAATAAAGCGTAGAATTCTGATCCCGTTCCCGCAACCCACGGGACAGTGTTCCCAGGATAAAAAACATCTTCACAAACTTTCACATTTATAATATTAGTAGGAGCAGGATTAATAGGAAGTTGGATAAGAGTAGAGATAAAGAGTTTAAAGGGAACTTCTGGATTGAGGACGTTTTAAGGAAATTATTAAATTATCTAAGTAGAAGAAGCGAAAGTGGTATGCCATGGTGAATGTTCCGATAAGCTATTAAAATTGATTCCTCCTATTCCCTTCTTGTCCCGAACAACACGTGCAGGACTAAGGAGTCATCCTCATATAGTGCAATCGATACCATCGCGAACCAAGCGGTTTGGTAACTCCTTTTTCTGTCGGACCATAAAGCACTGGAACGCTTTACCCACGCACGTGTTCCCTTCTATCTACAATCCTGGCCTCTTTTAGCGGGGCGTGAAGAATCATCTGTTGAGGCCGTCTAGATAGGGGCCACCATTCTAGGAATCTCTGGAAATGGTGGCCACTACTTTTTCTACTTCACCTCAGCTTACCATCAGGCGGGGTGCAGTCAATTTGACGGACTAAATATTTTTTTTAAATGCCAGAATTGTAGCAAGTGGAAAGCTGTGGTCTCTGCTTACCCCAATAGGTAGAAGCGTGACTATATCGAAAGTGGAAAGTTGAAATCGCTTAACCGCCATTTTGGTCGAAAGTGAGTTATATATATCACGAGAATCAGCATTTTTCTCTGCGTCGATCTGTCTAGGTTTCGTGTAAATCAAACCACATTTTTGGTGCTCTAGCGGACCAATTGTTTTATGTTCTTTGCATTCCATATCGCTGAACCGACGCAAATTCACCTTTGTTTTTAACGAATGTCGCTTTCCTGTGTTTCGAATTTGAAGTTAAATTCACTATTAGCTGTTTATATATTTACCTTTATTGTCAATAAAATAACTCATTAGCGATTTTTGATTTATTTCTATGCTACTGTTAATGGCAATAACTGATTTTAAAATATTTTGCAATTAAGTTTTAAGGGATATTAGTGTTTTTTGCCATAGCGGCGAAACTGAAATATTCCCGAAAGTGCTCACAACTTGTTTATTTTCTTATTAATAAGAAGCATTTTAGCTATTGAAGCGAAATCTGAGAGAAATAAACATTCAATGAAAATAATTATTCATTAGCAAAACGAGAAACATGTCTCTTTTGCATGTTCAGTTTCTTGGTCATTTAAGAATAATTTAATGAATAGCAATAACGCCTATTAGTCATTACTATTTTTGTGTCATTGCAATGTATTGATCATAACATAACATAACTTCACGCCTGTATCCCCGAAGGGGTAGGCAGAGGTGTATTACACACTCTCGATTCACCAGTTATGTTTAGGTCCCAATGTAACAGGGGGCGAGCCTATTGCCATCTACCGGGCATATTACTAAGCGAGAGATAATCAAAATTTTTAATACACACATAACTACGAATAGACCTAGTGATTTTCGCTTAACTGACACCTAACTTGGAGAATAAAGACTACATTAATTTTCAAGTTTTCATAAAAAATATGTGATATTGTCGGAAGTTTACGCGAATGTCACACATTGAAATAAAACCATTCTTAACGGATTGTATCGAGATTTATTTGATGTTATTTTATATTTTACATTGATCCCGACGTTTCGGTTGCTTTTTAGCAGCCATGGTCACGGGGAGACTAAAGATGGTTGTTTTCTTGTTGTTTGAAATGCAAGTTATCTCAAAGTACCCGAACTATGTTGAATTGTTGGTGTTACTATATACGCAGAATGAGCTCAGAATGAGAACAGGGGACCAAACCTTACTTAAGATTTGTTAAACCACAGACACTCGCCAAAGAAAATCGATTCCTAACTAGGATGCTCCGCGAAGCTATTGAAATTACAAAACATCCTAATTTTAATAGAGAAGATGGTTGCAATGTACCACCAGCTTGGGACCCAGTCATTCACTTAATTAATTCTAAGAAAAAACAAAATACAACAAGACTTCATGACACTGTGAGCTCATTCTGCGTAAATAGTAACACCAACAATTCAACATAGTTCGGGTACTTAATTTGATATAACTTAAACTTCAAACAACAAGAAAACAACCATCTTTTTGTCTCCCTGTGACCATGGCTGCTGAAAAGTAACCGAAACGTCGGGATCAATGTAAAATATAAAATAACATCAAATAAATCGCTATAGAGTCCGTAAAAAATAGTTTTATTTCAATATAAAAAATATAATTAAACGTCGTTTTTGTAAAGTTATGAAAATGGCGGTTAAGCGATTTGACCTTTCCACTGTCGATATGTATCTATGTATCTATGTAACATTTAGGGCAATATCGTGGCAATAACATAATAGTAACTCAACTAATTTATATTATTAAATATAATTTACTCTTGAAGTTACAATGCACGAGACTAACTTTTAATGTGTGGTCTATTACACTAAAGTCTACTCACTAAAGTACTAGGCCACACTAGACCAGCAAACACCATTTCTCTGAATTCGTTGACTGCCTGAGGTAGTTTATAATTCTTCTTATTTGAATTCTTTAGTAATAAAACCTCACATCCTAGACCAAAAATACTGTAGGCTGTCTGCAGTATCTGAAATAAGAATAATATTAAATTACTAACCGCCCATAGTCCCAGCTTAACACGGGAACAATTACTGAAAAAAAAAGTTTGCGAATATATATAAAATTAAAAAAAGGTAATCCTATTATAACATTTTTTTTCTAAATTTATGTGTATTTTCGTTGATAACTTTGTCATTTTTGGTTCTACGACTAAAAGAAACAAAACAAAGTTGTAGAGATTTTAATATGCAACAAACCTGTTTTTACAAATTTACTGTGCGACGAATAGTTTGCCTGTTACAACGTAAAAACCATTCGCATTCCCTTTTTACAAGATGGCGGTCGCGGGACAAGGGTTGCAACCCCATAAACTTGGATTTAACTTAACACTAAACCCTCTACGCATACAAAACTTTTGGCATACTTTTGCAACCCTCATTATTTTTTATTTGACTAATCACACCCTAATTCCCACTACTGTAACTCTTGTACACCAGGAGTACACACTGAGTTGACTGAACTGTCTTCGAATCCGTATCGAAATAAATCATAAGTACCTAAATTGGAGGAGTTAGAAATACTAGTGACCCCGTGGGATAGTCGAAATTCGATTTTTTTTTTTGAGGTTGCCAGGAAATTAAATTTCCTTGCATTTCTTTTTTAAATTTTTTTCGGGTATGCGTCAGCTGTGAACATTGTACAATACGTGAGTAACATGAGTGTGTGTTTTCCAAATGCATGGTAGTGTGTGTAATGTTTTATTTATTGAATATAAATCTTAAGGCTTTCACGGCCGGCGTTGCATGTTGAACGTTGCATGTTGCTTCCGGGCTGTTTGGCTGTGGTCCATAGGAAACTTGTGTTCCAAACGTTTCGTCGATCACTGCGGTCGACATCTTCAGTGGTACAGGTCCGAGCGCCGACGAGTGTGGAGAACCCTCCTCGGCGGCGACTTCTCTGCGACTGATCAGACTGACACAAGTTTGACTGATACAACAGCCCGGAAGCAACATGCAACGTTCAAAATTGTATTTATTGATTTAATGTTTCTTTTTTTGAATAATTAAAAAAAAAGGGATGTATAGTCTTCCCTTCACGTATTAATATAAAGACATCAACAGAAACATCTTTTCATTGGATTACAAATACTTTCACATACATAGGTCCAAGTAGTGAAGTACCGGTACTGCATACTCTTGAAAGTTAGTGCCATTTCATCTTTTTGCTCGCTCTGTCTCCCTATCCATTTCATGTATAGAACATTGGATATATGCATGGCTGCCACTGCGATGTAGAACACCACCCTCAGGCGAATTAACCACGACATTATACTGAAACAAAAAAGCAAACAAAAAAGCCGTTTGTGGATAAAAAACGTCTATTCCCAGTTATCGCCACTGGCTTTGTCGCCACTGCTGATAAATGGGAAAAATATTCACGACTGTCACCAGTGATGACGATTGACACATATTTTCCCAGTTGTAGCTACTAGCTTTGTCACCAGTGGTCACAAATGGTAAAAAAACATCCCCATTATCACCAGTGGGGACAAATGACACAAAAATAGTCTACAAATGTCGTCTACCAAGCAGGTGAAGAGGTGAAGAAGTTTGTTGTACGTTGTTGATGTGTTTGTACCTCATTTTAGTAATGCTACTGTGGTATTCAAATATTTTTTTACTTTTATTTGTGTATGTCCTGCTTAGTAGACGACATTTAAGACTATTTTTGTGTCGTTTGTCCCCACTGGTGACAATGGGGATGTTTTTTACCATTTGTCACCACTGGCGACAAAGCTAGTAGCTACAACTGGGAAAGTATGTGTCAATCGTCATCACTGGTGACAGTCGAAATTATTTTTCCCATTTATCAGCAGTGGCGACAAAGCCAGTGGCGATAACTAGGAATAGACTATAAAAAACTATTGACTAGCTGTGCCTCGTGGTTCCACCTGCAGTACTAGTTTCTATTTCATCATATTATACATAGAAACACACAGATCAATGCAAATATACATATTCATACAAATATGCACTAAACGGGAATCGAATCCTCGACCATCATCATCATCAAGCCTTAGTTCAGGTTACATCTTTGTAGTTCGGCACCCTGAGTCCACTATCCTACATTTTCTCTTGATTTGGCTTATCTTGGCTTTAACGGGAACGACTGGTGACCCCCAACCCCGAGATGAATACCTGAGCCTGAGCCTCGTCCGTTGAACAGCAGGTAAGGTGATACGCGCGTAATGTTTTTAACCACTAAGGCAACCGTTTGTGGTTACCTACAAAGAATATTCATGAATAGCAGTTTTTAAAACAACAATACGTCAGCTATTTTACATAATTTTAATAGTGGCCTAGTAACAGCTGATGTATGGTCAGTATCAAAATTCGCTAATCACTAAGAATTTTACAAACGATCTTTGCTTACATCGAAATAAATTGAGCGTCGGTAGTTTAGTGGTTAAGTAATTCAGGGTTCGAATTCTGATCATAACAATACAAGCAATTAATGTAATGTAACGTCATTTTTTAATAGGAGTAGTGCATTCTAAAAAAAATATGCTTTCTAGTAAGTGCATAACCAGACTAATCAAATGAGCTGAAACATGATGGGTTTATTTTGTTTAGTTCAGAAGTTCCTATGACCACCTACCGTCTCCATCTTCAGAGGATATTTTGTAGCATCAGGCTACAAACCAAGACCATGGCTAAGACAAAACAAATGAGTCCAAACTCGATTAGTTTATCTTGTTTAGTTCAGGAGTTCCTATGGACATCTTCCGACTCTATCATCAGACCAGCTTGATAGTACAGTTACCCTCGGTATTAGCTTAACACATTACCAGTTACCGACCCATTTAGGTCTAAAACTTTACATAAAATCTAGTGGGGCGGAAATCACACATTGATTGACAAACTTCGGGCCAAACTTAGATATTTTTTTAAGGACAATTTGTATGGTAGATTATTGTGTATAAATGAATTCGTAAGTATAATTCAATCGTTTATTGTACATAATAATGATATTTTCATACAGTGACAGTGACAAAGTCAACATGAAAAAGTAAAACTATGGCATTGTGTGAACGTACAAACCCCAAAATCTAATCAGTTCTTCCCATTAACCAAACAAGATTATTGGCGAAAGAATTTTTTAAATCGGATAAGTGGTTCTTGAGTTATTGCGTAAACAGACATCCAGACATCCAGACCAACAGACAGACAGACACAAAAATTTTTTTTGCTTAATTAGACTTAGAATCATGTGAAACGTCGAGAAAAGTGATAAAAAGTGGGTGTAAAATTTTTTTTTTTTTTTTTTGCGTGATTTTAAGATTTCGGTGTCCACCTGGTTGGTGGCCCGAAGTAATAATAAACATAACATGAAAAAGGTAGAATTTATGCTCTGAAGATTACATAAATAATTATACATAAACTTATTTATTGATTTATTTCAATGTCATGGTCGTTTTAAATTGATTAGTGTTTAGCTTCTTCTGTGGGCGAATGTATTATATTATCGCACTGTCACCGCAGATACGCAAGTATACCAAATTTGAGACCAATCAACGTTAGGAAGTGGGTCTAATTGGGCTTCGAAGATTTGAACCAAACTAACAGAGCAAGAATAAAAGGTTGTAAAAAGGGGGAGGGTATGTGCAGTTAGTATTAAAAGGAGAAATAAATAAATAAAACTTATAATTGATGTTGCTGTGCAGGTGTGGGTAGGAGTTGTACAGGTCTTGATTTCTGTCACTAACAAGCCAACGTCGCCTGCTGCGGTTTTGGCGTAGGCTTCCTCCTAAGGGTTGGGGGGGACAGAAGACGGCCACTCCCGTGAAAAACAAGATGATCCAAATCAAGCCCCCCCCCCCTCCGCCGATTAGCGGGGGAAGTAATGTCGGACTCGAACCGACTAAAGAACCGCACGCCGTCCTGGGTATTTCCCTTCAGACCCATAAGGCATTTCCCTCTCACCCGACTGACCCAGGGCCATCTACAGTTTGGAGATGAGGGAGGAGAGCGCATGCCTTGGATGCAACCGGCATTGGAGCTTGGATGAAGAATAAAAGGTTTAAAAACTAAGGTGACCTGAAAATTATAATTATGTTAAGATACTTTCATGACTGACCGTACTGAGTGCGATACATAAACATTTTCTTTGTATTAGCAACTGAATAACTGTGTTACAAATTAATTCGGAGTCAAACTCATTGCCCTCGGTTTGCTCATACAACAGATATTCAGTTATAACCTACTTTGTACTCCGTAGACAAATGGCAAAAAACGGAACCCTTATAGATTCGTCATGTCTGTCTGTCTGTCCGCCCGTATGTCACCGCCACTTTTTTCCGAAACTATAAAAACTGTGGTGTTGAAACTTGGTAAGTATATGTATTCTATGAACCGCATTTAGATTTTCACACAAAAATAGAAAAAAAAAACAATAAATTTTGAGGGTTTTGATCTCGAAACCGGAGATGGCCCAGGGTCAGTCGGGGTGCGAGGGATATGCTCTATGGGCAACCTTACACCCCGGCGTCTGCAGACCCGAGACGGCGTACGGTTTTGGTCGGTTCAAGCCCGACATAACCACCCCCGCTGGCCGGCGGGGGGGTATCCGAAGGGTTTTCCGCACGAAAAAAAAAAAAAAAAAAGTTACTTAGAACTGAAGCTTATAAAAATATTTTTTAACCCATCGTGTTCAAGATCTATGGATAGGTCTCCAAAAATTATATTGAGGTTTCTAATATCATTTTTTCTTAACTGAATAGTTTGCGCGAGAGACACTTCCATAGTGGTAAAATGTGCCCCCCCCCCCCCCTTGTAACTTCGAAAATAAGAGAATGATAAAACAAAAAAATTAGTTATGTACGTTACCATATAAACTTCCACCGAAAATTGGTTTGAACGAGATCTAGTAAGTAGTTTTTTTTTAATACGTCAGAAATCGTAAACCGCAATTTATCTTTCATTCAATCAACTCAAATATAAAAATTATAAAAAAAACATTATTATGTTACTGGCTGCTTGCCCTTCATGGGCGAGTCCGACTCGCACTTGGCCGGTTTTTTATGTATACTAGACAAGCTGTTTAGAACCAGCACTGCGAGGATCCCGGCGAAGTCACGGGTGCCCAGCGTGAACGAGTCAACGCCGGGATCTCATTGCGGTCCTGGGCGTGGACTTTCTCTTGCTGGATATCATGGTGAGAGCCTTGGTCTACGACAGGTGAAGGGGCCCGCAGTCGCCTCTTACTGCGAGCTAGTAATGCGCGCGAAAGAGGCGGCAGAAAGGGAGCGGGAGAGTACCCTGCCACGAGTTCCGCAGTCTGCGACGAGGACGCGATAGCGATAGGTTATCCTTTCCAGGGCGTAACCGGGGTGCCCGACATTGGAAGCTTGAGAAGGATACCGTGTGATTTTAGTTGGTTCGATTCCGACAAACCAACCTCATCGCTGGCACCGGTGGGGTGAAGCCCATGGGAGTTTCCAAACGAGAAAAAAACTGGTGGTAGAAATTTGATGACACAAATTTGTTACAAAATTCGGCTGAGTAGGTACCAGCGTGCACGATTGCGAAAAACCCTCCATAGTAATAAAATTTCGGTTTGATTGCGTTCAGGGGTCAGCAAGTGCATAGCCGGGCAGGGGGATTGTGGTCGCAGCACTAGTGGGACCGGTGGGTGTCACGCTGTGCTGCGACGACAATCCTCTTTTGATGAGGCCGTCAAGCTGAGTGCCACCATTGTTAACATGGTACATGTATGTAATGAGGGACCCTCTTTCCTGAGACTTTACCTTCAGCTTACCATCAGGCGAGGTGAAGTCAAATTGACGTGTCGAAATATATAAAAAACAAAAGCTGTTGTGGATGTGGCGGGAATGAATTTTGAATTTCGAACTTGGAAAGGAATGCAAAAACTAGATAAATGAGTTAATGATTTTGACACCTATCTGTATACGCATAGAGCGCCTTTTTGTAATGTCATCTGTATGACAGCTATAAAAAGTTGCGCATTGTTGCTGGCCAAGTAGTGCCTCTCGCCATACCAAATTTACTGTTCTGCGCAGCCAGTCCAGTAGAATACATATAAGAAATTGATTATTACGACGAATATTTTTAGGAGCTTATCTTAAACCTCGTTAATATGGAGCTAGGGAGTTGGGGGGTCAGGTTGTATTCATTCCCGTAAAAGGCAACGAAAAATTAGGGAGGAATAGAACAACCAACCACGGGCTCCAAAGGTGGGCTTTGGAGGCAATCGGGGATGGCATTCAAATAAATGAGGGTAGTAAGTGGGGGGGCTCGTAGATAAGTGATAACGGAGTAGGTTAGCATATTGTAAGGTTAAGTAATACTAACCGGGTCAATTTTAGGATGGGTGACCATTCTTAACACATTGATACCTTCCATTAACCATACCTCCTACTTCCTACTCTTACTAATAGTTGTGAAGTAAAGTTTGCGAAGATGTTTGGATGTTTGTTACTCAATCACTCTAACGGCTGAACGGTTCTGGCTGAAATTTTGTACAGGGATAGACTATAGTCTGGAATAATACATAGGCATAGGAAAGTGGGATTGGGAACAGAATAAAAAAGACGCCGCAGACTTGTCTACGCCCAGGACTACCGACCTCCATGATCAGGGCCTGAGGATTGCAGTCAACTCGCCGTTCTCTCAGAAGCAGGCCAAGATGAAGACGTGTCGTATGTGTCCTACACACGCCTGCCAACTCACCGACGAGGAATAAAACCCGACCCCAAAGTTGGGGCCGTGATGACGGCCGAAATCCGCCTGGAACCCTGGAGCTATCCTTCAGAGGGCGTACCCGTAGGTTCCTGGCAATGGAAGCTTGGGAAGGAAACCGTGTGGTTTTAGTCGGTCCGATTCCGACATACCCACCTCATCACTCAACGGTGAGGTGAAGCCCGTGGGGGTTTCCACACGTAAAACAAAATCGTGAACAGAATTCCATGCGGGTGAAACCGCGGGCATCAGTTATCAGTGATAGTGACGGCTATCAATTCAAAACTAAATTGGGTTATCGCGTTTTACTCAATTGTTCTGCTTGATCACAGTTATTATCACTGATGAAATCCGCTCTAATTTGTTTCAACACTGCAACAGACTTTAGTTTTAACTTTTACGAAAATATACTACTGTATAGTGTCTCTATTACAGAGTATATGGCCCCCTACCAGATCTTCAGAGCCTAATCCAACCTCACCTGCAAGCTGGTACACCAGCTGACTGCAGAGGCTCTGGCGTTAACCTTCCTCTCGGGGCTGAGAGATCAGTCGCTCCCATAAAAGTTTTATAAGCTAAACAAAAATCAGGAGAAGGAGTAAGCGGACTCCGAGCTCCGAGGTGAAAGACTCGAATGCTGAACGCTTCGCTCGTGGTGTATTTCGAACCCCATTGCACCCCTATAACCCATATGGGTTATAGGGGTGCAATGGGGGTTAAATTATGGTGGTATATATATATATATACCACCATAATTTATTAGTTTTCGTTGTAATGTATGGGAATCAGCAGGAATTATTGTCATTTATGATAACTGCTCCGCTCTCTTGGGTAGTAGCGTGATGCTAAATACCCTATGATACTCACAATTAATGTGGCTTTTTATTGGTAAAAGAATTTTCAAAGTCGGTTCAGTAGATACAGAGATTACCCCCTACAAACTCACAACATCACTGCCAACTTCACAAAAAAATTATCTCTTTATTGTATTATTAGTTTTTAGTATTATAATAGATAATCTATACACTAATCATTGATCAGTGAGTGCGAACGAGAACATATTATGACTATTAACTGGTAGGTAATCTGTGATATGACTTCTGTCATACAACGCGATACACTTTTGACATCGCGATAGTATTAAGATAACATATCTACCTCAATTTACATATTAATTAGGTCTGCAATTCATTCTGCTGTTGCAAAAATTGAGCGAAGCAATTTTTCCAGGATTTTTCTAACGGTGATAATTCCTCAATGGCTAGTACGATTTTCGTTTTTCTTTTTTTGTCTCGTGTATATGAACAAATTACTTAATTTAATACCAATCGCGTTAAAGAGGCTTTTTTTGTTAATTGAGAAATCAGTTTTTTTTTCCTGAGATTATTCCTCCGTGTTTTTTTTTTATTTACCTAACTTATAACCTCCACACTCATATGTTGTGTACATATGCCAAATTTGATCTAAATCGGTTAAGTGGTTTAAGAGGAGTTAGCGAACAACCGAAATACATGTGTCGTCTAAGAGATAGCTTCACTCTTTCAGAGCTTTACTCTTTCAATCTTCACTCTTTCAGAGCTCGTTTAATCAAGCCTTTTTACCCCCAGGGTAAGCAGAGAACACACAGCAAATATCACAATATAATAACAGCCCGCTATCTGCTTCTATCCTTACACACTTCTCAAGCTTCCTCTACTGTCATTAAACCTATGTCATGCAAGTTCGCCGGCGTCATGTGCATTTGACTTGCTCTTTTTGAATACACTATTATTTTGACCAGTGTATGTTCTGCGAGGTCGATCCCTGCCTACCTGCCGGAATGTGCCTTAAAAACTTGGTGTATCATTCGCTCAGTAGTCCTTCGTTCAACGTGCCCAAATCACTTTAACATACCTTTTTCAATTCTCGTTAAAACATTCTCTTTCAGGCCACACCATTATCGTATTCTGTCTGCTATTATATTATCTACCTTATTTAATTATATACGATGAAATATTTTACCTTGTTTTCGAACACTATCCAGTTTTAAATAATTACTTAACACAACACAACACAGACACGATTACTTACGACGGTGTACGACACCGTTATGTTATTCGCCGTCCCACCGACGCGTACGCATGGACTTTCCTAACTACCGTTGGCATACTTACGGTCATCCACCTAGTACTTAATTAAATTTTAAAACAAGCAACTCTCCCCGGCTCCGCACGGTTTTACATAATTATAAAAGTAATCGCTATAGTTCGCAGGGGTCCTTCAACATTCAACCGTAATTTTCGAATGTTTTTGCCAGTAAAATACATTCCACGTTCAACCGGCAACTTATAAAGTTATATAGGATCATGGTTAAGTGGTAACCGAACAGCTAAGCACATTGCAAGATTAAGCATTACTAGATAGGTCCGTCTTAGGATAGGTGAGCATTCCTAACAGATTGAGACACCTTCATGCTTCGAAGAGCACGTTAAAGTATCGGTCCTGGTAGCGAAAACGGGTGAAGGCGTTAAGAATCATGTCAGTCACTATAACCGGACATGATTTTACAAAAATGCGTCGTCAAAAGCGGTACATATGTCACTATAAGCGAAGTTTTTAAATCCGACTTTGTAATAAAGAATCTTTTGTGAAAACTAAACTTCACACCTACTAATAATTTATAAATCTGAAAATTTATTATGTTTCTTTTATATTTAGTCCGTCTAATTGACTACACCCCGCCTGATGGTAAGCTAAGGTGAAGGCCAAAAAGTAGTGGCCAACATTTCCAGAGATGGTGACCCCTAGAATGGTGGCCCCTATCTAGACGGCCTCAACAGATGTTTTTTCACGCCCCGCTTAAAGAGCCCAGGATTGTAGGAAGAAGGCTTAACGGATCTGGCTGTAGCTTGGGATAGATTATGGTCTGAAATAACACGTAGGCTTCATTTGTATCCCTGGAATAGGTTCCCATAGGTTACACTAACGGTATGAGAATTCCACGTTGGTGAAGCCCCGGGCGACAGCTAGCCCCCTTCATATGGGGTGTGTGTTGGGTAACCTCCTCGAGTGTCGCTCCGATTCCGATCCCGCTGCAGTCCGGGGGGAACGGAATCGGAGCGGCCGGTACACCCTGGGCGGCGGTCAATGGCTTCCCGTTCATGGGGTTGGCATTGATCGTCGGCCAATACCCAACGTGGCGGGAACACATCGCTCTCCGTACTCCTCTGCTTTCAGAGGAGACAGGATGAGCGATGGTGTTAGTGGTGGAGGCCACCATAGGGTCCTGGGGGATCCAGGGGCGGGTTGGCCCACTGCTAACGCAGGGGCCGACGGGCACTTGTGCCGCCGCCGGCGAGAGAGGACTAGCCACCCTCTCGCGTTCCGTAATCGGTAGGTGATCAGCAACGACCTGACTGGTGGCTCCAGAAGGGTACGCTGTGAACTTGCCGACCGGAGGGCTTGCCTTTATTGGCCGGCCCACGACAAGGAAAAGTCTATAACACCCGACAGCGAAGTCGTCAAAACCTATGGATACCAGCCGACCTCCATAGTATATAGGCTTATCCAGGTGCAGGGGGCTCCGCCTGGACGGACCATCTTTCCCCCATACTCGTGGGACATACTATGGCAAATGTTAACATTAAAAATAAAAACACACCGGACGATTTGAAAAACGACGACCAAGGCGCGGACAATGGTATCCGAGAGGAAGGAGTGGAATAGATGGGGGTGAAGAGGAGGTGAGGCGGCGGCCTCACTCGCGGTCGGGTAAGGCCGTCTTCACCAGACCCGCTACTCCACTACCGATAGGCGGGGAGACGGACGCGGACATTGCGTCTGCGGCTTCGACGGCTGGTACCGACAATGAGTCGGTATCCAGCCGTATGGAGACCGAGGAGGGTCTCCGACGAAAGCGGCCACGCTCGGGTGGACCGTCTCGTGACCGAAGCAAAAGCCCCGGGCAACGGGCGACCTCCTCGAGCGAGGAGGATCGGCCGGCTAAAATACTGGCCACTTCGGCAAGTAGAGTGCCGAAGATGCCGGTACATGTCCCTCCACTACCCAGTGGCAGGGACCAAGACGTTCCTGCTGCAAGGGAGCTCCTTTCGGCCCTGGCCCGGATAACGGACGCACTAAAGGGGGCAAAGAACGTGGCCGGGAAAAGGAAGACGGTGGCGGAAAACGTCGCCGTCGCCAAGACGGCTCTGGAGGAGCTTCTTGCCAGGAGCGTCTCTGAGGAGGAGGCGAAGCTCAGGGCCCGGGTCACAAGCCTGGAAACTGAGCTCGCCAACTCCCGGGAACAACAACGGGCCCTCCGGGAGGAGGTTAAGCAGCTGACACAGCTGGTCAGGGGATCTCCCCCGGAGGTCCATAAGGCGCCAAGAGCCCAGGAGACGGCGGTCCAGCCGAGGGCACCTGCGCCGTCAGGAGTGGCGCCTAAGACGGTGGCAAAGTCGGTGCCTAAGGTAGTAGCCAAGCCGACGTCCAAGACGGCACCTGAGGCGGCAACCACAACTGCGCCGAGTGTGGTACAGTTGTTGGCGGCGATCGAACGGCGCCTCGGCGTATTGGAGGACCGGGCGTACCGACCTCCGCTGGCGCGGCCCGCATCCTACGCCACTGCCACCACAGGAAATCCCGGTCTCAACACAGCGACCGCCGTCCCTGCGAACCAACCGCCGAATAAGGCCAATGGGAAAGGGGAGGGGAAGGGGAAGGGAAAAAAGCGTGGCACCCCAGTCTCCGCTGCAGCCGTCGCACCCGTTGCACCCGAATGTCCCTCCAGAGGGGAGGGATGGGTGGTAGCGGGAGCCGCCAAGAAGGCGAAAAAAGCCGCCAAAAAGGCGGCTAAGAAGGCGGCCAAAGCCGCTGCGGCGAAGGCGCCGAAGAGGCTCCGCGCCCCACGCTCCACTGCCGTCGTCCTGACGGTGACGACGGAGGGTGTGGAGAAGGGCGTGGGGTACGCCCAGGTCCTGAGGCAGGTGAAAGCCTCTGTGGACCTCAAGGCCCTCGAAATTGAGGGTGGGCTCCGGTGCAGGATGACTCGCACCGGAGCTCGCCTTCTCGAGGTCTCCGGCGCCACCAGCGGCCCCAAAGCAGACGCCCTAGCAGCCAAGCTGAGGGAGTCGCTGGACACGGAAGCCGTCCGCGTCACCAGACCCAACAAATGCGCAGGTTTGCGCATTTCGGGTCTGGATGATGCGGCCACGACGGATGAGGTTATCTCCGCCGTCGTGGAGGCGGGCGGCTGCCCCCGGGATCAGGTGAGAGCTGGAGAAATCCGCTTCAGCTCCACCGGTCACGGCACGGCAGTCGTCAACTGCCCCGTCGCAGCGGCGCAGAAAATTGCGGACGAACGGAGCCTCCTCGTTGGGGGCTTCCTAAAGGCGCGGGTGCAACTCCTGCAGCCCCGCGAGACCAGGTGCTTCAGGTGCCTGGCTGTGGGGCATGTGGGAGTGCAGTGCACAGCGGGAGACACCGTGGGGGATCGGTGCTTCCGCTGCAGTCAGCCCGGTCACAAGGCCAGCGCCTGTGATGCTCCGCCGCGCTGCTACAAGTGCGTAGCAGAGGGCAAAGCGGCGGAACACCGGGCGGACAGCCGTACCTGTGCCGCCTCGAGGCCAAAGCCCCGTTCGTCCCCAACGGGTAGTGGGGGTGCCGCTCAAGAACGGCCACATTCGCGGCGGGATGCGGATATGGACGTCCATTAATGGACACACCAATCCGCATCCTGCAGGTGAACCTAAACCACTGCACCGGTGCTCAGGATCTTCTGTACCAGAGCATCGTGGAGTGGTCTATCAATGTGGTCGTGGTCGCTGAGCCGTACTGGGTCCACCCCGGAAGCCCGGTGGACCTGGACGGCGTAGCGACCGTCTTCGGGGGTTCTGCCGCGGACACCTCGCACCTTGCAGTCATTGCAAGGGGCCGAGGCTGTGTCGCGGCGGACTATGAGGGTTTGGCTGTCGTGGCCGTCTACTTCTCGCCAAGCCTTGACCAGTATGAGCTTGAGCTATGGCTCGCAGGACTGGACATCGTTCTCGCTGCGTGCCGTCCTCGCCCTGTCTTGGTCCTGGGAGACTTCAACGCCTGGTCACTGGCTTGGGGCTCCCAGGAAACCAATGCCAAGGGGCGAGTTCTGGAGGACTGGGCCAACACCCGTGGCCTAGAGGTCCTCAACCGGGGGAGTGTCGCCACCTGGGAGCGGCGGGGGCTCAGTTCGGTCGTGGATGTTGCATTCGCGACCCCTGCTCTCGCCCGCCGCGTCCAGGGTTGGCGCGTGGTGGAGGAGGAGGAGACGTCATCGGACCACAGGTACATTCGGTTCAACGTCTCCCCTCCACCTAACCTACCGCCGACTATAGCGAACCCCCCGGATCCACGTTGGGCGCTCAGACGCCTGGATCGAGAGGCTCTCCTGGAGGCATCTATTGTGCAGGCCTGGATTCCGTCACCGGCCAGGCCTGCCGATGTCGACGCAGAGGCCGAATGGTTCAGGAGAGCCATGTCGCATATCTGCGATGCGGCGATGCCTAGGGTTAAGCCCAGCCCGGCAAAGAAACAGGTGTACTGGTGGTCAGCGGAGATCGCACAGCTGCGAGCAGCATGCGTGACCGCTCGCCGCCAGTACACCAGGTTTCGCCGGAGGCGTCGCCGCCCAGACGATGCGGCAGCCCGAGAGGCGGAGCTATATGAGGCGTACAAGGGGGCCAAGAGGACCCTCCAGGTAGCCATTAAGCAGGCCAAACGGCGGGCCCGCGAAGAGCTGCTGGAGTCTCTGGAGCAGAACCCATGGGGGCGCCCTTACCTTGCGGTCAGGGGCAAAATCCGCCCAAGGGCGCCCCTACTGACCCAGAGCCTCCAGCCGGAGCGGCTGGAGGGGATACTGGGCTCCTTGTTCCCAGCGAGAGCGGAGGAGCACGTTCCTCCGCGTATGGCTCCGCCTCAGGCGCCTGACGCTAATAATAGCGAGAGCGATGTGCCCGAAGTCAGGGAGAGTGAACTGGGGGTAGCAGTGCTCCGGCTTAAAGCCCGGAAATGCACTGCCCCCGGACCCGACGGCATTCCAGGCCGAGCATGGGTCCTGGCCCTTGAGGAACTAGGGCCTCGACTGGTAGCACTCTTTAGCGCATGCCTCGAAAGGGGCCAGTTTCCAAAGGCGTGGAAGACGGGGAAACTGGTCCTTATCCGGAAGGCGGGGCGGCCGGCGGATCAGCCATCCGGTTACCGGCCGATCGTGTTGCTCGACGAGGTGTGCAAGCTCTTTGAGCGGATTATTGCAGAGCGCCTCGTCGAGCATCTCACGAACGTGGGGCCAGATCTGGCGGACAACCAGTTCGGTTTCCGCCGGGGGCGCTCCACCGTGGAAGCGATCATGCGCGTTAGGCGCCTGGCGGAGGAAGTAGTCTCGCGGGGTGGGGTGGTGGTGGCGGTGTCTCTCGACATCGCCAACGCCTTCAACACCCTACCCTGGAGCTGCGTTAGGGAGGCGCTCGCGTATCACGGAGTGCCTCCTTACCTCCGCCGCATTGTCGAGGCATACCTATCCGAGAGGGCCATAGTTTACCCGAGCTGGCTAGGGCCAGGGCGGCGAGAAGTGTCGTGCGGTGTTCCGCAGGGGTCGGTCCTAGGGCCACTCCTGTGGAACATCGGATACGACTGGGTGCTGCGCGGTACGTTGCTCGAGGGTGTCAGCATAGTGTGCTATGCTGACGACACCCTCGTTATGGCGCGGGGAGCAACGTACCGAAGCGCTACACTGAAGGCCACGGCAGGGGTTGCTCAAGTCGTGGGTCGAATACGGCGGCTGGGACTCGAGGTGGCACTCCACAAATCCGAGGCTATGTGTTTTCACGGGCCTCGGAGGGGGCCACCTGCGGGAACCAGCATAACCGTAGGGGGCGTAAGCATCGGCATCGAGCCCACGATGAAGTACCTTGGGCTCGTACTCGATAGCCGATGGGACTTCGGACCTCATCTCCGAAGTCTGGTCCCGAAACTGAGGGGGGCTGCGGCCGCGCTATCGCGGCTGATGCCCAACGTTAAGGGACCCAACGCCCCCACTAGGAGACTGTACCTGGGGATCGTGCGAAGCATGGCCCTATACGGGGCCCCCGTATGGGCGGAAACTCTGGCGGCCCGCAACGTGGCTGTTCTAAACAGCCCGTTAAAGGCGATGGCCGTCAGAGTCATCAGGGGGTATCGCACGATCTCCGTCGAGGCGGCATGTCTCCTAGCCGGGACCCCTCCATGGGACCTGGAAGCGAGAGCCCTTGCACTGCTGTACCAGTGGCGTGAGGAGGCGCTGGAGCGGGGTCATAGGCCGGAGCCCCGAGAAATCGGGGCTCAGCGGTCCCTGCTCCGCCAGGAACTCATGGAGACATGGAGGGTGCGACTTGAGCACCCAAGGTGGGGGGAATCCACCATTGCGGCGGTGAGACCGATCATGAAGGAGTGGTTGGAGAGGGACCATGGGGACCTCTCCTACCGGATGTGCCAGATGGTTACCGGACACGGGTGTTTCGGTAAGTATCTGTGGCGCATCCACCGGGAGACAACGCCGCAGTGCCAGCACTGCGAGGATCCTGGCGAAGACACGGCGCTCCACACGTTGGTAGAGTGCCCTGCGTGGGCGAGTCAACGCCGGGATCTCGTTGCGGTCCTGGGCGTGGACGTTCTCTCGTTGGAGACCATGGTGAGGGCTGTGGTCTCCGACGGGAGCAAGTGGCACGCCGCCGCCTCTTTCTGCGAGCAGGTAATGCACGCGAAAGAGACGGCGGAGAGGGAGCGGGAGAGAACCCTGCCCCCCGAGTTTCGCAGTCCGCGGCGAGGACGCCGCAGACTCATCTACGCCCGGGACTACCGACCTCCATGATCGGGGCCTGAGGACGGCAGTTGGCCGACTCGCCGTCCTTACAGAAGCAGGCCGTGGCGGAGGCGTGTCGTGTGTGCCCTACACACGCCTGCCAACTCACCGAAGCGGGATAAAACCCGACCCCACCAGGCGAGGCTGCGGTGGCGGCCAAAGTCCGCCGGCAACCCTGGGGTTATCCTTTCGAGGGCTTACCCGGGGTGCCCGGCAACGGACACTTGGGGAGGACACCGTGCGGTTTTAGTCGAGACACGACATAACCACCCCCGCTGGCCAGCGGGGGGGGTATCCGAAGGGATTTCCGCACGTAAAAAAAAAAAAAAAAAAAAAAAAGCCCCCTTCATATATTAGGTCGTTACAAATGAAATTGCCGTTTTTCTTGAAGAAATTGGAGGAAACCCAATTTTCAGTACTAACATTTTTGCATTTTTTTTAGGAATGACAAATCCAAATTTTATGATTTTTTTTTGTGTATAAATGAGACAACATTAAGCTAACAAACAGCAACTTTTATTACATTTTTGAAAAGTGACAGCTGTTAAGTACAACGAAATTTATCATCAAAATGAATAGCATATAGGAAGTACTGTTTTTGAAGATCGAATTAATTTATCAAGCGGCCAATAAAAGCAAAATTTAATACAGAGTTAAAAAATCTTGAAATCAACTTTCAAACAAAATATAAATAATGGAAATAGCTATTAAATTACAGGAATAACCAACTCATGAATTTGTAAGAAAATGTCGCCAATTTCATAGGTAAAGACCTATTTATATTAAGCTGTTGGTCACTATAGAAGGAGTCAAAATAAACGGACTCTGTGTCGATGACCCTGGGTTCTGAGGTGAAAGCTTCTGATGCAACATCAGAAACTTTCACCTGCTTTTGACTTGGCTTATAAGTACGGCTTTCATGGGAGCGACTGTTATCTCACCTCCTAACCATGAGCGAAGCCCCATTCAGCAGAAGGAATTAAATTAAATAGCCAGCGAATCCGTGTATCATTTTATCTCTGCACCACCCTATGGTTAGCGGGTAATAACATAACATAACATAACTTCACGCCTGTATCACCAAAGGGGTAGGCAGAGGTGTATTACACACCCACGATTCGCCAGTTATGTTAAGGTCCCAATATAATAGGGGGCGAGCCTATTGCCATCTACCGGGCACATTATTAAGCGAGCGATAATTAACATTTATTAATGTACACATAATAAATATTCTACGACATTCTACACAACGCTCTCTAGACCCAAAGTAAGCATAGCTTAATTAGCTATGGGTTCTAGAAGGCGGATAAACATACATTGATACATTATTTTGTATAGATACACACATATTATGCATAGAAACACCCAGAACAATAGATCCAGAAACCAAGAGATATACATATTATTTGCATTGAACGGGAGTCAAACCGCTACGCCACAAAGGCCGCCTAGGCACTAAGTGTGCCGATGTACTTTGCATGAATTTGAATTTTAATAAAAAAAACCAGCCAAGTGCGAGTCTGATGAATGGTTCCGTGCCATTATATATAAAAACACCAAAAAAAAAACACTTTTGTGGTATGGGAGTCCCCACTAAATATTTGTTTTATGTTAATTTAAATGTGAATACTTCAAGCGTCTACCTGTAGCCGTTATCAATTTCGAACAAAACAAGCGGCCAAGTGCGAGTCGGACTCGCCCATTAAGGGTTCCGTAGCAGCGAGAAACATAATAATGTTTTTTTTTAATTTTTATATTTGTGTTGATTGAATGAAAGGTAAATTGCGGTTTACGATTTATGACGTATTAAAAAAAAACTACTTACTAAATCTCGTTCAAACCAATTTTCGTTGGAAGTTTACATCATATATTTTTTTAGTTTTATCGTTCTCCTATTTTAGAAGTTACAGGGGGGGGGACACTCATTTTACCAGTTTGGAAGTGTCTCTCGCGCAAACTATTCACTTAAGAAAAAAATGATATTAGAAACCTCAATATCATTTTTGAAGACCTATCCATAGATTCCATCTGGAATCTATGGATTGGGTCTGATGAAAAAAAAATTTTTGAGTTTCAGTTTATATTTAACCCCCAAAATATATTGTTTTTTTTTTTATATTTTTGTGTGAAAATGTTAATGCGGTTCACAGAATACATGTACTTACCAAGTTTCAACAGCATAGTTCTTATAGTTTCGGAAAAAAGTGGCTGTGACATACGTAACGGACAGACAGACAGACATGACGAATCTATAAGGGCTCTGGGAGCCCTCTTAAGTTACTATTTTTTTTTTTTTTTAATACTTGTTGTTATAGCGGCAATAGAAGTACATCATCTGTGAAAATTTCAACTGTCTAACTATCACGGTTCATGAGATATAGCCTGATGGTGACAGACGGACAGACAAATGGACGGACAGTGAAGTCTCAGCTATAGGTTCCCATTTTACCCTTTGGCTACGGAACCCTAAAAAAAGTCTAGGCCTTTATGGTACGCACGACCTTTGAGCGACTTGGTATGGCATACAAAAGCGCCTGAAAAAATACTTACGCAATAAACATTTCCTAACATTGCCAATTGATTGAGCGTAGGAGCAATGGAAGAAATATATTGTAAGCGGGTGGGTCCCCCTCCGATTAAAAGCTTCATCCGCTCCTGTGAGTTATGTAAACGTCACACGAGTTCCTCTCTAGGGGGAAAACTCTTACCAACTGAATTTTAATTAAATGACCGAGTCCTAAACCTATATCCTTTAGTTCGTAAAAAATTCGATAGATGGCTCCAGTGTTGCCCTAAGACGTATAGGGGAATTTGATTTTTCCAGGACGTGTCTAGGTAGCTCAGTTGGTCAGAATATTCCCCTGAGAATTGCTATGTAGCCTGGAATGAAACTACTATAAAATTCAGTGCCCCCCTCTCCCCCCCCCCCCTTATTAGCAGCGTATACCCACGGTGTGAAGCAAGCATGTTCACTTTGCCATTAAAACATGTAAAATCTGTATTTTTTATTTTTTTCTGTCATGTGTTTGAGTTAAATTTAGACGGGGCCGAGGTCAAAGTCATTCTCATTGGATAAAGTAATTCTATTGTAATATTTTTATTAGGTAATTAATCAAAAACCAGTAGTAGAAATTAATAAATGTACAAATAATTAAACTAAGCAAGACGTACCAGTTTTGTTGACGTTACAGGGGACACACATTTTACCAGTTTGGAAGTGTCTCTCGCGCAAACTATTCACTTTAGAAAAAAAAATGATATTAGAAACCTCAATATCATTTTTGAAGACCTATCCATAGATACATGTACACGTATGAGTTTGATGATAACAAATTTTTGAGTTTCAGTTCTAAGTATGGGGAAACCCCTAAAATTTATTGTATTTTTTTTCTATTAAAAAAAAAATTGAAATTGAAAATCTTATTGCGGTTCACAGAATACATCTACTTACCAAGTTTCAACCACATAGTTCTTATGGTTTCGGAAAAAAGTGGCTGTGACATACGGACGGACATGCAGACATGACGAATCTATAAGGGTTCCGTTTTTTGCCATTTGGCTACGGAACCCTAAAAATTCCTTGAAAAAGTAAACAATTAAACGTTGGTCTGGTCAGCCCTTTAACTTAAATACCCCTAGTGTCGTATCGAGGGACCATAACAGGTAAAGCACTCCGACATGTTACCGGATCGACCCGAAGTCCCTTGATCCGAAAACACTTCTTGTATGTATGTATTTGAGGCTAAAAATGCCAAAGCATTCCACTAATTATGCTGACAAGTCATTCACAGTTAAGGCTGTGCGCTTATGGAATGCATTGCCATTAGACATCAAACGGGCAGCATCGATACTATCGATCGATTGATCTGGTAATACCCTTTTTTTTCGTGCGGAAATCCCTTCGGATACCCCCCCGCCGGCCAGCGGGGGAGGTTATGTCGGACTTGAACCGACTAAAACCGCACGCCGCCTCGGGTCTTCAGACGACGGGGTGTAAGATGGCCTGTAAGGGGCGCGACTTAAGTGGTTCCTGTTTGGTTGCTATGGGATTAAAGTTAAACACTTGAAAGACCTTAACGGTGTTTATTGCTATTACAGTGAAAACTATAAATAGCTATGCTAGGTATGCTAAAAGGATGGAATGAGTGCACTCGGTTTGCTGTCGGAATATGCACTGAGGCCGCGGCAATTGCGGCGCGGCCGTGTTAGGTTGCTAGATCAGCAAAACGTGTTTGATGGATATTATTACATCGAACATGCTCCCGAGGGGAGAGATGAGATAATGAGAAAAGCTTATATAAAATAAAATGTTACGTGAGTGTGAGTTTAAATTGTAAAGAAGGTTAGGACAATATTAGATGTGAAATGATTGACAAGGTGATAGAACAATCATCACTATTATAATGAACTTAGCTATAAGTGTGCTCAAACGGTTGAGTTCTCACTGGAAAATGCGCATTGTCGTTTAGGTAGAGGAGACGTCGACATGTCTCGCCTCTTTAAACGTAAACTAGACCACCGTTTCGATACGCGTGCACTTTCACTGACACTAGACCCCTGCTCGGACAAGGGTTGATTTCGCGCACTTACACTGGAGCATTGCTCTTGCTCAGGTTGGGTTATACACACACTCACACTCGCTGGTACGCTCTCGATACGCCCTTGCACGGGCGCACCGCCGGCTCGCTGACACCTCCTCCTCAGCAGGACCCACAGGACTGCTACGATAGCTGCTGCTAATAAGCTATACGACAACGCATACTGATGTACGTCATGTGTCGTTAGGATCTCCGTCTGCTGAGCTGATTCTTTCATTGATTTAATTTGTTCACCGAGATGCCTTAAAGAATCGTTGATAGGAGATGTGGCGTAGTCAACTTCTACGTCTTGGAAATTTTGGATAGGTAGCGTAAGATTACCGACTAAGCGATTTATCGGAGTTAATTTTGTCTCGAGTATATTTGGCTTAAGATTGAGCGTATTCTCTAATTGCTGATACGAATAAAGTGTTACATCACGACCCTTTACAATGCATTGCTTAGTAAGTTGAATAAGTCCAGCCTTGCTGACTTCGCGCGCTTGTAGGTCGTCGTCGCATATAACTCTCAAAGAGTATGAGTCGCAACAGAAATACAAGTAGGTAGAAAAGTCATGTAACGGAATCCATTTGTTTTCACAGCTAGATTTTGTGATCCTGCAAGTAGATAGCGTATCCTTTTCACAAAATTTTTCATCAGGACTTAAGCTATGGACAGGCCCTGGCAGGCGACAAAGGTAAGTTTCCGCTTGATATTCACAACTTTGAAGATCGTTGGCGCTTGCTGATAAATATGCATCTCTTCTCAGATTGATCGCGACGTATTCTGATGCTGGCTTGATGCTGATCATACTTTTATTCATTTGAACCGGTACTGGTATCAATTTATATAGCTGGAACGTATCTCTGCTGATTAAAGGTAAGGTAATTTCAAATATGAAATATTCTTCAGTCATCCTCGCTTTGACTTTTAACAATTTGTAGATCTCGTACAAATGGAACTGAATATCATCTACGGGTAACGCTAGCTCTTTAGATATCTGACTTGATACAATCTGTATCTCTCCACGGAGCTGCTGTGGTGTTAAGAGATGCAGATTGATCTGACCGTGATAGATTTCAGTCATTGTATCCAGAAAAGTATCCTGAATTCGCTTTAAATTCTGAATCATATTGACTGTCGCTAATGCTGCTAATGTAAAATCTTGCTGAATAGACATTACGTCAATCTCCTTCTGCAATGTATTTGTGATGCTGTCTAAATAATTCAAATGCTTATTAACTATCTTATGCTGTTTCTCAATAGTCTCTTCTGTTCTCTTTAATATATTATACTCCGCTTCTATGACCGATGTCTGATTCCTGTACAGCTGACTTAGGTGATTTATGTTGCGATGTACGAGGTCAATGTCACGCTTATATTTTTCTGCGAATTCCTGGTCGAGTACTCCGAACAGTGAGTTCGCAATGGAGCCGACCGCGTTGATAAGCCCGCGTCTAGTACGCGAGCGTGCTCCAAAATGCTGATTGAGCAACAGCTGGTTATAATATTGTAGTTCATTGTACTCATGTTGTATTTGTAGCATAATGATTCGACAATGACTCTGCTCTTGAATTTTAGCACACGTTTGCTCGAGATATTTCGAAGACTGTGTGATCGCTATATCTCCTTGCCAGTAAGGAGACATATTATAATAAGTGACGATTTTCCACTCATCACGAATAAGATGCATTTGTCCCCGAGGATCCAAATACAAAGTTTGATTGTTGTCAAATTTTGTAAGCTTATATAATGCTTCACTGGATATTATAAGGCTCATAAAAAATAACAATGATAATGCTACGCTATAGATTTTTGGACACTTGCTAGAACGCTTGCTCAGCTGCTTCTCCGCTTTTGCTTCATTGCTTTGTTGCTTTACTTCTTCGCTCTCTTCTTGCTTTTGATTAATTGCTTCTTTTTCCGTGGGTATAGGTAAAATAGATAGCTTAATTATCGGACGCTTTATGTAACCATTTTTTGTTTTTAGAGTGACTACTCTGACAAATCCATCCTTTCCCGGATGGACCTCCACCACCCTACCAACAGGCCATTTTCCTGTGGGTAAGTTGTCGTCCTGTATAGTTACCATGTCTCCTATTTCTATATTCTTCTGTGCTTTAAACCATTTGCTACGCACCGATAACTGACTAAGATATTCTGCTTTCCACCGCTTCCATATATCTTGGAATGTTTTATTCCCTAAATACCATCTTGTCCTCGCATCTTGTGCCGTCTCTATGACCGTGAGCCCATCACGAGTAGTTAGAAAATGTGCTGGTGTTAGAAAATCAATGTCGTCGATATCCTCAGACATTGCACACAATGGTCTAGAGTTAAGGCTCGCTTCGATTCGAGACAAGAGTGTGCTATATTCTTCAAATGTCAGAGCTTGATCCCCTATTACTCTTTTCAGATGCTGCTTTAGACTCCTGATTGAGCGCTCCCAGATCCCTCCAGCACTAGGCCAAGAAGGACAGTTCCAATGCCATTCTATGCTCATCTCAGTTATTTCTTTATAAAAGGAATCGCCAAATATACGCTCAAACTCTTGCTGTTCCTCCTGAAGGATCTTGTTGGCCCCGACAAAGTTAGTTCCGTTATCTGAATATATGTGTTTTGGGGCTCCTCGTCGTGCCACCATACGATGTAATGCTGCTAAGAATGACGAACTGCTAAGTTCGGAGACCAATTCTATATGCACCGCTTTTGTAACCATACAAATAAACAAGGCGATGTATCCCTTAGTTGTTTTGATACCTTTGCCCTTGTTTGCTTTCACTCGAATAAACCCCGTATAGTCTATTCCAGTATGATAAAATGGTGGTGCTGGATTAGATCGAAAATCAGGCAGGTCACCCATTATTTGTTGTAGTTTTCTGGGCTCTTGTTTTTTGCAGGTCACACAATTACGAAGTTGTTTTTTGGTAGCTTGATATCCTTTAATAATCCAATATTGTTGTCTCAACAAAGACAACGTTAGTCGAGCTCCACCATGGAAGGTATACTCATGTGCTTGCTGGATTAAAAGCTCAGTTAACCTCCCGCTATAGGGGATGATTATAGGATATTTCATATCGGCACTAATTTTTGCATTTTTAAGCCGTCCCCCGACTCTTAAGATGCCATTATCATCTAAAAATGGGTTCAGATTTAATAACCTGCTATCTGAACTAAGCTTGCTATGCGATAAATTCTCGATATCCGACAGAAATTCATTGCGCTGTATGTATTTAATTATGATTAATTTTGCTTTCCTTAGCTCTTGTAATGTGAGATACGACGGCCTTTGTTTCCTATCCGGTGCAAGCGCACGTAATAACCATGCTACAATGCGATTTATTTTTACGAATGAGCTGTGTCGATTTAATAAATCTTCAATTATGTTATTTTTAGGAGCGGTATTTTGAACTGTTGTAACTTGCTTCCGGATCTCGTCTTGCGTCGTATACTCTGCTTGCTCTTGCTGTGGTTTAAAGCTGGGTATCAACAACCAGGTTGGACCCTGCCACCACAACGTATGCTCTATTAACTGTGTAATCGATAGTCCTCTGCTTGCTGAATCAGCTGGATTATCTTTAGTTGACACGTAATGCCAAGATTCAGGTGATATTATAGTAATGATTCGCTTTACTCTGTTTGCTATAAAAGGCTTCCATCTATCTGGATTGCCTTGGATCCAGCTAAGGGTGACTTTGGAGTCACTCCAAGCATAGATTTGGTGATCTATGCTACCTATGCTAGTGATGACTTTGGATAAAAGTCTAGACAATAGTTCCGCTGCACAAAGTTCCAACCTTGGCAGTGATACTGTCTTCTTGTTTGGTACCAGTCTTGTCTTTGCTGCGATTAGTACCACGGATGCCTTATCTTTTGATGCGATTTTGGCATATACGACACACGCGTATGCTTTGAGAGATGCATCACAAAACCCATGTAATTGGATAACGTCTTCTCGCTTGCTTTTTAGCCATCTAGGAACTTTAAATTCGCTAATACGTCCCATATCTTCGGTTAATTTTATCCACTCATTTTTAATCTCAACTGAAACTTCATCGCTCCATTGAATTTCATCTAACCAAACCTTTTGAAATAATAGTTTGAATTTTGTAGTTAGCGGTGCTAGCCAACCTAAGGGGTCAAATAACCTAGATATTTCGGAAAGAAGCAATCGTTTTGTTAGCTTTGTAGTATCTGCTGATGATGTGTATTGGAAAGTGAATTCATCTGTGATTGGATCCCATCTCAATCCTAAAGTTTTAGCTGTATTCTCAGTTCTAAAAATAAACGATGGCGTTTGATTATTCTGCTGAGATAAATTTATATTTTCCAATAGCTTCTTGTCATTTGCTGACCACTTTCTCAACAAAAATCCGCCGCTGCTTAGGCATGAATTTAATTCTGCTATGCTGCTTTTACCTTCGTCTATAGTATGGGCCCCCGATGCTAAATCATCCATATAGAAATTTTCTTGTAATATTTTTGCTGCTGTAGGAAAGTTATGCTGCTCGTCGGACGCTAGTTTTCGAAGGGTCATCATCGCCAAAAAGGGCGCAGAGTTCATGCCGTATGTAACCGTAGTTAGTTGATATGCTCTAATAGGTACATCTGCTTGAGCTCGCCAAAATATTTGCTGTAATTTTTGATCTGATTCGTTTACCAATATCTGCCGATACATTTTTTCAATATCAGCAGTGAATACGTATTGATATTGTCTCCACTTGAGTAACAGTGTCTGCAGGTCTTGTTGCAAGTTAGGCCCTGTATACATGACATCGTTGAGACTAAATCCCGAGGAAGTCTTTGCGGACGCATTAAACACGACACGTAACTTCGTTGTGGAGGACTCTGCTCGCTGTACCCCATGGTGAGGTAAGTAACATTCTATTCCATTGCTGTTACTAGTTGCTGGCTTCATATGCCCCAACCCTTCATATTCGCTTAGAAATTGCTTATATTGCCTTGCTAAATATTCTTGCTTGCTAAACCTTTTCTCTAGATTTCTAAATTGCGCTAATGCCATCTCCTTTGATGATCCTAGCTTTTCACTAGCTTGCTGCTTTATCGGTACCCTAACTTCATAACGACCACTTTCCAGACGTTTCGTCGTTGAAAGGTAATACTCGACACATTGTTGATCTTCTGCTGACATCTCATTTTGCTCGTGAATATCTTCAATTTTCCAAAATTGATGAATATCCGCTGTATTATTTAAGATGACGTTACAATGAAACTGTGACTTTACGGTTCCACATATTAGCCATCCTAGCTGGGTTTGCTGAGCTAGAAGCGAAGACGACTCAGGGCTCCTTATCAAACCATTTAACATGATAAGAGCATAGGCGTCTGCCCCGAGCAACAAGTCAACTGGACGACTTGTATAGTACTCGGGATCTGCTAAATTAATATGCTCCAAATTCGACCACGAAGGCTTTTCGAACGATCGATTTGGCAGATTTTTTATTAAATTTTTCATAATCAAAACATCAGTATGGAATTTAAAGCTGCTATACATCGATTGACAGGTAATGTTTAACTTGCCCGTACAGTTAGTTTCTCTTTCGCCGATTCCGAAAATAACTCCGTCACATTGCTTACGTTTTAAACATAACTGTTGAGCTGCCCTTTCGGAAATCAATGATATTTGTGAACCTTGGTCGATAAGAGCTCTTAAGATAAGCTGAGTATCGTCTGCTGCTGTCACCCTCACTAAAGCGGTAGCTAAAAGAATCTCGGTGGCATCTTGCTGAGATGTATGTACTCCATTGCCGTTACTTCGGTTTAAATTTGCATCCTGGTTTTCATCAGTCGCGTTTTGCTGGTTACCCGAAAAAAAGTCATGTAATAAGGTATGATGCCTTTGAGAACATTTGAAACATCGTTTCTTCGAAAAGCATTTTTTTCCATTGTGATTATAAATGCAATTAATGCAACAATTATGTTGTTTGAGGGTTTTAAGTTTCATATCGTTCGACATATGCAGAAATTTTTCGCATTGGTGTAAGTTATGCTCAGCAGAACAAATCGGACACTTAATTTCCTGCACGTGCATGGCTTTCGCAATAGGTTTCGAATGCTTGGAAATATTGTCATTTGATTTCTGATTATTGTTATTTTTCCGATTGATTGAAGAACCGGATTGCTGATGCGATGACGATTTTTGCATGGTATCCTGTCGTCGACGAGATGTTTCTAGGCTAGTGAACTTATTTTCGAGAAAATCTAAGAAGTCTTGAAGCACTGGTAGCTCCCTAGCGTTCTTTAACGACTCTATGTACTCGGTATAAGATTCCCCATCCAGCTTTTGTGACAAGATATGCACTAGTAGAGGGTCCCACGTGCTAATATCCACACCTAAGTTTTTGATGGCGTGAAGACTCTCCAACGTGACGTCATGCAATTTTTTAATAGCTCCAAACGTTTGCTGTTGAATCGCAGTAAAATTCAAGAAAACATTTACGTACGATGTAAATATAAGCTTTTTATTGTCGTATCGATGATTTAAAATCTCCCAACAGACAATATAATTGTCGGTGCTTATCGGTAGGTGCTGAATCAAACGCTCTGCTTCACCTTTCACCTTGCTTTTAAGAAATTGCATCTTTTGAGCGTTTGATAATGCTGTGTTTTTATGGATCGCTTCACTAAATAAATCCTTGAAAGACATCCACTGCTGGTGATTGCCTGAAAACACAGGAATCTCCATTTGAGGAGTAGATTTTTCCCGATAGGACGTTGACCACATCTTGGAGTTTATAGCTTTCTTCAATCTGTTGAAAGTTTGCTCGTGCTTGCTGAAGTGAGACTCATAATCTCTTGTTAGCTCCTCCCCTGATTCGCCAACGATATCCCAATGAAGGTTATCAATAGTGGTCCAACGATTTTGAAGAATTCGAAGGGCGTCCTCGAACTCCCATTTGTCGACCATTGCTTCAATGTCAATGTTCTGGATTGCTCTAAGAAACGCTTTAATATTGACCGACTGCTTATGAAGCATATCGTCAAGTTTGCTGTTGGATCCTTTTGACTCGAAGGTTGGAGTTGTTGCTGCTGTTGCTGACCATCCCGGTTGACTGGCTGAAGGTCCGGCCGCATATTGCTGTGCTAGATGAGGATCCGCTGACTGCTGACCTCGCTGAATTAACTCGTCTTGACGCTGACTAATAAGTCCTTTTGCTGCCAAGTAAAGTTCTTCCGTATGCTCAAGCTCCGAGTTGATAAAATACATATGGTTCGTTTTTTCGAAAGGAAGAATCTTTTCATGATTTACTTGAAAGTCCTCCCAATACTTCTCAAGTAACTCGAGCTTACGCTTACAGTAATCAAGAGTTTTACGCTCTACGCTATCCTTTTTAAAATTGATGAGGAGTTTCTTAATGCCCTCTGCAATCTCAGTTTGAATAAAATACAGACTCTCCATCTTGCTGGTGAACACCTAAAGTAAAATGGAACGATCTTACTTGCAAAACGTCTTTGTTGCTGCTACACTGAGGAGGGTTGCTCCCCAAATCAGTGCTTGCTAATGTGAGCTGTACACTCACTGCTGCTGGCTCGACGAGGGTTGCTCCCCAAGTCAGAGATCCGCTGGTTTTGCAAAGAGAAATTGAGCACCAACACCCAACTCCCTGTGGTTAAAGTCACCGCTAAAGTCAAGCTGCTATGGTTACCACTACAGTCACTGCTAAGCTGACGATCACTGCAATCCAAAGTGTCACTGATACTGTACAAGTTCACTTCACTAGGCGTTAGTCCCGAAAAACTAAATACCGACCGCGAAGTCCTTATTAAACCGTCGAAGGACCAAATGTAAGGGGCGCGACTTAAGTGGTTCCTGTTTGGTTGCTATGGGATTAAAGTTAAACACTTGAAAGACCTTAACGGTGTTTATTGCTATTACAGTGAAAACTATAAATAGCTATGCTAGGTATGCTAAAAGGATGGAATGAGTGCACTCGGTTTGCTGTCGGAATATGCACTGAGGCCGCGGCAATTGCGGCGCGGCCGTGTTAGGTTGCTAGATCAGCAAAACGTGTTTGATGGATATTGTACACGTTACGAAACCTTAGTGGTTCACTGGTCGACCGATAGATGGCGTTGTGCGTGTGACGTCATAATGTATATGTCGCTGTTAAGAGTCTCCGGTGCGACCATATAAGGTTCAAGGTTTTTGAATAAAAAATGATCTAATCTGCAAGTACTAGTTTTATTTATTACAATAAACAAGCTCTCTTAGCAGAAGCTTGTACATGGTCATTCGAGCGGATCTGTCAAGTTGACGGGATCGGTTTTTTTTTGTCTTCGGAACTTGTGGGGCAGTGGATCGCTGCCGTAACCCGCAAGTGATTGTGGTCGGCCAGACCTTACTGGCGCCGACGCAACACGCGAAGTAGTTGCGGAGTGTGGCGTTCTTAGTGAGGAGAGGGCCGACCGCAGACCGCTCTTGGTGTAGTTGGTCAGGCTACTGAAGGCAGTGACAGCGCAGGAGTGACGCTGTCGAGTTCCGGTTAGCAGCGCTGGAGTGACGCTGTCGAGTTCCGGTTAGCAGCGCAGGAGTGACGCTGTTGAGTTCTGGTTAGAACAAGGTTGGAAGCAGATGGTGCTGATTGAAATCTGGCATCAAGACATTCACCCAGGTTTCGAGGTGGATGATACTAGTGGATAAAGGTACAAGTGCGTGAAGAAACTGTGAGTACTCTGTCGTTTATTTATATTAAATAATCAGATTTCAGAACTTGTGTCCTATTTTTACTAGTGTTTTGTTATTAACCGACTTCAAAAAAGGAAGTCTTGTTTTGATCATACAGTCCATTTAATTTTATTATAAAAATGTGTTAACAGTTAGTGAACAGTTCTATATATTATAACTTTGAAAATTTTAAAGAATTTATTGCATGTTTTCGTAAACTTAGAATAAATTTACAAAAAACGAAGGAACGGGGAATCCACGCCGGATTTCACCCAGAATTTAATTTGTTTTAAACACTTAGAAAAATTTTAGTAACTTTTTACATTATTTATTAAACATCTCATTGTAAAGCAAAATGGATAAGTTGATAAATTACCAAAACGATTTATATAACAGAATTTCAAAGCAGAGAGTAAATTTTAAAAAATCACCTAAAGAACGGTTATGTAGGGAATATGTGGAAGGTAGATTAGAATCTCTCGACCAGTTGCGAGTGGAATTCCTGGCGGGGCACAAAGAATTATTGCGAAATCATGAGCCTGATGTATTGAAGGATTATATTAAAGATGATATTTATGAAAAATGTGAAGAAATGTATGTAGAATACAAAGGCGAATTAAAATTAAAATTAGCTAAATTTAGTAATGTGCAAAGAGATGCCGATGTACCTACCAGTAATATAAGTGCTCAAGTTAGGCTCCCTAAAATAACCATTCTACCTTTTTCGGGTAAATATTCCGAATGGAATACATTTCGAGACTTATTTAGATCGTTAGTACATAACAATAAGAGCTTAACCAGTGTTCAAAAACTGATGTACCTTAAGAGCTATGTAACGGGTGAAGCCGAGCAATTGATAAGCCAAATCTGTATAACTGAAGAAAATTACTTTCGATCATGGCAATTACTTGAAGAAAGATACAACAATAGAAAATATATATGTCATCAATCATTGTATAAATTATTGAATGTGCGTAAATTGACCATTGAATCTGCCAGTGGTTTGAAGGAGCTGGTTGATTCAACCGATGATTGTTTAGCCACATTAGCTAACTTAAAGATAGATGTATCTAGCTGGGATATACTCGTAATATTTTTGTTGAGTGCAAAGTTGGATTCAGAAACTCGTCGTCAATGGGAGTTCTATGTCAATTCGAATATAGCTGCAGAGGATCTACCTACTTATAGCCAATTTAAAGAGTTTTTAACTCAAAGGTTCCGTGCTATCGAGTTTCTGGACCCAAAGTCAGTGTATAGTAATAAAACTCAGAATTCAAATATAAAATATAATTTTCATAAGGTTAAATCAATGCACATTACCAGGAGTCAGTGTCCACTTTGTAACGAAGAACACAATATTTATTCTTGTAATGAGTTTCGCAAGAAATCAGTCGAAGCCCGACGTGAGTTTGTGCAAACGAATCACATTTGTTTTTGTTGTTTAAAAAGCAACCATTTAGCCAAAAATTGCAAATCGAATTTTAGGTGCCATATTTGTAAAGGCAAACATCATGGTCTTTTACACCCGACGGGTGATGATACATCACGGGGCTTGGTCGCTCGTACTGTGACTCCTGGTCCAGATACAAGCGTAGACACGGAGAACAGCTCAGATAGAGACAGTCCTTTGGTTTCTTGTTTCAATAAAAATTCTAATCAAATTTTGCTAGCGACCGCGTTAGTTGACACTATGGCGAAGGATGGTAGCATTCACACAATTCGGGCATTATTAGACCAGGGATCTCAAACGTCGTTTATTACAGAAGGAACGGTTCAACACTTAGGCACACGAAAAACCCCGTCGAATATCGTAGTCACTGGAGTCGGTGGAGATAAAACACTAACCGCTAATGCAATCGTCTATATCGAAGTCAAATCTCGTACTGATCCAAATGTAATAATTAAAGTGAAAGCATGCGTGATTAAATCTATAACTTCACTTTTGCCTTGTAAGCGGCTAAGGCACGTAGACTGGAAAGAGCTGCAAGAAATAACATTAGCTGATCCTAGCTATCACACACCAAATCGTGTCGATATGCTGTTAGGTGCTGAAGTGTATGCCCAAATACTAAAGGTTGGGTTTAAAAGGGGTCCAAACAATTTGTTAATTGCTCAAGACACGTCGTTCGGATGGGTGTTATCAGGAGCGCTCAACACGACGAATGATGTGAACTGTAAATACCAAGTGATGCATGCAATGACGAACGATAGTTTACTGAGGAAATTCTGGGAACTCGAGGAGGATATACCTTTGTCTAAAGAGAAGCTGCTGACTGAAGACGAAGAGCTCTGTGAAAGGTATTTTGATACGACGACGAAACGAGACGAGACAGGTAGGTACATTGTGAGATTGCCAATGAAGAATTCAACGCCAGTAGTTAAGAATTCGTTGAGAATAGCAGAAACGAGATTATTAGCATTAGAGAAAAGACTGAAGAGTGGTAACCTGAAAAATAAATATACGGAGGTTATAGACGAATATGTTTCCCTGAAGCACATGGAGCTTGTTCCAGAGGAGGAAATCGATAATCCAAAGGCTATTTACTTACCACATCACGCCGTGGTTCGGGATGATAAACAAACTACGAAGATAAGAGCAGTCTTCGATGCTTCCTGCAAGGGAACGAACAACAGGTCCTTAAATGATAATTTGCTTGTAGGTCCAACTCTGCAATCAGAATTAAGGCATTTAGTTATGCGCTGGAGAGTATCCCGTGTCTGTATGACTGCCGATATTGTAAAAATGTATAGACAAGTCAAGGTTGCTGAAGAGGACACTGACCTGCAAAGAATATTATGGAGAGGTAATACTGATGAAGATATAAAGCACTATCGTATGCTACGCGTCACATTTGGGGTAGCATCTGCTCCATACTTAGCGGTTAAGGCCTTACAGCAACTTAGCAAGGATGAAGGAGGACGGTTTCCTTTAGCCAGTAAAGCCATATTAAGTCAGTTCTACATGGATGATCTATTGGCTTGTTGCGAAGATGTAAATGAAGGAATAACATTATACCAGGAATTAAATGAATTGCTAGCTAAAGGAGGATTTAAACTACAAAAGTGGACAAGTAATAGCGATGAATTAGTACAGAAAATGAAGGATAGCGAGAGGAAGGCAAAGGCGAACATTACAAGAGAAGAAGAAATAGAAGAAGGATTGAAAATAAAGACAGATGATGTAATAAAAATCGTTGGACTTACCTGGAACCGCAGTGATGACTCCTTTAACTATAAGGTAGATGTGCCCGACACTCAAGGTCCTGCAACAAAGAGAAGCATGATATCAGAAATTTGTCGTTTTTATGATCCCCTCGGATGGGTAGCTCCCAGTATTATTATTTCAAAAATCCTGATTCAAAAATTATGGCTGGCAGGAATCGATTGGGATGAATGTGTACCACTTAATATTTTGAATGAATGGAAACATTATAAAGATGAATTAAAAACTTTAAGTAACGTTAACGTACCTCGTTGGTTGGGTACTGGAGCCGGAGATATTGTGGAATTGCATGGGTTTAGTGATGCGTCTAAAGATGCTTATGGTGCCGTAGTATATGCTCGCGTCGTTAATTCAGAGGGTCATGCTCATGTATCCTTAATATCTGCAAAAACAAAGGTGGCTCCAGTTAAACAAATTTCCATCCCTCGGCTCGAATTATGCGGCGCAGTTTTACTTACGCGATTAATGGTGGAAGTAGCATCAGTGATGGAAATAGATAAACCTTATTTACATGCGTGGACAGATTCGAACGTTGTCTTAGCTTGGTTAAATAGCCATCCGAGCCGCTGGAAGGTATTTGTAGCAAATCGTGTATCGGAAGTAATTCAAAGCTTGGATTCTCATCATTGGGCCTATGTGTCTTCGAAATGTAATCCGGCAGATGTGGCGTCACGTGGTCAATCGCCAAGCGAATTAGTAAAGAACACAAGGTGGTTTAGAGGGCCAGACTTTCTACATAATAAAGAAATTGAATATAAAAAACCGAAAGTGACAAATACTGATGTGGAAGAAGTTAAAGGTAAAACAAAAACTTACTTTACTGCTACTGATTGTCCTATATTTGAAAGGTTCTCGTCACTCACCAGAATGGTCAGAGTCGTTGCTTATTGCAAGCGCTTTATTTACAACCTAAAAGTAAAACGGCAAGAACGTAGATTGAATTTCCTAACAACTGAGGAATTGAATGATACCCTAAAAGCTTGTATAATACAGTGCCAAAAGGAGAGTTTTACAGAGGATATAGAAGTTATAAAAAAGGTACAGAACTTACCAAAACGGAGTAACTTGCGATCCCTCAATCCATTTTTTGATGAAGAAGGAATATTACGCGTGGGTGGCAGACTGGACCTGTCACCGTTAACAGAAGGGAGGAAACATCCTATTTTGATAGCCAAGGAATCATACTTGGCTAACCTTTTAATCCGTGACGCGCATACACAGACTCTTCACGGTGGGCCTCAACTGATGCTCGGATATTTACAGACAAAGTATTGGATATTTGGTGCAAGACGCCTCGTAAAGGCATATTTTCGTCGATGCGTCACGTGCGTTAAAAATATAGGTAAAACCCAGACCCCATTGATGGGTCAGTTACCAGCAGTGCGAACAACTCCCTCCCGGCCTTTCAGATCATGCGGTGTTGATTATGCAGGTCCAATTCAAATAAGGACTGCTAAAGGTCGTGGTCACCGAGCATACAAGGGATACATTTGTTTATTCGTTTGCTTGGTTACTCGGGCCATACATTTGGAAGTGGTAACGGAGCTCACCTCGGAAGGATTTCTCCAGGCCTTTAAAAGATTTGTGTCTAGGCGAGGGCATTGTTCTGACATTTGGAGCGACAATGCAACAAATTTTACAGGTGCAGCTAGTGAACTAGATAGGCTTTTTAAAAATGAACGGCGTTCTATGATTCGGGAAGTTGCTGAATCATTAGCAACCAACGGATGTACATGGCACTTTATCCCAGCCCAGTCTCCCAACTTTGGTGGACTTTGGGAAGCTGGCGTAAAGTCGGTAAAATACCACCTTAAACGAACGATTGGTACTTCTACGCTTACGTTCGAAGAAATGACTACCGTGCTCACACAAATCGAGGCCTGCTTGAATTCCAGACCTCTATCGGTAATAACTGGGAACAATGAGGAGGATTTTACGGTTCTGACACCAGGCCATTTCTTGATTGGCGAGGCCTTAATAACTCCACCTGATTACAATTATGAGATGTCAACAATTAGTTCACTAAGAAGGTGGCAGTACACCCAAAAAATTACTCAAGATATCTGGCGTCTATGGTCATGCCAATATTTGAATAGGTTTTATAAAAGGTATCGCGGTACAGATCAAATTCCGCAGGTTCAGGTTGGCGATGTAGTCACAGTGCGAGAGGACAACTTACCCGTTAGTAGATGGTCGTATGGTAGGGTGATTGCCACTCATCCGGGCCACGATAATATAGTACGAGTTGTTACGTTAAAGATAAAAAATGGCACAATTAAACGCCCTGTGAATAAATTATGTGTTCTGCCAATCGCTGATTGACACTCAAATGCGATTAATTGCAAGGGGTGAAGTGTTTCCTAATGTATCGTATTTTTAAATTATTCAGCTAAGGATGAGAATGAGATGTACTCCTTTTTTAATGTATCTTTGTTCTATCTTAGTAATAATTTGTTCCCAGTATTAGTTTCTGCTGTGATAGAATGTGTTGATTGACTAAGATAGTTATTACTAGTTAACCGATTGTTTATAGTTAACAATTGTAATTGATAAGAATTAACTTTGCAACTTGTGCATTTATTGGCATGTTGCCTAAGTTGTTAATATGTTCATTATTTTGTAAAACTTGCTAAGGACAAGGTTACGCTTGTCCATGGGTGGCGGTATGTACACGTTACGAAACCTTAGTGGTTCACTGGTCGACCGATAGATGGCGTTGTGCGTGTGACGTCATAATGTATATGTCGCTGTTAAGAGTCTCCGGTGCGACCATATAAGGTTCAAGGTTTTTGAATAAAAAATGATCTAATCTGCAAGTACTAGTTTTATTTATTACAATAAACAAGCTCTCTTAGCAGAAGCTTGTACAGATATTATTACATCGAACATGGCCCATAAGGTATTTCCCTCGCACCCCGGCTGACCAGCTGATCTGGTAATACCCTAACCTGTCAAATTCGATTTTGAGCATTACGTTACAATACTGTCTGCCCTGCTGGGTGTATCGGGGCCCCTCCAAGTTCTGTGGAGTCTAAGCCAACCTCACCTGTAATCTGCAATCCCCTACACTAAGGCGCGAAGGCTTTCCATCGGGGTTGAGGAGTCAAAAGGCAGTCGCCAAAACGATTGTGGCGATACCACATATACCCAGCGCCATCTAGAGACAACAAGTTGAACAACTTCGATACTACTACGTCACTACCAATCCTGAATCGCGAAAGTGAAGTTCGCGCGCTGGTATAACATATATACAACATTCCAACGAGAACCGTTGGGGGATCGTCGCACGGAGCCGCTGAGGAAGACTGCCGCAAGACACCTACCTCGGACTCGCCGCTCGGACCCGCACTCGCGCGCTGACTGCCGGTGCATGCGGTCGCGTCTGTTTTTGACGCAGCCGTAGTCACCGGACGTGTCGCGCGCGCTCACGCCCCGCCCAACGTTCTTCGTTGTCGGATCGCGGCCGCGCTCCTGCCTTCGCCTTCGTCATGAAGAAGATCACCGCCAGCAAACTGCCTCCTCGGGCTCGGAGTCCCCCCCGGGACCCCCGACCCCCCCCAAAAAGCCCTTCTAAGGGCTCAAACGCCTCCAAGGGACCGGTAACCAGTCCCAAAGAGACGTCGACGCTGCCGCGCGCGCTCGCCAGTGCGCCGACCGCAGGCGCATCGACATCGTCCGCTCCCCCCCGCGCGCCGCCGGGTGGGTTGAGCGCGTCTCGCGTTGCGCCAGCGAAGGCGCCCGCGTCGCGTGCGAGCCCGAGCTCTGCCCCGCCGCCGCGCCCCCCGCCCGCCGCGACTCCGCCGTCCGAGACGGCGTCGACGTCGAAGGCGATACGGACGCCGGTGGCGAAGCACCGCACCGCGGCTTCCCCGCGCCAGGACGCCAACGAGTCGCCAGCCCCGCGCGCGTGGGCTCACGCGCCGAGCGAAGACTCGTTCGCGTCGCTCGAGTCCTTTCGCGACTCGCCCAGGACGCCCGCAGCCTCGGACTCACCGGATCTGCGCCTCATTGTCAGGCGTCGCACGAAGCCGGCACCAACGATGCCCATGGAGGTGGATGCGCGAGAGGTAATACTGATGAAGATATAAAGCACTATCGTATGCTACGCGTCACATTTGGGGTAGCATCTGCTCCATACTTAGCGGTTAAGGCCTTACAGCAACTTAGCAAGGATGAAGGAGGACGGTTTCCTTTAGCCAGTAAAGCCATATTAAGTCAGTTCTACATGGATGATCTATTGGCTTGTTGCGAAGATGTAAATGAAGGAATAACATTATACCAGGAATTAAATGAATTGCTAGCTAAAGGAGGATTTAAACTACAAAAGTGGACAAGTAATAGCGATGAATTAGTACAGAAAATGAAGGATAGCGAGAGGAAGGCAAAGGCGAACATTACAAGAGAAGAAGAAATAGAAGAAGGATTGAAAATAAAGACAGATGATGTAATAAAAATCGTTGGACTTACCTGGAACCGCAGTGATGACTCCTTTAACTATAAGGTAGATGTGCCCGACACTCAAGGTCCTGCAACAAAGAGAAGCATGATATCAGAAATTTGTCGTTTTTATGATCCCCTCGGATGGGTAGCTCCCAGTATTATTATTTCAAAAATCCTGATTCAAAAATTATGGCTGGCAGGAATCGATTGGGATGAATGTGTACCACTTAATATTTTGAATGAATGGAAACATTATAAAGATGAATTAAAAACTTTAAGTAACGTTAACGTACCTCGTTGGTTGGGTACTGGAGCCGGAGATATTGTGGAATTGCATGGGTTTAGTGATGCGTCTAAAGATGCTTATGGTGCCGTAGTATATGCTCGCGTCGTTAATTCAGAGGGTCATGCTCATGTATCCTTAATATCTGCAAAAACAAAGGTGGCTCCAGTTAAACAAATTTCCATCCCTCGGCTCGAATTATGCGGCGCAGTTTTACTTACGCGATTAATGGTGGAAGTAGCATCAGTGATGGAAATAGATAAACCTTATTTACATGCGTGGACAGATTCGAACGTTGTCTTAGCTTGGTTAAATAGCCATCCGAGCCGCTGGAAGGTATTTGTAGCAAATCGTGTATCGGAAGTAATTCAAAGCTTGGATTCTCATCATTGGGCCTATGTGTCTTCGAAATGTAATCCGGCAGATGTGGCGTCACGTGGTCAATCGCCAAGCGAATTAGTAAAGAACACAAGGTGGTTTAGAGGGCCAGACTTTCTACATAATAAAGAAATTGAATATAAAAAACCGAAAGTGACAAATACTGATGTGGAAGAAGTTAAAGGTAAAACAAAAACTTACTTTACTGCTACTGATTGTCCTATATTTGAAAGGTTCTCGTCACTCACCAGAATGGTCAGAGTCGTTGCTTATTGCAAGCGCTTTATTTACAACCTAAAAGTAAAACGGCAAGAACGTAGATTGAATTTCCTAACAACTGAGGAATTGAATGATACCCTAAAAGCTTGTATAATACAGTGCCAAAAGGAGAGTTTTACAGAGGATATAGAAGTTATAAAAAAGGTA
The DNA here is from genome assembly GCA_946251805.1 of Cybosia mesomella. Taxonomy (NCBI): domain Eukaryota; kingdom Metazoa; phylum Arthropoda; class Insecta; order Lepidoptera; family Erebidae; genus Cybosia; species Cybosia mesomella. The sequence continues at coordinate 9,009,881 of OX276417.1, forward strand.
CAGAACTTACCAAAACGGAGTAACTTGCGATCCCTCAATCCATTTTTTGATGAAGAAGGAATATTACGCGTGGGTGGCAGACTGGACCTGTCACCGTTAACAGAAGGGAGGAAACATCCTATTTTGATAGCCAAGGAATCATACTTGGCTAACCTTTTAATCCGTGACGCGCATACACAGACTCTTCACGGTGGGCCTCAACTGATGCTCGGATATTTACAGACAAAGTATTGGATATTTGGTGCAAGACGCCTCGTAAAGGCATATTTTCGTCGATGCGTCACGTGCGTTAAAAATATAGGTAAAACCCAGACCCCATTGATGGGTCAGTTACCAGCAGTGCGAACAACTCCCTCCCGGCCTTTCAGATCATGCGGTGTTGATTATGCAGGTCCAATTCAAATAAGGACTGCTAAAGGTCGTGGTCACCGAGCATACAAGGGATACATTTGTTTATTCGTTTGCTTGGTTACTCGGGCCATACATTTGGAAGTGGTAACGGAGCTCACCTCGGAAGGATTTCTCCAGGCCTTTAAAAGATTTGTGTCTAGGCGAGGGCATTGTTCTGACATTTGGAGCGACAATGCAACAAATTTTACAGGTGCAGCTAGTGAACTAGATAGGCTTTTTAAAAATGAACGGCGTTCTATGATTCGGGAAGTTGCTGAATCATTAGCAACCAACGGATGTACATGGCACTTTATCCCAGCCCAGTCTCCCAACTTTGGTGGACTTTGGGAAGCTGGCGTAAAGTCGGTAAAATACCACCTTAAACGAACGATTGGTACTTCTACGCTTACGTTCGAAGAAATGACTACCGTGCTCACACAAATCGAGGCCTGCTTGAATTCCAGACCTCTATCGGTAATAACTGGGAACAATGAGGAGGATTTTACGGTTCTGACACCAGGCCATTTCTTGATTGGCGAGGCCTTAATAACTCCACCTGATTACAATTATGAGATGTCAACAATTAGTTCACTAAGAAGGTGGCAGTACACCCAAAAAATTACTCAAGATATCTGGCGTCTATGGTCATGCCAATATTTGAATAGGTTTTATAAAAGGTATCGCGGTACAGATCAAATTCCGCAGGTTCAGGTTGGCGATGTAGTCACAGTGCGAGAGGACAACTTACCCGTTAGTAGATGGTCGTATGGTAGGGTGATTGCCACTCATCCGGGCCACGATAATATAGTACGAGTTGTTACGTTAAAGATAAAAAATGGCACAATTAAACGCCCTGTGAATAAATTATGTGTTCTGCCAATCGCTGATTGACACTCAAATGCGATTAATTGCAAGGGGTGAAGTGTTTCCTAATGTATCGTATTTTTAAATTATTCAGCTAAGGATGAGAATGAGATGTACTCCTTTTTTAATGTATCTTTGTTCTATCTTAGTAATAATTTGTTCCCAGTATTAGTTTCTGCTGTGATAGAATGTGTTGATTGACTAAGATAGTTATTACTAGTTAACCGATTGTTTATAGTTAACAATTGTAATTGATAAGAATTAACTTTGCAACTTGTGCATTTATTGGCATGTTGCCTAAGTTGTTAATATGTTCATTATTTTGTAAAACTTGCTAAGGACAAGGTTACGCTTGTCCATGGGTGGCGGTATGTACACGTTACGAAACCTTAGTGGTTCACTGGTCGACCGATAGATGGCGTTGTGCGTGTGACGTCATAATGTATATGTCGCTGTTAAGAGTCTCCGGTGCGACCATATAAGGTTCAAGGTTTTTGAATAAAAAATGATCTAATCTGCAAGTACTAGTTTTATTTATTACAATAAACAAGCTCTCTTAGCAGAAGCTTGTACAGATATTATTACATCGAACATGGCCCATAAGGTATTTCCCTCGCACCCCGGCTGACCAGCTGATCTGGTAATACCCTAACCTGTCAAATTCGATTTTGAGCATTACGTTACAATACTGTCTGCCCTGCTGGGTGTATCGGGGCCCCTCCAAGTTCTGTGGAGTCTAAGCCAACCTCACCTGTAATCTGCAATCCCCTACACTAAGGCGCGAAGGCTTTCCATCGGGGTTGAGGAGTCAAAAGGCAGTCGCCAAAACGATTGTGGCGATACCACATATACCCAGCGCCATCTAGAGACAACAAGTTGAACAACTTCGATACTACTACGTCACTACCAATCCTGAATCGCGAAAGTGAAGTTCGCGCGCTGGTATAACATATATACAACATTCCAACGAGAACCGTTGGGGGATCGTCGCACGGAGCCGCTGAGGAAGACTGCCGCAAGACACCTACCTCGGACTCGCCGCTCGGACCCGCACTCGCGCGCTGACTGCCGGTGCATGCGGTCGCGTCTGTTTTTGACGCAGCCGTAGTCACCGGACGTGTCGCGCGCGCTCACGCCCCGCCCAACGTTCTTCGTTGTCGGATCGCGGCCGCGCTCCTGCCTTCGCCTTCGTCATGAAGAAGATCACCGCCAGCAAACTGCCTCCTCGGGCTCGGAGTCCCCCCCGGGACCCCCGACCCCCCCCAAAAAGCCCTTCTAAGGGCTCAAACGCCTCCAAGGGACCGGTAACCAGTCCCAAAGAGACGTCGACGCTGCCGCGCGCGCTCGCCAGTGCGCCGACCGCAGGCGCATCGACATCGTCCGCTCCCCCCCGCGCGCCGCCGGGTGGGTTGAGCGCGTCTCGCGTTGCGCCAGCGAAGGCGCCCGCGTCGCGTGCGAGCCCGAGCTCTGCCCCGCCGCCGCGCCCCCCGCCCGCCGCGACTCCGCCGTCCGAGACGGCGTCGACGTCGAAGGCGATACGGACGCCGGTGGCGAAGCACCGCACCGCGGCTTCCCCGCGCCAGGACGCCAACGAGTCGCCAGCCCCGCGCGCGTGGGCTCACGCGCCGAGCGAAGACTCGTTCGCGTCGCTCGAGTCCTTTCGCGACTCGCCCAGGACGCCCGCAGCCTCGGACTCACCGGATCTGCGCCTCATTGTCAGGCGTCGCACGAAGCCGGCACCAACGATGCCCATGGAGACCGATTCATCGGCCCCCGGACCTGCGCGCCGCCCGCGCAGCCCCGACTCTGCCGAGAAGGGGACAAAGCGTCCAAAGACGCGCTACTCAGACGCCACCGCCGCAAGCAGCCCCGCGTCCCAAGCCGACGCCGCCCCCGCCGCTTCTGGAGCAGCGACCGCAACACCCGCAGCCTGTCAGGGCAAAAAGAGGTACCCCCCTATCATAGTGGAGGAGTTGCCTCATTTCGCCCAACACCTGCGGGAACTGAAGGCCCAGCTGGGAAGACCGCCAAACGTGCGCCCCTACGGGAAGGGGCTGCGTTTTCTCCCTCTTGACGCCGACGAGTACCGCCTATTGCAGCGGTACTTCATCGCTCTGGAGAGCCAGGAGGGGATCGCCTGGCACTCCTACTCTCCCCCCTCGGACAGAGGGGTAAAGGTGGCCATTAGAGGGCTGCCAGTGAACGCCACGCCGGAAGAGATCGCAGACGAACTTCGCGAGCTGGGTTTCGACCCCGAATACATCCGTGCTATTCGGGGTCGCGGCGGACGACCCGGCTGCATCTTCCTGGCAGTCCTGAAGAAGACCCGTGGAGTCGTGCCCGACATCTACGAGGTGAAGGAGCTCCTCGGCATGCCTGAAGTACATTTCGAAGCCTGGCGCGGGAAGCGCAAGCCCGCGCAATGCCACCGCTGTCAGCAGTTCCGCCACAGCAGCCATCACTGCCACCGCGCGCAGGCCTGCGTGCGGTGTGGCGGTGAACACGCTGCGCGGGACTGCCCTCGGCCGCGGGAGCAACCCGCCACTTGCGCAAACTGCAAGGGCGAACACCCCGCCAACCACTTCCGGTGCCCCGTCTTCCGACGCGAGGCCCGGAACAAAAAGGCGGGCACAGCCGCCGTCACCGGCGGACCGCACCGGCCCGCACCGGTGAACCCACAGCCTCTCGGGGAGAGGCAAGGCGCCTCGCTCATGGCGGAGGCGAACGCGCCCTCTACCCGAGGGGCAAACCCCGCAACCTCTTCCGCCGCTGGAAGACGCCGAAGAAGACGGGGCAAAAGGTCCCGGAAGACGCCTGCGACGGAGGAGGAGGCCGCCGCACCAGCAGCACCCACGTCGCAAGACGCGCCACCCGCCCCGCCGCAGCCCGCCCTACAGCTGGTGGAAACGGCGAGCCAGGCGTGCCAGACCGACCCCACGCCGAGGAAGGCGAAGCGAACTCAGACGGCCACGGCAGCGAACGCCCCAGCGACCAGCCCCTCCGCCATACTGGCGGCAGCGCAGGCACTCATTGCGGAGCTGACGCTGGCCGACTTCGAAGATGATGACCTCGCGGCGTCGATACTAAGTTGTATCAACATCACGCTGGAGAGCCTGGCGGAGCGCCTGCCGGACGCCCGCCCGTGAGATGAAAAACCAAAACGGACGCCGGAGGTCGCAGGAAAGCCGCCGCCCCGCCGCTGGTCGCCCGGAGCTGGGCCTTCACTGGGTAACCAGTGATCTCACCCGGCTCGGGCTGACCGCCGGGCGGCGTGAAGTCTAGCGGCCTACCGGCGTCACAAGCCAAAGGGGATAAACCCCCGCCCCCAGGACCGGTGCCTCTCCAGGTACCGCGAAGGACGCCGCAGAAATGGGCACAAACCCAGCCACTGCTTCCACGCGCCCCTTAGGGGACGCAGTGATGACTCAGGAGAACCGTTGGGCCGCGGTCCGCCAGGCGTGATCACCTTGCCTGGTCGGAGGATCCTCCCTTTGTGTTGGAGGAACATCACATCCCGTTCTCCACACGAATAATGGTAAAGAGAAGTAAGAGAGCGGATTCAAGGTGAGGTCCTCGGATTCGACAGGGACTGGCGATAACATTGCTTTGGTTGAAACCGGGTAACCGTCGCGTCGCTCGAATGATGATTATGTATTAACTGCACAGGTATAATATTACCTAAGATTCTAATTGAAAGGAAAAAACCGGCCAAGTGCGAGTCGGACTCGCTTATGAAGGGTTCCGTAGCAGCAAGTAACATAATGATGCTTTTTTTAAATTTTATATTTGAGTTGATTGAATGGTAAATTGCGGTTTACGATTTATGGCGTATTAAAAAAACGACATATGAGATCTCGTTCAAATCAAATCGGTGGAAGTTTACATGGTAATGTACATCATATATTTTTTTTAGTTTTATCATTCCCTTATTTTAGAAGTTACAGTTGGGACACATTTTACCACTTTTTTTTTATTTTTATTTATTTATTTTACAACATCACACAATTAAATTATCGGAAGTGTCTCTCGCGCAAAATATTCAGTTTAGAAAAAAATTATGATAGAAACCTCAATATCATTTTTGAAGACCTATCCATAGATACCCCGCAGGTATGGGTCTGATAAAAAAAAAATTACGTTTCAGTTCTAAGTATGGGGACCCCTAAAATGTATTGTTCTTTTTTCTATTTTTGTGTGAAAATCTTAATGCGGTTCACAGAATACATCTACTTACCAAGTTTCAACAGCATAATTCTTATAGTTTCGGAAAAAAGTGGCTGTGACATACGGACGGACAGACAGACAGACATGACGAATCTAGAAGGGTTCCGTTTTTTGCCATTTGGCAACGGAACCCTAAAAAGGTACCTATCGATAAAGAGTAGGCTATGAAAAAAGTAATAGCTTTAATAAAAATATTTTATGTATAGTAGCTTAATAAATATAAGTACTTACAAGTTGATAACATTTTCATTATTAAAAATTACGGTTTGTGCAGCAAATATTTACAAGAAAAAGAAGTAAAAATATTAATCTTAAACAAGCCCTAATAGATTATCAAGTTCGTTTCCATTATTCCATTCCGCGGCAATGTAAATTGAGCCTTACGCGCACTTTTATCTTTTGTATTAAAACTGTAGGTAAATGCGGTTGTTTCCTCCTCAGCGTCTCTTTTTGTCTTTTGATGACGTTGTTTGTTGATGTCTTTTACTTTTGTATAATTTCGGCATACAAAAGTATATTAATTACTCCATGAATGGCGGTAATGACGTTCGTCTGAGCAAAAAATGAGCGTGGAGACTATTAAAATTATAAAAGTATGATTTCAATCGTACTGAAGTTCACGAGAGTTACAAACGTAGGGAACATACATTTTATAAATATTTGATATTGTCGGCAGTTTACGCGAATATTAAATATAAAAATAAAATTATTTAAACGGAAACTACAGTTCAATGAAGCCTTAATAAAAAATATTATATTTTTATATTCATTTCATAATAAAAATGTCTCAGATGGAAAACTTAAAGAGGTAAGCTAATTTAAAAAAAAATGGTATTTATTTTCGTTTATTATCTTACATTCTGCATTTAACTAAATACCTCATGGGTACCATTGGTGCCCCGAGGTAGCCATCTCGAAACCGGAGATGGCCCTGGGTCAGCCGGGGTGCGAGGGGAAAGCCTTATGGGGCCACCTTACACCCCGGCGTCTGAAGACCCGAGACGGCGTGCGGTTTTAGTCGGTTTAAATCCGACATAACCACCCCCGCTGTCCGCGGGGGGGGGGGGGTTCCGGGGGGCTTTAGCTCCGAAGACCTTGGTGGGTCCAATACACCCAAGTTCCTACAAGGTCCAATAATCCTACGATGGTCTTGGTTATATTCTAAGTTATTTAACTACAAAAAACCGCGGTAGCCTAGTGGTATGGGTAAAGGACTGCTGAGATGAGGTCTCGGGTTCGATCCCAGGTATTACCATGGCACACACCAATGACTTTTCGATGCTTTTCGAAGTTATGTGTGTATTTATCGCAGGTTTATAAGTGCCCGGTTAATGGCAATAGGCTGGCCACCTGTTACATTGGGACCTAAAACATAAACTGGCGAAACGTGGGTGCTAGCACCTCTGCCTACCCCTTATGGGATATAGGCGTGAGTTTATGTTATGTTATGTTATTTAACTACAAAATAAGGAAGGTACGTGATAAGTAATAAAATATTATATGTACACAATAAAATACAATGTAAAATAATTAGTGACAGAATCAGTAGTTAATTATACCCTATCAGATCTGTTCACTACTAGCACAGTACACTAAGAACTTTTTAGTATACTATGCTACTAAACTAGCTGTAAAGAACAAATAATTTAGTCAACATTGCCATCAACTAACGCGCAACTTTGTGAACCTTTCGTACAGACACCACTACAAAAGTTATGCTATGCTTAATCAGATATTCGGAAAAAAAAAACATTTTAAGCTCATGATCTAGTCTTTGCGTCCCTTACCCCTCCCTCCTCCTTCCGTCTCCTCCCGGAACCGCGATACAATTTTTGGTATAAACTGCTTGACTACAAGTATACGTAGAAATAATTGGTAATACCGACTTCAATTAGGTATAGGTGTCCTTTAGGGGTCACACTTGAACCGACAATATTCTTAGTCAGAACTATTAACTTTTTTTTTTCGTGCTGAAATCCCCTCAGATACCCCGGGGCGGATCGGATCCCCAGCGGGCGCGGTTATGTCGGACTTGAACCGACTAAAACCGCACGCCGTCTCTGGTCTACAGACGCCGGGGTGTAAGGTTGACATAGAACATATCCCTCGCACCCCGACAAAGTACAAAACTGTAATTGAGAGACTAACTTAGCATTTCTGTGGAGTTTCTAGTCTTGACAGACTGTCTGTCAGAGTCAGACAATCAGATTTTTTTTTGTGATGTGCGTAACCACATTTACATTTTTCGGAATTTTCTCTTTACATACTTGTGCTATTAGACTTTGCTTTCTGCAAAATATCATGACTTTAGCTAAACGGGAAGTATTTATCCTGGGTTATCCTTTCGAGGACTTACCCGGGGTGCCCGGCAATGAACACTTGGGGAGGACACTGTGTGGTTTTTTGTCGGTCCGATTTCGACACGCCCAACCCCATCGTCGGCACCGACGGGGTGAAGCCCGTGGGGGTTTCCACATGATACAAAAATGGGTTTTAATTCCCTTGCGATTGTCTCAATATCAAATCAAAAGATCTTGACGTAGAAACTTGATTTTTTCACAGTTTCAAGACGTTACAGACCTGAGTGTTTACACATATTAACTTTTTTTTTTTAAGGATATTAGTAACCGAAATTACCAATATCTCCTTAACCCCTCCAGCTAAGCTAAATTGCTCGTGTTAGTAGTGGGTTCACGTCGGTAGTGTTATGGCCAGGATTCGAACCCAGGACACTCGATTATAAGGTCGACTCCTTAACCAGTAACCTACCCACGCTTGATACGTCCACGCGTTCCTGAGAAAAAGGTCTTGACAGACAGACTTATTGATAATTTTATTGTGGGGTGGGTAACTACATATTTACGGTTCTAAGATTTTTCCCTTTACTTGCGCTATAAGAGCTTGTTTCTTGCCAAATTTTTTGATGTCCTTGCATTTGGTTAAATTTGTTACAAAAACAGCTGTACCTTTCAATTGCATTGACTTAAAATATGGCTTTGTCACAGCTTCAAGGCGTTGTAGACGTGAGTTTTTTGTATAAATTTCAAGTTGACGCCTCTAAGTGTTCCTGAGAAATAGGTTATGACAGACAGACGGACAACAATGTGATCCTATAAGTGTACCGTTTTTTCGTTTAGTGCGGTTTTAGTCGGTTCAAGCCCGACATAACCGCCCCCGCTGGCCGGCGGGGGGGTATCCGAGGGGATTTCCGCACGAAAAAAAAAAAAGTACAGAACCCTAAAAATACAGTCTTAGTTTATAGAAGTTTTTTTGATGCAGATAATTATCAAAAGTTTAGGAAAAAATCGTCTCTGAAGTAATATAACCTATTGTATTCCGGTACCCTTTTTTTTCGTGCGGAAATCCCCTCGGATACACCCCGGAAAATAATCTTAGAATTTCCCATCATTAGTAAATATCATAATAATATGTAATATGTAATAATATAATAATGATTATGACTGATATGTTTAGTAATAATTATCATTACCACTTTGAAAGGCAAGGCTAATGATGTTCATGAAACAAAAACTTTACTTCTGGTAAAAACAAAACGAGTTTCATTGTTTTAGTTTCAAAAACTAAAAAACCGCTCGTCGTCGTCGCCTTCGCCCAACAATCGCATCTCCATGTGTTTGATAAAAAAAAATAGACAAAGACGGAACATAAAACCTCCTTCTTTTTGAATTCGGTTATATAATCCAAAAATTTTGAACAATCTTGCGCAACTGGCCAATCAAAAAACCAATAAAAAGACTGATAACCCAATGACGCGAGTCCTTTGACAGATTTTGACGATTTTTTAATAATGAATGATTGGTTGATAAGCATGCCTCCACCCCTCGCGCCCCGCGTTTACCACCAACGCGCAATTGTCAGGATTTTTGACACCAATTATAACAAATGTCTGTTTACTAAACATCTTCTCTATTTATAAATCGCCTACTGTGAACTGCTGAGCGACTTGAACTGTTGAAGAGTACTGTATGTGCTAGTTATTTAGTTGTCTAGTTTGTGTTGAGCGAATAAACCTCGGTGTTGTACAAACGGCATTTAATTTGTACCCCGCGCAAGTAACAATGTCTTTAAAACTGACGAAATAATCGTCGGATACATTTCACGTTTCCATTCTGTATATACAAAACAATTGAGTATACACTAAATTTTGCTATCTTTTATAGTTAGTGACATATGAATTTTTAAAACCCCGGAGTTCTTTTATAGACACCCGGTAATTCATGACCTTTTTTCTTTTTTAGCGTTAAAAACCTTCGGATATTAGGATACTCCATCGGCCTGACCATGCACGCGGTGAATTGCATTGCTATGGAGACCACTTTTAGAGGAGAAATCCTGAAGGATCCTGATGTGGCCTTCCATTCCAACTACCGATGGAGACTGCTCACTATATGGAATATCGTAAGTTCTTATCAGTAACTGTACACAATCCAATGTCTATTCCATCGGTGAGACAATCTCTTGTCAGAAACACGATTTCCCGCAATGAAAAGAGATTTTTTCCTGTATTCTTCATTTATTTCTTCGTGAAGAAGCACTTTTACACTTTTCGCTACGATTTCTAGCTACCGACTGAGGTGGCGAATCAAAATTATAGCGGTTTTTATAGTCTCAATTAAATTAGGATAGAATTTTCTGATCGAGTTATCGCGGCTCGTTAGCGACACCACGGCTTAATCACTTTTCGCGGATGTACCCTTATGATCGATCGGTCAATTTACAATAATTTAGTTATCTATTTAGGTTGATTCTATTTACTATATCATATATGTAAGGGAGTTTCCCACAAGGAGGATGTCTATCGCCACTACTGTGGTGCCTGTTGATAGACGAATTAGTAAACAAGATTAACAGGATTTACATATACATACAAGTGTACTCGGACGATGGAGTGCACTTGATCACAGGCAAAGTTCTCAGCGTCATGTGCGACGTCATGAACATAGGCATAAAAGAAACATTAGTATGGTGCAGGAGCAAAGGTCTTAACCTCAACCCTGATAAAACCAAGATAGTCTTGTTCACCAAGAAAAGAAAAATAGGAAGAACTGCGCCGGTGCGCCTGGATAACCAAGCCTTGGAAACTGTGAAGGAAGTAAAATATCTAGGGGTAACACTGGATAGCAAACTCACCTTCAAGACTCACATCAGCAACACATGCCTAAAGGTCAAAATGGCTATGATGCAGTGCAGAAGCGCAATTGGAAGAACATGGGGGATAAAACCAGCGATAGTGCTATGGATCTACAAAACAATTATCCTGCCAAGAATCCTATATGGTGCCCTTGTATGGTGGCATAAGACTGCCATTGAGAGAACGAACTAGACAAAGTACAAAGGTTAGCAGCTCTGATGACCACGGGCGCGATGAGGACAACTCCCACAGCCACGCTCGAAATCATAATGGGGCTTAATCCCTTGGACTTAGAAATAAAAAGAATAGCAACCGAACAATGGTTCAAACTCCGTAGCACTGGCCAATGGACCGGAACCATTATGGATAAAGGCCATGCCAGTATCAGCAAGAACTACGAAGAGAGGCTATCGATGATCCTCTCTAACAATGACTTGATTAGGAAGGAGAGAAACCAAGAGACGACTGGAGGACAGATGCCAGTGGCACTGTCTGCTACACGGACGGCTCAAGGAAGGAAACAAGAAAGCTATCTGGATCTGGAATACACATTAAGTGCGAAGACGTATCAGAGATAAATAGATCAATATCCTTAGGCAGATACGCAAGTGTCTTTCAAGCTGAAGTATACGCCATAAAGGAATGTGCTGAGCTGGTCGAACACCTGAACAACATCAACAGGGTGACCATCTACAGCAACAGCCAGGTGGCGCTGAAGGCACTAAGCAAAGCGAAAACGACCTCAGCAATCGTAAAGGAATGTAAAGAGTCACTGGAGAAACTGGCCAAAAAAGTCGACTTAACAGTCGCCTGGGTGCCCGAACTTATGTTCGGGCACCCAGGCGACTGTTAAGACAACAAGAGCAACGAGACAGCTGCCAAACTTGCCAGAGGCGACGCTGATAAAACCTTGGTGGGGCCGGAGCCCTGGCTCCCAATATCGCACAAAATCACCAAGGGAGTAATTAGCTGCAGCATTACAGCAGACAGTAACCGATGATGGAGATCATCGACAGGCATGAGACAGTCGAAGATCTTTATCAAGGGCATCGACAAGAAAAAGACAAGCCAACTGGCCAAACTCTCAAGAGGGAACATGAGGCTCGTCATAGAAGTAATAACAGGACACTGCAGACTAAACAAATACCTAACAGTGATCGAGTGAAGACTGACCCCAATTGTCCGGAGTGCATGGAGACAGAAGAGACCAGTTTCCACATGCTGGCCGAGTGTCCCTTGTACTCACTAATTAGATGGGAACTTCTGGAATCGGACACACTGGACACGGAGGAGTTGAAGGATCTGAAGGTGGAACAGATCGTAAGATTCTGCATGGACACAAAAAGGTTTGTAGGGGCGCCGTGAATGCTGAAAAAACCACGCTCTTCCGAACGGGAGGGCTGGGGAAATGGATGAAGTGGCCCACAAGCTTCGTGGGTGGATCGTCCGTCCGGCTTCCGGGTCCCCAATTGTAATAATAAAATGTAATAGGGAGTAAAAATAAGGTTACACAAAATGTCATACAATTTACACTTATAAGTGAGTTAAACAGTGACGATTCGTTCGTCGGAAACTGACGGATAACTGTTGTACATGATTGTTCAATCAATCAATCATCATTTATTTTGCTAAACATGGGTACATAGTTGGGTGTTAGAACTGTGGTTGTCCAATCCATGTTTTATCATGTTGGTATGCAAAAGTGTTATGGTTAGTATGTAGTGGTTAGTGTGTATGGGGTCATTAGGTACTTATACAAAATTCATTATAATTATCATGCAAGACTAATTAGCATTAAGCCTACATTTACAACACAATGGATATAAAATAAAGATTATTAGTTATTTTACGGTATTTAATCACCAGCACCATCCAAATTCAGAAAATTCAATAAAATCATGTCATTATATAAAAAAAGGAAAGTATAATGTCAATAAAAATGTCGCAAAGTTTTTGCAAGGGAAAGTAAAATTCAATGTCAATTTAGATAGTTATTGGTTAGATGTTAAGTATTACAGTAATAGATAAATTATGTATAAGAATAATATTTTTGTGTCATTAACAATACATATTATCAATAAATTCATTAATTGAGTAGTACACTCTATCGATTAACAATTATCGCAGTCTATTTTTAAAAATATTTATGGATTCTGCGGTTTTAACAGAATCCGATAGCTTATTATATATCTTTGCACTCATTCCAAATATGCTTCTGCGAAATTGTGTTGTTCTACATTTGTCAATCCAAAGAGTGTTTTTATGCCTTGCACTTTTAAGTGTTGTATAGTTGTTGATATTTTTCCTAACTAGTATGGCAGCTTCATATATAAGGTGTCACAAAATTAGGTCTCTGAATTTGGTGAGATGACTTGGTATCGACAAAATATGTATTTGAAACCAAAAAAAAAAGATCGCGTAAAATAAAACAAAGAATAAAAAAAATATAAAAATGAAAAATAAAAATAAAAAAAAACACCACCAGCGACGAGCACACGTGACGCTGATCGCGATTTTGGGTATTTCCCACACATCCGCTTACTGCGAGGATACTATCCGCGATACCAATCCGGTGGTGTTTTTTTTTTAAATATTTATTTATTTTATTTTACCCGATATATTTTTTTTGTTTCAAATACATATTTTGTCGATACCAAGTCATCTCACCAAATTCAGAGACCTAATTTTGTGACACCTTATATAAATAGTGCAGGCAAGGTGAGTATCTTTAGTTTACGGAACGATGGTTTGCATGATTCTGTCTTTTTAAGTCCGCATATACTTCTGATGCATTTCTTTTGGGCTCTAAAGGCATCTTCTTTGTTAACAGAGTTTCCCCAAAATAAAATACCATATTTAAGAACGGAACCCACATAAACATTATAGGCTGTTAAAAATGTGTCTTCGTTCGCTACCTTCCTGAGCATGTAAAGAGCATATGAGAACGAATTGAGTCTATTGCGGATGTGATTGACCTGGATTTTCCAACTTAAATCAGAGTCAATGTTTATACCTAAGAATTTTGTAGTCTTAACTTCTATAATTAACTCCACTTTGTATTCTAATGAAATAGTGTTGTAATTTGAGTTTTTATTTTTAATTACTATATAATTGGTTTTTTCCATGTTCATTTTAAGATTATTTTGCGTCATCCAATTGATTATGTTTACTAGTCACCCATTAATTTCCTTGACATAATTCGAATTTCTGCCATTATCAGCAAAAATAGCAGTGCTATCATCAGCAAATAGTATCATATTTTGGGTAATAGACTTTGGGAGATCATTGATATACACTAAAAATAAGAGTGGCCCCAGGATGCTGCCCTGGGGTACACCAAACCTAACTGTCTTTGGATCTGAGGTGTATTTCGTTTTAATATTTGACTCATTGCTAATTCTGTATATCGTTGTTACCTGAAGACGACTAGTGAGGTATGATTTCAGTAAAGCGAGAGAGCTACCTCTAACTCCATATTTTTCAAGCTTCAGTATCAATATATTATGGTCTACGTGATCGAAGGCTCTTGTCATGTAAAAAATGTTCCTAGTGTTTAGCAAATCAGTTTTTATTTATGTACGTTATTATCACTTATATACTAAATAAATCAGCCTTATATATATATAGTAGTCTTCTGCACAGTAACCGAAATTACTAATATTCCCCCTAACCCCTCCAGCTAAGCTAAATTGCTTAGATTACCTTAGCTTTCCCTAAGAAAACCCTTTATTATTGGATGCTAAGAACATGAGAAGCATTAACTACCAGTATTTTAACGGGTAGATCCAGCCAACAACGGATGAGGCTCTGGTACAGGCTTTCCACTCAGGGTCGGGAGTTCAAACGGCAGTCGCTGCTGGAAAAGCCGACATACTAATCAAAAACAATAAGCGGACCTTGGGCTCCAAAGTGCAAACTTTCCTCACTATATGAGAATGATGATGATGGCTGACTAATGATTATTAACCTTAACACACCGGTTCACAACTAAGCGAGCTATTTGTAGGGTTCCGTACCCAAAGGGTGAAACGGGACCCTATTACAAAAGCTCCGCTGTCAGTTCGTCCCACTCTCACCAGGCTAAATCTCATGACCCATGATAGCAAAACAGTAGACATTTTCTGAGGTTTCTGTTGCCGCTATAACAACTAACACTTAAACACAGAATAAAATAAATATAAGGGGGTATTCATACAACAAACGTGACTTTTTTTGGTCGTTTTTTCTTGATACTGATAACATCAACAGCTAGATGCTTGAAATATTCACAGAATATTTAGTTATATATTCACTTTAAAAATAAACGATTAAATTAAAATGAAACAAATATATAAGTAAGGGGGTTCCCATACAACAAACGTGATGTTTTTGCTCGTTTTTGCCCGATATTGATATCGGTATCTGGTAGATAATGGTACGTACCATTCATGCGTGAGTTCGACTCGCACTTTGCTGGTTTTAGGAGTTTAGCGGCTTTGATTTTATGACTACACAATAATTACGAAGTACTTGCTATTTAAACTCAAATAATTTTCAAAATTTATAATTCGACAAAGTCACATTCTATTAGCTCTAACGCCAGTGGAAAAGTCTGAAACGTTTGGGAGTGACATTGTCGATATGTCAAGTTTAACAGATAATGTCACTAACATACATTTCGACCTGTGTGTGTTTGTTTCGAAGCGATTCTTATTGTAGAATGTTACTTTGTCTACGGGGCTAGACTCCCAATGATGCGCTATATAGAAAACCGAGGTACCCCATCTTTTTAGGGTTCCGTTGCCAAATGGCGATAAACGGAACCCTTATAGATTCGTCATGTCTGTCTGTCTGTCCGTCCGTATGGCACAGCCACTTTTTTCCGAAACTATAAGAACTATGCTGTTGAAACTTGGTAAGTAGATGTATTATGTGAACCGTATTAAGATTTTCACACAAAAATAGAAAAAAACAATACTTTGGGGGCTACCCATACTTGGAACTGCAACTCAATTTTTTTTCATCTAATCCATACGTGTGAGGTATCTATGGATAGGTCTTCAAAAATGATATTGAGGTTTCTAATATAATTTTTCTCTAAACTGAATAGTTTGCGCGAGAGATACTTCCAAAGTGGTAAAATGTGTGTCCCCCCCCCCCCCTGTAACTTCTAAAATAAGAAAATGATAAAACTAAAAAAATATATGATGTACATTACCATGTAAACTTCCACCGAAAATTGGTTTGAACAAGATCTAGTAACTAGTAGTTTTTTTTTAATACGTCATAAATCGTAAAACGCAATTTACCTTTCATTCAATCAACTTAAATATAAAAATTTTTACTTACTGCGACGGAACCCTGCGAGTCCGACTCGCACTTGGCCGCTGTTTTTTCGTTTTCCCCATCTACACCGACTTTCTGACGGCCTCTGTGGCGTAGCGGTAGTGCATTCGACTGCTACGACAGGGGGGCGCGGGTTCGATTCCCGCTCAGTGCAAATATTTGTATGCATGAATATGTCTATTTGCATTGGTCTGGGTGTTTCTATGTATAATGTGTATGTATTTACAAAAAAAAAAGTATATAAGTATGTTTATCCGCATTCTGGAACCCATAACACAAGCTAGTTAAACTATGCTTACTTTGGGTCTAGAAAGCGCTGTGTAGAATGTCGTAGAATATTTATTTATTTATTCTGTGTTATATCTAAGGCTATTCCAGAGCATGGTTTTTACAATAAAGTACCATTTACAATCTCCCCTGCAAGTCGTTGTACCTGCTAAACAACGGACGATACTCCGGCGCAGGCGCACCAAAAAAAACAAACAAAAAACAAACGGACCGCAGGCTACGAAGTACAAATTTGGACGCAATTGGAAAGTCGCTATGAGAATGCTGGTGAAAAGACAGGTACTTCACATGTTAACACCTTTGTTCCAGATCGCCCAAATAACCTACACGATCCTGGGTTTGTCGTGTGAAGTTTTGTTCATAAACAAGAAGGGTAAACCTAGTTCTTTACTAAAGACGCTGAAGGGCCTTCGAAATATATTGTTTTCAGCTTTGGTGTTTCCAATTTCTTTTGTAAGTATTCATTATTATTATTTCGATTTTTACCACGTTTTTCTTAGTTTCACTTCGTGTCTGTGTTTCTGTGTTTCTTTCCCTCTAAAGCCAAAAATTGACACTTAATTTTCGACCACTTCTGATCACCCTAAAGCTCTGAATATTTTTATGTAGGCTAATGCCACCTTACATTATCATATTTAATCATCAGAAATAGTCAGTAGTTAATAAAAAAAAAAAAAAACTTTTTAAAAACCACGTTTTCAACACTAAAAAATTTTTTCTTCTTCTTTTTTTATTTTTTCTTTTTTTTTCTTATGACTGGTTATGTGATTCGACTAAATGGATCTAATAGAATCAGAGGAGGGTAATTGTTTAACCAGCTACGATGACGTCATGCGGTAATTTTTGAAGCGAAAACTTCTTTACTTGAAAAAAAAATCATGGAACTCGCGGCATCGTCCTGACATGCTTTCGTTATTCAGAAAAAGGTCCATCCTTTGGAGAGGGAGGGAGCGATCACATATGATGACAATTAAAAAAATACACGTAATTGTGCTAGTTTTCACTTCTGCCGGCACTCCCGGAGTGCCGTTGTGGTTTTTTTTAAGAATTATATTAGTAACTGAAATTACTAGTACGTAGTAACGTACGTACGTTTAATTGTACAAATTAAATTAAATAGTACGTAGTAGTAGGTGGAAAGCCTGGGGGTGACAGTTGGGACTAGCCGTCACCTTAGCAGAAGCAGGCCAAGGGGGCCGGGTTGTAGTGTTTCCAACCGAACCTCTCTGTAGAGACCGTCACCTTAGCAAAAATAAGTAGTAGTAAAGTATAATTGCCAAGCGCACTTCTCTGTAGAGGAGGGGGAATTTTGATCACCAACAACACGTCAGGATCACTAATTTTGATGACCAAAACCAGTCAGGATCTAATAGGATATCCTTTCTTGGGTACACCAGATTCCCCGGCCACACAGGCCGAGGTGATGAAACGAGTCCGACATACCCCACTCATCGTAAAAAAATCTTCCATCCTCTCCACGTTTCCGAACTACCTAAGCATCCCTTATTATATCTTGGTCACTACATTAGTAATATAGTGCATTTTTTTTTCTTCCAGGGAGTGACCTTTGTTTTTTGGATACTTTACTCTTACGACCCAACTTTACTGGCACCAGCTATCGTATACAGGAACATGCCGTGGATGGCAAACCACGTGATGCATACCTTCATACTCCCCCTAGTCCTGTGGGAGGTTTTCTGCCGCCGACAAAAGGCACCATCCTCACACCTCCTGAATTTGACAGTGTTAAATATATTTAATACTATGTTTATAGCTGTGTAAGTATTACTTAAATCATGTTTCTTTTTTAACCAAAATATATCTATTTAGTATTTCTCCTAACCCTTTCAGCTAAAGCGAAACTCCTGGTGTTAGGAGTGAATTCACGTCTGTAGTGTAATGGCCAGAACTCGAACCCTTTTTTTCCATCACCGGCCAGCGCTCATGAAGTACGGAGGTCATTTAGCGACATCCTCGCGGGCTCTGCGAACCGGGAGAGACCTAAGCTCCGCCGCCTCCTTCTCGAGCATTTCTTGCTCGCATAAGGAAGCAGCGGCTGCCCACGCGCTCGCGCTCGATATTTTTCGAAGCAACTGCCATCTGACCTACACAACCACATTCCCCACGTAGAAAAAGGTTGTCAGACCTTTTGAGGCTCCAACAAGCCGTAATTAATACCGCAGATGATCGTATGGCAACCGGGACCAACGGCTTAACGTGCTCTCCGAGGCACGCAGGGGTCTCAGTGTGTTAAAAATGGTCACCCATCCTAAGATGGACCTATCTAGTAATGCTTAACCTTGCAATGTGCCTAGCTGCTCTGTTACTATTTAACTACTAGATCCTCTCTAGAATTTTATTATTAATCTGATATTGGCAATAATTGTTTTTTTTTTCCAGATTATATTGCACACTGTATGAATCTGGACGGTTTCCATACGACATATTAAATAACACATACGGGTCGCCATATTTTTATATATTTGTATTATTTTGTGTTATTAGTCACAATGTATGGTATATCCTTCAATGGCCTATTACCGAATTCATATGGGGTAATGGTAATACAGATATGGGAAAAATAAAGGTAAAATAATTGAAGTGGAGAAAATAATTTTGTATCGGCTAGAGGCGTAACATAAGTTTAGAGTAGGTTAGAAGCCGCTAGCTGCCCATCCAGGGGCGTATCTCCTTCGTGCGTTTTCCTTAGCCAGTTGGGATCAGCTGTCTCGAGTCTACAGACAGCCGGGGTGTAAGGTTGCCCATAGAGCATATCCCTCGCAACCCGACTGACACCCAGAAGAACCCTATTCACTCGAGACTTAAACCTGTTTCTTTATCTTCTAGAGAAATTATTCTTTTATATGAACATTTAAAGCATTAGAACGAGTAATATTAGCGCCAAAAATACAAAAAAAAAGTGTCACAGTTCAAAAACATATGTAACTTAATTCTTTGCATAGGTCGGACTTGTGAGGGTCAATTCTTGTGATGAAAGATGTTACGAGAACACCACTTCCTTGGAAAAAGGAATTCCCGTAAAATGTTTTGTTTTTTATTTTGTTTTTTTTTTTTACATTTGGGATATCGAGACTAGATTGAGACTGAATTTTGAAAATCTTTTTATTACAAGAATGGACCCTCTGATTATATCTACAATTTAATGGAAAGGATGAATAAAAGTACCAATTAATTCAAACCGTGTAATGCTGTGTTTTTTTTCATACCCAGTGCCCACTCGCTCATTCCCATAGAACTACCTACTAACCTCGACTTTACCAGCAGTGTAATATTGAACATATGAAATTGGCGTTTTGTAAGGGAGGAACATAACGTTGTTTTTTTTTAAATATAATATAATTATTTAATCGAAGTATGTACCATTGCTATCTATGCACTTTTGCCATCTCATAGGTAGTTCATTGATCCCTTTACTAAAAAAACCATTCGGGCGGGAATCAATAAAAATAATCTTTGAAGGCGCTTTGGAGTTTGGACTGCCCCATCGGAGTTGATTTTTTTCCCTTGCAAGAAGTTATCCAAATTTCGCAAAAACCGCAAGGTCCGGGGAGTACGGTGGATGTCTTAAGACATTCCAATTGAAGCTCCTGTAATTTGGTAGCCGTCTGTTGTGCAGTGTGTGGTCTAACGTTATCCTGCAGCAGCATAGCTTTTCCATCATGGTTTGCAGTTGCTGACACTAGACATTCGCCGTAATCGTCTGGCCAGACTTAAGAAAGCTGTCGTAGTCCACCAAACGCTCACAAGTAATTTTTTTTTAGTCAATTTTCGCTTGGGGCAAGTTTTGGCTGGTTCGTCAGGGTTCAGCCATTGCGATGAGCGTTTCCGATTATCGTACAGGATCACAGGTCATGATTCGATTTAAAATCCCTTCATTATTGTGCCGGTTGAGTAATGTAACGCAGCAATCGATGCGCGTGTCGGTTTACTGCACTCAATGCATGAGGTACCCACCTTTCAAGCTTATTCACCTTCCCAATTTGCTTCAAGAAGATTAAAACAGTTTTATCACTAACACCGCAGCCTGCAGCTACCTCGGACGTGTTTTGCGATGGATCACACTCACACAACAACTTTGGTCCCCGGCCACCAACGGGGCTTGTTCTGCAGGTTGAAATTTCCATAACGAAAACCACAAACGCACTGTGTTTTCTTTTGGGACACCGCCGCCATACACATCATTAATCCTTCGAACAGTTTCTGCAGCAAAGGTGCCACGATGGAACTCGTACTCGTAAATAACGCGCACGTTATTTACGTTACTCGTAATCGTAAATAGCTGTATAATTTTTTGAGATCAAAGTAGCCAGTACGACAAAACGTCAATTTCATATGTAAGGATATATTATTGCAGTGTCATCTACTCAGATATTAATATTATGATTGCTACTTTTGTTTAGTACTAGTACTCTTTCGAGGGGGTGTGTACTGGTGGCCCGAAATACAGGTTTCTACCTAGTTTGGGCACCAGTCTCCCACATAGAACAACTAGATAGATTAAATCAACTTTTATTATATGATCCAAAATAATGTGTGATGAATGAGAAATCCGAGCGCCTCACGGTTTTATCCAAAGCATAGGCCAATATACTAGGTTTTAGGGAAACGCTCCCGAAAACCAAGACGAGCGATAGTATTGAAGACAAAAAGATTTCAGCAAATTTTATTTTCGATCGGATTTTTTTTTCTTTAAATTTTTTACTTCACGCTTTATTACGTTAGTAACAACAAGATACATAACTGAACCCCCGTTTCTTGAACCCCCAACGCAAATGTTAGTAGTTTCACGTGTGTGTTTGTCTACGGACGAACCGATCACGATTTTGTTTTTTTTTCTTTGAAAGGTGAATTAGTCGGGAGTGTTCTTAGCTATGTGTGATGAATTTTACCTATGAGTTACTTTAAGTTTTTAATTTACTTTTTTATAAGATGTTTTGCTCGGATTTATAAAAAAAAATATGAGGAATGATATAATTAACTCATTTTTGTAATTAAATGTAATTAAAATTCTGATTTGTCATTTTTTTCTAGACGTTCACATACATTCAAACGTTCAAGCCAAATAATGTCATACTTAATGTGGGAATAATTTAAATTTAACAATATTATTATTATTAAATTCAATTTACTTCCACAATAAATACGACATTAAGTAGTTTCGGAACATTTATTCACTCTTGAAATAGGAAAAAAATCTACAAAAATTTAAAACCTACCTGCAAAGAGATTAAAATACGTTTCTGTTTTCTGCCACTACTGCCTAGAACCTACAGGCTCCAACAGTAGGCAGCAGTAGTAGTAGTATATTAGTACAGGAATATCCTCTCTAGGGGTTGAAGGCATAAGGCGTAAGGCATAACAAAAGTAAAATCGTACTACTGTGTCGGCCCTGGTGTTGCACACCATAGGCCGCGGTAACCGCTTCCCATCAGGTAGGCCGCGTGCTTCTCTATGCATACGATTTTGCTGCTATAATTTATGGTCATTTAGAGGATGTACGTGATCCTCTAGAACAAATGTTCTGGGACAAATTACACAACTTCATCGAGACCCATACTAAGCAGAGCTTGTCATATGGGTTCTAGAATGCGGATAAACATACTTAAATACTTTTTTTTGCCAATAAATACATATTATACATAGAAACACCCAGACCAATGCAAATATACATATTTGCACTGAACGGGGATCGAACCCGCGACCTCTGACTTAGCAGTCAAACGCACTACCACCACGCCACAGAGGTCGCACAAACGCAAATATTTATCGTAAACATGTTAGTGATTCCTGTTCAACCAGTAGGGCAACCGGGGATTAGAATTTGGTGCCCGCGGTCTGCTCTCCTACTTCTCCATAATTTTCCCATTTGTCCCATGCACCGGTCGACCATTCGGCAATATTCTAAAAGATACACATAGTGTGTGTCAGCCTTACCTGCGATCAGTGACTAATAATTTTAACCAACAATATTTACTATTGAACCCGATTAAAAGTATTACAAAGTTCTCTTAAATATTTTTTTTTAAATTTATCCGGCATGTCCCAAAACTGGTTTAAGAAAACGACCGAATCTTACTTAAGGCTCGTTCACACTGACAATCCACTGCGTAACTGCAAGTTAGTAACGGTTTCGAATTATTATTTTTTTATGCCACTCAGGTGGCAGACAAGTTCAGGGCCTACCTGATGGAAAGCGGTTACCGTGGCCTATGGACGTGTGCAACACCAAGGGCATCACACTCACGCTACCGATCCTGTAAAAACCATCTAATATATTTATAATAAGCTTTAGAACACCTTAGCAGGGAGATCATTCCACAGCCTGAGGATACGCGAAATAAAGTGCCGTTCATACCTAACTGTACGCACCGTTATTTAGTTTAAATTCCTCTTTCTATCTATATATATATTTATATATTATATATATTTCTTATAAACGTACATACCTACATTGCAAGGCAAATAAGTTTGTAATAAAGTATTACATGGCGGGCATGGGTAGATCATAAATTTTATAGACTTTTTATGACGGTCGTATGCGAATTATATTTTTTTATTACTATGGAAGTGTCACGAAAGACTCCCATATTAATTACTAGCGGACGCGAGTGGCTTCACTCGCGTGTTATTATGCATGTATTCTACACATAAACCTTCCTTTTCCCGTCCTAGATGTTCTCTTTTTCCGATCTAAATCTATAGGAGATGTCACCTAGGTTTAGCGATCGTCACGGCATCACCGTGACGATCGCTAAATTTAGGTGAAATTCGATTATTCGATTCGATAAAGTCTACCTTGTCTATTGTATTTCGTCATCAAAACGACAAATTCCGTGTTATCATATCACTTATTACTATCAACATACATAATTTAGCGATAGCAAGCGAAAATTAGACAAATTAAAAAAAAAAATGTGTTGTTCATAAAGGTATTTTGTCAGTATTAAAAACCTGTGAACATGTTAAATAAAATAAATTAGATTTCAGCTCTATAAATAACAAAAAACTTCTCTTTAAATATTAGTTCAGTACAAGGTCATCATGTAAATCAATAAAAGGACAGAATTATTCAACTTTTCAGTGGTATTGAAGCGGACAAAAGATATTGTAAGTAATTATGTAGATTACAATGTAGTTCCAGTGTCAATTTGTCCCATTACTCGAAGGACTCTTTAACGGAATTTGCCACTGACGTTACCGCCAATAGAACGGTACTATGTCTAGGCCCCTTTTTTGTTGCCCCTGTTACGAGCTTATACCCGCGGCTCCGCCCGCGCGGAGGTAGTTTTTGGTCATATCTCCGGTTCTACTTAACCAATTGTAACCAAACATACGGCAAATTTTAAGTGTGACCAAGAACTTTATAATACAAAAAACCAGGTTAATATCCGTTCAGTAGTTTTTGCGTCCATCGCGAACAAACACAAATAGACCAAAATCCCAAAACAATATTTTCGTGTTCAGAATCGTTTATTTAGTGTGTGCGTTTAGCGGATTGAGTAACAAACATCCACACATCTTCACAAACTTTCACATCTATCTACACTATGAATTTAAAATTGCAAATTATTTGTCTGTAAAAATGTTAGTTATCGCTCGCTTAGTAATGTGCTCGATAGATGGCATTAGGCTCGCCCCCTATTACATTGGAACCTAAACATAACTGGCGAATCGTGGGTGTGTAATACACATCTGCCTACCCCTTTAGGGATACAGGCGTGAAGTTATGTTATGTAAATTGGTGATAATTAAAAAAAACTTGGGTTATGTTAAATGACCGATCCTGAACACAATTTTTTTTTTCACCGCATCTCTTCAACCTGTATGTAAATGAGCTGATCGAGGTGCTCAGTGGCACCAAAACCGGGTGTCATATAGACGGGGTATGTATTAACAATATCAGTTATGCTGATGATATGGTGCTGCTGAGCCCCTCGATCAGCTCCTTGAGAAGGTTGCTACGCATATGTGAATCGTATGCCGTGGCCCATGGGCTCAAATATTATGTAACAAAACGTGAATTTATGGTATTCAAGGCGGGGACTAAATGCTATGATGTAGTGCCAGACATTTGTTTAAGTGGTACTCAGCTGAATAGGGTGAATAAATTTAAATATTTGGGCCACTGGGTCACGGACAACTTGAAAGATAATCTGGACTTTGAAAGGGAACGCAGGTCGTTGTCTGTTCGCTGTAACATGTTGGCACGGAGGTTTACACGGTGTACTGTTCAAGTAGACAGTACGTACAGTAGGTAGTAAGTATAGGGACCAAGCTACCGGTGGTTAGGGCTCCATAGAAAGGATTCTCCTGACAATACGTGCCGTGTCGACGAACACTGCCTTCTGCATCAAGTCCTTGACCCAACTGCCTAACGCGAGCCTCTTGAGATGTTGATCGAAGCTCTTGGCAATCAGTCCGTGAACCAATACAACTATCGGAACAATAATTGCCGAATTCACACTCCACATGTCGACAACCTCGTGAACCAAATCCAAATATTTTATTTGTTTTTCTTTTTCGGCTTTCACAAGATTCTCGTCATGTGGAATGGCGATATCGATCATTATTGCGCGGCGCTCTGATCGATCTATCAACACCCTATCAGGTTTATAAGCTACAATAGTCCTGTCAGTGATGATAGACCGATCCCAGTACAACGTGATGTGCGCATTTTCGAGAACTGCGGGCACATATTCACATACCTGTAGTACGGTACCTCTAATTTCACAAAGTTGTACCTACAGATGCTGGTAAATCTATATCAGGCCCATGGAGAGCCCGATAGAAACGTCCATGCAACTCCTTGCTCTTCCATACATCCATACGGTCATTAATACTTAATACCACAGTATTGTGCCAGTTCTCTTTAGCCAAAGCTCGCGAGGTAAGTCCGTTATCCACCATTACTACATCACAATGCATATCAGCTTCATTGTGTAGGAAGTATTCCCTGAGGTTGCACACCTCACGGTTATGAAGGGATTTGGCATTTAAAAAGCTACGTCCCCCGGATTTCCGCGGTATCTTGACCCTCTTCACAGATGGACGTGGATGATGCATTCAGTATGCCGTAAGAAGTGTACGGACTCTCCTATCCAGGGTGTCTGATTCGGTCTGAGTCCATTTGAGTATGCCGAAGGAGTACATTAAAACCGGCATGACCCAAACGATACAGGCGCGCACCTTATAATGTGACAAAAGCCTTTTAAGAACT
Source organism: Cybosia mesomella (assembly GCA_946251805.1). Lineage (NCBI taxonomy): Eukaryota > Metazoa > Arthropoda > Insecta > Lepidoptera > Erebidae > Cybosia > Cybosia mesomella. Next base: position 9,035,362 of record OX276417.1, read on the forward strand.
TTTTTCAAGCGGCCAAAGAAACGCTCCTGTAACGATTGCTTCATGCTAGCTTCTGTAATGCCTAACGCCTGCGACATACCCAGGTATTATATATATATATATATATATATGTCGGATGTCGAATTATTTTTAGTTTGTAGTTTCATAGTGCCTATTTTAACTGTGTTATTTCGGAACGAAGACGATCTGTCATCAGAAGTTGTTGTCAAAAAAAGGTGTTTTTAAGAGGAGTTAAGATTGTTAAGAAGTATTAAAGATTATATGCCGAAATCCGCTTCATTATCATTATAACCATTTCCCACATATATATATATATATATAGTATATATAGGTGTCGATTGTACAGAGAAACCGGAGTTTTGTGGAATCGGAGAGTTAACCCCATCAGATTCCACGATCTCACCTCTTTTTATACGCTTTTTATTAGCTTCACCTGTATGTTTGTTTGTATGTTTGTAGGTTTGTATGTTTGTTTGTAACCGACTCCTTTAGGCGCGATTTTGAACCACTTTAAACGGTCAGATTTCGTTCAAACTTTGTAGATTTGTCAAAGGCCCGATGACAATACACTAATTTGATAAAATTATTCCATTTTTCAATTTGCTAAATAATTACTTCGGGCCACCAACCAGGTGGACACCGAAGTCTTAAAATCACGCAAAAAAAATCAAAATCTTACACCCACTTTTTATCACTTTTCTCGTAGTTTCACATGATTCTAAGTCTAATTAAGCAAAAAAAATTTTTGTGCCGGTCTGTCTGTTGGTCTGGATGTCTGGAAGTCGGGATGTCTGTTTACGCAATAACTCAAGAATCACTTATCCGGTTTAAAAAATTCTTTCGCCAATCATCTTGTTTGGTTAATGGGAAGAACTGATTAGATTTTGGGGTTTGTACGTTCAAGGTACCACGGGTACCTACCATACAAATTGTCCCTAAAAAACTTTTACAAGTGAGTTTCTTTCGAGTTATCAGTGTAACGCGTATTTGACTTTGACATTTGAGTGACAATGACAATACGTATATTGTATATTTACATAAAACAACCAGACTCTGAAAGAAACTGAAATATAAAATCATTTTTTTTGTGTTTTTGACGTCGAAGACGTTTGATTTGATTTCATATTTATTGCTCAATATATAAAGACGCGTCGAATAATATGCATAAAGCCTAAGGTCTGTAATTTTGAATAAAAATACTGCAACAAAAATATCTAAGTTTGGCCCGAAGTTTGACAATCAATGTGTGATTTCCGCCAACTAATGAATTCGCGAAATATTTACTGACAGCTCTGTAAATATTTGATAACAGCGCCATCTATCCCGTCAACTTTGTATCACGTAGTAGCGAATAATGTCACATTATAAACTCTGAAATAGTTGGCCACAGCAGCGTGTTAATTTATTTATGAATAAACAAAAATAAAAAGTAGGAAATAAATAATAGTTTTCAAAAACTAAAAAACACGCTTTTTATAGAAAACCGAACTAAAAAAATAGATAATAAATTTTAGTAAATTTAAATTAAGAATAGTGTGCACGACACAAATAGACCATAGACACATGTGCCAGTGTCACGTAGATTAAGTAAGCGTGAATATAATGAATAAATTATGAAAATGTTAGATTTACGTAAATTAAAACGTAATTATGTAATAACTTTGATATTAAGCTAAGATAAATAGCTTACTACTGTTAGGAGTTAGTTTTCTGAGTAATTAAGTATGTTAGAGCCAAATTTAATAAAGAAAGTACATTCCCCGAAAAGCGTAATTGCAAATATAATTACGTAAATGCATTACTCAGAATCTAACATAACTTCGTATAAATAGGAAATACGACTTTGTATATTAGTATGTAAGTTTAATTACACCCCGCGACTGCCTCCCACGCCGTAAGAAGCGAATATGCGCTCCCCCGGCTGGTGCCATTTTATTATATAGTAGCTCGCGGGAGGCAAGGCCCATATATAAGCCTGAGGGGTCAATCCGCCCGTCATTCAGTAACCCGACGTCGCACGGTACAGATGTAAGTACCTATCGTCGTGCAAGTCTTATCTCTACCTATGTACATATATGCTATGTAATTAATATGTAAAACATAAGTTTTATAAATAAATGGAAATGCGGAGGTGAGGTAATTAGGATCGCGGGCCAGCACTACAAAAGACTATAAAAGCAGGGACTATTTGGTAGGAAATTATTGGGTATTGGGCAACAAGTAGACAACAAGAGTCTCTCAAGGAACAAGGAAGCTCAACAGGAAGTAGTAGATCAAGAGTAGTGCTGGGCCAAGTACATCCGATGCCTCACTGACGTCAATGAAGTCCACCCATCCAAGTGTTTCATTCTTCGACTCAACATCGTCAAATACAGTCCACTGAAGGCGACCGCGAAGTAGTGGCAGTCTATTTGGAACCTTATCAGGTCATAGTCTGTTACGAACCACGGTCCTTAACATTGGTCCTTCGGAGCCGAATAAAGTCCACGGTCCTCCGAAGATCCAGGTCAACTTCAAGTAAACTGCCAGCCGTAGACGTTTCATCGTTCTTCAACTAAGGGAGAAGTGACAGTCTATTCGGAACCTTATCAGGTCATAGTCTGTCACGAACGTCTATGGTCCATTGGAACCGGGTCGAAGGGTAGGAATAAGGTCCACGATCCGTCGGAATTCCAGGTAAGTATAAACTTGAAGAAAGAAGAATGGTTCTCCACAGGGATGGAGGGAAGCGCCGTCAGGAAGAGGAACCGGCATCAGCATCAGCACCAGTACCAAGATCAGTACTACACCCTGCGGCCACGGAAGAGGCCAGAAGTTATGTGGACAGTGGTGCGTCGGAAGCCACAGTCAGCACCGAGCAGACCACGTCCAGCACAACTGTGACTACTGAAGAGTCGGGGACGACAGAGAAAGGATCGCCCCACTCCCGCGCTGTTGTATATGGAGAGCCTAGCTCACAGCGCACCATGCGGCCTTTGGACACGAGGTCACGCCGCTCCACCAGTTCAAGAAAGAAGAAGGAACTGGAGGTCAAACAACGCTTGGCAGAACTGAAGCTCAAGCAAATACAAGCCGAAGCAGAGATAGAACAGATCCGTCTACAGCGGCTACTGCAGGACGAGAGCAGCGACGACGGGTCTGAGGAAGATCTGGCATCGGTACGTATTAATACGTGGCTACAGAAGGATGACGCTGCGGCACCCAACCTGAAGGAAAAGGGGCAAGACATCGAGGAAAACACTCAGACCTGCCAAGATAGGGGTCAACCAGTGGAGAAGTGTCAAACCCAGGAAAAATCAGAAGGAAGTGCCCCAGTGAAGAACTCCGTGATCGATGTAGCTACGCTCACCGCGGCCCTATCCCAGGCTATGAGATGCAACAGGGAGCCGCCCAAGTATATACGAGAACTACCGATCTTCAGCGGCAGCAGCACAGAATGGCTCGCCTTCAAGACTACGTATGAAGAATCGGGTATATACTTCACGAAGAACGAAAATATCGCAAGAATAAGGAAAAGTTTACGTGGACTCGCACAAGAAGCAGTCGAGTGTCTAATGCTGAGTCAACCTGATCCCGAGGTGATCATAAGGGCCCTCGAGAGAAGATTTGGTAGACCAGAAGCACTCATCCACGTCGAGATGGAGAAGCTCAAGACTCTCAACAAAGTGACCGATAACGCCAAGGACATCTGTATCTTCGCTGGGAAGATAGCAAACATCGTGGGAACCATAGAAGCCTTGAGGAAGCCGCACTACCTACACAGTCCAGAGATGTGCAGAAGTATCATCGAGAAACTCACACCTATACTCCGAAACAAGTGGTACGACTTCGCTGCAAAGAAGAAAGAAGACATACCAGAACTGAAGAAAATATCTGTGTTCCTGTCAGAAGAGGCAGACAAGTGCAGCTCCTACGCGCTCCCAGAGGTGAACCACACAGAAGACAACAGAAGAGTCAGTTATCGTCCTCAAAGAAGCAGAAGAGTTGAACAGACGCTCACCATCAACAAGAAGACATCAGAAGAGAGATGTCCACAGTGTAGCAAGGATCATAAGCTACCTGACTGCAAGCAGTTCATCGCCCTAGACAACACCGCGAGATGGGAAACAGCCAAGAAGAACAGAGTCTGTTTTCGCTGTCTTCGAAGTAACCACCGACGCGCCACATGCAGAGCACCAGCCTGTGGGAAGAACGGGTGCCAGATAATGCATCACCGACTACTGCATCGCGATATGCCGCCAAGAGACCGTGAAGAACAGAAGGAAGACATCACGACCTCAACGGCAGAAGTAGCCACAGCAGCAGTTCCCCGCAGTCAGCGCAAGGCCTACCTCAAGATGGCACCAGTGACACTAAGAGGACCAAGCGGTAGCGTCGATACCTACGCCTTATTGGACGAGGGAAGCGCGATCACGCTGATAGATGAGACCATAGCCGACGTCATCGGGGCAGACGGACCAACCAAGGAGACGTGGATCCAAGGTGTCAACAGCGACATGAAGCACGAGAGCAAGACAGTGAGTTTACGCATCAAAGGGAAGTACGCCGATGAAGAGTAAGACTTAACCGCCCACACCATGGACCGACTCCGCCTCTCACCCAACACCGTGCATGAAGAGCACCTCAACGGCTGCAAACATCTGGAAGACATACGTGATAAGATAGTGTATAAAAAGGCTTCACCTAAAGTGTTATTGGGACAAGACAACTGGCATCTCATCGTAACCCGTCAGCTGCGCACCGGAAGCCGTAACCAGCCTGTGGCGTCGCTCACTCAGCTGGGATGGGTGCTCCACGGATGCAGCAGCTCAGTGACTGCAACAGTGTCATTCTGCGGTACGCTGCAACAGTGCGTAAAGGACTCCATTGAGGACACAGTGAAGAAGGACCTCAAGATGAAGTCACTGGGCATCGAACCCCGACGCCCCCGAGAAGATCCCGAACTGCGAGAATTGCAAGTAAAAGGCCGGCGGTTACCAGATGGAAGATGTGAGACCGGACTGCCGTGGAAAGAAGAAAGCTACAAGGAAGCTGAGAAGAGTCTGCTTACGCTCGAACGAAGACTCGATAGGGATGAAGATTTGGAAAACCTACTCAAGTCAGGCTATGCAGAACCAGCTCCTATGCCACCGCAGAAGGGAAGGACGTGGTACCTACCTCACTTTCCGGTCGTCAACCCCGCCAAGCCGCACAAGCCGCCTCAACTGATACACGACGGCGACACCAAGATTGAAGAATTATCACTGCCACAAGACAGCAGTGCTACAGTGGAACTCGACGGCCAAGAGACAGAAAAAACATTGGGACTAACATGGCATGTCAACGAAGATCGTCTCGGCTTTAACCCGAGCAACTTGAAGATCCAGCGCGAAGTGGAAACAAACACGCGACCTCCAACGAAGCGAGAAGCCTCATTCGATCCGGTCGGCTTTATCTTACCGATATTAATTCCCAGTAAACGTATTTTTCAGAACACATGGCGCTATAAGATGGAATGGGATGGCCCACTCCCGGCAGAGCTACGGGAGCGATGGTGCAGGTGGTTCACGCAGCTCAACGGCCGCTACAACCTAGCAGCCACGAAGAGCAGAGCGACCCCGTTGAAGCCCATCTCCATGCCGAGCCTCGAGCTTCAAGCTGCACGACTGGCAGCGCGCCTGGCTCAAGCCACCCAAGAACACGATTACGAATTAACAGAGAAGACCTATTGGAGCGACTCGCGAACCGCGCCCACATGGATAAGGTCGGAGCCGCGTGTGTATGAATCTTTCGTTGCGCACCGCCCCGCCGAGATAGAAGACACCACGAAGAAAAAGAGCGACAACGCTACGTGCTTCAAGGCAGCTGAAAAGGAGCTAGCAGAGGCCGTACTCGACGCGCTCAAAGAAGAAACTACGAGTCAACACATCGTGTGGAAGTACATACCCCCTTCCGCACCCTTCATGGGGGGGGCATGGGAGCGAATGGTGAAAGCAGTGAAAGAAGTGCTTCGTGTCACCATGATGGAAAAGCATCCCAGCGACGAGATCCTGTTAACCTTATTAACAGAGGTCGAGAATATCGTCAACTCACGACCCCTCACACATGTTTCGGTTGATCCTAACGATCCCGAGGCCCTCACGCCGAACCACATCCTCATCGGGCCCAACTGCCATGTGCCACCACCAGGGCACTTCTCTGCAGACGACGTGACTGCTCGCCAACAATGGAGGCGAGCTCAAGCCCTGGCTGACATCTTCTGGAGGAGGTGGGTGAAGGAGTACCTTCCCCTATTGCAACACCGGCGGGAGCCCACCAGCACCGGCGTCGCCCCGAAGGTCGGGGACGTCGTCATCATCTGCGATTCCAATCTGCCGCGCAACACCTGGCCGCGAGGACGCGTCAGCCGGGTGTTCCCAGGAGCCGACGGCGAGGTACGAGTCGTGGACGTCACCACCAGCAGCGGACACGTGCTGAGGAGGCCTACGAAGAAGATCGTCGTGCTACCAACGGAGCTCGCAGACGAACCAGGGTCAGCGACGGCGGGAGAATGTGCACGACACAAATAGACCATAGACACATGTGCCAGTGTCACGTAGATTAAGTAAGCGTGAATATAATGAATAAATTATGAAAATGTTAGATTTACGTAAATTAAAACGTAATTATGTAATAACTTTGATATTAAGCTAAGATAAATAGCTTACTACTGTTAGGAGTTAGTTTTCTGAGTAATTAAGTATGTTAGAGCCAAATTTAATAAAGAAAGTACATTCCCCGAAAAGCGTAATTGCAAATATAATTACGTAAATGCATTACTCAGAATCTAACATAACTTCGTATAAATAGGAAATACGACTTTGTATATTAGTATGTAAGTTTAATTACACCCCGCGACTGCCTCCCACGCCGTAAGAAGCGAATATGCGCTCCCCCGGCTGGTGCCATTTTATTATATAGTAGCTCGCGGGAGGCAAGGCCCATATATAAGCCTGAGGGGTCAATCCGCCCGTCATTCAGTAACCCGACGTCGCACGGTACAGATGTAAGTACCTATCGTCGTGCAAGTCTTATCTCTACCTATGTACATATATGCTATGTAATTAATATGTAAAACATAAGTTTTATAAATAAATGGAAATGCGGAGGTGAGGTAATTAGGATCGCGGGCCAGCACTACAAAAGACTATAAAAGCAGGGACTATTTGGTAGGAAATTATTGGGTATTGGGCAACAAGTAGACAACAAGAGTCTCTCAAGGAACAAGGAAGCTCAACAGGAAGTAGTAGATCAAGAGTAGTGCTGGGCCAAGTACATCCGATGCCTCACTGACGTCAATGAAGTCCACCCATCCAAGTGTTTCATTCTTCGACTCAACATCCAACAAATACAGTCCACTGAAGGCGACCGCGAAGTAGTGGCAGTCTATTTGGAACCTTATCAGGTCATAGTCTGTTACGAACCACGGTCCTTAACAAATAGTGTTAAAAATTTAAATAAATATAAATTAATAATAGTGTAAATAAAAAAAATGTATTTTATTTTTTAAAAAGCGTGGAGAACTTTAAATCCATATAAATTATATTTTTAAATACATTCTATAAAAACACAACAACAAATATATTTAAAAAAATAACACAAAAAAAAATTGTGGCCCACCGGCATCGGGTACAGGGACCAAGCTACCGGTGGTTAGGGCTCCAGACAGAGGAATCTTCTCACAATACGTGCCGTGTCGAGGAGCACTGCCTTCTGCATCAAGCCCTTGACCCAACTTATTATTATTATAGATAGTAAATGACATGAATGGGATTGATGGAAAAAATGTTTTGAGTTTCAGTTCTGAGTATGGGGGACCCCCAAAATTTATTGATATTCTACGTTTGTGTGAAAATCTTAATGCGGTTCACAAAATATATCTACTTACCAAGTTTCAAAAGCATAGTTCTTATAGTTTAGGAAAAAAGTGGCTGTGACATACGGACGAACAGGCAGACAGACATGACGAATCTATAAGCGTTCTCTTTTTTGCCATTTGGTTACGGAACCCTAAATACGATAACCGATACTAGCTAGTTAGCAATAAAATACAAAAAAGTGATTCAGTTTATAATTACATATAACTTTATTCTATTGTACAGATAGTAAGTTGTGTGTACGGAGCCTTATACTATTATCTGAGACCTCTGTAAGTAGTCAGTAAGAGGAAGTTCGTCAGTTGTGTAACTCGTAAGAGTAAGTGCGCGGAACCCGAAGAGACGTTCATAAAGTTTACTGGATATTGTGTTTTAAACTACTTGCAGTAAGTTTTAATTTTCTTTGACAGCTACAGAACTTAAAAATACAAAAAATACAGGTTTTAAAGGTCGTGGTGATTCGAACAACAAATTAACTAGGTCTGCAAGGCGAATCGCTGCTTGCAATGTTGAGCTGAGTGAGACATCGTGATTCTTGTCCAATAGATTTGACCGCTATTGCGGAATCAGATTTTGAAAATTTTGAACAGTGATCATTCCTCCGTGGCAAGTCCGATTTTGAAAATTCTTTTTGAAAGTCACAACTCTGGACATGCTTTCTGAGCGTGTAAAGTTTGGTCACAGTGTGTCGAGCGGTTATTATGTAATTCCATCTGGATTTTTTTTAACGGTGATCATTCCTCTGTGGTAGCATTAATATTTTCAAAATATGTAAATAAATCTTCCTCTGATTGACCTCTTTAATCATGCCAAATTTGGTTCTGATTGGATTAGTAGTTTAGGAGGAGACCTGTGACAAAGAAAATCCTGAAGTCTGGTATGAGGAGCTTTCGCTCGACTTCGTCTCACTCAGCTCAAAAAATGATTTTAGATTGGTTATGATTTAATAGTACTAGTACAGTGCCTTTTCCCGGGATATATGTAAATAGGTTCCATGTACGAAGATGGGATTCGGTCCCATATTTCAATGGTCGTTTCCGTGACGTTTTTGGGAGATACAAAAAATAAATATTTTTTAAGGTTCCATTCCTCAAAAGGTGAAACAGGAACCCTTTTAAGATCACTCTCTTGTCTGTCTGTTTGTCGTCCGTGTATCACCACCGATTTTCTCAGGAACGGATGGACCAGCAAGTTGAAATTTATAATAATAATAATAATATTTATTTATTGAGACAATGGTTCATTTTGTTAGTACGGACAAAAAGTTAAAACTAATGTTAGCAATGACTTATAAATTTATTTTATATTTATATCAGATACTGAGGTCTATAGTCTCTATTAGTTGTATAAAAATCAAGGTACAAAGTCAACAGGATAGAAATATGTTTAGATTTCCGGAAGAACTTGTAATAAAGTACTGTGACGTCTGGGGTCTGACGTCACAGCTTTTCGTCGTCTACTAATGTTAATTAAATTACAACACAAATATTTTATATTCACTTGTATTTATTCACACACACACAACGTATTTTAGGGGACTTTACGCGAGATTATTTCGATTTACTGATCGAACTAGGGAGGAACGCGCATTCTGCCCAGTGATTGAGCCTAAGATTCACTTCGACTTCAGGATATTTTCCACTGCTCGATCAAGAACGGACCCTCTGGTGCTCCCTCCAACTTGATCTGTCCTCCGATCAATTGTTTATTTTTCTAGCTCCGAATTTAAATTTAATTATACAGTTTTATTTTTATATCGCTGACGCATGATGGCCAGGGAATTAACTATAGTGCTCGAAGGAGTCCGAAAGGGGTCCGTAACTTTATTTCGAGAGACATATGTTAGATTATTCGAATATCGACTGAAAGATTGTGCGAATAGAGTTTATTGCGAAACAACTTTTTGTCGCCAAACGCTGAACGATTCTTCGAATATTTATCAATCGATGGACTGATGTTTCGAATGTTAAGGTCAAAACATTGTTTGTAGACATCTCGGTACTTAGGAAGGACTGTTGTGTACAGCTCTCTCTCTTCATAGATAGCACTTCTTGCCATAAACTTTCCGGACTAGTGGTTCCGGCGCTTAGCCGATCGCTGCCGCAGCACGCTCGCTTCGCTCGCTCGGTCGGCTCGCGCTCTCTTGGGGTCACAGTTCTAACCTAACCTAACCCGCTTTACTTATTTTTAGAATATAAGCTGAGCGAGACAAGAAGTGCGAAACATCAGTCCATCGATTGATAAATATTACAAGAATCGTTCAGTCGAAGCAGCGTTTGGCGACAAAAAGTTGTTTCGCAATAAACTCTATTCGCACAATCTTTCAGTCAGGAGTCCGAACACTACAGTACCTGACCCTGTCTTGCCCCGGTTTGGGAGAGGGGCGCTAGTCGCCCCACCGTCCCGGACTGCTTCTGCTGGGGTGACAGGCGGCCTCACCTGCCACCCCCAGGCCTGCGCTCATGGAGGACGGAGGTCGTTAAGCGACCTCCGGCGCCTGAGTCGCCTGCGACGCGCGGCGAGCATGTTGCGGGCTCGGCGAACACTACAGTACCTACCAAAATTAACTTAATTTTCCACTTTTTATATTTATCGGAATTCTCCTTTTACTTGTGCTGTAAGACCTTGCTTTTAACCAAAGTTGACAATTGTAGGTCAACCGAAAGTACCTTATAGGTTTTGGGTCGAAAACCAATATGGTAGTTCCAGTTGACCTAGAATCACGAAATTTGGCGAATAGCAAGGCAGCACAAATAAAGGAAAAATTCCAAACAATAAAATAATTAAAAATTATTAGGTGCCCCCATAAATTCATAGTGAATGCCAATTAAGATAGACCCCTGAATTGTACTAGCGCTAATACAATTTAGAGGTTTACCTTAAATGGAGTTATAAAAAAAAACTTGAATTATGTAAAATGAACGATTCCGAACACAATTTTTTTTTTTGGAATTCCTGTCTATTTGTTCGCGTTTGACGTTAAAACTACTGAACGGATTTTGATGCAGTTTTTTATTTTTGAAAGGTCTTCATCAGACTTAATATCTGCCGTATGTCTGTTCGAGTCCAAAATAACCACCCCCGCTGGCCGGCGGGGAGGTAACCATGGCGATTTCCTTGAAATCAATAAAATCGAAGATCATGAAAATCGGTCCACCCATTCTTGAGTTTATCCCGGTCAACACTAACACGACTTTAGGTATATATATAGATAATAAGAAGCAGTATTATCATTTCTATGGACTTAGGAAACTATTAGGTAACCTGTTCTAGTAGATACTAGAAAAACTATTTCGAGCTTGAGAAATTAGAATTCATGTCTTCACTTATTCTTCTGAGTGCCAATCCCGGTTGCATCCAAAGGTTCTATCCCCCCCCCCCCCTCTTTCCGGGAGCAAGACGGGGGCAACATGATTTCCAAACCAATGGGGGCCATCTAGAAACCGGAGATGGCCCTGGGTCAGCCGGGGTGCGATTTTCGTCGATTCTAACTCAACATAACCACCCCGCCGCCGGCCACGAACAAAAAAAGCGGCCAAGTGCGAGTCGGACTCGCCCATGAAGGGTTCCGTAGCAGCAAGTTAAATGTTTATATTTGAGTTGATTAAATGAAAAGAAAATTGCGGTTTACGATTTATGACGTATTAAAAAAAACTACTTACTAGATCTCGTTCAAACCAATTTTCGGTGGAAGTTTACATGGTAATGTACATAATATATTTTTTTAAATTTTATCATTTTCTTAATTTGGAAGTTACAGGGGGAGGGACATACTTTTTACTACTGTGGAAGTGTCTCTCGCGTAAACTATTTAGTTTATAAAAAAATTATATAAGAAACCTCAATATCATTTTTGAAGACCTATTCATAGATACCTCACACGTATGGGTTTGATGAAAAAAATTTTTTGAGTTTCAGTTCTAAGTATGGGGAAACCCCAAAATTTATTGTTTTTTTTTTCTATTTTTGTGTGAAAATCTTAATGCGGTTCACAGAATACATCTACTTACCAAATTTCAATAGCATAGTTCTTATAGTTTCGGAAAAAAGTGGCTGTGACATACGGACGGACAGACAGACAGACATGACGAATCTATAAGGGTTCCGTTTTTTGGCATTTGGCAACGAAACCCTAAAAATAACGTCTGCCATCTGACTCTACCCTGAGAGGAAATTCTTTACCAAAACACGTGTTTCCTTCTGTCTACAATCCCGGGTCCCTTACGCGGGGCGTGAAGAAGCATCTGCTGGGACCGTCAAACTGAGGGCCAGCATTGTAGCATTGCTTATATCTGCAACGGAGACTCTCATTCCTATAACTTCCCTTTTAGCTTACCATTAGGAGAAGCCATATTGAAATGACCTTCATAAAAAACCGGCCAAGTGCGAGTCGGATTGAATGAAGGGTTCCGTAGCAGCAATTAAAATTTTTATATGTGAATTGAAATGAATGAAAGGTAAATTGCGGTTTACGATTTATGACGTATTAAAAAACAAACTCCGTACTAGATCTCGATCAAACCAATTTTCGGTGGAAGTTTACATGGTAATGTACATCATATATTTTTTTTAGTATTATCATTCTCTTATTTTAGAAGTTACAAGGGGGGGGACACATTTCACCACTTTGGAAGTCTCTCGCGCAAACTATTCAGTTTATAAAAAAATGATATTGGAAACCACAATATCATTTTTGAAGACCTATGATGTGGTTGACGGGTTGATGAAAAAATATTTTTGAGTTTCAGTTGGGGAACCCCCAAAATTTATTACTTTTTCTATTTTTGTGTGAAAATCTTAATGCGGTTCACAGAATACATCTACGAGGGTGGATTGAAAAGTTTCCGGAATGGGCAAGAAAACGCAGTAATTGAACAGGTTTTTATTTTTATTTTTCAACATAGTCTCCTTGTAGGGCGATACACTTTTGCAAGCGGTGCTCCAACTTTTTTAAGCCCTCAGAAAAATATGATTTCGGGAACTCTGCAAAATAAGCATTCGTGGCGGCGATGACCTCCTCATTTGACGTGAAGCGCTTGCCCCCGAGCCAAGTCTTCATGTTTGGGAACAAAAAGAAGTCGCACGGGGCCAGGTCTGGAGAGTAGGGGGGATGCGGCACTACCTTGTAGCCCAATTCAACCAATTTAGCCGTGACGATTCGGGATGAATGGGCCGGCGCGTTGTCGTGGTGGAAGAGCACTTTTTTCCGCTGCAAACGAGGCCGTTTCTCCTTCAATACGCCATCGAATTGATCCAATAAATCGCTGTAGTATTACCCCGTGATCGTTCTTCCCTTCTGCAAAAAGTCGATGTGGATCACACCTTGCGAATCCCAAAAAACGGTGGCCATGACCTTTCCGGCCGATGGGACAGTCTTTGCCTTCTTCGGAGCAGATTCGCTTGGAAAAGTCCACTGTTTCGACTGCTGCTTGGTCTCTGGTGTGTAGTGGTGGACCCATGTTTCGTCCACGGTCACGAATCGGCAAAAAAAATCCGTTGGATTACGCTTCAAAAGGGCCAAACACTCTTTCGAAGTGGTCACGCGATTTCGCTTATTGTCCACAGTCAGCAAACGCGGCACCCATCGCGCCGACAGCTTCCTCATGCCCAAATGTTCGTGCACGATATTTTGCACACGTTCATATGAGATGCCCGTGGTCTCTACTATTTCGCGCAACTTCACTCGACGATCGGCTAACACGAGATCATGGACTTTGTCGACCATTTCCTCATTTGTGGCTGTTTTTGGACGTCCACTGCGTGGTTCATCCTTGGTGCTCGTACGGCCACGTTTGAACTCGCTCACCCAGAAACTGATAGTCGAAAATGAAGGTGTGGAGGTGCCATGAACTTTCTGCAAAATATCTCGTATCTCCGTCGCCGTTTTCCCATCCATCCAGAAATGTTTGATGACTGCACGAAATTCGTGTTTATCCATTTTTGCAAAAGTGCCTGACTTGCTTCACAAAACTGCCTAGTAAACAAGAACTGTACGACGTATCTGTCTGAAAATTTGACAGCTTTCCTAAAATAAGTTCACCTTGTCAACCATCATAACAATTTCGCGATACGCGCGCCATCTCTTGCCAATTCCGGAAACTTTTCAATCTACCCTCGTACTTAGCAAGTTTCAACAGCATATGTATCCGTTATACAGCAATTGTACCAGCTGGTAGGCGAGCTGGACTTAGGCCAGAAGATTCTGTTTCTTTTTTTATGAAAGTAATTTATTTGGCAAATAAATTTGTAAATGTACATCAGAGTGGACTTAGGTGTAATTACAATACAAATATTCCAAAAAATTCATGGGACAAATACTTGAACAACAAATTTATATCTTATCAACTTCCTGGTGTCCCTATCCAGGTGAAAAGGGCCCAAGCCAACTTCACCTGCATGTCAGGGCACCTTTTTTTTTTTTTTTTTTTTTTTTTTTCGTGCGGAAATCCCCTCGGATACCCCCCCGCCGGCCAGCGGGGGCGGTTATGTCGGGCTCGAACCGACTAAAACCGCACGCCGTCTTGGGTCTGCAGACGCCGGGGTGTAAGGTTGCCCATAGAGCATATCCCTCGCACCCCGACTGACCCTGGGCCATCTCCGGTTTCGAGATGGCCCCCTCGGGTAGATGGCCCCCTCGGGTCATGTCAGGGCACCTGCTATACAGCAGACGAGACTCTGGCGCAGGCTTTCCTCTCAGGGTTAAGAGGTCAGACGACAGTCGCTCCCGAAAAACCCAACATACCA